>JABXJD010000028.1:2010000-3302500 GCA_013375575.1 Percina caprodes | reverse complement strand
ACTCACATCACTGAGTACCTCCAGGTCAGGTCCCTGGAACAGATGATGGTTTAGACACACCTTTGTATCGGTGGGTTTCTCTCCTTTTCCAACGCACATACGTTTCTTGTTCACCCTCCATCTTATTTCTTTCACACACACACACACACACACACACACACACAACTACACACAACTACACTCCCTTTCCTTCCTAATCCTTAACCATGCTCTCCTTTCCACAGTATTTTACCTTGGCAAGTCTGCCCATCTGGTCCTCTGACAGGCTGCTGCTGGTGCGTCCTGGTGTGGTGGTGGGTTCTCCTCCATCCCCCTCAACACCCGGCCAAACCTTCAAGTCATGCATCCCTTGCCGGAACATACTAAAAGACAACAGGAGAAGTGTTTTTTGTTTTATTGCACTTTTACATAGAAATCTTACAAAATGCAGTTGTGAGGTGAAGTCAAAGCTGATCGTTGAACCTGGTAACAAAACAGAACTTTCCAATATTGTTAGACTCACCCATATTTTCCAAACAGGGTGACAGTGGTTCCCCCTACGGGGACGGCTCTGCCAGGGCCGTAGACGTCCCACACTGTGAGAGCCACCTGGGCACTTTGGGGAAGGTCTGGGTACTTGACTGGCAGCCGCAACCACTCGTTCCAGCTACACACAACAGCAGGAAGGAGGTTAGAGAGTTAAAAGAAAGGAAATAAAGTTCTGAGTAACTGAAATGTAACTATGAGAAAAAGGATTTGCTCGTATTGGAGGAAGTTTAGTGTCTTTTCAGCTATGAAGAGGGTAAAATAACAATAGGACACACTTAGAAGGAGCAGAGAAAAATATTCTCATAAACATTACAGAGACGTTTTTATGTAATTTGGGGGCGAATGTCTGCTTCATTTGATGTGACAAAGAGTCTTGTGACTGAAAACACACAGAAAGAGACAGATTGGTTCTCACTTCCAACGTGTACTGAACGCTTTGTACGAGGTGCGAACGGGCAGGGCAAGAGGTTTCCCTTCAGCAAACACCTGACAGGTGACATAGAGGTCCGAGCAGTTCTCCTGGTAAAGGCCAGAGAACCGCAGCATCGGGTCCTCGAGCAGAGCTTTGTAGCTCTTCTGCTCTCGTTTCCCCTCTAAACTGCCGCTGGAAAGAAGAGAGAAGAGACAAAGTAGGGCGGTGAGAAAGACGAGTAACAAACATGTTGTTTGCTAATGTTATCAAGAGTGCTCAATTTCTTCTCTTACAAATAAGTCAACATTTTTTAACTTTTTCTTGGAAGGTTCGTGCTTTTTTTTCTGGTGTTTCCTTCAACATCACTTTTACAGACTGGGCTTTAAGTTGATTTAGCCTTTCTAAACTATTTTAATTAAAAAAAAAAAAAAAAAGACTAGAGACTGATACTGTGATGATAGAGAAATGTGATTACAACAACTTAAATAGCATCACGTGTTTTGGGATTTTTCTTTTTTTGCTCTTTAACGTATAAAATAGGAGTATAAGGACAAAAATTTACACCAACAAATAAGTATAAACATATTTTCATAGATTTGTTCATCTCCATGCAACAGTTTTCTTTACTTTTTGCTCGTAATGTGAAAAAACACTGGCACGTAGACCGCATCAGTCAACATCAGTCAAATGATTCAGTTAACTGGTTATTAACAGCAGGGGATATCACATTTCTGTAATAGCCTATTAGTCGATTAATTAGAATCAGTTAATTATAGTGTGATTTTTCTTTTAATGTATTGTGTTTGATTTTTGGACAGACTTTCACAAATGTGAGGAGTTGCATACTTTTCTTTCAGCTGTAGGTCTGACTAGTAATAGCCTACAGCTAAAGATTTGCATCATTGTCAATTCATTTGCAGATCGTGCTCTTTTATGTTCAATTCGCAGCCGTATAATGTAAATCATAGAGAACCAGAAATTATATTTGGCTTGATGAATGCTTATTCAATTATCAAAATTGTCAGCTATTCATTTTCTATGCAAGGACTAATTAATAAACTGCGGTCAGACTACATCTCTAAACACGTTTTAAGACATCACTCTGTGATTTGATACAATAAACGTGACAATTACTTGACTAGACTAAAATTGGATTGATTAACAGTCTGTTACGACATAGTTAGATGTCAGAAAATATATGTCAATGAGACACGCAAAAGCACACATATATGAAACATAGCAAGCATCATGTCAAGTCACAAGATAGATTAGTTACACCGCCTGACCAAAAGCGACGCATTAAGTACAAAACTTACATCTTAAGTTGAACGTTGATGTCCAAGTCACAGCTGTAAACATAGTTAAATTTATCAGTGTCCATCTTCCGACGGGGAAACACTAAATGTTGAACAAAAACCTGTCGACTTCAACATGAAATCCCGGACGGTTATAAGAGACTTTGCAAGCGGTTGGGTTTGCGACAAGGCCTCGGCTCAGCACAAAACACTCTGAGAAACCCCGTTTAAACTACTGCTCACAAGACAAGCTACTTAAGCAGTCTGTACACACGTTTAAAAAAAGGTAACTTTGAGTTCCTGTATTCAAGGTAAGAACATTATTTTAACGGATGACCCACCGGGCATGATTTATGTTTTTGATAGCTTCACAACAACACAGCATCAGCCAAACATCTACAGCCAGGCTAAAGTAGTCGATCCTCGATGCTGTAGGATTGATAAAACTTGGCAGGCAATCATTGTATCGTGTGTTGATTCGTCGAGCCCGATTAGACCAATGAGGAAGCAGAAAAGAGGCGGGGTTTACACTACAGCCTGCGTATAAAAGGGACAGTGCACCCAAGAGTGTAACATTAACAAAGCGTTCTTTTGGCCATTATGTATAGGCCCACAGCTCTTATTGATTTTTCTCTATTTATCTGTACTTATTCCCTTCTGGAGATCAATAAAGGCTTACCTTATCTCATTGTATCTTTTGAAAATACTGTACTATATAATGCAATGATTTGTACTAAAATAAATCGCATCTGTGTAGGAGGTGTCTGTTTCCGAGGATTCATGTCTTTCTTTCTTTCTTTCTTTCTTTCTTTCTTTCTTTCTTTCTTTCTTTCTTTCTTTCTTTCTTTCTGTGTTTTGTGGCCTTGGGAAAAGAGACAAACTGTTTTGCTAATATGACATATAGAGCATACAACATTAAGCACATTTGTTGTTTATTTTTCCCAGTTTATAAAGTTAGAATTTCAATTCTATGATATAGTTTATTTTGTCCTTATGTTTATATGCCTAAATGAGTGATTACAAATCTAAACTCAATTGGTTATTAGCTACACCTCCTTCATGTATAATATTATATTATTGTTTTTAGGTATTTTTGGATATGAACGTCAATTAACATGCAGTTGTATATGTTAGGTACATGCAAACATTGAGGGTAACAAAAAAGAAATGAATACATTATATATGTATTGGCTATTAGGGTTTCACTATTGTAATTTAAAAATTGAACACTTATATAAAGCAAGTACATTTGTATTTATGACTTTATTTCTTCATTTTGTGTGCTGCCTTCCCAAATGTTTTTTTTTTTTAAAGCTATGAAATTTTTAAAACAAAATTCCTTTTTTTTCAACTTCACTTTTAGTATATTATTGGTCCAAATTGGAGGGAACTTATTTATTTATCAATGGCAAATCAGACATAGATATTTGTATAGTATCAGAGAGATGCAATACCCGGTTTGCCCTATAACTTAATAATAATAATAATAATTAAAAAAAAAAATTGATGCACAACATTTAGTTAATGTGAACTAGGCATGCTCTTTAAAATTTCATTGTACTATGTATGTTTACAATTAATTATTTGCTGAAATTAACAAAGTAATAGAAATATGAGAAATAAAACATTTTTACAGCCCGGGTTTACTGGCCTCTTAGGGTACAGTTTGTCTATGGAAGATATTTATTGACTGTGAAGAAGACCCAACAAAAACAGTCCTGTTACCAAATGATGACAGCCCCTTAAATTTTCAAACAAAGTTATCCGCAGTTAAAACGTACTTGTCCCCAAATAAAGTGCATATCCGTGAAGGGCAACAGGCGTGTTACAGGAAAATCCTCATCTTTTGTTTTGATGAGGTCCCCCCTTTTCATCAACGCTGACGACAACCGGTTGTCGTATCAGGGTGTGAACTCACCGTTGGGGTATTGTATGGGACCCACAGGCTCTGAAGAGGTCAACACCACCCGAGTTAAAGTTATGGAAGAACATCTGCTGGTAAAACATCTTCCATCCTTTGAAACAGCATTTGAATAAAACCAAGTGAAGGAGAAAACTGACCTCTGATATTCCTTAACCATCTCTGCTATCAGGTGTTATGTATTCCTACCTGTAGGCCTATATTGCTTACATTGATGACAAATATACATACTTGATGAAAACAGGCAATTGTGAGTCATACACATCGAACGAATGAAGAAGCAGCGCTGACTGATCAGGGAAGCCTATGAACACTCTTCAATGACTGTGGGGGTACGTTATGAGGCCTCAGGGCCTCCTGTGAGAGGATTTTTCCTATGATCTTGCACCTCCGACTGCAGACAGCAAACAACTGGAAGAATATGAGCTAATGTGTTGTTGGCCCAGTGCATTGTCAGGTCTGATCACATTTTATATTTTAAAGTGCTCATATTATGGTCTTTTTCAGGTTCATTATTGTATTAAGAGGTTGTACCTGAGTAGGTTAATATGGTTTAATTTTCATAAAACACCATATATTTGTTGTACTGCTCTTTAGTGCGTGGAGCTCTCTGTTTTAGGGTGTGCCACACTAGCAGCTAGGCGAGCATTGAAACAGGAGTTAAAAAGTGACGCACGGTTGTCAAGGAAGTAGAGGCTGGACTACAATAGAGCTGTTTGGAGCAGTTTTCTGTTGGCGATGGTAAGTCCCTTAGGGGTGGACTTTGGGCTTTTATTCTTTGTAAACCGGTAACATGCACAAATAAGATATATAACACAATTAGGTAAAGGGAGAAAGCCAAAAAGCATAATATGAGCACTTTAATATTACACAGAAATGCACACGGCTGCACGACATCCAGTAAACTAGAGCCCAATGGATAATTGGGGCTGATGGATGCAGATATTGAAATCAAGGATATACAGCATATGTCAAATTACATAAACAAGCATTTGGATTTTTAGTAGGCCCTAGTTATTTCTTGATGATGACGATAATAAAAGGGTTGTGATATAAATACTAAGGAAAGTGTATTAAGGAGGAAGTTTCAAGATTCATTCTTGACTTGTAAATATTTAAATATGTAAATAGCAGTTTAACAAAAAATCCCTCTCATGACAAGGTCAACTTATTCAAAATATTTGTTCACAGTTTGTTTATTATTAGGATAAACTTACTTACTTACTACTTACTTTTCTTCCCAGGGCTTTCACCCAGATCCGGTAATGATGTAAGACATTGCTGAAACTAAAATATTGCTTTAACAAACTTTTAATGGACATATTCTGATCAACTTCTTGTCAAACTTTGTAATAATAACTGTTCTTCAAAATTACTTCAAGCTTTTTTTTCCTCTGCAATATTGTACGTTTTTAATTGTTTATCAATACTAATATACTCACAAAAAGCCAATACTGTCTGACAAGTTTCTTCTTCCTTGACACTCTGCTTGTCCATTATTCCTATGGGGTTGGACGGGACCCGCATGAGGTCACAGACTGGAGTTAACGCTGTGACATCATTAATATGAGGTAATTCTATTGAGGTAGAAAGGGGTCAGAGGTTACAGCAGGCTCTTGCAGCTGAAATGCATATACATGTGTTCAGACTCCTGTCTATGAACATGCAGATGGGTGAGAAATAAAGAAAAACCAACAGTTTCTCTGAACGTCATTCTTCCAAAAGAAATTCCCTTATCTAGTGTTTTGATGATGGTGGTGGAGACACTTTTGTCAAAGATCTTCCATAGGTGTTAAACTGGTTTGAGATCTGGTGACTGTTAGGCTACAGCATTTCATTTACAGCCTCATCGAACCATTCAATGACTCCTTGTGCCCTGTATGGAAGCATCTGCATATGATATGTATTAAAGGTTTTCCTTTACCTTGAAAGCACCCTGAGTAGATCATCTGAAGCCCTTTTAGCTCTATATTTTGAGTCTAGAAATTAGATTTATTAATTTCAGTAGGTCAGTATTTTGGCATGTGTTTTACATGTGCATAAGTCTCATCTTCAGTTTCTGGACAGAGACCTGAACAAAACCATATGAGAGGTTGAATGGTGATGAATCATGTTTGATAATTCCATCCCATCCCTCTTCCTCTGCTCTCTTTCTCTCTTCCTCCTACTCTCCTTGGACGTCACCTCTCTCTCTCTTTCTCTCTCTGCCCTCCATCTCACTTCTCTCCTACCCTTCCCTCTCTTAGTCACCACATGGATGTGTCATTGTTTCTATCACTTTAGAGGTTCATGCCTGCTGAAGCGCAGCGAGGTGATCTCCGGAGTGCCAAAACAGCGCCAAGATCTTTACCCCCCTCCCCAATGGATGGCACTGCTGATACCTTCTTCAGCCAGGCTTGTGGGCCACATGACGGCGCTGACCACTCCTCCACGCCATGGTCATAAAGCTCCAGGATGTATAAATAAGGGAGCAAAGGGAGAAGAGGAATCAGAAACTGACCAGACCAGATGAAGATGGAGCTCAGCGGGGTTAACTGGGTGCTAGCAGCTGCAGGGCTTCTTCTGTGGACCACTGGTGGGTCGGCGGCACCCATGGAGTGCCACTTTAACTCCAGAGGTGAGATTCACATGCTCTAAAATCTTCTCCAGATGATTAAATACATACAGTATATCTCCATTCTTACTGAGTTCATTTTTGACCGGCATGTGTTGTTCCAGCACTGTGTGTGTTCGAGGGGAGGCACTACTCGCTGGGGGAAACCTGGATGGACAACATGTGCATGCAGTGCACCTGTCTGCACCCTGTCGGTGTCGGTTGCTGTGAGACGTGAGTACACAAACACCTGCATGGTTTGGTGTCCAGATGCCCTCAGTTACTGTACTTGCGCTGTATAAGTATCCAGGCTCTTACTTTAGTAAATGTGATTTAAAAATACTCCTGTATATATACACAATTCCTGCATTCAAACTTTTACTTAGGTACTAGCAACTAAATGTAGCTATAAGTAGCAAAAAAACAAAGTAGTCATGATGCACAATTGACTTTTTCAAAGTGTTTTATTATATTGTTTTACTATTATATTGTCTTATTACTTCTGATGAAAACAGCATTTTAATGTTGTTGCTGGCCAAGGCTCAGTTGAACTATTTTATCAACTTATAGGATGTTTAAGGATACATTACTATTATTACTATATATTTTCTACATATTGTATATATTTTTGGGTACTATTGATCTTCCATTGTGTCCTGAATAAAGTAATTATAATATATATATATATATATATATATATATTATACCATATATTTTATAAGCTGATCATATGTTTCATACCATAACTAGTAACTTATTAATAAGTCAAATAAATGTAGCAAGTGAAAACTACCATATTTCTCTCTAAAATGTAATGGAAAATAGCATAGAATTAAAGTAATTTAATAAGTACCTCAAAACTCTACTAACATTGCTTGAGTAAATGTGCTTGGTTACTTTCTACCGCTTGCATTTTAGGGCTCAAGAACATTTTGGATGCTTTTATTCAGGCCATTTTCTTGAAAATATCAAGACTTGACTGTTTTTGAAGATCACATTAAACAGCAACCTGTGGCGATGGTTGTTGATTTCCCAACAGTGTTAGCACTTCACAGTCCACATTACAACAATAAAGTTGAGTACAAGGAATCAGTTTTTTTGAAGACATAAGACTGAAAAACTGCAACTCTTTTACCTTGATAACTGTCCAGGATACAACGGCCCGTGGATTTCCCTGCGTGGTGCGAGGTGCGGGTGGAGCAAGTGACCTGCAAAGTGTCCCTGGTCCAGACAGCCGACCCCCGCCTACCCTGCACCCCAAATGAGGACATCAAGGACCCCAGTCACAGATCGCTTCAGCAACATCTCGACGGGTAGAAACCCACACAGACCATTTGTTCAATCGGTTTGCCTGTGAAACCAACATTCTCTATAGTTAAATACCAGTAAGCATTTTATACACATACTGTACTAATACAACTTTAACAGCATCTGTACTTTTTGGATTATATCATCAATAAAGGAAATGTGTCTTTGAAAAATATATTTAGGTAAAACTCCAGCAGAGAATTTTTTTAACACTGAGCACCAAATGATGTACCACGTTAACACATTTTGACATCAATCTTTTTATGATATGCTTCATTTTCAGTATTGGTTTTAATTTAGTTATTACAATAAACTGTTTGACTTCTTCTTGAATTAATCCAACAATGACTTAATGTAAATATAAGCAAATATATACGTACACTAATATATATGACAATTCCTGTTGAATTTGACCTGTTTTCATTTATCGTCCAAATAAAAATCTTGTTTTACAAAGACAAATTACCGGAAGTAGAATTTTGTAAATAAACTTCTTCATTCGCAATCTATCAAATTTAAATCACACTTTTATTATGTTTTTATCTTGTAGTATTTACAACTCAATACGGCCTTTGCTCAAGCTGAAAGAAAAAACACACACACACACACACACACATACACACACACACACACGGAAATAAATACAGAAATGCACAGCAACCACAGAGACAGTTGCACGTCATGAGGTCTAAAAAGAAATATGTATTTAAAGTTAAGATGCCCCGCGATATGCACATGATAAAGAAAAATATAGGTTGCATAATATACAGAAGGAACTAATCACTAGCTCCGCATATACGATGCAAACAACAAAATAATAATGCTCCTTTGTTCCTATAATGTGCACCTTTGTGCTAAAAATACTGTTTCTCTCCGTAACACACACTCACACTCACTCACTCACTCACTCACTCACTCACTCACTCACTCACTCACTCACTCACTCACTCACTCACTCACTCACTCACTCACTCACTCACTCACTCACTCACTCACTCACTCAAATAGTAATGCTGTTGGCCCCTGAAAAGTGGGACATGTAGGATGCCAATGCAGGGTTGGTGGGCAGGATTTTGATGGGCAGATCCCAGCTGAATGTATCCACGTCAACATGCTCCGCACCGGCCCAAACTGTGACCTCAGATTGGTTCTGCAGAACTGTGGGCGGTTCCATAGGCTCCCGGGCAGTGACGAATTCAAAGTGAAGGCGCCATCTCAGCATCACTGTACAAGCAGAGTTCCAATTTGGGTTGTTAAGTTCATGTGTGATAAATTGTTATTGACTTAATCTTGCATATTATGGAGTTACAGTAGAAAAAAGCTTGATACATTTATTAAAAGGCAATAATATGGGTATAACCTTGTAAACCCTTTAATATTTGAGTTCTTTCTGGAGATAAGTTAGATGCCTGAGCACTATATTTGGGCAGACTTCTTCTGCAGGGATTGTGAAATATTCTAAACCAGGTCTGACACTGTCGGCCCCCCCCCCCCAGACAAAACTGATACAACCGCACTAGCTCCAATTTTGGCACCATTTAAAGTTTCAAAAAATACTGAAGAAAACTGATTCTCTTGAGTTATAAGAAGCATTTTTCTATGACTTCAAAGTGGGCTTGTAAACATTTGTTCACATCTTAAAATATACGCATCATGTCTTGGTTTGAACAAACATTGGTCGTAATCTCCACAGGTTGCCTTTACCTAAAGTCGGACATATGGGACAAATTTGCCCATCTGTTAAAGTTATGACGCATATAACATTCTACATTTCATGTGTAAATGATTACTATTAACATTTAGTCAAACGATGGCTCATGAAACATTATATTAATAATGGTCCTAACTTACAAAAATAAACTATTTTCACTATGTCAAAAGGTTTGGATGACAAGTCGCTGAAATAGAGTCTTAGACTTCATGTTTAATAAAAAAGGTCCGTGTATCCGTGTAATTTTAATATGCTATAAGAGTGCAAATATCATCATTATGCACACATGGTCACATTTGACATGTTTCAGCCTACTGGTGACTGACCTATGTCTGTGCTGAAGCCCGGCGTGACGTTGAGGGGTATGGGGAGAGAGAAGTGGCTGGAGGCGGTGTGAAGGCACGACTCCATGTGTCGCCCGTGTCCAGTAACACTGATGACCTGTCCGGGGCGCCGCTGGTACTGCTGCTGGATCTCCTCCTCATTCTGAAGGCTCACTGAATACTGGAATACATATACACAGGATATTATAATTAATATTTAATAAAAAAAAAATTAAAAGAAACTTGGCAAGAATGGCAAACACACCTGCAAGCAAGGAATTTCTCCCTCTGAGAAGTTGAATGTGCCGATAATGTCCTCCCCAAGTCTGTAAACAGTCTTGAAGATGCAGAACTTTGCCACTTTCCCACGCATATTGGTGATATTAAACATGTCTGGACAACACAAAAGGAACACACAAGTCAAACGTGGACATACAAAATATACCAAAAATAAAAATCAGAAAAGAGGATTAAAAGTAGAATATCAGTATTATTTAGAGGTCCAGAGCATTTATTAAACTATTGTTACTACTTTACATTTCTTTTACTTACTTTTTTTTTTTTTAAACTCTTGTCATCCATTTCAGTACATGTGCATATGACATGTTTACCTGTCACATTTAGCCAGTAATTAGCTGGTCTGGTGGTCAACAAAGTAACAATTAAGCTAGTGTGACGGCCCCTGCTAGTCGTGTGTGTGCTAGTAAACTGTGTTTATGGTATCAGCTGATGCAACCTGATTAGGAGCAAATGGGCTCACTGCTTCCAGGACTTCTCCCTCCACCAGAAGGTCTGTTATTGATTTGTTTATTCTGTTGTTCCTTTTTGCATTACAAGCCCTTACACATATTTTCCACACATTCACTACTAATGTTAATGATTTTCACACTTCATGTTTCATAATAAATTCTTTAAATGATTGGCATTGTGTGTCTTTTCCCAGTTTTGCCATGACCTAGAGCCAGGTTTATGACACTAGTGAGGCAACACAGGTATATTTCTTGCTAGAAACTTAATTCTTTCAATGAATATATTCAAATTCAAGAAAAATAATACCTGAAACTGAGAAAAGCAGGATCATGCTTTGGTTTTAAACAAAACAAATAGAGTGACATAATAAAGATCTTTAAACCATAGCAATGAGAAGCCAGATAGAGACTGTGACTCACGGGGACAGCGTCTCGAAGTGGTGACCATGAGCATGTCCAGTGCTCTCTCTAGGGGCCGAGCATCCCTGCGGCTCGCTTCCTCTTCCTCTAGGAACGGATTGGAGGGGGAAACCTCCTCATCTTGTGGAAATAGAGGCTCTGGCATGCCTACAGGTTAGACAGAAAAATATCAACAAAATGTCAAACAACATGACTATTTTTTGCAACTCCATTTTCTAGGCAACGCATTACTGTCTTTATCTCCACAGGCCAAAGAGCATGGTAAATCGCAAAATAAACTGGCCCTTTTTATTTGCCACAATATCATTTCTGTGGTTTCATGGCGCAAGTGACACATACTATTAGCACTGGAAGCTTTGCAGTGCAAAATTAAATGAAAAGTAGTCCAAATGCATCTCACCTTGCAGAACCAGCACTCTGAAGGGAACTCTGAGTAGTTTGATAGGAGAGTTGACTCTCTGGCAGCCGATCGTCAGTTTGTAGACGTATTTCACCGCCTGACCACGGAAACTAGGAGGACCATCTATGGGTACAATCTCACTGTATGAATCTGTGAGAGAGTGAGTGCGCATGACAGACTTTTTGAATCACACACAAAAACAAATACGTTCATTTATAAATGTTGCATGACCATTAGGGAAAAGAAATACTAAATATTAAACATTTAAAAGCAATGTAAAGGTGTTCTCTTTTATTTATTTATTTTTAAATATGTACACACATACAGGTTTTGCTCTCCCCAGGGTCCAGGCGCAGGTCACAGAATAATATCTTAGGTGGTGTGTCCAGCACACACTGACCTCGCTCTCCTGTAGAAGAAAGTATTAGTTTGTAGGTGTTCCAAGGCATGCTGCACACAAAACAATAAGGCTAACAAAACAATGTTAATAATATAACTTTTAAATCTCTGTTTATTTAAAACAGAGATTAGTGGATTTACACTAATAATTTGCATTTACATAAACACATGCTTTATGTAAATGCACTTCTATAAATGTTTTTCATCTGGCAGATAGGGAATTTTAATTTCTTCTTATCTCAGGTTGCATATATTCTGCCCTCCACTAACCTCTGCTTGGAATAAGCACTGTGTTGCTCTCAGCCTGGACATCGTGTTTGTTGCCCTGGGCCGGCAGGGCCACTCTGCTTTCACTAGCATGAAACTGGCAGTGGATCTGGGCACTGGCCCATGCAAGCATCTCACTGGGACACAGTCAGATAACACAAGGGTTACACAAGGAATGTACAGAGTGATTGGTTAAAATTATTTATTTAAGTGTCCTGCATTGCATTGTCCCAGTCTATGTGAGGTCACAAGACACTACACAACAACCCAGATGGTCACGTAAAAACAATGACATACTGCTCGACTAATTCAAAAATTAAAAAAACATTTCAAAAGTTTGATATCCATAGCAGAATTCTTATCCTGGCCCATGGACCTGCATGTTACATGATTATCGTAAAGCAATTCTTTATTCTAAATTTCTATCATACGTTTATGATTCTTGACTTTTGCAGTACTTGTTTTTCCCTTTTCTCTTACTATGTTTGTTGTGACTGTTTTGCACCAAAATACAAAGACAAATACTCATCAGCATCCTTAACAATACAGAGATTACAGAAAAAAAACATAAATACTGTTTTTTAGGAATATCTCACCGACATCAGTTGTCAGTAGCAGGGTACCAGTTATTGTTTCAGCACACAAAGACCTTTGTCTTCTATCTACATTATATGTAGTGATTTTGTGCAAGTAAGTAACCTTTGTCGATCTGGATGTGCCTTCAAAGCTTGGCTAAGTCACGATATTCTCTCTCCAAACAATATTTATAGTATTTTACAAATGCCAAATGATCGGTGAAGAGGTTAAAGGAGTTAAATCCTACCTGGTGGCAGAAGTAGAGAGGTGGGAAATCGGATTGGTGAATGTTATGAGACACTCCATGAGCTCCCCGGCGAGAAACACGGGGCCTCTGGCCATGGAGGCTACAACCTCGATCATCTGTAACGTTAGACACCAACAACACTACTTTACCAAACCAAACATCAAATCACTAACATGGAGAATGCACTGGGATCCTTAAATACTTTGCTTTGTTATTCCAGCATGATGAACAGTTTTGTATAAACACACCACTACAAGCTAGCTAGTCAGACTGCAGACAGAAGTTAACTTGTTTGGTCCTGCTTGCTAGCTAATGGGTGCTGTTTTAAAGGTAATTTAAACAGATACCTTTGTCTCAAACGTTACTACGGAAAGACAATTACGCTGTCTTATCTCAAGGCGGACCTGAATTTACTTCTAGAAGAAAACGATACAAAATGTGACTGTGTTTAATGAAGAACTAGACATTGCGTATCTGGTTAGTTAGCTAATATCCCAACTACAGTAAACAGATGTTCTACATCTGCTGTTGTTCGACCAATTACGAACCAAGGAAAACAAAACTCATAAAGATTAAAAAATAAGTATCAGAAAAACACATTTTTATTAAGTATATATTCTGTATAATATCCTAGTGTTATCTCAATCTTAATTTAACATGTTTTTACACACTGAAATTGCAGTTTAGAATTCCAGTTATATTTTTTGGTCGACCATTTAGTACCGTGATACGTTTTTTTCTTCCAAGGATGGCGAAGGCATACATCGCCCTACTCTCCCTATGATTGGCTAGTACTCCTTGGATTCGTTGGTTGGGTTCGTGAAATTTACGCAAGAGTTTAGGGTATATCAAGGAAAGCCAATCAGAGACAGAGTAAGGCAGAGCAGGGCGGGAAATGCCTTCACCATCCTAGGAAAAAAACATCCGCCCCGTAGCATAGCAAACGAGGGGTGGACTGTTGCCATGGTCACTTATATTGAGAAGTAATCTATCTACAAATAACTAATACCTCACATTCTACATACGTTGTTTGATAACAATTGTATATTTATCAAAATGTGTGATGTCTGTCAATATAAAGGAGGAATAATACGTGGGGACGAGTATTATCCCCCCTTTTTACTCAGAATGGTACAGGCTCAGAAACGGCTTTTTGTCGGATCGTTGTTTCCCTAATATAGGCTTCTCAGGCATTTACTTCCAGCCTGTTTTTCAATTCTAACTCCATTAAACCCAAACAACAATTAGCCATTCTTTGATTGTTAAACTAAGGTAGAGTTAGTAGCTTGGTTGAGGTTTGATTAACGAATGTTGTAAAATGAGGCGTTATGTGTAGGCAGCCTGAGATAATTTGATACCTGACAGATTTCACAGAGGGCATAAAAGCCCTTGTTTAAGTGGTACATGTATTTGCATATTCAGCACAGTGTGGTCTGTGCTAGCAGAAGCTACAGGGTCCTGACTGAGGTCGGTTTGGAGCAGCAGTGTGATGACGCCGTCTCGCAGGTATTATATAAAAAAAGCCCCTACATGATTAATGTGTTAAGTTATCTGTTTGCGGCTTTGCAACTAACAGCCGGTTACTGAGATGTTTGCATGATATCGCCCCTGCTGTACATCAGGTAAAAGTGATCACCACTTTTTAACCATTTTGTTTGATCATCTTTAATGTCTTTGTAGGTGTCCTGGATGAACGATTGAGATCGGCATCCTCAATCATTTCTACATGTCAGCTGCTGACAGCACAGACACATCCGGACTCCATGCAAAAGGGGGTCTGCCATTTGTTAAACACAGGAATCCAGAAGGTGACGGGGATGCAAATTGCTGCAACTAGCTAACCCCCGAGAATATAAACATGTTGAACTGTAGCGGCTAAATTACCTTGTGGATCATACTAATCGTATAATGGCACTGGGACCTTATACCCATAGGTGCAATTATATACCTGCAGGTATTCAAAGCTCGTCCGTTGGAAACCGGTTTAACCTACAGGACTAACTATTTGAAGCTTACAGAACCACTTAGAATTTTAAGATTTCTGGGTCAAAAGTGTAGCTTACCTCCTTAGTGTTTTGCTCCATTGAAGGCACGGCAAACTAACTCTGTTGACATAAGGTGGTGACAACTCCCTATCATTAATCACAAGTGTTTTCCTGCTCCCATTCATACACTTAAGTTCTACATTGCTGGCTATCCTTCTAAAATGACTGCAGAGTGGGGTGAAAAATCCTCAGCGGCCCTTATGAGCAGGTATGTCTCCAAGGAAATGGGATATGCTGTGCCCAAGGAGGGTTGGCGTATCTGCCTGGCACATGAGTTCAAGGAGAAGAGAAAGCCCTTTCAAGCAAAAGATGTCTCGCTGTCCAATGTCGTGGAGCACATCGGTCTTGGAGTCAGGTGAGGCATGCACTCCACAATGTACAAAACACTACAAAAGCCCATGGCTACAGTTTTCTATGATAAACAAAATCCTCCAACAAATAAATGCCATTGAAAATAAAATCAACATTCATTCAACGAATAGTACAAATAGTTAACATGTACATTGCACACACCCTAGAGATAGTTTCATCTAATAACAGGCTGTTTTCATTTTACACCTCCATATGTCAGTGCAACCTGTATCAATCAACCAATGTGGATGTTTTCCTGTGAAGTATCTGGGCAGGCATTAGCCTAGTGTCATATTACTGCTATACCTCTTCTCTCCAAGTGCAATCCTGCCTTGAAATGGTTGATGCTGCTATAAGGTATACTTTCCATGAACTCCATGATAATAAAACATTTACTTGTCCACATCAAGGCAGCTTAATTTGCATAGATAGTTAGTTCTTTTGTGTTTCCTGTCTATGATTTTGCCTTTGTATTTTCATATCAACAAATTAGACAGATTCAATTCAGTTCAAAAAGTGTTCTTTATAAATGTTCTGTTGAATCACAAAGGGTGTGGTCAACTTAAAAGACTCCCATTGTTTTCAGAGGCAATTAACAAGTAGTTGACCCATCTTTAAAGTGGTACATGAGCTCTGGTCCCAGGTCAAGTTCAAGGTGCCGGTAATTTAATTCTCCAAAACTTTTAAACCGCTCCAGCATTAAAGACCGGAAGATTTGAGGTGATTCATTATTTGCAGTCCCACAAATCTGTGTCTGCTTGTAAAGTGAGTACAGCTAAAAACTCTGCATCCAAATTGTCGCCCTACAGCTGTAGAAAAACAAATCCAGCACAGATCTCAACATCTGTTGATCTGATTGCGTTTGTTTTCCCGACGACCTGCTGACTTTCAAGATGCAAAGTGATACATTCTGCAGCTTTAGTGGATTGTTGGGCGCACGGCCAGCATCACTTTCTCTCACTTAGTTCAATCCTGAGAGAGATTGGTGCAACAGTCATCATCTGTCCATCATCAGGCCTGTTCTTTAGTGATTTGGACTCGATGGGTTTCTTATTGATGACCTTTGACTAAATAACTCATGCTTTTATATAATTTTATTTCCATTTAAATCACAGCTATTAATGCTTATACTTTTTTACATCGTCTCCTCACGTGACACCTCTAGTGCAACTTAAGCTAGTTTATTTTCAACAAGACATGTCATTTCCTTACAGCTGCCAGAAAACCGTTTAAACAGTCCACGTTAAGCAACAAACTTGCTTCACTTCTTCAATCTGTTTAATGTTGCTATACTACTTAACCATACTGCTTAGGACAATGCATAGGTGTGTCTCTGTCTGTGTAATCGCCATGGCAACATTTGTCTATTGTGAAGATTAATGTGGTAGTCTTTATGCAGTAGGATGAGGTTGTTTGGAGAGTGCTAAACCCAGGGAGAGCCACAACTTCAGCTCTTCATTATTTGAGTCTGAGGTGGAGCAATGTAGAATTACTATAATACATAAAAATCCACTGTACAAGTTACAGCTGTACAGACAGGAGTGCCTTTTTTTGCTAGAAAAATATATAGAAATACTGTAAATTGAGGATTCCCCCACACTTTTAACTGTACCCAAACAAGCTAATTGTGGAACAGTAACTTAATGCAGTACTTTATAGTTAAGCTTTGAAAGTAAGAGAAATTTAAAATGTGTCTTTAACCTTCTTCATAGTCATAAGTTGCAATTGATTGTTGTTTTTACCAAAACCTCCCACTGAGTGCCTCATCAGTGGACCAATGCTTCAACCTAAATCAGCTGAATGGTAAATGTGTTTGTGATTAGATATCAATTAGAAGGACTTGAACTGAGTTTGTTAACTCTGAGATGAGGGGAAACTCTGGGTTTTCTGTTTCAGAAAGGGAGGTTAATCAAACCTGAGGGGTAACTCCAGCCCGTTTCAGAAACCTCAGTCAGTTACTATGGTAACTGAGCCTGAGAACCTAACCTGGTCGGGAGCAGGTTTTCTTCTCTCAGTCTACTCCCTCTGACACAGCGCTCTTTCATTTCTTCATTCATTCAGTCAGTATCAGGCACATTTTAGCGCAGTGTTGTCAACTGCATTCATAAACAAACGCGTTGGTTTAACCATGTTAGGCAGTTTAGAAAATGTTTTTTTCTCAAACATGGCATGTTCTTTTGTAGACGATCCCGTTGAGGAAAGAGCTGTATTACTTCGCAGAGAGTTAAACATACGTTGGAGGATCAAATTGATGCCTGACTAGATGTAGGCTACTTTAATTTCCAGGTGACTACCTATTTGAGAGCTATCGTTTTTCTTCACAATCCATCAGATATGTAGCCTACATAACCTTGTCCGTCCTCATATCACAAGCTAAATCAACTCAGAGTTCAGGGTTAGACTCAGTTTGTTAAACCTCCTTCCTGAAACAGGCCCCAGGTCTGTATTTATAGATTCATTCCAGCTGAGCTGCAGAACCAGAAGATCCTCACAATAATGCAACCTGCCATGGCTTCAAATAACTCGCTTGAGCTGATGCTATTCATCTCCCGAGTAGAGCTGTATCGGCAGACTATTGTTGTGTCTCTGGACTGAGCTTTTCCTGTGATGTTATTGTTTGCAATACAGACAGGCCCTGCACTGGCATGCACAGAAATTTTGCAGTTGCATTGGATCTTCCTTACAACAACAAGAAAGCTCTTTGATGCTGAAACATTATTTGTGTGTAAACACGGTCATAATGTTGAGCACAAAGCTACATTTCTCCATGTTTTGACGTTTGATGCCGCAGACTGTAGAGCCGTTGAGCCATATTAATATTAGGTTGCAATACCAGAGTTTCAGGTAACCTTAGGTGGGTTCTGGAATGAAACTGTAACCTACAGGGTTAAAGAACAGATGCTTTTCCACACAGCAAATGCTATATTTCTAAAAGGTGTGTTTAGTCCAAATTGATTGATACTTTAGGATCTGAGTGTTTTACCGCCTGCTTTGATGGGGAAAAGCCTGCTTTTACAAGCAAAACAGAAATGATTGTTGAAGGTATTATTTATTTTCAAGCTTGTACTCTTTGGTTTCCACCAATGTAGGGGTTCCTAAACCGTTTAATGTCAGCCCAAAATAAATATGCCAGACACCACAGATGGATGAAGGCCAAAACTAGAGATGCCAGTGGTTCAGTTGAAGCACTGAACTACATGTTTTAGACATGATTGTTGAGCATCTGTAAATTCAGCCGTTTGAGATTTTGCATCGAGCAAAAAACAGAAAATTGCAGTACCTGCAAAGTAAATGCTTAGTCATTAGTGTTCACCAACCTGTCACCTTCCTGTAGATATATTAAGCAATGGAACAGAAAGCATGTTTATTGCATCCTGACCTTTCAAAGACCACTCAAAATTCAGGAGCTAAAAGTGATGCAGGCTAAATGAGGGGCATCATTTGCACTGCTGCAGCCTGTTTTGTGCGGAGCTAATGGCTTACCTACTGAAATACAACTCTTCCACTCAGCAGTAACTTTCTACTTTGTTTTGCACATGAGTGGAAAGTGTACCACATCTAAGATTTTAGCTCATAGCATATACGGATGAAGAGTCATGTTAACTGTGATATCCTAAGGTTGGGGTGCGGTTTGAAACCTTTTGTAACATAGCCTTATTAATATTTTACACCACAACCCTGGTGTGCTAGCGAGTGCTGCACCTAGATACACATCCATGCACACATACTCGCACTGCGAACAACAGTCAAATAAAGTTACACCTTGAGCTCATTCCCCTTTTCTTACAAGTGCCTTCTTCATGAAGTTGCACAATTCGTGTGTGTGCGGCACCTTAACCAATTCTTGTTCAATTGCTTGTGATGGTTACTTATGACCTCATTTGATAATTAAGACTGTCCCTATTCATAACCCCTTAACACATGACTGTAGTTAGGGTGCAAGTATTACCACTGACTGTCTGAATATTTGTTGATGTCCTTGCTTGTTTTCTGGCATCTACATTTACTTTCTCATTTGCATCCTTGCACTTATGATTTTAAGGTAATCTGTGTTTGTGTTCATCCAGGTATCTAAAGTGGTGGTACAAGAAGACCCAGGTGGAAAAAAAAGCTCCATTCATTGATATGTTTCGTGCTCAACCCTTGCATCAAATATATGGTGAGTTTAGATCGTTCTTACAGAGTAAAGTTATCTGCTGATTGGTGAGATCTTAGAGAGACAAGTGGTCATCTATGGTTTTATCAACATGTTTCAGTTTTTGTGTATAATTCTGATTATCAATTTTGTGTAATCTTGGACCAAAACCTATTTTGACCCTTTTAATTTGACCTGTTAAGGTCTTAATAGCAATTGAAATGTGACTGAATCCAAGTTGACACCATACTCTAATCTGCAGGTGTTCCACTTGGCGGTATTGGAGGAGGCACCATCACAAGAGGTTGGAAAGGGGAATTCTGCAGATGGCAACTAAACCCTGGGATGTACCACTACAAAACTGTCACAGCAAACCAGGTATGTAGGATCTGAAAGTGTGTGTAAGTGTGTGTGTGTGGTTAATCCACATTATTGGATTATTAAGTATTTTATACTTAGACAGTTTTCAGTCAAACAAGAATTAAAATTCAGGTGTTTGTGTAGAACAGATTATCTACCTACAGCTGTCTCTGTAGACTATAATGCAATGCATAGTGTGTTCTGAGGAATGGGTGCGACTCCGGCGAAAATGTCTTTCCATTCATTTTGAATTGGGATACTACGTTTAGGCTGCGGCAGTGGGGGCTGAAGAAAATGCAAGAAAAAAAGGTGAGAATTGACAAATTAATTAATTCGCATTATTTTCTTTTTCTTAGTTCACAGTTTGTTTGCGACGTGGTGGGCAAACAGTTTACCAGCAGGTGCTATCTGTAGAGCGTCCTCCCACACTACAAGGCTGGAACTGGGGCTACTGCGGAGAGTATGCCTTCTATCACGCCTTGTACCCCCGTGCCTGGACCGTCTACCACCTGCCGGGACAGAATGTCACCTTAACCTGCAGACAGATTTCCCCTGTCATCCCCCATGACTACCAGGTAACATTCCTGGATTTCATACAGTCCAATAGAGTTATGATACTTTTGTTGCAATAGGCATTACATCATTTAATATTGTGGATTAAAGAAAATACAACAAGGACTTGAAAATGGATAGATTCCAAATTCAACCATCACATCTTGGCCATTATGACTGAAATTAGACCAATATTACCTTACAGCAGTCAGCAGCAGTGTATATGTTGGCCGATGAGTAACAAGAAATTTCAGCAAAGAAATGCCAAACTAGGTTTGAGGTAATTTAGTAGTGTAATTTAGTAAGTGTCACCATAACATTGCAAGTTTTTTTTTTTTCCCCCAACTGTCAAATATCTAGTACAGTAGTTTGTAAGTTTTACTTGCAATGGGGCTCGAAAGTTTGGGCACCCCAGGTAAAAATCTGTGCATAAAGAAGCCAAGAAAAAAATGGAAAAATCTCAAAAGCATCAAATGACAGATTAGACATTCGTATAATATGTCACAAAAAGTTACATTTTATTTCCATTATTTACACTTTCAAAATAACAAAAGAAAAAAATGGCATCTGCAAAACTTTGGCCACCCTGCAGAGTTAATACCTTGTACTGCCCCCTTTGGCAAGTATCACAGCTTGTAAACGCTTCTTGTAGCCAGCCAAGAGTCTTTCAATTCTTGTTTGAGGTATCTTCGCCTATTCTTCCTTACAAAAGTCTGAGATTTCTGGGCTGTCTGACACACCGCTCTTAAGGTCTATCCATAGATTTTCAATTATGTTGAGGTCAGGAGATTGTGAAGGCCATGGCAAAACCTTCAGTTTACGGCTCTTGATGTAATCCACCAGGGATTTTGAGGTGTGTTTAGGATCATTTTCCATTTGTAGAAACCATCCTCTCTTCAACTTCAGCTTTTTCAAGTTAGCGTCCAAAATTTGCTGAAATTTTATTGAATCCATTTTTCCTTCTACTTGTGAAATGTTCCCTGTGCCACTGGCTGCAATACAACCACAAAGCATGATTGATCCCCCCCCCCTGCTTAACAGTTGGACAGAGGTTCTTCTCATTAAATTCTGTCTCCTTTCTTCTCCAAACGTACCTTTGCTCATTCCGGCCAAAAAGTTCTATTTTAACCTCATTGGGCCACAGAACTTGTTCCCACAATGCACCAGGCTTGTCTATATGTTCATTTCCAAACTTCAAACGCTGATTTTTGTGGTGAGGACGTACAAGAGGTTTTCTTCTGATGACTCTTCCATGAAGACCATGTTTCTTTATAGTGGAATGGTGTACCACAGCTCCAGTGTCTGTCAGGTCTTTCTGGATGGATCATGCAGTCAAACTTGGCTTTTGACTTGCTTTTCTCACAATCCTGTGAGCTGTTCTGTCTGATATTTTTCTTGGTCTTCCAGATCTTGCTTTAACTTCCACTGTTCTTGATGACTGCCATTTCTTAATTACATTCCGAACAGAGGATATTGGCATCTGAAAACGCTTTGCTATCTTCTTATAGCTTTCTCCTGCTTTGTGAGCATCAACTAGTTTCAGTTTTCTAGACAACTGCTAAGAAGAAGCCATGGTGCTGATTGTTGGGGCAAGGTCAGATGAGTCTGGGCATTTAAAACCTTAAGATTGACATCACCTCGTCTTTCCAGACGATGACTGAGAACAATCCATGACTCTGTCAGGTCTCAGCTTCCCAAAGGGGGTGCATGCTATAAACTCTACAGGGTGCCCAAACTTTTGCAGACGCCATTTTTTTGTTTTCTGTTATTTTGAAAGTGTAAATGATGGAAATAAAATCTAACTTTTTGTGACATATTATACGAATGTCTAATCTGTCATTTGATGCCTTTTGGAGATTTTTCCATCTTTTCTTGGCTTCTTTATGCACATTAAAACACACATATCTCACATACATAAAAATCACTCACAGAAATGTAAAGAGTTAACAACAGTTTGTGAATTGATTACAAAGGTCTGGTATGGACTGACCATGTGATGCAATGACCATGATAAGGTGCTATGGTAGAGTGTGTGTACAGTGGCGATAGTGCAAAAGTGAACAGTGTAGGGATTGAACAGTGCAATAGCTTATTAAATATTAACTTTTTTATTATGACTATAAAAATAGACATTAACTATTTTAAAGTTTTTTTCCTTCTTCAGGATCATTGTTGATCCTTGCTCATGTTGAAGATTCTAGCTTTTTTTATTACAGAATTTCAACACTCTGCTTGAATACTTCATCATGTGGTTGCTAGGGTCAACCGGTGTATGTATGTTGACATGCTGGTTCTACAAAAGTTTTCTACAAATTCCACCATATATTTCTCCCTTCTCTCAGGACTGTAGTCTCCCAGTGGCAGTATTTGTGTGGGACATAGAGAACAAGAATGACTTTGCTCTGGATGTCTCCATCATGTTCACTATGGTCAACGGGTCGGGACACAAGGATGACAAGAGCGGGGGGCACTGGAATGAACCATTCCACCTGGAGAAGGAGGGGGAAGTGGTGTCTGGGGTCTTGCTACATCATTGCCCTGCAGTGAACCCTTACACTCTGTGCATTGCAGCCAGAGAACAGGTTTGATTTATAAGCTAATGATTTTTAGCAGCTTCAAGGTTTTTTGTAAAAGGTTGTACTGTACACAAACAGTTATCAGGGAACAAACAGGATTTGCAACAATAGTCTCGGTTATCTGGTAGTGGAATTATAATAATCAACTGGTTGTGAAATCTGTGGTGTTAGTGAGCATTAGATTTTAGATTTACCAAGACTGTGTGTGTGCGTTTAACAGCCCGACAGGGAGGTCAGTCACCAGACAGCGTTCAGTCCAAAGGGAACCTGCAGCAGTCTGTGGAGTGACCTCATCACTGACGGACAGCTGGACTCTCCTACAGGTTAGTGCTTAAAAACAGGTTGTGAGGGATGAGACAGATTCATAATAAGTTTCCTAAACATGAAGCAGAAACATGAAAAAGAAGTGGAAAGTAGAAGTAGAATGAAACAAACTGATT
The DNA here is from genome assembly GCA_013375575.1 of Percina caprodes. NCBI lineage: Eukaryota > Metazoa > Chordata > Actinopteri > Perciformes > Percidae > Percina > Percina caprodes. The sequence goes on along the minus strand of JABXJD010000028.1, from coordinate 3,278,892 downwards.
CATAGTAAAACACCCACAAAAGCAATACATCACTTCATTAAATACTGTGAGCAGATATGACAAAAACATAAAATAGACATTGGTGTAACTCTTTTCAAAATGATCGTTCAACAAATAACAGCAAGATTTTATAGAGTTAGTTGACCCGATTCAATGAATAAATAAGTGGTGAATAAAGAGCAAAAGCTAAACAACTCCATTTCTTTAAAGTAAAAAGGAGGTTGTTGACCAATTTTGTAATATTTTCTCTATATGTCATTATTTTAATACCGTTCTGTAGTGACATATAGTTTTGAGTTTGATAGAGATGCCAGGTATGACCCATGTTAACCTCCCTCCCTGACTAACCTCTGCAGGATCCAGCCCGCCGACGCCTAAGGGAGAGAAGGTGGCAGCAGCGTTGGCTGTAGGCTGCTCAGTGCCAGCTCAGAGCCATAACCGCCTGGAGTTCTGCCTGGCCTGGGACATGCCCACAATCACCTTCGGCTCTAGAGAGAGGGAACACATCAGGTACGTCAAACACACAAAAAAACACACATACTGTGAGGTGCTTTGCAGAAATGTGAAAGCTGGGGTACAGATAGCTTTCTCCCTGTTTTTTTATTACATTTGTTGCTTTTAACTGAAAAAAAGACCACACTAGTGTTTCTCACTAGTATTAACTTTCTTTGCTGTGGTTGTTTGGTTTGGGTCACATAGTGTGTTTTTTTCCAAGATTATTTATTGACAGGACAGCTGAAGAAATAACAGGGGAGACAGAGGGGGAATGACATGCAGCAAAGGACCACAGGTCTGAGTCGAATCCCTGTGTTGTAGAATATATATATATATATATATATATATATATATATATATATATATATATATATATATATATATATATATATATATATATATATATATATATATATATATATATATATATATATATATATATATAAACGTTTTTTTTTTTTTCAGTGCTGGATACATTAATGGCTGTCCATGCTTATTCCTTCTCCTTTCTTTTTTTTTTTTTTTAAATCCCAGTCTCAGATGTCTTTTTGCAGCCCACCAATTTGCCATGTATAATGTATTGTGGCCAAAGTACAACAGGCCTTTCCAAATGCAAAAAAAGACAGTTTGACAGTGAAGTCCAAACCAATATACTTTCAATGCCTTGTCCTATTTTAAAGCCTCAGGCCCAACTGACACACCTTTGACCTCTAGTGGAATAATATGTAATGCAAGGCAAAAGTTAGACCTTCTAAGATACAAGACTTTTAAAATGTTAATCAAAATACAATGTTGTCTGCTTTTGTATTTGCATTTGTTGAACATGCAGTGTCCTTATGTCTCTAACATCAGCTTGTGGCTTTTCTGTGTCCAGGAGATACACGCGTTACTTTGGGACCAAAGGGGATGCGTCCCCCTCGCTCAGTCACTACGCCCTAACACACTACACACAGTGGGAGAAGAGCATTGAGGAGTGGCAAAGACCCATACTCCAGGACAGGTAGTCTGTACGTTACATGAGAAATAAGCACTAGTTTACAAAAACAATGATAAATTACAATGACCTCAACACCGATCAATCCTTTTTTCCGTCTATGAATGCTTAGAATGTGTTTTATCCTCTCAACTTGGCTTGTGTTGCAGTTCTCTCCCCTCCTGGTATAAGTCAGCCCTGTTTAATGAGTTGTACTTTGTGGTGGATGGAGGGACGGTGTGGACGGAGCTACCAGAGGATGCTGATGTCAGTGGTGGGGTGCGCAGCGAGGATGGGGGGCTGCCAGCTCAGCCTGCTGTCATCAAGGAGTTTGGCCGTTTCGCCTACCTAGAAGGTAAGTGCCAGAGAAACGTGTTAGTCTGCAAAACTAGACATAGTTTAGGGCGCAAATAATGAATTGATTAGTTGATGGACAAAAGAATTCCTCTGCAACTAAGCAAATAATTGAACATTCCCTGGTTCCAACTTCTTTAATGTGAGGATTTTGTGGATTTGTGTTTTATGTAATTGTAAGCTGAATTGGGTTTTGGACTGTTGGTTCAAACAAAACAAGATTTAAAGACATTACCTTAAACTCTGGGTATACAATCTGGTTATATAATAGGGATTTTTCACTACTTTGACATTTTATAGACAAAACTATTAAGTTGCAGCTCTACTGCAGTTTTTAAGGTCTAGAAACCATTAACATTTACATTGTAGGCTTTCATTGATTGCAGTTCACAACTAAATACTAATGGGAAGTATTTGATATTAAAGTGAACTGGAAGTGGTATCCAAAAAAAATGTGTACACAAAATACTATATATCAAAGCATGATCCTTCAAGCTAAAACTTGCTCAGCAAAACTCATGCATTTGTTTTCGTTTATTGAACAAAACAGAAATCTGTCGCACAAGAGAAACTAAATTGTATTCAGGGTTGGCAAAAGTAACACTGCCTATATTAAATATGTGACCAACATTACTGTTATTGTTGTTTTCCAGGTCAGGAATACAGAATGTATAACACCTATGATGTGCACTTCTACGCCTCCTTTGCACTTATCATGCTGTGGCCCAAACTTGCCTTGAGTTTGCAATACGATATTGGTAGGTAAAGTGCTGTTGTCTTAATGTTGCATCAATTATCTAAACATGTGTATTTGATAAAGAGCAATACAAGGGCAGTGGTTTATTTTGGGGCATTAATCTCGTCTCAGCTGGCAGTGTGGTTCAGCAGGACCCAACAGAAAGGCTCCATCTGATGAGTGGGCGGTATTCTTCTGTCAAGGCCAAAAATGTAGTTCCTCATGACATAGGAGACCCAGGTAAGAGAGAGACAATGTCATACAAGGATAACTCAATGTTTGATTTTTATAAGCTTAAGTGCTTTTCTGTGCCGACATTGTAAACTGCCTTAAAACCGGTATTTTTACCGTGATGAATTGTCTCTCAGTACAACATGATGACTCTGTCCCTAGATGATGAGCCATGGCAGAGGGTAAATGCCTACCTCATCCATGACACTGCAGACTGGAAGGACCTGAACTTGAAGTTTGTCCTGCAGGTCTACAGGGACTTTCATCTCACACAGGACAATCAGTACCTGCAGGACATGTGGCCCGTCTGCCAGGTATAGCTGATCCACAGTCTGCATTAGGGCTGAATGATTTGGGGGGAAAAGGTCTAGTTGTGATTTTCCTGCCAGATATTGTAACTATGATTCAATTTGCGTTTTTTAAAATTTATTTATTTGTATCTACGTCTTGCACCTTCTACAAAATAAATGAAAGATCCACTGAATATGTAACATTATTCCAGCATTTATCTTGTGAAAAAACAGTAAATATAATAATGAAAAGAGGAATAAAAAATATTAAATCAAATGTGACACCAAACATTCAACTAAATATTTCACATTCAACGGTCTTCACTTTCAAATCTCGATTTTGATTTGAAAACAATCATTCAGCCCTAGTCTGCATTTCAGATCCCATCTGTAGTGGTAACACAAAACAAATATACTGGATTATATGGTGCTTGGTCACATTTTTATTCCACTCAACTATCTTATCGTGGTTGTTCTGCTAGGCAGTGATGGAGACAGAGATGAAGTTTGACTTGGATGGAGATGGCCTGATAGAGAACTCTGGATATGCTGACCAGACCTATGACGGTTGGACGGTGACTGGACCAAGGTGAGAGGATAAAAAAAACAAAAACAAAAACCATGGTTGCCCTGAAATAAACACTATTAGTAGACTGGGTAAACCCCGCCCACTGTGCCGGCTATTTGATTCCGCCCTGTATCTTGGTCTGGAAACCACGTTTAGTTCTTTGGCTTCAGTTCACAATTTTGCAAGAACCAATCACAAACTGGCTTATCTACCTGGCGCGCTATTGGCGGGTTTAACACGATGACGATGGAGAACCGACCAAGCAGCTTCTTGTTTACATTCAACATAGCGGCCACTGAACACCACCTAAATGCAGCAACCCGTTGATGCCGCGGACGCTTCTTCGTCACCTGGATCAATGGTCTGATTGGTTGAAGGACTAGCCAATTGCGTACAGAGTCATTTGATCTATGCCCGTTGATCACGCCTCTTGAAATACAGAGCAGACTCCCCAGACCAGCGCTCAATCTCAAATCTATTGAGTTTGGCTTGGTCTGGTGATAGCCAGATTATCACTCCCTTGGGTTCTCTTATATCCCAGTGAATCTTAGTGCTCTGTGGTAACACCCAGTCACTATTTGCACACAGTCCACACCTAATGCCACTTAAAATATTAAAATTCTATTAACAAATTAGTAACCTTGAAACAATGAATACTTAGCTCCCAAAAATGTAATTCCTCTATTTTGATTAAATTAAATCTAATCATTAAAATGTATTTTAATGATTAGATCACTGTTGACTCTTCACTGTTTTTATAATTGCAACATCTTACCAAAAGACAATGAGTAATTGTGTTGATCACAATTTCAATATTAAGCAAAATAATCATGATTATGAATTTTTTTTTTTACCCACTCAATCCTTAAGTGTTTTATATAATTACAGCAGTTACATTTGACTTAAATTCCACACTCAGGTTTATTAATGTGACTTCTGTCACATAAAAATTTTCTCTGGTGTGGTTTTGTGTATTTGTATTCTACAGTGCGTACTGTGGTGGGCTGTGGTTAGCTTCCCTGTGTGTGATGTGTAAAATGGCCAAACTGGTGGACAATGATGAGACATACCAACGTTATAGAGACATCTTGGACAGGGGCAGTGCTGCTTTTGACAAACTGCTGTGGAACGGTAAGTAAATATCTATAAAATATTTATATAGAAAGTGTAGTGCACATTTAAAAACTTACAACTTGTGTATTCTAATAAAATCTTGTGAAAAGCTAAATAGTGAGAGGCATGACAAAGTCATTTGCTTATTCACGCGTACTGGTGACACACATCAATGATAATAAACAAATTAGCTTGAGATGTAAACTGTCTTTTACTTTCTATTTTCCTTTCATGTTCAGGCAAGTACTACAACTATGACAGCAGTGGGAGAGACCTTTCTAATAGTGTTATGTCTGACCAGTGTGCTGGCCACTGGTTCCTGAGAGCGTCTGGGCTTGGAGAGGGAGACTACCAGGCAAGTTCAAACACAAGCTCCACCTTTTAAACTGTAGGTAATAAGCCCTGCTTTTAGTAGAGGAGCTGTTTAGCCCTTCCAAAGCAGTGCAATGACATATAGGGTACGTCCCATAGCACTTCAATTGCAACCTGACTTCTCCACCTGCCTCCAACTTCTGGTTCAGCTGAGGAGCTATCAAATAAGGTTGATGAGATTTAGCATTGGAATCCTCTAAAAAATAGATGTAACTTGTGTAGGTCCAACAAAGACGAGGAAATCCACAGGCACAGTCGAGCAGGTCACAGGTATTGGCACACTCCCAGCGGCACATTGTTGCTGAGGGATTTCCAGGAAATCCAGCCGATTCTTAGAAAAACAAGCACTGTTTACTTTTATGTCAGTTTTTCTTTCCAGAAACCGGATTAAACTTTCAGTTATTTCCTCCTTTAGCTACTTTCACTCCTCCTTCTGTTCTTCTCCACGCTGCCTTTGTTAGTTTTCTGATTATATACGTGCATAGTAGCAAATAGCCTTTTGAAATTTGTTGTAATGTTGTAAATATGTCTAATTGCACAGTACATTGTTTTTTGTTCAATGTTCGTGACGTAACATCTCTTGCTTTTCCTATGCCAAGCTGCAAATTACACAATCAATAGTCATTTTACATTAAGACATGCATCAAAGCATTGTGGTTTCAACATCATTTCCTCTCTCCCACCAGGCTTTTCCAAAAGAAAAAATCCAGAGTGCACTAAAATCTGTCTTTGACTTGAATGTAATGAGCTTCGCTGGAGGCCAGATGGGGGCAGTTAACGGCATGCGTCCTGAGGGAGTGCCCGACCGCTCCAGTGTCCAGTCAGATGAGGTCTGGATTGGAGTAGTATATGGACTGGCAGCCACCATGATCCATGAGGTATGTGTGTGTTTTAGTGTACATTGGAGATTGGGAGACTACTCTCTGCCCCCTGGGTGATGCACCGGGTGGGTGCACCACACATCAGCTTGGTAGAGAGGCAGGGGAACATTTTTTTTGGTGATGGGGGAAACCGGAGCACCCGTAAAAAACATGCAAACTCCACAAAGGCCCAGGACAACCATGGTTCAAACCTGGTACCTTCTTGCTTTGAGGCCACAGTGCAGCAAGTAGAAGTAACTTGATGATGGTTGCCTGGCTGGTTTTATTGACTGTGCGACATTAACTGAAATACTGCCTCACACCTCTGTGGCTGTCTTTTTTTTTTTTTTTTCCCTCAGGGCATGCTGGAGGAGGGTATGCGCACGGCGGAGGGTTGCTACCGAACTGTGTGGGAGAGGCTGGGCATGGCCTTCCAGACTCCTGAAGCCTATTGTGAGAAGAACATCTACCGCTCTCTGGCATACATGAGGCCTCTGAGCATCTGGGCCATGCAGCTGGCCCTGAACACCTCGCAGAAGGATCAGACCACATCAGCTCAAACTGGAGCCACAGACAGGGAGCAGGGACAGGACCTGAGTCATTAGACTGGTGAGATGTACAGCGAGTTCCTCTGAAACAGACTTCCAAATTCTCCTACAGCCACCACCCTCATCTGCCCCCCCCCTCCCCTCCTTGCTCTGTATGACACACCTTCAATTTAATACTCTACAGTTTGTTTTGCTTCAAATGTTTGAGACTCAATGTCAGAACTGTGATTGTTTCTGCGTTACAAAGTCAGTCGTTACTGTAGATTATGGTATTGTTAGGTGAGGAGTTCAACATGTTTCAAGAGACTGCAAATTGTTCCAGATTATTGTTCCTTTTTAAAGTTGTGCAGTGTTGGGTAGTAGCCAGTCTGTAATGATAATAAAAATTGACCTTGTGTTTCAACACCATATTGTCCGTTTGCACGCACACATGCAAGCACTACATTTCACCATCCTAAATGTTTGTATATTTGGTTTACATGCTAAATATTTGAGGACTGTTGTGTTATTATACCACTCACATGTAGTCATTGTCTTTTAACAGTTGAGTACATCAGAGGGCATGTGGGTTAAAGATTAAATAATCTTTAAATAATAAAAGGTTTCTTGAGTCGAAGTATACATTTGAAAAGCAAAGTCAATTTGAAGATTAACTCAAATTAAATTTGAAGGCTGTACTAAGGTAATATGCGATGTTTAGTGTTAGAAATTGATTTTTTTATGGCATTTGGTGCCTTGTTGCATGTTGGCCATATCTACAGTATATTAATATAGCGGCAACATTTGCAATGTTTTTTAAAATCAATACTCATGACAATCATGCTAAATAAATGACTGATTCAACAGCAGATTCATTGTGTTAAAATGTATATAGATTTTTTTTTTTTTTGGAAATACAAATACTTAGCCGCTTGATGTGATGAATGTCAAACCTATTCAAAGACATTTGGGTTTTATTAAGTCTCCAAGATTGAGGTGATAAAATTCAAATATTTTTTTCAACAAGTTACAGGTATTAGGGCTGAATGATACTGCAACTTGTGCATCACTAGGCTGAAGAAATGGCGCTTCACACCCTCTACAGTTGCTACATCACCTTTTAAAAAAAATATTGTCAATTGAAGGAACTACATATTAATTTACTATTTACTTAATTTACTATTAATCTACTTTATGAACCTTATGTCCCTCCTGATCTTCAACATCCTCTCATGTCAATTCTTACTTTCAGAGTTGCTTTTTCCTGAAGCAAATACCGTCTGTATAGTATTGCTGCCCTCTTTGGAACTTCAACCCTCTTCCAGGCTGAGAAATAGTTCATAATTGCGTTTGTACAAAAGGTATAATATTTCAGTAGAAGTATCATTAACATTCTGTTTCCAGAAAAAAGTAAAAAAAAATAAAATACAAAAATGTTAAGACACATGAAAACAGTCAGATATTGCAGGTACTGGCCCTGATGGTATGGTTTGTGATGTTCCAGATGTTAAGTACCCATAACTGGGTGGGCTAAGTCTCTGGTACTGAAGTGCTGTTTTCAGATGCAACCGCCATTATGGAATTCAGAGGAAAACTAGATGATAAACACACATTTTGATGTTATTGACAGACAAAAAAAAAAAAAAAAAAGCTAAAACAAACATTTCATTATTTTATGAATGCAAAGCTCACCTAAATTCTGCATTTAATAGAAAAAAGTAATTACAAAGGAAGTGGTTGATAGTCTGTGATGCAATTCTCATGGCCAAGAGGGACAGACTCTTTCTGCCCTCCCAGAGGGAAAAACAAGACACACACCAGAGGCACATGTAACACTAGCTAGCTAACTGTTGTAAAAAAAAAAAGAAGAAAAATGTTTCATGTTTTAGGTCTGTGATTTTCAAAAATGTAATAGTTTTCTAAGCAGCTAATGTTGAGGTATTGATAACAGGACACAAATGAGAGCCTAATGTGTCTGGAACAAGAGTGTATCCGGCTGGCGTATCCTGTGTAATAATTAATGTTGCCTTTACCTCAATGCAAAGCTAAAAATGGCCATTATGTTGGTAACATTATGAAATGTAGATATTGATAATTTGCTTACTTGTTAAATATATAAGTTTAGAGTTAGCTTTAACCCTTAGTTCACAGACTTAGTTTTGTTAAATAGCTAACTGTTAGTGGGTAAATCTTAATTTAGCTGATGTTACAATGTAAGGCGAGTCCTCCGTAGTAGAAGTTTGGAGACTCTTTGAAGCCTTTGGAACTCGACTGCATTTGAATACTGCATTATTAAATTTAGTGATAGACAACGTTAGCTAATGTTTATCTAGCTAGCTAGCTAACAGTAATGTTAACCAAAGTACATTTATTGACTTATTGTTACTAACGTAACACGTTATTATGAATGTGAGGTGTCGGTGGCATCATTTATTTACTCGTTAATCACAGTAAAGTTACATTTAAAACAAAGTTTTTGAAATAAATTTACCCTGGCTTGTTGGGCATTTGTGGATCCTTGCCGACATGAAGAACAGAAAAGAGCGCTTTGTCTTCTGATTGGCTTATCCCACCCCGCCTCCCCCTCTGCTCTCTCACATCTTCAAGTACAAATTAGTTTTGCACTGAATGTATGGCTGTGTTGCAAAAATTTAGGGCGCAGACTCGCCGCTGTGTGATGCGAGAGAGCACATTGCAGCGACAGATTCGAGAGGTTGTAATCACTGAGTTGTGGTTGTACTGGAAAAGTGACTGAAGTGAAAAAAAAAAAAAAAATAGACTACAAATTTTTTCTACAAGCTCTTTTAAATCATAAAACGTCCCTGGGTGGGCTTGAACCACCATCCTTTCGGTTAACAGCCGAACGCGCTAACCAATTGCGCCACAGAGACACCCCTGACACAAATGAGCGGGTGGGGCCTCACTCTTTAAGCCCCACTTGTTTTCATTTGCTACTTTGTGCTTTTCATTCAATATTTATGGATCCAAAGATGAGAGCAACCTTTCCACAAAATTTCGTGTACATCAAAGGAACTTTATCAGTACAATGTCGTGCACTCTGGGGATAGAGCATTGGAGTGGGATGTTGAACAATCTCGAGTATTTTGCTGATATAATTGAATTTGGCAGAAATATGATAATGTTTGTGTTTGGTAGCTACCTAGGTAACTGTTTGGTCATCAAATGTACATACTTTAACCTAGCAAAACTGTCTGTCAGGTCCATCTGGAAGTGCTACCAACCAGGTTTCGTGCAGATTGATTGCATAGCCTAGGACAAGTTAAAAAAAAGTTGGCTTTGCGCATTGCAGAAAAAACCTCTTAGCGGAAATTGCCGAGGCCTACATCATATGATTCAGCTTAATTTAAGGAACACGTGGATGTAAGTTTTTTTTAATGTGTAATGTGGGAGTTAAAAAACAGAGCCACCTAGTGGTCCACACGTGTAATTTTTGTTAGGTGAGGTCCATGACCTATTGTACATCTATCCTGTAAATTTAAAGTTGCTCACATTAGCGCAAGTTGTGAATCCAAATGTGGGTCCCATAGGCCACGCCCCCTTTGACCAATCAGTACCCCGCTGTAAGGGTGGCCTCAGGAGTGGCCCTAGATGATACCCTCTAAATTTTGTAAAAATCCAATGAGCCTTTGATGACATACAAACTTTTTGTACTTTTAGTGCCCCCTAGTGGCCAAAGTTCATAAAATGTGTGGGGAACCTTCAGAGGGACATGGCAAACAAGGATCTAAAGTTTTACAATAATAGCATTTATTTTGGTTGAGATATGGCAAAGTTGGTGTTTTCATAGTATGCAACACAAATTTGTTTGTGCGTAATTTGCACACTTATTATCTTTTAAAAATTATTTTCATAACTTTGTGTCAGGTTGGTCTAGAGATGCTGTGTGCCAAATTGCATGCAGATCAGTTGCACAGTCTATGAGGATTTTGACAAAGTAGGTTTTCGATAAATTGCGATTTCTCACGCATAAAAGTTTAGATGGAAATAGGCGTGGCCTATATCAGGAGATTCAGTTGGATCCATGGAACACGAGGATATATGAATACGTTTGAGATTAGAGATCAATTGGTGTAAAAGCACCGCCTACTGACCAATCAATACGGCATTGCCGTTCTTAGACGATCCGGTGCAGCTCGGTGCGCAGAGAGAGAGAGAGAGAGAGAGAGAGAGAGAGAGAGAGAGAGAGAAAGAGATGCGCTCATTAAAGTTAAAACATGGATTACATCAAGAGGCATAAATTGAAGGTTTTGCTATGGCCTTCAAACTCTCCTGACCTCAACATAATTGAAAATTTATGGATAGACCTTAAAAGAGCAGAACGTAACAGACAGCCCAGAAATGTCAAAGAACTGGAAGACTTTTGGAAGGAAGAATGAAAAAAATAAAAATAAAAAAAGCCGCCAGCGCCGGAGAGACTACGGCCGCATTCTTTGCCTGCACGCACGGACTGGAGACTGGCTGGAAGAGGTTTCGGAGGTCGACGCAGAGGTGTTGCTACGGAGGGTCTGCTGTGAGTCAAGGTGGCCTGCTGCTCATTGCTTCTATGCAGACTGAAACCGGTCTGAGAAGAAGAAGCAGGTAAGAACTGTTCTCATTCTACACTCAGCATTGGAGGTAGGCCTACTGATGGCCTCGCTTTTCTTTTCTTTCTTTTACTTAATGCAAGCTTGCTAAAAGAACAAACTAAAACAAAGAGTGCACTCAGGTTAAAATACTAAACTGCCCGAGTCTTTCTGTTTACTATTTTATTTTCATATTGGGATTTCTATGTATGGGATTTAATGTTAACTAAATTCTGCATTCAATGAATACAAAATTGAACAGACATACTGTGTTGGTGTTGTTTCTCAATTTTCTGTAAAACTGAATGGGTTCATTCAAATACAGTATATGGAGCATTAAGTTAATATTATTTGAGGTTACTAAATCTGAGGTTACTAAACAAGAGTCATATCTTACACTAGACAGATTTATTATACACCGAGATGTCTTTCACCATTTTACCAAGCATGTAGTCCACAAGTGTAACACATTGCTACATACAGTGTTATTCATATTATGAGCCTGTGGTGAGAGGGTTACATGTGTAATTATACAGGACCACAGTTGGTAGGTCAGGTGAAGGGTTTTTCTAAAATAAATCCAGGGCATGTTGATCTTGCTTTGTAGTACAGGCCTTTTGTGGCATTTTTGTCAGGTCTGACGTGTGCAACTTTCACAGGTTTTCGAGCATTCCAAGCCTGTCAAGAATTAGGGGTGCACCGAATGTTCAACAAGAGAAATTATTTGCCCATAAATGGCAAAAAGAAAAAGCAATTTCTGTGTTCGACCGGCCGACAGTTTTTCATCACAACACAACAGCAAATCCCACAACACAACTGCGAATCACACACCACAGCAAACCCTAACCCTAATTTTGGGTATTCTTAGTTGGTGATGTCACCACACCACCTATATAATGATAGTGGAAATCCCCAAAGAGCATAAGACAGCCTGTTTTTAATTAAAACGTCCCTGGGTGGGCTTGAACCACCATCCTTTCGGTTAACAGCCGAACGCGCTAACCAATTGCGCCACAGAGACTCCTGGCATATCCCTGAGGGGGTGGGGCCTGTTGGGCTAAAATCCTGCCCTTCTAGATTCTTTCAGAGAGAAGGGTTCAAGTCCGTAGGTTGGATAAAAGAATGTTTATTCAGATAGAATATATTCTAGAGACAAAGTTACAGAGAATATGCATCCATAGCTCTCCCAAGTTTGTCTTGCTACCGCTTGACATGTTTGTGTACTGTCTTTTGTCTCCATAAGGTTAATGTCTAACAGAGATCGGCCTGCACAATAGATAACAGGTACCAGACTGCTACTGGAGAGGCCATTCACCCAAACACAGGACGTGTCCCTAACCACCCTTGGCCCTGCTTTTCAGAATTGATGCACTCGGCAGAGCTATGGTTGGACACAGTGTCCCAAAAGAAACTATTATGAGGTCACAGTGAACTATAAACTACATGCTTCTTATTTAGAAGTGAACCTAATAATCACACTGACACCAAGCAGACTATGTGTAATGCTTTAGCTCTTTTAGCTCAAAATCTAATGAATATGATTATAATACAACACATATGATTAATATAATGCACTACATGGATATGTTTGAGCACACGTGATATGAATACAATTTATTTCAACAGACCTCACTCTTCAAGCCCCTCCCGTTTCCATTTGCTACTTTTGTGATTTTGATAATGTCTGTGTTTGGTAGCTACCTAGGTGAATTTGTTTGGTCATCGAATGCGCACTACTTTAACCTAGCAAAACTGTTTCCATAACTTTTGGTCAGGTCCATCTGGAGGTGCTACCTATATACCTATATAGAATCCCCTCCCCCTTCAGTGTGGCTTACCAAAGGGTTCCATCTTGGGTCCCTTGTTATTTTTATTATATGTTAATGACCTCCCCAATGTCTCAGATAAACTTTCTAAAATCTTATTTGCAGACGATACAAGTGTGTTTTACTCCCATAAAAACCCTGAAATTTTAATAAAGGTAGTTAATGAAGAACTTGACAAGTTTTCTGCTTGGTTCAAGTCCAACAAAAGTTTTTTCTGTATTAAGTTTGATACATTTAAATCTTCAATGAAAATTAAAATTGATAATATCGCCATTAACAATGTTAGATCTGCTCGTGTCCTCGGCGTTATACTTGATGACTCTTTATTCTGGAAACCTCACATTGGTGCCATAAGTACAAAAATAGCCAAAGTGGTCGGTATACAAGGAAAAACCCAGCACCTGATTAACAAAAAAGTTGCAATTATGTTGTATTATTCAACGTCGTACCCATATATAAATTACTGTAATATTGCTTGGGCTAGCACCCACCCAACTAAACTGGAATCTATGTTTCGACTTCAGGAGCGAGCTTTAAGAATATTGTGTAAACCGTAGACACCCCTCCCAATCACCAAGTTTACCAAGTGAATCGAATAGTCTTTTATTTATTAGAATTTATTTAGGATTATAACTGACTTTCGGAATTCGTTCCAACAAGCCCTACACACATGTAAAAGAAAAGCTAACTTTTACACACAAGCTATGTTTGATACTTTTTCACTATGTCTAAATGTTTACTCCTCACATGCCTAACTTATGTTTAACAATGCAGGGACTGTAACTACAGATATGCTAGTTATAAATGCAGTAATCATTACTTTATTTAGGTAGAATAAGTTTGTTGTGGTTTCCAAGTTCATTAATGTTAGCTGTCCTTCCACTGATAGCCATGGCATTAGCTAGCTTTGTGGTTAACTAAAGATAAGCCATAAATTAGCAATGGATAACATCATACTGCAAATTATAGTAAACATACTTTTTCAAAATAATGGTCCAGAGAGAGACAATACGTCTCATTGATATAACTGTCACGCTATTAAAGAAATACAGCTTCAGTCACAATGTCAAGAGTTAAACAGACAGTCAACTATACTGTAACGTTTCACTCTCGGCTCACAAATTTTGTCATGCTTATTTGAGTTAAGAGAACTGATAGGGATGTTCTTTTAATGTGTGTCTCGTGACAGTTTACCACGAGCACACTTCACCGATAAACTCTGTGTACACAAACGAGTTATGTTTTAAGATCTAAAACGTATACCATACCAAAACCGCATTACAAAAGTTATCATTGCTCTTTTTTATTTTTTACCAAAATACACAATATTGATTCATAACAATCATTGACAGTGGGAATTTACAGAGTCAGTGATGGCAGCAGTGTCAGTGTATGTCAGCAGTGTAAATATAACCTCATTCTGGCATTTCACCTAAATTTAAACAAGAATTACTGTATAATAATAGGAATTATTAGTGTGCAAATCCAACTTAACTGGCTGAACACATATTTGTAGATGCAGGCTTTCTGTTTGTTGTTTGTATAAATCCCACAATGTAATAAATTAACAATTTAAAGTATTAAAGTATTTCCCCTCTTTTTTCCGAGCCAGTAAAACACTGGCCCCTGGGCTAGTTGGGGAAAATGTTGGCGCCCATGTAATTGTCAGTGATATATTACAAGCAATCTACCAGGCTTTAATGTGGAAAGATTCATCCTGCAGGGACAGTTAGATATCCCGACAAGGCCGTTATGAAGAGCGTCTTCCCCGTTGACCTCGTTTTCCCTAAAGAGATTAAAGAAGATAAATGTCGTCCCTGGGTGGGCTTGAACCACCAACCTTTCGGTTAACAGCCGAACGCGCTAACCGATTGCGCCACAGAGACTTCTGATCATGCCACTGTTATGTCTGGAAATAAGATGTGTGATACAGTGAAACGGCCAGACTCAAAGTAAATACATGATACACATTTTTGGTCATACTGCTCAACATGTCTAAAACACAGTTTTAGACATTATTTCTGTATTTATTTACGCTAACGTTAGCTACAAGGGGGTAAGCCAGCCCCCACAAAGCATACCTCCTATGGAGCCATTGTGTTGCTAACAAGTGTTCCGACTGGACCAATTTGAGGATTTTTAAGTTCCTCTGGCTGTAGTTCCTGTAACTCTTTAACTTTTCCCTTTTCCGCATCATGGTGGTTATATGGCTGTGTTATTACAAAAGGTCAGTTCCTAAGTCTAAAATCGTCATCTAAAATCGTCACATCCGCAACTAGGATGGCTGTGCCCATAACGGCAAATTCAACAACTCATAGCATTTCTCCACAAACCAATGGCTGACGTCACATGTTCTGTCCATTAACCTTCAAAGACCTAAGGTTATTTTTACAGTTCATTGTCCGTCTAGTTTTATTTTCTAAAAAAGCTTGTAAAACATCAACCCTGTTGTCTACAGTCAAGATATGAACATCATTTTTTCAGGACAAACTGGGCTATTATAATTTTTTATATATTTGGGCTGCAGTGAGGTCACTTGAATGTTAAAAATGGTTGCAGGACGTTAAATCTTGCATATAACAGTTTGGATTTAATGCTCAACAACCCCAAAAAAGGCACAAGTTCCAGGCTAGGTAGAAAATCACCTGTAGAGGCTAGAAAGACCCCGAATAGACCTCTGTGACCGCTAGCTCGTTAGCTGCAACAGTCGGTAAGTTTCTCTGTTTTTTGGTTTTTAAATGACTGAATTATGAATCAGAGGTGCCGTTTTCACTCGGATACGATTCTCTCGGTTCCTGAGGGTTAATAATATACAGTCTATGGTTGCACTCTTTTGATTGTGACTGGCATTACCAATGTCACAAGCTCAAACGAGACAGTGACTGGCTTGTCAGCAGGGTTGGCCATCGTTCGGATTTTAACGATTCTGATTCCAATTCCATACTTGAGCGCCGCTTAATGTGCTCCATGGCTTCAACACAACACGCTATGGAAACTAAAACTTGCACATGTTAAATTTAGATTTGATGATCAAATTTGAAACCAAATCCTCCAAACGATTCCATTAAAGAAACAATTCCACTGGAATCGTAATTTTTAAAACAATTCCAAGTAAGAATCGTTTCTCGGTGCCCAACATACTTTTTACTGACCCCGGACCATTAGGTCATTGTCAAATCCTGTCAAGGGCAGCCGGACTTGGTGCTAAAAGACGCTTTGTTTCTTAACTTTTTTTACCTTCCTTGGATAACCATCACCTTGATGAATGAGAACCTTCACAAACATTAGTAAAGTACTGTCACTGGGATTTTTAATGTTACAGTACAGTAAAAACAAAAGGCTTTCGTCCCTGGGTGGGCTCGAACCACCAACCTTTCGGTTAACAGCCGAACGCGCTAACCGATTGCGCCACAGAGACGAAGTTGGTGCATAGCACACAGATCACACTTTTTCATTTTGTGCATGCATGCGCGTTACTGCTGTGGGGGAGGGGCGGGAGGCTTCATAATAGCTTGGGTAGCTCAGTCGGTAGAGCATGAGCCTCTTAATCTCTGGGTCCTGGATATACTAATGCAATTCATGTACAGATGTTAAAGGTTCTGTTGGATGACCATGCTACCACTTTAATGTGTTACCGCTGCAAATTCAAATGTACCACTTGAAGGGACAGCTGTTAAATAACATGTCTCCACCTAATTTGCATCATTGCAATGATTGTCACACATGACTAAAGCGTGATTTATGGTTGTGCGGAGCTAGCATTGGCTCCTGTGCCAGAATGGAAATAAAGATAAAAAGTATATTAGGTTGCATATGAAAATTATATTATTAGCAGCTAAGCATACCATTTGGCTATCCAGAAATGAAAAAAAAAAAGGATATGCGCCCAACGTGGGGCTCGAACCCACGACCCTGAGATTAAGAGTCTCATGCTCTACCGACTGAGCTAGCCGGGCTACTATGCCAGTTAGGAAGGTAGAAAATATAAAGGTACATCAAGTACTATATAACACTGCAAAGGTCAGTTCCCCAATGCAACAGACTAGGGCTGAACGATATTGTGTTTTAGCATCAACATCGCAATGTGTGCATGCGCAATAATCACATCGGAGGACGTTACGATGTTGACGCTAAAACTTTTTTACTGCTTGATTAAAAAGTAAACTTCCACCGTTCTCCTTTTACATGATTATTACCGGCCGACCCTTTCCCTTTAAGACAGGTAGCCACCACAACCTGTAATTTAAAGGAAGCAACATGCAGTCACTGTCACGTGACTGCACGTTAGCCTGGGTTGATCATTATGTGAATACAATGGTGTCATGCTAGTCAACCAGTGTATTTTCTACTATCTAGTCGACAATGATTTATTATTTCCAAATAGAGCTGTTTATGTCAACTTTTAAACATTACTTTTTCTTTTTTCATATCGCAATATGTATCGCAGGGGGGAAAAATATTGCAATGTAAGATTTTTCCAATATCATGCAGGCCTACAACAGACCATCCACTTGTTGTCTTTGGCCAACTTTATTTTGCCATGAGGTCACCAACTGTCACTCTAAAAACCTAGGGAAACCCCTGGAATGCAGTTCTTTTTCTTTACAATCATTGCTAAAATGAAGTCAGGCTGGAGAACAAAAATTATCTGACTAGATTATCAGCCCTCATAATGCATGAGAAAAGAAGTAAGCGCCCAACGTGGGGCTCGAACCCACGACCCTGAGATTAAGAGTCTCATGCTCTACCGACTGAGCTAGCCGGGCTACTATTGCAACAATCGAAAGTTGGTATTAAGAATGTGCAGCAACCTTTGCAATATCCTGATATTACGTGAAAAATTATGAATTATTAGCCTACCTTGTGCACTGACTGCTCTGTTACTGAGAAAGAATCAACTACCGTCACGTCAAAACCCTAACCTGGGTAGGACTACAGTTGAAAATTAGCCCATTGGCTAAGACTGGCACATTTACAGAAATGTTGATTCATGTGCATTTTCCTAATGAAATAAATAAATATATTATAATATAAATATATAGATCACTGAGATAGGGGAGGGAGAGCAAACTGCGAGCTTGGGCAGTTGAGTGCGTGTTTTGTTTTGGGTTTTTTGGGGTGGGGGGCACGTTACTTTCTTCAACAACTCTTGTTCTGCCTGTTTTGAGATATACATGCCTAAAAAGTGCCTAATATTTACATACTGATATAATAACGGCATTATAATTATTATGACGGATGATTTTTCATTACGCTTGCGTGAGCGGCGCTGTGAATCGTTAAAAAAACAAAGTTATTTGACTTGTAAAACAAGTGATGGCATGCTACTGTGGTACAGCAACACATCAAACCCCCTGCAGGCTGATGACATTTGCCGGTTGTAGAAGTGGCATGCTGTTTGTGTTGCACCGGCACGTATAGCTACCGTTTAACGGGAGGTGGAAGCGGTAACGTTAGTATTCAGCAAGTATTTTCATATAGGCTTGCTGATCTCACAGTTTATTATGACAGCTTGCCTGAGCTGACATTGCTGTTTTTAACAATTGTGAAAATGTCCTGAAAATTGACAGGTCAAAAAGTAGCTATCTTGAATTAGAATTTCCCAATCTCTGGTTTTATCTCGATTCGATCGCATCAAGATAAAACCAGTAAAGTTACCTAGATAGGCTAAAGCTAGCTAGCTAAAGATCAAGTGCCCTCGACCATGTGGCCTATGGCGACCTGAACCTACGTTAGTTTTCACTAACATTACTGAATCTACCTCGATTAACTCAATATTTCCCTATATGTTCTTTACATAGTACACTTTAAATACAATTTAACATCTCAAGAGGTCAAACTGAGTACTAATTACTGCTAAAGCTATCGCCAAGTTCATGCTAATTGACGTTAATGTCTAGCGCATAGTTAGCTAGGTTAGCCTCACATATTTTACTCAACAGCTACGTCTACATCAATATTTTGCCCAACTAAACACTTACAGTTTAATCTTTAAAATCTGATGTTGAACGTAGCTAGTCATTTTCTTACCGTGAAGTAGAGATTGACGACAACTAATGTTAGCTTAACTCTCAAACGTTGGCCTGATGGGCGTTGGTCGTCCGTGCTGGGCCTCCAGTTGCGCATTAAATAACTAAAATAAAGCGTTTTAATAATAGCTTTTACGAGCCAAAAAGTTACCCAATGTATACATTTAACCTTCAAGAATAATCCAAACAACGTTTTAAAAAGTTTAACGAAACTGAAAAGGTGCGACACATCGCGCTCAGAGATGCTATGCCTCTAACGTTATTTTTTATCCGGGAGCTTTAGAGAACAAGACCCGGAAGTGTCGTAAATCTTTCCAAAATTATAAAAATGTACTGCTGCGTTCTCGTTCCTTAACAAATTTTTGTATGTGTCTTGTTGTAGTTTTTTTTTTTTAAATTTAGGATTGTTTAAGTTTTATTGTTGTAATAAAGATGTGAACACACCTGTATTACGGAGTTTGTGACGACCTGTCACGCATCATCGTTGTTATTACACGCATGCACATCACCTGTGAACCAGTAATAGAAAACGTAACGTTAGGCTACATGTAACCTAACGACATGTCAGTTACTTATTACTAGAGGTGTGACCATGGACTGTTAATATTAATTTTACAGTCAATGGGTGTGACGAGAAAAAAACGTGATGACGTTTCTCGTTGAGGTAAAAAGTCTCAAAAATACATTATAATTTCCTTTGCATAAATGAAGACATTTGCACCATAAATTAATGCAGAAAAGGCACTAATTGGTGCAGACAAATGAATCAGAATGCAAGAAATAAAGTGTTTGCCATTCTAAATTTAAATTTTGCTCAAAAGTGGTGAAGATCTCGTCCCACCCAATGTTGAAGTTACGCCTTTGTCTGACATGTAGAGCCTGGCATAGTCAGTGTGTGTGTGTGTGTGTGTGTGTGTGTGTGTGTGTGTGTGTGTGTGTGTGTGTGTGTGTGTGTGTGTGTGTGTGTGTGTATACCGTCTCACTGTCTCTTCAGCACCTGTTTACTGGTTCCACTTATTACTCCACTTAGTATTATTCATCATTCTCATTCTCATATCTCACTTATTATTTATTATTTACTATTTACTCATCATTCCCATTCTCACATCTCACTTATTATTTGTTATTTATTCATCATTCTCATTTCCTATTTCAGAACTGTTCAAAATATTCATACTGTCCACATTGTAATATAATAACATAATACTATTTATACCAGTATCCTTTGCACTATGCTCCACATTTTAGAGTATGTATATATTGTGTATATATTAGTGTGTATATTTTGTTTTGGTTGTTTTTGTTTGTGTAAGCACATTGGGAGCAACGATGCTCCAAAGAAAAGTTCCTCGTGTATGTCTTCATTCCTGGCAAAATAAAGCTGATTCTGATTCTGATACTGTACATTAATAGCATTGTATATGTATATATATAATGCACTTACACAGAAATAGACATAACAGTGAAGAACTAGGACAACAAAGCTGAATGAATAAAGGTAAAGAATATGTAGTATTATTTTTTTATAATTTTCTTGTGACAGAGAGAGCACGAATTTTAATTTCGCTCGGCCAATGCGCACAAATACCACTAGATGGCGCCATTCAACTACAACATTACACCGGCGGCTGGAGTGAGGGAAATGCCAACCGCTGCATGCAACCATCTTCATTTCTCAGCAAAACAGAGAGTAGAAAGAATCGGCTCAGGTGTCTCGGGTGAGCAGCTATTATGTTTAATCATCATCTGTGAAAAACGGGGTTGTGGTTCTAAGCAGCACACGGGGAGCCACGAACATACCACGTGATCAAATGCGGAAATTGCCCGATCGAGAAAGTGTAGCCGGAGAAAAGCCAAAGAGGGGAGTGGAGGCTGTGGTGTCCGTATGTGTTCTGAGCTGCTGGTGGTTACTAGCTGGACCAGACAACACGTCCGCACGCAGACGCCCGGTTATCTGCACAGCTAGATGTACGAGTGATCAGCTGCCGTGAATAAAAGTCAGGTAAGCTTGACGGTAAACAAACCAAAAGAAATGTGACAGTTTGTGTTAACGCGACAACTTTTTACGGAAATGATTAGTAACACCCAACAAGGACGGACTCACCTATCGGGACAGCTCACTAGCTAGCATGTAGAGGTTCATGTTGCTGTGTAGTTTTATAATGTTAGTTACAGTAATTGTGTCTGGCTGCTGTACTAGTTTTGGTAAAAAAAAAAAAAGTCACTTTTTAGTGTGTTTTTATACAGCATTGTTATATTTATTATGTGTTGTACTGCGTTATTGACCTTATTTATTCTACATGCACAATTAAGAGTGAAAAACAAGGGGTCACTGTAAATAGGGCCCCTACAAGCCAGCACAAGTGAAATATCTAAAAGTGCAATATCTCTTTTTACAGTATGGTATAGTATGACTGGTACAAATTTGGCGATCCATTTTCTGTTCACTTTTCAATTAAAGGTCCCGTGGCATGAAAATGTCACTTTATGAGTTTTTTTTAACATTAACCACTAAGGTCTATATAAAAGCATCCAGAAAGCACCATGTCATGGGACCCTTAAATACCTAATTGTTTAAGCGCTAGAATCACATATTATTGACTGGTGCAACAAAGAACAAACACAAAGTGCTAAGGACAGGGTTAACGGTGAAGGGAGATTGTGTGTTTCTCATGGAGGAGAGCGAATCACTTTCCAAAAATAACAAGCATCAATTCAAAGCAGGAGACTGACTTGTTGCTGCTCTCTCTGGCATCTGCTATTTTAATTTGTCAACTGGGGCACTGAGCTGAGGGAGGGCTGTCAGCTTTATGATTCAGATAAGGTGGTCATGCATGTAAATAAGGTACAGTGTTCACATCCTTTGGAGGTTACTGCCAAAGGAACCAGTCTGTACAATGCATTGGTTACCACAGTATGAATATACAGCAACAACAGCTGTTACCAATAATTCATTACTTCTAACAACTCCTTTATAAATACATAAATCTGTGCTCTTTAATGACACAAAACATCACATTTGCTTTTTGGGTCACATCTGTCCTGGTTAACATTGAAAATACATTCTGACCTGTACCCCACACAATGTTTGTGTTCAAAGCTTCAAACACAACAGCCCTGTTGCACCACACAACACTATCTGATGTCACAGCTGCCTTTTACCTGGCAACCGCCAACAACTCTGTCTGACTGCTCGTGTAGGTTATCATGTCGTGTTCGGCTCCTTTTAAAGGATGTTGCTGTATCCCCAGTTTTCAGCAATATTACTGATAGCAAGGATGGCCATGACTTCAAAAAATCAGATCCAATATGTAATAAAGAGGAATTATCCTTTAGCAAGTTGTATACAATGGCAGTGGTCAAATTAAATCATGTATTTCATGTGACAACAATCACCTAAAGCATTTATGTAAACACCTGTAAGCTTGCGACGTTTTTGCAATGCTGTTTCCATCCAATCAAGCATACTTTACGTGTCAACATGCTGCTCTCACAGCTGGAGACGTTTGAATCTCATCAGTGGCTTTCTAATCATAGCGACCCATTTAGGCACCCAAAACAGCACTGATATTTCCTAGTGTTCAAAGCAGATCATTCAGTGATTCAAACCTATTCTCAGTGGATGTGACATTGTTCTGTTCCATAATGTGACATCATTCCCTCCCGTGTTGCAGCAAGAAAAGAAAAGACTCTGGCGCTGTGTCTTCGTTCCCAGCCATGGCACATTAAAAGAAGAATGCACAAACCAGACGAATGCTTTTATTGGCTCTTTAAACATGTACACTGAAAGACAAGTGAATCATGGGGTCACTGGTCTTGCAAACTGTAAAAGGAACAATTAAATGGTTATACCACCACAGGTGTCAAGGTCAGGCTTTCCACAGCTGATATGTTTTAACAAGAACATTTCCAAGGCCATTGTTAGACCAGCAGCGTGAGTTTTTTTTTATGTGTCCAGATTGTAATACTGATCAATGCTGCAAAAAAGTATGTTGTGTGTGTTTATTTTCAAAAGGATTGTTTAACTTTTTTAAACACGGCACTTCATTAACTAGGGGAATACGGTGCTCTATATCTAAGATTTAATTAGGCTTTTTTATAAGGTCACGATTCGGAATCAATTTTCGATTTAAAAAGAAAATGCCAGCACTGACACTAACAATAAGGAACACATAAATGCAGTATACGTTTACAGAGGGGCACTTGAATGCACCATAAAAGTCCAGCGTTAGACCAGACTGACAGTTAAAGAAAGAGACCACATGCTCTAGCTACGTTTGTTGTTGGTTTAGCTAGCTACATAACACAGACAGGAAAGACAACTTGTTGTCACACGGTGACTTCAGGGAAGCGGTTATTTTCTAGTTCTGATGTTTCTCCGTTAATTCTGACTCCGGCAGTGGCCACGGTGTTTCAAAAAGTGGAGCAACAGGCTTCAGGTAATTTAACGTCGTCTTTAGGTAACGGTATGCTAAGCTGCCCATTGTCTTCCGTGTGTTTTTTTTTTCTTTTTCGGACACGTGCAAGTAGGCCAGGGTGGAGAGAAAGAAAATACTAGGAGACTCGTCGATACTGCTTTTCATTTCGTTAATTGAAATTGAAAGCTCAGATCGGTGGACTTTCCATATACAGCCAAAATAGTGACACCCCTAGCACTAACTATTAGCAACATGTCAAGCCTGGCGACATGTCCATGCTGCCTGATTGGTTCAGATGCCCTTCGAGATGATTTTAACAAAGCACCATTACTAGTAGGCATTCATTTACAAATAATAGCATTATTGTCTGTACCAACTCTTGTGGTAAAATGTCTTTTCACTACTGCAAATAATACTGCTACAATTACTAGTATTGCACCAACTACAGTTTTAACTTCTGATAACATTAGGGAGGGTAATAAGTCAATTATGGTCATTCAAAGCTCTTACCTGGTTTTTAATAATATGTAAAGTCACAGCTTTAGAGAACTTGTAGAACTGTACACGTGTTGGTTATTGTTGTAATAACCAACCAACTACAAGTAATGCTTGAAAATAAAGCTGCACTCTTGAGTATTATTGCGGCAGTAGATCACATAGACCTACCATCTATGGCATTCATATGTACTGCCATTTATCTCCTGCCTATATTTCAATATTTATATTTGGCACCTCCCAGAGATGTGATGAATGTTTTCCATTTGTGTGAAGCCCACGAAGAGCCCCTTCAACCCTTAGCTAATCCTCTTTGACTGTTTTGTTGTTTCCATTAATTGAAGTCTCTGCTGGGAGTCTCTGATACTCTTGGATTGACTTGTACAGCACAGCTGTGCTCTCAGCTGAAATACAGGCTAACCTGGGGCCATGCATTTGGAAAGAATAACACATACTGTGGCGTGCTTTCCCAGTTTTATTTCGCTATCATGTTAAACCTCTACCTTCCTCCTTATCTTCCAATGTTCTTCTGTTGATTTAATCATTGCCTATTGTTCTTTGTCTCTTTCTCTCTCCCATTCTCTTTATATTGCTAAATGATTCTCCCTCATTGTCTTCTCTGTCAAAACTTGTTTTGCAGGCTTGTTCTGTGGTCACACTACTGAGATGACAAGGCTGTGACAGCGTGTGTCCAAGTGTGTTGGTACTGGACCAATTCTTGTGAAATGGCTGCAGCTAAGAAGAGTGAGTTTTTTATTATTGCTTTTATTGCATGTTGTAATAAATGTGATGTACACTAACTTTTCATATTTAAAGATATGTCTCCTAACTCTTTCAGTAGTACAAAGTCCAGTTTAAAGCTTTGGAAATCAATTTTAAATTGTAGATACGGCTTTGAGGCAGACAGCACAAGCAGTAGTTAATATCTAAGTTTTAGCCAGCCCAGGCTAACCCACTGTCTCAGCACTACGTCTTTTGTTGTTTAAATCAATCCTGTGGCAACAGGCTGCACAATAAATTGCATAAGTTCATCTTAGGGGAAGTGGGAGAGGTCCAAACTTGCCTAGTTTGGCAACAGAAAGAAAATCAGTCTACTGTTACTAAATGCTTTCATTAAAAAAAAAAATTGATTTGAATCCCTCCTGCAACTGTACAGAAGCTAAATACACTCTAACTTCCGTTTCACTTAGAATTTAAAGTTTCTTAGAAGGGGTTGGCTGTTGCAGTTAAAAACAGAATGACATATTCTTCAGTATAACTGTAATTGATAGCCCCACATTAACCTTTTCACCAGTGAGACATCCTGGGGGCATTGCAGGGAGGATAATCAATTAGATTATTCCATAATTGATTTGTTCTTTCAGTTGGGTTTCTTGGGAAAGGGGTGTGTAGATGCTGGCGAGTCAGTGTCAACGGCTTTGAAACAATTTTGTGAAGGCAAGCAAATTTATTTCCTCAAAAGCAGGAAGGGCTAAAAAAAAAAAAACACTGGAAGAGAACGTAGCAGAGAGCTGTAAATGACTCATCACATTTTTATCACAACAATGAATATGCCTTATCTCTGACCCAGTGGAGTATAGGTATGTGGTGTTTTCAAGGACCACTTTTCAGCCCTTTGTTCTCTTTGATAAGATCACTGAGTGAAGGGCGGTGCAAAGGGAGCTTCTCTATTGACTTCTTGCATATACTTCACCTACATATGTCTGGTGTTGACTGAAATGTCACAGAAAGAGTGTTTGTTGCCTTTTTCTACAGGGAGAGCTTGGAATCTGTTGCCATCTTAAGGAGAATAAATGTATTTTATAAATGAAATACTTTTACTGGGGAGTTTTGGTCTTGTTTCTTTAGAACAATTTTACAATAGGCAAGGATTTGCTATTCAAACTTTGTTTACTCTAATGTAGTAATGCTAATTGTCTTTTGTGGACAAGTTAAAAAGCTCCACATTACATTGAATGAGACCAGGAAAAACAGCATTTTGTAAAACACTGATGTGGGTTTCAGCTAATTACCAGGGGTCAGCAACCTCAGGCACACGTGCCACCTTTGGCACACAGTAGCTCAACTAAAGCACATTAGCAATAAGAGAATATTTTGGACATTTTCCAATCTGCATGCCAAATGACCTCTTTAGCAGTCATTGGAAGGAGCACAGCCCGTTATTTATGGAAGTTTGATTTACTTTTTCCCCATCCACATTCCGCAAAGACCCGGAAAGAATTAACACTGTCTCAGCCGGCCCGGTAGATATTGGCCGGCTCAATGCTGATATGGCACACTGATTAACAAGAACGTTTTAAAATGGCACTTCATATTATAAAGGTTGTGACCCTTGTGTTAGAGAGTAGATGAAACCAACACTCTCCTAAACTTTCTTTGTAATCACTTATTTTGTATCTTAATATAGCTGACTATACTGTATGGGCCCTATTTTAAAGATCTAAGAGCACAGCATGAAGCGCATGGCACAGGTGCGTTTAGGGCATGTCCAAATTCACTTTTTACTAGTTTGACAGTGTAAAAAACAGTCTGTGCACCGGGCGCATGGTTCAGAAGGGTTGTACTTAGTATCGTCATGAATTCATAGGTGTGTTCTGGGCCTAACATGCGATAAACCAATCAGAGTGTCATTGCCCATTTCCTTTAAAAGCCAGGTGCGTTTGCCAATTTTTACATTGCTATTATGATGGCAGATTTTCATTGTAATATTTATTTGTAATCTTTTGCATGTGTGTGTGTGTGTGTGTGTGTGTGTGTGTGTGTGTGTGTGTGTGTAACAAGCATATTGTGCACGAGCCTAGGCACATTTTACTAATGCGCTGTTGTTGCAACATAACACTGAAATTCTGTGTTACTGACTTTAGACCAGGTTTTTGATGGTCAATGGCGGGATAAAATATATTTGTGTTTCTCAAGATAGATTTGTGCAGTTCAACTGTAAGACTGGCAAGCAGTGTACTTAAAACATACTTGAATTTGTGTTTTACAAACGCTAGTCCCAGGTGTGTTAGGTTATTAGATGGAGAACCTTGCGCTTTACAGTGGTAGGAGTGATGACTTGACAGGAAGGGAACTTGGCCATAGTGCTTTTTTGAAATCATATGACAGAGCTGATGAATTGCAGGCGATGGTGTTAGGAAGACGCTGATCAGCCTACAAATACTGCATTGATTGAAACCTGCTTCTTTTCCCCAATACAAACTGCAGATTTTTGTTTATTTGATACTGATATTTTGGTAAAAGAGAGTGTTCAGAGAAGAAGGCTGATAGGCTAAGCACTGTAATATCCAACAGAGGCAGACAGACAGATTAGTGGAAGGACAGAAGTAGATATAGATTAATCTGAAATAAGCCAGTTCAGTGGGATTGCATGTGCGTACACATGTGCATGTTTGTTTGTGCACATTTATTTGTGTGGTTATGGGTCTGCTACTACTGGAAGGGTAAGTGTGGATGTGTGTCCCTGCTCTGGTGCTGGCTGAGATTATCCAACCCATCGAAAAAGGCCACAGATCTCAGGATTGTTATAATGAACCTGACAGAGGCTCGGTAAAGGGCTCTGAGGAGTTTGTATAGGTGCAAGTACATCAAATGTAAATATAAAGTAAAAAAAAAAAGAGCTGAAGAAATAAACATTAAAGCGATGCAGTAAAATGTGACAATGACAAATATGTTTTTTCTTATACACACTAAATAGTTAAATTATTTTTAGGGGAATTCATAGCAAATGGTTAGTCACTCAAACATTATGCAATATATCATCAACATTGTACAGTTATGAATGGTCATATTTATTGCTCTTGAGGCTGTGAATTAGGGTTGCATGATATTGACAAAATTTGATATTGCGATATCAATTATTGATATTTTGATATTTCTAAACAAATGTAAAATCACAAAAGTTACGAGAAAAGTCATAACTATTTATAGATTCACAACAATATAGTGCACAGTCAGACTTATATACGTCGCTGTAGTGCGGCTGGACCACAGGTCGGTCATGAATGAAAAATATTCAATCTATCCGACTCCAAACTCTGCCTGGACCGCCTTTTTATAAAGTTGCGAGATAGCTCCCTGGGAGAAATAGGTGCGGGATGGGATTTGGTACCGTTTGTCTAGTTCATTCAGAAGCTTCTTGAAGCCTTAACAACAATATTAAGTTGATATATCATGCATCCCTACTGTGAATCAGTGTTATTGATAAGGCTGTACCGAGATGATTCATGAAATCGGGACAGGAGAAGTACAGCTGTAGTACTCACTGCAATATGCAACTCAATGAATGACAAAATTGAACAATGCTGCCAGCTACACCCATCACCATCATGGCTGGTCTGCAAAATAAGGCTGACTCTGTGTGGTTCTACAGTAAGTTTTGAGGCATGTTTGATTGCAATGCTTGTTCTGTAAATACACATAACATCACATTTTAGCAGTGAGTTTTACATTCATGCCGCTAATGATTTTGCCTTAATAATTGATGTCATATGTTTTCAATAGATGTTCAATTCTCACTTTAGAGGGAGTTCAGTTAGACTAATTTCAAATGAAAGCCCCCTCTCTTTCTAAACTCCAGAGTATAACAAACCCAACTTGAACTGCTGATAAATGGACTTATAGTTTAAAAGCCTGCCATTATTAAGCTTAATGTGTGAATCTAATTATAGTCATGGAGTTCTATTGTATGCACTTCTAGACTTCATACAAAAAGCCTCTTATAGTTCCCAGTGAGAAGTGAAGAGTTTTTGCTTTTAGATGTGATATTTCTGGAGAGTAAGAGGGCTGTAGTGTAACCTTTGTAATTAGAGCAGTGTCTCACGCACATACTTAACTTTGGTGGTGCCAAATGTGGCAGGAAAGATAAAATGTTGAAAAGATAAAAATTAATGTTACATTAAATTGAGCTGAAAGAATTTTGAAATATATATGTGTGTGTGTGTGTGTGTGTGTATGTGTGTGTGTGTGTGTGTGTGTGTGTGTGTGTGTGTGTGTGTGTGTACATTTTTGAGAAAACGTTTTTAAACTGTCCCAAAATGTTAAATGGTGTGGTATACATCATGCATTGCTCTTAATGGTTAAATGTTGAATCCTCAACCCCAAACACTACAATACTACATTTTTTGTCATCAAATAAATGGGTTTTATATATACCTTCTTATCAGTGTCACTTTTGAAAAAATGGTGGAAATCTTAATAATATTTTGCTTTTAATATATGAATTGAAGGCACGTTGTCAGAAAAGAAAACTCATTTTCACATATAAACCTACCCTGGCTCTTGTTATCCTTTATCTGGATTTGGGAGAGACTTAGGATATTGCGCTTGTATCTTTAATCAAAACCTCCACTATGGGATATTGTTAATATTGCAAGGTGTTTTGCTTTATCTTTCCATATCAAACAGCTTTACATATTAAACAACGTTTTAATAAACCCCCACAAACCTCCACACACACACACACACCGGCCTGCACATATGGAACATTATGTAACTCCTGAACTCATTATTGTGACCTATATTACTGATAGCGAGGATTTCTAATCGCTAATATGTGTCTGTATAAAAGTTTAATGGAACTAGGCAAAGGGGGGCAGTAATGTCCTGTGCTTCATGTAATGCAAAGACATAATTCAGCTTGTGAGTTAAATTTAAATGCATTGGTGCAAGGGTACACAGTGGACTTGGCTCCTCAGTTTTAGCAAAAATGCTTTTGAGACTTTCAAACATTGAGGTGTGATTAATTGTAGTAAGGCAAGAATGTTCCAGCGAGATGGAATTTAATTAGCGTTTCATGTGCTGTTGTTTTGGAAATAAGAAATATGAATTATGTTGCTATCGGTTTGATCTTCGAGATAAATGTTACATTATTATCAGGCTCTGCTATCTTATTAATGAATATAAGTGACACTAGTTTGACTTTGGATTGTCATGGCTTGGCAGAAAAAGTAAAATTATCATTTGTTTTACAAAAATGTCTGTCTTTACGACATATATTTCTGGTCGAGATAAGGAGGGAATAAATCCCTCTTCCAACAAATGTGAAGAAAAGGAGACCCATATCCCAACTGTCAAGATGGCAAGAATACCCGATTTAAAGTTTAAATTGTAATATCCAAATTTGTCCTTTTGATTTTCCGCCAAATGGCATGCTAGGTACAGCTCGCTCTCTGTTGCTTGCTACAGTCAATTAAAAAAGATAATGAAGAAAGACAGACCAGAGATGTTACATTGTAGCAAACTCCAACATTTTAAGCAATGTAACTTTCAGAATGAATGCTTTTAATCCGGGAAGTAGCCTGGTCCCAAATAGCTAGCTGTTAGCAAATGTGCATACTGCACTCGTAGGAGCCACAACTATGTCATGGCAAGTGTATTGCTCAGGACCCGAGGAAGCTCAGTGTTGAATGGGAAGTTGTTTGGAAGAGCGGTTTTAGATAATTCTGCAAGCAACAATACTGGAGGCCGAGCAATGTTGAATCCACATACCTGTTCAGTGTGGTGATGAAAATGCCTTGTGTGTTCGTTATGATACCCTGTGAGTCTCGATTTAAATATACCCCAAAGCCTGAGAAGCAGCACCAAAATGCCTAGTTCCAGAGTTAAGTGGTGCTTTTTTATTTTTGGTTAAACGGCAATAAGAAACATGGGACCAGGGAAGTGTGTGCACTGCACTGCAACAGCAACATCTATATTCCCGAAGAGTTTCTTTTGGAAATGGTGTTCAAATTTAAGTCATGGAAGAATCACAAAAAAAGGACAACCTCCTATTAATAAACTATGTACTAAACATTTAAAAGGTTGTGTAAATGTAGCAAAGGTTTAGTAATCTCTTGTTGTTTAACACCTGTACATGTTTTACTCTCCTCTGAGGTCTGGGAAAGTGATGCTTTACAAGGCCCCAAGGCCCTTCAAATTCAGACAAACTGTTTGCTGTCAAAGACTATTATTGTTTTTGGAAGCAGGGTGTTTATTTGGAGAACAAGTTTAAATTCTCTGGCACTGGGAATAAATGCCTGGGCAGGAGAACAATAAATATCAGTGTCTCAGTGTCATAGGAGAGTGCTAAAACCTAGCGGGAAATAATGTTTAGCTTGTAAGCCTAAACTTCTTCAGCTCCTTTATTTTGACACTGGGATCCCATGGAGACATAGAGGACAATGTAATGTCATTTTTATTGAAAAGGTAAGTTTTATGACT
The DNA here is from genome assembly GCA_013375575.1 of Percina caprodes. NCBI lineage: Eukaryota > Metazoa > Chordata > Actinopteri > Perciformes > Percidae > Percina > Percina caprodes. The sequence goes on along the minus strand of JABXJD010000028.1, from coordinate 3,247,822 downwards.
AAAAATGTCTATGTCTAAAATCACCATAGTAACTGAATAATTTAAAAGGCCACCTTTTAATTTGTTTGACCTCTAGTGCTTAAACTATTAGAGCTGCCAATAGCCTGCATTCAGTCGCAAAGCAAAATGATTTGTAAGCAGATGTGGTCAGTAAGAAATCTCTATCATATCAACAGGGGAAGACATGATTGGCCAATTTCTGATATTCAAAAAGGCCCCACAACATTAGCAAAACATGACTGTATATTGGTCCCTTGCTCCCGTGATACTAATAATCTCAACAAACGTTCTATTCTAAGCGACTCTTTTCTTGATTTATAACTGCAGCCAGCAGAAGCTCCTGGAGCATTTCTACCATTTTTTTTTCACTCTAAATCATCTACTTTTTTCAAACTTTTTCAACATCCATTAATTATATTATATCCTTATCCTAATTATATCCTTATTTTTTCCCATTCTTCCCCTCTCTGTGGCTTTTTCCTCTCCTTTCAACTGTTTTCTCTCTTTGCCTTTTGATCTTTTTTGTCTCTTCCTCTGTCCTTCAGTCAGGTTTGAGTGACTACCTTTGTACAGTGCCTAATGTCGCTGATAGCGACAGGCGCGGTTAAGCACGTCTTTTCTCTCTTTTAAAAGAGATCCAGTGTGAGTGATTTTGTTCAATTCCGACCTTCAGTGGCTCTGCCCTCTTCTCTCAGGTGGTGCAAAAGCAGGAGGCGTTCGGTTCTCAGAGCCCCCCGCTGTCGGAGCCCCATCACATGTTCACTTTGACGAAAAGCTGCATGACTCCGTCGTCATGGTGACTCCGGAGGATGATGGCAACTTCATGGTCAAGGTGTGTTTAACTAACTAACTAACTAACTAACCTGGAACTAGCTACAATGGATGAATAATATTTGTTTAAATTTAAGGTTGTAAGGTTTTTAAATGATTGTAAACATTTAGACTTGGTATGTTCTTTTGCTCTTCTAATTTATCTTAAAGTTTTATCTCTACCAACGTCTGTATGCATTGTGTATCTAATTCTGGTCTTGTTAGTCATATAAGGCTCGCAGGGTTCAAAATTAACTTTTTTGCCCACCAGCCAAAAATGCTTTGTGAATGTTCAAATTTCAACAGGCACTCAATAGATTACCATTGCTTTTTTGGCTGTGAGTGAATCAAATCTACCAGCCACTTGCATATTTTGAACCCTGAAGGCAAAGAATAAAATAATTTTCCCATCGTTATAACAGGTTACTTTCTCCCAGGGGGTCTGCCCACTGACATTTTTAATAAACACCTAATTTATGTAAATTACTATACTACCCATGTCCAGCTTATAAAAGTTATTGTTTTTTTGTAGCTCATAATCAATTGTTGTAACTTCAACTGTAAATTTGTTGTTGTTCTTAAACTGTAAATATTGGATTTTCCATCTTTTGTTGGTTTGATTGATACCAAACTCACTTAAAAAATAATTTTCTCTCCCAACTTAATAGAACTAACAATCATATTAATCAATATGATTTGAAAACACTACATCATCTAGTGAAGATAAACATTTTAGCTGATATTGAGCATCTACAATTCAACTATGACGGGACCCATGTGTAGTACTTATTCATCAGGAAGGATGTAATTGGCAGCAGTAAATGAGACACAATGTCATGCATGACACTAAGACTGGAAGAAGATATCATTTGCAGTGCAGATAGGGTTGTTGTCATGCTTTTTATGCAGCAAATGTCAGCAATCACATCCATTTAGTTTCAAGGAGTCACACTAAAAACTGGAAATCTTTATCTGTATTAGATAATGATTGGCTTTTTTTAGCAAGCTCACTTATCAGCTGGCATCATCACATACTCCCTTGGATCAAAAAGTGTTCTGGAGTAGTTTTCTGCCCAGCCAACAGGCATTATTCAGTCCCCATCTGCTTTATGGACACCATTTAAAGCAGATCACTTAATCCAAGTCCAAGTAAATGTTCTTGTATAATATCTTTTTAGATTAGATTAACAATAAAAATTAAAACGCTGGATATAGTGTATAAAATGGAAGCAAGTGGGAACAGGTAAGGATGAGACTGGGAGATTGATTAAAGGTTCATACTGCACAAGCACAATATCCTATATCATTTCATCAAATTATTCAAATTAAATAAAAAGCCAGGCCAAACCAAGCTACTGTACTAACGATGAAAACAGATTTATTACCATCGCTCAAACAAAGTAATCATTTTTGAAGCAGATATTAATTTAGATTTACTTGAAAAAACAACAATACCTTCTCACAAATCTGTATGTGTCTCCATAGCCCTCTGGGAAGTGAAATGAGAGTCTTATACTCATAATTGGGGGTTTGACTTTCCAGGGTGGCATGTTTTGCAAGTGGTGGCTATAATTTGAGATGGTAACTCTTTGATCTAGTGGGGTAGTGTCCTCAGTTTCGACGAGCTTTGACAGGCTTTATCTGTGAAGCATCCAGGAGAAGATTAAAGTCTTGTTTCATCACCGTTAATCTCCTCTGTCGGCTATAAAGTCAGAGAACAATATCAGAATTCTCATCTTTTTTTTTTTCTGTCGGCTCTTTAACTCTGGAGGAGCTCAATGTAGGGGCCAAGCAACAGCAACCGAAGGTGCCACCAACTCAAAAAAAAAACTTCACCAGCTGAGCAGACTTCATTAACATAGAAGCTGCTGGTGATTGTGATGCTAATGAAGGGTTGCATTGATGAAACATTTTCCCTCATGTTCAGTTAAAATGTAACTCATTTATTTCTTTGAGATTGATGTCTTTTTACAGCTCTTTAATCCCACATTGTCCTAGATGCAGTTATTTGTGGCTTTTTCCTATTTATTAGTAAATAATATTACTGTGAATACTCATTCACCATTGCACTATTGTTAGCATTGAAAATACAGAAAGAAACATGAGGGATACTTTGCAAAGATCCTTCGCTGGATTTGAGCACAGGATGTGAAACTAAAATATCTTAACAAAGTCCCCAGAGGATGAATCCCAATGACTTTGGTGGTTTTCCTATAGCACCACCATGAGTTAACATTAGTGGTTTTCTATTAAATGACTTTCCGTCTAGCGCTACCATCAGATCAAATTTTAATGTGTCCGATACTTTGGTTTATGACCAAATACTCAAAAATGAATGACCTTCCCATCAGCCTCAGGGTTGTTAGTATACTGATACGCTAAACTAAGATGGAAACCATGGTAAACATATTTATTAAACATCTGCATGTTACTATTGAGTTTGTTAGAGTAGACAGTTGTTAAATGTTTGAGAAAAGACGTGCATACAGGCAGAGGACCAACACCACGTGATTTATCTCACAAGTCATGGATTTGTTACCGTTCGAGTGGTTGGCACACAAAACTAAGTGCATCTCAAGTAGTTATATAAGTTTTTTTTTTTTTTTTTTAAAGATTTCCTGACTGCGGGGCAGAGTAAGTCCTAGAATCATTTAAATCAATATTATTCTTTGGTCTCATTTGCTTTCTTTTTTTACTGTCACATAATCAACCTTACCTTCTCGCTTTAGTTGATGAATTCAACTACTTAAATTAAGGCTGGGTGAAATGACAATATACAGTATATCAAAATGATATAAAAATGTCTATTATATAAAAAATAGCGTTACAGCAGTATTTAAACAATTTGGATGACGCTTAATGTTCTGATACTTGCAAGTTATGTTAATTTTGCACTAAAGTTCCTAGTAAAATGAGGGAAAATACTTATTTATAATAAGTATTTATTTCATGCAGAAGTATACAAAAATAGGCTTTAACATGTGGTTAATTCATATTGACTACTTTTTGAACACCAAACAAACTCAGAAGTCTTTCAGGTTGGCCTTTTCTTCTGCTATTTTTCAGTTATACCAAAATTCCAAATGAAGGTTTTGTACACAGTCACTGTAGCTTAGCCTTTCCGAGCTTTGAAACTACAAATCAATTTGCTAAAAAGCGTCTTGTACACGTGTAGATGGACTACAAACTAGGCTGTGACCTTCACAGTTACAGAGCAGGGTGAGTTTGTGCGAGTGTGCTTCACAAAGCTCTTTAAGCGCACTTGAGAGAGTGGGCACAGAGTGCTGTCAGCCTTGCGTTGTTGCTCATCGTGGAGCTGAGGGGAGGGGGGCGGTATTGCTATGGAAATTGCTCGGGGGGGTTGTACAGACCAAAAATGAGGTGGGAGTGGGTGGGATGTAAGTGGTATGCATGCAGCAGCTGTATGAATACCAGTTTTGAATACACAATGACGGTATTTCACTGCGTCAGGCGGGGTCACATAGAAACAAACACAAAATCCTTGGTAGTGTTTTTGTGGGCTTTTGTATCTGATGAAGATAATGGTCATAAGCAGCTATCAGTGCTGCAGAGATCAGCCTCGAAAAAGTGTGGCTGCAGAGGCCATTTAAATTATTTAAGTGACTCAGGACAACCATGTTTATAGACTTGCAGATTACGTTTATGAGCTTTATCAGTAGGTTCACATGCACATAAACTATAATCTTATTACTGTAAGTAACCAGATTTAAGGGTTAATGACTGCAAGGATGTGTGGCTGCCTACATGAAACATTGCCATAAGAAAGGGCTATTTGGCTAGTTTGGTTTAGAGTAGGACTTACTCATTTTTTTAGATTCATATATTGACAATGGATCTAAGAACATTTTTCTGTTTTGGTTCACCACTCTCATTAGCATTGTTTACAGGCGCAATAGGCAGTTGTTTTCAGCAAACAAGCTCTAATAAACCCACTGTACATTACCTGCTCAGCATCAAACGGAAGACAAACACAGTTAGTTAATAGTTACCAACTGGTAAACATAGTGGAGCATTTTAGCAACTAAAAAGGCAGAAATTTGGTTGGAGAACAAAACAAAGCTCAAGAAGTGAGACGCTTCCAAAGTGAAAAAGCCTAAAGTCCAGCCCAAAAGGACTTACCATCTCCAACAGAAAAAACACTGTTCACAAACTGCTGCAAACAGGGCTGTTGTAGTCCAGCCTTTACTTCCGTGACGAATGCTCACCTAGCTGCAGGCGTGGCACGCCCTCAAACGCCCAAAACGTTTGATTAGCTAGCAATGCTTACCTAGGTACTGCGCATGTGTAACTCCCAACAAAGATGGAATGAAGTGAGATGCCTCACTCTGTAGCTAAAACCGAGAGCTCAACACACAGGGTGAAAAGAGGAGCTGCCGCAATAACCATGGAAACCTATTCTGGCACAACCTCTAAATGCAGTTATGTACGAGAAAATTTGCATAATATGAGCACTTTAATGTCTCATTCACTGTCCATGGAGGATTTTTGTTTTTGTTTTCTCCCAGTGACATCTCATATGTAAGGACGTCCAGTTTCTATTTAGTAAAGACTGTTGCATGTTCATAAATACTGACTAAATTGTCTTGCTGACCTGGACATACAAGTTCATAAAATGTGTGGTATTTCCCCTCAAGTTGAGTAAAGAATTGCACCATTGTTTTAGATAAACGATTTTTGTCTCTGGGTGTGTCTAACTCCCAGTGTTACACATAGAACATTTTAAAAGATGACATGTTACCGGCATTGTTCAGTAGAGCACTTGTAAGCTAGACTAAAAATTAATCTGAATCTTATTTATTACTTATTAAGTAAGTTTTTACTTGATTTTGCCTAGGTGTATTTGGTGCGTACAATAAACGTAATAAAAGAAGCAATAAACAATAAGACAAAGTACTTCTATAGTCAAGACCATACAAAATAGATTTATTATATTTATATATATATTTTTTTTAAACAGTCTGTCACTGGGGGTCCCGGGGCCTTGATGAGATTGATAAAGCCCAGGGAAATTGGGAAGAAACTGTGACGTGAGTTTTTTACCGTGAACGTACCAGATAGTGATGGAGCAGGTGAGGATGGACTCATTGATGGCAGAAGTGCACCATCATTGTCTATGACAGGTTGAACTTCTTCTGCTGTGGTAGGAAGTAGATGGTCTCTTGTGCCTTTTTGAGGTCCTGAAAGATGATGGATACCAGGAAGCGGATAGACTCCACAATGTTGACTGTGGAGTCACCCAAGGTGATGGGGGCGGGTGGGGCTGCGTCTTTCCAGAAATCCACAACCATCTCCACTGCTTTTAGAGTGTTTAGCTCCAAGTTGTTCTGAATGCACCAGTTCACCAGGTGGTCAATCTCCCATCTGTAGGTGGACTCATCCCCACCAGAGATGAGTCCAATGAGGGTGGTGTTGTTTGCCAACTTCAGGAGCTTGAACCTCCTGGTTGTGTCAGGTGACTGGAGGTGCAGCTGTTGGTGTACTGCAACCTACTAACTGAAATATTTCACATTGGTTATCACTCCTTGGTCTCCATCATTAAAGCAACCTCTCTTTTGGTCCAAATCTGCAGCATCACATTCACATTACATCAATCTTTCAGAGGCAGTTCAGTGTCTGGACATGTGTGGGACTATGCTCACAGAATGATTATTGTTTTTCTGTGCAGTGCTCTTCCAGTATTCCCTTGCTTCCCTTCCCACTTCATGCTGTCTGCAGCCTCTGCTGCTCTAACCAGGGCTTGTGTGGGGATGGAGCTGCCGTTTGCAGCTCTAGCTGGAGGGGTTTTAGGCTTATCTTTCCTTGCCTGCACTTCCCTGCGGTTTCGTTCTCGCCCTCTCTCTCTCTCTTCCTGTCTCTTTTTTATTCTGACTCCTCCTGTGAGGCTTTCTTCACTTCTCTCTGTGACAACTCCCTCATGAATTTTTCTCTTTGCTACCCCTACATCACTCTCTTCTCTCTACCTGTCTGTTGCTCTTGTTCTCACTTCCCTACCCTCTAGTCTCCTTTTAAATTTTGCAATGGACAGTATGAATTGCAAAGGTGTGAATTGTGCTTTGTGCATTAGCAAGAGGAGTGTTGGGTTTATCATTTATGTATGATAACAATTTGGAACCTGTTTTTTCATTCGTTCTCCTTTTTTAAAATTATTTTATTTGACTCAACCTAATGGGTGATCTTGACTAGGGCTGCAACTGATTGTTTTCCTTATTGATTAATCTGTTGATATTTTTTTTTTTTTAATTATTTAGTTGATTATTTAGCAATTTCCATCACTAGTTCCTGGATCCAAAGGCAAAGTCAAATTGCTTATTCTGTCTGACCAGCAGTCCCAAAACCAAAGGATATTCAAAATTCATTGATATAAATCAGAATAAAGCAAAACCTGTTCAGTTGAGAAACTGAAATCAGATGTATTTTTTGCTTAATAAGTGACTTAAACAAAGAAATCAGTTAATATTCTGTTGATGAGCCAATCAATTAAATAATTTATCTTTTTTTGTGTCTACAAATCCCTTTTTAAATTGAATAATTAAGTGTACTTTCAGAATTTTGGAAAGGAACCTTGCATTCATTATTGCAGATCTAACTCTGGCTATGCTAAAGACCAGCAAGGTACAGAGATACTCAACTTGTTTATTGCCACCACACAAAAATTCGTTCTTGTGGGGGCCCATGCTGGCGTCCACGTTTGGGTGGTCACGCCTCTACTACTGTAGAAGGTGAAACCACAAATAAAATTAAGCTTTTGAATTAATACTGGGATTAGTATTATTGGAAGATTTTGGAATTGAGTGAAATCCAGGAGGTAATTTAGGATACTTCCTATCAGGCTTAAATTGCCAAATTGGCAGAGGTGAGGGGGATTAAGATCGCCAAAACAATAATGATATCAATTAGAGGACTCCGTCACAGAAAACTCAGGCCAACAGTGTAAGGCTTATGATAATTAGTTATCCATTTTTCTCATAGAAATTAATCCTTTATTATTGAGCTGTAATGGATTTGCATGCCATGTGAGGCCAAGCCAAAGTCTGTTTCCCTCCCCCTGTGCCACAGTCTGATTAGTCCAAACTTTGTGGGAGAGAGAAAGACTGCCATTGTTTTCTTTACTTGTCTCTTTTCCTTTCAACTCTCTAAATATCTCTTCCCTCATTGTAGGTCGGCTTCCTAAAGACGCAGCACCGGTATGAAATAGTGTTCACCTTGCCCGAGGACCCCGCTCTGGGGAAGGATGTATGTCCAGCACCAGTACCCAGTCCACACCTCCGGATCACTGATATCACACCAGCACCAGAGGGTAAGATCATGGAGGAAAAAACTAAATGTGAATAAACACAGCAGAGAGTGCATCTAAAAGAACTTACTTCACACCATGCTTGCCCTGAATTCTATTCAAGTATATCAACCACAGAACAGTGAACTGTATATTGCATCTTTCTTGGACTCTGCACACTAGCTGGAGAAAAACAAACAGGGAGCCTTGTTTGCTTAGTAGTGTCTGTAGTTTTCTCTTTCAGGCAGCACACGGCACTGACAACTTCCAAAATGCCAAATACAGGGCAAAAAACTGTAATTCACTCGCTACTCCTCTAAAGCTTAATTGCTGTGCGTGCACAGTAATAACCGATAAGCATTTTTAACATCAAGTCAGAGCTTCTCCCATCTGATCTTTGGCAGTAAGACTGTAAGAGGATAGTGTTTAGAGTTAATTGAGTAAATTAATCAAACTGCAACTGTAAAAGTGAGGAGACGTGTCCTCTCCATCCCTAGTGAAAGTTTGGACATAGACCAGCACACCTGTAGTTGTAATACACCCCCCTCAGACTGTGTGTGTGTGTGTGTGTATATGTATGTGTGTGTGTGTGTATGTATGTGTGTGTGTGTGTGTGTATATATGCATATATATATATATATACAGGTAAAAGCCAGTAAATTAGAATATTTTGAAAAACTTGATTTATTTCAGTAATTGCATTCAAAAGGTGTAACTTGTACATTATATTTATTCATTGCACACAGACTGATGCATTCAAATGTTTATTTCATTTAATTTTGATGATTTGAAGTGGCAACAAATGAAAATCCAAAATTCCGTGTGTCACAAAATTAGAATATTGTGTAAGGGTTAAATTTTGAAGACACCTGGTGCCACAAAGTAATCAGCTGATTAACTCAAAACACCTGCAAAGGGCTTTAAATGGTCTCTCAGTCCAGTTCTGAAGCCTACACAAACATGGGGAAGACTTCAGATTTGACAGCTGTCCAAAAGGCGACCATTGACACATTGCACAAGGAGGGAAAGACACAAAAGGTTATTGCTGAAGAGGCTGGCTGTTCTCAGAGCTCTGTGTCCAAACACATTAATAGAGAGGCAAAGGGAAGGAAAAACTGTGGTCAGAAAAAGTGTACAAGCGATAGGGATCACCGCGCCCTAGTCAAGATTGTGAAAAAAAACCCATTCAAAAATGTGGGGGAGATTCACTAGGAGTGGACAGCTGCTGGAGTCAGTGCTTCAAGATCCACCACCAAGAGACGCTTGAAAGACATGGGTTTCAACTGCCGCATACCTCGTGTCAAGCCACTGTTGACCAAGAAACAGCGAAAAGCGTCTCACCTGGGCTAAGGAAAAAAGAGCTGGACTGCTGCTGAGTGGTCCAAAGTCATGTTTTCTGACGAAAGCAAATTTTGCATTTCCTTTGGAAATCGAGGTCCCAGAGTCTGGAGGAAGACAGGAGAGGCACAGGATCCACGTTGCCTGAAGTCTAGTGTAAAGTTTCCACCATCAGTGATGGTTTGGGGTGCCATGTCATCTGCTGGTGTCGGTCCACTCTGTTTCCTGAGATCCAGGGTCAACGCAGCCGTCTACCAGCAAGTTTTAGAGCACTTCATGCTTCCTGCTGCTGACCTGCTCTATGGAGATGGAGATTTCAGGTTCCAACAGGACTTGGCGCCTGCACACAGCGCAAAATCTACCCGTGCCTGGTTTACAGACCATGGTATTTCTGTTCTAAATTGGCCAGCCAACTCCCTGACCTTAGCCCCATAGAAAATCTGTGGGGTATTGTGAAAAGGAAGATGCAGAATGCCAGACCCAAAAACGCAGAAGAGTTGAAGGCCACTATCAGAGCAACCTGGGCTCTCATAACACCTGAGCAGTGCCAGAAACTCATCAACTCCATGCCACGCCGCATTAATGCAGTAATTGAGGCAAAAGGAGCTCCAACCAAGTATTGAGTATTGTACATGCTCATATTTTTCATTTTCTTACTTTTCAGTTGGCCAACATTTCTAAAAACTCCCTTTTTTGTATTAGCCTTAAGTAATATTCTAATTTTGTGACACACGGAATTTTGGATTTTCATTTGTTGCCACTTCAAATCATCAAAATTAAATGAAATAAACATTTGAATGCATCAGTCTGTGTGCAATGAATAAATATAATGTACAAGTTACACCTTTTGAATGCAATTACTGAAATAAATCAAGTTTTTCAAAATATTCTAATTTCCTGGCTTTTACCTATATGTGTATATGTATATATATATATATATATATATATATATATATATATATATATATATATATATATATATATATATATATATATATATACACACACACACTGCACTGCACTGGTTGGATAAGGTAATTTGTCAATGCCAGACGTCAGGATTACTTTGTAATATAGCCCAACTGATACCGTTTTAAGGCTAATATTAAAAACTAAACATACTGTAATTCCTCAAATAAAAGCCGGGGTCTTCATTTACCTGAACCGCAGAAGTTACCCGGCTTTTATTTGAAGCAGGTTTTTATTAGAGGCAGGCTAATTCCATCGATTTGATAAGTATAATTGTTTTTAATAAACCGTTTTAAATGAAAAGCTGTGGCGTTCCAGTGGACAGAGAGCATTCATTTTTTAAGAAACATTTGCAAAAATATCCCCATGTACAACAACAGCCAGAAGGGCGACAGAGCAGTTTGGGTCAGAAATAATCAAACGGCACCACTGTGTCAGTTTGAACCCTGTTTACTTCACATACAAGTACTACAGTATTACTGGTAGATTACGATAAGAGCATACAGTAGTTCACCAGTGTCTGATTAACGTTACAGACGTAGCTAGCTAGCTTCGTTTCTAGCTCCAGGCTAACTCTTTTCCTCCCACCTCCAGCTAGCTAGCGTTAGCTGTGCTCTGCTTCTTTTGGCTAGTCTTGTCAGCTCATCCTTCTGTTTCTTCCAGTCACGGATTCTCTTGGGGTCAATGTCGAAATGGCTCGCAGCTTTTTCACCCGTTTTCCTCCCCATACTTTAAAACTTTTTTTGTTTTATTGTTGAAAAGTCAGTCACTAGCACCAGAGCCCGTCATTCTCTGCTGTCACTAAATGAGACCCATGTTACATCTAATGTAGCTACTTCCATCTAGTGGCACCTGTACGTATATATGATATATATATGATTGAATCTGTTAAATTAAATTGGTAGAAATGTACATTACGGTACATGCACATTATATGAAAGGCACTTAGGAGATAATTCACACTATTTTTTTCCCCAGCCTTAATTTGAGGCCAGCCTTTATTTTTCCATGTTGACCATGCCCCCGGCCACTATCAGAGGCCCGGCTTTTAATTGACTACCAGTCTTTATTTGAGGAATTTCGGTAAGCTTAAACATGACTTATTTACAAGGACCCCTTTAATTACATTTATTTTTTTAATTATGAACTGAACTAGACATTTTACGGATGAAAAATCCCCTTGCCAGTAATCCGGACATCGCAAAGTAAAAACCAAAACAGTAAGAACACAACATAATAAAACACATTTGATAGCATTGTGACATAATAAACGCCAAAGACAAATAAAAAACATCAGTCCACAAAAGTAAAATCAGATTTGATGTCAAAGCAAGTCACGGCAGATGTTAAGTTCCTTGAAGAGCTCTTAAATGTCATTCATTACATAAATCCCCTTTTAATTACTTTTCTTAATATTAGTTATCTTCTGTAATACACAGACAATGCACCATTCATTCAGTTAGAAATGTACAAACATAAAAAAACGAGCCGGTTTTTATTGCAGTCAGGTCTGATACCGGATAAGCGGATGAAGATGGATGGATGGATGGATGGATGGAGGTCTGATGTCAAATACTTTGCAAGTGTCTCTCAGTGGCACTGTAACAGGCTGCTGAGGTCGGACCAGATGGCTGAGGATTACAGGAACAGACAGCTGAGGCAATGTTTCGCTCAGCAATCCGTCAATCATTACAACACAACTCACTTTCAAACTTTTGTTTGTCTTGAATTCTTGTCACTCGTCGTGCTGTCAGAGGTGGTAAACCCTCTTTACTGGACTCCCCCTCTCCACCAAAACTGCTAAATTGGGCCAAAGGTCATCCTCTAATGTTTCTGGGAGTCCTTCCCACTAAATGCCTGTAACTAAAGCAGGTCACTGACCTTTACCTTCAGCTTACTGCCACACTCTTTATATTACACTCTGTGCCTGGAGCTGTATATGTGCGTGCGTGCGTGCGTGCGTGCGTGCGTGCATGCGTGCGTGTCGGCTGTGTTCATGGGTTTTCCCATCATTTTGATCTCTTGATAATTGTGTGTCTTGTATCAGTCTGATCCATATTCAAAACATCACCTCACACAGAGATACAAAAAAAGAGTGTGTTACGTGTGTGAAGTAAAACTCTGCAATAAAGAGGAAATCCAATCCCTCTTCATCTTTTTTGTGTTTCCCAGGAGGTCTGAAGGTGACATGCGAGTACATGGCCCAGCAGGAGGGAGTTCTGTGTGAGGAGGTGCTGCTGCAAAGCGAGACCAACCAGGACCTCTGTGTTAAAGTCAAAGTTCACGCCAGAGTCATGGGTGAGGCTACTACAAATATTAGTGATAATAATCGCTTTAGCTTTCAAATTAACTTTTGTTGGGTTGTTTAACTGTTAGGGAACTGAAAGTGTCCATCCACCTGTTTTTGTGCAAACTTTAAATTTTTGTTGTTGTATTTAGCTGCTACAGAGCTCTTGGACGCCGGCTACCAGCAGCAGTTGTTTAGCCTCCAATAGGTGACTGTGAGCCGGCTACAGGCACCACCAGATGACGGTCCTCTCAGGTGCCGTGGTAGTTAACTTTAGCCAGAAAAAGTGAGCATGATATGGCAACGACAGTTAAGTTTAGGAAAAAGATCGGGGTTGAAACCTTCCCACGGAATGAACAAGCTTTTCCTTGGTAAAAGTGTTTCTGTTAACGCCGCAAAGTGAACTCCGCTCTCGGGCATGAAAGCAATGTGTTTTATGTTAACACCACGTTGGGCTATTACATTTTGAGATTATTTTTCATTGAATATTGAAGTTCATAAATAGGTGTTTTGGCATGACTGGACGAGCAGCACTATATTTATTTAATTCTTTGTTGTGTATAATGATTTATTGGATTTTTCTCCAAAAAGAAGGTTTCATCCAGGGTTTTAAATGATTAATGTCAAAATGTATTTTATTGCATTTTACCAGCAAGTTCTTTCACTCTAATTTGATCGCAAAATTTTGAAGCTCGTTAGTTTTTTACTACCGCTGACTCTTAACATCTTAATTTGACCCGTTCTCGCTCCCGCGTAGTCAGTAGGTGCATGTGGGACTGTTGGGATTGTGGCGAGTAATGAAAATGTGATTGGGGGCCCCGGTTGTCTATCAATGTCTTCCTGTGATGCGGGCACCTGATTGGTCCGGGCCCATAAGCAACTGCGTACCCTGCTTACCTATAGGCTCCTTCAAGATGTGCTCGGTCTGCGCAGAATCGATCACCGGCGGTTGGCGCCCATTACATTCCGGGTAGATTTGTGTCCGACTTGATCACGACTTGCTCTGATGTCGTGCACACGTAGGCAACGATAATCTCAAGAGAGCAAGGCGGCCGCAGTTCTGAGACACATGCGGCGCAGTTGCTTTTCACCGACTGCAAGACCCAGGCGGACCCAGAGCATGCTGGGAAACGCCAGCCTCTCACCTGATTGGTTCAAAATTGACTCAACATTATGACAAATGAATATTAACTTTTTATTGTTTTTGAATCGGAGGGATTTTAACTGCTATTTGTCTGATTTAAAGTCATATTCTGTACATAACAGTGGCTGATCCGTTCAGATTACGAATCATCTACAGTCTGTTGTTAATTAAAATCAGCAACAGACTGCATGTAGAACATTCTGAGAGCTACTCTGTCATAATTAAAACAACTAGAGACTGTGTACCAGCAGATATGGGGGTCTGATTATATTTTATTAAATTGGAATCGCACCACAGTGTTTAGTCACTTCCTGTTCAGCCTGAAGGTGGCTGAAATCAGCTGGAAACTGTCCGACTTTACCGCGGCTTTTTGTCACCGCCCCCGGCTGCTGCCGCCTGCTCTCGTCCACTTTACAGGCGAGGCGCAGTTCATCTCGAATGAGCCTGATAGTTTGCTCAGAATGTAGAAAGATTGACAGTGTTACACGCCAATTGCAAAATTCACCCACATTTGGCAGGTGGTCGGGTGTTAATTTGTTAATTTGTGTGTGTGTGTGTGTGTGTGTGTGTGTGTGTGTGTGTGTGTGTGTGTGTGTGTGCGTTGATCAAGTATACTGTGTGCCTTTGCTGAAATCAATACTATTCAGCGGCCTGAATATACAATATTAGCAACTGGACAATATTACACAGGGTCACTGTCACCCATTTAGAGTACACTGTCATTTGACAAGATGATGTATGGATTGGCAGCGATAGATTTATCTACATTTGAAACAGGAGTTAATAATTTTGATTGCGTAATCACCTTTTGCAGGTCACATAGAGTGATCGTGAACGTGGTGTGAGGATTGTACTTGGAGTTTTGACAATTCAGTAAATGTGCCAAAGCAATTGAGAAAGTCTGTAGTCGGTGTGCTACTGCCTCCAACTGGTTACTCTGTACCCTGGGTCATTTTAACAGTACTAAAAATAGAAAGCAAAATGTGGTTAGCATTTGTTTAAAAAAAATAAAAAAGCTCATGTGATAATAGTTTGCTTTAAAATCTCAAGAAAGGGGATCAAATCCTTGGTATTTTATAAAATGCAAAGTTCTTCTTTAGGTGTACAGAAAGACTGTAAAAACAAGTCCTGCACTGTAAGATCATTTTTCTGGTCTCTGCTGTTCTAAAGCTCTGTGAGGCAGAGGAGAGCCGATAATGAATTTGCATTTTCTCCACTTAAATCCGTGTCAGTAAGTCTGAGTTAGGTGCTGGCGGTTGTGTCAGCAGATGGAAACCTAGGTAAAGAGGACGAATGTATGTTTCCATTAGTGCCGGCGTATATATATATATATATATATAGTAGAGCTAGTGTGTGTTTTTGTATGCATGCACATATGTGCTTGAGGATGAATGGTGGTTGGTGAGTATTTATTTTTACTCATGCAGCGTTATCTGAACATCTGTCCAGATGTTTGTGTGTAATTGAGGCCCCGGTGATGACCAGATCAAAGGATTAAGCTCTGCTGTTACTCTTAGCTGCTCTACTGCGTTTAGATCGGTGGCTGAATGCGTGTGATGTAACATTGAGCTACTGTTCAACGTTCACTGACTGGACATTGCGCTAACTGTTGTGCTGTCCTGGGAGCTGTGAAGAAATCAAGAACATGTTTTTTAGTTTGTCATGAAAGTAATCAAGACGTAAATTTTTTTTATAATTAAAACTTTGAGTTTTAATTTTTACATCAAACAAACAAGCAAAATTGTATTGTGTTGATAACGAGTGAGGGCACTAAAATAAGATAAAGATAGAATCCCTCTAATGAGCATAAGTACTGCTGGAGTATATGTACGTGTGGGGCTTGCAGCGGAGTGTGTGTGTGTGTGGAGGGGGGGTTGGGAGGGTGAACAAAAAGTGCATTGGCCGGGAATCGAACCCGGGCCTCCCGCGTGGCAGGCGAGAATTCTACCACTGAACCACCAATGCATATATATGTGTAGTTTGTGCACTAAACAATTTAACAGTGAGCTACAAAAACAAGGTTTAAGTTCAGAGTTACATATGTGATTTAAACTGTGACACTTTCTATCACAAAAGGTTAATAAATGTTCATTGTACGTGTTTAATTCAGTGTGCACGCATAATGTACCCAACACTGCCTTGTTCATAATCGCCGTTCAAAAGAGAGATTCCTGTGTTCCACGTGGGAGGGCCTAAAACTGCATGTAAGCAGATACTTCCATTTTGGAGGGGTTGAGGGAAGTGTTGCACAAAACGGAGCTTCTTCGTCAGCCCTTTCTCAAACGCTGTGTGCACACATGGATTATATTCTTACAGTTTGTGACTGATATGTTTGACCTTTCAATGGACAATGAGTGGCTGTTTGGTTTAATGGAGACAGAATTAGCTCAGTTTTAACCCTCTTGAGAAATATGTTCTTCATTTGCGTCTTGGACAAGTCAGTTGCTCTTCAGTGTATTCAAAATGCTTGACAACACTTTAATAACAAATACAAGAAAAAAAGGACACATCATTCCCATGCTTGCATCCCTTCACTGGCATCCTATAGGTTTTAATGCTAATCATTTGTAAGGTACTTCGGACAACATGTGAAGGCACCAGTGTACTCCATCAGCTACTTGTCAGGTGGAAGATGGTGTTTGGAAACCCTCTCCTCCTGCGCCTTTCTGACTTCAGATTGGGGGGGTGCTGTGTCCATTTGTGGCCATTTCTGTAAATTTCCAAAAACAATAATCGGACATTTGCACCCTCTTCATGCTCTGATCGGCCAGCTGTACAGATGTAAGAGGAGCCAGGGTTTGAAATTCTCTCTCTAGCTTTTTTTTTATTTTTGGTACAACTATTTATTTCACTGTTTATCTGAACTAATGAGTACCACACTATAAATGTCCTTCAGGAGCAACTGTCTGCTGTCATCCCTATACTTAAACATTATTGCGTCTCCCAGCTTCTCTATCACGTCCGGCTTTCCACTTTGCTAGCATTTAACACTTTTACCTTCCAAACTGGTCAGACAACATCACATGGAGTCCTTTTTTTTTTAGCACAAAGCAGCCTGAGATTGTCAGACATGGGTCTCCTGGCTGTTCCAGATATAGTACCAGGGGTAACCAGGCCACTTTGAAGCTCTCAGCTTGAGGCTCTCAGGCAAGCCAAATATTGTTTAAAATCAAGTTAGGTTAACTTTATTGTCAATTCTGCAATGCAGTATGTTCCAGACATACAGAGAAATTGAAAAAATGCTTCTCTCTGACCCACGGTGCAATAAGGACACGTACAACAAATCAAAGTCCAGAGTTCTTTGGCGCAGAGGTAGAGAGGGGAGGGTGTTGAGCTTCCTGACAGCCTGGGGAATGACGCTGTTATCCTTATTACAGATATTAGAAAATGTTTGAAGGATGGCAGAATGGTATCATAGTGTTACGGAACAGCACTGGAGGTTGGGCCCTAAAGCAGACGTTAAAAAGGAAATACGTTTAAGTGATTTAATAAAGATATGTGTATACAGTGGACAGAGCAAGGGGGTGTCATGTCCAGAGGATCCAGTAGTGGGTGTAGTGTGCTCCCCAGAGCGTGCCGTGAATCAGTGTCTTTTGTTTGTGGCGTTGACCATGTGGTAATTGAGTCCAACAAACTGGCAAACTTCCTTGAATCCAGAGAGAAGCAGGCAGGCAGGCAGGCAGGCAGGCAGGCAGCGCTAACAGGTTGCGTGTGCACAAGCAAGCGAGGCAGACTGAAACAGGAGAAATCACAGGGAAATGGATTTACACAGGGATCCAGGGATCTCCAACTGTACCACGCTAGTAGACTGAACGCTCTGGCGATAAATCACCGAGCCGGCCTTAAGTTCTGAATGAGCTTCACCTGGCGCAGCCTGCAAACTAAGCCACACCCACAACTCACAGACACTGGAGGGAGAAACATGAGGGATAACAAACGGAAACAAAACAACACACACAAACAGGGAAAGGGAAGTGCTGCCATGATGGCATCATGACCCATAATTGAGTGACGGATACAAGTGGTATCGGATCCTGGAAACATCTTAGTCTGTGTATGTATTACCTTAGACTGTGTAACCACGTCTAATGCCTATGGATGAAAACTGCAGACAAAAGTATTTCGCCCATTGCTTTGAGAAAGTGTTTAATGAACCTGTTGGATTAGTGAATTTATCTCTCTCTCTCTCTGCCACTTATCTAGATCGTCACCACGGTACACCCATGCTGCTTGACGGAGTCCGCTGCATCGGGGTGGAGTTGGAGTATGACTCTGAACAGAGCGACTGGCAAGGATTTGACTAAAGCTCCTGCTCCCCTTTCACCTGGAACACACACACACACACACACACACACACGTACCCACCTGCCATCACTGAAGTGTACCCCTACCAAGTTAAACATGCACCAAATAGGAAAGTGTGTACACACAAATGATTCAGTACCACATAATGTACATAAAGTGTTCATTGTTGGATTTAGAGGAAATGGATATTTGTGTCCTGAGAACATTAACATACAAAAACATTCCTTTGCTGCAACTTTCACAACATCAACAGCATCTGAACAGTTTGTCACTTTCCTCCAGTTCTTGTTTGTCACCATGATGTATTCTGTTGTTAATCTGTGTTTTCCCTACTGAACCTCTAGAGGGCAGCAGCACTCTTTGAATCAGGGCAGCCTCCGATCCCTTTTCACCGCCTCTTGTGTTCCAGTTCATTTTTTTTTCTGATGTGCAAACTGAATCTCATGTGGATTTATAGGTGAGGGCGTACACAAGGGCTCTTTAATTAATGTAGTAGTTTAACAGTGACCTATAGAAAGGAATAGAAACCTGCATGATTCTGGGGGGAGGGGGGGATGTGGCAATGTGGAATCTATAATGTCTCTGTCTATAACCTGAAGGTGGCCCTGCCCGTAATGTCTCTGTCTATAACCTTAAGGTGGCCCTGCAGACAACTGTATGTAAAGCTAAAGGTATATATCTTCAATATGTGAGGTTCCTGTTGTGATAACTACTTTTCATTTTCTGCATTTCCCAGGAAATCCCAAAGAGTGTGAAAATATTTTAATAGGTATATATGAGGAAAGTATTTGCAGCAGCAATAATGAAAAGAGAGGCTTTCCTCTGAGAAAAAAAACTGAAAAGTGTAATGCTTAAAAACGTATGCTAGCTATATGGCATTAATCTACTGAGGTATTTTTTTCTGGGATAATCTCCTTGCATGATTATGAAACATTTGTGTGAAATAGTGCATCTGAAAAGAAGTGCTTTGTCCTTTATTGTAAGGAGCTGACACCAAATTCTGATGTTTAGTGTCTATGTTTTAGATCTCTGCTACCAAACGTCTACGTTGTTGAGCTGTAAATATAATGGCATGTTGTTATTTTTTGCCACTTTTCACGAAATTTAAAAGTACAACCAAACAAGACTTTTGAAGGTTATTACATAGAGCCAAAATAACGTATAGTTGATTAATTAATCAGTCAATCAGCAAAAAAACTTAATGTGCAGCTATTCTGATAATCATTTAATGTTTTAAGACATTTTTTAAGCCAACATGTCAACATTCTCTGGTTCCAGATCTGCAAATGTTAGATTTTTTTTTCATTTAAATTTGATACCTGTGGGTTTTTGTACTGATGGTTTGATAAAACAAGATATTTGAAGACATCACCAGGACATTTGTTCCTTTATTCTCTGACGTTGGGTAGACCACTAATCCAGAAAATAACCATTAGATGAATCGACAATAAAAAATAGTCTTTGCATTATTTTGTGTTTTGGGTGGATTTTCCCTTTAATAAAACCTGCTGTAGCCACTTCAGCAGAGTTCGGGAAGGATTTGTTTCTTTTGTTTGAATTAATTCATAAAGCCTTCAGAGCACACATGTGACGCAAAGTGCCTTTCATTATACCGTCCTGTTCCTCATTTAGCTTGAGCCCCATGTTGTTTCACCACCTCCTGCACCCACCAGACAAACAGTGTTAAATCCCCTGCAACAGGTGGATCTGTCTCTCAATCCCATCGCTCCGTGATCATGATCTGCACACAGTATGAGTCCAGATCGTAGAGTTCATGATCACTTTTCAGCTCTGCTTTTTTTTTTTTTTTACATTTGTGCCATGATCTGGCTGCACTGTCGTCGTTCTGCATGAATCAACATTTTGTTTTGTTATACCCTATTGAATAAATCAGCCTTAAAGGAAATGATTCTGTGTATAATGTCTCTACATAGTGGGCCACAAGCTGTCGTTGTAGTGCAGATTAAATGGATTTATTTGTTTGCGTGTAATAGGTCAAAGTCTGCTTGGTTTCTTCTTCTGAAGTGAAACACTCAGTAGGTTACTGTTTCAAGAATGTAGCAGTGCATTTGTTGATATCCGTCTTCTGTGTGTGTGGTTTGTATTTCTGAATATCAAAAAATGAATAAAAGTTAAGTGTATGGTTTGAGTTTTGTTTCTTATTGCCTCTTCAGTCAGTTCACAGCAGGAACACTTGGTGGCAGTCTACACCGCTGCACATGATATTCTCATGTGAGATTAAATATATCAACATCTCATATTAATTTGAAAGTCTTCTTAGAATTTGGGTTTATTATAAGATTAACTAATGTACATTTTTAAACTGAAACTAATTGAAAACACTGTATTTAGCAACGTGAGTGTGTAAATTTTCCCAAGAGACCGAAATCAGCCCAGAGGTGTGAGAATATAGCTGTTTGTTTCCATTTTACTGAAACTTCTGTCAGTCACTGTTCTGATCTGAGGTACATTTACTTTTTACTTGTGTTCAGTCAGAAATTGAATTTAAGATACAAGAATCACACCAATTAAAAACATATTTTATAAGTTTAACACAAATATTGAAGAAACTGGAATATTTTCTCTTTTGTAGGCTAAATGCTAATCAGATGTTTCCAATTATCACAATCCAGTCTGGATTCCTTTGTTGCTTCATACTTTTAGGGACTGATTTGCATAGAAAACACAAAATTTTCTGATGAACCCTGAAGTTCACAGAATGTATTTTCTTTTCTGCTTTCTGCCTCAAACTCTTTGATTAGATTCAAATATGGATGGTTTGCACTTTTTAATTTAGTTTTTTTTTTTTGCAAATGAAGACATACTTGATTTGGATAATTGCTTTCAAGATTCTGGAAGAACAGAGATATGTAGAATTTCGGTCTGCTTAGGAAATTTAAGCTGCAATTGTTTTTGTTTTTTTAGAATTAGAAGGTGGTGCATGTGCAAAAGAAAACGTTTTAATCAGTGAAATATGAGGTTGTTGGTTAAGTAGTAGTAACTATGGACTTAGAGTACAACAGCCGCATTATGACTGATAAATAACAGGCGGTGATGTATACAGTGCAACAACAAACATCCAACTATAATACTACTAAAACAGCACATAACAGGACATAACAGCACATAACATGACATAACAGCACATAACAGGACATAACAGGACATAACAGCACATAACAGGACATAACAGCACATAACAGGACATAACAGCACATAACAGTACATAAGAAAAGGACAGGCTAAGCGCTCTGTGTGGATGAAGATAACAAAGAAAGGTTACGTTTAGTTTTAGCTGTTCAACCTGCTGCCATTTAAGTCCACATTATAAAGATAATTATGAATATTTAGGGACAAAAGTGCATTAGGAGCCATTAGAGTATCACTAAAGGTTTGTGCTGAAAAACTCAACTTTATAGCTTATATAATTTAAAACTTTAGTTCCAGATTGGCGCATATAAAAAAAAATGCAGTAAAAAAAAAACAAGGTGAAGACTTAGTGGATTCTTCTCTCTGGCTCATTTCCAGGCATTATACAACCAATCTTAGATAACCATTGCTATTGAAAATGCAAATTAAAAACATCTAAATGCATGAAACATTTTTTGAAAACGTTAAATATACATTTGACAATCCAAAATAAATCAGTAGCCTATCGCTTGTATGAATGATGTTTGTGAAGCTTTCAGCACAAGGCGATCTTCCTGTGGAACAGTTGGAGTTGTTGGAGTCCTGAGTTCAACCCGGACACTGCAGCCCCAGCCCCGCTGATGGTGCTGCTGCTGATGGTGCTGCTGCTGATGGTGCTGCTGATGGTGCTGCTGCTGCTGATAGTGCACAGCTGCGGAGGGATCCATTCAATAAACAAAGAGCAAGAAATCGTTTTTCATTTCCTCGTTATTGGTTCTTATTTTTTCTATTCTATTCTATTTCTTTCTACTAGGCCTACAGTTGGATTTTATTAGAACACCACACGTGTGTGTTGTATCAAAAATGCTTTAAAATTGGGAACAGTTACGCAGTTTGCATTCATTTGCAGCGTCTAAATAATTCACATATTGGTGTGTATGGGTAATAAATAGCTATATTTAAACTCTGGGCTCTACAGGTGGTTAAAAAAAGAGAAATTATATTAAAACTTTGTTTTGCAATTATTTGTCTTAAACCATTATTTTAACAGTGTGTCCCTTTAATGCAACACAAATACAATATTTTGCGTTCGTAGGCCTACATTATAACTTGTAGCCCGACTTACACATTTTTATGTTACTTTATTAGTTTTTATATGTATGCATCTATGATAATCCACTAGCCTATTTAGTGTAAATTATTTCAACAGTATTTTGTTGATTGACATCGTGGTGCTTGGCAGCTATCAAACGGAAGACTTCACTGACAGTTAGTAAATATAAATTAAAACTCATGATAGACTAAAAAGCGTATTATTATACTCACATGTAGCCCTGAACACGTTTAAAACAAGGCCGAGCTTGTACTAGCACTGAGTAACTACAAAGCATTGATTTTATTCTCATAACAATTCCTGTAAAATGAACCAAATTCCGTTTACTGCAGTTCTTCACGGTGGCTCTGTTTTTCTTTTAGCCATTTGGTTGAACGAATTATAGCTTCTTCAGTTGCAGTTTTCTTGCGTTTCTACTTTATAAAGCAGATACATTGCGTCTGTACTGTCAGTGATCTAACTTACACGGCAGGAAAGTTCGAGTTACAGCGTGGAAAAAAGAAAATTTGAGTATAGTTGATCTTATGGGAGTGAGGGAAAGCAAGATATGTTTTTTTAATGAGATTTTATCATAAAGACGAGGCCAGTGTGGCTGTTGATTTAAAAAAATAAACTCCAATAAATGGTGCGTAAAGCTGCGTGTCCGTCCCACTCGTGCGCATTTTACATTTCCAAAGCTCCATAAACGCACCTGAATCCTGACATATTTTTCTCTTTAGGATGCCCCCCCCCCCTTGCTCGTGACTGACATAACGTGCTTCGCTATTAAAAAAAGACACCTTTGCAATATTACTTCTTCTTATAAAGTCTTGGGAACTCATAAATAGCCTACATGCATTCGTTGTGACAAAAATCTTATTTTTCTGATGTCTGAGTCTAAAATGAACGCTATGTACACCAGGTTGCATAAATCATCTGAAATGAATCTTTCCCTAAAAGCACACCTCCATGCGGCCAAATGTTTGCCATTCCTGCACAGATTTGTCTGTATCTTGTGTAGGATGTGTGAACTCTGAGTGGTCCGCTGGCCTCCTTCTGACCTTTGGGATTACAGTAATCTCTGTTGATTGATCTGATTGATCAGATTCAGCTCCACGAGGCCGCAATCCAGCCGTAGCCGGGGGTGCATGGTTCAAATAAATATTTGTTTCCTTTTGGCCTGCGGGCAAATACAGGCAGAGAGTAGCCTATAGTTGTGGATTTTTACTCTGACTGGAGACATCAGGAGCTGCAGCAATGCAGTAATTGGGAGTGGAGCAGAAATATGATTCATATAAAATGGAGTTGAAGTTTATGGGAATTCGATTACGTTTGATCATAAGCTAACTGTGCATTCAGATCATCAATTACAAAATTACTTTAAATATCTCCTCGGGGCAGAAAGAACAGCCATAAGATTTCAAAAGTAGGGAAAATTGGTTATTATTCTATCCTACTGATGAAATAATAATAATAAAACATGACATGGGCAATGATTGAAACGTGATAAATATAATGGTCAATAAAGACCAATAAAGATGTGGTCAGAAGAAGTAACACAATGATGTTAAGATACACTGTTGCAAGTTAAAGTTGTGCTTACAAGTACTATCAGCAAAATAATGTCCTCATTATACAGAGACATGTGAACATAATATTATAATGTTGCAGCTGGTCAGATGAATTTATAGTTGTATACTGTTATGGTAATTTAATCAATATATCATTAATTTCTATACAAGTTACACCTACATGAGCCTAGATGTTACTAATGTGAAATGAAAACATTTAATTTCCTGTTTTAAACGGCGTTTTTAATTTTTATTTGATGTTTTTTATTATAGCTTGTGTATGCATATTATTGGTCTCCCAGGAAGACCAACTTAATCAGTGGGAAATAAACGTGTCTGTCTATAACTATGAACTTGTTCTACAAATTTAGGCTATTTTTTTACATTGGGCATCCGGTTACAAAGAAAGACTAAAGAGGTGTCAGTCAGTCAGTGCTGCAAATATCCTGCATGAGACATTTTGCAGAAAAAGCAGCAGCTATAAAATGTTCATACCGTTGTTAAAATATTATAATCACCCCACAGAATAACACAAAAATGTTTCCTTAAAGCGCCTGTAAAAGAAAAAAAATCTAAATATGAGCAGTATTTAGAAAAGTTAGACGTATAGAAGTAAAAATAGTAAGGAAATGAAATTGAAATAAAAACACTGGCGAGAAAAAGGTGTGTGTGTGTGTGTGTGTGTGTGTGTGTGTGTGTGTGTGTGTGTGTGTGTGTGTGTGTGTGTCTCGCATCACAGCAGCAGCAATCAGTCCCCTCTTGTCTCGCTGCTGAGTGCAGCGTCTGATTGACAGTTTCTATTCATCCTCTGTGAGATTAGGCCAGCTGAAAGGAGTAACGACCCATGGCTGTGCAGTAATTACGGCCTCGGCTAAGAAAAAATAAGAAAAAACACACATGGCAAAACTATAATTATATAATTCCGCTCAAAGTCCTTTTTTCCTCCTTCTCCGCAGTGTTTTCAAAGATGTTTTACCTGTAAAGAGGAAATTCCAGCCAGTGTTTGAGTCATCCCTGCAACTGAAATCATCTCACAATCACAACAAAGTACAACACAAGAAAATGGGCTGGTGATTAAGGAAGATGGCTCTGCATACAAGGCTATACAGTAAATAGCAGTCATTGACTGGGAATGAGATATTTTATTTGCAATGGAAAACAAATAGAAACCTCCATTTATGCTCTTTTTTTTTATTTATTTATTACTGAGAAGAGATTGTGTGTTACCAGTGGGGTTCTGCGGGAGTGGAAGGGGCCATCAACATGTCATAAAACAATAGACTTGAAGCAAAATAACAGGAACACTTGTTGATCTTATAACTTTTGATGAGACCGTTTTTTTGTTTTTTTAATTTTCAGGCTGTGATGTTTTTGTATTGGACTATAGCCTATTTTATTATATTTATATATTATTATATATTTATATATGTGCACGTGTTGCTGCTTATCCATCGTCAAAAAAATATAACAGGATGTGACCAACATGAGCTGTCGAGGGCCGATCTTCTATCTTATTTTTAGAATAAGCTTATAACAGGTGATGTTTTCAGCTGATGTTACAGATGTTTGTATTTAAACATCTTCTTGATAAAAAACGGTTTTGCCAAAACTCTAACAATTGATTTTTTTTCTCATCTTCTGAAACAGTAGTTTCAAACAAACGGTTAAATTTTAGTAATTTTTATTAACTCTTGGGTAGCACTTGAATGTAGCTGTTAAAGAAAATGAAGCAACACCCAAATCTGGCTGCAGGCTTTCTGTAGAAACCTAAAACTATGTCATGGCAACCAAAAATCCAATAATATAGCCTACACTATAGACCTATGGGCTATGCAAATATTTAAGATCCTATATTTTCATATTGTGAATTTTTGATGCCCATGAATGAGTGAGATCTAAAAGAAGAAAAAGTTTCGCCTTACTGTGTCTGGTTGTTGTTAAACTAGTTTGTCTTTTGCACTCACACTTTTTTTTCCAGAGCCGTAAAAACAACGTCAGCGTCTGGCAGAGCTGCGGGGAAGCCCGGGCAGCGCCGCATTTGGCTGTTTCCAGAGCGGAAAGCGCACACAAACCATCGTCTCATGTCTCCGTGCTCCGTGATCCCGGTCTGCAGCGCCGCTCATCCTCTTGTCAAAAACGTGCCCTACCAGCGGACCAATCAGCGACGACCCTGCGTGGGCAGGAAATGACGTCTGAGGTTCATGCCTTTGTAAAGTGTACCGTGTCACCACAAATATCCTCCACACACACCAACATCTCTGCTCTGTTAGTGTAGGCAGGGTGTACAGACGGGATGTTTCAGCTGGAAAGCGAATTAGAAATAGACTACTGACACGAGCGCTCCACAATTTATTTGCGAGCTAATGTGACCATTTTCCCGAGAGTCCCCTCCTGAAGGGTTCCAACACAGACATATCTTCTCTCCAAAAACAGAAGACCACCGACCCCTTATGTGGCCATCTCACCACCAACAACATGCAATCACGGATCCGCAGGGGCAGTCGATGTGACCGGGGCTGAAGTAACAGGCTGCTGCTCTGGACAGACCAGGAGAAACTTTCTTCCTGGCTGGTGCCCTGTTGTGAACTGTGACCGCTGCTGTGTGGGTTTCTTGCCGCCTCTCACTTTCTTTCGACGTGGGTGAGCAGTGTGTGCGTGTGTTTTTGGCACCTCCCCGCTCCCCCATAGATCTGATTGCCCCCTTGTACCCTACAAGCTGCACCATGCATTTCTTCTGCACCTCTTGGCTATTATAGTTAGAGCAGGATCCCTTGGTTTCCCCCCCCTCCTCCTCCTCCTCCTCCCCAGCTGACTTGGGTTTGGACTCCGGATCGTGTGGCATGCAGCGAGAACTGAAGCAATCCCCGGTTCCGTTGCAGGACCGCATGGTTCATTTGTAACTGGATCTACTTTTTTTTTTTTTTGGAAGGGAGAAGAGGGCATGTTCTTGAGAACACTTGCAAAGAGGAGAAGAAAGTAGAAAGACGTGGGTGAACAGCAGCGACAGAAGGACGTAGCCTAGAGATAATATTAGAGAGAGTGCAACTTACTTGTAGATGTTTGATCAGGCCACGACTATGGGCGATGGGAGCCACCGCTGTGGACCCAACCCGCTGTGTCCGGACCGGATGGAGACAGTATGCCGCACCGAGATAGGGAGCCGGTCCCCGGTTCAGAGTTCCACCGACACCCCGGGACAGCAGCGTCCACCCCGACGTCCTCCAGTGAAGACGGACACGACAAACTTTTGGGAGTGGACCCTGATTATTGTCGGAGGATTTTAGTAAGGGGTAAGTAAACAAAAACAAAAACACCCCGCCCCCCCTCCGTGCGTTAATCTAAGTAGCATATGTGTTAGTGTTTCCAGGAAATTGAGGCTCTTTTAACTTCACTATTAGTCTAGTCACAATTATCCCAACAATAAGTATCCTAGACATAGATCACCCCAGACAATGTGTTGACAGTCATATCAATTAAAGTAAGTAAAAGAACAAAAAATATATATCTTCAATTTGGGAAAAATCTTCTAAAACAGGAACCTGATTGTGGAGTTGTTTGGTGCTTCTCCCATTAAACATGTCAAAATGCTAGGCTACCAGAATATATGTAATTAACTGAAAAAATGCAGACAAGTGTGTAAAACTTGGACTGGATGCTGAACAATACAACACCTCTGGTGCAGGGTGGACTACACATAAAGATCATGCTGTGGAAACAATGGGCTACTCTCACGTCCGTGATGCCTAAATGATTGAACGCCGCCACACCCGTAGATATTAATTACTATAATAATAATAATAATAATATAAGCCTATTGTTGGGCACAGTCTGTATCAGCTGTGACAACTCCTTTTGTTCATTTGAAAATATAAAAACGTATATAGTCAGATTAACAGTCCATATATTGCCTCATTGTTTTTTGTTTTTTTTATCACACAAGTAGTGAACATTTTCTCTTTAAAACATCTGTGTCTGAAGGTTAAAAATCATATCTGAGAAAGAAAAAAAAAACTGAGGATAATTAGGAGAAATTTATCCTCGTAGGCTGTTTGTTTTGCTTTTGTCAACAAAGAAGCTGATAAAAGAAACATAATTCGTGTGTGTGTGTGTGTGTGGGTGTGTGTGTGTGGGTGTGGGTGTGTGTGGTTACTCAGTAGCTGATTGTCTTTGTGTGCCAACGTTATGCTAATAAACACCAGAGTAATATTTAATAAGTCCACGCCCTCCTGAGGCCCTGCAGACTTTGAATGAGAGAATGCAGAAAATGAAGATAAAATCCCTGCAGTGTGCAAACATTCAAAAAAAATAAAAAAATAAAAAAATTCATAGGTGGTGTTGGAGTCATATTTTAAGCTCAAAACATTTGTATTTCATTTATGTTTGCACGTTAAATCTTATCAAATTAAATTGCACAGGAAATGTGTGTACTGTGCTTACATGGAAGTGTAAAGGGTCCAATAACATTAATCAGAATCAGAAATACTTAATTGATCCCCGAAGGGAAATTCTGTGTTGCAGTTGCACAAATAGTAGAAATAATCAAGTAGAAATATAAATAAAGAAATATAAGGAGTGAGGATATACGGTATTTACATAGTTAAGACAACATGTATAAATCTGTCTAGACCTGTAGGTTATTTAAGTTTTATGCATGTAGGACATTTGTAATTATTTCAGCACGCAAACAGAAGGACCCCGTAAGGGGGAAACACATTTGAATTTAAAATGTATTATGTGATGCATATTTTGAATGTGAATCATTGTGGAGATTTCCTGCATGAAGGAGATTTTTTATTAAATGCGTTCCAAGAGCAAAAACTCGGCTTCAGGATTCCGTATAGAGAGGAAAAAAAAGATCAGATTAAAATGCAACTGATATTTTGGGCAAGACTGTTTGAGCGGTGTGTGTGTGTGTGTGTGTGTGTGTAACTGTTTGATGTGGACAGAATCAATATGTCGGCCATCAATCGTCGGTTATATAGGCGGATGTTGTGGATATTTGTGTTTCTGGCTGGTTAGTGTATCTTTTATTGGACCTTTAGTCGTGCGGTGTCAAGGCATATAAAGAAGCTGCTTGTTTAG
Organism: Percina caprodes; assembly: GCA_013375575.1. Taxonomy (NCBI): domain Eukaryota; kingdom Metazoa; phylum Chordata; class Actinopteri; order Perciformes; family Percidae; genus Percina; species Percina caprodes. Next base: position 3,218,800 of record JABXJD010000028.1, on the reverse strand, counting down.
CCAGAGAATACTCAAATTAGTGTAAGAACGAGCAATTTGAGATAGTGAACGACACAGAGAACGTGCGAGGAGGAGAATCACGGAGAAATGGCGAAAGAGAGAGAGAGAGAGACTTGGATGCAGAAGTCATAACAATTTATTTAACAATTGTTATTTTATTGATAGACTATTGAGTCATAGGCTACTGTCATCTATACGACAGCAGTTTTAACATATTACATTTCTCTACTACTGAGCACATGAATTACTGATACCGAGTATCTTTTTACATTAGATCTGGCAGGCAGATGTTCATATAGTCTCTGTAAAAGCCTGTGAGTCGTCAGTACATACAGACGTTATTGTGCCGCATCAGTCGCTGGTTAATAGTGTCCATCAGAGGAGGAATTGGCCTGTAGAAGGGCCAGGGTGTGAGCCTGTTTGTGGGGCAGATACTGTAGAGATGGAGTTCGCACTGAGCGAACGACGCCAGCAGTGTCAGGATTTGTTTTTTAAGCCGAGTCTGGATGCTTGGGTTTTCCGCAAAGAGGCCGGGGTCACCGAGAGGTCAGTCGGTCTGCACACAGACGCTGGTTTCCTCCTCAGCTCGCGAATGTTTCCATCACAGTGTGCGCTGTTATTTTTGCTCAGGAGCCGGAGAAGAAAGCATGTCCAAAATAGCTAAATATAAGGAGGGTTTACATCATCTCTGGCGCAGAATCTCACTTGCCTGGGGACACATTACGCAAAGTCATTATGCTTGCGTAAAGATGGAGACCTCTCCGATATGTTTCATAAGGCCTGTAAGTTAACCAAACACCGCAATGCAACAGTATTGAACACTGTCATTGAAATAACTGTTTAATACAGTTAATAACTGATTTATTTACTGCGTTTTCTCTATGCTGTAACATAGGGAATAAAGCAAGGTTTTCCTTTTACGCACTGATTCTCCATTCTTTACACCTGCTGTATTTAAGTATCTCAGTTATTGTATTTACTTATACACTTCTACACTTTAAAATAACCTCAATGTAAGCAGATATCTGTCTTCAAAACACATCCAAGTTTCTGTTACAAACAAGAAATATATATATATATATATATATATATATATATATATATATATATATATATATATATATATATATATATATATATATATATATATATATATATATATATATATATATATATATATATATATATATATATATGCCTACTTAAGTTTTACTCTGTTACTTCAGAGTTTTGGTTGCTCCTTCCTTTAGAAACAATATGGATGTTCGGTTCAATCAGTTTTGTTTCATATTTAATTCAGGTCTCTTCATATTTTATTGGATTGCATATTTTATGACCTAAAAACCCTGGACAAAGAGGAGGTCTTGTCTGGCCTACGCTTCCATTCAATGTGATAAATACGAACAAACATTCCCGGCTATAGTGTTACAAACAAACCAAAAAAAGCTACAAATACAAAGATTATACTGTTTGAAATAAGTGTGTTTTTTTTTTTTTAAATGTCGATTACAAAAAAATTAATGTAACGGTTGTGATTTTTTTATTTATTTATTGAACAGTGTGTAGACAATAACCCGAGGGCTTCTGGCGGGATGTAATGACCCCGACCCATCCAGGATATCTCTCTATAATTATAATTATAATTTAATAAAATCTATCTTTTAATATAAGCTATATTTTATACTTCCAAGTTTATTTTCTTCTATTTAAAGAATTTCAGATTTTTCCAGACCATCTTTGGAAACAAAAATCAAAGTAGCCAGTTCTTAAAATAAACCAACTGAGATCAATAACAAGTATCCCAGTGCGGAAAAAACGACCCAACAAAATAATAAATACGAACATAAAAGTCACAAAAACACCCAGTGTTGTTGTTGTTGTGGTGGTGGATGGATACTGACGCACAGAGCTTTGGAAACAGCTGAGAGTGAAGCTTTTCATACGCTTTAAATTCTTTAACTAAATAGCATGCAGAAAAATAACACTGTACCACTTTTTTTTTGTGCAACACCACTCATTGGAAGACGCCAGATATTCTCTTATTAGTCATAAGTCAGCACTCTGGTGCAGAGAAATTGGGGTCAAAACTGAGCAAAATACTGTGTATATTTTCATCCTCCATCAAAACAATATTTCTATTTTCCAATAAAGTAGGATATTTTACCTGCAAGGGATATGTTTCAAGGATTTTAAGTTTAAAAACCCAGTAGCTACACAATATGTTCATGTTTATGTAGCCTAAGCAAAACGGACATACGATCACATTCACGTGGTCCAACATTACGCAGGCGATGTACGCGATTGAGTTTGGGACATTATTGATTCATAAGGACAATCTCAACAGCAAACATGCCGAATATATGGATTATAGACAGTGATGTGGACAAACTACGTATTTGCCATTACCAGAGCCTAATTTGAGCATAACTAGGCTGCAGAAAAGTGTAGCTAATTTTCACTATGTGTGAACGTACACGTTAATGACAACATAGCCTCACACAGAACAGACGTGTTATCTCTCCCTATGTGTTAAAAATAACACCTATGTAGCTTGTTTATCTCAAAGACGCTTATCCATCAATGTTTTTTTCTTCTTCTTTAAAGCCTGTAGCCAGACTCCATCGGTTTGGCACAGTGCAGGCCTAAAGATCCACTCAAGTCTTAAAGAAAGGTGTTTATCTGTTTTGTTATAGCCTCAAACTACTGAAAACATGATTCCATTTGTATTTTATAATAATAGTCTCAGTTGAGTAGCCGACGCTGAACACATAGGCTAGGGAAAGTAGTGAGTAACTTTCCAAATTGTCCTGAGACTTTAGTTGTGTTTTTATTCTGAACAGACGCCAAAGGGACCATCCGGGAGATCGTCCTGCCGAAGGGCCTCGACCTAGACCGACCCAAGCGCACGCGGACCTCCTTCACGGCCGAGCAGCTGTACCGGCTCGAGCTCGAGTTCCAGCGGTGCCAGTACGTCGTGGGCCGCGAGCGCACCGAGCTCGCGAGGCAGCTCAATCTTTCCGAAACACAGGTAAGAGGAAGTGTTGTCTCAAGTAGGCCTAGGGAAAGGCTTGAGAGGCGGTGCCAACTCTCCATTTTAAGAATAACAACAACAACAAACAAAAACAGATGCTCTGATAGACATCTTAAAGTAAGTAGGCCTTAATGATAAGGATTGTTTTCAGCAGTAGGCTAGCCTAGCTACCGGTTGCTAATGCCTTATAGTCTATAGGATATTTTAATAATAGTATTGTATTGTGTAGTATTGTTTTCTTATTTCTTGATCAATGATTTAGGTCATATCAATTAACATTAGCCTAATATTTCAAACTATTTGGTTACAGGTGTGTTTGGGGCCTTTAATTGGCTCCCAAAACACTGCTCAGCTGGCTTGTTAAATGGACACTTCCGGGGGCCAAACATCCCTCAAGAGGGGCATGATTTTGTATTCAGATTATACTCCTCACAAACACACAAATGTCACCCATAAATAAGCCCCATAGGTTTGTGCACGCGCCAATAAAGGCCTTAAATGTGCATGCAGCCTATACGGCTCTGATAGCCTACCATTTGCACTAGCCCGTGTAGGTCTACTAATTTAACCCAGGTATTTTAAAACGTCTGTCACATTTACATAAAAAATAGTAATACTTAATAATTGCGTACAATTCTGCACGTGTGTGACACTAGGATGTGCATGTATGGCTACATCTGAGTGTGGTCCTGCAAAAAAAAAAACGCTAGAAAAAAAATGAAAAGACGAAAACAAATACTTTTACTCATCATTGGTTGTAGCTAAGTGGGCCTACTTAAATTAAAAAAATATAAATTAATATCTGTTTGCTACCAGTGCAGCATCAACAGTCAGTAGGCCTATACAACGTGTTGTTGTGCAGCGGTGTGTAAGTGGGCTAGTATGTGTAATATAAAAGAAAGTGTAAAGTGTTGCTGCCTGGTATGTATGTATGTATGTATGTATGTATGTATGTATGTATGTATGTATGTATATAATCTCTGAACACTACTAGTACATAGTATACATATATACACTCCACAGTACATCTCACACACCCCGCGCGCTTCATTCAAATGTTCCTGCAGCGCCACTAGCCCCACCCCTCCGTGTTTATGATGTGCGTCATCACTACACACACACACACACACACACACACACACAGCATAGACAGCCAATACGACACTGCAACACCGCCTGTTTTTAACTGTCATTTTCAATCCCGTTGACTCCTGCAGGAATGCGTGCATTATTCCTGCGTTTACTTAGTTTTAGTTTAATTATATACAAATCACAAAATAATATTAGACTACTGATGATCAACATGGCCTAGGCTAAATGGACTTTAACCAACACACTTAGAATAATATGCTTATTGTGTTGGTGTTATATTTTATAAATGTCAGATTATCATTTGAGAAAAGCATAAATCTTGCGATCCCCCCCCCCTCATTCTATGCTCTTATACCCAATGTGGGCCTATGAAGGACGAGCCTGAACTCTTGGAGTGTTTTTTTTTTTTTTTTTAACAGTGCATTTACTATTAAATAACCAACATGTCAACACGTCTGTATAGATAGATAGATAGATAGATATTCTTATCACAGAAAAAGGGCCGTTATGGGGTAGCCTACTGTTTACAGTAAGATGGTGCCAGTATAAAAAAACCTTGAACATAAATCCACGAAATAAAATTGAAGTAGACTACAGGTGAAACGGAGCCAATTTATTTTGATTTTAACAATATGTATGCTACACATAAACGCCAGGATGGCTGGTGTGGAGGCATTTTGAGCATTTCAGACTTAAATCACCTATTGTGTTAAAAAAACACTTGTTGCAGGAACTTTACGCATCATCACAGTGGAGTACACCGACATCTAACGCTATCCACAAAAAAAACACACTCAAACGTTGTGTGTGTGTGTGTGTGTTTGGGGGTGATGGGGGGGAGACTGAGCAGCCACTGTGTCCCTCATTAGTGCTGACACTAGGGGTGTTAATGGGAGGGCCTCAGCTTCCTGCTGCTGCTGTTGAGACGCTGGGCAGCAGCGGATTGGCTGAATGAAGTGTCCTCGGGAAGGGCGTCAAACATCGTAGCGTGATTGAAAGGCTTTTAGTTGGCATTAGTGGACATTTCTTGTCATTGTGTTCTTTTTATTTTTATGTCGCTTTATATATATATATATATATATATATATATATATATATATATATATATATATATATATATATATATATATATATATTTTTAGCAAATGCAACATTCAAAGCTAATCGCAAAAGGAAATATGGAAGCACTCAAAGTTTTTGGTCCTTTTCAAGCGAGTTGTTCGCAGTTTTCTTGTTTTCAGGTGACCGTGTTTGTTGGTGTTTTTTTTAGTTCGCTGCTAAAGGTTTTTCCAGGTTTTCCTGCAAGTAATTTAATTTCCATTTTCAAATTATTGACCACTAAAGCGGCTTCATCATAGCAAAGCGCGTTTATTGGCAGCATTTCCTCTATCTATCTATCTATCTATCTATCTATCTATCTATCTATCTATCTATCTATCTATCTATCTATCTATCTATCTATCTATCTATCTATCTATCTATCTATCTACTTTGTTCTACTTATTTTAGGCTATTTACGTTGTGCCTGTATAAACGCGTTGATCTGTTAACGGGACATTTACTGTTTTCTAAGCTTAGTAAGTAGTTTTATAATATTTCTATAACTAGTTGCTGTAGTCATTTCGCTATACTGTTTTCCAGGTTTTAAAAGAGAGATGGTTTCCGTTGGTAGTTGAGAAACCTTTTTTCTGCAGTTCGTTGGGTTTAACGCAAAAGAGACACACAAGGCCTGGCATCACTTTGAATAAGCTTCTTGTTTGGAGAAAAGGTCGAGTTGTGGGGCTTTTTTCCCACCACAATTCTGAATTAGATTTTGGAATTGCAATCGAAATATTCATTTGTAACTTTTAACTTGTAACTTTTTTTCATTTGAAATTCTGAGAATTTGATACCTTCTTTGACACACTTTTAAACTGTGGCATCCTTTCAAATTTCGTTGTTTATCATTGTGCCCAACCACCAACTCTCATACCCATACTCATATCTCTCATACTCATACATGGAACCTTACACTTGAACCCAAATTCTGACAAAAAAAATAAATATTATCACTTGTTATCAAATCAACAAGTGAAATCAATTTCTGTTTTGCTTTTAGAACCATTAGCAACCAAAACATGATCAAAGCATGATCTTCCACCTCTTTATTATATATATATATATATATATATATATATATATATATATATATATATATATATATATATATATATATATATATATATATATATATATAGTATACAGTTACAGATACAGAGCAACATCTGCATTTATTTGAAGTAGAGTATATATATATATATATATATATATATGATAGGCCTCTTTATCAGTGACTGAAACACATACAAATTACAATAATATGGGAGGTTGTATTCTAAGTGTTTTTTAACAATGTTTGGGGATTTGGTCATTGACCCATAATGTAACTCCAATTAGTGTGGTCAGGTATTCAAACTGATCACGCAATGAGGCAGCAGACATTACACACACACACACACACACACACACACACACACACACACACACACACAATGTGAGAATATATAAATAATGAATGTGTCACGCCAAGACGCACAGAATTAGGCTAAACATGAAACCTAAATGACAGGCCTATTTTGAACTACTTTCCAAATGTATTTTTGGCAAGTTTGACCCAACTTTTGTGGTATTTTCGTCTTAGAAAGGACAAAAAACAATAACTTTTGTTTTGGAAGCACTGGAACACTGAACAAATTTTCTCTTGATAAAGGCTCAGTCAAGAAAGACTCCAGCGTTAAATAAACAGGACAAATGAGAATAAATGTTAAACAGGTTAATAAAAGCTTAACCTGTACAAAGCGGTGACAACTGCAGACTATATATCAGAGGCACTGATACTGGTCTGGAAATAAAACTGATCTACTGCTTATCTTTCGTGACTTGCTTCAGAACTAACAAAAACATTAATAACAATATATTTGTCAGTAATTATTAATATTACTCTAGCCTACAGTTTCAGTTCCATCCCCCAACACTGATCCATAGCCTTCGTTTGACCCGCGCAGAGTTTATATATCCAACATTCATGTCGTCAATCAAACGCAAATAATTCCAAGTAGGCCTAGTTCCACATTTGAGATTTAAATACGTTGAAACACGTGAAACTTATTTTTGAGCTGCATCATTGTGAGAGGAAACTGACAACTCTTGTGCGGTCAGTTATCACAATGCGGCCACGCGTTACTGAGTAATCCGTTACTACCTCGGAGCTCTCCCTTCATCCTGGCAGGTGGCTCCCCAATACAGGGTAGGCTAACAACAGCACACACACACACACACACACACACACACACACACACACACACACACACGAAAGCCCCTGCTTCATTACCTTTTGTGATCAGTTTACTCATGGATGGTCACAGATTATACAGGTGGATGCTTCAGCTGTTATTGTGAAGCTATGTTTCCTGCACATGGAAGAGGATCATTCATATTATTTCTAGGACTTAGAAAACTGGCTAAATCTACTGTAATTCATCTCAAACTTATTTTTAGTTCTTTAGGTATACCTCTTAGTGATTGGATCAATAATTTGGAGGCTATTACTTCTGTTTCTTTTACATTTACACGATAACCTCTGACTAATAATGTGTTTTTATTTTTGCACGTAAAAGACAGACACTTTCACACAGTCGTAGACGTGTCCTGCCTGGAGATTTTCAAACACATGCTGTGTGGTCACTTTAAGCTCTTCCACAGTCCTTCTGAGTTGAGTACAGCTGATGTACGGTATACACGCTGCCAGAGTATCAGTGTATTGTTGTTTGCAGCCCTTTCATGGGGAATATATGGGTTTAATGGTCTCTGGGCTGTGTTAAACTGATTTTTAATCCTGCAGGAAATGGGAGCGAGTGCAGAGACGGAATCATGTTTAATCTTTAATGTAATGCTGGGTGAACAATGCACAGATGTGAGCAAGTATTTGCATTTGTTTCCTTTTTTTTTGTTCTTGCCCGAGGACACAATTAAAATTGATTTTGATTTTATGTATTTCTGCTTTAAAGCTGATGTCTGGTTGAGATGAAACATAGGAAGGAACTGTTAAAATGTGTTTTAAAATGTTACAAATTCCTTTCACTTAATATTTATCTGTAACAAATTTTAAGGTTGTAAAATATAATTCGTTTTAACCAGGACAGGTGTTGTCTTTTCTGCAAAATCCCACCAACGCCACAATTCTTATCATTTTGTCATCAAAAAAATTATGCTATAGCGATGGGTAGAGGCAGGTTTTTTTTTTTTCTATGATATAGCTACCTAACTGTACCTACTGCTAAACAGTGGACTAGTTATGAAATTTACGCCACTTTGCAAAAAGTTAAGAGTTCAGGATGTTACAATGTAATTGCATAAATACTTCTGGAGACATTTATTCAACATTATCAAATAGGTATGATTTCGAAGCTCACAGAACATTTGCTATTTAAAATTACCTAACGAGGTGAGGAATTCCCCTTTTAAAAAAGTATTAGTGAGTTTAATGTGTGTAACTAATAAGAATGTTTGAAATATAATGCAATGTGCAATGCAATATACTGTAAATGAACACATTCACAAAGTGTATCAACCTGTATTTACATCCTGACTAATCTTGTGTGTGTGTGTGTGTGTGTGTGTGTGTGTGTGTGTGTGTGTGTGTGTGTGTGTGTGTGTAGCCTCACTTTCATGTTAACACTCTCAGAGTAGTTCACACAGAGTTGAGCTCCTGTGTAGGGCTTTAAAACACAGAGCAGGCTCTTAAACTCTTCTTGTTTTTATCACAACCTCACTCAAGTCTTTGTAGATCTATTTTCAGAATAAGGAAAAGCTTAACAACTTGAGCTGCAATCCACAATTGTATTGAGAAGTTGTTTGCTGTTATTAAACAACAACCGATGTTCTAGGGTCCACACATTCGAGCATACACTCTGGTTAATTTCAGTGTCTGAAACTTCAACTTTATGATTTGAGAACGAGTAAACTGAAACGATGTAGCATAGCTGCTGTTAAAATAGAGACCTGTACGTTTCATTGGTCTCTGGTCTCTGGATTGGGCCATCGGCTCACACTCAAAGAGAGTGTAAGGCCAGAAGGCACACATTCTGGCAACAAAAGCAAAGACCAGAAACCATATGAATTATAAGAATGTTATAAGAAAGTATACAGCCACTTCAGCAGCAATCCTTCACTGCTTTACCCACCGAAAAACACATTTTTAGGTAGTGTGCTTGATATGATTTAAGACCAGTAACTGACCTCCAACAGGTGTGCAAAGTCATTTGAGATCAGTGTCACACTTCCTCTCAAGTTCTGCCTGTTGTCTTTTCTCTTAACTCTTTGATACCAAACAGCCTTGAGCAGAGTTGTGTGATGGCTGTGAAAACTTATAAATGATGTTGCTGTCTTGTATTGTTTATCCTTAAACCACAGAGGGAGGTTAGAGGTCAGTGCTGGCCACAGATCAGGACCCCTGGAGCTGGTATTGTCTTAAATATTTTTTTGAGGATCTTAAAAGGCGATCTGTAAATACAATGCATTAGTAGTAGTATTATGAGCACTTTGGTAGGGTGAAGAAGAGAGTCAGGCTCTATGAAAACTAGGTGACCTGAAACCTGGTTAATCTAAATTCCCTGTTAAGAAGTTCCACCTGCTTGTGCAACTGGTTTAAATCGATTAATCTAGAAGCATTTGTACGATGTGAATTAAGGATTGTATACATGTTTATTTATTGTTGTAGTGGAATATTGACAAAGATGTAGGCTTGGAAACTAAAAGATCTTTTTTTCTCTCTCAAAAGACAATAAAGACTCAGTTTGGTACCACGTACTGTAGGAAATCTGTGTTTTCCTCTGCAGACTGAGGCGAGAGGAGACAAGATGACACGTGTGTTTATGTGTCTACGTACAGTGAATGTCTTCGTTGTGTGTATTGTTCTCCATGATGGCCCAGACAGACGGTGTCTGGCCACTTGTCTGGAGCGTAGAGGACCCGGCCAGTACGTATAGCTGTCCAGATGTAGCAGAGAGGAGATGGCACAGTACGGGGATTGTCCAAACACTCAGAATAGAGAAAGAGATCGGAAGTGACGCAGACAGATTAACACTTGTTGCTTTGTACTTTCAGTTAAAATGTTTGGTGTTGTAAAGCAACAAACTCTTTCCTCTTTACTTTGTGGTAACTTGAAGCGAGAGCATAGTCCTCAAAATGGGAACTTTGGTCTACTTGCTGATGGTCAGATGAAACCTGCTAATCTAATCAGTTGATTAGGTAATCAGAAGGACATAATAGCAATTACGTCTGTATTTGCTTCTGTCCTTAATCACTCCCTCTCAAATTAAATTTACTTGGTGTGTGTGTGTGTGTGTGTCTGTGTGTAAGGATGATGTAATTGTTTCAATCATATGGAAGACCATGTAATCTTTAAACAGTAAAATTGGATACAAGAGGTTTTTACTTTTTCACACTCCGTCCAGTGAAGAGGGACGTAGAATCCTTTCCATGTGTTTAACAAAGCAGCATACGCACAGAAACACTGACCTAAAAAGTAGTCCTTCATCCTAAAAAATGAATGCATGATGAAAGCCTTTTCGGCAAAGCGTACTTTACATGTCAAACGTGAAAGTACTCATTATGCAGAATGGCAAATCCATAAAAATTAACACACACACCTTTTAAAATGAACATATTTTAGTCAGATATTATTATTATTATAGAGCAGTTGTAGGTGTAAAAACATTTGTCTTATTATTTATACACACAAATACAGCAGAAAAATGTAAGAAATAAAACCATTAAACAGCATTTTTTTCTCAGCTTGTTTCTCCATGATATACTAAATAAAGTGATGTTACTATAAATAAAACATGTTCAGTGTATTCACAGATGAATACATGGGACTCTGGACGATAGCTACTCTATAGTATATACTTTTGGGTAGTGAAGGGGCTTTTTGTTTTGACTATTTGATGTATTCTAGATTATTTAGTTTTTTTACCTTTTTTTTATTTATTTTTTTTACAAATTTAATTGTCAGATAAGTAAAGTGTGCAGTAATTTCCACTAAAATGCAGCGGAGTATAAATAACTATAAAGAAACAGAAATACTTTACTTGAGTAAATGTATTTGGTTACTTTAGACCACTGCCAAAATCATGAATTACAAACCCTCCATCCTTATACCCTTTGGTTCAGGTAACGGGGGAACAAAAGATAGAAAAGTCAGAGAGAGCAATACAGGATGGATCGATCTTCCATAACAGACGGGTATGCAATAGATATCGTGTGTACAGACATTAAATATAGGGATAAAAGTCCTCAAAAATGAGGCAGCTGAATTGTGAAACCGTCCTTGGTTTTAAAATCTCAGTGTCTGTATTTTGCCAGCTGTGACAACAAAATAAAATATGATTCCTAAAAGAACAAAAAAATGCCATATTGACGAAGGTGATTTGAGTGACTGCGGGGTGACATGCAAGAAAAGTCATGGACCACATTCAAACCCCTGCTGATTTCTTTGCTGAATGAGTGTAGTAAATAGTACATTTCTAACATTACAGTATGAGAAAGGAGGAGGTAAAGGCTGTCATCTAAACCTGGTGGGGTTCACTCGGGCGTGTGCATGCGTGCGTGCATGTGCGTGTGTGTTGGGGAAACGTAGGGCAGGAGGGGAGGGGTGGATGGCGAGAGAAAAAGAGGTGGGCCTTATAACAGTCCCAAGTGCTTTTGTGCTAAGGAGGATTAGGCAGCCATATCTACCAGCGATTCTATAAGACGGGGTTAACCCCTGGCTGAACCTGGCTGGACATGTGCTGCAGTGATGGAGGACCAGATCGGGGTTATGGAGGTGATGGGGGCTTCGAGGTTTAGGAGTCAGGTAAAATGTGATGGTGCGCTATTTGAGGCAGGTTGAAAGTATAATATGATGTTGGGTTGATGAAAGAGAGGAAGAAGAGAAGGGTGGAGGTGAGAATAGGACAGTCAGACTAATTGTAATTGTATATTGGAGTGTGGATGTGTACTATACTTTAGGTTCCTGCTGTTGTATGTGCTGTGCTTTCACTGCCATTCCACCTGTACTGAAATGAATTCAAACAGCCTGGCTGTGAGGTAATAAAAGAAGCTTGATCTTGAGAGTGTTTTCAGTGTGTGGATGCTTGACATGTTTGTGAAAAAATGACTTGAAGAGCAGAACCAGGTTATAGCACTCATGAAGTGACCGTGTGCGATCTTTGGTTTGTAATCCTAATGCTGATAGATTAAAAAAAAAAAAAAACAGTGTACAGTTTCAGCACGTACATTGTCTAAATGCTGCTTTAAAACGAACTCTTCAATGCCAGAGATATAATACTAAATACCACTTTAATCCATCAAAATCCCAGAGACAAGTTATTGTAAGTGATTCAAATAAGAAATTCATGTTAAAAGAGGAGTAGGAAGACGTTAAAAAAATCTTTTCTGGTCCTACCGTCTTTTTCTATTTTTTTATACTTTAATTAAATACAAAACAATTTGAAGCTTTACTTATTTATACATGTTTATTTACACATACGTGTATCATATATCTACCTACCTAAACGCAGATAAACATATGCATACATTTTTGTTTTATTTGGAGCTCCATTAGCTTCAGCATAAGCTAAAAGCTATTCTTCCTGGGGTCCTACAATCTGTCGTGTGACAATACACTTTATGACATCCCATTACACACCATATACACATAGACATTATACAACATTTGAAAATACAAATCATATTTAAATTTTACACTTAAGGCAATTAATATAAAAGAAAAGACATTACGCTACTCCGAATAGATCTATTTTAAGAGATATAACAAAAAGCCCTATAACAAACTCTCTCTTGATCTATTAGATATTTAAATTTCCTTGAAGGTAATGTGTCTTAAGTGATTTTTCTTTGTTGTTTGACATGCATACGCGTTTTTACAATTTGTTTTTTTAACTTTATTTATCTGCTTCGTTTCCTTCTATTTCCATTAAACCGTATAGTAATCCATCCAAACTACACATAAGACCAGGAACTATACAGTCAGTGTACAATACTATTACCTCCAGTCCTTTTTGTATACATTCAATACATTCATTTTAAATTGTCTCTTAAAATTGCTCATTGTTGTACATTATTATGTTCCATGAATTAACTTCTCTGGTTGTGATGCAGTGATATTTAGCAATTGTTCTTATAAGTTTCTTTTGAAATACAAAAAAGGGATGTTTGCTCAGACACTGGTCTTGGTAGGCTGTGTCTGGCGGTGCCGGTTGGGGGCGTGATGAACAGTGGCAATTACAGTCACAATAAAGCTAATAGAACTATGACTAGAAATAGTAGTTGCAGTAATTTATAGCATAGCAGGGCACTGCAGGGTGTTACAGGGCATAGCGGGGCGTAGTAGGGCACTGTTATTGCTTTTAGTTTGATGAAAAGTGGTTTATTTGCAATACTTAAGGCTCTTTTGAAGGATGAATATAGGTTGAGTGTTTGTTTTGTAAGTGTTTTCCCACACAGTGAGTAATGTTTGGCAGTATGAAGGAACATTCTAATGTGTACAATGAACATTTTAATAGGTATTTGGTTTTATACAGTATTGTAATTGATTTTGATATTTGGCCATTACATGATTTATATGTGGCTTCCAACATAATTTTTCATTGATTATTGCTCCCAGAAATTTGAGTTCTTTTACTTTTTCCATTTCAATGTTATTTATCCTAATTTATTGTGTACATTTATTGCAGGATTCACAAAAATTATAAATTTAGTTTTTACTAGTTTATTTGCATCAAACCAGCTCTTTATCTTTTTCTATTCATTTTTCACTGTATCCAAGAGTTGTTCCAGATTTTCCCCAGAACAAATGAAATTAGTGTCATCAGCAAATAAAATGGTTTTTAGTGTTCAGAGGTAAATTACTTCAAAGTTTAGACAGACAAAAAATGTCTCTCTTCATATTAAAACGCTGATTAGCCGACTTAAGTGACTTTAAGCAATCATATAGTTAAATAACCCAGGAAATGTTAGGACTTTAAACCAAATTTAGCTTGAAATAGACACTTGTTTTAGTGCACTTTTACACAACTTGAAGTCTGCATCCCGATGTGTACGTTTACCTAAATAATTCTTTGAATAGTCTCTTAAATTCCTTAAATATTTGTTGGAAAAAAAGATATTTTTAATGTATGCTTTCAACAAAGTTACGAATGTTAGATGACTAGTTTTTTCATGTTGTCCCAAGTGACAACAGATGTGTTTAGTGTTGTACATGGTCTCTCATAAATTAAATAGAACAATAAAACACATTTTCTTTGAGGTCAACAAGCCTATTTTTCTTGAATCACTGGTCCGTCAAACAGAAGTTAAAAGTTAAATTCACCAACAGTCCCCAGTTTTCATAAAAAAAAAAAAGGCAATCATTTTAATTGTAAATAATTTGTACTGGCCTCATTAAAATCATCTGTAACGGTTTTGAAAAAAGACTGACGTGTTGATCCATCACACACAATTGAGTAAGTCATTGGTTCAGCCCATTACTTTTTGGTTTCTTCAATAATGGCAACCACTGGTCCGTCACATACAGTGCCATTGGTGCATTACATTTCGTATAGTTAGTTTCCACTGCTCTGTTCCATGCAGCTGAATGGCCGCTGGTCTGCCTGGTACATTCTCCATGGAAAAGAGTTTTCATTGTGTGCTGCGGCTCATCACATGCCTGGGATCAGGGGGTCTGAGCAGGGTCACAGCAGGGAAAGCAAGCTGCTGGAGGGGTCACAGAAAGTGTGAAAGACTCTCCAAGTGTCCTTCTTAAAGACTTTACCGTCACAATCGCTCTATGGCATTATCGGCATTATGCAACCGGGCGCCAGAGCGTTATATCACATTAGATGTTTAGTTAATGCCCCCCATCGTCGTAGCTTAGATCAGTTCAGCTTTATTGCATCGCAGTAAAGTGATTCAAAATAGATATAAGTATACAAGTGACAGAATTATGAAAACATCTAAACACACAAGTGTTGTGTTCATTCCATCTTGGCTCATGTTGGGGCAGAGCTTAGCTGATTTATTGTATGGACACATATGGATACCCAGTTGATCGGTACACTAGGTCTTGATCTGGCTTAACCTTTCTACCTCTAGCCCAGTTTGTGGTACTCCCATTGCAGCTGTCTGGATTCACAGCGCAGGCCTCTGATTGGCTGACCTATGCACGACTGGCCTGTGTATTCATGCATGCCAGCCTGGTCATCTCTCCCTGACCTTGAATATACATTGCCCTGCATACATTTACCCCCATGCTCTCATTTTGATCCCTTACCCTGATTTTTGTATTCTTGCTCTACTGCTGCTGCTGCTTCTTGCTTTCTTTATTTGACATACAGTATTTCCAGTTGAACTCAATCAGATAAGATAGGCAGTTTCACTTGTGAGTAAGTGTAAAAGTGGGAGGTTTTAGATGCATGCCACCAATTACACAGCGAGGTAGCCTAATTGTTAATGATTTAAAACGTTTGTTTTTACATTTTGAATGTTTTAAATGATTGTGTCATTTCTTAACACTAGCACTAATTTGCACATGCTCCCAAGCATAATTTATACCTTTCCCTGGATTTATCAGCTTACAATTAAGTGTAATTTGGGAAGTAAACTTTATTTTTATAGTCAGCACAGTTACAAAGTGCTTATCATGCTCAAACATCAATACAATATGATACAATATAACAAAACCTTTACTGGGAATGGTCATACATGGAGAATCAAAACAAAAAGGGGAAATTGTTCCTCTGTAGCAGCTGACACATGATTTGTCTTGAGCATGGATCACAAAACTTGGTGCAGGACATGAGGCCAAACCATGGAGAACTTTAAAAGTAAAAATATGTCTTCATTTTAATTCTAACATTGTAGTACATCAAATTGATTGCTTAAAACCCCACATTCTTAAACATTTATCTTCCTGCTCTTCTCTTATGAATATACTGTATACATATTTAAACCACTCTTTACACATATACTCTTAATGTTATGCTGACATAATTTCTCTGTCTTGAACTGATACAAAAAAAAAATCCTTTTATTGTGAACAACTGTTCATTAAGATTTCACACAATTCACACAGAGCGGCACAGACATGTTTAAACAACTGTACTGTCATAAAGATGCAAAGTGAGGAAGAAAAAAATCTTTGTTCACCTCTCCTGCTGCTTTGCAAATTATAAAAATGTTATTTGACAACTATCAGTAAACAGTCTTCTCTTTAAGATGCAATTTACATCTAGAAATTAACTTGTTCTAAAGCTGTCTTAAATGACAAGGCTGTTTATAATATATATTCTTCAAATTGTGAAAAACTCCCATAAAAGGACTAAAACTAACAATGAATTGACCCGACGACTTAGCCAAAGCCTTATATCTCTTAGTCCTCTGTGCAACAGAGCTCAATGGTTCAAAAACTATTAAAAAGACATTAATGTGTCACACCATTGCACGGGGTGGCATGTTCCTTTTATTACAATAAACTCAGGCACTGTAATTTATTTGAGTCACTCTTACATACATTGTTCTGCTGGTACAAATACTCACTTGAGCACTGAATGTGTATTCATGCACAAGGTAAAATAGTCTTCAACAAATGCACTATTTACACCTGCGAGTGATGTTTCCTAAAGGATTACAGTGCCAAGCTGCCCAGGAAATTACTGAGCCCTAGAAAATAAAATAAAATAATATATTTGTGGGGCATTTTTAAACATTAACCTGAGAATCAATAAACTCTGTGCTGAGAAAACACCAGACATAATGGCAGCTGTGACACCCCAAGCAAAACCATCAGTTTTCAATTTTGTGTCTTTGGGCTATTTTACTTCCATAGCATGTCTTCTTTTAGACTATTGGGGAAAAAAAACATCCAAAATAAACATTTAGGTGTCTTTTTACTACATTTTGTGTATTTGCACCTGCACATTTCTCCTAAATTTAGCAACATTAGATAATGCTTCTTTTGCATATTTAAACATACCATTTCAGAAAGCTTTAGGTAAAATGTACATCTTAATGTAAGTAATTAACTGGGAAAGGTTCATGTTGATATCTGTTAGTTAATTTTACCCTTTTTACCTGTAACATCTTACAAAATGTCTGGAATTTTTATATCCATATCTTTAAAGGCTGTTTTCTCGAAATGGGTTTTTCTCATACTCTGAGCCAGAAATCTCAACATTTGACAAAAAGACTGTGAAAAGAGGACAATCACGACCCAAGATTGATCTGAAAGCAAAATGACATGGATATTTGCTACACTCAGCTCAGTCCTAACCTCCTCACCCAGTCTCTCCCTATGCCCTGGCCTCGCACTGGTAGGCCCAAGTGCCGCTGGGCGAGGTGCAGAGGGCAAAGCCCGGGCAAATGCAGGTCACACCAGATCCAGATCTCCCTTTTGTAATCTCTCGCCTGGCTTTGAACCCTGGATCCCATTAAAAAGGATTTACATCCAATAGTGTAGATGTACTAAAGGCAGCTTTGCTTTCTGCTCTACTCATCATTTTCCCCCATTAATAAAATCCCTGTAAAACACCAGCAAGCGTTTTTTTTTTTTCTTCTTTCCATCTTCCACCCAGCTATGAATAGGACGACTGTGATGGGAACAGAAGACCGAGCCACGCCCTCAACAGGTAGAGGAGAGGGATTGGTTGGGAGTTTTATCTGTAGTAAAAGCTTTTAAAGGGATGTGGGTGTTTGGCAGGCGGTGGCACATGAGTAAAATGCAGAGAATAAGATGAGGCAGCGTGTGAGCTTACAAGTTACTCAGCTACACAGAGATTATTATTATTTCGGCTGCGTATCCCTTCCTCCGTCTCCACTATGCCTCCCTCTGTGCTTGGTTGGGTCTTTACAGTATGTTGTGATATTGGGCTATATATAAATAAAATGCACTTGACAGTAAGACTTGTTGGTATCAGTATTCCGAGCTGGTGGATTCTCTCCGATCCTATTATTTCTGTCGGGAGCTGAAACGATGATCTCCCTCACTCCAGCTGCCTGTCTAGCTTTTTTAGAGTGCAGTGATACTATAGTTATCACCAGTCAGCCCAATTAGCTCCAGACAATCAACAGCTATGGTCGGCTTAAAAGTTATGCCACCCAATTAGGTGAGCTCCTTGTCACTCCGGTGTTGTACAAGATAAACTGGTGTCATTCTGCATGAAGGTGCTCTGGTAATACAAGGGGCTTCAGACCTGTAATCAGTGTTTGTCTTCTTTATGTGTAGCCACAACATTTTCCTACCTGACCGAAGGTTTTTAGTTGGTTTAGTTGAGTTTGATAGTTTTTTTTAAACTTGTTGTTTTGCCAACGTTTTAGATGTGACTGGCTTGTTTTTGGGCTTGTGTTGTCGGGGCTGGATAAAATTAGGGAATTTCTAAATTGACAAGCCTGTTGAAAGTGGCAAGCCTTCAGCTTTCACCCAGGTTACTTTGAGCAATTTTTCATAGCTCCAAAGAAAGCACAACTCTAGAGGCAGACATCTGAATGGTGTCCCTAAGGTCACAAAAAAACCGTAACATTTATTTTTTGCAATTAGGATTAAATTTGAGAGGCTTTCAGCCACAAATGTGCACAAAGGCAGAATTTCTAAAAGGTTTCTCCTCACAGTTTCTGCAGCACAGTTCACGTTTGCCAAAAACCTGTGAAAGAGACAAGAAAAGTAGTTGGAAAGGGTTATGCAGTGAAGTCAATGTTACCGGTCTAACCCTAATACTAATTAAAGAGCAGCCTCAGATCAGACTAAAAGATCTAACTCACAGTGTGTTTCAAGATGCTTTGAAGTGTGTGACTGTTGTGTGTTTGAGCCACATGTGACCTCTGTAAGTCTGTGTGTGTGTGTGTGTGTGTGTGTGTGTGTGTGTGTGTGTGTGTGTGTGTGTGTGTGTGTGTGTGTGTGTGTGTGTGTGTGTGTGTGTGTGTGTGTGTGTGTGTGTGTGTGTGTGTTCACAGAGTCCGGCTGTGTTTGCATTGTACGTTCATACAGGCTTTATACATTGTTTGTGTGTGTTTTCATGTGTAGTCTGGCTGTTTTGCAATCAACAAAAGATTATGAAACTTTCACAGGCTTAAACATATCTGCTGTTACAAGAGTTTCCTTTTAGGTTGTCTGCTGTCAATCCCCACTTATAAGGGATTAAATTAACGGATTTCTACGAAAAATCGCAAAGAGGCTGATGGAAAGTCTGTTGTAGTAAACTTACGCAGTGCGCATGCAGGTGCGGAAGAGTCTTAATTAATGGAGAGATAAACATGTTTGTAAGGTGGTGTAACTCGTCTGTTCAGCTGATTTTTATTGAAACAAACATGTATATTGTGTTTCATGAGATTAATGCTTTTAAGCAATTCTTTTGCTTATTGTCTTCATTGACATATTTAATAATTCAAATCAACATCACAACAATAGAACTTTCTAGTTTTCAGATGTGATTGAACTAACTAATCAGAAGCTTAGAAGATAATATTTAATGTAAATATATTTTTGTTTTTATTTTTTTTTAAAAGAAAAACGATGCCAAACAAAAATCACTGATTCCCGTTACTCATTGTGACAATTTGCTGCTTTTCTCTGTTTTATATAACTGTAAGTTGAGTATGTTTAAGCTTGGACAGTTGGTGGAACAAATCAAGAGGCATTACATTGAGCTTTAGGAATTTGTGATGTTGGTCATTTTACTATTTTCTATTTCTTGAGGGGACATCAAATTTGAGAAAATAATCTGCAGATTACCAATAGTATGTAGAAAAAAATGAAAGATTGTCTGCATAACTGGTGAGTTTGCTGTATCACAAATAGGGTTTCACAAAATAGCTTCAGTATCTGTACTGAACTTTAAGGGTAATCTTGTACAGTGATGATTTATACTCTTGTCACACATCCAAAAAAATCACCACATCACTACATCAAGGACAAATAAGTCATTCATTCTAAGGTTAAGTTTTTTTTCTCCAGTTTTCTTGTTTCTAATCTTGTGAGTGGTTGATGAGGGTTGATACTGTAGTGGGTCTGTAGTGAAATACATAGTATACATTTTTCATGTGTGTGACTCCTCTCAGATGTGGCTCTCCGTGCAGCGATCTTCTGTGACCCCAGTGTGCCCTTCAATCAACATCCCACATAGCCCTGACTTTTCCTCACGCTATACATTAAAGCTGCGGCTGCACTCCATCAATTAAACACGGCGAACAAGGCCAGGCAGAGTTCATCGAGCTTTCCTCAATCTGCTGCGGGTGGCGAGATGGGTGCAGATGTTTTTTTCTTAGTTTTTTTTTATTTTATTTAACATTTTCACATCTTTGATTTGTGGGGCATTTGCATACTTCTGTTCTCCATTTTCTAACGCTGTTTACAGATTCCTGCACACATACAGTACTTAAATATCTTTCTATTTTCTCAATCGGGACATTATGTTCCAACTCTGCTGTATAGCTTTACTATCACTGCTTGTCCCCATATGTAGGCTACATTTCTGGCCTATGAAAGCCTTGAAGTGTGAGAGAAGTTAAAGTGCATGGGACCAATCATGATGCGATAAAAACAACAGAGTTGATCCAATGACTTGTTCCAGGGGATTACAGCATCTCTGCTTGTTCTGCACGCATTTATGCGTGTATGACTGGTTTGCTGCTAAGGTGTTGCGTGCTCTCACTGCTTACAACCGTGAGCTCACAGAGCATGCTCCTGCATATATATGCATCAAGCAGCTATGTCTCAAATAAGTAATAAGCAAATAACTTTTAGTTTTTATTTGGTATTCCGTGATGACAAGTCTTTGTAACGTTTACTAGCTCTTTAATTTCTGATTTGACTGATTCTAGTGGTGACAAATAGTTTAGCACACCAATGATGATCTTTCCTCCTGGTTGTTGCAGGTCAAGGTGTGGTTCCAAAACCGACGGACCAAACAGAAGAAGGACACCACCAAGGATTCAGACAAACGCTCCTCCTCCTCAAACGAGTCGTTGGCCACCTGCAACATCCTGCGCCTCCTGGAGCAGGGACGCCTCCTATCGGGCCCCGTCCCTCCATCTAATGCCCTCCTGGGGCCCCGACATCCATCAAACGGCTCCCTGTTGGGAAGCCCAGGCGGAGGCTCCTCCACCTCTCCGGGGATCAGCAGTAGCACTCCTCCCAATTCCCTACCAGGGGGGACGTTTGGGATCTCACTGCCCTCTCTGGGTGGCACCTCACCGCGGTTGGGCGTCCCACCGCCGCACTCCCTCTGCTTCTCCATGCCGCTGCTGGGGGGCGCTCATCATGAACTAACATCCGCCTACGGCTGCGGTTCTTCAGCTTTTGAGCCATATATGCGGCTGGACAGGAAGGAGGCAGATCTGGGTGGGAAGAAGACAGTTTCTTAAGTTATCTGTCTTAAGTTAGGACACCAGGGTACAGGAACTTGTCTTTGTAAAAGCGTTTCCGCTCAGTCTGCAGCCTGTTTGACACTTGAGCTTCAGCAGATGGGAACGAAAGCAACTTGGATCATGAGAAACAGGAAGAGACCAGGTTGAGCAGAGCGCCATTTTGTGCCACAGCACTGTTGGACACACTGACACAAAAAAGGACGTGATGTGATGGAGATTCTCCCACATAAAAAAAAAAAAACTTGTGAATTTTTACAAAAATACTGTGTGTGTGTGTGTATGTTGCGTGAACCCTGACAGACAGATGTTGTTATCACAGCTCTCTTCGCAGTGGTTTCAAGTGGCTCTTCACTTTTTGTCCAGTTAGTTTGTGTGCGTGTGCGTGTGCATGTGCGTGTGTGTGTGTGTGTGTGTGTGTGTGTGTGTGTGTGTGTGTTGTTCTCTCTATACAGGCCTTCATTTACTGTTCAGGAAAAAAAAACTTGACATGAATAGTTCAGACGGAATCACTGTCTGAATAAAAAGAGAGTGGTATTTCAAAGAAAGCAGTTTGTACACATTTCAGTACATATTCGTATACAAGTGGCCATGTTTGACTTTAGTTGATGTGTTCACAATATGAAAGAAACACTGAAAAGAAGAACAATTGTAGCATATTAATATCAATCTGTTTGGTGTGCGGCAGTAGTTTTTGTAAATTCTTTATTTGGTTGTGTTGGTTTGTGTAGAAAATAATGTGTGGTAGGATCTGAACAAATGGTGCAGAAATCACATATCTAGATCTGAAAGTTTAATATAAAACATGAGAAGAATAGTTTAGTGAGAAAGCTTGTTAGACTGTCTAAGCATTTATGGATTAAGTTTGGATGGATGCACTTGTGTCCTCCAATCACTGAAGCAAGTCTAGGTCAAACAGAGAAATGATTTTTTTAACCCGGACTCACTTTTCAATGTTTGATTTACAGAAATGTCTAAAGAGATAAAAGCAGAATTTTTGGGACAATTAATAGAACCAAACTTGTGTAGGCCGGAAATGAAAGCCGCCTTTTCAAGGAGTCATTATGTCTCAGTCAACACTTGATCCAGAGATTTCTGTTTTGCATCTTGTTCATCCATGGGGTTGGGACTAGAGTTACAACCATTAGTTAATGAATCGATGTCCATCGACAGAAAATCAGACTGCAACAATTTTGATAATCCATTAAACCTTTTTTTCAGTTCTATAGCAAAAATTCCCAAAAAATGTTCGAGTTCCAGCTTCTAAAACAAGACAATTTGTTCTTTTTCTTCGCCATATATGACAGTAAATCACAATTCTTTTTACATTTTTTAATCGAGAAAATAATTGACACATAATTCAATAATATTGGTTAGTTGCAGCTCTATTTAGGACCAATATGTAACATCACAATGAGCCATGACAGCTGTAGAATCTGGTGCAACAGTTTTCTTTTTCTTCTTTTTGTAACTATCAGAAGTACTGTTTCCTCAGGTCACGTCCATAACCGTAAGACATCTGTTATGTATTTTTACACAGGAAACTTAATTAATGTGCATGCTGAGGATGCAGCATCATATGTGAAACATTGTCCTTTTAATGAAATTTCTCTTTAAATCTGTATTTGTGTATTTGCGCCATATTTCCCCCATTAGAGGTTTTAGGTTAGACATCTGCTCGTCTTAAACGAAAAGGTTTCCTCTGCTTGCCCCTCATTGAAAGCACTTTATGTTTGTAGGTTTTTACACACCCTCCTGTGTATCCCCCCCCCCACACACTCCTTAGAGTATAATTCATTCTTGTCAGAATTAAAGCCAGAAAGTCCCTTAGTTATTTCCAAATAAACTACAGTTTTCCTTCAGCTACATTTTTAATTGATTGTTTTGAACCTAAATTGACTGCAGGATCTGAAAACAGCTCACTTTAAGACACCCATCTCTCTGTGGTTGACAAAACATACTGTACGTTTAACATAATGCACGACAGGCTGACGGAGGAAAGAAACAGGATTAGCTGTAGTATTTTCCTCCATATATGGCTTTAGCTTGTCAAAAAAAAAAAAAATCAAAACTCACGGGCGAAAACCTGCAATTCCCTACAGTTTGCCCTCAATTTGTGTGTGTCAGATGAGTTCCCACCCCTTTTCATAACCTCGTCTCTTGTCTGGGTTTGCTTCTTCTAATTTTCCCACATATCTATTCATTTCTAGGTCTCCTGTCATTTGGAGGTTTAATATGTTTTCCCTACACTCGCTGAAGGAGACCTGACACCTAGGCTATTTATAAAAATGACATTATATTTGACAACATTTACAAAGTTGCTCACTCGTAAAGGCCAGGCTACGTTTAAAACATCAGAGCATGTTTTGCAGATAAGTGCATGGAAAGGTTGTGACCTCAGCCTATGAAACCCCCCTCCCCCGTCTGGCGGCTCACCGGACCTTTTTGCACCCATGTAGCGCCGGCTGGTAGCAGGTGATTTGTTGTTGTTGTTGTGTTCAGGCCCCAGCAGTGCTTTGAAAACCCCTGTTATCCATTCACGGCTCTTTGCAGCGGTGCACCTGTTCTGTTTGAATATTATTTTCTATAAGCACCATCCATAATTCACACACTGTGGCATCAAATATTAAGCAGAGCGATGGAGCTGAGAGGTCAGGAGGCTTGCTTCTCATGTAAGGCCAATGTAGCCTTTCACACACTGTCTTTTTTTCTTTTACTCACAAAAGGGGTCGTTTTGCTTCATTGCTAAGTTGCTTTCCTGCAGTGTCGTAAACAAAACAGAGTTTCTGTTCCCCTTTTTTGCTGAAAATATTTAAAAGAAAATGTTGCATGATTTAGAGCTGCACAAGATAGTCATAAAATGAACTGTAAATCTTCTGTAAAACTCTTAAGTTGATCTCCTTTTCACTTATCTGTCAGTCAATGTTACAGGAGAGGAATATCAGACATTATGGAACAGAAAAATCTAACACTCCACGTTTCCTTTGACATTCAGAATCCACACTGACTCCATATTCTGTAACTGTACGGTGGTGTTTTGTAACGTAAATCTGCAGTTACTGTATTGTAGCTATTACATGAAGCTTGAGGCTGACGGTCAAAGAAGTGCGATGCCACTTCCCTTCAACAGGAAGAAGCTTTGTAAAGCCTTGCATCAGTTAAACAAAGCCTTGTTTTTTTGTTTTTTTCCCTCCATTCCTCTGTAGCTTCTTTTTCAGGCAATTCCTACTCATTCCAGCTGAGTGGAAGTGTTGTTTTTGTTGTGTGCAATCTGTGACATCTTGCACTTGTTTAGGTTACCACCGTCTCCAAAGCATTAAGGGCCTTCTCGTGGCTCTCACTGCTGCATCAGGAGTTTTTTCTGATTGGTAAAGTCCTTTGAGATTGTGTGGAAAGATTTCTTTATTTTAAAAGTGAACTGATTTATTTTTTTCTTTATGCACAGCCAATGCCTGCGAAGGCCATAACTAATTTTCTTTAAGCAGTCAAAGTTACTTAATGGCACCAGTTACTACTTATCATGAACAAGCTCTATGTACATAGATATAAACGTATATATGAATATATATAAATGGGTCTTTGCACAAGTTATCTCCATGTTCGCTCCATGTAATTTTAACAGGAAAAACTAAATGCGACAGAAGCTTCAGAAAAAAAGACTTTATATACAGTATGTTTTACAATTCTTTGTCTCATTAACATTTTGCACTTATTTAAAGAGGCTTACTTCTGTTTCTGGGCTGACAGAGCAGTTTCTATGCTCGGTCAAGATATTGTACAATATGTATATGTATTTTTATTCATATGCATATAAATATATGTCTATGTAATTTGCCTCCTGTGTTCTGTTTTTTCACTTTCTCACCTGCTTCAAGGCCATGCAATCTAAAAGCTGAGATGTTTGTGGACAGTTTTTTAGCCTTCTTTATTGAGAAAAATTTGCTGTACAGAAAGCTGTGTGTGATATGAATCCGACTGCTTTTAGAGGACTATTCAGTAAAAAAAATATGAGTTTCTGTTTGTTATCAGTCAACCAAATCTACAAATCAGTTTGACATCTTTTGACATGTTTGAGCCTTTTCTATTCACACTGATTTGGGGGTTTCCTTTGCTCGCTCGCGGCTTTATTAAAAACCTTGGCTTTTTTGTCCTTCCCATCACTGTGGCGAAAACATCAAGGCAGTGGACATTTCACCTTTTCAAGTCTCTTTGTGGAGGCCTTCAAATACTTTGCACTTTGAATTCTGTTTTGGTTTGGGTGATGGCACACAGATGGAATTGACATGCCCTACATTGATTAGATGAAAATATGAGAATATACTTTACAAAATGTGACTCAGGCTAACCTGCTGTTAAATAAATCTTTTTCATGACAAAAATGAATATTTTATTGAAATGAAAAGTTAGTGGAAGAACACTTGGGATTTTTTTTTAACACAGGACTGCTTGTCAAACTACAAGTTTAATTGACTACATATAAAGTGAGTGTCTGAAGAATATGCAGGGCCAGGAAAAGCTTTGTTGGAGTCCCTCACCACACACACACACACACACACACACATATACACCTTCACACAATAAATATAGATTTTTGAATAATATTGAAAAGCCAGATGCAAAGAAATATACCATTTCAACCAAACGGTTCTAAAACTAAAAGTTGGGTATTAATTTGATGCCTGGCAATCTCTTTAGAAAGAACCTAAAGACTTGATCCTGTAGTTTGAGTAGATTTTGCATACCACACAACAACAAAACAGTTAGTATGTTCTTTAATTTTATTCTTAACTGTGATGTTTCAAAGACTTTCACTATTGATATTTTGAATATGTTTTGATGCTCAGATTTTCGTACTTGTTTTATTTGTAAGTAAAATTGTGAATGCAGGACCTTTACATGCAGCAAAGTAATTCTACACTGGTATTGCAAAAAACAGAACACTTTGGATCTCCTTAGCTAAAGGCCTACGATGCAGCAGCTGTCAAGGTTACATGTCACCTGGATCAAAAAAGCAGAGATGCTGGCTGTGTGACACCATGTCTTTGTTCAGTAGACAAAAAACCCTTCAGCTGACTGATTTAAACCTCAAATGTGTCAGCTAACTCTCACTTTGATAATTTCCTATAAACTCTGCCAACAATGTTTCAAATAAAGAATAAATAATATAAAGAGCAAGTATAGGTTTTACCAAAGCTGTAAAGGAAACACACTGCACAGCATACATCCCCCAGACTTCAGCGAGGGGCTCTTCTCCAAGCTGGGACAATTGATCTGCAGGGTGCCAATTATAGTGATTGGCACCTTTATTTGAGCGACGAAAAGGCGAGAGGGCCAGCAGAAAGGAGACCAGATGGGTGGCCTGTTTCAGGGGTGGGGAGGAGGGCAAGGCGTGGACGGACAGGAGGAACTGCCCTGCAGCAGAGGAAGAACAAGCAACAGAGCTCCACTAATTTGGTTTTTATTGGTGGTTTTAATTGCTAGTCTCTCATCAGCGGCCATATTTACCAATAAATATAAGGTTGTGCTTTTTGCTCTGTGTGTGCAGCAGAACAGAGAGAGAAAAGAGGAGCAGAGAAATACAAAAGTAAATCTGGTTGTCATGGTAAAAACTAAATAATAATTTATTATTATTATTATTATTATTATTATTATTATTGTTGTTGTTGTACAGTATACAAAGTAGTTTGAAGCAGAATGTGTTTTGTAGTTGTTTCCTAATGAATTTATGGAAAGAATTGGATATGTAACTATAACTCCATGAAAAGGTTCTTTGAAAGGGCAATTAGGTAATTAGAAAAATATTTTAATTGGTACTTTTCCAATTAATTAGTTCCAATTAAAATGTAGTCTTTTAGTCGGTCTGATAGTCTAATCTGAAAATGCAAACATGTGAACTTGGTCTATAGAAAAGCTCCAACTCTTCATAAGAATAAACTCATAAAAGCATAACAATCAATGAATAATAATATTTGAGTAAATTCCTTAAATTCCTAAAAAGTCAACAACACTGACTTAGAACCTTATCTCTATTTTACAGTAATTAGTACCGAAATACACACATAGTTCCTATTTTGTAATTTAAAAAAAAAAAAGTTAAATGAAATTAAATAGACATATATAATATTTTAAAATGCATGGTGTAACATATAATATATCTTCATAGGAAAAAAATATAAATGGGGACAAATCAAAACTTTGAAATATCTTTTCATATTTCAATACAAAGAAACAAATGAAAGAAAAAGTGTTGTCTATCATATGCACCTGATCCTTCCCACCAGTCTCATGTTTAAAAGTGAGCTCCGGATCAATTCCACATCAGCACTCAAAAGCTGTTTGTTGTGCTTCAACAAATGAACTCTCAGCTCCATATTGGCTCTGTTTTTTCTTCTTAACAGCCACCGTATGTGTTTGTGTGTAATTCAGGAGGGTCCACAGACCTTTTGGAATGCATCACTTTCCTACCTCCCCCATTATTCCTCCTCCTCCTCCTCCTCCTCCTTCTTCGTCCTCCTCCTCCTTCCTCGTCCTCCTCCTCCTCCTCCTCCTCCTCCTATAAAGCAGCTCAGCGGCCCATCAGGGGGGCCCTGCCACTAATTAGGCTCACTAATTGGGGGCGGCCAGGGCAGAGACCCCTCCACACCTGCACGGTCATGTGACATTCAAAGAGGTGCGTAGGGTCAAGGGTCTCGTAGTCGGGGGGACGGGGAGGGGGGGTTGGATTAGTTTGATTTAACAGCTCGAAGAGAGGAGGAAAATGAAAGGGTAAAATTATGGACTAGTAGCTGTGTTTGTCAGATATTGAGCAACTTCACTTAACATGAATTTTACAGTTTAGATTTTAAACATTTTTGCTTTAACAGATTATTTCTTTTCATTATGGTGTCCCACCCACTTAAAGGTGTCCGTCAGCTTCACTATTTGAAAGAAACAGATCAACCAAAGCAAAAAAGCTGCAACGTCAAAATGAAAGTGTATCGTGCACTAACTTTAAAAGTAGTGTCCAAACAGAAGGAAATAATTAGATGGAAATTCTTGCTCACCACCAGGAAAAAAAAGACATAAACGTGTCCATGTACACGAATCAATAGATTAAATAACGTGACCATTTCACAAACTGCCGTGAGACTGGATTGGGAGTGTATATGCAAAGAAAAGCGTAAAAGACATGTTAAGAAATCCGGGCGGGGACACGCTGCCCAGTCAGAGGTTAATTGCCAGGTGACCTTAAGGGCCGGACAGCTCAGTGGAGGCCCCAAGCCTGCCTGCCTCTCTCAGCTCTCGTGGACTAAGTGATGTCTGCTTGTTTTGACACGATTCACACAAGAGTTGGGCTTAGCCTCGCCGAAAAGATTCACAGCTGCATTCCTGTGAGAACCAAACCGACCCAAAAAGTCTTCCAGAGAGAGAGAGAGGGAATGTTTATCAAATGATGCAAAGGAAGGATGTGAGACGATGAAACAGGGGAAGAAGAATACACAACATATTAAGGAAGACAAAGAAGTTAAATGAGTGTGTTAACATGTAGACAATATATTATGCATGTTAAATATTAAAAGGTTCAGTTTAAGGTTCCTGGTTTAGTGCATGCTCACACACTAGTTGTGTTTCCAATCAATCAAATCAGTGAATTTTTAGAAAACTTTTGAAATGTCAAGGGGGAAAAAATGTGTTTTAGGCACGTTTCCATCAACTGGTTTGGAGTGAATTAACTGCTACAGTGTTTTTCATTCAGTCCCATGTGCCAACACTATAAGGTCAAGGCCCAACACGGGTCAAGCATTTAGACCAAAGATAAATTCATCAATGAAGAAAATAATTATTAGTTGCATTCCTCATTCTCCTCGACCTCCAGAGCTAGCTGAGAGAAAAAGGTCAGAGCCCCCCCCCCACACACACACACACACACACCTGACAACACATCATTGCACTGGTCTCGTTTTTCATTTGTCAACTTTTTACAGAGCTGAGTGAATCTTGCCTGTGCGTACAAAGCGGCGCAGCTGAAGATGTAAAGCGTTGAGCTTTACAAAATATTGTATTTTAATCTTTGATACAATAAACTCAAGCAAAGGAGGAGCAGTCTCTTTTCACCCATCTAAATCAGAAAAAAACAGAGCTTCCGATTTACTTTGTCCTTGGCTATGAAGCTGCTTTTGCGGGGGTGGCCATTTTTGTGCTTATTTTCCTCGATTAGGTCCGTGGGTTTTCAGAAAGTGATTACACCTCAAGGACACAAGATCTTTCACCATTAACCACAACAGTTTTGAAACCTCTGACTCCCCTTGGGTTAAAGGAAACATAATGAATTCTGCTATTAAATCAACCTTAATGCACTTCACCAATGAACAACAGAGTGGTTCCTTCACTAACAAATGCAAGGTTTTGTGCAAAAACCTTCTTATATTCTATCATCATTGCATACTTCAAGACTCTCTGAAATGGTGACGCATTTAAGCCGAACCGACAAGCTAATTACATATTCAGCAACACTGAGTAGGAATGTGTTATTTAGAACGGCTGATGAAAGTCCTTTTAAGAAAGAACAGGTGAGGGGATGATAAGCAGAGTGCAGTCTGTGGTAAAAAAAAACGCAGCATTAAGTCTGAAAGAAAGAAAAGAGCAATGTACCTACAATTTTGCATAAGACAATCTTAATAGAGATAACCCTGTCCATGAATGTTTAAATGTCAGACACTTGTTGCTACACAGTTGCTACAAAACTCAAGTTTTCTGAGAATATATGTGTCCCCTTACTTTTTTTTAGGCAGATCATTCCTTGCTTCATTTATAGAGCAGTTTTGAGTGATTGCCTTTTTTTCATCATGATCAAGAACTACATTTTCTAAGTCCATTGCATGTGAATTCTGGCTTCATGTCTTTATTAATTTTTGCCTCCAGGAAGACATTTCTAAGAGCTGTAATTAAATGCTTGCCCTAACTGCTGTTGTTTCGTCAGTTTACAACTACAGCGGCAGATACCACACACAATTCACGGTAGTTTTTGGAAAGATGTGTCTCTGCAGATATCATAGCTAATGATTTTGCCAGCAGATTTCATGACCTGTTCCTAGTTAACTAGTTTAGTAACTCTTATTCCATGATGAGATGAACACTATTCTGGGTTCTTGGCTGTGGTTGATAGAGCTGAAAACCTTAGCTCAAAACCTGATAGAGTAGCATGCAGGATCAAACGGTGGGCCTTTTTCAAATGTAACCTGTGCTTATAATCCAAAATAAATAATAGTTAGAAAATAACATGTTCCTTGCTGATTTGCATTTTGTGTTAAACAATTTAATCCATGTCACACTTTTGCACGTTTAGCTCTTATGTTTTTTTCACGTAGTAACAGATGAGCTATAATTGGAATAGGCTAAAAGCTAACTGTGGGGACAAATTGACCTGATTTTCATTGCTCCGTATTTCAACATTAAAGTTTGTTGCTCTAAAATCAAATTGTATTTAAATGAACATATGTAAGATTCAAATCTAGACAATATAAAATCATATAAGGTGAACATTTTATCAAATGTGGGTGTATTTTAGAGTGTTATTTGTCAAATCATCTGCATCATGCATCATCTGCATTCAGATCTTATATATTGTACCTACAATCATACTCTTCACCATGCTTAAGATAGGCATGGGTTCTATAAAATCATCTCTCAATGCAAATCAAACCAGGGTCTAACTGCATGACTCCTGATTGCATTCCCTGGGGTCACTGCAGGTTGCCCTAATTAGTAACAGGGACACAGTCCATTACCCTATTTGTGTCCTCCTTAATAGAGCCAAAAACGACCACACACAAACCGAGGTTACTAGCCGGACTAGAACCTGTAACCTGGAATTTTCCCTTCATTCATTTGCTCAGATCATTCAATACTACATTCAGCTCTGGACTGCAGCAATCCGTTTAGTCCACTGAATAGAGCCAAAAACGACCACACACAAACCGAGGTTACTAGCCGGACCGTAACCTGTAACCCGGGAACTTCCCTTCATTCTTTGCCTCCATTCATACTACATTCAGTTGGACTGCAGCAATCCGTTTAGTCACTGAAAAGGGAAAAGACACACATGCACACAAGAGATCACCCACACACACACACACACACACACACACATACACACACACTCAAGCACTCATACATCCTCATGCAGAGCATTTCCGGGCCTGACCAAAAACAGAGGGAGCTAGTGAGTGAGCTGGAGCAGGGGCTCAAAACGGGATTATTGGGGAAGACGAAGAGAGGAGGAGGAGGGGGCTGAGGCAGAGGAGGGGCCACTCTCTGTGTTTTAACGGACATGTGAACAAAAGCCTAGTCAAACTGTTGGGCCTGAAGCCTAGGGTGTTTACTGGTCTTGTATCTATGTCCAACAAATCAAAGATCCCCCTCACCACCACCACCACCATCACCACCCCCACCTCCACAGCTCAACTTCCCCGGCTGCCCCTTTTCCCTTGAGCTGCCTGGCTTTATTGGGAACAGCAAATTAGGGAACCAACCAACTGGGTGTGATCACCAATTACGGAGGGAAGCTGTCAGCATGCATTAAGGCCTGCACGGAAGGCGGGCGTGTCAGGGCGGCTTTTATGAAGAGGGAGGCAAGCGAAGGAGTTCAGGAGCGAGAAAGTGATTGGATATGATTAAAAAATCAACAGAAAACAATGAAAGCCTTTTTTGTAACCTTGATGTGTTTGTCTTGGGAAAACTAAGTCATGCCATTATTTGCTGCTTTGCCTCTCCAAACAAATTTGCTTTGTTTCAGAAGCAAGGATGACTGAGTGCACTTTTTCAGAGTGACATAGAACAACCACGTAAGCGATATAAATATGATAAAAACTCAATGCATGCTTATGGGCGGCCCCCTTTTGTCACTGCTCACTGGCACAGGCCATGATTCCCTGTAACACTTCTTCTCTGGCCAGCTTTCTCACAACACAATAGAGCCGTCATTAACTTTTTGCTCCATCGGAATGCTGAAAGACCCTGTCGACCAATCGCCCCCTTCCCCTCCCTTCCCCTCGTTCCACTATGCATCCCGCTTTTCTCTCCGCTTGCTGGTTTTCCAGGGCCCTAATTTGCGAAGGCCAGGTGTGCCCACAGCTAGGGGGGTGAGGAAAGGGGTGAGCATGAGGGGGAGAAGGGGTGCACAAAGGGGTTGTACAAACCAGACTTTTTTTCTGGCATATTTCTCAAAAGTTTTATAGTTGTTTGAATTTGTTTTCTGCTTGTGTGAATTTAATCACTAGATCGGTGGTTCCCAACCAGTGGGACCCTCCCAAAAAAAGGTCCAAAAATGAACCTGAGGGGTCACAAGATGATAAGTAGGAGATGAAAGCAGAAAAGCAACATATTTCTGGTGCACAAATCTGTGATTATTTCACCTCTTTATGTCTCTAAAATCATTAAAATAAAACAAGGAAAAAAAAACACAATAGACATTTTTAATGATGAGGGGTTTCAAGTGGCTTTGTTTCAATTTTTGGAATTCAATCTGTAATAATAGATTGCTTTGGCCACTCAGGGGCAACAATAATAAAACACATTAGCACCTTTTAAATTGACATGCCCAAGCAGTTACAGATACAGAGCAACATCTGCATTTATTTGAAGTAGAGTATATATATATATATATATATATATATATATATATATATATATATATATATATATATATATATATATATATATATATATATATTCACTCTCTTTTAGCTGTGTTCTGGTGGAGACCAAAACTGACTTGGTGCATGGCAGGTATAGCATACAGTGGCTAGAACTTTCTCGCTACAAGTAGCTGCCTGCTGTTGGCGATGCTCAATGACAGCAGTGAGAGTGAACCAGAGCAGTAAAGTTGCGTGCCAAGAAAACCCAAAACATTAGCTGAAAGATGCTAAAATGTTCCATAAAGCTGAGAGGAACTGCAAAGTTAGGTGATCAAGCTTTGTTTTTGTCACAAGCAACACCTTTCACATTACATGTACTCATTTGATCCTCTTTCATTATAAAAAATATTGATTATAGATGCTTTAATTTCTTTATGTAGTTCTTTAGGTGCAGATTGTGCATTGCATTCATGCGCGTCCCTCTGTGTTACTGCTGAATTGGATGTGTGGGAGTTTATGTGCAGAAAACTGTGGTTTCTATGTGATGTGTCACTTTGAATATGTGCTCTGGTGGTGAATATGAGTATGAATGTGTGAATGAGTCTTTGTGTGTGTGTGTGTGAGGGTAATTGGGGGATGAAGGGGGAGCTACAAGTCGCTGCAAAGTTGTTCACCAGCCAACCTGCTCGGCAGCTTTGCTTTTTTGTTAAGACACAGCGGGCGGGTGAGGACGGGGGTGGCAGGGGTGGGCAGTGGAGGAAGAAGAGGGGGAGGACCAGGACTAATTGCCACTAATTGAATTGGATGTGCTGATCAGATGGGAGGCTGTGGAAGTAATCTGAGTTGTCACAGCAGATAACGCTGGGCCGTCCCAGAGTGTCCGCCTCATTTGACATCCTGTAACATAGCCTGCGAGAGGGCACCGTCCCTCTTTGTCACCACCACAAAAGGGGAGAGAAGCAAAGTTGCCAGTTACAGTGGTCAGCAATGGGCTCAGAGTGGGAGGAAGGAGTCATGGAGGTGGGAAGAAAAAGGTGAAGGGTGGAAGAGGAGGAAACAAGGAGGGGCGATATGACTGAGATGAAAGAAGAAAACTTAGGAAGAAAAGAGATGTTAGTGGATGAGATGAAGACATAAACTGGTAAAGGGGGGAGGGGGGCGAGACTGTGGATGGAAATTTATTTTCAGTGTAAAAATCTGCAGAGTGTGCTGGTTTTATTCACAGCAGGAGCTTTGTGTGTTATAACTCAAATAGACCACTGGGTCCACATATGTTAGACACCCAGAGACCCTCTTTTGCAAGACGTATATAGTAGAACAGCATTTAATATCATTGCTGTGGTTAATCATCAATACATAAAAAGAACTGTCTTTACTTGCTAAAAAGCGAGTTTTGAGTTTTTGCTCGTTTTTGTTTGGGGTTAATGTCGTAGCATCAGGTTAGGTTAGGGTTCAGTCACAATAACTCACTGAGAGATTCACATGCAGCAATAGTCAAGTTGAACATCCCTTTTTTTCAACATTGGAGAATGTTTTTTGCATTGTGTTCATTCAATTTTAACTGGATTGCAACCTCTCCAAAACTAAATAATAAATATGCAGTTATGAAATGTAATGATAATATAATCCAAACTAATCCACCAAAAGCGAAAATGCAGTATGCAATTCCACGTTTGCATGCAAACGTTATTTTTTGTTTGCTTCTAAATACATCGAGTATGAATGCATTTATTCTTTTAAAAAAAGTGGATCTTTAAAATTATCAGACACAATTACAAACAGACAACAAATGTTTTTAGGTTTAATATTATTGTTTTGATTACATTGTAATGTATTTTTTTATTCTTTAAAAAATGCCTTGTTTACCTTGTTTCAAGCCATTCTAGCGTGGTATAGAAAGACAGCAGGAAGACTCAGCTCCATTTGTGCCAGTTCTCATTAATATTCAACAAGCTAACCTGCTTGACTCTGATTGGCTAAAAGCTAGCCAATGAGAGCCTGGCTATCAGCATCCTTTACCCAGCGCAACTGGGCAAGCTCACGAATAGTAAAGAGCTCAGGCTACATGATATCAGACTGACCAGCTTTTGTAACTGGCCTTTATCTGCTTATTTCTTTTCAGTGGCTAGAGCTGACCGGAGGTAGAAGTTCATTTTCACATTCAACACATAACACAAACACATATGAATCTAACATATTTCAAATAATGCAAGTAAAAACGGTTTTGTGTGGCAGGGCACCTTTAAATTAAAAAAAAAAAGTTATTACATTGCATTAAATACCCTCAAGTAATGCAAAATATGAAAGTTAGGCTCCAACAATTTAAATGCATATTTGATTCAAGTAAAATGATGTTGAAACTCTTGGGAAAGACATATCATGGAGGATCAACTTTATTAGCATTATTACTTTATTTTAAAGCCTTTTTGTTTTGCGGTTCAGCTGCTACAGCTGTCATCATACTGAAGAAAAAGTTTCTTGTGCATTTAGTCAGTCAATCAGTTCTAGTATTGTAAAAACTGAAAGACTGATTCTAAAGCTTAAAGTTTCCTTGATTTTTTTCCATTTGAGCCTGACTGAATCCCAGGCACACCTGATGACTGTGGCTACATAAACGCTTGTTTGCTGATGCTGGAAATGATGGATGATGATCAGTAATTTGCCTCTGAGCTTTTTTCCTTTTTGTTTTGTTTGTGTGGATTCCCAAAGCACACCTGCAATCACGGCAGCTGTGCAGAATACTGTACTGTTGCTGTTGATCATAACAAAATCAATTATAAAGAGTACAGACAAAAAAAGACAAAAAGAGAGCGAGAGAAGGGGGTGTGAGAAAAAGAGTGTGACTGTAGGTCTTTCCCAAGCCTGCAGCGGTCCAATTAAGCAGGATTTCTCCCACTCCAAATCTGACACACACACATACACACACACACACACACACACACACACACACACACACACACACACACACACACACACAACCACAGCTGTGCAGTCAGTTGGTGCTATTGAGGGAGGGGTTAAGTCTTGTCAGCATGATGAAAGCCGGCCAGAGTGTGTGTGTGTGTGTGTGTGTGTGTGTGTGTGTGTGTGTGTGTGTGTGTGTGTGTGTGTGTGTATGAATTTGAGCGTGCACGCATATATGTGTGTACTACTGTATGGCATCATACTCTGCAGAAATGTGTGTGTCTGCGCAGCTCAGTGTGCACAAGTGTGTGCTGTGTATGCAGCATCCCGGGGCACGCAGATGTGTTTGTGTGTGTGTGTGTGTGTGTGTGTGTGTGTGTGTGTGTGTGTGTGTGTGTGTGTGTAGGTCTAAGCCCTGGCAAAGCCCACTGTGAGGGGTCAGGACCTTTACAGAATCAGTGTCTCTGCATGTCAGGACTAATGGAAGGGCCCCACCAGCTGCACAGAGAGGAGGAGGAGGAGGAGGAGGAGGAGGAGGAGGAAAAAAGATGAAGAGTGAATAAAGACTGAGGTGGGAAAAAAATGATGGAGAGGAAAATTTGGGAGTGGGTGGAGAAATTCCGAGGAAGAGGAGAAGAACACGTCTGGAGTGGGAGGGAAAAGGAGGATGGAAATATTGAGGAAGAAAATGTCTGAAGATTGGTCAAAAGTAGTAAATACTACAATTTTAGAAAGAAAAATGTTGGGAAAACATTAGAAAACAGAAAAGGAATTTAGAGGATTTATAAATGAGAAAACAAAAGACAAAATGGATAGAAGGAGGGAAAGACAGAAAGGATGAGCAACAGTGCAAGGTAAGGATAAAAAAGAGTGTTGGGCAAGGTTATAGGGAGGAGTAGTGATGGTTTGATGGCAGGATGGAGAGAGAAATAGAGGAAGAGAAATGGGTGTGGCCTTGGTCATGAATACAAAGGTTTTGTCTGGTGTCATCCCATCTTCTCTTTTAACATTGTGTTTGTAAATTGTTTTGATACTGGACTTTTACATCTTACAGACCTTCTCTCACCAGTGTGGTGTGGACTGAGAGAAGTAATGTTGTGAGACCAATGCAGTTTCAGCTGAATGAGAGCAAGTGAGGACTTGTAACTAGCTCAATCTCAGTATTTAAAAGAATAGCAATTGATGTTTTTATTTGGTCAACAAATACCACATAAGGTTCTCAATCCAGCATGCATGTACATGCAGACAGTCTGGTCGTGACCTTTGCCCCCTGAGACTTTAACAGAGCAGCATATTTATAATCTCCCTACTGGTTGAACTTAAAGCAAGTCATGTTCATGCTTATTGGTATGTGTGTACAGAATATTGTATTATAGAATATGACAACTCTAATCTGAAAGTGGTGTCAGAATTTTTTTGTTCATTCAAATCTGTCCATTTGCAGTGAAAAATATCAGGAAATAGATTTAAGGTCATTGTCATTTAAACAGAAATGATTGGATTTAAAACCGGTATTCAGGAGAAGTAACAGTGTGTTTAGAGCAATCAGGTAATTGATGTCAAATGATTTTCCACATTGATAACAACGAATTGGCTCTGACACTTGTTGAAGAGAAAATAAGCAGTAATCAAGGTGAGGTGACTAAACATACAGCAACTTATGATTGTAAGAGCGAGAGGTAATTAAATCATTTTCTGCCACAAAGAAAATTATGATAATTTATGCTGTTAATTCCCAGACAGACAGGTGTCAGCATCTATCAGCAGCAGTGTGTGAATGCATGTAACTGTGTGAATTTCAGTGTGTGTGTGTGTGTGTGTGTGTTCAGCTGCAGACAGTGCCACTGTGTGCCCGCTATGTCCAGACACCCTGCTTCCTCTCCTGTCATGACCCGGAGACGGTAATTCGGGCCCGTCTGTGCCACTTTGTGCCGGGTTCAGCAGACGGCTTCCCATCTGACATCATCACTGTGATGACGGTGATGTAGCTGACGTTACAGTAGACGGGGCAAAAGCCAACAACGGAGGACACTGACAGTGTGTCTGGTATTTTGTTGGGCGCACAGTGGCTATATTGATGTGTTCTTTACTTACAGATTTTTAGAGTTCAGTCTGGCATGTATACAGAAATTAAATATGTTTTTTTTTCATTAAAAACAAAACAGTAAATATCAAATCACAGAGATCCCACACTAGTTCTTACTGTAGCTCACAAAGCAATAGTAAAAACAAAAAGCACAAAGAAGCACTGTGCTGTGCAGATTGTTTTTCATTACAAATAAAACTTTTTAGATATGTTTTCACACACACACACAAACACACACACACACACACACACACACACACACACACACATATATATATATATATATATATATATATATATATATATATATATATTCACATTTGTTAGTACTTGTTTTATTTTTCAATTCAAATTACAGATTTAAATGTCTTCCCCTGCAGTTATGAAGATTTAGAGCTGAGCACTGAAGAAGGAACCAGTTGAAGAGATTTGGCAGAGCAACAGGTGGCCCACCACAGAGTTAGAGTGACACCTACAGAGCTCAGAGTGAAAAAACCACCAGCTCCAGCTATTAATACCCTCATACAGCCTGTGAGAGTGAATATTGGTCTTGTAGTTAACTATTTGTAAGTGTGTTTAATATTGGAGGAAATGATTTGGCTGCAGGGATGGATAAATATATAAATCATGGTGTTTATAGCTTAGCTGACAAGAATACATCAATTAACTAAACTTCATGTAGTGCTTTTAATGCTTTCACCCATAATAAAACAACGTTTATAGTGAGTTATCAGACATCAGGGGTGAGCAGGCCTTTTTCTTCTTCTTTTTTAAATAAGAGAAACTTCTCAAATCTACTGTTCAACATTACAAGAACCAGAAAATATAACCAAACATGATTCAACTCAATCACAGTTGAAAATGCTTTATTCATCTGTCAAAAGGGGATTTGAGACAAATGAGTTTGCAAATATATTAAACACAAAAAAAGTATCACACATTTAAAACATGAAAATGCTAAATTTAGTAGTGGTTGAAAAATGAAAGTAATAGGGTAAAAAACATTAAAGGACACAACAGTGTTCAACACCACAGAGGCACATTACAGTCTTTCTGCATGCCGCAGGTTGCAACTTGAGCAACACACCACCAAAATAATTAATAAAAAGTGTGATTTATTATGAGCAATATTTGTTCTAAGACTAAGTAAACAAGATCAGAACCAAATTGTCTTCACACATTTTCAAACATTTTTGGAGAAGAGTATAGAGGCACAGTAAAACAAAAGGACATTAATGTACAATACCTTTGTATTCATACAAACCATGGCCCATTACAGAGAAAACGGACACATTAAATATAATATTGCAATAAATGTACAATTAAACTACATAAGAAAGCTGAAGGAATCCACCTAAAATCCACTGATGATTACATTTACGATAAAGTTTGCAGGTAAGAACTTCAACCTGAACTTCAACTTAGACCTGTAGAGTCTCTGTAGTCTGCAGGGTGATCAATAACAGTAGTAGCCAGCACACATTTGTAAATGTCCTATTGTCCTCCGTCAGTTCAGTGGATCAATGTGTGAATCTGTTTGTCTGTGATGAGAATATTGTCATTTACTGACTCTACTAGACTCAATCATCCTCCTCTGGTCTAAACTAATGCAGAGACAAATCCCCAGTAGGAAATTGACTCACATGCTGCCATTATCAGCTTTGGACTGGTCTCATTAATTTACACCTGCAGCCTCAATTATTCTTCGAGCCTACATCAGCGTAGTGGTGACTCATTAAATACAGTAACGTTAAGTTACATATTTTAAGTCACTTTAAATCTGTGACTACATGGTGAGGTAATATGACATGGTAAACGTGACCCACATATTAAATATCCCATTAAGCGCATTTAAAAATCCCTGCTTCCCCCTAGCAGATGGTTAAAGGACAGTTTGGAGTCATGGGGAATGATATCCTTCTGTTTTGAGATCTGTTTGGACACAATGTAATGGCTCGGACACAGGTTTTTTTATGATATAGAGGGGAGAAAGTGTGAGAGAGAAAAAAGGGAGTGAATGGAGCTGCCGGCTCTGTTTGTTTGTGTTTCCAGCGTACAGTGGAGTCAACAGGAGGCCAGCCGTGTCCGTGAGGCTCCTCTGTCACAATGCATCCCGTCTCACTGTTTAATACCTCCCTCCTCCTCTCTTTTTAGCATCCTCCTCTCTGGATTCACAGAAACATGGATCATGTCTGCCACCATTCTTCTATTTAAAAAAGCAAAACAAATTTCCTCTTATCACTAGTCTTTCATTCCCCGCCTCTCTTCTTCTTCCGCACTGCCCAAGGCCCCCTCTAATGCGACCTCGCTGACCTCTTGTTCACCCCAGCTTGGCCTTTGCAGGTTAGCATCTCTGTCAGCTGCAGCTGTGGTACTGCTAAAAGCCGGATAATCCAATCACACAGTCATTAGTGCTGAGTAGGCCAGAGCCTGAGCAGGTGAGTGTATGTTTGTGTGAGTGTGTGTTTGTGTCGCTCTCCATTAATCTTTTACTAGATTGTTTTGCTCATTTCACGCATTTTTTCACATAATATCAAGTGTTTCCTATTTGCCACATGCTCAAAAACACATCAGATCAGTGGTGTTGAAATCCTACAATCTGTCATTTCAGTCCAATTCTGCTCCAAGTATCAAACAACCAGATGCTGTGGCACTAACCAAACGCTGTAGCTTTATTAAACCTCGACATGTGTGGACAGGGGCGTCGAACTGGGGGTTAAAATGGGGATTGAGTCCACAGGGCCCTCATGTGAAGAGAACCCACAGAGATACTAGAATAAATGCTAATGGCTGCTGGAAGGGGCTCATAGAGAATGTGTATGAACAGGATCCAGAAGGCTGTGCTACACTACTGTGTGTGGCTGCAGATGAAGGAAGGGTTGCCAGGTTTGAGATTTTCAGGACGGAAGGCATGTTTGGTGTCTGAACCAATCATGGCGGCGACGTAAAGAAGACAAGCTGCTTTTTTTGATGCTCCTTAACCACCAGAGGTGCAGCAGAGTTTGGGAGGAAACTCGTCACAGTTTCTGCTTCTGTGTAGAAAAAACTTGTCTCTTAATGATTTTAAAGACCAATTAAAATGAAAGGCAAAAAATGGTTTTAGTAAGATGTTGCCCATGCCTTTTAATTTGGTCTTTATTATTGTTTCATGCTGTCCTGTCTGTCTGTCTGTTACCATGGCAATATCGGCCTTTTAATGTTAGTTGACCAACTTGATTAATTACAGTATGCCAGACTTAAGACATAGCATTTATACTTTTATTAAATTGTTCATACCTGTTACTACACTGTAAGTTTTCACCTCTTCTGTTTAATTAATTCTCCCTATTCATATGTATTATTATTGTTATTATTATTATTATTATTATTATTATTATTATTATTATTATTATTATTTGTTTTATCTTATGACCAAATGCGAGAAAAAAAATGTTACATTAGACTGCTCCTATATAGAGCGCAACATACACTGGCAGGTGTTCTGAGGAGGCAACCCATTTAGAAAATTGAAAAATAATTATGTATATTTTACCAACCATTTTACTTACCAAAAAGAAAAATCTTTATAAAATGCAGCAGAAAACTATAAAAATAAAATATTATTTTTTATAGTATAGTATAATAGACTGATGCAGCCATAAAAACATAGAGCGTTGGATTTGAATCAAAGATTCATAATCGAAATAGGGTTTGAATATATCAATCACATTAAATATGAGATGAAAGTGAATGTTAATGGGGTTACAGTTTTAAAACTAAAGGTAGCTAGTAACCTTTATTAAAAAAAAAGGTCATATTTGCTGAAACTGTCACTGTATCCTGACAGTTGTAAGCTACATGAGAAGGATAATCACATTCCTCTGCCTACTGGCTAACATTATATAACTGATATGGCCTCCACCCACTGCTGCAAAGCATGTTGTTAAGGTAGCAGATCCAGAGTAGCGTGAAGGCCCCCTATTGACAAGGGGAGAAACAACAACAACGTAAGTTGGCTATTTTACTAACTACAAGGTGAGAAAATATTGGGTAAAAAACCGTTTGTAGGTTTAAAATGTGCAAACTTAATTTACTCTTCAATTTGAAGTGAACGGTAGCCGGCTAGCTAACCTGTGGAGGGTTTTGGCGTTAGCACAGGAGCTAATCAATGGCGCAGTAAAGAATATTGGATTTCACTTCTAAAATCTCAAAAGGACCTAAAATATCTAGAGATTAAATGAAGAAACAGTGCCTAGTTGCAGCACGGGCGTGTCTGTGAGACCTAAATCTACTGGAGCAGCTGCCAGTGGAGCCAGAGGAACATCGGCTCTAGCTAGTTAACAGCATCTGTAACGTTGTCGCCCGCCACTGCTGGTGGATTTGAGAAGCCATGTCGGCCAAACTCCGGCTTTTCAAGAAATAGGTTTTAGGACAGTAAACATTTAAAACGACCATTTCAGCCAGGCTGGTTTTCGAAGTGGCAGTGGCTGCACTATGTCTCAGATGAAAACTTTATTT
This sequence comes from Percina caprodes, assembly GCA_013375575.1. Taxonomy (NCBI): domain Eukaryota; kingdom Metazoa; phylum Chordata; class Actinopteri; order Perciformes; family Percidae; genus Percina; species Percina caprodes. The sequence continues at coordinate 3,176,142 of JABXJD010000028.1, read as the reverse complement.
CCCGGCATCTTCAATTTAAAGTACGTCTGTCATTATGGTAGGCCTTTTTATTTTCCTATGCTGATCAATGAATGATATGTAACTTATATTAAAGTGTGGTTCTAGCTAGCTAGTCGTTTTCCGTCTTGCATCGTTAGTTTAATTTTAAAGATATTTTATTTGATTATGGCGGTAACAGTTTGTCGACAGGATGTGAAAGTAACTTATGGTTAACGTTACTACTAATAACGTGCGCTATTGCAAAGGAAAGGAGAGAGAGTAGTGCCAGCGGAGGAACGTGTGTATGCCTACAGGGCAAGCATAATTATGCGCGCACATTTATACTATATTATATACTATGATCTGTGAAACTATTCCTAAAAATACTGTGGGGTTGACCAGGATTTCATATGTCAGGATGGCCGAGCGGTCTAAGGCGCTGCGTTCAGGTCGCAGTCTCCCCTGGAGGCGTGGGTTCGAATCCCACTTCTGACAGAAAGCTTTTGATAAGACAATACCTTCTTCACTTGTCTGAGATATGGAGCGCATTTTAGACCGTCTGTTTTGAACGTATGGACCTTTAGTACCCACTAGATGCCAGTAGAGCACAAATGGCAACCTGTTGAACTTTGAGTAGTTTGGGGTAAAAAGAATTTGGTGTTTAACAAGTCATAGATTTCGGAGTAAACTTGTTTCATTTTTAGAGAATTAGTTTGACTATTACTATATATATATATAAAAAGAAAAAAACTTTTGTCTTTTCATGTACAGACAGTTGATTAGGAATCACAGTTTCCTGTTTAAAACACCACATTTGTATTTAGAAAGAAATTGTTACATCATTGAGACTCAGTGAAAACACACATATGGTCTGTTGGTCCTGTGCAGGATTGAACCTGTGTAGGGAATGTAGGGTATTCAGAGGATGTGAGCAGAGTTGGAGTGGAGCAGGGAGCAGGGCTCCATTAATTTAACATGACCAAGGAGCACACTTGACCCATTGACAAATGGGCTACAAGAACATACACGTAAACTTGAACAGATCAATCAGTCTATCAGACTGTATTTATATATAGCACTTTTCCTCCATACACACACACACACACACACACACACACACACACACACAAATATACACACATAACACACATTCCCCCTGGCTCTATTCATCCACCCACCCACCCCTAAATCGACGGAACATGAATTCATTAGATTAGATATCACTCAAGATGGCTCAAGCTTACTGAAATTCGCTTTGTGCCGCTCACAAAGTTGCATTGCCTGCAGCATCTTTGCACAGATAGCTAGATAACGGCCTATCTGGCATAAGCCTATTCTTTGGTATTTGGTATTTAATGTTCAAATCCCCACTTTGACCACCTGTTGTCATTCTATTAATTAAAGCAGGCTATTATTGGACAAAGTCGCCATGATTCCTTATTTTCCCATGTTCTAAATGCATATAGGGTGGTAACATAAGGTGGTAACTTAGTCAAACTTCCTTCAGTAGGATAATTGTCCCTATAATTAGTCTTTGTGTTGTTTCATGAATAAATCCTGCTAGCTCTCCAATCTACCTATCTTTACTTAACCAGAATTTAAAGACCCAGTTTTAATGAGCAGTTTTCTGACAATGCCGCTCGCTGCATGAAACACCAGACAACGGCTAATGTTAACTGACAATTTCACCTTTATTAACATGGTGAAGAATCATTAGTAAAGGTCGGGATGACAGGCTGGAGAAGGTTGTGGTGCTCAGGTGGTGCCTGTAAAGAGAGCAACACACTGAGAGAGAAAAGACTCATTAAATCACAAGGACGTCACTGGCATGAATCGCAGCAGCTTTTCATCCTTCAGCTGTGCGGGTCCATGTGCATGTTGAAGGTGATTCAAAAAAAATAAAGTAATAATAAACAAATTCTAAGGTCTTTTGATTATTTAAGATCATAAAAAATAGTTATTGTCCAATGTTAATATTGCAGCCAATATCATTATTCAAAATTTAGATTTAAAATCTAAAAATCAGCTATTCCAACATTGTCATGTTTCAATTTCTAAATTTTATAATGACAACCTAAATAACCATGTGCACATTAACGTTCAATTATTATAATGAACAGAGGCACTGTTTATTTAGAGCTGAACTCACGTTTACAGTAAATACTACTAGAGAGCCAAATGTGTATTCATCCGCAGCTGAAAACAGTCCCAACAAATGCACCATTTTGTCCTGTTCGAGTAATACTTTTAATAAAAATTACAGTGCTCAGCTGTTTTAGGAAATGACTGAGCTTGTTTTAAAATTAAATGGAGTTAATTGGTTAACTAAGGTTCGGGAGCAAGGCCACGCCTAAACCACACCTCTAATCAACAGACAAACCTACATATACCGTGCTGCATGCACAGCCAGGCTTGTGTCTCTGATTGCTTGACCCACCCTCCCTTTCCCTCTCCTTCATCCATCTTCCTCCTCTTCCCTTCCTGCTGCTCATCTCTCTCTCTCATGTCTCTTCTAGGTACCATCTGGGGGTCTGTAGACTATTCGGGCGAAAACTGCTTATGAGACGGATCCCCCACCCTGAGTCTCTTCCACCCGGTCATCACACATCCTCCCAGACCAGCGATCGGACGACATCCACATCAATTTTGCACATTCATAATGTTCATCTGCACATTCATATTGTTCATTAAATCTTTAACTAACACATGGTTGTGGCGTGGTCCATGCTAGTGAAATATTTTATATCCTGGAAGGCAGGTGAATAAATAAATCACAACGTTTTTTTTTTAATTATTTACGGAGGAATGTCTCATCGACATCATCACTGTCACCGTTAAGAATTATCACCAGAATTTGATTCCCATGGAGAGTCTGATGTTTTAGGGGTCATGAACTCTGAACACAGGCGGTTATAGAGAAATAAAAGCAGCTTTGCCTTTGCTCCAGCTGCTTGAGTGACATTGATCTTGCAGTAGAGAGACAGTGTTATCCCTTAGAGACCACATGCATGGACAGAGGCTACATTTTCCTCTTTTTGCTGCATGAAAAGAGGTGGGGGGAGGGGTTTAAACATCTCATCCTCTAACTTAATTGTAACAGCAAAAGCAAACATTGTCTATATTTACATAGAAATTACATCTTTATAATCAAAAATGCATGGAAATGTTTGACTAGAAATCCACATTAGACTGTGATGATTTGTTTTGACCAGAGTAAGGAAGAAGTTCCTTGTGGCGATGGGGGAGGGTTTAAGCAGAAATTCCCACTTGCTTCTTTCATAATGTTGATTGCTGCTCAGGCAGAAAGCTGTTCTGTGTTTGTGCAGCTTAATCTAGTGTATTGCACCAAGGAGCTAAAAACCTGAAACCTGTGCAGACAGCAGCATGTGGTCGCAAGGTGAGGACAGTGCAGCGGCAGGTAAGACCCGAACATTTGGATATAAACTGGTGCTGAGATACTTGTCTTAATTGCCTCGTGACTTTTGCAGTTGTAAAACTATTTTTCAAAGATATTTCTTCAAACTTCGGTGCAGATTCGGAGCAAGAAAAAGTTCAAAATTCCCTTTTCAGGAACAATAAAATGCTTCAGTTTTGTACACCTACCAGCGCCTCTAAAGGTCACCACTAATTAACACATTATACCCTATTTTATAGTAGGGTATAGTAGTAGAGTATATTTTTATAGCCAATTAGTTTAATCTGTGTAAGAACAACGTATTGTGTTTTTATATATATTTTTATGCGCTGGACTATTTTTGGCTGGATATGAGAATGGTTTAGATGTCCATCTAGCTAAAGAAAGTTAATTTTTTCCAAACTATTGCTTTACCAACCCAAAGCTCTGTGTGTTGGACAGCGTGAAGCAAAAGACGGAAACTCCTGTGAGTCAGAGGCCACAGAAAGTGGAACATGTTTTTAGGATCCTTCTGTGATTTCACTTCCTGTATTTCTCTCACCATCCTCCTTCAGATGGCCTTTTGAAGCTCAACTTGCAGTCACGTTGAGAGGATGTGAGGATGTTTGATTATCTTGCCTCCCAGCTCAGCGTCTTCTCTGGTCTCTGATGCCACTGCCCTTATGACAATATGTCTGTTGTATTAAGATAAGCTGATTTTTTTTTTCTCCACAGAGTCTGACGGAGAGAGTGGTTTAACGTCCGAAGATGAAGGAGACATCCAGGTATCTCTGTTAATGACAGGCAGTAACTTACTGGTTAATTAGGCCTCTTTCTAATGTGCAATGGAGCCAATCAACATGGAAGGAAATGCTAGTATCCTGCTTTTTTGTTGAAATAAAAAAATTAGATGTCACACAATTGGCCTTCCTTTGGTTATAAAAGTCTTACATTTTTAGTTAGAGAAAGCATTATTTGGCCTTCACAGCCCACATTTTTAAGTAAAACATTTTATTACAAAATGAAAAGCTCTAAAACAGACCTGATTACATTGACAAGGACATATGCAATTGTGGTCCCTCAACCGTCTGATAATAGGCAAGGCAAGGCAAGGCAGCTTTATTTGTATAGCACATTTCAGCAACAGGGCAATTCAAAGTGCTTTACAAAAAAACAGTTAAAAAATAAAAACAGATAAAACAGAAGAAACAGTTAAAAATGAAAATTAAAAACAGATAAAACACAGGAATAAAAGTTACAGTGCAGTATAAGAAATTAAACATTAAAGAAATGAACATCATTTAAAGAAAGGCAACATCAAAAAGAAAGTCTTCAGCATTGATTTAAAAGAACTGAGAGTAGCAGCGGATCTGCAGGTTTCTGGGAGTTTGTTCCAGATATGAGGAGCATAGAAACTGAACGCTGCTTCCCCCTGTTTAGTTCTGATTCTGGGAACAGAAAGTAGACCTGTCCCAGATGACCTGAGAGGTCTGGGGGGGGTCATAGTGCACAAGCAGATCAGAAATGTATTTTGGCCCTAAACCGTTAAGTGATTTATAAACTAGCAAAAGTACTTTGAAATCAATTCTTTGAGGCACAGGAAGCCAGTGTAAAGACTTAAGAACTGGAGTGATGTGATCCAGTCTCTTGGTCTTAGTGAGGACTCGAGCAGCAGCGTTCTGAATCAGCTGCAGCTGTCTGATTGATTTTTTTAGGGAGACCTGTAAAGGCCCCCGTTACAGTAGTCAAGTCTACTGAAGATGAAAGCATGGACAAGTTTTTCCAAATCCTGTTGACACATAAGTCCTTTAACCCTTGATATATTCTTAAGGTGATAATAGGCTGACTTTGTAATTGTCTTAATGTGGCTGTTAAAATTCAGGTCAGAGTCCATGACTACACCAAGATTTCTGGCTTTGTCTGTTGTTGCTCCAAAAACAACCACCTCAGTTTTTCCCTCATTTAATTTCAGAAAGTTCTGGCACATCCAGCCGTTAATTTGTTCAATGCATTTAGTCAGTTTTTGTATTGGACTATAGTCCCCTGGCAATAAGATTATGTAAATTTGTGTGTCATCCGCATAACTATGGTAACTTATTTTATTGTTTTCCATAATCTGAGCCAGTGGAGGCATGTAGATTTTAAACAGAAGAGGCCCCAGAATGGAGCCTTGGGGAACTCCGCACGTCATATTTGTATGCTCAGATGTATAATTACCTATTGACACAAAGTAATCCCTATTCTGTAAGTAGGATTCAAACCAGTTTAGTACTGAGCCAGAAAGGCCAACCCAGTTTTCCAATCGGTCTAGTAATATGTCGTGGTCGACCGTGTCAAATGCAGCACTGAGATCAAGTAATACTAAGACTGAAATTTTGCCATTATCTGTGTTAATGTGGATGTCATTAAAGACCTTAACGAGAGCCGTCTCAGTGCTGTGGTGTGGTCGGAAACCCGACTGAAAGGTATAAAAACTGTTGTTTAGTGACAAGAAATGGTTGAGTGGTTGAAAAACCGCTTTTTCAATGATTTTACTCAAAAGCGGAAGGTTTGATATCGGCCTATAGTTGCTCATTAGTGATGTGTCTAGATTGTTCTTTTTTAAGAATGGCTTGATTACTGCAGTTTTTAGGGCCTTTTGGAAAGATTCCTGAAAGAAGAGATGTGTTCACAATCTGTAGAAGATCAGAAGCCAAACAATTCGAGACATTTTTGAAAACACCCGTTGGTAGAATATCAAGGAAACAGGAGGAGGTTTTCAGATGTTGTATATTGTCCTCCAGGTTTTTATGGTTGATCATATGAAATTCTGTACTATTGGAACTAGTTTTGCTTGAACACTGTGACAACACATATCCTGTACTTGATATGGAGGCACTGACTGTTTGTCTAATCTTCAGAATTTTGTCTTTGAAGAAGGAGGCAAAGTCATTGCAGGCCTTGTAGATAAAAGTTCAGATGCTACTGGTACTGGAGGGTTTGTTAACCTATCGACAGTAGCAAACAAAGCACGTGAATTATTGTTTCTAGAGATAATATCAGAGAAGAAGGACCGTCTTGCATTCCTCAGTTCCAAATTATAAATGCAAAGTCTCTCTTTATAGGTGTTATAATGGACCAGGAGATTTGTTTTTCGCCACCTTCGTTCAGCTTTTCGACACTCTTTTTTCTGTTTTCACCAGTGGGACATTTCTCCATGGAGACCTTTTCTTACCAGAGACAACTTTGACCTTAGTGGGAGCAATGGCACCAATAACATTTGTAATTTTACAGTTGAAATGATCTACAAGCTCAGTGACTGAGAGCCCCGAGAGGGCGGTTGTGGAGGAGAAAAGCTGAATAAATGTTTCACTGGTGTTTTCAGTGATATACCGTTTTCTGACTATCTTTGTTTGGACACTTTTGGGCACAGAGATAGAGCCGTTAAAGAAAACACAGGAATGATCAGACAGACCCTTGGAGACAATCAAGTCCAGAGTGTGCCCCTTATTGTGCGTGGGCTCTGTCACATGCTGAGTCAGTCCATAGTTCTCAAAAACACAACACAGTTCTTTGGCCCCCCTGTCCTGGGGGTTGTCAACATGAATGTTAAAATCACCCGCAATGATTACACAATCAAAGTTAATGCAGATTATAGACAGCAGTTCAGTGAAGTCATCAATAAAGGTTGCACAATATTTAGGTGGCCTGTAGATATTTAGAAATATCGCTTGAGGGGAGGACCTTAAATGAAGAGCCACATATTCAAAAGAAGCAAAATTTCCATAACATATTTGCGTACAGTGGAATAAGTCATTAAACAAAATGGCGACTCCTCCTCCTTTCTTATTCACTCTATTCTCGCTCATAAAACTGAAGTTAGGGGGAGCTGACTCGATGAGAACAGCAGCGCTGTTATTATGGTCTAACCAGGTTTCAATTAAAAACATAAAATCTAGATTGTGATTAATAATAAAATCATTGATTAAAAATGATTTTCCTGCCAAAGACCTGACGTTTAGTAAAGCTAGTGTTAGTGTGTTTTCATTTTTTGGGACAGTCTGTGGCTGACGAGGAATGGATGCTAAATTTGCTAAGTTTGCAGTTAAGTGCTTATTTGCCTTTCTTTTTCTATTGCCTATCACACATAAATTGAGGAAGAATTGACAACACAGGGCCTGGGCTTGTCTTGGAAAAAGTCATGAGTGTCATTAGGCCTGCAGCCTGGACCCGGCCCATATCAGTTAAAGCTTGCTGGATTTTGCACACAAGCGTCCTTATCAGTCTGGGGGGAATGAGTTTGCTGACATCCTGGCAGAGGTGCCTGGCGTTTTACTTTTGCCCGGGGTTGAGCGATGGGGGAAGGAAGGGGTGTAAATTTGATTCCAGCAACTACCAGCTGCTTCATCTGGTCAGTGAACTCCAACATGGGGGTAGGGGAAAGGGTGAGTGGAAACAGCGATGGCTCCTCAGAGGGTTTGGGGTTGGTAAGGGGGTTTGAGGGGTGCTGGATGGGTGAAAAGGGGAGTTGAGGTTTCATTTCTCTGCTCTGTGGTCTCCCACGGTCAAATCTGTGCACAGGTGGGGGCTGTTGTGAATCACTGCCGCACCTTGTTGTGTCTTCCTCTTGTTTAGATTTGTCTTGTCTTGTGTCCTTGACGGGGTTAGCAGATGTGTAGCGCAGAGAGTAAAGTAGGTTAGAGGTGAACAGCTTTACTCCTGGCTTGTTAAGGAAAAGTCCATCTGCTTTAAAGAGATGTCTGCGCTCCCAGAAAATGTTAAAATTAATTGAAATAGAATAAAATGTGAATAAAATTAGATGCATACCAAAAAATTATCTTAAAACAATCAGATGCAACAATTAGTTGTTACGTGATTGATCTCTTCTGTCTTGTTTGTTTGATATTTAGTGTGAGATCCTGGAAATTCAGAGGGATGAAGCCAATCAGAGGCTGTCTGAATTGAAGGAAGGTAAGAATAATCTATTCCTTTTCTGTTCTCATTCAGGACCATAAGGGGGGGGGGGGGAACAAAAATAAGGAAGGAAGGATCAAACAAATGTAGACCTGCACATTTCCCACAGAAAAGGCTTAAAATAATCTGACTCAGTTTTAGGTGTGTAATCAAATGTATACTTCTATGACCAAGACCATGAAGACTAATCACTCCTCTTTTCATCTCCAGTCTCCAATCAGCTCTTGAAAGAGATAAATGTACTGGAGATGCAGTTCCAGATTGAGCGCTCCTGCAGGGAGAGTGCTGAGGCACTGGCTGTCAAGGTATATATTTTTTTTTTACTACTGGAGTGTTGGTCCTTTCCTTTCCTATGTCCTTTCCTGTCATTTCCTTTACTCTTGTTTCCTTTTTTAGTGTATTTCCTTTCTTTTCCTTCCCTATGTCCTTTCTTTTCCTTTTCATTCCTTTACTTCCCTGTCCTTTCCTCTTTTTTGTTATCATCTTTTCTTTACTCTTACATCTCTCTGTCCTTTTCCTTTGCTTTTTCCCCCCTTATTATTCCTTTTTATCCCTTTGGTTTGGTTTCCTTTCCTTTTCTTTCCTTTTCCTTTGCTTTCATTTCATTTTCATTTGTTTCCTGTCCCTATCCTTTTTATTTCCATTTGTTTCCTTTTCCTCTCCTGACATATTAAGATGCTGCTTCACGTACTGCACATCCGATGATGTACCCAAACGTTACCTTTTGTACTAATAGATCAAAATCAAAATAACAAACCTCTAGATTCACCATCATCTTCCCTGTTGCCTAGGTGACCAAAGAGAACAAAGTCCTGAAGAGAAAGAGCCAGATGCTGATGCCGCTTATCCCCGAGCTTCCTGAGAACTTGGGTGCCGTGACCTTTGACCCAGGGACTAACCCCTCGGTTAACGGTGATGACGTGGTTGATGTCGGTGAGGAGATGCTGCTGCTGGAGAGTCAAGCCAAGATAGCAGGTTAGACCGCTCAACAAAATTAGAAGTCAAACTGGGATAACTGGCATTTTTTTGTCTGCCCAATAAACTAAATTGAAAATAAATTGCCAAAACTACTGATAACAGAGAGGAGTTTGTATAATAAGGAATTTACAAAGCAATAATAATGTAAACAAGTTCAACTTCAGATTCTGTTGTAAATCCCCAAATAATCATTGTGACAAATCATGATGAACATTTCCAGTTGAGCCAATTAGTTGAAGAATCAAGCTCATGAATTGCAGTTAATTCATGTATTTATTATCAGATAAGTTCACATTGACATTCTGTTACTCTTGCTTTGATTTGGCAAGCCTCGTAGGTGAAAAATAAAAAACATAAATGTGTGTTTGTCAGAGCTGCAGGCATCAGTGGACGGCCTGTTGGCTGAGAAGCTGCAACTGGAGCAACAAGTGGAGGATCTGACCAAAGAGCAGGTCCAACTCAGAGAGCAGGTGTGTGTGTGTGTGTGTGTGTGTGTGTGTGTGTGTGTGTGTGCGTGTGCGTGTGTGTGTGCGCACTCTGATCAGACTTTTTCTCTCAGCTAGCTCTGGAGGTCGAGGAGAAAGAGGTCATACTGAAGAAAGTGAGCAAACAGAACAAGACCATGAATAAAATCAAACGCGGTGAGTCCTCATTACATTTGGACTGCAACTAAGAATTATTTTCTTTATTGATGAATCCATCTATATTTTCCCCCCAAATAACAAGTACATAATAATTTTTTTAAATCTAGAAAATGTATTTCCTTTTTTAGATTGACTAATTTATTTGGCAATAAATAATTTGAAAATAGTTTAAGTTCATTTTAAATTTCGTAATACCACTTTGTTGTGTGTTTGTGTGTGTGTGTGTGTGTGTGTGTGTGTGTGTGTGTGTGTGTGTGTGTGTGTGTGTGTGTGTGTGTGTGTGTGTGTGTGTTCGTGCGTGCGCACACAGTCTCCCAGCTTGTCACAGAGGAGTTCACAGAAATGTCTCAGAAGCTGGAGATGGAGCAGGGCCTACGGCAGCACGCTGAAGTCTTCGCCCACCAGGTGTGAGTGCGTGGCATGCCTGTTTGTGTGTTTGTGTGTGTTTTCTGCACAGCACAAAACATTTTGTCATACATTCACACCTAGAGATACTGAGGGTGACAGGTCGTGCTACAGAAAGGGAACAGGAGTGTTAGAACGTTGACCTTCGGGCGGCTACGGGGAACAGACGGACACTCGGACGGGAGGGCAAGACCTGTGCAAACACACACACACACACACACACACACACACACACACACACTTTTAACTGATGTGGCGGGACAGAAGAAGGGGTCTCCATTCTCTGTTTTCACACTGATGACACTTCCAAATCCAGGCTCTTTGTGTGAGGCAAAGCATTCACACACACACACACACACAAGACAAAAGCAGAAACACACTTGTACACAAAAAAAACAATTCACTTAAAATCCACATACCAAAACACACACACACACACACACGTTTTTGCTGCCCCAGCTGCTCGTATAATGAAGGCCTTTTCTTTCAGAAACCATCTCTCTCTCTTGCCTTCTCTTCCCATTTAGCCCCTCCCTTTCCCATAATTAGTGGTCATCACTGCTGTTAAAGGAGAATAGTGGTCTTTAAGCACAACCTGTCTTTGCTTGACACCTTTATATTTTGCCAAGCATACAGCAATTGTCGCCTTTGTGCGCATCGTCCTCCATTTACCGGACAGGCGCACAATGGGCCGCCTCACAGGGGTCCTTACCTGTGAAAAGGACCCCCAACTGTTCACACAATTCCCCCCCTTTACTCTCAATTCATGGTAAAAGACCCCCCTGCGCTGAATGCCTCTTGTATGCACTACTATTTGTCTGTTTTCATGTGTTTTGACAACACCAACCATTCACACCTCTCTTCTGTGATGCATGGTGGTGTAATGACTGCCTCCAAACAGGAAACAATTTGGATTTTTTTGTGTGTGTGTGTGTGTGTGTGTGTGTGTGTGTGTGTGTGTCTTTGTCTTTCTTTGTGTGGTTGTGTCTGTGTGTTTGTATGTATGAAATAATTGTGCTAATTGCTGTGTGAAAATTGCTCCGCTTCAGGTTGTGCTACAAGTAAAAACACAGAAATGAAAACCACTTTTTCTCACACTTCCTGTTCTCTGATCTGCTCTCATAAAGTGACCATACAACGGTAAACCCAATGTGATCAGAACTGAAATCATGTTTGTTTGTATTCTGCTAAAGACACAATTACGGTTAGATTACACATGAAAGGTTTCAAGGCTGATTCTGATATTTATGGGGAATCAATATATTTAAAATGGGTCAGTTTCTGGCGATAAAATAAATAAATCCAATATAAAAACTCTTTCTTAAAACCTCTTTAATTGGTTATGTTTTCCAGCGCATTACTTTTGGTCTGCCTTTCATGACTTGACTGGTAATAACTACCTTGTACATGTGTTACATTGTGGCAATATGTCTTTCTTTGTCTGCTGTGACCCAATGTGCATGGGAGACCAAACTAGTTTACCTTTGTGGATTAATAACTTTATCTGATCTAACTGATCAATACCCACATTTTTCTGTATATGTACAATATTGAACACACAAGCAAAAGAACAGAAATGTATGTTTATAGCACTCTGATTATTTATTAGCTTTAAACCACAATTATCAATTGTAGCTGGCTTATTTATTTGTCACACCGTAGAAGAAAGAATCCAATTTTCTCTGTGAATCAAGGCAAAGCTTGACATTTTTCTTTTTTTCTTTTCTTACAAGCCACTTATCATAATGTGGGAAAGATTATGCTTTGTCTCACAGCTAAATCGTCCCGTTTGCATTGTTACTGTTCTTCAATGAAGCCGATGAGTAATTCTAATTCATTGTTCAGTCAATCACCAGTTTGAAAACACTCTGAATCGTGACAACCCCCTGGGGGAGAAAATTAACAACCAGCCATTCAGATCTCACTTTATCCTTGCTCTAATTGTGGCTCATTGTCAATAATGGATTTTTTTTCCATTTTCATAGAAGCAGATAATCATAAAGATGTGTTGAAGATGTCAAAAGGTGAATTTTGGTTTGTTTTGTCAGATATTGGTGCAGCAGAATGCGGCCCACAGAGGGAGCGTGATGCTGACGCAGAGCTCAGAGACTGGCCTGCAGCTGCAGCAGGCGCTGGAACAAATTTCCAACATCAGCACGGCCCTGTGTAACATACAACGCTATTACCAGAATCAGGTGTGGTGAGAGAGAGTCTTGATACTAGAGCAAAGTTTGTCTGTTTATATTCTTCATCATGCCCCCTTTTTCTTTCATCCCTGAGTTCAGCTGAAACCGGGTCCGAGCACTGTGGACGAGAGCGGCGTCCTCTCCGAGCTGCAAAACCTGAGAGAACAGCTGGAGAAGTGCAAGGAGGAGAGGAAGGCCTTGGAGACTCTGCTGTCTGAAGCTAACAGCACTGTCACGGAGCTCCAGGAGGAAGGTAGCTACTAGTGGGGGAAACGTTTTTTAACAGACAGACGTTATGGGTCAAATGCAATGGCTGAATGATATTAAAGCTTAATTGGAGGAAAAACATCCTTATTGAAAATCTATGAATGACGACGCAGGCGCTAGTTTCTACAAGCTGTGAATTTAAATGCTTCCATGCTGATTCATCTTGTAATACTGTACTTTCCCTTGTCACAGGTCTAAAAAGACAGCTTGTGTCTTTCTCTCTGAATGAGCTTGTGTTTCATTTTAAATGTTCTCAAACTGATGCTAATGGAAATGCTTTGATATCTTCCTTTGTAGTGAAACAGTTAAGGGATGCACTGAGCCGGGAGGATGAAAATGATAAATCAGAGGAGAAAGCCGCTCCTGCTGCACCTCCACCGCCGCCTCCTCCCCCTCTTCCACCTCCCCCTGCTGTCACCAAGTATGTTTCATTAAAGCCCGGTGATGGGGAGTTGCAGTGGACAATCTTAGTTTCACATGACCGTTTGAATACTGTTTCAGAGGCTTTTTACACCCTAGTGACTGCACCTTTTAGAAAAAAACGTTATAAATTATAAAACACCAGTTGCCCACGTATGACAATTTGACCCTAGTAATCTCTCTCTCTCTCTCTCTCTCTCTCTCTCTTTCTTTCTGTGCCAAGTACACTTGATTTTCTGCGAAGCAGGAGAAAAGAAAGCGCAAGTAAAGCTGAATCAAACAGTGAGTCTCGCAACATCACTGCCACAACGTCACATAAAATTCAGGATAAATCTTGGATTTTTATGGTATTTTCTTTCTGGTTTCTCAAACAAAGCACTTAATATTCTACATAAAGATTCACACTCAAAATGATTATTTGTATATGAATTAATCTACCCGTGTTATCTTGGATTCTTGAAGAAATCTTTTTTTTTTTTCTCGCATGCCTCCACGGTAAACAAAGAATGTAAAAACGGAGACAATTCATGATGAATTGAAGTAATAGGCGCAGCCCTCTATAACTTACCGCAAAACATTTTTCTCCTTTTTTCTCATCTTTGTTCACCATGGAGGCATGTGAGAAAAAGTAATTTAGCTTCTAGAATCCAAGGTAACACGGGTTGAGTAATTGATATACTAATGCCCATTTTGAGGGTGAAGTCTTTCTTTAATTTGAATACATATTAGATGCAGTACATATCCCACAAACACCACAACAATGAGCTCTCAGTCCTAAAGGTTTAACTATGTTATCTATCTCTATTCTTTATGAAGCAGCACCCTTGTTGGACCTGAAGGCGAAAGCAGTGGATGAAATGATGGAGCGAATAAAGAGAGGCATCGTCCTGAGGCCTTTCAAGAGAATACAGGTGGGAGAATTGTATTCTCAAATACATTTTGCATTTGTTTGTTTACCACTGAATGTGATGTGTGTTCACGTTTTAGACATTTATACTGTATGACCAATCCAAAGTAATCAATAATAAACTGATAATTAACGTCGGACTTCTCTGCTCACAGGAGGATGACAGCTCGTGGAAGGTCAGTAAAGCTCATAGTTCCGTTTTGTTTTTGTTATAAAGAAGTTGTGACAGCTCCAAAACATTTAAATCTTCCTGCAGGACCAGAGGAGTGAAAACAGAAAGTCAGCTATCGTGGAGTTGAAAGGAATGCTGGTAATTAAACTCACATTGGTGTTGTGAAGGCAAAACACTTGGCCTAAACCTTGAAATGATAAATGGCAACTCAAGCCACTGTGTTTTAAAACACCTTTGACCATTCTACACACCAGGACAACATGAAGCGACAGCACCTCCGCAGAGTGCCTTCCAGACGGGGCCGAAATGTTGGGGAAGCAGAGCTCCTGCAGGTGCTCCAGAGGAGGAGGAGAGCCATGGGGGAGAACAGGGACCAAGCACAGGGTACGCTGTCCCTCACTCCTCTGTGTTGACAATAATGATGCTTTATTTTTTTGTCTTTCGTTAAATGGGTTTTTGGTTAATGTTGCTATTGTTTATGTATTGTCTAGTCTCTTTTGTGTCCATATAAGTGATCTATTAAAGGTCCCATGGCATGAAGATTTCACTTGAGGAGGTTTTTCAACATTAATATGAGTTCCCTCAGTCTGTCTATGGTCCCCCAGTGGCTAGAAAAGGCGACAGGTGTAAACCGAGCCATTCTGCTCTGCCTTTTGAGAAAATGAAAGCTCAGATGGGCCAATCTGGAATCTTGCTTCTTATGAGGTCATAAAGGGCAACATTTACTGCCCATTTCTCTGCTTTGCCCACCCAGAGAATTTGGCTCACCCATGAGAGACATCATGGCTTTCATACGAGCAAAGTGGAAGTTGGTCAAGTCTCCACTCTGAAAAAGTACTGATACAAATGTGACCAGGTCCTAACATGCTGTCAAACCCTGTCTTTTATTATCATTGTTTTATATTTTTAACAACGTTATGCTTTTTTGTAATTGAATTAATATTTACTGATGCTATTTATATATAGTATTATGCTACAGTGATGCACTGTGACATCTGGCTTTTTAAAAGTCATGCAAGTACACTAATATCTTAAAAGAGAAAGATAAGGAGTGAAGAGTAACCATCAGATCACTTCCAGGCTTAACATTTGAGCTGCACGTAATGAGTATTTTTGCTTCTGCTATATCTATTCAGAACAAAGTGCTTTGTCACATCACTGTGGTCAGCTGCATCGTTCAGTTCTCATTGTCTGTACTTGTGCTTAACCTGGGGTCATCTTTTGGTCAGACCCTCAGCCAGGTTCACAGTGTGTCCCAGCAGCAGGAGATGTTCCCTGGGCAGGCGAGAGCGGCAGCGCCCCTGTGCTCCGGAGGCTGAAACAGAACAGAGAGATGAGAGACTCTCGCATCAGAGCATCGGCACTAATCAACAGCCAAGAAAACTGAGAGCAGCTACAGGAAGTCTTATTGTCATTGCCGTTTTACACGATGATGAGTTTGTTGAGTAAGCTGCACCTGCAATAAAAATAAATAAAGTCATAAAGTGATTTCCTTAATGTTTTTTTTTTACTTTAAAGGAACCAATTCTAAATTTTCATATGTATTGAATTAATACATGAATGCATTACTTTTTTGATCATTTACAATAAAATGTAAATGTTGATCTTGTTCTCTATTGAAAAGTTAAAATAAAGACTTGCAAGTACCTTTGGAGTGGGGGCAGTGGATATGATGCATACCTTTGGTGTGGGAGTCTTGGGTTCAATTCCACTTTGATCCATCAACCAATGTGTCCCTATGCAGCCTCTGATATATATATATAGCAATTGTAAGTAAATTACATGTAATGTAAAACAGTTCTTACACCTTTGGTGATGTAGAAAAAACAATTTTTTCAAATGCCTTTCTAACCCAGATCTGCTTCAAATAGGCAGTACTTGTTGCATGTCAAAGGAAATGAAATTCATTCAGCTGTGTTTAATTCCCAACATCATTCTTTTTGGGTTACTGGGTTTCAGCTGATCTGAGTGCAAGTTACAAGATTGTTATGCTACAGAAAATGGATATAAAGTAGCCTGAGCCATAAAAACCTCTTTATTATATTTATACCATTACCCACTTCTCTCCTGAAGTGTCTGTCTTTTAAGGCCCGATGCAGCAAAAGGATGGAGGCTGCCATTTATTTCGGCATATTAAAGCTCTCGCACCCAGAGCCCAGAGGTGTTGTTGAGATAAGAGCCTCATGTGATCTGGGTGCTTCCTCCTAAAAGTATCTTTAAATGCAGACGGTCGCCTTTTGTTTTCTCACCTCCACACAGATAGTCTATCTATGTGTGTGAATGCATGCATAAAGGAATACTCTACGCCTTCACATCACCCTATCTTCCTTTGTTAAAAGCATCTGAAAAGATGAAGTTACTCTCACCTTTGACTCTGACACCATTTTAGTGTCTTCATACTGTTTCACATTATATATTTACTTTATTTAGCTCTTTTTACTAGAGGCACTGTCTTTTCACTCTCCAGCATACATTTTTTATTGTTTTGCTCCTCAGTCTCAAAGGTGTTAGCTTTTGGGAGGCAGTAATGTATTCTGGCCCCTCAGTGTTACTGAATCAATGCACTGTGTGTGTGTCTGTTAGTGAGAGAGAAAGAGCAGGAGATGGAGCTATAAAAGTGAGAGGAGGTTCTGAAACTGATCTATATTTGTCTATAATGACAGATAAAGGATGTGTTCACGAGATAATAGTGATACTGAGTGAACTTTTTCATTAACAAACAAACAGCATCTTTAAAATATTGCACTGGGCAGGCGGTGTCCCCCCCATAATACTGACAGTAGGCCTACGTTTCCCAGGTTAAGGAACAGGAGCGTGCATACAGTGCCATGCAAAAATTGTTAACTCAGTAGCTAATTTCATTAGCCGATCATCTCTGAGCTAGCTACTGAACAACAACGTCAGCTACCATTTGTTGACACTATTAACACTTTGATTGTACTAAGTCACAGTAATAACCAATTTGGCACAAGGTTCGAACATTCAGCAATGTTATTTGCTTACGTTTTAATTTGTATTCTAATCTGCGCTATGAAATGAATAACTTCTTCTCAGGAGACTATCACTTCACAAGCAGTGTTGCCAGATCTTGCGAGACAAATAAGCAACCAGGCCTGTGAAAACAAGCCCAAAGCGACTTTTTCTACGGAGCCCCCATAAGATCCTGGAAAATAAAAATAAATAAACGGTGTGCACGGTTACAATCCGTGGGGACGGATTGTCAATTTCCATCCATGTGGACAGATTGGTAAACTGTCCACATGTTAGAGTTTTATTTTCTCCACCTGAGCTTCAGGACAATGACCACAGGAAGGAGTTAAACCGCCTTTTAACATTATTTAACATTAGAAAACTGATGGGATATCACTTTGATAATAATTTATTGTCTTTATTTGACGAATGTTCTTATTGTTGTTATTATTATTACTGTTATTTTGTTGTCTTTATACCAGGGCAGCCAACTCTCACGCATTGGCCGTGAGACACACGCATTTGACTGGTTTCACACGCCACACCCCCGATTTCTCACGCTGAAGTGTCAACCCGGTCGGTCGAATTTCTGAAAGATGAGTTTATCTATAGATCTACCTGTTGAGCAACTCGTGATCGACTAGTTGTGCTTTCAGAGACTGTGAGGGGTTCAAGAGCGCTCTCTGTCTGTGGAATTTTCGAAATGTCGCAAACTGAGAATGTTTTTTCACGAGCCATCCCAGGTGCATTTCCCGGCTTCAGGTATGTGCTCTGAGGATTACAGACCCGTCCGTCGCTTCGTGTCCACTCTCTGGAACAATAGAGGTGAGCAGCGCGGCTGGTAAGTGGAGCAACTTCAGTTCATTTTAGTGGACTCGCTCTGCTGGGGACAGTGACGCGGTGCATCCATGCCTAGACCTCCGATGAAGAGCAGCGTACAGCCCCCTCTAAACTTTGTCAAAGACCAGAGACCCAAATGGTCCTCTGTGTCTGTGCGAAGGTCTGAGTGAGAGACTACCATATCACAGCAGACTATATTACAACTCTCCAAATCTCGGACAACAGAGATGGGAGGAGATATATTTTGAATGTGCACAAAGTTGTAAACATGAGCAGAAATCTGATGAAGCACATTTGAGCTATATGAAGTCCAGGGGTTTATAAATGTATTCAAATGAATATAATGTAAATAATGTATGATTCACATGAATAAGTGCACATTTAAAGAGATGTACTTCCCCAACAAAACACCTGAGGGCCTTATTTTTCGATATTTTCAATTGTTTCCAGCATAACTTGATGTAGAAATGGGTAGAAATAGTTATAGCAGAAACATTCACTGTGTAATACTCAAAATTATATATCTCATCACAAAATCTGGAATAAAACCTATGCCATTGGGTTGCCAGGCCAGCTGTGACTGGTCCAAATGTTTGTGCCAGCACCAGGGGGGGGGCAGATACTGGGAAACGTTGGGCCACTATTGTGCTTCTCTAATCTCTGTGCATCTCTAAATGTAACTGTAAATAATTAATTCAATGTTTCATAAAATTAACAAATAGTCTTTATTTTCCCAAAGTAATAAAGTAAACACAGTAAGTGGGGCACAGAGGATGAGGGCCAAACATAACTGAGCCTTGGCACAAAGGTTAAAGGGTTAGAATTTATGTAAATCAGTTACATTTCTCATTCTGGGGGTGCATACCCCCAGACCACCCTAGGGAGAGCCCCCCCATCCCCACACACATAACAAATCCCATTTTAAACCCTGAAGGATAATGATGCTGACAGAGCCAAAGAAATTGCTTTGTACGCGCCAAAATCTCACTCCAAGGTTTTGGAAAAAGTTGGCAGCGCTGAGTCATCCCAAAAGGATTAATAAAGAGAAGTCTAAGTCTAAATATACACTTTTTCACAGTGGTTTTGAGTTGTTCCCCACGACGGGTTGAATCCATTTTTTTACTCCTTTTTCTCCCAGTCTTTGTTATATTTCTTCCCGTATTTCACCCACTTTCTCCCGGGCATTATTCCTCCAAAAACTCTCCAACAGTCCAGTCACCATCAGTCGCCACTCGTGCTTTTTCCTAACCAGAAAGAAACAGATTGCCCTGCTCTGCCTCTGATTGGCTGGTACACATTCACTTTAATTGAGTATTTTCATTTTCTCTAACTTGCCTATTGTACGTTTTAATTATCTATTTGTATAGCTTTACTTTGCATATTCATATACATTTTACAAAATATTATGAATATTCTATGATGTATTAAAGTGGATAAAGAGGAGACTTTATTGATCCGGTGGTGAAATTCACACCCTAGCTGCCAAGTCAAACGTCCGGTGTTATTATGGTGAAAGTAACTCAAAAGTAGTGTAACACATTACAATTTAGAGACAGTAATATTGTAATATAACTAATTACTCAAAATTGTCAGTAACAAGTAATCTATAATATATTACATTTTGGAAGTAACTTGCCCAATACTGTTCATTATTAGGCTTAATAATCTGCTGACAATCGTTTGGTCAATAAAACGTCAGAAATTGAAAGAAAACGTCAATCCCAGTTTCTTAAAGTCCAGTGTGATGTTTTTAAATGTCTTGTTTTGTCAGTGCAAAATCCAAAGATAGTCAGTTTAATACAGCAGGAAAGCGAGAAATCTCCATAATTAAAGGCTGAAAACATTGCCTGCCATTTTGCATCAAAATGAATGATAAAACGATTATCAAAATAGCATAATTCTGTTTTTAGTTTACCATATTTGGATTTAGTAAATCAAACTTTAGTTATAGTTTTCTTTAGTGTTTGGTTTTCTGGGCTTCCATACTCAAACACTCAAAACAGTGCATTTTATTTGTGTCTTGTTTTGAGGGTGGCTGTGAGTCAGGAGCATAGACTGGTAATATTTACAATCTCTGGTCAGGAGGTAGCCCACTTCATCCAACAATCATAGGGTTGCAAGTTCAACCCTCCCGTCCACAAAACATGTGGACAATGTTTTTTAGTTTTGGCAAATGTGAAGAGCAAATTATTTGTTGCTAATGTATTGCTTCGGATAAGTACAGCCATTTACCTTAATTTCTCAGGAACCAAAGTATTTGAGTTATCCGTCAGACTACTGCACTTCTTCTCCAAACACAGATGGCGCTACAACCAAAACAAACCTGTCCCTCCTTCAGACGGGGCCCTTCTTCTCTCCCCTCCTCGGCCTGTACTGAAAACACACTGGGGCAGGCACTTTGACCAGTGCTCCAGCGCTAGTTAACAGTCAGCTAGCTGTTTTCTGTGTTATTTTCATATAGTTGTGTGTTGTTTCATATGCAGAGAGATGTGGTTTATTTATTTACTCAGCTGGCTGTCGTTAGTCATCCAGATATCCTTCGTCACTCTAGCGATAGGTAAGTGCATGTTGAGAAATCCCTGCAAGCGCTGGCTAATATTCGCTTGCTAATGCTAGCGAACCAAGACAGCAGGAGAAGGTGCACCAAAAATGCTAACGGAACGTGTTTTTAGAATGTATACCATTAAGAAAAAGTACAGTGATGTATTATGGGCATGTTGTAATATGGTATAATTATTTTGGGACATGGGGAAGCACTTCTACTGGATTTAAGTTAATGTTTGCTAATAGTTAGCTAGCATTTTTGCGTTTCTCTCGTCAGCCCTCTGGCGCGTTAATCGATTCAAACTAGCTAATCAATCAGTTGATTCCACAGCATATGACGTAAGTGTTTGGCATGCGGTAATGAGTAAGATGAAGTTGCATCCAGCAGCAGCCTTTAGGGGAAAGCATAAGCTAACATGCTAGTCGGTATTGCATCAACTCTAACTAGCATTAGCATCGTTTGTTTACATTAAATCTAGCAGGTTAGCTAGTTGACAAGCTGGCTACCTGACATACAGTCCACTTGCCTGTCACATGCAGTGCCAACAAGATATTGAGTTTGCTCCAAAACTTGTATATGAAGCGTAAAGTGAATAACTTGTGTGTCTGTCTGTCCACGTTGCCAGTTTGTCCTGTCAGGTGTGGCTGCTGGCTGTCAAACTCTGTTAGTATAGTGTCACACGCCGTCTTATCTGGCAGCTCTTTTTTGTGTTGCTGTTTGCTTTGCAAAGGCTGGATTAGGAACAAGGATTTCCATGTTTCCACGAATCACATTAGATTTAATGATGGTACCACTTTAAGGTAGCCTTTATTTATCAATCAACAGACTTACTAATGCTATATAGGTCAGTTAAAATGAATTAATAAAAACAACTTCTGGTTTTGCCAGGTTGGGAAAATCCTTCTAACTGGTGATTTTTCTGCTCCAGCATGACATTTATGGCACATTTAGCTTCTTAGAAAGTATGATACTCTTGAGCATTTATTCAATGGAATCATTACTACATAATTACGGAATAGAAAAGCGTCAACAAACGCCAAAAGGATTTCTCACATCTTGTCAAAAAATGAATGGCTTATAACTGATCTGTGAAGTATTTGGAAATTATATTTTAATACAGACATCAGATTCATTTATAATCCATTTGTAAATAATGACTTATTAGAAAGTGTTACAGACGTGATTTATTACCAATGACCTTCCCGCACTTTGTAGCAGGTCACAGTGTGATACTGTAACCAAAACTACAGGAAAGAGCATGTGTAACCCGTGAGTGCATGCCTTCACCCCTACTCTCTTAAATTAATATCATCATGCAGTATCTTCCCACCTCTTATCAACCAGTACAATTAAGGATAGTATAGGCATATCATGCTTCATCAGATACAGTGTTTGTTTACTTTTTCTTATTCACTGTGCTTCATTTGAATCCTAACGATTATATTATGCGGGGGCGTCGGACTGGGAGGGGAAAAAGGGGACTGAGTACTGTCGGGCTAAAAATTCAGCCCCTATGTTCTTTTCCAGGAAGGAGGATTCGCAATGATATAATGAAATCCAACAGTACCCAGGGCCCTCATGTAAGGAGGGCCCAAAAAGATGCTAGAATGAATAGCTGTGGATGCGGGGAGGGGCCCATAGAAAATGCCTTTCTACAGGGCCCAGAATTTTGTGCCACACCCCTGTTATTATGTACCATATTTCATTTAGACATGATCTTATCTGGCTTTTCCTCTGGTAAATCCAGCAAGCAGTGATGATTTAGAAAATGGCTTGTTCATATTCTATTTATTGTGGTGAGTTGTCCAGTTCCGGGAGGATGAACAAAGTCTATGGCGAGTGTCTGAAAGACAAATGTGGAGTTTAAAAGAGCAAGGGGATTTGCTGTTGCTATTCTTTGCTCTCTTTTTCTTTTGACCTGACATCTTTTGGAAAGTGCAGATTGCCATTGAGTGATGAAGCTCTCGGACTCTCATACAGTCTTTTTTGCCGTGTTTGGCCTTCATTCAACATGGGCTCAGTAAGCGTGGGTCATGTTGTGCTTTTATTAACTCACTTGACTGAACTGATATTATTTCTCTTTCTTGCTTTACCTTGGATGTTCACTAGAGACGGTATTAAAAAAAGTTGGCCTTGAATCTCAGGTCAGATGTACACTATTCTTCATTCAGTTAATCTTTTATACAGATTTTTATTTAAAGAATTTTAATTACAAATTGGTAACATTTAACATTTAAGGGCTTTTGAGAACTACCAATAGATTTGTAGGAACGTGTGTTAATATTACTCGAGGAAAGATAGTGGACGATCGTTTGTCAAGTCTCAGTTTGGTAGTGATACCAAAACTCAGGTATTGTATCGTAACAAGTTCAACAAAAATACCAAAACCATACAAAGCATCACTGTTGACTGTCGTGTAGATAACACTATCCTGGTAAAAAGCATAACAAAGCAATGTAAAGCAAATTCTGAAGTTGTCTCTGCCACACTATTGAAATGAACAAATCCCCTTTTATTGTTGACCAGTGTCTGTACATTTTCAGTAGTAGTTTTAACCTTTTTTTTTTTTTTTTTTATTGATTTCCAGCACTGATGTTTGAAAGACATCGCCTTGGTCTTTGAGAAACTGGAATGGACTTTTTTCACATTTTTATGACATTTTTAAGACCAAACAATTAAACGATTAATCTAGAAAAATAAGAAATTAGTTGATGATAAAAAAGAATTGTTAGTTACAGCCCTACATCACCTTATCTTTATCTTCACCCAGCTGCTGGCCTCTACTACTTGGCGGAACTAATAGAAGAATACACAGTAGCCACCAGTCGAATAATAAAGTACATGATAATGGTGAGTGAGCGGCTAGAGAGTGATGTCATCTTCTTCATGCATTTGTTTTTAATACTGTAGTAAAATATGTAGTTAACAACACCTGTGTTCTGTTTCACTGTGTGTGAAAGTTCTCGACAGGTATGCTGGCAGGTCTCTATCTTTTTGAAGGCTTCCCAGTGTTGATGGTGGGAGTCGGCCTCTTCACCAACCTGGTGTACTTCGGCCTCCTGCAGACTTTCCCCTACATACTGCTGAGCTCCCCAAACTTCATCCTCTCCTGTGGTAAGTATAGCCGCTTTCCGACCGGAGGGATTTTTGCAGTTCCAAGAATATAACATTCCTAGAACTTTTTTTTTAATTTATTTTTTGTTAATATATTGTGTTCCAACTAAACCAATTTAGGGGTTAAAACGGTTCTCTTGCTGCAGTTTCTGTAACTCTTTCAGCTCCTTCTTCAGGGACAAGTCTTTTCCCTTTTCCGCATAGTGGTGGTTAGATGACTGTGTTATACTAACAAAAGGTCAGTTCCTAAGGCCACTTCCATGCAAATGGGGGGGTAGTTAGTAGAGCTGTTTAGAAGTGTACTGTTCCTATAACTACGTTCCTGTGACTACTTGGTTGGAAAGAGGCTAAAGACACAATGTTTCTGTACGTTGTGATGTGGGACAAGAACAGGACAGTTGGGTTTAGGAAAAGAAGAATGGGACAATAGTGTTTAGGAAAAAAGAAAGCGACAGTTGGGTTTAGGACAAGTGGCGCGCGGGACACAAACGCAGGTGAAAGTCCTGTGTTGTTTGACCCATCCACCACCCTAACCAGCCTCCCTACACGGAATTCCGTGCTTTCATACTACTCACTTCCGTTGTCGCTCGTAATACTATGTCTTTTTCAAGCGCCGCGTAGGTGCTGCTCCGCTTGGTGCGTTTTAACACACCCGCTAAAGGGTGCTTTTTGCATCATATCTGACGCTGACAGCCACTGCCCAAGCGTCCGTATTTTACAAGTTCAGAGTGAGAAGGGGGTTGGTACATCAATGTCTTCCTTTTTCTTCTCCTGTTTTACGACATTTTCTCTTTTGCTTTGTCTTCACTCTCCAGTGTTGGTGGTGGTGAACCATTATATGGCCTTCCAGTACTTTGCACAAGAGTATTATCCATTCTCAGAGGTAATTTCATCTCAGATTTATAAAACCATGTACTGTCATTGATAAAGTGCTTCTTTTAAAGAATTGAGGAAAGATTTTCTGCCATTATAATTTCTACTATACTATAATCTTCCATTTGGCACCAAGGTGCTGGCATACTTTACCATCTGCCTGTGGGTGATCCCCTTCGCCTTCTTTGTGTCGCTGTCGGCGGGGAAAATGTGCTTCCATCCACCATGCAACAAGGAGGTAAGCTTATTTTGTCTCTTCAGCTGTGTTGTTATTGATTGGTAAATTGGTAGCAGTTGAGGGTTCAGTGTGTTTTTATTGGATTATCTTTATATTGACAAGTTCTTTGAGGAATCAAGGAGATCTCTTATGCTTAATTAATTATTAAAACCCATCTTCAAAGCCTATTTATAATGTCAAAAGTACATTATAATTTAGGAAAAGCCATGTCTATCTTTTACAATAACATGTCAAGTTTAGCCCATGGACTAATACTAGCCTCTAATCTAATATTAGCCTGGCTACTTGAAACTCGTTATCTCAGGGTTGTGGGTTTGAGCCCCACATTGGGCATATTGCTTCTTTTTTTTTTTCAATGTCACTGTGGGGATCAGTATAATTTATTTTATCTTTATATATATCACATTACTTGCCAGCCTTTCCTTATTTGAATACTTTTTTTGGATACATTTGTGACCTTCCAGGTGTCTGTACATTTCTTTAGTATAAAAACAACAACAGTATTACAGTTGCCCTTCTTCTCTTTTAGATGATGTGGTGTCTAATTACTTCACCAAAGGCAAAAGGGGGAAGAGGTCTGGGATCCTCCTCGTGTTCTCTTTCCTCAAGGAGGCAGTGCTGCCCAGCCGACAGAAAATGTACTGAGGAGCTCAAACTCGGGGGTCTGGGGGTGTGTGAGTGAGTGTATGTGTTGAAGATTAAGGGTAAGCAGGAAAAAACTTTGGAAATTTGTTTCTGGATGGGACTAAAATGAAACGGTGGCCAAGGTGGGAGTGCACACAAAGAGGACGGACCAATGAACAGAACCGAGCTTCCTGCTGGACGAGCCTACGGGTTTACACAGGCCGTATTTGTCTCTTATATTTTTCCTTCTGTCTGTCTGTACTGACTGCCAACATACTAGAGACCTCATTGTGGGAATCTTGTCCATAGCGCAATGCTTTCCTATTGTCATATTGGACTCCTCCTTATGTATGTGCAGGGTCTGAAATTAACAACCACCAAACACCTGTATATTTTGACTTTAGCAGATAAATCATTATCAATTTTTCATCTTGAGATTGGATCTGCTGTCATTTGAGTGTTGAAAGTCTCACAATTTCATCTGATTCAATGCACAAAGTAGCATCGAAGACAGGTTAGATGGCAAAATATGATGAAAATATTGAAAACTGTATTTCTCCTGAGATGAAGAAGGTTGGAGATATCTGAAACAGCGTAAAGGTACTTTGTGGGTAAATCCTGATGTTAAAGCTTGGATTTTGATGTGAAATGATCCTGGAAAGGATAAACGTGCTAAAGTGACAAACCAGCTGCAGAAAAACAGGAAGAATACCACAGGAGTGCTTATTAAGTTTTTCTTCAAATGAGATAATGCAGTCTTAAGTTATGGTGTAAGGAAACAAGATATGATATGAATACTCTGCCCTGTTACATCACGTCGATGAAAATGGGTTAAAAGGGCACTTAGAAAGGATTACTTTTATAATTGAAACACCCTTAAATTCAAGTGAACAACAATGGATATCTCCCAGTCTAGATTATTTATATGTGGCCTTGATTGCATCTACAGTGTCATTAATCACCAGTGCTGTAGTCTGCAACCTGCGTGTCTTTTTGGACTGTTTTAAAAAAATTCACAGTAATAAACTGATTTTTGTACATTGATCTTTGAGTTAAACTGACATCAGACAACTAATGAAAACACGTGAAGATTGAGCCTGTGAAACGACTCTTATAAGCTTAAGTCTGTTGGGGACAAAAGCTGTGGTTTGATCAAAGTACTATTAAAGAGGCCGAAATTCTTTTTAACAATTGCGGAGTGATTCATTGTAGGCTGGTATACACACAAATGCATAATAAAAGATTTTGTTGAAATAACTTGCAGACTAAATGGTTCTTTTCACAGGTTGGTGTTCAATGACATAACGGGGAGATGTCCTTGTCATTTCCAATTAAAGCCAGTTAGGCATCTATTCAATGTTAATTTTATTATCAGTATAATGGATTTTCCAACTGTCACACCCTCAGAGAGAGAGAGAGACTAGCTGGATGGCATTATGTTATCCAAGTCCCATGTGGCTCAGTCCCAGTGGGTACACCAGGTTGTGGCTAGTGTGCACTTTGACCTACACTGAGATGTTAAGTAAAGGAAAAAGAGAAAACCGCAACACACACCTTTGGCCGACAAGCAACAGCTCCCAGTTAACACACATGCTGTTGACAGCTCACCTCTCCTGGATGCCGAGTCAGTTCCCTGGGGGGAGCAGTGAGAGTGCAGGGATACATCGGAGACAGGTGACCCAGTTCACTGAGGTTTTTCACCTTTCGCTCACCCCTCCGTTCAGTATGCTATTAGAGGCGCAGCGTCTGGAGTGTGTGACATTTTTAATTTTGTCACTGTGAGCTGAAGTCGTGGGGTGGCAGGATATTCTGTTAGTTTGCTGTTATGACTTTTAATACTCATGATGTGAGATTGTCAGATGTCTATACAATACATATTTTCCTAAAATAGAATGCTCTAATTACAAGTCTTACATGTTAATTTCTACATCATTTCATACAAAATATATAAAGAAACCAAGGCCCACCAAGTTTGGATTTAAAATAACATAAAATATTGCAATACCAGATGAGTTTTAATACATTTCTTAAACATCTACTAATTTCCGGTCTTGTGGGAGCTCTTCCAGTAGAGAGTGCAATGATCAGTAGTGTCCAGGCTCCAGAACCTCAGCCAGGTGCATAGCCACCTCTGTCCAGGGGGAGGTGCTCCGCCCTTGGGGGTATCCTCTGTGCTGGACCTCCACAATGTCCTGTGGCTCAAAGTACCGTGTGGAGGCAATCCTGGAAAGGAATGCTCTGGGAAACAACACCCTCTCAAGGATATCCAGAGGCACGTCAGGGGTGGGGCGACGTGTGCTGTCCCATTTGGTGGTGTACTGAGGCTGCCTGCTGCTGCTGTCCCTCCATACCATGACATTGCCTCGGAGGTCTGGCTCTCTGAGGGGTTTCTCTGGCTGGAGGCCTAGGAAGATGCTCCAGGGTCTGGAGGATGAGGCTGGAGGCTGCTT
This sequence comes from Percina caprodes, assembly GCA_013375575.1. Classification (NCBI taxonomy): domain Eukaryota; kingdom Metazoa; phylum Chordata; class Actinopteri; order Perciformes; family Percidae; genus Percina; species Percina caprodes. The sequence continues at coordinate 3,148,183 of JABXJD010000028.1, read as the reverse complement.
AGTGGAGGTGATCTTGTCCTCCAGTGGACCATCTGGCTGGTGCTTCAATGGGTGCTTGGCATGTTTTGGTTTAGAACTGCTCTGGTCTGATGGGAGACACTGGGTGTGGTACTGGCTCACCCAGACTCTGGGGGAGAAATCCTTCAGGAGAGGGAAGCCTTTTTTGTTTGCCCATTCTGCCATCTTCTCATCTATAAGTGTCTGAAAATAGACAGGGAGAAAGTGTGATTAGTTTCTTAGAAATATGATAGAAATATGCTGCACGTCATTATAAAAACAATAAATACTGATTGACCTTGCATTTTTTTTTTAAATTTACTGGGTACTTTTATGTCAAGATTCTTAGGCCTCCTGCACACTGCCTGCGTGGCGTGTCCGTTTTTATTTCGGCTCCCAGGTTAGAGCTTGCACACTGCCTGCGTGACACGCACGTCTCATGCACGGCTCTCTAAAAATAGGAACGACATCTATTTTTCACGTGACGCGCATGCGTGCTGGAAGCGTTTCCAGGCAAAATAGAATATGAAAAGATGGGTATATGTTATTTTGACACTAATGCATTTATTAAATGACATTTTGATGTTTGAAAGTCTCTAGGTTTTGAAATAAATGCAGATATAAATGTAATTTAAAAAAACAAATAATTACCAATTTTCAAATATTGCACCTGTCAATATAGAACTAAATATTCTGTAGCCTATTTTGCCACCAATACTGCTGACGTTGTCTTTGCTGTTATCAAATCAGTAAATAGCTTAGTTAAAGAACACGCTATTTCATTTTATTTCTGTTTCTGGCACAGTTTGGGGGCTATTTATGCATTGCCCCTAAATGTTGAATAATTGGGTTCCAACCTATGCACCCGCTGTGTTGTGGAGTAAACCTATATATATATATATATATATATATATATATATATATATATATATAGGCACCCGCTCTACCAACTGAGCTACCCAGGCGCATGCAAACTAACCTTTTTATTGAGCTTATTCAGTTTGACCATATCCACAAGATCACTGTATAAAGTTTGAACTAGCTTTCTCTCCTGCATTTCTTTTTTCTTATCCGTCTGCCACATGAAGCTTTTCAGATACCTATACAGAAAAACAAGAAGTCTGTTAAAAAATAAGTAAATTAATGGAACAGTCATTTTGGTGTGAATTGTACTTTTAGCTTGTTACCTTGCCACCTTCCTGTGGCACCAAATGCGGGCCAAATCCAGAGGCGTGTGTCCCATATTGTCCTTGGCCAAGACATCTGCTCCGGCCTCCAAGAGGATCTCTGTGCAGTCCAGAAGGCCTTCAGAGGCAGCCAGGTGCAGCGGGCTCGTGCCTGAATCTGTGGTACTGCTAATAACAGAAAACAATATTTCAAAAACTTCCTAACTTTATCATCATTATCTTTGGTGTCATCATCATTGTAGCTGTTATCACCACCACCACCATTTGTCATCATAATCATCATCATTACACTCATTATCCCTCGCAACAGCAGCCTTAAACTTTCACCGTCATCTAATTGTAATCATAATTTAACTTTTCGCACTCTGCAGTATTTTTGATTCTAAGCTTCTCTCTTAAATGCTTTACTTTGGTGATAGAAGACGCATGCAACAGCTGAGTGCCATTGGATCCAGCTGACAGAATTTATAAATAAACCCATATTAGAAAATAAAGCTGCCAAAACAGAAAACCTGCACAAAGTTATTATACACAAAATATGGCATCTACACGTTGACGTCGGCCCCGTGCTCCAGCAGGTATTTGAGGCAGAAGGAGGTGTTGGGTGAGCTCCGGGAGGACAGGACCATGTGAACAGGCCGGCGACCCTGGAGATCTCTGCAGTTGATCCACTCCTGCCTGGACTCCACCAGGAGCTGAACAGTAGCCAGCTGGCCATAAAGGCAGGCCATGTGAAGAGCTGACAGACCCTGGAGGATGAAACACAAGTTATGTATTGTGGTATGTATGTCTTCTCACTGGCATGGCTTACTGGGATACTTAATTGAAGTGTGGGCCATCATTACTTCTTACACCTGTGTTTCCTGCTATTTAAAGCAACGAAGGTGCACATGTGGAAACTAAGGAGATTCAGTAATGTGCTGTTCAAGTTATTGTTTAAGGTACTGGCAATGTATTTGATTATTTCCATTTTGTGAAAGTGTGTGCTTTTAATAAAATATATTTTAAGAGGGAATATTGACAGGGCAACCATTTCTTTGAAAGCAGGAGCTACTTTACAGATTCAGGTTTACCCTTCATTTTATTGGATTTTAATTTTTACTTACACTCGCAACAGCAAAATCACATTCTGGCCTCCAGAATAACACAATGCAACTATCATATCAATACTCTCTCCCTCAGTGAGACATTTATACTCAACTATTGAATACAGACTTTTATTTTTATTGGTGTATATTTATGTGGTGGTATTTGTAAATGGTTGGAGTATGGATACTTTATTCTAACACTACAATCCCCGCTGCACGATACTCTTTATGTCACAGGAGTGGACAACCTTCAACTGTATACCATACTGGTAATGAGCCTACCTGTCTGCTCACACTGCCATCCAGCTTCTCTGGGCTCCCCACAGCAACAGCTGGAAAACTGATCCTGTCTGGGGGAGCTTTGTGGACAAGTTTCCTGCAAAATTTAACATATAGTTGTAAATGCTTGGCAATTAATACCATAAGGCACGAGAAGGATTTAAGTGAACTTGCACCAAACTGGAAAATAACATGGCCAGCCAGTAGAGTCAGTAGTGCCTATATAACAAACTAAAATGCTTCAAGCAGCTAGCTCAACTAATGTATTCAGGTTTATATTAAAGCGCAGAAAAACAACATATAAATGTACATATTCTTGACGTTATTTACTATTTACCTATTTTTACATTTCCCACGTCTCCGTTTTCCGGATTTGTTGACAGGTTCCATGGTTGCTGTGGAAACGTGGTAACCAGGAAACAAACCTTGATTTACGACAACTCAGTCACAAGAAAATAATGAAACTGTAAAAGTAAAAGTGTGAGATGCTATACTGACCCTCTCTATAGTATATCGACCAATATATTTGTATGTCATTTCTTCTTTTACGGTATCTCAATAAAATACCTTGAGGCGAAGGAAGCGCCACCTGCTGGCAGTAGTAAAACGTGTCGTGTTAGTGGTACTGAGTAATTTCGAAATTCATATAATTTTAGATTAATGCATGGCATCCTCGGTTGCTGCTTTTCTTTTTAATTATTCTACAATTTAGGTTCAATGGCTGAAAGTAGTTTTAGCCATGAATGTGGGTAAACAACAACACGTCACGTAAACTCAAAGCTGAGCGCCTTCGGCCCAGCTACAATTTGATTGGCTATATTTGCCATGTACTGTTGACGTCATGTGCTTAGAAACACTTTTTAAACCATAAACGATGTTATTTATCCTATTTCTTTAACTGTAAATGGGATTATCTTTATAGCACACCTCTAAAAATCTGCCTTTTGAAAAAAACCTTGAGATTAAACAACTTGGTGCCCATGGACATTGTTTGGTGTGTACCACCGTAGATGTAATCAGATGGAACGTAGAGGAAAAGATAGCTAACGCTAACTGCTAAACTAACGTTACCGCGTCAATTTTGGTCTTATTTGGAGTTCAATTTTCTTGGTCAAGAACAGACTTTCATGATCTCAAACATCTTTCTGAGAAGATTACCAAAACACGAAAGAAGCACCACAACGTGGTAAAATTGGGTTTAGCTGCCCAAATCAAACAGCAGTTGAGGAGTAGGCTACAGGTATGTGTTCAGTTGAATTGTCACCTGAGTTAAACTGTGTGGGAAATCTAAATTTGCACAGTATGTAATTTTGTAGAATTTGGTAATTTTCTGGTTTTACGGTCAAAGTAACATTTGTTATTGCCCTACCATTTTCAAATATTGGGCAGATATGTTTGAGTAGTAAAAGCGTATTAAGGAAAGTAGCCTATTACATTCTTATTTCTGAATTCTGTACTCTCATAATAGAGCACCTCCAATATTTTGTGTCTACTTTGTCTTTTCCTTCTCTATCTCTTTTTAAAAATGTAACTGAAAAACCTCCTTTTTTAACCTCACTTTTGATTTACCTAAGCAAATGTGGGGCTCGAAAAGAAAATGGGGCAAAAAGATCAGAATCTGCAGTGACAGCCATAAGAACATTTTTATTCAGCAGCCACAGTCATGTTTTCTAGATACTACCTTCATCAGCATGTACTTGTTTGCTGCTCTTCCATCTCTTGAATTCAAGTAAAAATAAAAGTCCACAGCATATTCAATAACCTGTTGAGTCAATGACAGATATGGGCAGAAGAGTGGCTGCAGGCATGGCAGAAATGGATACTTCCACCCTCCCATGTAGAGTCGATAGCTCCCTCCTCATACATCCCTGGTGTGGTTGTATTGACAATGCATTAGGATTGGCAGCTGGCACTTGGCCTGAGTAAAGCAGATCAATGCTGTGGAGGCCACAGAGAGTTCCTGTATGTTCCACTGCAGCCCAGACCTGCTGCCACGTGTGAGGCCAATATGAATTGGAACAGTTATAATCTCCATGTCTCTGTGGGGCTGAGGGATCAATGGGCTCGTTGAGCTGGAGGTTTTCTGATCACTGCTACTGACCACTTGACCGAGGCCCTGACTTAACCAAGTGTGGTAACATGTGCACTGTGGAGAACGATATGTGTCAAGGCAGAGATACTATAGTTTGGGTTTAGTGCGGCTTGGGTTTACAGTATTGACATTTTAGCAAATGACACTAGTCAGAATTTAGGGGATTCATCATTTATCATAAGGCTGTCTAATGTTTTGGTGTCTTTGTTTATTTTTTCATAAAGTTGCCCAATTGTCCGTGAGATGGTACTAGAGAACAGAAAATCTAGCCACACACTGTTTCTAAAATGAAACATCAAAAAACATCAAGCTTCTTTAACCCAGTTTTAAATTCTGAAATTAAATTATCCCTCTTACTATTTAAAGTTGCCTTCACATTTTTCTCATATTTTTCACTGAAATTACTTTATTACACCAAAATAAAGCAAAAACATAAAAAAGGACAATCACCATCATCACCTTCCTCATCGTCGCAATGAATGAATGACATTGTTTTCTTTATTTTTAGTTTGTCAAAAATCTTTAACCTCTATGTCCACATTCTAGCTTTTTTACAAATGTTCACTCTATGCTATCAAAAATATAATTCCCCTATTTCACTTAACTGGCTTAAAAGCTTTTGTGCAGCTATATATTTTCATTCAGCGGTTTAATTTCTGACTTTCCCTTTTTATCATGTCATTCTCTGTCACTCAAAGCTGTCAAGGTCCGGTGGAGGGATCAAGGACGGGCCATGAACTCCTGGCTTTCTGCTCCAAACTCCCCCCAGAGCCTTCGCCTTTATCACAACAGTGCTACTTCAATGACAAACGCATGTGTGTGCGCAGAAAGAGTGAGTACAAGTAAACCATGTGCGTGCACGTGTACAGTCCTTGTGTGTGCTTGTGAGTGTATATGGGTTAATCGTAAGAGCACGGCCCCACTGCGGCCTGAGCAACTTCCTTTGACCTCGGTCACATGCCATGGAGGTGGTACGGTACCTTTGGTGTAGAGCTCTTTCATGTTTGACTTTCAGCACAAGTCCCTGGACGACGACCCCTGACACAACCTCTTACTTCCAACAGTGTGTGTGTGTGTGTGTGTGTGTGTGTGTGTGTGTCCACGTACTGCCAAATTCAGTCAGTATGATTGTGGATCCTCTTAAAAGCTTTCTGCCATATGATGTTTGTAGCCTAGTTTGCAAGAAATGTAGGTTAGAGTAACTGATTCAAAGATTGAACTTCTAAATGTATCTGCCTTACTCTAAAATGCTCATTGCATTAAAACAAAAGTGTGTGTTTGTTGTGTGCGTGTGCTACATCACATCCAGTTGGTGCAGAGCTGATTAGCAATGGGCTGAATGAGCTGTCTAAACCGGCTTAGGGCAAGGGTGAAAGTGAGATCATGTCCCAGCAGCCATAGATGGGCTCTCCCATTGTTCCGTCATCCCAACTTGGTATCATACTTTGTGTACGTCACTTAACTTTGTTAACGCGCCAATTTCCTGAAGCCAAGTGGCGGGGTAACTGTATGCATTTTGAGCTATCCATGTGTATGTCTATGCTGTATCGCTGTATACAGCAGACGGCAGTCAGTCCTCCTAGTGTTTTGGTTTAACAGGTCTCAGTGCACATGCAATGGAAATAATCCATTCAGTGTTTGTTTTAGAAATACATTTTTTCTTTTATGTTTAAAATCTTATCCGTCCATTTGGGATTATTCATTTATTTTTTAAAGATATTTTTCCCTTTATTTGACCCTTTTATTGACAGTAGTAAACCAGGGACATTGGCTACTAAGAGACACTCAGTTTAGGTTTTTGTCTTAGCTTCACTCTGGGGTCTTTGCTGCTCTGTATGTTTGGAAAATGCTGTGCACTCTTGGTCTGATTGAGCACTATCGAAGTACGACTTTAATGTAAAAATGAAAATAGTTTGTCCATATTTCCTGCTGCCTTTTTAGAGACAGAAAACTGTTTTTTAACAAGTGGTTTCTTATGGAAAAAATAGTTGAGTGGAAAAGTTATTAAGTGACAGTTTCTAGAAGAGACAAAAGTGATGGAGGGCAAAAGCAGCAAGAAAGTGATTGAGGAGAGAGATGAAAAGTTAGACTGTGGAAAAGAGAGAAAACAGAGAGAATGAGAAGATAAGTAGTAGACACCAGAGTGAACACACAACCTTGATATGCCTTCATATTTGATGAGCCACCTTACAGGGACCCTGTGCCCCTAGGGACTTCTGAACTCTGCTTGTGTAAGTGCGCTGATGCTCTCACTTTCCTCCTTCTACCTCCTCCCTCTCTCCTCTTATCCTCTTCTGGTCCACCTCAATCTTTTGCTTCCCCATCCTTTTGCCTTTTACTCCATCACCAAGCTCCTCCTTCTTTTTTCCCTTTTTCTTCCTCTTTTCTTTCTCTCTATGTCTCTCTGTGCCTCAGGCTCAGCCAGGCGGCAGTGCGCTAATGCACCATGGCACATTCTGCAGCTCTGAGTCACAATGCGACCAGGCTTTGCGCAGTGACCGCACAGCGACCTCACTCAGTAGCGCCGCACACAGGCGCAGTGCTGTACCAGGGCCTGTTTAGGGCAAAGACTGAGGTGATGGATGGGCGGGGGATAATAGGATGAAGGAGGAGAGGAGACGAAGCAGATGAATTAGGAGCTTATGTGTGCGGTTATAGCACGTGGAGCACGCAACATGACAAACGCCTCTGTGACCAGAGCAATCTGTAAGTCATGTATGTAGTATCTTATATGGCGGAAAGCACATATTTATGAACAGCTGAGCCACTACATCTAGATTCTCTCAATGATTATTGAAGGTGTTACTCCTTTAATCATTGCTGAGAGAGGAAGAAGGAAAGGAATGTTTTTTTTTTCTCTCCTGTCCGTTCCCGATGCCATGCTTTTTCATCCCTGAGGTCCTGACAGACATTTGCCATCACACCTTCCCATGATCCCAAGCTTTATTCCACATCTTTTAATCCTCACAGTTCAGCAGAAACAACCAGAGGGAAGAAGAGAGAAAAACATGTAAAAGGACTGAGATAGTGAGAAGACGAAGGAGGGAGGCCTTGAAGGTCACCATTTTGAATGTAAAGGGAAAGAGAAGAGACATAATGGCCCTCATTTATGAAACATGCGTACGACCTAAAACAGGCGTTGGATGGGCGTACGTGATTCCTACGCAAAATCAATTTTTGGTTAGGGTTTACTGACATTTAAGTCATTCGTTACAATTTATTAACCCTGAATTATAAAGTGCTACCCAGGTTTTATTAATTTATTTGACAGGGACAGTGTACATTAATTAACATTGCTGTAAATGCACCAGAGTTAGCCAAAAGGCTATTTTTCTTCCGTTGGCCCTGGACAGATCTTAAAATTGTCTCCCTAAAAACAACAACAATAAGAAGATTACAGTCAACAAGACAAATATAAAAAGTAGTAAAACAGATAAAACTCTTCAAATCCCGTTGTATAACGTATCATCTTACACCACCAGGCCATCAGAGCACCTCCAGTACTTTGATTTGAAAGCATGTAATAAGTAATGAGATCCTACAGTAGTGACCTTCAGAACTGCAGACTTCATAAGAAAATGAGTTCACCACATGAACTAGGATTAGGCAATATATTGATATTATATCAATATCGTGACAGTCCAGATACCGTCTTAGGTTTTTGGATATTGTAATATGGCCTCAATTTAGTCTTTTCCTGGCTTTTAAAGCTGCATTACAGTAAAGTGATGTAATTTTTTTTTATATCCACATTATTGATAATTATTTATCTAAAATATTTTGTTAAAGTACCAATTGTCAACCCTACAATATAGTAACTATATCGACATTGAGGTATTTGGTCAATAATATTGTGATAGCTGATTTTCTTTATTTTGCCCAGCCCTAGTGCAAACCTTCTGAACTTTGCTATGACCTCAGAGTTTACTGGTTCAGCTGCTGTGTGAACTCACACTCTGGTTGTGTGTAAAGCTGCAAAGATCACCCGCTCACCCAACACCATTAACAAGGTCAAATTTACACATATCCAATCCTTTTCTGTCAGGAGGTTGCGCTTGAACAGCAGAAGTTATCATCTCTGGTTTGCACTATTAACCTGCAAATGAACATCAAGCTTTGAGAGACAAACTGAAACACAACCACCATAACCTGCACTATAGCCAGGGTGTTCTGTATGTGCTTACACTACATGTGTGTGCAGTTTATTGTGTGTGTGTGTGTGTGTGTGTGTGTGTGTGTGTGTGTGTGTGTGTGCGTGTGCGTGTGTGTGCGTGCGTGCGAGAGATCGCTTTCCCTTTCACGTACTGTATGTATGTTGCATCGTGACCCTTTCTTATATGGTCTTCTTCTATCCAGGTCACGGCGCATTGGCTTGTCCCGGTTCATCAGCAGGGCAACGCGCCAGAAAAGCCCTTGTTCTTGTGTCACGCATCCTGCTTATATTCATAAAATGTAGTGTTAGTAGAGACAACGTAAACATGCTAATGCCATAGGGACAGCGATACCACAACAGCTTCGGGACAGTCAGCCACTTTATAATGTGTATACTGTGCCTAGATAAACATGATAAGACAGGAAATTAAAAACGCACACACAAATGCTAAATAGTGTTTGCCAGAGGTTTTTCATCTTTCCAATTTAAGTGCTTGTATTTTGCTGCTATTATGAAGCTGGGTTGCTGGATTTAGACTAAAATAAAGCCAGTAAGCAGGGGGGTGGGTTGGGATTTGAGTGGAGGGAGGTTTGTCCTTGAAACAGATGAATAGACAGCTGATCCGATGACCTTCCCCCTAAAAAACTAACAATGTTCTGACAGTTACTTTCCTCTCCAGAGACATACAGCAGCCACACTCGCCTAATTACCACCTTATTCAGCATTGTGGCAGCTACATAAGAAACATTGAAATCCATTTGGACTGACAAGACTAAAAGGATGTAGCCTCATACCTTGTGTATAGCATGTTGATCACTGTATTATTGATGCGGGATAGTGCTTTATGAAGCTTTGCTAGAACTGAAATAGACCTAAACCTAACCCCAAAGACTTTAAATGCTTAATTCCCGTGTAAATCAAAACACAAGATTTATTCACATAATTAATTGGCTTCCTGGTGTAAAAGTAATTAGGTAAAAGAAAAGTAGTTAATTTATCATAGTATTTTATAAGGTTAAAAATCGTTTATCAAACTGTTGACTTTTCGGGGAGAAAACAGACAGCCCTTTTTTTTTTTTTTTTTTTAAAGCTTGACAGTGAGCATTTTTTTTTTTCTATTAAGTCGATTATGAAAAGGGTTCATTAGTTCAAGAAGTTGGAGAGAATTACCTATTCAACAGATGTAAAAATCGCCAGTGTTGAGGTTAAAATGCTGATTCGGGCTGCAGAACAACAAGGACGCTAGTTCAACCAAAGTTCTCTTATTCAAAAAGAACTCAAATGAAGCTTTTTAAAAAATATAAAGCATGAGAAAATTCAAACCAATGTCCCTCTACAGACTCAATTTGACTCACTTTGAATGCAGTGAAAGGTTTTATTTGTGATTGCTGGTGTTTTCACTCCTTTTACCTGGAAGATGTTTTGATGGAGCACTCAAAAGATATCTGCAATCAATCTCCACTGTATTATGATAAGACTCTTTTAGTTTTATATTTTTATTTTGTACATTTTTGATGCAAGACCCATAGTGCAACACCTCTTTAAAATATACTTAAAGCTGCATTAACTGCAGGGCAAACAAGCTGTAAATAAAACACTGACATATTTCCATACTGTAAAGTAGATATGACACTCACTGTGTTGGCAAACTGTTACATCCAGCAGACACAGAGCGACATTAGCATCTATTTAGATTGTGTTTCTGGCAACCTAACAAATCAAATCCAATATCCCCTTTCCTTTTAGCTTTGTTTTGTATCCACCAACACCTGAGGGAAATTTCTGGCACTTTAGCTGCTTAATGCTCCACTATGTTTACCAGCTATTTGCTATCTTTGTCTGTCTGCTGTTTAGTGCTGTGCAGGTAGTGTAGTGTTTAGTAGTGAGAGTGGTGACAGTGACTCAGATGCAGTAAGAAGAAACAATCCCATTTGTTATTTCCGCAATCGCACATAATATAAGTCTGTGAATGTGTGTGTCTGTCGGATTTTGTGTGTGTGATCCTCATCTCCCCTGGCATCCCCCACAGTGCCGAAACTAAGGTCTGCCACCCTTTCTGTCCATCTCCTCTTACCTGGGGTACAGGGTAAGGCAGAGAGCAGCAGATGTTGATCTCGTCTGGCATGTTTGGGCTCTCCCTGCATTTTCACACACCTACTGTGCTGTGTTAGTCTGCTCTTACAGCTAATGTGTGTGGGTTTTTGTATCTGTGACAACGGCAGATGTTTTTTTTAACCCATCCATACAGTTGTGTTTCCTTGTTATCATTCATATACTGTATATACATTGACGTGTGTGTGTGTGTGTGTGAGAGAGAGTGTGTTTGTGTGCGCGTGCATGTTCCCTTGTGTTTTAGAAAAATGTGTGAATGCGATACATGTGCGCCTTCGAGCGTTGATCTGTCTATCTTCATCAAGTGTTGACGTTCAAGTGACGCCTTCATGTGCTTTGATTGTGTCCGTTCCCCCTCAGGGAGGGAGATATGAGCCATACAGCTAAGTCGTGAGCGTGCTCAGTGTTGCATCTCTGAGTTGGGTTAAGGTATCTCCACGTTTGACCTGGGGTCGCCTTAACTATTGTGATCGAAGTGTGAAAAAGAAATCTGTGAGCGTAAGAAATGAGGGTTAAATCACACTTCGGACCAGAGTCTGGCTCCTCTGGTTACCAGGTGTCCTCTCACCTCAGATAATGTTTAATGTGTAGAGAGGAGAACAGATCCTGAGAGGACTCCAGGAGTTTTAAAAGCAGTGTAAAATACCCTGGAGACATCCAGAGGTACAGTTTAGAATAAACTGTACAGTAGCTGCATGAATAGGCAGAAGGAAACACCTCCACATATGCAAATATAAATACATATACAGACAATTGAGGTTGACATACTGCATGACAACATGGAAGTAGACATATACTGAAATGTGCAGCACGTGCACAACAACGGTATGTACAAGGGTCTTAGAGTGATTAATGTCTGACTGCAGATTTTCTTTCAGGTAAAGAAAAAGGACTTGTCTGTAAAGCTGTTTACTTGTTAGTTTCTGATCTCCAATTCACATATTTGAGCATAGGTGCAGAAAAAGCTAAAAAAAAAAAAAAAAAAAAGTAAAGAGTAACTTTACACCAGGCTGAAAAGCAGTGTTTTTATTGCCTTCTCTGGTTCAGTGTTTTAAGTATGTAGCAACTCTGTTGGCAGAACTTCTCTGCTGCTCAATCAGTACCGATTGTTTCGTTTTAGGAGTCACAGGAAAAAATACAAATCTTTATTCCTAAAGCCATTATTAATAAGATGTAATTAATTGCTTGAGAACTAGTATTTTAAATATTGTTGGTGCTATAAAGTTCTCATCAATAATGGCTCAATATGTACACATTTGGATAATGCATACAGATGGTAGTATCTTCCGTCAGCAGCTGCCGAGGAACTGCATGCTTTTATATCACTGCGATAGTGCTCTTAGGCAGTGAGAGGAAATGACATCTCACCTCACCCACACAGCCAACACAGGCTTTTAAAAACCTCTGAGGTCCTTCCCTCAGCTGTGTCCTCACCCATTATACACCGCCAGCCAAAGAGCCACGCTCCTTGCTCTGCTCTGACCTAATGGGCTGTGAAGCAGCAAAGGGAGGGAGGGGGGTGACTATCTCTCACCTCTATCTGTTTTTTTTTTTTTTTTTTCCTCCGCATGTGTGTCTTTCCCTTTTTTTGGTTTGATTACTGTAGTTCATTCTTTAAAAACACCAAAAACATGTATTCCTTTTAGTGCTGGATCTGGGATTTAGCACTACATCTGCAGAATGTTTTTGTTGTTGAATTTGCTGGACTAAATACAGAACCAGGAAACATATAGATGATTATTCCAGGACCCTAGAGCTTTGTGCCCCAAATCATAGTAGATGCAGGCAGCAAACAATTTCAAAATATCAAGATTTAATTTCTACCTATGCTACAGCAGTCAGTTTCAGATTAAATCAAGATTTAAACATACACACACACACAGGAATGAAGGTTTATGTTTGCAGCTCAGATATCCAGCTGTTTGCACACTTAAAGTGCTCAATAACAGACTGGGGTCTGCCCAAGGGAGGATAGCAGCGAGAGAGAAAGAAAGATTATAAAGACAAGGGAGTAGAAGAAGAATTCACTTACCATGTTTTCATTAATCCACCACTTGTTATTTTGAGCCTGTTCTTTAATACTACTCTAGAGGTAATATTGGCTTAATCAACGACAGTTTCAGTCTCAATAGTTTTTTTTTTATCTGATTCCCCGCCCTTCTATTGAGCCCCAGGACTTAAGTATTCCACTGCATGTCTGAAATGGTGTAACTAGACTTTGGAAAGATTGTTTGACTCTTGAATCCAGAGTGTAAAAGGAATTTGCCTTCCTGTTTTTTTTTTGGGTGTAGTAACACATGCTGTAGACTTCGATTTCAGTCAAGAGTTTTGTTTTTGTTTTTTGACATCTCACTTGCCCACAGCTGGGTGGCTGGCAGTACTGTTCTCTGTGCTGTAAAGAGGATTGTATGGCCTAACATGTTTGCATGCATGATGGTTTTTGGCAACTTACAGGCAATGATTTGTTATTTTTGTCTGCTGATTAGTGGGTACTTTAGGAAGACAGATGTGTGGCTCAAAACAGGCTTGCAGAAAGAACAACATGCAGTATCTGCTCATGCTTACAAACTCCTCGTTCGGACACACACTGATTATTAACTACTTTAATCTTAAATAAGACCCAATTTGCACTGGTCTTTAAGCTTTGACGTCACTTTAAAGTCCAGGTTGTGTGTGTGTTTAAAGTTATTTTAACCTTGTTAATGTGGTCTTTTACGCAGCTCAGCCATCTTGACGCTATACATAGGCCTATGTACGTAGGCCTAGTTTCTTTATAGTCCACCACTGGCTAGTTTCTTTATAGTCCACCACTGGCATCTGACTTAAACCTGTCCAGACTGGTGCTCTATGATGGACTGTCAGTAAGTCAGAAACAGAGGCTTTGTTACGACAGCTGTACATCACTGTCATGGATTTGAGGAGTTGACCTTACACAACCAACCAGATTCCATAAACTGGATTCAGGTTAGCAGGAATGCAGGGAGAAGCCCTTTAGTGGCCTTAAAATCAAACTGCATTCGTAGAAGTCAGCCTTCTCTTCCCCTCTTATTTTTTCAGCTGGCTAGGCAGAGCGGCATCATTAGACTGCTCAGCTCAGACGAAGAGTCCAGAAAGAGATCTCATGATGGATGATAGGACTGAAAGCTTGTTTGTCCGCAGGACACCAAACAGCAGCTCCTCAGGAGCTGGTCAGAGTTCAAGGGTGACGCCCGGCCAAAGGAGCCCCCTCAAATCGTCCTGTTTTATGAGACTTCCGCGGGCTAAAATGACCTGACAGCGCTTGATGCATTTGCTGCCTGGCACATAAGTGATCTGAAAACTCTGAGCTATTTTTGCTGATGTTAATTTGCTCTGTGTTAGGGCCTCGGTTCACAGCTCGGTCAGCCTTCTCTGATACTATATTCCCGTTTGTTTCAGTAAAGGTTCTCCCGTCACATCGCATTTAGGTTGAGATGCCTGTGAACTGTGAATGCACCGCGCACAGGGACCCAACCACGCTGAAGCTTCTGGGTCCTAGAGTCTGTCGGGTTCAGGCAGGATCTCCCCATGTTTGTGGTGTTGTTAGTAATTTAGTAAGTTTGTCTGTGTGATAAATGTGCTGAATGAAAAGTAGAAATATTGAAAGTATTTTTTTTTTTTTTTAATCTTTGCATTTTATTTTTTATTTTTGCATCTCAAGGGAAATTTAATGCAATCAACTTTGAAATCCCACTTGACTAATAGCCTAAAAAATAAAAAGGTTTACATTTTTACATTTTTCATTACAATTAACAAAATATTAACAAACTGTAGCATGCATGAAATACATGAATTTAACTAATTTGATCTTCAATTTTTTTAATACAATTGTTATAATTTCTTTCAAAGCAAATAGGGTTAACCCCAAAAAGTAGTATTTGTAATTCTAAGGTATTTTTTTTAAGATGCCATTTTGATGTATAAAATGTGACTTTAAATTGTAATTTGTGAAAAAATAGGCAATTTTTTAAATTGTATTTTAAAATAAATACAAATACACAATTGGAATAGTATCAGAATAAAATTACTATATTTTTAAGAGTAAAAAGTACCTGAATTGTGCAGCTGTATCCACCAAGCAGCAGTAGACTGACTGTGTGTCATCTAAGAAAAGGGAGCAGTGACTTCTGTCTTTATACCGAGCCCTCCTCAGTGGGCAAGCTGATCTCGTCATTGTCCTTCTTGTTAACTCTGATTTTATGAATAATTCATCACACAATCAGAACCACAAATGAGCATGCTAATTGGTGCCTTTTTTATCATCATCATCATTATTACTGTTATTATTCCAATATCCGGTGCGTACGATTAAACATGAAATTAAATTAATGGGATGGTGAGAAAAATATTTTTCTAATAGCCCTGCATTAACCCTCTTGTTAATTTAAAAAAACGATTTAGGGAAATTAATTTTAAATTTGAACACCGTTTGTGAAGGGAAAAAAAATCTCCAGCTAATTTAAGTATTCATTTGTGTAATAGCTCAATTTGTTTGCCAGTGGAGATATGCTAATATTTTTTTTCAAACAAGCTGGGGGAAGAAGAACAGAGGTTTAAATAAAACATGAATAAAACTGAATACTGAAAACAGATCCACCTCATGATGTTATGTGTACTAGAAAAAAGCCAGGCCTATAGTAGTGTCGTTACTGTATCCTCTCTTTATTCTTATTCAAATTTCATGTCCAGTGGTTATTTTTTATTTAAATTGGCTTTCCAGTGGTGGGTACACACCAATAGCCCTTTTGGCTGCAGCAACAACAAAAAAGTGCATGAATGCGTGTGTCCCTTTAAAATAGCCAGAAGGTGAGTGTGTGCCTTACAGTAAATCAGTTAAACGAAGGTTAACACATGTTGAGGCAGAATACAACCATAATGAGGTCGCATAAAGTTCATGACTGAGTAAATATATTTTCTGAATGTGTTTTCCCCTTCTTTTATATTTCTGAGATGTCATTTGGAATGCAAGGTTTGACTCGAAGCCAAGGTTGTTGCATAAAAAATACACTTTGAAGTTACATTTAAAATTAATGTAACAACTACACTTACTACGTCATGCTAAAGGCCCACTAGTTTACATCCTCTTCCTCATGCATTCACAGATAAGCTACACATTTGCAGCATGAATCTCTTATGTTACAGATATGCTGTGAGTTTATTTTTCATTAATGATGCCTCTATTTTTTTTTTATATAAATAAATAAATGGTCCTGTAGTGCATCATGTAAATACACATTTAGAAGTTATTAGATGTCAAACAGACCTCAAAACTCATCTATTGGAAAATTATGTTTTAGAATAATCTGTGTGACAAATTAATGGAAACTCAAAGGTAGGGCTGCCTAATTATGGCCAAAATGAAAATCACGATAAGTTAGATTTATATATTCATGTGTGTTTATATATATATATATATATATATATATATATATATATTTTCTCTTTAGCTTTCAACTGTAGCAAATTAGGGAATTAAAATTAATTTAATATATTACTTGCATTGGTATACATGACTACTCTACATTGCTGTGGTTCCTTTATGCACAGTGCTGCACAGAGATGAAAACATAAAGCTTCACAGCGCCCACCTCTGGACTCAGTTCCTCAGGTACAGGTAGGTGACTAAGATGTGTTCCGATGTGTTGGAAAAACGCTTGTAATAGTCCAGGTGTGTGAGAAGATTGAGGACCTAGACCTGCAGGGCTCCTGAAAAAGCGGCATCACTGCTCTTCAGTTTGCGTCAAAACGCATTAAAATGCACCCGCAGCAATAACACAAAAAAGAAGTTCTCTCTCTCTAGTTCCTCCTCTCTCCATCTGTAGCCATGTTTCCATCAACGTATCTTTATGCAGATTTTGAAGTATTGCATTAGAATATTTTGAGGTGGTTTTTGCCTTTTTCAAAAAAGAGTTAACACGCAAAATTGGAGATGGAAACAGCTTTGCCAAATAAGTTGTGATGTAGCAAACATGTAAGATATGGGTCCCATCCAGTACGCTGTAGACTTGTGGCACAAGGTGCGTAGTGGAGATGCGGTGCGCTATTGCCTCAGCCACGTCCGGTAAATTGACAAATTGGTTCAACAGCTTGAATCGTATGGCCCTGCACACGTATACACAGTGACAAACGTTGTCTTGCTGACACCAAACGTCTCTGCCACAATCCTGTATTCTGCAGGTAGACAACTTGTGCAATGCTACCTCTCTCCATTTCGCCAAACAACTTAGCTTCAAAACTCTTTGATTTAGCAAGCCAATATGCACTTTACAACCATGTGTAAAGTCAACTTACGCTTAACGTAGTTTCGTTTATCCGCTCTAAACCAGTTGATGTTTGAAATGTTTCTAATTCTTTTTTTTTAAAAAGGTTGCTTAAAATTCATATGACAATTAGATGGAAACATGGCTTGTGAGGCAACAGTGGCAGCAGCAACCAGTTGCCATGGCAACAGAAGCAGATGTTGCCATGGTAAGGGGGTTTCTTCTCTCTGATCAGGATGTGAACTGTTGACCTCGGTCTTTCAAAAAAAATAGAAATGGCAGTAATGGATATGGATTTATGGGTGTGTAAGCTGTAGCTACATTGCCTTTAACGCAGCCTGGCACACCATATGCCACTGTCTGAATCTTTTATGATGTGGGCCTACTTACTTGCAGAGTCTGAGCGATTTGCTTTGCTCATGGGCTCTAAGGGCTTTGCAGCAGGACACACACTCATTGTATGATGGATCCACACAGTATAAACTGCATTTTTACCTCCTCTGTATATACATGGGATGACGAAGGCATGCTGTGCATCTTTATAAGCAACAAGTTCTACAACCAAGACAAATCTCATTTCAGACTGGGATTGATAGAAGAAATATAAGTTTATTAGAAAAGAATAAACTGCAGCCCAGGCTTACGGTGAATAAAATGACCTAATCTGCTACATGTGACTCACACACCGCTGAACCAACTGTAGACCTAATTTGACAGACTAGGATACACACACAGTATGCATTAATGGCTCCAGGCACAATTTGAGTCACCGCAATGCTACAGTAACCACAAGGGCCTACTTCTGCATGCTTTCCACAGGCTACAACATGCAGGCTTTAAAGGTGAACTATTATGCTTTTCCATATAGCTATAATGTTGTAATGTCAGATTTCTATATTAAACATGTCAAGAGCTTTAATTAACAAACGTATTTCAGAGAAAACCTTGTGAGCTAAAACGTTCAGATTTTTAACTGTTCTGAACGCTCCAGTTCCAACAGTTGTTTCTTTGCGATGTTAACGTTGTCAGTGTAGCTACATGTAGTTTAAACATGCACAGTTATGTAGTATTTGGTTCAGAAGCCTTTAATTGGTGTTTTTCACGGTACAAAGTCCTGCTGTATACTTTGTTGATGCAACAACAACAGGAGCGAGATGCTGACAGTTGACCAATCCGAGCAGACTGGGCTTTTTCAGGAGGGGGGCTTAAAGAGACAGGCATTCCTACAGAGCATCTCAGACAGAGGAGGAATTCAAGTGCAGCAGCCAGGGGCAGCATGAGAAAGATAGTTTTTTAACATTAAAGCATGTAAATATGTTCTAGTTCAAACAAAATATACAAGTATAAACCTGAAAATGCTATTTAATAGATCACCTTTAAAGCTTTACAACATAAAGACCTACTTGACCAGCCGTTCTTGCACCACTGTCTAGTTTGGTGTACTGTATGTTTTTGCAGAATGTCAACATTGTATAGTCATTGTAGTCATGTAGCTCTTTATTCCTGGTACCTAGCATTTTGTTTTTTTATATTTTATTTACTAAAAGTAGGATGGTCTATTGTTGTTAAAATCTCTTCTTTGAGAGATGCATGGTCAAATTTTCAGCATCATTTTTAATAATAAATTATCCACAGAGGTGTAATTAACAAACGGTAGAATATTGACAGCTACAATAGTCCTTCCTTGGTTGACTTCCTTATACTCACGTAATTAAACTTTAATCTGCTCCTGACCTCCATCCAGGGCTGTGACTCCTGCTCTCTTATGGCCTATCAAATTTTCATAGGTGTAATTGAGATAAACCCAAAATGGCATAAAGATTCCTTCCATATAGTCCTGGAGGAAAAGTAAAAGAAATTTGGCTTTGGAGAGAGAGGAAGAGAGACAGACAGACAGACAGTCAGTCAGACAGACAGACATTGCCCAAGGGTGTGAGTTCATGCATGTATTTGTACAGTGTTTACATCTGCATGCATTAAATAATGAGCAAAACACAGCATAGAGTACATAGGCCTACTGTACCAATGGGACATTGGTACAGTACAGTACGCTCATCTTCTGTGAACTATAACCCCATGCTGCTGGGCATTCAGACAATAGCACATCTGTTATAATCTGATCTTGCTTTGATTAAATAGGCAAATATGATGGTACACACTGACTCTATGACTATCCAAATGAGGACCAAGCCAACGCCAGACAATTAAATGGGCAAAGCAAACAGAGTGCGTGAAGTGATTGAAAATGACAGTCTATGAAAGCGAGGAAAAAAAGAGAGTGAGATGGGAATGTGGGAGGAGAAGGAAGAGAGGAGCTGACAGGAGTGGTCATAGATGCGAGTGTGTTCTGCTCGATGCAATTCAACACTCAAAGACATGTTGCTCTGACAGTGTGGATTAAAATACATAGCAGCTTTCTGTCTCTCACAGTTGACCCCAGGTCTGTAAATCTATCCTGCAGTCTGCTGTGTCAATCTTTTCATTAATTAACACTTTCTACAATGGATGGATTATTTAAAGAGACGCAGAACAACTAGGTCACTTTCACTCTGGGAGTTTTCACTCTGGGTGTCTTGTGCCTATATAGAAGGGGTGGCCACATTACAAAGTAACATCTTCGATTTCCCTCCTGGTTGTAGCCATTCCCTTGTCATCCTCCTGCTGCTCTCTTTTTTTCCATTTCTCACCCTCAGGCATCTACCACCATGAGCTAATCATTGGATGCTTACTTATAACCAGAAATGTTCATTATCCTCTCCTCTTGCATCCTGACCTTTAGCTGAACTTGCCTCACAGCTCCAAGTAGGCCATTGAGACAGAGAAGCAAAATGTCAAAGGTGGGGTGAAAAGGCAGCAGGTCCAACTTTTTCACATCCTTTGCTGGACTGTAGTACTTTTCTAATGTTTTTAACTTGTCTTCCTCCTCTTGTTGGGAAAATAATTTCCCTTTTATGTTTACATGTTTAACATCGGCCAATGCTCATAAAGATGTACCACTTTGCACTAAATGTCCAGATTGTGTTTATCGCAGTCAAAAGTGCCACTAAAAATATTTGTAGGATATTACAGATGAGAGATTCTGCCTTTTGCTCTGGGTAGAAAATACTATATTTTATTCATGCTGTAAGATACATGACATGTCACTTTCATTGCCCCTCAGATATCTCACTGAATAAATAAAATCTATATGTAATTATTTCTTTCTTTCAGTGAGTGGAAATAAGCCGTCATATCTGGAGGATCTCTTGGTGTGTTTCAGTTCAATTGAACCTTAAAAACAGAATAAATTACAGCCCTGAAAAAGATTGACTTTAAAGGCATCGTAACTCATTCAGCTATAAAACGGAAGCTTAACATATAAAAAATCAAATACAGTAAAACTGCTTTAGATAGAGTTAAATGTGGTGTATGCAATTGCTTTAGACACAATATGAGTGAAAATGTAGCCACTGAGAAGTCTTGTTTTTAAAATAGTTAAGCAGCACTTGGAAATAAGCCACATTCACAGAAATATAATTATGTAATCTGCACGTGATCACATCACAATATGTGGTTAAGCGATTAAAGTAAATATTCTTCATTTTTTTTATAATTTTGGAAATGTTAGTTTGAATATTCATTTCACTCGGCTTTACTGTGTGTCATACTACATAAGAACACTGAGTTTTGAAACACGATTTGAAAGCTGCTTGCACAGCACTCGATCAGTCAATCATTTTGGCCGCCGCCAGCTACTCAGCCAATAGGAGGACACAGGGCCCTCAGGGGGTGTGTCTCATTAGCTAGATTCCAGGACCTGGCTCTGGCCCACTGGACGCACTCAGCCGAAAGGAATGCAATCCAGAGGGGGATTCATCATCTACAGCATCGTCTCCTCTTTTTCTCGCTCTTTCTCCCCTCCCTCCTCGGGAAAGGAGTGGGCAGGGAGAGGAGAGACAGTAATACACACAGAGGAGCATAAAAATGCCAGAATCAAGTATTTTTTCCTAGGTTTTGTTGAACACTAACTTATATAAAAACTACGATTTCTTCATTTTACACATCAACAGTTGATGCTACTTTCTAGATCAGCTGAACTTTAAGCTTCTGTTCTCGCACACCTGGTCACCTTTTTACCCCAGTAGGAACATTTTGTGCTTTTGTGGCCCTCCCTTGCGCTTCAGTTATTTTGGATACAGATTCCAGAGGGCCTGTGTGAGACCATGGCTGGTTGACTGTCTAATTCTGAAAGGCTAATGTTATCTAAATGTACCCGCCGGGAAATGGCTGAGATGGGGCAGATCTGGAACTCCTCATGGTCCATCAAGTTGAATATAAATCTTCACCCTCGAGCGACCTGCATTGACCTTTACAGCCACGATCATGCACATACCTACCTGTCCACTACACCAGATGCCGCTTTAGCCTTTGCCTACTATTTCCTGAGGTGAGGGATCCATTAGCAACTTATTAAAGGTGCAGTAGGTAAGCTTTATAAAACTAACTTTCTGTCATATTTGCTGAAACTGAACATAGGATCAAGCAGGTAATTAAAAAAATAAAATGCAGCTCCGCTGGCACCACCTACAGCCTGTAGTGTGATCTGCAAAAATCCACAGCTCCCTGTTCAGATGCACCAATCAGGGTTATGGGGTGTTTCTAACTGCGTGTAAATCACTGCTCATGCACATGCATTCATTCTCCCTTGTGGGGGGAGGGGCTTAGGAGACCATTTTGGGCTTTAGTGGAAAGGGGGATGGAACTGAGAAGTTGTCCATGTTGAAACTTTTTGATTAAGTCCTGGATCTTCCCAATCCTACCTACAAAACCTTTAATACGAACATATAAAGTTGTCAAATTAGTCTATTTTAGGGGACTTACTGAGTTAAAGAGATTGCTAAAAAGACAAAATAAGTGTCCCTTTGCACTCATCTATAAAGCTTCAGTAAATGACTCATTAACCATTATTAAATACAATATTTCCAGCCTATAAAACCCCTTAGAAATTGTGCTGTTTTAGAAATTGGTAACAACAAAGGGATTTACGTGGTTAAAGGCAAAAATTGACAGTTTTTTTTTTCGTCATAGCCTTAAAAGAAGAAAACAAATGTCAAATTAAACAGTTTCATCCAAAGCGAGATACACTTCATAATTGAAACATACTCAAAATGATACCTCACATGCAAGAAAATCCAATTTTGTGCTACAATGATCCTGAAACGAACAAAATTATGTATTTGATGACAAAATAATTTTTGTTTTTCATAATTCTGACATCTAGCTATTCTTTTCTCCCAATAGCTATGTATTTTTCGTAATAAGAGCCATAGTCTATTCCAGTGACAACCAAACACACAATCAGAACATGATTTATTATAAACTAGCAACAGACTGTCATGTTAATTACGGTGAGTCAGAAATAAACCTGGAGTATTAAAGCCACTTGAATATTAATGGAGGTGTTAAAGTGAAATCCCATTTATTTCCCTCCTGGGTCAAGTACTGGAAAAAAAATATATTGTTGGAAGCACCATTATTCAAATGAGAGTGCACAGACTTTAATAGAAATCAGTCTAACCATTAACTTTTGTTTTAACACAGCCCAGTAATTCGGTTTCCAACAATTGTATACATGATTGACTGTGCCGTTTCCATCTATTGTTGAGCATGTAAATGTGGCCCCATCCATATATCCCAAAAAGCCTCATTCAGAACCTTAAAAGGCTCCAAATAAAGATAAATCAGGGTTACCATGTTGCCTTAATCTGAACTAATGCCAGCTAAAACTGAAATGAGTGCCCAAGAGTGGTTTTTATCATTCACTGTTTGTGGATATGGAGCAAGGATTCACCTTTGAACTTGCAAATATAGTGATGATTTTTGTTTCCTGAATGGCCTTGAATGGAAAGAATAAAGAGCATGATGGGTGTTGAGATCAAAGTTCATTAAAGAAAAAACACATTTTACATGCTTGTACTTGTTGAATCGTCATGCCTAAAATGATCTAACCTTTGTGTTAATACACTTTTAGATCATTAGTATACTCAGCTAAGGTTAAGGAATCTGTTTTTATAAAGGAAACATGGCAATGCTGTTTTGTATTGATAAGATCCCTTAAAATACTACTACATATCCTATGACTTCTTGCTTCAACACCAAACCACAACCAAAATATTCAAATATTAGAATACCATGTATTTTTAGGACATATACCTGAAATAAAAGATACTATATCCTGAATGACTAATGCATTATTTTAAAACAATAATTAGACATTTTGGACAATACGCTTATATCTTGCAGAGTGGTTGGGTGAGAACATTATTACTGCTTCAACACTGTTAATCATTGCCTCAGAGTTGTTGGTAGGTGTATTTTGTTACTTTAGACCAAGTCTAGCTATATCTTTTTACCTATCTACGTTAGGCTAAGCTAACTGGCTGCATGGCTTCCTATTTAGCTAAAGCATAAACATGAGGGTGTTATTAAACTTCTTATCGAACGCTAAGCTAATACTAAAATGAATAAGGATTTTCTTAAGTTCCTGAAGATGTTTGATACCACTGTCATGTACTGTATGTGCATTAGCTAACTACAAATCTACTGCCAGGCGCCAGTTAGCTTAGCTCAGCACAAAGACTGGAAACAAGGTAAAACCGTTAGACTTGCTCTGTCCAAAAATAACAAAATCTGACTTCCAGCACTTCTACAGCTCACTAATTAACATTTAGCTATATCTTGGTCATTTCATCTGATATCTTGATTGTTTAGTCTGTACAACAACCACGGGTAAAAAGCAACAATTTGTAGGGTTATTTACCAAAGTCACTTTGCTAATCTATGTTAACTTGCTGCTGGCTGTAGCTTCATAGATGCTGTACAGTAAGCCCGTAATTGCATAATTGTCCAACCGCAATGTTTTGTAGGTATTGCTGTATCTTTGTTTAAGCACAATTATTTAGCTAAGGTCCTAAGGGATATGCCTGATGGTAATTATAAGTTTAATGTTAATTTCAGAAACCAACACAATGGTTTATGATAGTGAGGCGTGTTTTTCTTGTGTTATTACATTATCTGGATCAATGTGATTTATTTATTATTTTGTCTGAAAAATAGATATTTTTTAAATTTGACTGAAAGAGACAATTATATTGTTAATTGCAATTATTTCTAAGACAATTGTATGTTAAAATTTTGAATTGTTGAATTGTTGGCATGAGAAATAAGCATAGTCTGGATGAGCATATTTCCCAAAATGTCGTACTGTTCCTGTAAATGCATTTCTTCAAAATGTTGTATAATGAGCTATTTGGTATAGTTTTAAAACATTGTACTCTACAATTTTGAATAAAGCATTCTTTGCTCTTTATTAGGACTGGACATCTATCTATCTAATGATGTTTGGCTGTGCAACATGCATTTCTTATGATGTACTGTACTCCAAAGTTTTTGTCATGCAGCGTTGATGAGGTTAAAACTTCAACAGCCTAAAACATTTGAAACTAAACCACTAATAACTATGTCTTGGAAATTTGCAGAAAATCATGCACTCTATCATTCCAAGCTTATAATCAATAAATCAAGTGTGTTGACATGAGCTATGTGATGGTACATCTAAGGATTTAGATATTTAAAAGGGTGTTGCTAATGTTTTAGTATGACTTGAGTTTGTGCTGGATACCTGATATGTTTAAAACATTATGCTAAAATGTATGAAAATTATGTCTGCCTCAACTGCAATTTGACAACTTTTTTCATCTTCTTTTTCTTCATTTATCCACAGATGCTTTGAAAACAGTCCCACCCTGCAGGGATGATCAAAGAAGCAGGGTATCCATCTTGAAACAACACCCTCTCATTTGCCTCCAAAGGCAGGTCACATTGAATGGACAGATTAAAAAACATTGCTGCCATGTTAGATACAGACCAGCACTCACACTCCATAATTATTAGCCTGATGATTGCACACAAGTGTTTTTGCTTGTTGCATCTGGCTCTGTGGATGATGGAAGTTGTTGTATCTATCCTCCCGCATTTTCCTGGCTGTCAAACATTGCATTCTGAAAACGCCATACTCCTCTCATCAAGAGTCATAATTTACTTGTCAAAGCAGGAGTCCTCTCAGCATGCGGCAGGCTCCCTGGGGTTATAATTGCGAGACGGTTTGGTTCTCCTTAAATGCCTCCAGTGAAGATGGAGCACAGGCCTGCTAGTCAAGCTTTGTGTACTCTTTCCTTTTAAAAGCAGCCATTTACACAGAAAATTGTAAAACACGGTTAAAAAAAAATATTTGACTAGCTTTACTATACTTTTGCCATCAACTCCTTGTCATCAGTGACATTTAACACTGATTACTTTGGTGCTCAGAGAATTGTCTCTACACTGATGCAAGGTCCCCATCTTGTGGAGGGAGCAGGAAAGTCTGTCTCAGTCAGGTCATTTGAGAATTTTAAAGATTTTTTTAAAACACTAAATAAGTAATGACTATGTATATGAATCATTCAGAAAGCAGGATGTTAAATTCAGCAATTCTCAAGTACTTTTACTTCCATTTCCTGCTGCTTTATGCTTCTTCTCCACATCTCAGAGTGTACTTCTCTAATTTTCACTCCACTCATTTTGACTTTGTGATATTGGTACTTTGACTTACAGCAAATAAAGAATCTGAGTACTTCTTCCACCACTTTCTAAATTTATTAAAAAATATTCAC
This sequence comes from Percina caprodes, assembly GCA_013375575.1. Classification (NCBI taxonomy): domain Eukaryota; kingdom Metazoa; phylum Chordata; class Actinopteri; order Perciformes; family Percidae; genus Percina; species Percina caprodes. Next base: position 3,122,307 of record JABXJD010000028.1, on the reverse strand, counting down.
GTAAGATGAAAGACACTTTTTACATGATAAATTCATAGTCTCGTCACATTTGTCACCATATCATCCATCTTCTCAAACAATCTCTCAATCAAAGAATGACTTTTTTTGCTGCCAATCACATGATACCTGCCCCCACATCTCTCTACGAGCCCCATTAGGTCCCCGTTCCTCAGGATGTGCTGCTCTGCGCTCTCCCCTAACATTTCCCCCCATGTGAACAGCACCAGCGTGCGCTGCCAAATGTCTTCCCCAAACAAACTCATGTGCTCCTCTATTGCTCTCCTGTACTTCTGTGTGCAGGTGAGGAAGGCGGGAATGAGCAGGAGGACGACATGAGGTCCGGGGTGACACCAGGAGATGCTGTCGAGAATGCTTTTCCTTTGCGTTGTGTTGGTCAGATCTGGCCCGTCTCGCCACTTCAGACCGAGCGGTTCTGCGACTGTAAGTTGGCGTCCGGCTACTTGACCTTTCCAGGACCTGAAGGTAGACCCGTCGTGTTTGAATGCCTGTCCACACAGGATGGTGACTCCTGCGGGGGAGCGAGATGACCAGGACTCCCCTAACACCACCACCCTCAAACCCGACCCGGGAAGGTCTTTGTTGTTTGAGCTTCTGTGACCCTGACCTGCAGATAAAAACTCAAACTTTCGAATGAGCTTTGCACTTTGCAGATCCTCACTGCTTTTTACCTTCCTCGTCTCCTCTCCTCTTCCTCTCCTCTCTTCCTTTTCCTTGGCCATCTCCATCTCTTTCATTGTTTCAAGGTGACAGTTATTGCTCTCTGCAGCCGACGATGCTGTTTTCATCCTCAGATCCTCCCTATCCTTTTCTCCTCTATCTGACTCTCTTCCTTTTCCTTCTCCCCCTCTCTTACTGACCTCTGGGCACATTAAATGCAAGTCATCTTCTGAGCTCTCAGCTACAGCTGTCAGATCGAAAGAATCCCCCTTATGGACTCCCACATTGTAACCAACCTCATATTCTCCATTCTCTCTTTTGAGCAACCCTTCTTCCCGTTCTTTAAGATTCTGTTCCCATTTTCCCAATTTCTTAAGTAACACCTTTAAATTGTTCTCTTTGTTGTGAAGTTCTTCCTTCAGCAGAGCCAAGTCTCTCCCCATCTCATCTAACTGCTGCGTTGTAGAGCTTACACGCTCATTTTGCATTTGCAACTCTGTCTTCCAGTTGAGTAACTCCTGCTCTTCATTTCTTAGGTAATACTCTTTGTCTTTCAGCTCCTTCCCGTGATCTTTCTGCCCTTTTACCTTCTCCTGAAGATCTTGACCATGATAGCTTAGCTCTTTCTGTTTGCCCTCCAGCGCTCTTAGCAAGCTCTCTAGCTCCTGTTCCTTTTTCTTGATATTTTGCACTCTCATACTCACATCATGCTCATATTTATCTTTGTCTTCCTGCTCTTTTTGTTGCCTTTCTTCCCATTTGTGAAGTTCTTCTCCCTTGCTTTCCAACTTGACCTCTTTTTCACTAAGCTCCTGCTCTTTTGCATCAAGTTCATGTCCTCGTTTGCTCAACTCTTCTTTGTTTCTATTCAGATCCTGCTCCCTTTCCTCTATTTCTTTTTCCCTTTTTAAGAATTCCTCAACCTTCATTCTAAACTCACTTTCTTTCTGGACATGCACTCTCATCTCATTCATCTGCCTTTCTGCCTCACCCGCTCTCTCTTTCATCTTTTCTATCGCTACCTGTAGTTTGTCATTCGCCTCCTTTAATTCCCCGACCACCACATCTCTCTGCCTAAGAATTACTTGTATCTCTGCTTCTTTGCTCTTCACCTGCTGTTCATATCCCCTGAGATCTTTTCTAATTTCTTCGCTCTCCGTCTTCAGCTCCTCACACTTTATTTTGAGGTTGTCCGTCTCTTTTCTCAACTTCTCATTTTGCTCCTGCAACTCCTCAACTTTCCTCCAACCTTCCTCCGAACGACTTATAGCGCACTCCTTCTCCTTTGTGATAGATTCCATGCTCTTATTTCTTCCCGCTATCTCCTTTTCATAATTCTGAATCATGCTCGTCATCTCCTTGTCCATTTTGTTGATGAGCTCCTTCAGCTCTGACTTTGTCTGCTCGATTGTTAGCTTCAGTTGGATGGTCTCTTTCTCGTTTTCTCCCTCTCTCTGCTTCAGTTCTTCTTCTTTCTCCTGAAGTTTTGACATCATTTCAGCATCTTTTTTTCTGTCCTGCTCTGCATGGCGCTGCTGTATTTCCATGATACTTGATGTTTGTTTTTTATTGCTTTCTTTCAGCTCTTCAATTTCTTTCAAGTAGTTTGCGCATGTCTTTTTTACTTTGTCAGTCTCACTGTCTCTCTCTGCAAGAAGGCATTCCGCTTGTGCTATTTCATTTGTTTTAATGTCAATGATTTTTAACAGTCGGTTCAACTCGTTTTCTCCTTTCTCGTCCTTTTTCCTCTGCTCTTCCCTCCATCCCATCTCCCGTGAGTCGGCCTGTTGTTTAACACTTTCAATCTCAGTTTCTTTTTCTTTGAGTTTTCTCTCCATGTCATTTAAAAGCTGCAGTTTCATCTCCTCCATCTCTCGTTCTCTGTCTTGCAGTCGCTGCTCGGCCTCTTTCTTTTGATTGAGAATAATTTCTCCTCTCTCCTCTTCCTTTCTCCTCAGGATTTCGTCAACATCCTTCACATGCTGATCCAATTTTTCTATCATTCTTTCTTTTTCTTGGAGTTTTTGCTCCATCTGTTTCTTGTGGTTTAAAAGTTCTTTTAAATGTTCTTTTATCATGTCTGTTTCTCTTTGTCTTTCCTCCAGTCTTTGCTCCATGCCTTTCTTCTCATTTAAATGATCAGTTTCTTTCTCTTCATTTTGTTGCATTCTTTTAATCAATTCTTTGACATTGAGCTTCATCCCCTCAATTTCTTTTTCTTTTTCTCTCACTCTTTGCTCCATTTCGTGCTTGTAATTTAAATGATCTAGTTCTTTCTCTTCCTTTTGTTGTAGCTGTTCCTTCATTTCTTTCACATTTCCTTTGATCTCATCTATCTCTTTTTCCTTTTCTTGCAGTCTTTGCTCCATCTCTTTCTTGAGATTCATAACAAGTCTTTCCTTTTCTTTGTCACTTTCTTGCATTGTTTCTTTGATTTCATTAATGTGCTGATGTTTTAACTTCTCGATTAGTTCCTCTCTCTCATGCATTTGTTGCAAAATGTATTTTTCATAGTTTTCATTCATCTGTTTGTGCTCTTTTTCATTTTCTAGTGCCTTTTCCTCTGTCTGGGCGGTATGCTTTTGCTCCAACTCTCTTATCTGTCTTTGTCTTTCCTGCAATTGTTTCTCAATTTCTTCTGCAAACTGTTGTTTCAGCTCTTTAATCTGCCGTTGTGTTTCATGCTCCAAGTCCCTTATTTTACCACTGCACTGCTGTTTGACGTTTTCCACAGCTTCCTCTTTCGCTTTCACTTTTTTATCAATTTCCTCCTTGTGTTCCGCTTTCCTCATCTCCATTAGTTTTTCCATTTCATTCATTTTTCTTGCCATTTCTTCCCGATGCTGCAGTTTTAACACTTCTACCTCTTTTTCTTTCTCTTGCATCTTCTGTGCCATGTCTTTTTTGTAGGTAAGATGAATCATTTTCTTCTCTTTTTCATTTTCCAGCATTTTTTCTTCTGTTTGGGCGAGAAACTTCTGCACTAACTCTGCTATCTCTCTCTTTTTTACTTGCATTTGTTCCTCTGTTTCTTTTGCAAACTGCTCTTTTAGGTCTGCAATTTGTCTTTGTTTTTCTTTCTGTGTTTCCTTTATTTCGTTGTCATGCTGCAGTTTGGCTCTTTCCATATCTTCTGCGTTGTCTTTAAACTTTTGATCAATTTCTTCTTGGTGTTGAACTTTCATTGTCTCCATCATTTTTTCAATTTCTCTGATTTTTCTGGCCATCGCTTCCTGATGCTGCAGTTGTATCTCTGCCTCTTTGTCATGCATCTCTTTCCTATGTTGTGATTTTATTTCTTCAACTTTCCTTTCCGTAGCTTCTTCATATTGTTTTATGGTGGCTTGAGCTATCTGCTTTTCCTCTGAAGCGTTCTTCCTAGTTTTTTCCAGCTCTTTGTGTTTTTCAAGTAGTTTGACTTCCATATCTGCCATCTCCCTGTTTCTTTCTTGTTCTTTTCTCTCGAGCATATCATCAATATGTCTTTTATTCTTGTCCATTTCTGCTTTTAAAGAATCAACTTTTTCCATCCACTCTGCATTCTCTTTCTTCAGCAGCTCTATGTTGTTTTCCAATTTCTTAACCTCACTCAGCCACTCTTGCTGCTTTGCTTTGATGGTATCCTCCCTCTGTTTTCTCTCATATTCATTTGCTACACTGGCACGCTCAAGGTCCAGCAGCTTCAGTTGCTGCTCGTCAATTCTTTCTTTCAGCTCCTCCGTCTCTCTCTCTTTTAGCTCCAACCTGAGCATCGTCTCGTCCTTTTCTCGTCTGCTCTGGGTTAGCGCCACATGGATTCTCTCATTTTCTGTGCTCAGATCCTGAATTTCTCTCTCTTTATCCTCTGTCAGCCATCGCATCTTCTCCTCCAGCTCCCCCTCAACTTCCCCATCATTCTTCCTTTCTCCCAACCTCCTGTTCTCTTCCTCCTCTTCTTCCCTTTGAGTGTCGGCTTTTCCGGGTGATTTCCCCTTCTTCTTTCTGTCAAAAAACCACCTGATTCTTTTCATCTCCCTGTCTCTAATATTTTTCAATTCCTCCTCCTGGCGAACCATTTTATCTCCCATGTCCTTCAGCCGCTGGTTGAACTTCTCGTTCCTGTGCCGGCTCAGATCTATGACCTCCTGAACTAGGCCGGAGAATGCCTCACATCTGTTCACCGCTGCCATCTTTTCTATTTTCTGCAGAAGTTCCGTCACCTTAATGGAGCCTTCACTTCCTCTTCCTCCTGCATCTAGGCTGCTGATGACGTGGTACCTGCCCCTGCACTTCTCCAGCAGCCACTGGAGATCCCTGCCCCCACCCTGGATGTGCTGCTCAATATCCACCCCTTCCCGAAGCTGATCCCCATGGGTGAACAGCAATATCGTGTGTCTCCATACACCCTCGCCCAGAAGCTCCAGATGTTCCCTCACATGTGCTGCCCTCACCAGTGTATCTACCCTCAGACTCAGCAGGAGCGCGTGGGGCCCTGGAGGACACAAGGACACGCTGCTGACAATCTCCCTCTTCACCCTCTCAGGTGTGGCCCCTGCCACACCTCCCTCCCAGCCGGGAGTGTCCACCACCGTCACCAGCCGCATGGCCACCTCCGCTTGCTGACGGACGCACTCCTCTGTCACTGCCCCGGCCTGGAAGGAGCCCATTTTGCCCAGAATGGTGTTCCCAGCAGAGCTCTTTCCTGTTTCACGCTCGCCGAGAAGAACCAGCCTGATCTCAGTTAGACGTCGGGGAATCTTGGAGAATGACTGCCGGGCGTCTAGCTCTGAACCCTGAAGACCATCACCTGGAATTGAGAAAGGTACAGATTTGTGGTGAAGCATATTTTGTAGTTCAAGTTTAGCTCTGTTAAATGAAGGAAGTTTGGCTACTAGGGGCCTGAAAAACTTCAAAACAGGCCAACGGACACAGGCACTGCTAGCTTGTTAGCTCAATAAGTTGTTAATGCTAATGTGTTAGCAAACAAGTTACCTACACATTCATTTCATACATCATATTCACAGCCACCTGTGACCTTTACTCTTACTCTAAGAGTAAAGGTTACTCTTTACTCTAGCTTTTGGTCTCCACCGACTCCTGAAGGAAATATCTGACTGTTTAGCTGCTGAATGCTCCACTTTGTTGTCTGTTGTTTGGTGCTGGGCAGGTAGTGTACAATGAGTTAATAATTTTTTTTGGGCTGAAAATCGCTGCCTGCTGCTTCTGGAAATGACACTGAGAAGGGTGCTGGTCGTAAAACCGAAACAGTGAGTTCAGAAACCTTAAAACGCTTTATTAAGCTAAGAGTCAGAATGTTTCCACCTGATATTAAAATCCGTCTGAGTGATCTGATCAATGGACAGCTCGAAGTATTGAGAATTGAGTATTGAAGCATTGAGATCCATCGTGCTGTTGGTGAGGTTTCTGTGTTTTTGTTCCAGTGCTGCCTGCCCATACATCCCGGTCTATCTGGAGCTTTGCATTTGCCTGGAAAAGGCCGCCACCTGAATACAATAACCTTAATTTTAATTTCATAAAACGTCCCCGAATTCACGACTATGTGTGACATCACTACACCCTCCTGATTTTAGGTTGCAGTGTGACGTCTGCTGTTGCTATTTAGAAGCTGGCAAACCTGAGTAGTCAAAGCAATGCCTATAAATTCCTCATCATAAATGTTCCTAATTATTTTCTTATTCAAAACCATTTATTATTAAGTCCGAAAATGTGGGTCTTTCTTAGCAGTGACTTAAAATGGCTCTGATAAACGGAACTAAACTTCAAACCTAAGAGAGTTAGAAGCTAACGTTACAAATGTACTGAGAGCTAGACACACAGAGACCCTTAAAAACATCTTTCTTTCCAGCGGCCGTCAGTAGACATCCTTATTTCGGCCACCGCTTTTTCATGATTCATTGCATGTGAGAGTAACAACTGACATTTATATTCACACACACAAACAACCCAGCATATGCAAATGGGAGCGATGTACGTGTTTATTTGCATATATCCATGCATTTGCATAGACTTGATTCAGTTTTATCTCCAGAGTCAGGCTGTACCGAATTCTCCCGGTGATTTAAATATAATTTTTTTAAGCAGTTTTGTTAATTGGGGTTTTATTTACTCAAACATAACATACATTTTTGTTGATCAAATTGTAAAAATAGCAGGAAAATGCATAGATTTCTGTTGAATAAGGTAACACAGTCTCATTACCTTTACTGTTCGCTGACCAATCATGCTAACTGCCGTGCATAGTCGTCCCCCCTCCCTCAAAGGCCCATTCTGAGCCAGGAAAAATCCTGGGAAGTGAGATCCAATCACAAGTGGTCACTCAGGACACATTTAGAGACACATTCTACTGTCAGGTGTGAACACACGTACGTAGAGCTGGCCACTCGTGATCGGATACCTCACAGATTTTAAAACCAGGTGGAAACAGGGTTAGGTGGTAATTCTTTCGGTTTGACACTAAGGGCTACAAGTTTCACACCTCGTCACGTGATCCACTGTTAAGTGCAGCTTTAAGCATTAGTTTATATTTTCCAATAAATACATTCAGCAGGTTTTCTTTGCCTGATTGTGATATGACTTCATGTGTTTAACAAGACTTGAGTTTTACAAACTGAACAGGCTGAAAACTCACTCATTAGAGCAGCTTTGATGGTCCCTCTCTGCATCTGCATCTCCATCTGCCTCTGTTTCTTCCTCCTCTCCCTTGCTCTCCGCTTCCCGTCTGCCTCCAGGCCCACTAGGACCGTAGTATCCATCTCTAAATGACTGGTTCCATCCATCTTCCCCTCCACCATCTCCTCCAGCTTCCTTATCAGCTCTTTAACCTGCGTCCCATCTCCTTTGCTCCGGTTATCCAGGACATGGTATCTGTTGTCACACTTTTGGAGGAGCCTATGGAGTGCCGGGCCGCTCGTCAGGATTCGCTGCTCCATTGACACCAGGCCTAGCTCGTCTCCCCGGGTAAACAGCAACATGGTGTGCTTCCAAACTGCTTTTCCCAGCGGTTCCAGGTGTTCCTCTATCTCACTGATGTAGTCATCTGTTACTGAGGCGCAGGATCGCACCACAAGCAGCACAGCGTGGGGTCCAGAAGGGCAAAGTGACACGCTCCGTAAAGTCTCCCTCCTCACCCAGTTGGGGGTGCTGTTGAGCGGGTAGTACCACTCCCACCCTGGGGTGTCTACCACTGTGACTTTCCTCCCTGCCACATCAGCGCGCCTTTTCACACACTCCTCTGTGGGCTTCCCGCTCTCAAAGCCCCCTACTCCTCCCAGGATGGTGTTGCCCGCCGCGCTCTTTCCTGCTCCTTTCCTGCCCAGGAGGACCAGTCTAAGCTCTGGGAGAGCCGGCGGGGTGCTGCGGGAGACAGGAGGGTGTTGAGAGTCCATTGCGGCCTGCAGACTTTCATCTGTGAAGAAATGAAGAAGTACTTCCTCAGTGCACCGTACCGGATAATCTGAATGACACAAAACACATGTGTGACAGTCATCTAGTCTCTGCTTTACACTCAAAAAACTGCACTTTAAACCTTCTTTTTCATTATGATTGGATTGTTTACTTGCAAATGAATGTAATCTTATTATTATTATTATTATTATTATTAAAACCTAAACATTAAACTGCATATGCTATCAGAAAGTACATATGGACTATACAAGCTTATTTCAATTTTATACTTAAGAAAGCATGTAAGAGCTCTACAATAAACTCACCACCATTTGTGACGATGACTGGACTACAGTTCTCATCTGTCACGTCCATCACATCCTTTTGTCCTTCCTCTTCCTCTTTTCAGTTCCTATACGTGTCTTTTAGAGGAAGAGTGTCTTCACTATCGTTGTGAAAGAAAACAAAAACACCCTTCGTAGTCAGTTGATCCAAAACGAAGATTGGTGCCGCACAAAACTGAACACAGAAAGTGGAAGACTTGCAGAGTCACGTGACCAACCTATGGTTTTCTGACGTGATCCTTCCTGCCCCAACAGAGCAGCAGGAAGTTAAACGATGTTCTCTGACACATTAACGTGCACCGCCTTACCAAGCACACATAAGTGCACATACACATGCTGCACACAGTTTCAAAGATGAATTCACGTATGCACTCACATAAGTTGTATGTGCGTGCTGAGGCCCAATGGAGGCTTCATGATGGGAGTTGCAGAGCTCATTGTGGTAAATGTGTGGCACTTCTGTTTCCTTTACCCACATGCAGAATGATACAGAGCTAAGTCTGACTTGTGGTAATGAGTTCCTGCCTCCAGCCATGCATTCAAATTACTGTAAAGGACAAGAGTGAGCAAACAGCAGACAGAAGTTGTATACAAAGTGCAAACTGTAAAATATGTTGCAGTAATATATGATTGGTTTGACTAAATCTTAAGTTTCAACTAATTTGGGGGTTTGCTAGTATACAAACTGAATGCAACAAATTTGGAAGAGCAGCTGCCATCAGGTTTATCAGACATCAAATACACTATTCTGTGTGTTCCTAAATTTAGACAGTGTTTAGTTTTAAACTTAAGCCAGTTACCAGTTTCCTATATTTTCAATATACAACCAATAAGTTCTAGTCCAGTCAAATGTCTTGTGTGTTTATAAACCATAATTAAATGCGTATAAATGCTAAATAGGAGGGGTTAAGGTAAAGTGCTACCCATCACATTTGGTTTTCTGTTCTTTATCTCCTTCAGAGTTTGTTTTTATGCATTTTTATCCCCTCTAAGCATAAGGGTGTAAAACCTAAATCAACAAAGTGTTGAAGTCTGTCTGGCGTTCCCTGGCTGCATACATGGTACAACATGTTCTCATGTCCAGTCCCAGTCAGTCCGATGAAAACACACAGTAACACATTAGATCATGTCCTTGATGATTCACCTTTTCCTTCAGCACCAGTCAGGGTTGATACAAGCAAACCCTGTTTATGGAAAGAACTGAATCAGCCGTATTGATTTGGCGCAATTAACCTGAGTAGAGTTGTGAGGTCTGTTAAGTGTTCAGTGGACATTATGATGGATGCCTTTTCACATGTGTGCTGCTTTTTGTAAATGTCAAATGAATTACTTTTTATTGGACTTCCAACAGCAGCAGCAGCACTTCTCTCCAAATGTTAGGCTGCCTGGCATCTAAAAGACTCTATATCATGAATAAAAAAACAGCCCAAAAATTACACCAGCATCACTAGAGCTCACTGTTATTATTTTTAATGTAACATAGACATTTGCATTGTCATTTGCTGACTAGTTTGCCCCTGAAATTAACTGGTCAATCAAGAAGATAAGTGGTGAAAATGAATCAGAAACATGCAGTACAGTGTTTTCTCTGTAATTTTATTCAGCCGTGGAGATGGTGGGTGATTTTAGCTTTGCTTTGACATTAGTCGCTGACTTTAAATCAGCAAGCTTGTGCATCCAGTCATTTCAAAACATTACAAGCTTGCATCTTTCTGCTTTAGATAGATATTAATCTGTAATTTGTGTTAATGTTTTGGCTAGCACTGATGGAAATTTTTTCTCATGGTAGCAGCCGATGATTAAATAAACAAATGAAAAGTACTGTACATATTGTGCAGTCGCAAAGTGGTTGCTCCACTGGCTCTTCCGCAGTTTTTTGGACTTGTTTCTCGCTCTTTATTACCCTTCTACAACACATTACCAGCATCAGTATGTAAAAGAATGCTAGCGTGAATGGAGAATGCACTCTTAGAAGTAAAGTAGTAGTATCAGAGGAAGTACTGTAGGAGTAATAATAGAAACAGTAGCAGTAGTAGCAGCAGTGAGAAGAATGATGATAATATTACATAGTGTAGTAACAGCAGCAAAATATATAATAGTTTCAGTAGTATTAGAAGTACTAATCATGAAAGTGTTAACAAAAATCTGCAGGAAGCAGTAGTTGTAGTTTAACACCTACAGTCAGATTTGAGATGATTGTGGCTCACTGTTGGCACATCGGGCTGTGTTCTTACACAAGATGACCGAGTCTGTGAGCAAAGTAAATATGAATGCAAACGGAGGTTTTCAAATTCTTTCAAAAATTGGCTTTGCAAATGTTTATAAGTGAGTCTCCAGTTACGCACTCTCCAGTCTATTAGGTAAAGTGTTTAAACTATTTAGGCTTGGCTCTGGTTAAAAAAAAAAAAAAGTTGGCAAATGAATAAAAACAAATTGCAATAAAGTGAAATGGAAACAGACATAGCTAGTAAATCTTGACTGTAGATGAAGCATTGCACTTAAACGTCACTCAAGCTTCTGTTCAACTGGAGAGTTGAGGAAATTTATTGCACTAAATTTGGATGAAAACTTGGCTAAATATGCAAATAATGCAGTTTGTGAATGTAAGTGAGGGTGCAAACTTGAGCCAATTACGGTTGCCACAGGCCAGCTGGCTGTATGTTATTTCTTTGTCTTAACCTTTTATGTTCACTTTGGTGTTGGTGCAGATGTTCTTATCTGTGTAATACTTCTATAAATTAATATTTTTATACCCACTGCATGGTGTGTTGTATATGTTTCAGTTGTCACAGTTTTGAATGTCACTGATGTTCAGAAACACTTTCTTTATTAACAAAAATCATTTTTGCCTAATAAAGTAAACATAACATAAAACATTATATAAAATATATTATATTACAGAACTATTATCAACTATTAGAACCATAACATACATGTCACACACATATTAAAAAGCCATTCAAATGTATAAAACTAAGCAAAGACAAACTAAACCCAAAACAAACAAAAACTACAGCTATTCTGATATTATAGATAGATAGATAGATAGATAGATAGAATAAGATATGATATTCTAAGTTTTGTAAGCATCCTGAATCAGACCAGTGAACTTGGGTCTATTCAGGTCACAAGTCAGGCATGAGTTCAGTAAACACGCACTTATTAATAAAACAATAATTATAAGTAGCCTTACAGGAATTAACAACTGGAATGACACACAGGAGCCTCATTATAGAGGCCACAACAGTCAGTGTGGATTTACTTCCAAAACTCATTCCCTCTTTATTTAGAAAAGAGGCTAAACCCCAAAAACAAGAGGAAGAGGAAAGGAAGTACCATTGGTTGAGCAGTGAGAGTGTCCTACCTGTGTAAAGATAAAACCAACCCAAACCAACACCTGAAAATAAAAGCATCACACTCGTAAATATGCCACCACAAACCATTAAAAGAGAGTGGACTCCCAGCACACAGACCACACCCGTGACTGAAGGCCAGAAAACCAGAGAGACAGAATTAAAATAATATGCCAATCCACCATAAAATGAGCAAGATAAACAATATCAAAATAGATGAGTGTAGGCCTATTCCAGTCAGAGCATATCCTGTGAACAAACATTCTTACAACTTGGTGTAAGAAAAACATGTATTATTAGCAACACTAAAAGAATACATAACCTTCTACAAAGTTACAACAATATGCTTTCTTCAGTTTCTTTAATAAAAGGCATGGCAAACCCACTTACATCAATAAGTCATTGCAATCCATTCTCTGGGAACCATGAATGATTTACAAAAATAGTTATCTCACACAAAACCTGCATGTATATCAAACGGACAGCTGCAGTGCTCAAACATCAGTGACTTTATCTATGTGAGCTGCGTCCAGCTGTGGGTTGTACAGAGATGGTAGATTCCACATCCTGCTCGTAAGTTAGGCTGACCAGTTACACCCACAATTACACTGTTTCCCTGAAAAAAGGTCTTACACACACACACACACTCTCACTCACTCACTCTCATGTGTGGCTCTTCCTCTCTCCTGTAGGGTATATAAGCAGAAGCAGAAGTCTCCCAAGACGGAGCAGCAGCCGCAGCAGACCGACTCCAACCAACAGCAGCTTCTTTCTCCAACTTCATCTGAGGGTGCGTCCACCTAAGTTAAACGTACTTTATGCATATGAAGGTTGCATTCATAGTTTAGAGTTCTGCTTTGGTGCTACAATTTAATTGCACCAAAACGTCCCAGCAGCTTGGTAACTTTGTTTTGTTAATACTTCCAGATGTGAAGATGTAAATGCATGATGATGAATGCCATCTGATAGTCATTTAAAACGTTATTGGTTGTTGTGCAATCTTTGAAACTGTTTTGATGAAACAAAGCAGCTCTGAATAACTCGAACAAAGTCTATTGTGCATCACTAGAATTGTTTAATCATCAATCCACTTATTTCTTATCTAAAGTTTGATGAATGGGCTGCTTTACACCCTAAAAATCCAGGGGTCACTATCTAAATATTAGTAGTATTAACAGTAATAGTGGACTTAAAAATCCAGGGGTTATTACTTGAATATTATACAGTAGTTAACGCAGTTGTAACAATAGAACAAAAAACTGTGGTTGCTACATTTTTTGAGATTTTGCATGCATATTTTTTGTCTCTAACGAGGTATATTATACATGCAAAACTTGGTCCATTCCACTTGAAATTTTGCCAAGGAAAGTATGGTCTTATAAAAACCTCCCAGCAGCACAAAAGGGCTCAGTTCTGCTAATTAACATGTGGAGGGATCTGCTGTGTCAGCATTTGCCAAAGTTGTGTTGTATTTTCATCTTATTCCACTCATACTTTGACTAATGAGTTCTTATACTGTTTAAGGTCTTTATGAAGAACTGTTGCTAATCTTAAACAAATAAATCTTATATCATCTGTTGCACTTGAAGTAGATCAGCCGGTTTGGTTAATGTACTTGTACATTCTTCTTCCACTTTTTTGGTTGTACACGCTTGGATAATAGAGTCAGCTAAATGAATGTTAAGAAATAAGTATGTCTTTATTTAACATGAATCTTGTAGGTTGTCTCAGACTTGGAGGTTACTTTGAAATCAACCATTTCCATATTATTAAACTTCGGAGTTTTTATAGGACTTTGTGATGTGCTGTGGAAAAAGTAGTTGCTTTCCTTTACTTAAGTAAATGTAGCGATACAACAATTTAAAAGTATTTCCCATGTAAAAGTCCTGCATTCAAATTTTTTATCTCACAGATTTGTATTAATATTTTGGGCTTTCCACTAATCTTTGTTTTTGTGTGAAATATTTAGTAGTTTTATTTCTTTGAGCCCCAAAATGAAACCATCTGATAAGTTTAGACTGAAAATCACTGCTAACACCTAAAAGACAACAGAAACACGACAAAGAGCCCCAAACTACATGCTGTTTTTATTGTAAAGGTTGGAAACCCCTCATTTAATCTTTAATAATACAGGTTTATCATTTTTATTTCAAAGTAATAGGTATCTAAAGCTGTAAAATGTAATGTAGTGGAGTAAAAAGTGCAATATTACCTTCTGAAATGTGGTGGCTTAAACTATAAAGTGGAATAAAATAGAAATGTCTGCCTCCCTCCCTCCCTCCCTGCCTGCCTGTCTGTCCACTTGTCCCTGTGCCAGTCTACAGAAAGTAAGCATGTGTATCCGTGCCACTGGTGGTTAAGGTAAAAACAGAGTTTTCACTGTGTTAAATGATGACTCATGCAGCCAAACTCCGTCCAAAACTTGTCTCCTCGACTGGCACATACGCGCCCACATTATGCAACAGTGTGCCTCATTCTCAGGAAGGTGTTTGTTTGTATTCCAAAAACCTGTCGTACTGTGTTCCCCCTGCTAGCACCTTATGAAAACAGCTGTTGTGTATTTATGGGAAAATAAGTCTTACTACCCACTAATCATCATGGCAGTAACTTTGTGCCTTCCTGGTCCGTGTCGTAGGTATAGACCCCATGTGGGCTGAGGGGTTGATGTTATATTAGTTCTGTCACAGGGTCTTTGTTTACATCGGTTTGATCTGTTCACTCCCGAATTAGTACTTGCTAAAGCACTCAGTTTTGGTTGATTGTTTTCACATTTATAGACTATATGAGTATTTTTAATGGCTTTGATTTACCATAGATAGAAATGACTTGTTTATGGTGCTTTCACAAAGTCTTCTTTTTACTAGTACTACTTTTACTTGTGTTGTAGAAGTACTATTAATCCACGTCCTACTACCATACTTCTTCTTTTTTTGAATCATTTTTGTCTCACCTAATCAATTAATTGATTTGTCTATAAAATGTCAGAAAATAGAACATTTTCAAGATTAAAGCTCCAGTGCCCTTGTTTTTTTACAATCACAAATCCAGAAGATATTCAGTTTATTATCTTGAAGAGACTTAAATAAAAACAGCCGGCTAGTTGTTATTTCTTCATAACATTCATAATAACATGATTTCACACAGAAGACCACAGGAAGACTTACTGTGGTTTACCTCCATAACTCAATTATTGACCAATTCTACATGATTTTCTTTTAATAGACATGATGAATATTTACTCAAAAAAACACAATATTTGTGAAGTGAAAACAAGACACCAAACACTCAGTGTCTTTTTTTTTATCAGCATCTTACAGAAAGGGGAGTGACTGTAAAATCCCCTCCACCCAACCCACAAACACACATGGAAACCATGTGTGATACAAAAGTGTTGCACATTGTTGTTACATCGGTCACAAACTTTAAAATCTTTCTTTCTTGAATAGCACACACACACAGACACACACACACACACACACACACACACACACTTCCAGTTTTTAAGCAGATGTGAAGCAGATGGGTTTCATGCAGGAATGAACGGAGCATGATAGGAATTCAGTCTCGAAAAACTACATAGAAACTACCTGCTAAACGGGCATACTACTACAAATGCACCAGAGGTTACTGTACAAAATATTTCAGTCATTTTAAATATTAAAAAAAGTAAGAAAGACTAAAAAACTGTGTTTTCCATCCTCTCTCCTCTTACAGTCGTGCGACGCAGCATCCAGCCTAAACTATCGCCACCATGTCTGATCAAGGTGCCACCCCGACTCCTTCTCCTGCTCCCCCTGCTCCCACGGGACCCCCTCCGAAGGTGACGAACCACGGCCGCACCGCAGTTCCCATCTCCAGCTCCAACTCTGACTCAATAGACGTACCTGAGTTTGAGCCCTTTGGTTTACCGGGCCCAAGAGGATTTCCACCTATGACTGGTGAGGGAGTACACTGTAAAACATCAGAAAGGAATTTAGTGGAGTCATTAACTTAAATTTGTAAGTTTTATTAATTTCAAGATTAATCCAAGTCCAAACAATAATCTATTATTCATACAGAAGTTACTTGTTTAAAAAAAAAAAAAAATTTATGTCACTTTTGGTTTGAGAAGAAGTCTTTTTCCCGACAGTGACACAGTTTTCAGTAGTTTTCGGACATAATTGACACATGAATGACATCCAAACAGGATATATTCTGCTCACTTCCTGCAGCTTATCACTCCATTCCACCCTGCACAATGAGATATATCCAGATGTCATTGGAATTAATGTGTGCAGTGAGTACATTAGAGGACAGCCTCAAAAGAGTGGTTGTAATGTAGGGGTGACACATTACTGAGGGATACATTTACAAATCTTGACACATTAAGAGGGCACTGGTCTCTCACCACTGAACAACTCTCAAACTAGATCAGTTTTGACACTTCAGTTTGACTTCATTTCAAATACATGTGTCTGGTAGCAATTTGTGTCAAGTATCTACCTGCTACAGAGCGAACAACGATTGGTTAAAGGAGGCAGTGGTGTGAGCAGACTCTTTTCAGGGTTAGGGTTTGTTTTTGCCTAAACTTTCAACAAAAGAGGCACTTATGTCAATTTTTCTAACATTAGCCACCCTGAGCAAGTGGTCATACAAGACCACGTAGGGCTGTATAGCAGCAAAATCCTTGAGTGTATTAAAGTGTGTGTTATAATTTATGAATTTAACTTTTCATTTATAAATAAGATTATTTAGGTCTACTATTTTAAAAGTTACATGTCTCTTTAAATAAGGTTTAAAAGAAAAGGGCACTCTAGCACCACTGTACCATGGGCTAATTAATTTTGGTTTTTATTTGATAAACTAAATCTGGATGTTTATTTTTGACTGTATTGATTACAAAAATACACAGAAAATAGGCACCAATAAACAAAATTTGCAGTAGACATAATTGAAAAAAAAACAGTTTTAAAGCTTTAGTGCGTAACTTTTTGATATTAATATAATATTAATGAACGTCCGTTACATTGAAGCCATTACCAAATGAGTTGCTACAGAGCTAATTAAGATTATCAGCTCCACACAACTCTCTCTGTATTTCTCATTATGGCTGTGTTCAGAAGATTGTGTCATCCGGTGAATTTCCCGCCCAGAAGCTCAAGTGAAGATAATTACTTCTTCTGAAGAGTCCATCATGTTTTTTTAATCCTCCTTGGCTACTAGCAAGGGAGGAAGGGTGGGTGTAGTGCACAATCACGGAAGGCTTGCATGATGTGGATGCACCAACAGTGTTGTCATTACTTAAAAATCCTCATAAGGGCAACAGAAACAACGCACTATAGCTTTAAACCATTTTATTGTTTTTTACTTATTTTGAGGGACTTTCTTTCATTATCACTGAACCATTTGCATCTACTCTGCTTATTTTTACCGGAAGCATTTTATTTACTAAACAGGATTTACAAAAACCAGTACTGTAGCACTATGTGTGCACAATTACAATGTCAGATGACCATTAAACTCATTTGTTTTGTGGCTCATTTGCTGCCTGTCCATCAAATCTTATTGAAATCCATCTACAGGTTTTTGAGACATCATGCCCTCCCTCCCTCCTTCTCTTTCTTTCTTTTTCTCTGTCTGTCCATTCAGAGTATCTTGACATCTGGGATGTGGACATGATGAAGAGGCCCGAAGAGCTGAACAAGATGGAACACCACACCGAGTTGTTCAACTCGGACTATCTCATTGTCCGTCGAGGACAAGAGTTCCAGGTCAAGATCACCTTCAACCGTCCCTACAATCCTGCTACAGACAAGTTCGCTGTGGAGTTTGTCATTGGTGAGCCGCTTGTAAAAAGTGATATTTTCCATCCTGCAGTTTGAAACTCTTTTGATTGTGATCCCTTGTCATTTTGCATAAATGTTCTGCTACTCCCCATTCGCCCAGGCTCCAGCCCGCAGTTCAGCAAAGGCACCTATATTCCTGTCTTCACTGCCAAGGAGCGTCCGAGCCCCTGGGAAGGCCGCATCACAGACACCGCCGACAACACAGTCACCATGGGCGTAACTCCTGCGGCAGATTGTATTGTGGGGAAGTACCACATGTACGTAGCTGTGGTGACGCCCTTCGGCATCCGCAGGACCAAACGGGACAACAGCCGAGACCTCTACATCCTCTTCAATCCCTGGGTGTCAGGTTAGTTTAGGCTTTTGGATGACAATTTTCTTTCTTTTTTTGCTTTTTAATTGGCTTATTTCTTACTTTCGTGTCCATAAACTTTCACATGACCTGGTGCGGCTTTCCTCAGCTGATGCTGTGTTTCTGGATGATGAGAAAGAGAGACAAGAGTGTGTGATGACTGAGATGGGGATCATCTACCACGGTGCCTACGACGACGTGGCTGAGAGAGACTGGAACTATGGACAGGTAGAGGAAAAAAACAGTCAAGGACTTCAGGAATGATTTTCCTAATTATTTTTTTGACTTGTGTTTTTTTCCCACCTAGTTTAACTATGGAGTCCTGGATGCCTGTCTGTACATCATGGACCGGTCTGAAATGCCCATCATCAACAGAGGAGACCCCATTAGGGTGACCAGAAAGGCCTCTGCTATGGTGAGAAAGTATTCATGGACATCTTCTAGAACACATGAAACTGGTTTACAGATACATTAGATATGTAGTTAAATAGTGCATCAATGCATGCAGAACATGAGTGTGCAGTAAAATGTATGCTATCACTGATACAGTGAATGGAGTTATTGTTTTTTTTTTCATGACACTGCACTTAAATTGTGACACCAGCCTGAAATAAGACAAGCTGTAATCTTAAAAAAGTGAGTAAAGTATGTTGAAATAGTCATGGTACTGTATAAAGAGATTAATGATAATAAATATTTATTTATTTGATAGATAGATGGAATTTATTAATCCCAAACTGGAAAATTACTCTGTTACAAGCAGCAAATTACCAAGGACATACACAGTACTCACTCACACACATATAGAAAATACAAGAAATATACTAGAAATAATAAATAAGAGTAAAAAAATAAGATAGCAAGTAGGAAAGCAAAGAAAAAAAAGCCAGACTGAAATATATACTCAGAGGGATGAAAAGAATGTACATGTATATACAAGTGTAGAATAAAATGTGCAACCTACACACTGTACATAGTGTGTGTGTGTATGTGTGTATGTATACGTATGTATATATATATATAGATATAGATAAATCGAAAGTGGAAGAAATAAAATTATGTTAAATTAGGAATTATAAAAAATATAGTGGTTGTCAAGTGGATCTTTCCATAAATGTAAAAATCTGCTCTTCGCTTAGCTGAACTCTCGTGATGACGACGGCGTGCTGGTGGGGAATTGGAGCGGCGACTACACCTACGGAGTGGCGCCTACTTCGTGGACTGGCAGCACAGACATCCTGCTTAGCTACGCCAACAGCAAGATGCCTGTCTGCTACGCTCAGTGCTGGGTCTACGCTGCTGTCTTTAACACCTGTGAGATATTTATTGGATCCAAGTAGCCGAACATATAAAAAAAACAAAAAAACAACATACATCAATTTTTTGCTTTCCAAACCCCTTCCTAATGTTTTTTGACCTCACTGGTGTGTGACCTTATTGTATGTTTTGCCTCCAGTCCTGCGCTGTCTGGGCATCCCATCGCGGGTCGTCACCAACTTCTACTCCGCTCACGACAACGATGGAAACCTGAAGACCGACATCATTCTGGATGAGAACGGCAGGGTCGACCGCGGTCGCACCAGAGACTCTATCTGGTAACACATCTTCTTTGTCGCCTCCATATCACAAAGAAAATTTCCACTTGTTTACATGGAATTTAAAACATCTAGGACATTTTTTTGAGTGCTTTCATGCTCCAAAGAGGAAGAACTCATTCTGAACACCCCCCGTCTTTCATATGGGGCCTTCTTTAGACCAAAACCTCCAGATATATCATAGCTAAATACATTCAGGCTTCTTTAGAGGGCCCTTTTAGATTTTACATGCCACATGCACATGCACGTGCGGTCGGACCAGCTATCTGAACAAACAGAGAAACAGAGAACAAAACAGAGAAGCTCAGATTACAACGCACACAGAAGGAACGTGGCTTCATTCTCTGCTCAGGACGCCATTACTCCACTATATCTTTACATAGCAAATATTTGTTTGTTGCTATATTGCTGCTCTGAATAATGAGAACAGAACCTTTAAGGCCTCTATCACTAACACACAAGTTACAATAAAAGCAAAACAGAATTTTTATTAAAGTGTCTCTAATGATATTTTAAATCACATTTCATCAGGAACTATCACTGCTGGAATGAGTGCTACATGTCCAGACCAGACCTCCCGACTGGCTTTGGAGGCTGGCAGGTTGTGGATGCAACACCACAGGAGACCAGCGATGGTAAATAATAATAACAATAATAATAATAGTAATGATTATATGAAATAATTGCTGGCTTCATAATAATAGGTTATGGGGTGTGAAGCATAATAATTGCTAATCTAATTATTTCAAGAGAAATCACTAAATAACAATCTCTTCCTCCATTATCCATACAGGCATGTACAGATGTGGTCCTGCATCAGTTAAGGCCATAAAACATGGGCAGATATGCTTTCCATTTGATGCTGCCTTTGTGTTTGCTGAGGTGAGTCGTAAGCAACATTATTGTTGGTGTAATTTTCTGTAAAAAAAAAAAAAAGGATAATTTTTTTTTGTCTGTTATTGCTAAGATCAAAGTTTTGTGGAGCATCTCTGTCTTTCTCCCGACAGGTTAACAGTGATGTGGTGTTTTATTCCCGGAGTAAAGATGGGACCATGGAGCCTGTCAAAGTGAACCGGACTCATGTTGGCCGCATGGTTGTGACCAAAACTCCAGGAGATGTGACCCGCCGCGACATCAGCGATCAATACAAGTTCCCTGAAGGTCAGAGACTACATTTGACACAAATCGCAGT
The DNA here is from genome assembly GCA_013375575.1 of Percina caprodes. Lineage (NCBI taxonomy): Eukaryota > Metazoa > Chordata > Actinopteri > Perciformes > Percidae > Percina > Percina caprodes. Next base: position 3,101,585 of record JABXJD010000028.1, on the reverse strand, counting down.
GTTTTTGTTGTTGTGATTAACAGTTATTTATTTGTTTTTAACACAACACACAAATATATATATATATATATATATATATATATATATATATATATATATATATATATATATATATACTGTATACATTAAGCAACATGAACACAAACATATCCAACCCCTGTCATCACCACCCACCCAGACAAAAATCAAGAAAAGATGAGGAAGTAACTACAATCTTCAAGACCATACAACAAAATAATAACAAAATAGACAATAAACACGTCTCTCCCCAGCACAAAGCTTCTAAGGAGCACTCCAGAGAGCTCAGGTACCTTGCCCATTTCCTAGTGTAGCCATCCAATCTGGAAAACCATTTGTATGACAGCTTTTCAAACGCCACCCTAGCCATCTCACGAGCCCACTCTTGGATTGATGGCACCTTTCATTCCTCATCCTCTTAAAAGAATCTGTCTGGCTATCATTAAACTGGTTTGGACCCAATTCACAGTGTTTTAAAAGCAAGCAGAACCATTTTACTCTGCTGCAGCCTCAGCTTTTGATTGAGATGAATACATCAAGTTTTTTATACAAATATTCTATAAATAATTCTGTAACTGTACGTTTAAGAAAAGTAATCTTAAATCAATCAGCCATCACAATTAAAATGCTGAAGGAGGCACCAACATGAATACAGTTATCCTGGACACAGCATCATAATGAAAACTGCAATCTCAAGCAGTCTCTGCATCAATGTAAGTCACTTTGTTTTTCTTACTGTGGAGAATTGACAGGTACCAAGCTAATTTATGATGATTGTGACTAGGTGTGGGCACAGTCGGCTGTGTTCTGACAGCAGATGACCAGCCATTTGCCCCTATGTGGCTGCCAGAATTGGCAAGGTTCTTGGGGTGTGGACTTGGTCCCTTTTTGGTCTGGAAATCAGTTCCATTTGGCTTCATTCTGGCTTGGTTTTGCTGTGACTTGGCACTGAAGGACCACAATACCTGGGCCAATTCTGGTGCTTTACAATATTGGCATTAATTTGGCAACAAGGATTTGCTGCTTTGTTACTGAAGGACTAGATATCTGCAAATAGGCTATCTTTACACAGATAACCAGGAAGGCAAAGCCTGTTAACAAAAACATTGATATTATCATTATCACAAATTATATAAATGTGCAGACACACTGATATATTAAAATCATTCAATCTAGGCAGTACAGAGGAGCGGACCGTCCTGGAGAAAGCAGAAGAATATGGCTGTCAGCGAGAGAAATCCGACCCTCCTGTGGCAGATGTTGACCTGGTCTTGCCCACCCTGGAGATCAACGTGGGCGACAATTTCGAGCTGAGCCTGGAGTTCATAAACCGCAGCGCCCAGCGCCGCACCGTGAACGCCTACATCAGCGGGAGTGTGGTGTATTACACCGGAGTCACCAGCTACGAGTTCCTGTTCCGGAATCCCACAGTGACCATTGGTCCCAACAAAAGTGAGAGAGGCATTTATTTATTTCTCACTCACAAAAATAGACTCAGAAGTGTTTACAATGACTTTTTCATTATGTTTATTCAGCAACAACAGACATCATCTACAGTATAAAGAATATGTAAGCACTGTTAGAAATCAGTTATACATCAGTAAAACTCTTAGAATTAAACACAAGAAAGCACCCAAAAATATTTAGTCCTTTCCCTCAGGAAATTAGAGAATCTTAGAAAACACATGCCATTGAAAGAATGTAATAATCTAAAAAAAGGTCAATGTAGAGAGAGCAGTGTTTTATTTCTGTGTTCTCTAGGTGTGACGGAGTCTGTGATGGTTGAGTCTAAGAACTACATGAAGCATCTGGTGGAACAGGCCAACCTTCACTTCATTGCTACTGGGAAGGTCAAGGAGACCGGCCAGATCATCACGGCCATGAAAGTCGTCACCTTGCACAATCCCAAACTCACCGTCACGGTCTGAAAATACGCTCATATTCTGGCTAGACGTATAGCAAATCTTATTTGTTGGCATCGGCTTTTTGGTACACATACACATACTTTACAATCTAATTGCATCAATACATTCAAGAACTTGCTTGATTTGTTTTTTCAAGTGTGTCCTTTGTGTACTTCAGGTGTCTGATGGCGGCAAAGTTAATGAAGAGATGACGGCGACTGTGGAGTTTACAAACCCTTTCACCTTCAGCCTGGAGGGTGTCTACATTCGCATGGAAGGACCCGGAATCATGCTGCCCAAATCCAAATATTACAGGTCTGTCCAATATGTTAAGATTTCAGTGAGATGTTTGGATGTTCTTTGTTGAAGTTGGAAATTATTTTCTTAACTAAAGGTGGGATTTGGTTTTTAATAACCACACAAACCTTCAGCTGAGGTGAAAATCACTTGAGTTTTCACTTCACTTCATTTGTTATTATGGCAATCATTGCGTCAATTTATGCACAAAGTTTTATAAATTCCTGTTGTTCATTAAAAGGAAATATTTATGTTGTATGCAGCAGAAATTCCCTTTCTATGTAACAAAAAAAACTCTCATCATGCTGATTTCAGTCTGATCCCAGGAAGTTCCTCCCTGACCTGGACTGAGTTTTTCACCCCTCAGAGGGCTGGCAGAAGCAGGGTAATTGCATCTCTGGACTGTTCTGCTGTCAGGCAGGTCTCCGGCCAGGCGTCCGTCACCATCGAGCCCTGAGGATCACTGTAGGATCACTGACGCCAGACAACATCCACTTATTTACACAATATAAGCCTATAGCATAGTTACTTCCCTGCAGGTTTACAACAGCTTATCAGGTGTAGCTTCAGCATTTACTTTACATTTATTTTTAATCGTACAAAAAGAGAGATCTCTTTGATATAGAAAATAGTTTTTTTTTTTAATTGCAAAATGTGTGTCCCATATCAAATAATTTGACAGTTAAAGCTACAGTGTGTAGTTTCTGTCTCCTCCATGAGCAATTCTAAGTATTGACAACACTGTCTGCGAATCAACATGATACAAGCCTTCCATGATGACACACGCGCCCCCACCCATCCTCGATGCAGTTGCCGATAGCCAAAGACGACACAGAGGTTTAAAAAACATGGACTCTTCAGAAGAGGTAGTTATTTTCAGTCGAGCTTCTGCACGGGAAAGTCACCGGACAACACAGTCTTCTGAACATAGCCATACTGAGAAATCCAGAGAGAGTTGTGTGGAGCTGATAGTCTTAATTAGCTTTGGAGCAAATCATTTGACAATGGCTTGAATGTAACGGACGTTAATTAATATCAAAAAGTTACTCACTAAAGCTTTAAAGGGCAACTAAAATAAACAAATCTTTTGGGTGAGAAATCTATTATTGCAAGTTTTTTTTCAAAATTCCAAAGGTTATTAATTTAAGTACAGAGTGAATATATCTGTCTCCAAAATTTCTCCCTTTAAAGCTGCATTAGTAAATCTTTTGCCATTCGGGGGCAGAATTACACAAAACACAACCTAACAGAATTATTTGTGGTTATGAAAGATGAGCAACCCATTTCATGCTATTTTTCATTTAATAAACTAAATATTGATTACCGCAGCTTCAACTTGATTTTCAAAATGTATTCCAACTATGCAACTATTAAATCTGAGTATCAATTTCTTTCCTTGAGTGCCATAAAGAGCTTTTTCCACCTCTTTATATTGATCTATAAAATCAGTTTCTTACCATTTTTTTCTTTGTACAAGAGCAAATGCAAATATTAACCAAATAAAAGAATTTTGTGACAATAAATGACGTGTCATTGTGGTTATAACCAGTTGTCATAATGCCATCATTACTTCATGAGCAACAAAAAGTCTAAAAGTTCATAGACACCATAAATGATTTGACACATTTTATTAATGCTTAGATGATTGGCAGTTAAGCTATGATTTCAAAACTGTTTCAAAAGCTGTCAACAGTACATCTTATCATCTAATAAAGCTAAAGTGTAACAGCAAAACATCCTCATTCCCGGTGACCAGCCATGTGCCTACCTAGGCAGTTAAGTTTGACATATACTGGGGAACGATTCTTTCACTTCAATGTACTACATCAAATTTAAAAGATTTACATGTACAGTATATTTATGTTAAAATTTAATTACTTAGCCTACTCTTAAACATACTCTTACAAACTCTGCAATTAGAACTTCAAGTAAACATACCCAAAAATATAACTAAGAATCTAAAGCTTATCGTTTACTTTATTCTGAAAACTTTCTGTGTATTTCTACACAAACAAATTCTCACTGTGGAAAATCCATAATTTGTCCCTCATAGTCACTTAAAGGTGATAAGATAGTCTGGGTACGCTTGGTTGTCATGAAACACAACATACATGTTGGGGTTGTCTATTTTGTCCACCACACTGTCGAAGCGGTCATGGGGCTGCTGGTCATTGCGAGGAGGAGGGATCCTCATGTGCTTTTCTCCCAGAGTGTAGATTCCTGTCAGAACTCGGGCCACGAACATTAACGCAGAATTATCATCAGCTGGCTTGGAGTACGTGGGGTTGGCCGAGTAGCTGGCGTTTACCGCAAAGTAGGTTCCGTGACCGTATGCAGTTGCTGAGAATAAGAGGAAAAATGGAATTTACAACAAGTCCTCCCATACCTTAACCACAGTGCCAAGTCTATAGTTAAAAGTTTGGGCAGCTGAAACTACTTGGTACTGCTACAAGTGTAAAAGTCACTTTTGTACTCTAAAACTAAAGAGCTTTCTTGTCAGGAAAGTGTAAACTAGTAATTTTAAGCCTCAGAAAAAATGATTCATTCATTTATTTTTCTTGTGAGGATAGTGTCTGAATCAGTCTCAGAGGTGAAGTTTTTCACAGAAAGTATAGTTGCTTTCAATCAGGGCTCTAGCTATGATTTTAGAGATACTGAGGTCATCATTCTAGACCAATGCAACCTTAACACCCTGTAATTTCAACCGTACACCAAAAGGAAAGTCTGTAAAACTTTCTAATAAAATATTGTCATCTTTTATTGCCCTAGCTGAAAGTCTTTTGGTGTTATAGAATCAGTCTGTAAAGTACCTACATGTGTAAGCGTCAACTGTAGACTGTAAATTCATGATCTCTCATGATGAGTCCTCAAGGTTGGCAAAATCCCACTCTCTAACGCCAACTAGGAATTACTAATAACCAATAGCTAGTGGCCTCTGTCAACACACATGTTCCCCTCTCAACTCCCCTTAACAGGTTCTGCATTCAAATGTGGCGTTACTTTGGACCAGATCATACACTGCTGGAGCATTGACAACTATATCTTTACCATTCTGCCCAGAAAAGCGTCTGTTGAACCCGGTTTTCATGATAGAGTCACAGTTGTCATGGGTCGTCCCGTGATACAGAAGCTTTTCACCTGCTCCTCCCAGCTGATTGTTTTTATCAGAAAGGTGCTTCTTCTGCCCTTCATAGGCACGTCGCAGATGGACATTCTGCAAGCGCTCGATCTATCAAGAAGAAAAAAGAAAAAGAAAATAATGAGCTGTCAAATGAGCTGTCAAATTTCAGTGCATTGCACTTTTCAAGTGCAAAACAGGTATTATGCAATTACACTAGGACTATATAAATACACAGTATCAATATATTTTATTTGCCACATGAAATCAACAATTCCAGTGAAATTTAACAATGTCAGATATAAAAATAAGATATAAAATGCCAAATAACAAAAAAGTAATATTAATATAGATGACAGCTATTAAGATGATATAGTTCTATCCAGAGGGTGCCAAAATGAAATGTGCACTCCATGTCTATAGACAATAAAACATAGGCTTATCTTCCAATGAAAGCGGCCCACCTTCAAAACAGTTTTGGGGACAGTTCGTTTGAAGTCCTTCTTCACTATCTGGTATTCTGCAGACGACGGCTGCAGTGCAACCACCTTCAAAGATTCATTGGCACCCATGTTGTCCCAGTACAGAGGAAACGTAAAGTCTAAAGAAGTTGTAGGACAATAAAATGTAAATGTGCTTTTTTCTAAAACTAAATGTACAGTATACCATTACAAAATGCTGTCATGCATTTTGATTTTACCATTGCTGTAAACAGAGTAGCAGAATTGTATTTAGAAAGGACAATTAAGTCAGTTATATTCTAAGAAAATCATTATAAGGTCTCAAATATCCTGAACGTTTTTGTAACATCTCAAAACTATCTTCTCACCTGAAGGATTCTCAAGTCGTTTAAGCTTCGTTGTGTGCCCAGGTAATGGTCCCGTGGCCTCCATCCTCTGCAGATTTACACTCCACAGGATGCTTTGTGCGTCCACTATCCCTCCTGCTACATCATTATTCTCCAGGTTGTGATTAGCTGTTTTGGGGAGTCTCTCCCAGTTTCCACTATGCCCCAGGATGCACCAAGACACACGGTTGTACAGATCGTCCTCCTCTCTGACTCTCACCTCTTTTCTGAGGGTAATCAGGTTAATCAGCTGCATCACCTCGTTGACCCCATCTTTTAACCCGCTCACTGTTAAGGTGCCCTGGCCAGACTGGCCGTTCTGCACGTACAGACCATGGGTCTCAACCAGCTGCATCAGAATCTGCATGTCGTCCTGGGTGAGGCCTTCCAGCTCTTTCTTTTTGAAGGTTTGAGTGCAGCACTGAGCCTGATACAGAGCCTTCAGCTTTGCCATGGCATCATCAACATCCTTTCTGGAGAGACCCAAGAACCGGAAGACGGACTTCTGACTTGTAGAGCTAATACGGAAGATGCTTAGGTCTGCGCTCACAGACGAAGGGCGTTGTTGTTGTTGTTGTTGTTGTTGTTGTTGTACATGAGGCAACTGAGGTACTGGCACTGCAAGGTAAGTGAAACGATAAGATCATTTTGGTAAAAGAAACTAATTCTAAGCAACCCCTAAAGAAGAAGGCTGTTTGTGAATCACCTCTGTTGATTATAGCAGTGGAAAACATTTGCTTTGCTTCATCTTTAAAAGCCAAGAAGACATTGATCTTAATCAGGACGAGGCGGATGTCAGTGAGACAGTAAAGAGGAGTGGACGACGTGGCTGCCTTGATCCCTTGGAGGATGGCACTTGCCACGACACCAGGGTCCAACCCACCAACTCCTGCACAAACAGAATGCAGAATATTACTAGTAGAATTGAAACTGACTACAAAATTGGCATTCAGGCGTTGCGAAAGTCCAAAGACTCACCAGCACAAATGGCAGGAATGGCCACAGACTTCAACTCGTACGATTCACAATATTCAACAATACGACACATCAGTTGTTGGATGATGACAGCGTCCTTATACCCACAGACATGGAAAATGGCTTCACAAGGGAACAATCCAGCCTGGGACACAAAGACGTCTTCTTGATTCACTTTTGCTACGCACAAAACAACACAGACAAGATTAGTAAGAAGCTGTAAGTGTGTGTTGCTTAATAAATGTCAAGCTGATCCTTTTTCTCACCTGCTCTAACTTCAGCCTCCACCTCTGGTCCAGCTAGAGTTAAGATGTCTTTGCACACACCATCTGTAGAATAAAGATTATGTTTATAATCAGAGGTCAAATGAAAGTAAACTATACTGCAAATTAAATTTACTGAAGTACAGTACTTAAACAATACTTTGCTTAAGTGTATTTACATTGTTTGCTACATCATACTTCTACTCCGACTACATTTATTTTATTGCTTTAGTTACTTTGCAGATCTCTGACAGCCATGTTAGCAGCTGTGTAAGGCTGTATTTTCAGCTAAATGCTAATTTCAGCATGAAAACATGATATACCCACTAATCAGCAGTTAACACTAAGTAAAGCTGGGGCTGATGGTAATGCCATTAGTTTTACAAATAGATTGTAAACATAAGGGTTTCAAATAATTGCCAACAAAAGCATGCACAGTTTTCAATCAGTTTTAATAAAATGTTTGTATAAAAGGGAATCCAACCAAATAAAATATTTGTAGTAATTTCATGCTAAATCGACCCATGTTGACCCCTGACCCCTTATTGTTGAACCCTTCTTCTGATTGGTTGCACAAAGCTGCACGCGGTTGGCTCAGGTTTGCCAGTACTATCCCAGTTTGGATGAATTACGGTAGTTAGCTAAACCACACTGAACAAGTAGCGTACGTTTTCCCGCTGTACGATAAGATAAAACGAGTGTAGTTGGAAGTTGACAGTGATGCCGAAAGATAGAATGGGACGGTAATGTGTCTGCTGAACCTCACCCGGCAAAACTGGCTATGGGAAAAGCGCCACTTAATAAGAAGAAAACAATAGCGTTGCTAGCAACAGAGGAGGATCTGGAAATCATGCGAGACTACTAGCAACACCGTGCGTGATGCACTTGTGTTATTAGGGCATATCAGGATGCTTTCCCGGATTTATTTTTTCTTCAAGCAGTTGTGTATCTCTTAGAAATTGCGTGAAATCTCTCATATCCGCTGCATGCGACCGTAGTTTTTCGTGCTTTATGTCAGCTTAAAGACACACCTGAGGACCAGCCTATGTTACCTGACTGTGCTGTCTCCATGGGAACTAGATAACGTTAGAGGCTGTGGTGAGTACATATGTATTTAACCTAATTATTAGGTGTCAGTTAAGGACCTTACTATTATTGTTCTTACCAATTGTGCATTTTGCCATCGTTAGTGTGTGTGTGTGCCAGCTCTTGTCACGTATGTTTACTTGATAACCGTTGAAATGATAGGCCGTTGATAGTGATGGTTGTAGTGTTAGTGGTTGATATGTTTGAAGCTAGATTTGTTTCTTTATTACATGCGAGAAAATAAATGATCTGAGAGGAAAAAAAGTTTGAGAGAAAAGGGTATCACACTGATAGCAAAAAAGCATTTTATGAGAGAAAAAAAATATTGGAGAGAGAAAGTTTTCTAACCAACAGCAAAAATAATATTTGAGACTTTTTTTTTGTATCAAATATTATTTTTTAAGTTATTTCTGAGAAAAAAAAATCTCTCGCAAATACTTTTTTAAACTCTCAATGTGTATAAGTGTTTGCTCCCGATGCAATTTTTTGCTCGTCTCAGGATTTTTCTCTCGATGTGAAAATAATGTCATGGGCGGGCCACATTCCTATTGGCCAGTTGGGTGAGCACCGTCTTGTCTTGGGAGTCCATCTGAATCATTACACCATTGTCACCGCCATAAGATACGCTGCCTTAGTTTTTCTTTCATAAAATGCTTTTTTTGCTATCAATGTGATAACTTTTTCTCTCAAACATTTATTTATTTATTTTCTCACATGTAATAAAGAAATAAATCTAGCTCTATAAGATGTGCTGGCTACAATTTATAATAGTTTTATAGCACATATAATTGATGATGGTATTAATGTTGTGAGCTGCCATTTTGCCATTTGAAAAAGTTTTGTATGGCTTCTGATTGTATAAAAACTAAACAAAAGTAGGCTATTGAACATATTTAAATGTTGATCAGATGATTGTGCCTGCATAAAAAGTTATGGGATCACCAAACCTATTATTAATCCAGTTTGGAGCATGCATACATGACAATGTGTACTTAATTTCATGGTAATGAATGCAATAGTAACAATAACAGCATCATAAAATTGTCAACCTCATGGTGACACTAAAGGAAAAGTAAAGGGCTCACCAAGTCATTAGAATACATCAACTGGGAACCCTGAGTGTCTGTACCGAATGTTGTACCAATCCAACACGTGACCAGCTTTTTTTAGACCTCCATCAGTTCTCACTTACCGTTTTGAAAGTTAACAAAGTCGGTCGAGTTCACGACAGCATCTGTAACCTCATTAGTGATGTCCCCAAACACCAGCTGTAGTTTAACCCCACTTCCCACTGTCATTGTGATGTCATCAAGATCACTGGTGAGGGACCTGAAGATCGCTAAGAGAAATAACACAATTTATTCCATATTTGTCTAATATTTAATCTGAGAAGTGGCAATGTTGAAATACTAAATTGCTAATGAATAGTTAAAACAATGTTTTAAACAGTGTTGGGCAAGTTACTTTTAAAAAGTAATTAGTTACAGTTACTAGTTACTACTTCTAAAAAGTAACTAAATTAGATACTCAGTTACAAATTATAAAAGTTACTAGTTACTTCAGAAAGTAACTAATGTGTTACTTTCAAGTACATTTTTAAATGCTCAAATGAGACCCCACCTACAACCCTCTTTAACAGAACATAAAATACATGTGCATGTTCAATTATTTATAAGTTTGAATATTATAATGAAATGGACACTTAAGACAATACATTCTTAACTGAAACTGTACACAAATCTAATCTCTTTTAATGTTGCTGTGGGACAAAGTGATACTAGCCTCCAATCAAATGCCATGTATGTAGATATTATGTCTAGTGGATCGATACAAATAACAGCATAGATGTTTTGGAACTTTTGATATTCATTGCCCCTTAACGGGCCACAACTGGGCAAAATTATGCTTGTTTAGCACTATAGCAAAAATAAATAACAAATATATACAGTCTTTGTAGTGCAAATAAGGTAAGTGGCCTGAGGTTTGAATTGTGTGTGTGTGTGTGTGTGTGTGTGTGTGTGTGTGTGTGTGTGTGTGTGTGTGTGTGTGTGTGTGTGTGTGTGTGTGTGTGTGTGTGTGTGTGGATGATAGAGCGAGGGAGAAGTGAGAAAGTGACAGTGACTAGCTTCGGAGCGAGTAGCCACTCTAGAGTCATAGTGCCTGTGTTTTCTGACCATAGTGGGAAATATTTAGCAGGAAAAATCCCGCCCCCCTCCCCTTGATTTCATTACGGCATACCTGTCTCTCATTGACTGTTATGTGTCCGTGCTTATGAACACATGCCCAACTCTGCCTCTGATTGGCTTACCATGAAATTTTACTCAACCTCAGCCAACATTTATGCGCTTGTCTCGTGCACGGCCCACTAACCAAGGAAGAAAAAAAGTCTTTGCCTCTCGGCTCAGAGATCAAGTTTGTCTGATGAAAAAAAACAGCTTCAATTATAGTAACGCGCCACATTTTTTGAAAGTAACAGTAACAGCGTTATTAAGATGGGAAGAGTAATCAATTACATTACTCGTTACTGAAAAAAGTAACGCCGTTATTTTATAACACTGTTATTCCCATCACTGATTGTAAAGGTTACAAAATCGTTGTTTTTGTAATAACAGTAATTCTATTTAGTCTTTGCAGTTTACCTTGGCCTCCCTGGTTCATGTTTGAGCTGAGGTGTCTGTTGACTTCATTGTAGCACTGTAAATAAGAACGCATGTCATTGATAAACCATGCATGCATGCATCATACAAACCAGTTGTTCAAGTGTTGATAGTCACCTCCTCAGAGTCAGGGTAGTCTGGTTTAATGACGATGTGGATGGTGGAGAGAGACCCAGAGGATGCAGATAATCCAAACTGGCGAATGTTCTCAGTCAGCACTTGAATGGCTTCTCTTAGCGGGTATTTTAAAGCAATTCCAGGTCCGATGACTGGAAAGGCCACTGAGCACAAGCCCAGCTGTACACAGAGGTCCAAACACTTCTTCAGCCCATTACCAAGCACCTAGAAAACAGACATTTCCTCCAGTGTTTTCAGAAGGTATTCCTTCATTCAACATTGCTTCCTAAATGTGTGAAGTAAGCTAACATAACGTAAATTGAAGTTTTATAGAGCTTAACTTAATTATGATTGAAGAAAGTTTTGACTGAAGTCTCCGGGGAAAAAAAAGTGCCATAGTGAGAACCCTATATACTAGCTTGTTTCAAGCATACTCCCACCTTAACATCATAAATATCATACAAATTCTTTTTCAATCCAACCACTGAGGTTTTAGTCAACCAATAGCATTTTCTGTTAAGATTCTGCCTAAAGAAAATGTTGTACATTCAAATCCTCAATTAGAATCATCACGATTCCTGTCATTTAAATGCAGTAACAATATTTCAATTGTGCTGGTGTTTTCTCTTTTGAAGTATTTTACTTTACCTTCACACTCTGCCCTCTGACTCCATCCCATGGCAAGCACTCAATGAAGAAGAGCTTGGAGCAGCCCAGAGATGGAGGCGCATCAACCGGCAGAACATCACCAGGGACGAGGGTACAATTCGCTGCCATAAAGTCAAACTTTGACTTGATTGCGTCCCCGGCTTTCTTCAACAGGCATTTACCAATTTCGGTAGAAGTTAGCTGTCTGTTGAGCATGGGAACCACCCACACATGCACCTGTGAAAATAATATAAAATATCAATTCAGGTGGTTGCATTGCTACTCTCTTATGTTGTATAGACTAGAATAGTAAATGTCGAACCTGCTCATCCACCAAACTGCCAAGGCTGATCTTCAGACTTGTCTTGTTGACCACAGTGCTTCCGACAGTGCTGCTGCGCAATCTGGGCATGGGTTGGACTGTGAAGCTGCTGCTGCTGGGGCAGGTGATGCTTTGTGGTTTAATTTTTGCATTTGAGGAGTGCACACCTTGCTGTTCCCTGACAATAACCTGACAGGAGGTCTCGACCAGCTCCTTGCTCACTTTACCCTCTTCTTGGAAGTACCGCTGAGCCCCCGGTCCATCTAGAACCAAAGTGTCTAATGTCAGACTGGCTAGTGCTGACATTAGAGCCTGCTGGGTCTCCTGGACCAGACAATGGGGACCAGACACAAGCACACAAGGGTATGGAACATTTGAGGCTTTTAAGGTCACCTTGGTTTGCTTCATGCCAATCAGTCCTAAGATTTTATCAAAACAGTCGAGCAGTTCAGGATGCGGTAGGTTCAGCACTACTTGGGTCGCGACTTGGTTTATCTGGTAGTCATGCAGAACCTCTTTGAGCTTGTTCACATTTTCACTGTAGCCCACAAGTTGTACCTTGGTTGTTGCGGTTCCTGGGATGAAGCTAACCTCCACTCTGAGCTCTCGAGAGTTTGCCTGGTTCTTGGCTTTAATGATGATTTCCTTCACTCTGTCTAGATCTGGAGGTACAGCTGCGGCTCCCTGCAGCGGCACATTGGCCACTGTAAGATCTCTCTGCACTGCTGCCTCAGCCTCATCCAGGGCATCAGAGGACAAACTGGACAGGACTAGATCTGACACCACCTCTAGGGAAACAGGATTTCTGAGACTCTGTTGGAAGCGAGCCTGGTACTTTGAGATGGCACAGCTGGATGTTATAAAGGTCATTAAAGCTGGGCAGAGTTGAACTCTCTTTTCCTTTACATTTTTGATTAGTTCATCAAGTTTCTTAGCTCCTGACTGCACTTCCTTGTCAGGGCCCTCCAAGATGATCATGCCGCTGCCTAATATGATTTTAACATCTGAGTAATGTGCATGCATTTCTCGACTAAACTCTTCTTCTACCAGTTCAAATTTCTTCTTCACAATTGGTAATTCCTTCCGAGTTGGCAGGCTTTTCTCCAGGATTGCAATCCTCTCATTTACAGCCTTAACTTCTCCCACTACCACAGCAAAGCCGCTCTCCATGTACACTTTGATGTCGTCGGTTCCCAAGGAGGGGTTCTGCAGTAGGATTTTTATTTTTTTTGGCTCAACCACATGATAGCAGAGGTAGGTCTCAGTAAGATAGACGAAGACCCGATCCACCTGTAACTCCCATTTATCTGCAGTACCCAAGGCTCCTCCAGGCCCCTTCTCAATATGCCCCCTAACCACTGCCTCCTCTTCATCAAAATCCAACTCCACTGTGCAGTCGATAGAAGAGAGTTGCTTCTGTAAGACTTTATGTGCTTTAAGGTTGTCTCTCAGGAAATACAGGAGGAAAATATCCAGCTTGTAAATCTTCTCAAGGCCTTTTGTGTTTGCTTTTGTGTATGCCTAAAGAAGAAAAGCAATATCAAACAAAATAATTATTTTATAGTAATGTAAGTCTAGTAAAAGGCATCTTTATAATCTATAAATTACAAAAAACATCTTAAAAATATACTGTATATTTATATGTGTGTAAAAATGTGTAATCAGCCTACACTACAACATCAGAGGTTGAATGTGCTCAGAAATCCCCCCCAAACTGGTCTGGCCAGATTCTTTTTCTCCGACATTTGGGATTGTGTGTTTACTGTTATCATAAAAGCATCAGCGGAGTTTCATGAGAAATGTTTGCTCACCTGGGATTGACTAGTGCATTTCTGATCAAGTGGTGAATTAGTTCGGCTCACAGTCAGACGTAGGTCTCCACAAGGAAGGAGATACTGTGAAACTTCCTGTGCAAAACCCTTTCCTGGTCTGTAAAAAAAAAACAAAGTCCAAGGTCTCAACAAAATCCTACATTTAAACTAAAACTGCCAAGTGTACTCTACCTATAACTCATTTCAACTAAATGACATTCCTTACCTTCTTTTTCCTTGAAACAGATTTTATAGGTGTTGCTTCCAGCCTTTTCAATCATTCCACAATCCCCTCCCCCAGAATCCCGTCTTTTTTGAAAGTGCCTCCTGATTTTCTCCTTGTCTCTGTCAGTCAGATCTTTTGCTTCAAAGAACAATGGATGTTGGTATTCATCCATTTTACCTACAGTTCTCAACTTAAAAACATTTAATAAGTATGGCACTTCTTAGTACACCACAATGACTCTCAAGTGAACAATCTCATCAGATTGTGTTAGTTTCTCTTTCACTTAACTCACTACCTCATGATTACGTGTTCGCAAATACAGTAGACACACCCAGTGATGTACATAGTTAATGTTTACTTTTACCGTACCGTGGTTAGTGGTAATGTAATGATGTAAGGATAACTATTCCATCAATCATGATGATGACACCAGTTTTCACATTTTGGTTTCATATGATGAAATTAAAATCCTAAATTAACAATCGGCAGTGGGTTTGTCAGAGCTTGTTTGAAGAAACCAGTTGCCTGCTGCTGCTGAAAGGAGGGTTTCAGCAGCACAAGGCTTTAGAGAGATGATCCTGCAGGTACCCAAGCACCTCAAATTAGCAACAAAAAAATTTCTGGGCACAGTTTATGATTTTATTTCCCTCAAATGATGCCTATAATTTATTTTGCTTCAAAGAAAGATGGGTGTCGATATGCATCCATTTTACCTCAAATTCTGAAGTTAAAGGAAAGGTTTTTCATCAAGTATGGCAGCTGTGCATTGCCCAGCTCCTCAGTAAAAGGCACCTTAGCTGCTATAATTTAGTTTCATTCCTAGTACTGAAAGCATTCCTTCGCCCCCCCATATTTATATTGGGAGTTGGCAAATGCACATGCCCAAAATGATGCACAGCATTTCTGCCTCAATGTACATGAAGCATGATAGTGATGGTGGTAAAAGTTATAATGGGGATATGAATAAAGATGTCTATACATAGGTATCATAAGGACAATTATTCATCCAATAATGAGGGTGACGACAATTGTTTTGTTTTTCGGCATTTTATGTGTTTTTGATAACAGATCGTAAATAGATTACAGGAAATGAGGGGCGAGAGATATGGGCAATATTATGTTCTGATATCAATGGTTTCTGGTAGTTCCTCAATTTAGTATGTTTTGTCACACCATAAAAACTGTTTTGCCGGATTAAGGTCTAGTACTGAAACGTTGGCATTAAATTTTTTTTTTCATTGGAAAAAAATAAATAAAAAGCCAAAGGGACAACGACAAGTTCTGGATTAAACTAGTGTTTTTTTGGTGTAAAGGTGCAGGATACCTTTACACCACAAAACCACTAGATGTCCTACTTAGACTAAAAACTCTACTGATGCACTGATAACTGTAAAACTGCAGTTTAACCCTAAGGGCATGTTCACATATCTTCCTAAATTTACCTTTTTAAGGTATTTGCATATAACTGATCCTCATGTGTTAAGAACAAACTAAGATTTCCCTGTAGTGACCCCCACATTTTTTCTAGAGCAATGTGTAATGAGATAATTTGGCTAAAGCTGAAAAAATTGATGTTGGCTTTTGAAAGTGCTTAAAGGAGTATTCTGTTCAATTTCAACACGTAGCTCTGTTGTTTGTAAATTTGGAGTGCTCTCAGTAGCAAGAAAAATGAACACAATCGGTGCTGCCTACACCCCGTTAACTCAACAGGCTTAAACAGGGCACGTTTTAAACATGTTTTTAGCCTCTAAACATGTTCAAAATGTCGATGCAAGTGCCTAGCCGTGCAGTGATTCCTTCTGAGGAACACAGCGAATCTGACTGCAGTAGATGTCACAGAAAGGCATAAAAGTTGTGTTAATCCATGTCTTTGTTTATTTCCTTGATTTGTTTGTAGGGGAAAAAGGGCATCGATTGTCAGCTCATCAAAGGTCACACC
Organism: Percina caprodes; assembly: GCA_013375575.1. Classification (NCBI taxonomy): domain Eukaryota; kingdom Metazoa; phylum Chordata; class Actinopteri; order Perciformes; family Percidae; genus Percina; species Percina caprodes. The sequence goes on along the minus strand of JABXJD010000028.1, from coordinate 3,085,357 downwards.
CAGGTTCCTTTCTGTACAAGCTGGCATCAACACAGTGTTGTCAGTGATGATGGACAGGTCTCATGCGTACTTCCCTTCCACAATACAAGCAATACAAGCTCAGTCCTATTCATGTTTAGTGTAATTAAAATCGACCCTGAGATGTCTGGCAGTGAGCGTCAGTTAGGCAAATGTCTATTGTCAAAGTTGCCTTACTCCAAGTCTTTTCTTTTTTTACTGAAATAAACTGAGCTCAGTTAAAGTTCAAGAGAGAGAATATAGTGGAGGCACTTCAGTGTAACTGTGGCATTGTGTTGATCAGACGGAGACTGATAAAAGTCTTGGGCTTATCAGAGGGGCATCAGGGTCACTGGGGCTTTCCAATGGGGCACTTAGGTTGACCAGAGGGAACTTGGAGTAACAAGAGCAACACTTTGAGGCAAGTGGGGGCACATGGACCAACCAGAGGAGCATTTAGGGTGTATTTGAGTTCCCTGTTGTCCCCACCCCATCATAGATTTTCTCAGAAAAAAATTGTTCTGACTCTGGGGACAACAAGAAAACCTGTCCAGATAACCTGAGAGGTCTGGGCGGTTCATAGTGCAATAACAGATCACAAATATATTTTGGCCCTAAGCCATTTAGGGATTTATAAACCTGTAGAAGTATTTTGAAATCAACTCTTTGAGGCACAGGAAGTCAGTGTAAAGACTTCAGACCTGGAGTGATCTATTTTGATACCAATGTGTTAACTGAAATGACATGACCCCTACAAAAGAAAGTCTATTATGAAATAATTCCTAAAAACAAACATTGCCTTACATGTATGTCCTTGTTGGAGAAGGATTTTCGAGCATTACCAAAAAACTAAGTAAAAACACCCTTTTCAATATTTCACTTTAATAAATAAAAATGCTCTGGTCAGTTTCTGTTTTCTTAAAATCAATGTATGTATTTAATAAAGCACAACTACACATGCTAGATGTGGCCACATGCTGTAGGTTTTTGCTTTTTGCAATTTCCAAAACAAGCACATATACACCCCAAGGTCTTCCTAATCTTTATTACAACCTGAACACCCTCACGTGTTAAAGAGGTTGCAGTGACCCCATTGTGTTATCCAACGGACAACTTAACCATGACTCATAAGTTTACACATATATTTCTTCATATACATTTAGGCTATTTTCTACCACACACTTCAACCATAAAATATTTTCCTCAATTCCTTTTGACCATTTCTTGGCTGGTACTAATTGCCAGAGAATAAACTAGCTGATTGCCCCTGCTTCCAGTTTCCATGCTAAGCTAAGCAAACCAGCTGCATGGGAAAGTTTATTAAAGGATAGACCCTTGAAATTAACCATCCAGTTTTCAAGCTGGTCCACAGTAGCTTCATATTTAATGGACAGACATGAACATGGCATTCATTTTCTTATCCAACTCTTTGCAAGAAAGCTAATAGGCATAGGCAGTTGAACTGTTTTTTTTTAAAGAATAATTTAATTATCTTACAACCGGTCTTGTTCTCATAATTGTGGCCTTTCTGAATATAGCTCATGCTAACTTTCCACTTACCACCTTCGCAGTACAAACTTCCAAAAGCTTACCAAATACTTAGTCAAATTTTATATAAGTCATTTCAAATGTTTGTCTCAAAGTTAAACCAAAAGTAAATGCATAAATTATCTTCCTGGATTAGGTATTGTAGCTAACTGCATAGGGAGTCTCTGTGGGAAAGTCACATGCATTTGTTGTTACTGCTGTTTGTTACTGCTGTTTTAAAAACCCCAGCTTTTGATGACAAGTATATTTACCATTGTGAGCAAAGATGAAGCAACTGATATAATTGAAAGATTGCACGTCTCCTGGCTGACATCATTCCCTACCCCGACCTGTAATCTTTTCTTTGAGTTAACAACTTGTAGGTCTAAGGAATGTGGTGGATGTAGTGTGCGCTGTAAGTTTGATCATAGTTTACATGAGGTGAGGAGTGAAGCACAGTAGAAGACAGCAATGGCACAAAAATTTGACTTCAATATCAATACTGACACTTTTTAAAAGTGACAAATGTACTATAACGTAGGGAAGAACATGTGTCATGAATTATAATGTGAATATCCTTCTGGATAAAAATTTGTATTACTGTAAGGAAGTGTTCTACATGGGCAAGCAGATGACACCTTTGTTTTATTTTGAATGATCCCTTTCTGATTTAATCAAATGTTATCAGACCTATATATCAGCTTATACACACTCTCTAGTTGTCTAATTATGACAGAGTAACTCTCAAAATGCTCTACATGCGAGCTGTTGCTGATGTTAATTAACAACACACTTTAGATGGTCCGTGATCTGAACAGATTTAGTCTCTCTGACTTCTAAACGTAACTATCACCCAGACATGTGTTCTGTGCAGAATTAGCCTTTAATCAGACAAATAGCAATTAAAATCCCTCCGATTCAAAATCAATAAAATGTTTATACAAGACGTCATCATGTTGAGTCGATTGTGAACCAATCAGCTGAGAGGCAGGCGTTTCCCAGCATGCTCTGTGTCCGCCTGGGTCATGCAGTCGGTGAAAAGCAGGCTCGATCGAGATGAACTGCGCCTCGCCTGTAAAGTGGACGAGAGCAGGCGGCAGCAGCCGGGGGCGGTGACAAAAAGCCGCGGTAAAGTCGGACAGTTTCCAGCTGATTTCAGCCGCCTTCAGGCTGAACAGGAAGTGACAATAACACTGGTGCGATTCCGATTTAATAAAATATCATCAGACCCCCATATCACCTTGTACACACACATGGTTTGGGTCCGCCTGGGTCTTGCAGTCAGTGAAAAGCAACTGCGCTGCCTGCGTCTCAGAACTGCGGCCGCCTTGCTCTCGTGAGATTATCTTTGCCTACGTATGCATGACATCAGAGCAAGTTGGGATCAAGTCGGACACAAATCTACCCGGCATCCAAAGGGCGGTGATCGATGGTGATCACTTCTTTTTTTCAGCAAAGGGACTGTTGTTTTCCCCTCTCTAATCAACTTTTTAATCAAAGTCTACTGCTTCTCATAGCAATGTCTGGAACAACCCAATTAAGTATTTCAGTGTGAAATGCTGTATAACCAGCATGCACATTTGCTTCCTTCCTTCAATATCGGCCGTAATTGACACCTGTTTCTTCACAGAATCAATCGCCTCACTAATTAAACACAATACTGCTATTATTTTGAACATGCCCCTTTCAATTACAAATTAAATTACTCAATTCAATTATTACTCTACAACACTTACTAGTAAATTATTTGCCATGTAGAAATATCACTTCTACCAAAGAATATGATTCGTGACGTTAGTGATGTTGAATCATGTTAATATGCAGCATTGATAAAGCAGAGGCCACTTATAATGAAAAAACATGACTCAACATGTTCCTCGGTGCACAGGAAGTTTTTGAAGGACATGAACACCAAGTCTGATGAAAAATGAATGGATTACAAAATCTTGAGTAACAGTGTGGGAGAAAGGGGTGGGGGATGACTGCAAACACATTTCTTAGGAAAACTGTTCCCTGACAGAGTATAAAAGTAAGGTGCAGAAAACATGAGGCTCACAGTATTGCACACTCAGCATTGGAGGATTCTTCAAATCTGAGTAGAGGCCTGCAAAAACGAAAGGCTTTGCTTCAATTTCTGAGATACAAAGATTCTGCATCATTTAAGACGAGGATGACTACTTCAATCCAGTGCACCATTGTCCTGGCCTGCTGTATCACTTACACTTCAATGGGTAAGTGTTTTGATTTATAGATTGTGGAAAGCTTTTTGGCTGTATTTCTACATTATATGGCTTTAAATGAGTTGAACCTTGATTGAGTTTAACCTCTGTGCCTTGCTGGGCCTAACATATCAGAAAACGTGGGAGATGAAACTGTAGCTGTTGCATAGATTTTTTACATTGAATGTTAAACTGTCTCAATTTTTCCAGCTATTTTGCAGTGCAAGTGTGTAAAAGAAGCAAGTTTATCAACCCCTCTCTCATCGCTGATGCCCAGGAGTATCCGCCTCGTCCATACTGTAACCAAAAAGAAGTAATGTAAGTGTCTGCAGTAACATGAGCAAAACATAGTTTTTTTTCATTTTTCAATGTTTAATGTTGATTTTCCAATGACCGTAATTTGTAAGTGTTGTGTAAAGAGTTGTTTTACATTAAAGCTTTCTCTTTCTCATACAGTGCCATATTGAAAGATAACCGCTTACAGTGTCTTGACCCCAGTTCAAAATTCACCCAAGATGTCCTGCAGATAATAAAAATGTAAGTCCAAAGCTTTTTTTCTCCTCTTTTTAGATATTTTTTTTTTTTCAGGCCTTTTATTATTTTATACGTAGGACAGCTCAAGACATGAAAGGGGAGAGATGGGGGGACACGCAGCATGTGGCCACAGGTTGGAGTCAAACCAGCGGCCGCTGCGTCAAGGAGCAAACCTCCGCACACGGGCATGTGCTCCCCCAGGTCCTCTACCCAGGCTTCCCAAAGCTTTTTTTTCTATAGTTTGCTTTCATTAGCCATTGTTCCAACACAGTGTAAACTAATACGCATGTAATTAGATGAGAGAAGTAGAGAGAGAAGAGACAAATAGACATTACTTACATTTAATGGGTTATAATTCCAACAAGCTGGAAACCACTGTTTCAGATTATTCAAATGTCAAATGTTAAACATGAAATGTTTTCTTCACAGGCAGAAGGCAGCCCATGCTAAGAAGAGGCTCATCACCAGCCCAAAAACAACCACAGCATCAGCCACAGAGTCAGCAACAGTATCAGCTACAGCAACGCCAACATCATCATAATGCAAATGTGTTTATCATTGTTGCAATTAAACAGAGGTATCTAATTTGTACACCTTCCCAAATAAAGGGTATGGTTGCTGTTAGTTCCTGTTTGTTTCTACAAAGTCAAACCCAGACACTTGCTGAAAGAAGTGAAATTGTTTCACTTCATTTGTTTTGAGTGTTGTTCACTGGAAGCTAAAAGTGAATACTCCAGCAGCCATAACTGAAGATGGGCACATTTAGTAGACAGTTTGTGAAGCTAGAATATTCTTCCAGGTAAACAAGATGCATGTATGAAATGTGATTTAAGTAAGCTGGTAAGGCTATTGTATTTCCATCTTAAAATACTGCCATAAGTTGTTTTTTTTAACACAACATCTTGAAGTAAATTATAACGGTCTTTCAAACTTAGTGTAAAAGACTTGTTCATGTTGTAATTCAAGCTGGCAGATAATAATGTGAAGGTCAGTCATGAAAGAAATGATGATAAAAGTTAAGTGTTTGTGTTCCATTTGTATGTTAAAGCATTATTTGTGTTTGTAATTTGAAGTCCTTTCTTTCTATTTTGTTATTACAAAAATAACAATATAATACTCTTAAGTGTGCCCAGTTTTTTTTCAGGCTGAAATCAATATGCACAATACTGAATTTTGACATGTGATTCTGTTAATGATGGGCTGCAAGACTGCAATAAATCTGCACGATTGTAAAATAAAACTAACATTTTGGAATGTTCTTTTGAAATATCCAGTTTACAGTGCAAAGCAGCTAGTGACATATTAGCATCTTTCTCCTCTAGATGCACTCATTGTTATCAGTATTTGCAACATAAATTGCAAGGTGTAATTATGCAAAAAGACTAAGGTGCGACTGTATATGGTCAGTAATAGAAACAAATTGTAGAAACCACCAATTTAAAAACTAAAGGATGGAGCCAGCGCCTAAACAAAACCGAGTCTACTTCAAAGTCCGTGTGCTAACATCCGTGTGCACACTGCATGCTGATGTTTTCTCTAATTGGCTTTCTCCGTCAATTTTCTCTTTGGTCTTTTCATGTCTGCCATGATGTCCATAGAGGCTGCTGAACCCGGTCAGCATTCCGGTCATAATGATTTGGTCATGAATCAAAACACTGGATTTAAGACCAGCTGATGGTGTTTGATGACAATTCAACCAGAGGGAGATGGGGATACCAAATTTCAGTGAAGACATTTCACTCAACCAGAAAAGTAAACCTGCTGATGGTGCTGGAGGAAAAATCAGGCCATCACCAAAGTCATTAGGATTCACCATCTGGGGACCATGCATGTCTGTAACAATAATGTAATGTCATTTCCTCCAGTACTTATTGAGCTACTTCAGTCTGGACCAAAGTGGTGGACCGACTGACCAGCACTACTATTCATAGAGCTATGCTGATAGAATGGCTAAGAATATATATGTATTTAAATACTGTATGTATTACTGTAGGCATGCAGACTGTCTGTTTGTCTTACAAAAAGAAAGTCATGAATGTATTATCAATGATAACCTCTGTTGCAATAGTTATTGCAAAACACTGGCTTATGTACACAAGCCATCTATAAAACGTGTCTGCTGCTAAACTGGTTTCTGTAAAGCCCCTGCAGCCCTCTATCCTCTTGCTTCACTCTGGCCTGTAGTAACAAAGTCATATCTTATCAAAAGACAAAAAAAAGCTAGTAAATTAGAAGATAACTATTAGAAATATTACAAGTACTGCTTTCTTGTTTTTGTTCATGACAGCTTCTTAGGATTCTAGTACTGTCCTGGAACACAACAAAAAACTGGAAAACGATTCTGTGTTTGTGGCTGTAAAATTCCCCTACTTCAAAAAGTCTCCAAGTTGTTTTTCAAAAGAATACAATTTTGCCAAGTCATACTGTAATACATCATCTCATATTTTACAGTCATGTGACCTTGAGGCTTCACATTATGACCCACTTTTATCCCACATTTATGACCCCAACATCTGACAAAAGACACATGCCTTTAATCATAAGGGAGTAATATTTCTCAAGTAATGTCTAAAAGTGCTTTGTCATTTAAAAAAATGATTTGGGCTGCTATATTGTCAGTTTAACATCAAAACAAAATGATTGAAACAGTGTAAATGGCGGTTACTGCTGTTCAAGTGTTCTTTCTTATTGTTTTTAGCTGACCTGGACCAGAAATTATTCAGTTCAAACGGATGATGCTGTTTTGCCCTTATTGTTCTCCGTGAAGATTGCTGGAAGTAATAAAAGTAGTGTTTTATGTGGAGTAACCATTGTGCCAGATAACCTAGGGAAAACACTGCATACTAACACCAAAACAAACAAACACTCATGAACTCGCATTGTAACGCTATTGTGCTGTATGTATGTATGTATATACAGAGTCTGACAAAGCCCCCCAAAAAAAACACAACAACACAACCTTACATAGATATCATATGCGCAGTAGCCCCAGGCCATTTTCAGAGTCAGGGAGAAAAACAAGTTGAATACTTCTGCAGAGCAGAAGCGATATGAATCTGTTGGCTGATCGTCAAGACAGACATGCTTTGTCTGTATGACTAATTTCTCTGATCGCCAAACGCAAACACACCGTGTCTTAACCTCAGCGGGGCCTCTTGTCTGTCCCTGAACTCATCGTCCCATGACTACCTTCTGCTGCACATGTGAATGCACCAAAATGAAACCAAGATGCCCCCCCCCCACACACACACACACACATACAAACTGAGGTTTTTCTGCATTTCCCACAGCTAAGTTCATGAAGAGCACATGATTGCTGTATGTGTAAATATTGGAAATCAGAATGTATATAAACAGTTGCAACAGCTGAATGATATCTGTCTGAGTTGAAGAACTGAACAGGCAACTGCATCTACATTTAAACAAGCACAAACAAGATGAAGCTCTGCATCCTGCTCATGTTTGCTACCCTCTCCGTCCTCGTTTACGGTAAGAGCACTACTACAGGATTTGTGAATAAACATTCTTCTGTAATTGTAACGTACTAAACCTTAGGCATTTGGAATAAAGTGGGTTGGTGAAGGGTGATTAAGTCGTCAATAACTTCAGATACTGACAGGTTTCCTGCAGAGTTGTACTCATTCCACAATAGATAGTTGTCAATGTGGAAACAGTATTTTAATAGGATGTGAAACACGCTGCCAAAGCCTTTAAAGCAAGTACATTTTTCTAGATACCGAGGTTTGCAAAAGTATTCATACCCCTTGAACTTTTCCTCATGTTGTCATGTTACAACCACAAAATGTATTTCAATGGGATTTTATGTGATAGACCAACACAAAGCGGCGTATAATTGTGAAATGGAAGGAAAATTATACATACATGTTTGTAATTTTTTCACAAACAAAAACTGAAATGTGTGGCGTGCAAAAGTATTCAGCCACCTTTACTGTGATACACCTAAATAAGATCCAGTGCAACCAAATGCCTTCAGAAGTCATCTACATTAGTAAACATCCAGGCTACCCAGGATTGGAGAAGCAATTGAGCCTGCATGCAATCAAATCGACCTCTGGCCTATCAGAGCACGGCCTGTCTGTCTGCGAGCCAAGAAATCAGCACGGATATTGAACCTGTAACGATGGCTGCCAGGAAAACCAAGGTGCTCTGATAAGTTTTGCTGTTTTTGTACAATTGAACTCAGGGCTCGACAGAAGTATTAATGTTGTATTACATGACAGACAGGCCGTGCTCTGATAGGCCAGATGTCGGTTCCCGGGTAGCACGGATATTACCGTGTGAACATTTAACTTGAAGTTTTCGATCTGAATTGGAGCAATAGAATTTGACAGATGTTTTCTTTGAAAATTGTAACTTGAAATTTGAGATCTGAATTTGAGCAATCAAATTTGATCAAACTGAATCTATTTTATCTGAAATTCTGTAAGTAGATTATTTGTTGTATCTGAATTTGTAACCATTGAAAAATATTTATCGATATTCAGGTTTTTAAAATGGAAATCAAGAATGTTCATATTTAAATTTCAAAGAGGTGAATTCAGAACAAGTCAATGTTTTTCAAAAGAAAATAAGTATTCAGTGGCTGTTAAAGGTCAAAGACTTATATCTCTTACTTGCTTCCATCCATTCCACCACTGAAGGTAACGTAGGCAAAAACTAAATGCAGCCATGGTGTTCACTAATGTATGATGTAATGTTGAACAAACGGCTTTATGGTACTTTTCACATCATGCCTTAGAATTTTTGTTGTAGAGAACAGGAAGGTGACTGGGGGAGAAAAGAGGGAAGTGCACATTGTAACTATGTCACAATACCAAGCCTGCTGGTTCTGATGAAAGCCTTGTTAGTATTTGATTCATGAATGAACACATACACATCAAGTGTTGCACCATCACACTGAGACCACCAAGTTTCCAGTGAAATTAAACCAGGACAGGACAAAGCAAAAATTAGAACCTCAGCCATCGGTTTCCTCTTTCACTATGATTTGTTGGAAACCCTGCATACTGTGCAGTGTCAGTGTTTGAACCGATAAGATTGCATTTCAACACAACATTCATCATTGTCGAGCTGATAATGTCAAAGCACCGGAGATAATTACATTTCTGGGAGCGAAAAAAAAAAAAAAAAAAGTTTCATTACACTCAAGACCAAATTAAAAATGCATTTCAAGACGTGCTCAATTTGACAAAGACCTTGAGCAGTTGTGAGGATTGTGTTTCAGAGTACCAGCAATGCAGCATTTCATTGCCTTGAGTAATACGCCTGAGATTGTTTTTTCTTTTCCTCATTTTCTTTCCTCTTTTCATATTGCCATATTTTTGTACTCTTAATCATTGTCCATTTGTAGTATACTACTTAATAATAAAGTACTACTTAACAAAAAACAACAATATCTGCACAGGCTCTAATCTGGAACCTAAGTAGAGTTACAAGTTTATTTATTAAGTGATTTAGAAAGGGTCTGACATGAATGAGAAGCCAATGTGATGTGTTTGTCTGCTTAAAATCCAACAACAGGAATGCCGCCAATCAGTAGGGACTACAACACACACTGCCGATGCCTTCAGGTGGAGTCGAGGATCATCCCTCCAGACAATCTGAGGAGCATCAAGCTCGTCCCTGAAGGGCCCCACTGCCCGGATATAGAAGTCATGTAAGTGCTCTCATATTAATGACTGTATAATCAAAGTAATTACAGAAATCAGAACAATTTTATAGTATGAGAAGGAAGAAAGTAACAACTATTTTGATTGTCAATTAATCTGCAGTTTAAATAATCATTTCACATGAACATTGTTAAAGGTTATTACAATTATCCAGAGCCCAGAGTGATGTCTTCAAATTGCTTATTTTATCCAAAAAGAAATTACATTTACAGTGATATAAAAATCAATATAAATACAGGGCTCCAGGGCACTCATGTCCTCTGTACTGTTTCTGGAAATGTTTGTAGTTTTCTAATGGTCTGAAGGTTTAATAAAAGGGATTTAGCATATCCATCTGAAACAATATTTAAATCATTAAGTTGGGAGATACCATTTACATGGTATGTAATTAAACAGATTAATGTACATAAAAAGTGAAAAACAATTCTTTAAAACAACTTGTCTCATGTAAAGCACTTTGAATAACCTTGTTATTGAACACTGCTATACAATTGAAATTGCCTTGCCTTTGAGACAGGATTTAGATGATTTTGTATATAGACTAAATAGAAATAAATAAAGAAGTGTGGTTGCTTTTCAATCCTGGCCCTAATTGTGGTCCTTTTCTTTTGACCAGAGCTGGACTGGCAAATGGAGAGAAGGTGTGCCTGAACCCTCGGTCCTCCTGGGTGAAGAAGCTAATCCAGTTTGTTCTTGACAAAAAACTACATCAGCAGTGATGAGAAGCACTTCCGAAGAATCAAGGATAATACCGTGATACAAACAAAAAACATGTTGCAATTGAAGCTGTTGAACTTTTTTTGCAACTATAAGCCATGCTGTTTTACTTTAATAAATAACATTTAACCCAAGTTGTGTACCTTATATAACGTTTCTGTTGTTAGTGTTAATATTTTCTAAAACAATGATTCTGGACTTTCATTGACTACGTGTTAGAGCACACAAAAACAGATTTGTGTGATTATGTTAAGGACGTACTTGGAAAGCAAGCAAGTGTTGTAAAACTTGCGAAAGGTATTTATTTGTACTTATGAATTCAAGTGTGACAATATATTAATCATTGTGTAGAACGTTTGGTTGGATGACCTTTTGAATGCAGCGTGAAATATGTCATACTATGTAATACTGTGTGGCGCTTCTCCAACATATTGTTTGCTTTGATAAATCACCTAACCCTATATCTAATGTGAAAAACAAATAAAAGTTTAAAAAGCAAAATGTGTGTCTTCCATTCAAACCTGCTTTGCTCTGGATGTGAATCCTGTCGCCACATACACTCTGTTGAACACTTTTTTTCAAGCAGCAAAGTTTTAATAAACTTCAACACCGTTTTGCAGCCAACAGAAGATGCACAAACCTAAGATACATAAGACAAAATGTACAATAAGAAGTCTACATTCAAACCTCTCATTAACCCGTGTTTTTTTCTTATCCAGTTGTGGTTTCCAGATAGAGATTACATTTGCCTGCCATGCCAGAGTTATTTACACCTCCCATTATTTAACCCCTGGAACTTGGCTATGGGTTTGCTGCATGGTGGGAAACTTTCAGATAACTACATAACTGTTTATGGTAAGGAATTAGTTTAATTTAATGGAACCCCCTGGAACAAGTTATTTCCTGAGAAAACAAGACTACCTGCCGAGACAAGGAAGACATTTGGCTGTGAACAATGCTGGTGGAATGTGACAGAAGAGTGTAGAGTGCTGGTGTAAAGTTTTCATTTTATGAATAGGTGAATAGGTATCTACTACGGTGCTTGTTTATAAAAACCCAAATATCTTATTTTAACAGCTAATGTAGTTTATTTTGTAACATTCACCACCTTGCAATGTTTATGAAGTTTTGCGTGTTTGTATATCATCAGAAAGACTAATCAGAGCTGTAGCTGCCCACTTATAAAAAGAAATGTTTGTTTGCCCTGTTCACACTCACAGTTACATGGAGAGAAGACGCTGCCCAGTACAGCCACAGTCTGACCTGTTGGCCCCCAAAGACCTGGTCCACTGGGACAGTTGGTGGTTTATGGCCTTCTCAGAGTACAGTGGCGGTGACAAGGCAGTACTTGCGAGTCTGGGGATCGAACCAAATGGCAGACTGTTGTTTTTAAGTATATTTCCCATATTCACATATTTTTTCTCAGAGAGGGCTTTTATATTTTTGATATGCCTCTAATTAAAAGCAAAATGTGGAACAGAACACTAATGCATAGTAATATTTTTTTTTTTTTTAAAGCTCCTCTTCTGGCTCATTTGAAATCTTCTCACAACTGGCAGTGTGTACCTTAACAGCGACAATAGTCTCAGTACATTTTGTTGTACCTGTTCAAAAAGGTACAGCTCCCATTCATTCACAGCAGACACATTCTTTTGGCCCGCTCAGTGTGGGTGAGGAGTTGGTATCATATGAAAAAGATACTCAGTGCAAACCTTCTATAATTGAAAATACCTGAGTATGTATGCATTTTTAATCAATGACTTAAACATGAAACCCAAATAAGAAGCACACGCAAAATCCATTATTTCCAAATCCAAAAAATCTAACTTTTCTGCAGTAGCAGTTCAGTGTGATTGCCAGTAAAGCAATCAGGATGCTGCAAGTGAATTATTTTTGTAAACAGGATAAGTGGGTGCTCTAACTGCCGAAGAGCAACATTTCACAATTTTACAATCAGTTACTGATGAAGTGCTTAACATTGAGAATATACTTTCCCAGTGAAAACATTAGCAACTATGTTTTAATTATCATTGAATCATTACTATGTTTACTAATATGTTCAGCCAAACCAAATGTAATCCAATATCCATTCAAGCCAAACAGAACACAGTCAAAGACCTACGTATGTTTCAGAACATGTTGTACACGTAGTACAATGTTTCAGTACAGTTTATGTGTAGGAAGTATTTATGTGCATGTACGGTAACTTCATTCCTACGACCTTGGCTGGATGGGAGTGCTTGAGACAGCCGTTTTATTGAGTTGAATTACTATTCTGCCTGAGACAGGTTAGGACTTACTGCTGTTACGTTGGTAGAATTCAACCCTATGCACAAAGCCAAATAATGTATTTAAAACAAACACTAAACACGAATGTGCTTTGACCTTTGGTCATCCGTCTCCATATTTCAATCATGTCTGTTTACATAAATGAATCAGATAATTCAGACATTAGTGAACAAGCCATATCGAGATTTACGCGGAGTCATATAAATAAAGATAAACGCTGTTCTTTGGAAATGATAACATAAATTAAACATAAATCAACAAAAATCAACATCAGGCAGAAGTGTTCTAGCAAATAAATCTGAAAAATCTTTGAAAGTGCAACAACACTGCTTTACAGTGAAACATCCAGTAGATATCCAACAACATACAACAGTTCAAGTACAAGGCTTACTCATTAACAAGCAGCTTTCAGAACAGCTCTGTCATTATTTTATCATTTGCCTTGAGGTAAATATTTTAAGTTGGATGGATGATGCATTTCATCTTTGCTGGCTGACTCACATCTGCATCAGCTATAGGAGCATTTTCTCAGCTTTTATTTGCAAAACGTTTTGTGCCAAAATTGTGCAACTGTAAAAATGCCAATTATATTGAGTGTCATATCATTCAGTGTAAAAACTAAGACACATTTGCATTAAGATTTTTTTTTTGTGACCAAATCTCTTTATTTAAAGATTATAAACTATTAAAAACAATTGCTGAGAAATGAGAATGTGTCCCAGGACAAGAAAAACAAACACACACACACAGAGAGGAAAGACGGGAAGGAGGGAAACCTAAGAGTAAGAGTGATGTCCATACAGAAACCGACATCCACGAGCACACACATAAGCAGACATAAGATAAGAGACCAAACACATGTGCAAGTAGAGGTAAGAAGGCTGTAGCACCAGTCTACAGCATGGACTTCAGGGAGTCAGCAATGTTGTACCAAGTGTCCAAAGATAAGTTATAAAGGGCTCTTAATTATTTTCGGCTTTTCCACCTTTCATTTTTGATGAGACTGCTAGGTGAGAAAGAGAGAGGGAAGACATGCAGGAAATCGTCACAGGTCCGATTCGAACCCTGGACCTCTGCGTCTAGGTATAAACCTCTCAGTACCTATGCGCCTGCTCTACCACTGAACCAACAGGGGTTAGATATGTCCTATGAATGAAATTGTAGTGAATCTGCTAACTGCCTGGATTGTGTGATACTTCTGGGATGTTAGCCCATACATCATGCCAGTCAAGATCAATACTCAGGTCTGGGCAATCGCGAACTCAGATCCTCTCAATAGGAAGGCCAAAGCGGCAAGATGCATTAAGATTTTATGTACAAAAACAGATTAGATTATTAGTGTTTCATTGTTACTGAACTCAACAAAAATGATTCCTGAGAAACTGTAAAAATACAAAAGTTCCACTGTTTTATTAAAAAGTCAGATGAGAACTTTTAAACATTTCCAGCCATAAAAAAAATATTACAGTCGTTGGTAAACTGGTACAACAGTGTGCTATTTCTCCGTCACCAGGCAAATCGCATTGTATCAACTCCCCTCAAGGGAGTAACATGGATGCAAAAAGGGTTCTGTATAAATCTTGACTGAAAATGAATCCCTATGCTAAGTTTGTGATGGAGGGATGGGAAGTGGGAGGGAAAACTCTGGTGCAACAACATAACCTTTCCCCTGGGGGAAACATGCCTGCAGGGCTTCTGTCCAGCTGCCAGTTTTGCAGAAAGTCAATAAGATGTCAAACACTGTGGGGGAGGAGAGAGAGAGAGAGAGAGAGAGAGAGAGAGAGAGAGAGACTCCATTAATAACACATACAGAATAGCATCAGTTCTCTTGCAAAGTAAATATAATGTCTCACCCTGATTAACAGCCAGGATCTTCGAGTGGAAATTCTTGGCATTGTTTTTTTTCACCATGTACTCGTCTATGGGCAGCCTCGCCGTGTGGACGCTCAGTTCTCTAGCCCTAGTGAAGCTCAACTTCTGCAGGGGAGAGACGACAGTGATGTAATTGCATTAATAACAAACGCTACTGGATTTAATTTGACCTGAACAGAAAAGAAAGTTACTTATATACTGACTTTAAAAAGAAAACCAACATTGAATCAGTCATATTAAATTAGCTGATCGAGTTGTTGCTATGGGATGTCTGTGTGGTGCAGTTATAACCTGTCTGAATGTATAATACCTTCTGGATGCTTTCATCCACAAGGCCACCGAGGACATACACCTTGTCAGCATCCACTGTTTCCAAAGCTAAAATAAAAATAAAAGATTTAAAAAATAGTAATAAAAGAAAAACTAATGGAAGAAGACAGTAAATATGGACATGCTAAAATACAGTACAGTTTTTTGGCTGCATGTATTATTTAGCCTTTAATGAAGTTTATAATTAACCTTCACATTATCTCTGTGTTTTACTTTGGTACGTTTGACAATGGGATTGAGTTAAGTGCTAGTAGAAGTATAAATAGTATGTGGTCAGAATACACCCTCTGCTGGCCGCAAAAAATAGTTCAACTAAATTTGTACTTCTATTGAGACGTCATTCAAACCTGCTTCAGCATCTGGTGTGAGGTAGACGACAGTTTCTGGCGAAAAAAGGTCCAGACAGCTTTCTTCTTTTATGTCCATCTGAAATAAATGTACAAAGGGAATGAAAAATTAAAATAATCTGGGTGTCTTGCTAAATATTCAAACTATTCCTAGCCCAGATTATGTACAATTGTATGTATTCAGTTTAAAGTTAAAATAAGACTTCAAGCACTTGACTTCATTACTTGCAATGCTTTTGTCCATCTTTATTTTTCCTTACAAAAATATTTACCAGTGAATATCAGGATGGAAAAATGTGCTGTCAATATTCTATGTTTGTCATGGTCCTTGATGTGATTTGATGCTTGTCGCAGATCAAAATTCCTTCAGGATAATACAATTGAAAGTGGAAGTTGAGTTGAACAACAATAATCACCATGTAGTTGAGGAAGCCTGCGTTCATTCGTAGGCACTCTCTGTAGAGACGGCTGTCCTCTCTCAGGTCTGTCAGGAGAAGGTGAAATGGTCGAATCGCCTTCTTGTTTGAACCGTACAGTCTTCTTAGCTGGCCGGCCAATCGACTGATCTCCTGAACCAGACAACACACACGTAGTTAAGGTAGGTGAACTTATGTAGACAGTTAAATCAGACAGTATCTCTTTGGGAAACCATTATTTGAAATAAAACTAGCGGGTTTGTACCCTATAAATTCTCAAAAACAGGCTGTTTAAGAGTTAATGATGGTGTTGTGTGGCACCTACCTTATCGGACATGCTGTCTGTCATACTCAGGTCTACACAGAGTTTGAGTCCTGTGGACTGAGCTTCAGCTAAACGCTCTTTTGTGATCGCTTTCATGACTCGTTTGGTAAACTGAGGATTATCTGCATGGGAACCTGTTTGACAAAACCACAGGAGAGACAGGTGTTCTGGTTATAGAAAGCTATGGAGTTAAAAATGTAAATGACTTTCACCTTTAATCTCCATGCAAAAGCAAAATGAGTGTTTGTTTCTCTTCGCTTGATCTGTACCTGACTCCTGCCACGGTTAAGCTTCCTCCGCTGCTTCTCTTCTTTCCTCTTGCTTTTCTTTGCTGCCAGCTGCCTCTCCCAGTTTCGCTGCTTCCTCAACACATTTCTCTGTTCATTTAACAGATAGATCACCATTAACAGTGCGGAATAGGTCAAGACAACTACAGTATTTTAAGACTAACTACAAACATAACTGAGATACTACATGATCTGTTTTCGATGGAAACCAGGCATCTGTGTAAACTTTGGTAGGCTTTTTTTGGATAAAAAAATCATGAATACTACCTAAACTATAGATATGAGGATTTCAAGCCTGAATAAAAAAAATAAGATGAACCTGCTTTGACATGTAACATGCCATTGTCATGTGAATACTGTGGGTGTTTCAAGACTGCACAGAAATCAAATAGTATCTCAGACACTCGGATCACTTATTGCATTCAGATTTTTGATGCACCTACATGTTTTTTACATTTTGTCTTGCTATGTTCATGGTTTGCCAGTTTTTATACTGTGGTCCTGAGAGAAACAATGTTTCAATTAGCTTAACTTCCATGGTTTAAATTACTCTGTCACTAGAAAATCATGATGTTCATATGTTTATATGTCGTATGTTTTTACATTTTACAGAATTGATAATTATGAAATAATCAATAAAATAATGATTAGTGAAGCTGCTACCCTGGAAAGACATGCAAGCTTGAAGAGGTTTCAAAGTAGTAACGTTAGTAGTAGTTCAGTAGTTCATTTAAAATAAAGGCCAAGTACAAAATCTACTTACAGAAAACGGTACAGCTTCTCTCCCTACCCTGGCTTCCACCACATCAGTCTCCACGTCTATTTGAAGCAGATCCATCACATCTGAAACTCCATCCAGCTGCCGTTCGCACACATCTGAGCCTACATGTGCCATTTAAGTCAACATTTACCTAGCTATTTGTGGCATTTAAAAACCCAAAAGTCATATCTCTGTTGATATCGTTACACTAAATGTTTTCAAAATGATAGCTTTTTCTGAAATCCACTAAACGACACATTAAAGCAACATTAGTGATCTAAAAAAGCAGAAAGAGAGATATGAAAGGCATCGCTTTCATGTGAGCGGCGCGTGTGAATGACGTCAGAGTAAACAAGTGGAGGGGGGCGGGACAAGATGATGAATTTTGAACTTCTTTAACTGTCTATGATTTTGAATGAATGATACTATTTGATGTAAATTTTTTAGAAGAATAAACAATAGGGGTACATTCAGCCAGCCATACATTGCATTTTTACTATTATGTGTAATATTAAAAATATTTTTTTAATTAAAAGTAGTCAGTAGTTTACATTAGCACTAACCCGCCAGAAGAGGGCAGTATAATACCAGTATAACTTCATAACTCCAAATAAATTGTAATTGGTGAATATACTACATTAATCAGACTGAATCCCAGAGGTTAATTACGGTTCATTCCCTAATATAACAAGGGCAATGTGTGAAATAAATATCTTCTTCTGTTTGAATTATTCTAAGAAATAGAAATGGGCTACACATTATTATACGACATTCATGTGTTTAACACTTTGAAATACATTTTTCTAAAGAAACAGTCCGTGTTCCATAATAAAAAAAATTGCAATTTACATTTTAAATATATCAACGCTCACTTACAAGATTAAAAAAGTAAAAGAAGAAGAAAGAAGTGGATTTATTTTATTTATTCTTATTGGAATTTGCTATTGCCTATTTTTCTTTCAGAAAGCATATATCTACAGCTCTACAACCTAAATTATTGCATCAAATATCACGAATAAAAAGATATTCCTCACTATTAAGCATACTTTTGATGAATTGGTACATTTTCACCATCATCGGAATCAGAAAAGGGTTTATTGCAAAGTACATAATAAAACATTACGAGGAATTTGCTTCGGTTGTTGTTACATAAATTTCCTACCCCGATTTATTCCACACCAAACTGCATCTTCAACTCTTTTTTAGAAATAACACCAAATAATAAACAGCCAGTTCAAATTTAGCACAGATTAAATAAAATACAACATAAACTTTATTTTCTTTCCTGTTCCAATTAAGCTGCAGAGGGAAGCGGGTTCTTTACCGAATGTGTTTGATGGAAACGCGGCTGTAGGGACATTTGGTAAGTAGCTACGCTAAGTTTATAATTTTATTGTATGGTAAAAAAATATATATAGTTTAAAAACGTATGTAAAATGTTAAGCGAATTTTCTTTGAAGCTGCGAATAAATGACTGAAATGTCGGCTTTTTTTTTTTAACTTTCTTTAGCGTTAGCTAGTTTAGCTCAAAGTTAACCAGTTAGCTAGTCCTAAAGCTGTCTTATATAGACATTTATAGTCACATTCTTAAAACACGTATGGTGGTTAAAACTGGTTAAAGATACTAAGATTAACCTTCAGTCTGGCTCCAAAAATGTGTCAAGGTCGTGGTGGACGGACAATGCTAACGTTAGCTAGCTAATGCTAGAAACGCGCGCTAAGTAAGCTAACATTAGCCTTACCTTTCATAAATCCTTACGTAATGTTACATGCTCTGCCATAGACTGTAAATATTATGTGCGCTGCGAACCAAAGTTATATCTAAGCATACAGAAAACTATAACACTGTGCATAGTGTTTCCCTAGGTTGACTGGCTTCCCAAATAACACGTTTCTTCAAACATTTATCAGTTATATTTTTTGATATCCACATGAACATACTTGCAGGAGAAACACTGTGATGCTGCATGGCTAAACCATCGACTGTATATGGTTTAATATAATATAATATTAACGGTCTATGGTCTAAGCACAGAGAAAAAAGAACATGAAGAAAAAAGTCAACATTGAGGTAATTGTGAAATGCTGCTAAAATCAATCAATTGTGCCATCATTAGTATTGGTAGAATCTAGCTATTGGTATATTTTCATCCTCTCTCTCTCTCTCTCTCTCTATATATATATATATATATTATTTTTGCTAAATAAAGTTTTAAAACGTTTTGCAGCTACACTTTCTTCATTAGTGGGTAGAGGAGAGATCTACCCTGTGGTCCAGCCAACAATACTACAAATCTTAAAACTTACTTTACTGAACGTTACTTGTTACTGACCTTTAATGCAACATATTCTGTTTCTCTTCTTAAAGTACTGGAAGAATCCATATTGTATTGGCTTTTTATGTCACTGCTTTCAGAAAGTCATTCCAAAACATTTAATCAACATAAACTTTAAATGAGAAAGAACATATTTTCTGTTACAAAAGAAAAGCTTGATAGCTTTAAATAATTAGTTGTAGTGAGATAAAGTTGTAAAACATGGTCTCTGTTTTTCAATCAAGTGTGCTGCTATTTGGTCGTGCAAAGGAACTATCGCGTAGTCTTGTTTATAGTGGGAAGCCAAAAGAAGGTGCACACTGGGTTCTAGCTTTTCTTAACGTTAAAGTGAAATTATCATCGTCTTTTACTTGGTGACATTATTTCTATGTTAAGTAATGTTCCATAATGTGACAAAAGCATTCAGCCAATGTACACGTCTTTAGGATTGTTGTAACCGTCGGCTCTAAAAACAATGGTTACGCTCTGTTGTTGTTAGCATTTGAAGCTAACACGCTGCCATGCAGCATCACAGCAACCTATGAGAGACTCGGAGGAGGGGTATGCTACCAGACAGCATTGTGGGTATTCATAATACATATATTTCATATATTATTAAAAATGTTATACGGGCGTTTATCCTGTGAACAGTTTAACTTCATAGGTTGTGCTTTGTATTGACGGTAGAACGGTTTTAAAATATATTTTTGGTGGCAAATATTGTCCTTATGATCATTATGGTGCGATTAAAAATGTTGAGTATGCGTTGTAATGTTCAGTATCGTTCTACCAGTTGCAGATACATGTGCATATAGTGTCTTTTATTCGGTATCCTCCATGGCTTAGCTGTTAAAATGTTCTTTGTGATGATGTTCTTAGTATAAATGTCTAATGTACAGTGGTCGGATGTTTGCACCATGACAGTAAAGCCCGGGTTCGTCATACTAGAGGTAGAGCAAGGGCGTTGGAGAAGTTAAGACTATACTTTCAGGGATCATTTCTATAGTTTCTGACTTGAGAAATGTGTTTCTAAAGTGTTTGGTCTCGCTAACCACGATGAAGAGTGAATGATACTCTTCCCTGAGCGCGAAGCGGGCGGAGAACTTTGATGTATTTCATGTGTTCTCCGCTTTTGATGACCGTTCACTGTCTCCTCGGGGACAATGAGGGGAGGAGTATGATCAGAGTGGTAGTGCAGTGATGTTGAAAATAAATACATTGAAGACATAAAAGATAGTGCCCTCGGAGTACAATTTAAATAGGTAGTTGTATTGAAATTCAATGTCCAGGATTGACATTGAGATAACATTTACTCTTGTAGCTTAAATATTTTATGTACTTTTTCAAACTAGAGGTAGTACTTTTACTTTTGATTATTTGAATGCATGTTTTAATAATATACGTATGTACATTTACTCAAAAATGTAACACATTACTTTTACTTTTTATTGAGTGTTTTTAAAATGTGGTATTGGTAATTTAAGCAAAGGATCGGTCAAATATTTTGGCACCCCATTATTAAGAATCGTATGGCAATATTCATAAGTAGACAGTAACAGACCACTTTTACTCTTTACTGAAAACTATATGTTAGCATACCGAAACGTTGCTTAATGTTTTTGTGCGATGTAATATTTTTACTGCATTTCTTTGCCTTGTACCTGAACATGTATAATGACAATAAAGTTTAATCTAATCTCATCTAAAACTACATTTCAGTCACTTTCTTCAAACTGGTGTTACTTTTAGCTTGCATAATGCCGTTTTAAAATCTTGGGCATTATTTTTAGGTTATTATATGTAAACCCGATAGAAACTACATTGTTGCAGCAGCCTGGCATGAAAACCGCCCGCAATATAGAGCGTATAGCCGCGTTTACGACAGTAAATGACTTGACTGTTAAAAACAAGTGCGTGATTTGCTGTCGGGAGTATTGCCGAGGAAACGCGTGGTGGAGTAACATGGTTTCCCCAGGCTTGAATAAGCTTTGTTTTAAATAGTAGTACCAGTGTGAGCTTTTTGTTGGTAGCCCAGAGTGGGCGGGGTTTTACTCCACCTGCCAAGAAGACCGCTGGGACAAATTCCGCTCCGCTGCCCTGGAGAAACACTCAAAACTAAAAAAGAAAGTAATTGAATAGCGTGGGTGTTAAACCCAGCCGCCCACTGCTCTGTGTGGTTGATGTTAGAAACTGGAGGAGGATTCGCCCTGCTCTTGGATACGCAGTTCAGCCTGCATGGTGGCGTTCATGCGGTCTGAAGCTTTATACGGGACAGAGGAAAGGAGTTAGTTTTGCTTTACTGTTTTTTTTTTTAAATGGCTTTTCTTTTCAACTTTCTGGAGTTTTAAAATTGCATCGCAAACTGGACCATTTACGTTAATTACAGCGTTGTTGGCCCGGCAAAAACATGCCACACAAATGATGTTTAATATTTCTATAGGTGGAGGTTCTTTTTCTAACAATTTAGAGGACTTCGACTCTATCCGCAGTGTTCTCCTTTACAGGTGAGTAAAGCCTTTACCCGATGCGTGGATGACATTATTATCTTTCTTTTACGTACCTAAAGTCTGTGGGGGGGCTTTATTCAGGCACAGTAGTTTGCTAAATACCGGAGGGATTTAAAAACCTCGTGCAAGTCTGTAGGAAGGTGGAGAGATAGGCGGGCAACAAATTGAGAGCGCATATCTGAATTTAATCTAAATTTCAGTAAACACATGCAATGGTCATTGCATCTACCATTCCACATTCGCCTGGGGTCCTTTCGTTGTTGTGGCAGTCAGAAGTCAGCGTACGGTTCTCATTTTATCACTCATAACGAATCTTATTTTATATCACCTCGTGTATTTATTTATATTAAGTTAATATTCATTACATGAAATGTCACCGTAAATTTCATATGAGCAGGTATGTGGTGTTGTCTATGTGGTTTCTGCATTATTTAACGGAATGAGTGTCTCGTGCTGCCAAGTGAACTGGCACACGGTCATCCGTGCCAGGAACGCCCAAGAAGCGTCTGCGTTGTCAAGGGCAACTGCACCGTCCACCAATCAGATTGGGCGCATTCGCCGCTCGCATCACGTGATAACACCTCGTCAACGCTTCCAACATGGCGAGGGAAAATCACTGTTCGCAAGTTCAGCTTTTAAAGACGCATTTCGTGATTGAGTAAGAAATATAACGTCTTTTAGACAAATGGCCTCCGCAAAAACCGAAAAACCAACCGAAAAAACTGTTTGTCGCGGTCAAACGGAAGAAGAAGAAGCCGAGCACCACCATGATATTGACTGTGAATCCACATCATCGAGTTTCAACGGCTCCGACTACTCTAAGTAAGAAAATAATTTGACTCCGTGAATACAAAAAAACGAAGGAAGGGTTTGCACGTGAGACCCCGTGAAGCTGTTTAAGATGTATGAGATGAGTTTGGTTGAACAAGCTAAAACAAGCAAGCTAAAAAGAAAAGTTTTTGATGAGGATACTGTAACATGACACTTAAACAGTCGTCTTGATGCTTTACAATGCAGATAACAAACGTAGGCTGTGGTATTTATTTACACATATATTCTAAAAATAGTTTTGTGAATAAAAGTACTTATGTTAGGCAGTGGCCAGCTTTGCCAAAGAGGGAGTGTCATCCCATCCACACAGTTTCCATCCCTCCTCCCTTGTGCTTTTCAAAGCTTTTGGGGAGTGTTTTCAATTTGGGTGGTACGCCGTCATAAGTAATTGTATGCTTCTTGTCGTCCTTGGTATATTTATGGATATCACATTAAAGCTGCCTACCACAGGTTTCTTCAAAGAAGGATTTAAAGGAGGGGAACTAAATGGAAAAAAATAACTAGTTTGTTATTCTCACACTTTTGGTCAAGCATGTGATTACGCTTTTTACATATAGTAGTTTTTAGTTTAGCTTTTTTAATTGTTTCATTACAATACACATGGGCAATAACTAGGGTAGGCTAGAGTAACATGAATTTTAATACTCCACACCGAAGTGATTAATTTTTTTTATTCAGGAATTCAACTATCTGTCATTTCTTATAACCTGAAAATGAAAACAAAAATATCATTCAATATCATGAACTCAAGTGTCATTATGAAACAAATAAAACAAACACAAAGTGTTGGTCTGTACAGTTGTGCTGTTAGTTATATGTAGACTGCTGCTAGCATGGAGCCTGATGTCTGACTCCCTTTTAGCTATGCTTTCATCGGTCCCGGGACACCAGCCTGAGCCATTCAACAATGAATGAATGAAAAATAGCAATGTGTGTTTATAAAAATTCACACCTAACCGCCTACGTAGGTCCTACTGTATGTACTAGTGCAGCCAATGAGCAGCTGATGGGAGCTGGCTGCAGGTCGACTCAATCCCACCATGAACAGTTTTTAATGCTCTATTAGACTATAACTACTCGAGAGTCTGCTCTTGAGAATTTGCTCTATTTTTTGGGACAGTAAGGCCAGGATTAGGGATTCAGGAGAACCCCTTGGATTTCAGGACTCTCCCGAACATTTTGGGACCTAGCAATAATTGATGAAAGTAAATTAAAAAGAAAAATATATATGTTTTTGACACCGTATTTCTATCAAGTTGGCCACAACATTAGCCTAAATATTGACACTGCATGGATAATATTGAATCTCTTTCAAGAATTACAGAAATAATTAGAAATGAGGATATAATAACAAGCGAGTAGGAGCATTTATTGTACATTTCATTCAAGAAAGAACAGCCAAATACATTTTTTAAGTAGTGACTCTTAACTTCAGTATGGCTTTTGGAACAGAAAAAGACAACATGTAAACTCTCACAGTATGAGGATAACCAAAATCTCAAATGATATCTAGTCCTCTATTATCACATTAATTTAGTACATCTCGAGTCCCTATTAATCGAACCCTCTCTTACCAGTTTCCTACCACTCTGCCCTTTGATGCTATGTGTCTTTAAATGCTCGGTTTGATTTCTCTCAGTGACTTGGAACCAGAATGGCTGGATGACATCCAGAAGAATGGTGAGCTTTTCTACCTTGAGTTGAGTGAGGGCGAAGAGGAGGCTGCATTGGCCCACGCCGCCAACCAAGGTGTGGCCACTAATCATGTTCGCTTTAGCGAAAAGGAGGCAGAGGTCATCACGGAGGAAAACAAGAAGCAGCAATGTGGTTCATGGACGAAAGGTGAGCCCCCATTAAAAAGGCTAGCCAGGATCCTCAGGAGAAAACGTCGGCCATCTCAGCGTAGAGTAGGAGGGAAGGATGGGGGTAAAGACAACTCAACTTTATCATCACCTCCAGCATCCATCCTGAAGAACCAGCCAGGTCAAAGGCAGGGTGTGATGTTTCAGCAACAGCAGCTGAAGGAAGTGTGTGTCTACCTCAATCCTAAACGTCTTGGAGGTTCATCAACACCTCTCTCTGACAGTGGAGGCCTGCTGGAAGCACTGCTGGGGGTGGTGCATCGCCCCTCCTGGAGCAGAGGACCGGCAAACTCTGCAGGGGTCAAACAGGAGGAAAGACTGACTGTTCATGGATTAATACCCAATAGCCCGGCCATCAAATGTGGCCAAATCTTAATTGGTAAGACCATAATTCCAAAACTTAGCTGTTGTTTATACAAGACAACAAATATAATCAGAATATTTTTTGTGTGTGTCAGTGGTCATCTTAAATACCTTCACAGTATTTTCTATACAGTTTTGAAAAGGACCATGAAGATAATCCTCTAATACTACATCAGTTAAACTAAAAGAAATTACTTTTGGTGACTTTATGCAGAAGGCACTCTCTCCATCCTCAACATATCCAACTGCTTTCAGGACGGGAAAACACAGCTATGAAGCAGTTCTGAGTTTAATAACAGTCATCTGTAGAGTCATGAACCAGCACTGACTCCTTTATTTCCACACCATGCTGATGCACTGCAAAAGCATGCACAACAATTGATACAACACAGTCTTAATCAAATTTCCTGAGATGAAGAGCCCAAAGACACTAAGACACTACTACAAAAGAAATAAGACGAATAAAAGACTTTATAAAAATGAATTCTCTGTCAGCTTAAATAATGAGCGTCATGTACAACACCTAATCAAGTCAGCAGGTAGTAGCCTAACTGGCTACCTAACTATGATTTTTTTTAAAGATAACTGTAAAGAATTGTTTTTATTCTGAAGGAAGAACTAGCCTTGTTATTCATCATGTTGTCTAGATACAGCCACATTCTTTCAGTGTGGCGAATCCATAGTAACAACTACAGGAAAAAAAAAAAAATAATTTTAGTTTCAGTTTTTACCTCTGTGTTGTAAAACCACAAGGGTCTCAGGGTTAAAAATGTGTGTAGGAAGTTTAATAGCTACCTCTCATTGCCATCTTTTAGCAGCAAGTGTATTCAGTCCGAGTGAAACTTTCAGCACATTTTGGTAGAGAGAATATAACTTCAGGTCTTGTCCTGAAGAAATGGTACTCAGTCTGTTTGAAAGCTTGGCTTCTCTGAAGGGATTTTCTTTTATCGTGGCTAATGATCGGACAGCTTTTACAAGCCGACTGATGAACGTCAGTCGTGCCTCAGCACAAATGGCTACCCACATGAGTTACTGTTTAGAGAAGCTTTTTATGCAGCCAGCTACATGCTTAAACAATTAGCCCGGTTAAATACCTGAAATAGCTCTGTTACTGAGATGGTGGTCAGCTGCCCTGCACACAACCAGGTGAAGCTCTTTATTCGCCTTTTACTGCGTCAGTCAAGGGCATACATAGGTCAGAAGCAAATCACAATAATACCATCAATAATAATGTACTTACTGTCCATTTAAGCAAAGTCAATATTTAATTGCTGACCAGCACTTTTCTGATGGATGGATGGATGGATGGATGGATGGATGGATGGATGGATAGATAGATAGATAGATAGATATTGATCCCAAAAAATTAGAAATTATGGTGTTACAGCAGCAAACATACATCAATCACACAGCACAGAATATATAAATGAAATACTAGGATACAATATACAGTACATACATACAATATACATGAAATAATAATAGGAATAAAAATAGAACAAATATTCGTATATAGACAGGATCGGAAAACAAAATGTGCAACTGCTTAAATAGTATGCTAAAATGTAAATAAACCAATTGTACAGGTTGCACTTAGTGCAGTATTGTGGAGTCTCAGAGTCTTATCTACTACCCAGTGATGACGTGTTAAAGAGTTTTATTGCCTGTGGTAGGAAGGATTTCCTGTAGCGGTCCGTGCGACATTGAAGCTGTTGGAGCTTCTTAGAGAAGCTGCTCCTCTTTTGGACCAGTGTGGGGTGGAGAGGGTGGTCTGGGTTATCCATGATAGATAACAGTTTGTTCAGAGACCTCCTCTCCACCACAGCTTCAAATGTGTCCTGTTTGCAGCCGATCACAGAGCCAGCCTTCCTAATCAGTTTGTTCAGTCTGTTTGTGTCGCTGGCTCCGATGCTGCCCCGGCAGACGGCAGAGGAGAACCGAGCGCTGGCCACAACAGACTGGTAGAACATCTCCAACATCCTGCTGCACAGGTTGAAGGATCTCAGCTTCCTCAAGAAATAGAGCCTGCTCATCCCCTTCTTGTAAACAGCAGTGCTGTTGATCTTCCAGTTCAGCCTGCTGTCAATGTTGACACCCAGGTATCTGTACTCCTCCGCCATGTCCACGTCTCTTCCCAGGATGCAAAGGGGCTGCGGAGCCGTTCCCTTGCTCCTAAAGTCAATCACCATCTCTCTGGTCTTATTCACGTTCAACAGCAGGTGATTCTTACCAGACCACTCCACAAAGTCATCCACCATACACCCAACAACTGCAGAGTCATCAGAAAACTTCTGTAGGTGACATGACTCTGAGTTGGGAGGAAGCAGATTGCACCAAAAAATCAAGGCACACTGCTTTATTACAGTACTAAAGTTTATAGAATTTTGGTGGAATTCATTCCCTTTCATGTGGAGAGCATTATGCTCAGCTGTGCATCAAGAGAATCTTCTGTCAGATCCACGGAGCACTTCATCTCAGGTTTTTTAATTGTTATATTTCTTGCCACCATTTGTGTGAAAAACCCAATTTAATGTGGCCTGTAAGCTGAATGAACATAAACTAATAGCATTATTTATTAGCATTATTTATTACTGATAAATGTTACTTTTCTGCTACGTTCAGGTGATGTGCTTGTTGCAGTGAACGATGTGGACGTGGCCTCGGAAAACATCGAGAGGGTTCTGTCCTGCATCCCAGGGCCAACACAGGTCAGTGTGTGTGTAAATCTGCCGAATAAAGGCTCAGTAACAACAATTTGTTTTTTATGCAATATTGATAACAACCAATTTGTATTAGTAACCTTTTTTTTATTTGGGGCCCACAGTGTGAGAGTTTGGGTTTTTCCTGGCTTGTCACAAACTGCAAACTTGGACAGTAAAATATAGACATTAAATAACTTTGAAATGCATAGGTTGTTCTAAGCTGCTAAAATGTGAATAGAAAGCAGAAGTCAGCACAGTTTAACATTAGAAAAACCTCAATCACTGAGAAATGATCCTTTGATCAGTAGCAAAAAGATCTGTGCCTCAGTCGTGCAAATTCACCAAGAAGCAGACCATCAAAAAATAGGAATTTGCAAATGACAGAGTAAGTACGGGTTGATGGCTAACACAGCGGATAGATGGGATTGCGGTGTGACTTTTTTTGGTGCTCAGGAAGCTGTTGTGGGACTGGAAGCTTAGCTGATTAGAAGATGTAGTCGGAAACTAAATTACATTACAGGGAAAGAGCGGGGAAGATTTTTTGGTAAAATACAAGGCTCCTCAGGCACCGCAATGACTAAAAAAAACTTGGAATAGAGTTGTATTGCTGACAGAAGTGTGTGTGTGTGTGTGTGTGTGTGTGTGTGTGTGTGTGTGTGTGTGTGTGTGTGTGTGAGAGGATGGCTTTTCTTTGTGCCAGATGGAATGAAGACAGTACTTATTAGGTTTGAAGGAACAAATATTAGTATTAAAGTCAGTCCACCATGCCCTTTGCTAGCCCTTTGGTACTCCTTCATTAGTGTGCACTAGCGTGTGTGTCCATCTAAAAGCCAGTGCTAAATGACTGACATCAACAGACTGGAATCCCAGTCAGAGCACACTCCAGTCTAACCACATCCTTATTATTTATGATGAGAGAAAGGGCTGCAGTTCACTCAGCGTTTTTACCAGTGATTGCTCAAATTTAGGGTTTGCCTATTTGAAAGTTTCTACCGTTTTTAATGTTTGAATTTGATTCCCTCAGCTCAATCAAAGCAGAGCTTTTTCTTATATCTTCCTTTAATCCTAAATAATTGAGGATTTCCATTTCACACGTTCTACACATTGACTGCAAGTGTTCCGTGCGTGTGTGCTTGTTAGATTTCCATGCAGCTCTGTTTCTGTTTCCACTTGACTTTCTATGAATGACAGCGTGAAATAGATAACTGGGGTATGGAAAGTACTGTATGAACGAGAAAGGATAGTCTTGTCTGTTGTGTTGCCACTGTTTCTCCAGTTTGCACAAGTCTGGTTTTAATTTAGTCAAACACGCTCAGACAAACACACATGAAAACACACACAGATCCCTGCCATTTGTTGTGCTGCGGTCACTTTCTCTCTGACAATCACCATCTTGTTATTCACTATTCAGCTTCTTTCTGAATGACTGTGTAATGATTGGAAGTTTCCTCCTTTTTGGCAGTACGGCTCACGAGCACACCTATTTTCCTAAAACAAACACATGAGCACTGTTCAAATTTTGAATAATA
Organism: Percina caprodes; assembly: GCA_013375575.1. Lineage (NCBI taxonomy): Eukaryota > Metazoa > Chordata > Actinopteri > Perciformes > Percidae > Percina > Percina caprodes. Next base: position 3,055,938 of record JABXJD010000028.1, on the reverse strand, counting down.
ATAATCATAGTGGCAGATTCTTTAGAAATTAATGAACTCAGAGGTATTGGTAGACAGGCTGATTTTTTTATTTATTTTTTTGTCTCTTTTTCTTTCCTCCTGTTGTCACCATATCCAGGTGAGGCTTACTTTGGAGACGGTGGCCCAGGTGGACAGAAGCAGTGCTAGTGACACTTCATCAGTCCATAAGACGAAGGCCTCTCCGCCTGTCAGCCAGCTGGTGCGTCTGCTGTGGGGGGAAGACACAGCTGAACTTCAGATGTCCATAAGACACATCCCGCACATTGTCATGTACCTCTCACTTAAACTGGACTCGGCATCACCGCAGGACGAGGTCAGTTTGTATAAAATGAATGATGGAACATTTATTGGTCCTGGCAGAAAATTATCAATGACAAATAAAACCAAAAACCTTAACTAGAATAAGGAAACTTCACTTTAAACCTCATCTTAGCCATTTTTATCAAAAGTCCAGGAATTAAAGTTCCCTCAAATGCACTGCATTCCTTTTTTATTTGTTACGTCCCAATGTCTAGGGGTAACTGGGATGCAACATAATGTGTCACTGAGTGAACAAGTGAGAGTTACCAATTGAAAGGTACATCACTACTAGGTTCTTCTTTAATAATATCTCTAAAATTAACTACAATGGCTGGCTGCCCAGATGCAGGCGCCTGCTGGGGAGGCGGGTGGCCGGTGGTTAGTGCTGACAGGCCTTGGAGAGTCCTGGGAGTAATCGTTGGATTAGAAAAATACAGTTTCTACATTTTTGACCATGGAATATGATCTTTTTTATCTTCAACATATTTGGTAGGCACCATATGATCTAGGACTACCCACGTTTTTTGAAAGTAATGACCACAACACCTCATTAATTTCTTAGAGCATACTACTAAATGGCTTTCTTAGGTTAATTGCAGACACAAACAATGCCTGGGTTAGGAACTGGACTCCCCTTTCAGTCATCCATTTAAAAAATGATGTGTCTTAAACAACGTAAGCAGTCATAGAGTGTTCAATAAATGACATATTTTACATTCTGCGTTCAACCAGAGATCTTAAGCACATTCTTTTTTAGGAATTGAGCTGCTATTTTTCACATCTGGATTCTGGTTGTGATTTTCCTGAATTAACATCAGCTTAGCTCCATAGATGGCCTCTCTAGTGCTGACAGGTTGTAGCCCAGAGTCAGAACAGGTATGCCACCATAGCAAGCAAACTATGTACATTGTGAGTCTGTAAAGTGTGAGTGAATATTCAGTCTTTTGTCCGAAATGTGTGTTTCATTCGATTATGTGCAAGTTTAAATGATGTGTGTGGGGTGTATGTAGTATTCCTCAGTTCACTGAGGAGTGATGGTTAAAGTCTGTGATTACAGAAATTTTGTTGTAGTATGCAGTATCTTGATTGGTGGAAAATGCTTGCAGAAAGAAAGGCCTGTTGTCAGGTAAAAAATATACTTACAGCAACGTGCGTAGCTTTAGGTCTGCGCCAGCTGCATTTACTTCTTCACATTTTCTGAATTAATTATTATTCTGTGGGCCGAACTGAAAGCTTTGGCAGGCTGGATGTGGCCCTCTGGCAGCCAGTTGATGATCACTGACCTAGACCCTGAATGACTACATATTTTTCTATCCCTTTGGAAAGATAGTGGGGTCTTGTTGGGGAAACCTGATCATGACTTTGTAGTCAATGACACACTGACTCTTTGGATTTTGGATTGGAAACATTGAACTATACAGAAGTATGGAAGTGTATTCTGATAATTGAGTGTTAAGAATGACCTGAGATGTGTAGGAAATCCCATGTCCAGGAGTGGAAAGCTTTCTCTGAATTTATCTGATGTGAGTCAGACTCTTACAGAAAACTACTTCTCTGGAAGGTGTCCAACGCCTGCGGCTGCCACTAACAGAAAACAGAGGGAAAGAGGAGAAGCTGAGGCACTTCCCCAAGCATAGCTCCAGTCAATAAATGATCTGTCATTTTAGTGTTGTGAACTTTTGTTAGGGCACTGTTTTGTATCACTGTGTGTGTGTGTGTGTGTGTGTGTGTGTGTGTGTGTGTGTGTGTGTGTGTGTGTGTGTGTGTGTGTGTGTGTGTGTGTGTGTGTGTGTGTGTGTGTGTGTGTGTGTGTGTGTGTGTGTGTGTGTGTGTGTGTGTGTGTGTTCTTGCCCTGACAAACAAATAATGATTTCCTGACCGTCACCTCCTACACTGTAATCACATTTTCCCTGTGGCTGACTATTGGCAGCTTGATGTTTTCTTTATGGTTGTATTTCATGGTTCTGCAGTTCCTTTTGGTGTATATGCAAGCTAAAAACATTTTCTTGACCTAAACAGTAGTGGAGAGTACGGGTAGTCTGGAGCCACATAAGCCATGGTGGTTGATTTTGTTAAATGGTAGTGTTGTGCAAGAATATTGACTTTAATGAGTCCTTTGATTGCAATGTAGCAAAATTGGTTCAGCTCTTGTATTTTTGAGACTTAGCTGTGTGATTGTGTGATCGGAGCATTATTTTGCTTGTATGTACAGAAAAGATATAACTTAAGTGTTGTGCTGTTCTTGTTTCTTTGTTCTTATTGGCAAGACTATAAGGGCCTGTTCATTAAAGGTTTTTATCCTCTTACCCACCACTCCGTCCTCTTATCCTCTCAGCCACTGCGCTCTTATCCACCCTGTATTTGTTAAGAGTTGCCAGCATGCTGGGAGGAATACTAATGTAAGAATTGTTTGTGAAGCACTTTGTATCTGTGTGTTTAAAACAAAAAGCTATATAAATAAAGCTTTACATTTACATTTACTTACCTAAATGTGTAATAGTGCTCTGAGCACTCTCTCGTCTCTGCTTGGTAGTTGGTATTTCAAAAATAGTTTGTAACAGATAAGTACTAATCACGTTTTACTGTAGTCTGGTTTTCTGTGAGCTTCAGCCAAATTCATACATTTCCAGACTTTGCTTCTCTTTACTCTGGAAAGTCAAACATTCATCTTTAAAGTGACATTTTTATGTTTGTTCCAAAGTGAGAGTGGGTTGTTAAACTGAAATCAAACCATTATTGTTGAGGTGACTGAAAAAAAAACATCCAGTAGTTTATCTGTTCATTCTTTTATTGCTGTCTATAATTTTCAGACTTACATTTTGGTAACTGTAGCATCCAACAAGAGATATTTCACATTTTTATGTGACATTTATCTGTTCACCAGAGATATTTATTTCTGCCGAATATATCATTTTCATGACACAGAGCAACACTTAACCAGATATTCCTGTGTGAATGTGTGGTTGTGTCTGCAGGAGGAGATCTTGTACAAGTACCCGGTGTCTGAAGCATCCGGCCAGCTGAAAGGAGTCAGGGGGATTTTCCTCACGCTGTGTGACATGCTGGAGAACGTCACAGGAGGGCGGATACTCAGGTAGGAGAAGCAGCATGGAGAAAAAAATAGATGAGGAGCCGATACTCTGCTATGCTTTGCACCCATAATGATGCCCGTATACTTGCATATAATTACTTTAATGGACCATATTGGTTGAAAAGCACATTGATGATACTATAAAGTGTTAGCTTAACTTTTTCACACATACTGCTGGTTGTTTCATGAAGAGGATGTGGGCCTATTCAGAGCACTTTTTCCATCCTTTCTTTACTTCCTTTCTGTTCCATTTAAAAGAAATCAAAAAACAGAAATTGCACTCAAGGAAAGATGCAGATGCCTCTTTATATAAAATGATAAAAGGGCGTCAAAATGAATGTGATGATGATAAATTCCTAAACTATTTTTGTTGTAGCTCCCTCATATTCCTAACTTTTCTGCTAGTTCACCGATGGATGTTGTGAATATCAACACAGTTCACAGTTGATTTTAAAACAACAATGATCATGGTGAAAAGTTTGACGATTGGAGGAGCTATTGGATGTTAAGAACATATCCATTGCGTCATGGTAACCTTGCCTCCTCCCCTCAGTTCTTCTCTCCTGCTTGGGAAACAGCTGGTACATGTGGGCTACTGGAAGGAAAGCAACAACCTGTTGGTCATCGGTCTTCCCGCTGCCAGGTAGAGGGAGGCAACATCACACACGCTACACCCAGAATATTACGCTGTGAGAAAGCTCCACCACATTTCATATGAACTGCGGCATTTGCCAGCTGGGAAACCGACAACGTAGACATTACCCGGCAAGAGTTAGTTCCATATGGCAAATGTAAATGATCTGACAGGAAATTTTCAGGACGACATTTAAAAAAAAAAAAAAAATCAGGGTACTGATACTGGTGTGGTAATACAGTACATGTTTTGAGCATGACGTGTGCTTGAGAAATGAACTTTTTCTGTAGAAGAGGAAATATTTATGAGCACAATCTGTAAAAACAATTTGAATGTGCACATGTGCTTATTTTTGTCCTTTTTGTTGGCAGGATGAATTCCTCTTTAAGAAACGTGATTCATGAAAGGAGTAATATTGTTCACCTTTCATTTTTGGCAACTGGCTCAACCCGATCAATCATCATCTCTGTTGAGAAATAATCTCATTCATGCTTAAAACCACGTAGATTGATTTTACACAACCCACAAGTAGAAAAAACAATTATGTGTAAAATGTTTTTCCTTCATGGCTCCTGGCCATTAGTCAAACTATTTGATAAGCAACAGATATGCTGAGGCTGAAGTTTAATCACATTCATGTTTTACATGTTTCTATTTCCCTTAAGGGTTCCACTGCTGTATTTGCAGACTGTGGTGGGAGACGTGGTCCGGACACTAAAAGTGATGTACGGCTCCTTAGACAGGTGGGTCTGTCTTTTTTTTTAATGCTTATTGCAATATATACTAAATAAAAATAGTGTGTGTTCAAAGCAAAAGGAAATTGTACAGCTGGATTTTACAAAACGTCATTGTCTAAATCTCTTAACCCCCTTTTTTTTGCTCTTAAATATCTTTACCTTCTTTTATCTTGAAGTGTAATGATAGTTCTTTGAATTAACTTTTATTTGTTATCATGACACTCATTTGTCAACGTTCTTGTGTCTTCCGCAGTGCGTTCTGTAAGGCGGACCATGCTCCCAGGTTGGACCACTTCTTCTGCCTGTTCTTCCAGCAGCTCATCCAGCCGTCTCTGTTGAGGGACGGCTCCTCTACCCTGACCCCCGATGTCTCAGGGACCCTTTTTGTTGATGGACTGCCGGCGGTCCGATGGCTCACGCTGCCTCCAGAAATCAAGGTGCATTCATGTTTTACGTGAGAAGAATATTATTTATAGATCTAATTTAATCTTGTAGCAGAAGTAAATACAGTAATAAAAGATAGTTGTATATCATAGTGTCTCTGTTTTCTTTAACCTTTTGAAAATTAATGTGATGTTGTCACAAATGTAGCTATGGTGTCCTCTAGTGACCACTGTTGGAATTGACACAATGTATCACTGGAATAATTCAAATTAGATGAAATTTCAATAATGTCCATGAATATATTGGATCAATGCAGTAGCAAAAAACTATGGATAACACTACAAGCAATTGGACATACCGAAGATTAATCCTATAGTATATTTGCCATGCTAACAATGAAAGGCTGTCGAGCTTATGTTTGATTTTCTCTGTGCCCAGATGGAGGTGGATACAGTTCTCTCTGATTTTGAGTCTGCTGATTTTGGAGAAATGGTGAGAAAAGTACTGCTGTCTTGCAAGCATATTTACATACTTTCAAATGTATGCTACCTATTAGGGATGGGCATTTATCTTAACAAAATAGCCAATAGCCAACACTTAACAAATAAGTGTTGTTTTAGTAGGCGCACGTTTGTTTTTAATGAGAGGCTAATGGGGTCTGATTTGTCCTTTGTACGTGCAGCGTTAACTGATTACATGAAGCGGTAGTTGAGGACATAAAACAGCTGAGACAAAATGAAAGAGGGATTATTAACACAAGAAGTATTGAAATGAAATTGATTACTATTATTACAGTTGATTTCAAATTAGCACAACACCAAGCTTTGTTAACTATACTTATTTCTTCTGTTCATTGTCGTAATGTTTTAATCCTAAAATAAGACAGGTGGCCACCATAATAATGAATAATGTCCTAGCTGCTCTTGAAAAGTGAATTGAATCTTCGTTTACTTTCATTTTTGTTTCTATTTCTTTACAGTCTGAGGACTTTTTTGGCCTGAGACGTCTGTATGTAATTCTTGGCTCATGTTTGTTCTACAAGGTAGGTCTAAACACACACGCACATGTACGCACACGCACTTCAGTGTCAGCAGCTTTATACGTATTTATATCCATCCCTGATGATTCCCCACAATCTAGACAGCCATTCTTAAATGTCAACAATAGACAACCCAGCTAACAGATGATGATGATCTTTCATACATGACAAGCCTGTTCTCAGACAAATCATCAACCTAATTACTCTTAAAAATTGACCAAGGGGAGATGGAGAACATTAAGCAGTAGACTGTGTCGTATATTATGTTACGGTGAAGGTGTGAGAATTACCTGGGTTGCGCCAACATTTATTATCACATTTTACTGGATGTCATATTTTATATATGTGCTTAAGTGCAAGGTGTGTCAGTATATAATATACTGTATATTAAAACTTTACCTGAAGAGAAGAATTCAGGTAAAGGGCGTTCAACAATCGCTTTTATATCAAATCAACCGCCAGTTTTTAGCAATTTAGCTAGCAGGTGAAGAATACAAACAACAAAAATCACAAGTTAACTCAATTTAAATTTGCAAGAACTATAGACTAATACAATATAGACAACATAAGTTATAAGACTTACAGTTCTCAAGAATTCACACACGCAATCTCAACTGGCTAGCTATCCTCCGGACAGTGGCAGTCTTCTTTTTTCCCCCTGGTGCGAGTGACTGCCTGGGGTGTGAAGCGTGTGTCTGTGCTATTCTCAGACATGCACTCACAATCACTGGTGATAGGAGGCCTTTTGTACAGCCCTATTTCTGATACAGTGGGGGCAGACATTTTGCGGGGGTGGGCCACCATGGCAAGATCAACATAGAGGAAATACGAGGTGGAATCTTTTAAGAAAGATTTGTTTTAAATAGATAATTAAAATTGAAGCCAGATGCAGTACACATTTCAAGATACTAAAGCCAAGTGGATGTTATGTACTGTTGGTTTATTTTTTATTGCTGGTTCATTCTTTTTTTTATTTTTTTTTAAAAAAATTTTAAAGTCACAATGAATGCTCTTCTGCTGAAAAAGTCAAGTGTGGTTAAGTAACAATAAAATCAGAAAATGGCTTTTGGTACTCGCTACATTTAAAAGTGTTATATTGTGCTACAAAATTCTTTTTCACTTGCAATGCTGGCTCCAAGCCCTCAACAGTTGTTTACTTAAGATTTTATTTTACACTATGCCAAAAATGGAGACAAGATTGGTAGTAAGATTGCTTCTTGGTGCAATAAATTCTCCCCGTCGGGGAATCGAACCCCGGTCTTCCGCGTGACAGGCGGAGATACTGTCCACTATACTAACGAGGAGGGACGTGAAGCTTTTCCTATGAAGTGGTTTTTAACGCAACTTTTATGACTATGTGAGTAAAAAAAACTCCGACCTGAATTGGTGCAGGTAACACAGAGTAACTGCAGCTATGTTTACAAGCTTCCATGGAGCTAAAACGGCAGTTAACGAGGCAAGGTTTAGCGTGCCTTTTGTGCCTCTTAACAGACACACAATGCAATTAATATGTCTGTACAACATGAACAGGCCCCTTATGTAACATCAAGACGCGTTTTCAAGTCAGACAATGTTTTAATTCACCTACCTACCCTGTCTTGTTCTTGCTGGTGGTTAGCTTGCGTGCCTGGTTAGCTGCTGTTGATAAGCGTGTTCAGCCATGCTTTTGTGAAAATCATCGCAGCATTTCTATTTTTAGCTTATCCATTGTATGTGTGATCGAGGCTTGGCAGTGTAGATCTGTGTGGTAAAATCCTTAGCCGGGCAGGCAGCCTTCGGCCCCGCCTTCCTCGCCTCCTGCAACCGACAACAGTCCCCCGAACGCCGGGGCGGGGTGTAGTGGGTGTGCTCCATGCCTTCGCTGCGACAAATTCTAGTTTATATCCTCCTCAAAAATAGGTAATTGAGCACTGTAGTGATTATGACCATATCAGTAATGTAACTACATGGAAACAGGCTAAAAATGCATGTGGCTTGCACAGTAATAACGTTACTGCCAGCTGTAGCTCACGCTTGGAGCAGCTGCTTCTTCTGGCTGTTGCACCTTTCTGTCTAGTTCTTTCTAACTCTTGTGAGGCGAGTTGTTCTTCTGTATTCTCGGGTTCGAATAAATAAGGACGACCATCAAACTCAAAAGGCTCTTCCGTGTGTTGTATATATCTGCTATATTATCCCAGCTATGTTACTCCAAGCTTTTTCCCTTGTGAACAACTCCGTAAATGACTCCGCTCTTCAGCCCCGCCCACATTCACTCACACACGGCTCCTAGCAACAGAGACAGAGCGGTGACAGCACTGGTCCACACTTCTGACATTTGTCCACAGTTTTAATTATTATTTACACAGCTGTATATTGTTAAGCAGGAGAGGTAAACCTGTATTTTTACCAGTGTTTTCGCTGGTAACTCTGCTGTTGCGGCGGCCACGGTGAAAAACAGAAGAAGTTATTGAATGCAACTAACTTCAGTTTGTAGAATAATAGCGTGCGAGATGGAGCCTGCTGATTCAGCCGTCACTCTGTGAGTAGCGTCCATCGCACTGCACTCCCCCTCTCTCCTTAGCTCTTTTAATCAGTTATTGTTGAAAACAAGTGAAGGAGCTTTCACAGAGATACTGTAAATTAAAAATATATATATATATCCTAGGCTACAATCAATCAATGGCGCAACGGAGTACGTGATGTGTGTCTTTTGCCAAATCCCGCAGTTTTCTGTCACTCTTTTAAAATGAATGCGCTGTCGATATCTTCTTACTGACGTGATGGCAGAATCTACACATCTCAATTCTCCAACGGCAGCCGTATTTGTTATAAACAAATTCAATCAAAGTGCTGTTTGGTAACAGGATTGATTATGTTACTGTTGATTATATGTCCATAATCGTATAAAGGCCGCACGGACAATATGAATGGTTCAATCAATCAATCAATCAATCAATCAATCAGCTTAGGTTCAAGCATAATTGCTCCACAACGGATCAAGTCCTGGCCAAACTTCCCAACCTCAAATGTTGTGGGCGGGGCTAAGTTTAGCTGGCATCCAGGCTACCTGTTTACTGAAGCTTTTACTAAATCATCAACATCCTCACCTTCCAGTCCTACCTGATTGCCAACCATCTGCCCAAAGACGACCTTCTGGATGTGTGCCTGTACTGTCAGCACTACTGCCTGCTGCCGCTGGCATCTGAGCAGCGGGTGGGTCAGCTAGTCATCTGGAGGGAGGTGTTTCCCCAGCAGAGAGCTAAGGGGAGCAGCAGCACAGCACCAGACTACAGCCAGCCTCAAGGACGGCACTTCCTCCTCATTGTGGGGCTGGTAAGACTACAAGTCATTGGTTATTTTTAACTTTATTCTTGTTGTCAATCATCATTCCTAGTAATGTTATTTTTGTTTTCTCTCTCTTGTATTTCTTTACCTCTCCACTTTAGAAGCACTTTATGCAGTGTGTGCTGTTGGAGGCAGGTGGCGCTGCTTCACCAGCTTTGGGCTCTCCAGGACCTGATTGTGTTTATGTAGATCAGGTGAACTAAAAAAAATTCCTAACATAACTTTGCTTCATGATGCAATAAGTACTCCCCGTCGGGGAATCGAACCCCGGTCTTCCGCGTGACAGGCGGAGATACTGTCCACTATACTAACGAGGAAGGCTAACCAACTAGATGATAACCTCAAGTTTGATATTATTCTCTTACTACAGGTGAAGGCCACCTTGCTGCAGATGGAGGTGTTGGAGACAGGTATTGAGGAGCGTCTAAATGCTCCATCTGCTCCCTGCTTGTCCTGTGCTGACTGGTTCCTCCCTGCTGCTACGGCCCGTGACCGCCTGGACAGCCTGGCCTCTTCTTCCCCCGTCTTCAGCAAGATAGCCAGTGCAGTTAAAGGCTCATCGACTGGAAACAGAGGCCGCAGCCTGTTTGGGGAGAAGGCACGGAGGTCCAGCCCCCAGAGGAGCCTGTCGGACAGCGGGAGTGAGGGACATATGGGTGCCGGGTCAGGGTCTGGTTCATCCATGGCTCCAGGCCTCAGTCCACATTCCACACCAGACTCAGGGAGGAAGCAGGGGGGATGTCGGAATTCGCTTGGATCTGGAGGGTCTGATGGGAGTGGAAGCAGTGGAGGCCTTTTCAAGGTACAGTTTTTAGTAATTTATTAAGTCTATTTGTTCCTGTTAGGACCATTGTTGCAATGATGATTCATTCAGGGCTCCAGACTAACTTTAATTACTAGGAGCACTGTAGCCCCTAACTACAAATTTTAGGTGCCGCCTGCACAAAAGCAAGACACACAAGTGTAGATGATGGAAAATGCGACCATTTGATTGCAGTCTGGAGCCCTGCTATAGACAAAAAAATTTAGCATTTGTGTTTTTGTGTAATGTACTGTAATGTTCTGACTTGTTTGATATCAGATTCCCAGGATGAAGCACCCAAACCCGTTCTACCTGGGCACCCTGAAGAAGACCCTGACTGAAAGGGAGACAGAGGAGATGTACAACTCCATGAAGTGGGTGATTGAAAATAATTATTAGGGTTCAAACCAAGAAGTGGTAGAACCCTTCTGTTTGTCTGTTTTAGTTAGTATTATTATTATTATTATTATTATTATTATTATTTGTTGTCTGCCGCGCCAGCTCAAATTCCCGTGAGCTGGAATGAGCTAGAAACATAAAACTTGGGGGAATAACTGGAAAGGTGTGCATGTGCTTCTATAGAAATATCAACCCAATCTGCCACATGGTGGCGCTGTAATTAAGGCTTATAACTTTGAAAGGCCACGCCCCCCACACCATAAGTCCGATTGACTTGAAATTTCTCACACAGGTGCAGCTTAATGTGCTCTACAAAAAAGCCTCAAGGATCATTAAGGTCTGCCTAGAAAAATGTTCCGCCATTTTGAATTTTTTGAAAAACACATTTTTGAGATGTTTTCAGTGAATGGATCAAGCTTATTACAAGTTGTATAAAGCATGTCCATATCTCAATTACTTTTCAAGTTATTGACCAATGAACTTTGAACGGGGCATGGCTCTGGACATAAATGAACACAAATCAGCAACCGTATGGTCAATCATCACAAAACTCACAGGGTATGTTCAGATAAGTGCCCCAGATATACCCAGACAGTTTTAGGTACATACGCCACTAGGGGGCGCTACAAGCACAAGATAGGTGAGTGGCATTAAACACATTTTACTATAAATCACATATTCATGGTCCAATCATCACAAATCTCTCAGGCTATGTTCTCATAAGTACTTAAACTACACCCCTGAAAGTTTCATTGAAATTTACCACTAGGGGGTGCCATAAATGCAAATAAACTGCAGGTGATATAGTGCAAATCAGGCTATAAATGACTAAATGTTTGTCTAATCAACAAAAAAATTCCTGGAAATGTCTACATAAGACCTCACACATACACTGCAAGTCTCGTTCAAGTGGACCACTAGGGGCGCTTTAAATGCACAATAACTCAAGAGTGTATGGCTGCAGCCTGCAACGTCTCATGTCATGCCGTCCCACTTGGTGCCATCTCCGAGCTTCTTCTTTTCAAAATAAAAGCTTGCATCTGGAATAAAATAATCTTGCGTCGACTATCATGCTATGAATAAAATACTTAAAAAATATATGTCTGTCTATAAAATAAATGCAGATTATAGGCAAACTAAAAAATTCCTTCTATGGCTGCAACTTGGAGCCTCTCCCGTCTAATGCCCTCTCGCCATGCTGATAAGCAATTGTATTTGCAGCAATGGCCCAGTGAAGTGTGAAAACAATTAAGAATTTAAAACTAAAAGGAGTCTTGGAAAGAGTGTAACATGTTTATTTTTGTATTCTTGTTCTTGTGTGTGCAGATCCTTGTTATCCCTCCTCAGGAAATCCTGCCGTTAGTTGGCAGAAATGGCTGCGTCAAACGTAGCTACGTTAATATCAGGGAACAACACAACAACATCCAGAAATTAGCAAACTTTATGTATACAAATTGTTACTTTAACAGTTTTTAATTTTTTTCAATTGATTGCAACAAACAAATTTACCCGTGACTCCATCTAGAAAATTATTCGTGATTTTGTGATTTTTGACCCTCTGAATTTACCGTTGGACACACCTCGGCATGAGACGAGACGGCATGAGACAGGACGGCGTGACATGGGACGCTCCAGGCTGCAGCCATACTCGTCTCCAATAACTGGACGTGGAATGGCGCAAATCAAGATTTGAACTTGGAATCGCAGCTTGTGGATTTATTAGCAATTGTTTTTGTGTTGGTCATCTGCTTTTCTCAAATTGCTGTGAGCTGGACTGAGCTACATATCACACTGAATTGAAAATAAATGCTTTTGACAAATTGTTGACAGTTGTAGGCATTTTAAGCAAAGTGCACTGTTTGTCCAATCGTTACAAAGCTTGCAGGGTATGTTTTATAACAACGTTGGACCACATGTGTGAAATTACTTTGAAGTTGATGTTGAGATAAAAAAAGGTTTAAACCCGCAAATTGCCGCTTGCAGCTATATTTTTTCTTTCATTCTAATGGAAAATATCATTAATGTTGGCTTAACATGCTAACAGCTAAAAACCTAAATGTTCTCATTGTGACAGACTAACCTCAGGTGCAGAGAACACCTTGTTCCACTACGTCTTAATGGAAACTGTTCAGGGGATCTTCATTGCTCCAACTAACAGAGAGGTGGCTCAGCTCAGCGGCTCCATCCACCCACAGCTAATTCGCAACTTCCACCACTGCTGCCTCTCCATAAGGGCTGCGTTTCAGCAGAGCCTGCCAACCAGGGTATGTCAGAGTTTCATAACGGTAGTCATAAATGCATATAGTCCTAACCTAACATATCTCACTTAATAGCACATTTCACAGTAATTATGGCAAACAGCAAGAAGAAGTAAGAAGAGGTGTCAAGGCCACCTAAAGTCACACAAAGACCAGATTCTATTAATCTCAAGTCAACACACAATGAAAACTCCATCTCTCGACTATGTAGCCTTTCTTGTGGCAATATAGTGTTTCCATGCAGCGGTTAGGCTTTTTGAGAGGAAGCTGCTTCTCCCTTCTCTTTTTTCAACCCCAACCTCTTTAACCACTTGAACACAGGGATATATCTTTTTGTAAAGTGCCTTTAGGATATACAGAATGATGAGTTTATTATATATATATAATGAAGTCAGGCCAAAACACAACATTGCAATAGTATGACTAAACTTTGTTTGAGACACTATACTATGATGTTTTTGTGACTTTTTTCAGCATACTGTATATTATTACATTTTTGATTTTTTTCTTTCTTTTTTAGGACTATGACTTTATCTGACTTTTTTTGACATACTCCGACTTCTGTATGACTTTTTTAAAAATACTATACTATGCCTTCTTATGACTTTTTTAACATACCATATTATGCCTTTTTAGACATACTATACTATGACTCCTGTATGACTTTTTTGACATGCTGTATTATGCCTTTTTTATGTGTTTTTTTACATACTATACTTTGACTTCGGTATGACATTTTTCGACATACTATATTATGACTTTTTTCAACGTACTATACTATGACTTTTTTTCAAGATACTATGATATGACCTTTTTGGACATACTATACTATGATGTTTTCTGACTTTTTTCGACATACTATATACTATGACTCCTGTATGACTTCTTTGACATACTATATTATGCCTTTTTGTGACTTTTTTGACATACTATGCTTTAACTTCTCTATGACATTTTTTGACTTACTATATTATGATTTTTTTTCAACGTGCTATACTATGACTTTTTTTCGACATATGTAATTGTTATGACTTTTCATCAGTATTCTTTAAAAATTTTCAACATACTATACTATGATTTTTTTCAAGATACTATACTATGACCTTTTTGGACATACTATACTATGATGTTTTATGAGTTTTTCAACATACTATGATGTTTTTGACTTGTTTCAATTATTATATTCTAACTTTTTGTGACTTTTTTTGACAATACTATGACTTCTGTATGACTTTTTTCAATGTACTATGCTTAGATTTTTTCATGACTTTTTTGATTCATACTATACTATTTCTTTTTTATGACTTTCTATTAAAGTATAAATAAATGTATATCCAAAATATACACAATGCCAAAAATTGTAATGGTATTAGGGTTTCTTTTTTTCAGTAAAAGTACCTCCCCGTCGGGAAATCGAACCCCAGTCTCCCTCCGTGCGACGGGCAGAGATACTGTCCACTATACTAACAGAAAGGGTGTGCATTGAAGTGTTAAAGAATGATGCTAAGATATCTGCTAAAAAATGGTTTAAGTGAGTTTAGTTTGCATTAGAACTACAAGTAACAATCATTTATTCATGTAAATCTCACTGAGATGCCCTAAAGTTTCCATTTTTGTTGTTAAACTGAGCCTTTTTGTCAGGCTTGCCAGAGGAGATCATGGCAGAAAATTGTATCTTCATTTTTAAAAACTTGTTTTATTGGTTGTGTTTTTATGTTTCAACAAAGCACTTTGTAACTGTCAAAATATTATCCATTAACTTTTTTAAAGTCATAGTACAGTATGTCCAAAAAGTCACAAAAAAGTCATAGTACAGTATGTCAAAAAACGTCATAGTATAGTATTTCTAAAAAAGTCATAGTATTTCGAAAAGTCATTATGTTGAAAAGTCACAGTATAGTATGTCGAAAAGTCATAGTAAAATATGTCAAAAAAAGTCATAGTATAATGTGTCAAAGTCATAGTATGTGGTTAAAGGCACAAGAAGTCATAGTATAGTATGTTGAAAAAAAGTCATAGTATATGTCAAAAAGTCATTGTATAGTATGTTGAAAAGTTATGTGTGTCAAAAAAAGTCTTAAAAAAATCATAATATAGTATGTCGCCCTGGATGGCGATGTGCTAAATATGTCATTATGTAAACATTCAAAACATCATAGTATAATATGTCGAAAGATGTCATAGTATGTGGAAAAAAAGTCATAGTACAGTATGTTGAAAAAAGTCATAGTATAATGTAAAAGTCATAGTATAATATGTCAAAGTCATAGTATAGTATGTTGAAAAGTCATGTGTCATAAAAAGTCATAAAATGTCATAGTATAGTATGTAAAAAAATCATAGAATAGTATGTCAATAAAAGTCATAATAGTATGTCTAAAAAAGTCATAATAGTATGTTGACAGTTTGTACAGTTTGTCCAAAAAGTCACAGTATAGTATGTCAAAAAATGTCATAGTATGTTCAAGAAGTCATAGTACAGTATGTCCAAGAAGTCATAGTATAGTACAGTATGTCAAAAAACGTCATAGTATAGTACAGTATGTCAAAAAATGTCATAGTATAGTATATCGAAAAAAGTCATAGTATGTCGAAAAATCATTTATGTTAAAAAAAGTCACAGTATAGTATGTTTAAAAGTCATAGTAAACTATGTTGAAAAAAAGTCCCAGAAACGTGATAGCATAGTATGTCAAAAAAGTCATAGTATGTTCAAGAAGTCATAGTACAGTATGTCCAAAAGCCACAAAAAAGTCATAGTATGTTCAAGAAGTCATAGTACAGTATGTCCAAAAAGTCATAGTATAGTACAGTATGTCAAAAAACGTCATAGTATAGTACAGTATGTCAAAAAACGTCATAGTATAGTATATCGAAAAAAGTCATAGTATAGTATATCGAAAAAAGTCATAGTATGTCGAAAAATCATTATGTTAAAAAAAGTCACAGTATAGTATGTCGAAAAGTCATAGTAAACTATGTTGAAAAAAGGTCATTGTATAATATGTCGAAAAGTCATAGTATGTGGTTAAAGTCACAAAAGTCATAGTATAAATAAAGTCATATTATAGTATGTCACAAAAGTCATAGTATAAATAAAGACATATTATAGTATGTCACAAAAGTCATAGTATAGTATGCGGAAAAAGTCACAAGAAGTCATAGTATAGTATGTTGAAAAAAAGTCATAGTACATGTCAAAAAGTCATAGTATAGTATGTCAAAAACGTTTTAATCATATGTTGAAAATAAAGTCGTATAATGTAAAAAAAAAAAAAAAAAGTCATAGTATGTAGAAAAAGTCACAAGAAGTCACAGTACAGTATGTCCAAAAGTCATAGTATAGTATGTCGGAAAAGAATCATAGTATAGTAAGCAACTGCTTTGACGCGCTTATACCAATCACGCACCCAGGCATTGCATTTAAGTGTGGAGGCAATGGGGCGATGACACATTCACAAATTCTGCAAAATCAATCTTCAAAATAAAATGTCTTTATTTGTCACATGCATAGAAAAAAAAGTCATAGTTTGTAAAATATCATAGTATAGTATGTCGAAAAAACGTCATAGTATAGTATGTCAAAAAGAAGTCATGAAATCATGAAAAAGCCCCAAAAAATATTGTCATTGGGCTGGGGACAGCACTTTGATAAACTGTTGACTAGGTTGATTCCAAAATTAGAATACATTTTATTTTACTAGAAGATGTAATCTCCTGATCTGTCTCGTTGGAAGCCTCTCCTCTGTCACCATCCATGGAAAATAACCTTTAATAAAACAAGCAATTGTTGGTGTGATTTGATTTCCTCTCCTGCAGGGCCGTCGGGCTGCAGACAGGCCTCAGGGCGGTGGTTGGGGTCTGGGTCCAGTAAAGGAACATGGGGTCCTGTTTCAGTGTAAACCTGAGAACTGGACCGACCAGAGGAAACCTGCTCCCACCATGACATACTGGGTTATAGGGTATTTCAGCTTCAACTAATTTTATCTACAAGCGTTAAATTTTTTTGAATATTGGGAGGTAATTAGTTACGCACCGGTGAAAATATTTGTGAATCCTGCAACCATTTAACTTTTTGTTTTACCTAGTCGGTAGTATATGGTTTTCAGGGAAATAATCCTTGTCAATAAACTCAATATTGTAGATATAGTGATATAAATAATAGTCAAGAACAGTACAGCGTAATGAAGGAAAGAATAAAGTCTAGTCTTAGGTCTAGGCCTACGTGCAGCCAACATATCTGTTTCCCCAGTAAGTGGGACTTCCAAATGTATGAGAAACCCAGTGATGCTGTTTTCACCTCAGCCTGCTGTAAGAAGACAGTAATGAGTGGGTTGCACTGGGATGTGATTTAGCTTAAAGGGGAGGAAGAGAAAGCTTTTGAATGAAGGTCAGATTTGTCTTTGAGAGGCTACCAGTTTAGCAATTCCAGTCTTAGCAATTCATAGAGAAGAGACAGAGCACAGGAAGGAAGGATATAAAGGAAAAGGGTCATGGAGTGCAAAGGACAATTTTTTTGTAGCTGGGCCCCAGAGGGAGATTTCCCTTGTGAATAAACAGTCTAACAGCTGTTAGCTTTCACTGTTTTTATCTTTACCCAATGGTATTGTAGATTGTAACTATAACTATTCTTTAGAGTAAATTAAGCTATATAAAAATCAAAATATATTAACTACTAAGAAACATATTTATCTCTAGCTTTAGTCACTTTTAGCATTGAGGTAACAGCACCGTTCTCTCCAAAGTCCATGCTGTTTTCTCACCTCCCAATCTCTCTCTTTTGTCTTTTAGACGGATGTTGCTCGAGCCCGTCCCTCAAGAATTCTACGTGTGTTTCCATGACTCTGTTGCAGAGGTTCCTGTTGAGATGGCCTTTAGACTCTCCTTCGGACTAGCCTTTTAATTATTAGATGTCTAACAATGATGGACACACAAACTACAACATTTCTCGTAGCATCAGTTGCATTCTCAGGAAATCAGTTCTGCTTGTACAACACCTGAAAGCAATTGTGGGGATTTTGTGTGAAGTCTGAATCTAACGATGTGACTCTGGCCTTACAGCAGTGATTATGCAAATAGTGAGTTCAGACCAGGTCATTTTTGTGCAAGGTTTGTTTTGTATATGAAAAGCCTCTCATTCATTGAATACCTCAGACACTTTGGTGTAAGCTTCTACTAAGAGCAGACAAAAACCTGCTAAGTTTACTAAGTTGGACCAATAAAACCTACGCTGTTGCACGCGTCTTCATGTTGACAGAGCAAATAAGGTTGTACTGATATTGTCACAATTTGTATGCAGTGTTGGAAAGGCAGTTTGTTACTTAATTTAAGATGTACAGTTTTGTATGGAAATTGAGTCATGTTACAAAATTGAGATTAAAAATGCAATACAATTTCTCTTTTAATCTTTCAAAACAAATGTTCTTGTCATTGACATCCTTTGTCAGTTTTTACATACGTACATCAATATTTTACATTTGACTAAAAGAAAAACAGTCCAAGCTAATGGAAATGCTCTTTCTCCAAACATAAACAAAAATATTCATTTTATGTAGTCTTCAACAAATGGAAATCATAAATATTGCATTATTTGGTACACCAGTTTTATTTTTTAGATTCTAACATTTCATAATGTACATAATTGAATTGTGTAACCAGCATCATCGCAGGGAAAACCATTATTATCAATATGACACAGCTACAAACAAGTGTAAATCCACATCTTAGCCCTGACCAGATTCATGTTTAAAGTTCAAATCACACCTACCACATCTGTGAAGTCACGAGCATCTGTGTAACGTAAATGTCATGAAATGTGTAACCACGTGGACTGTATGCACCTTCATCACATCCCAACGTAGTAACAGAACCACATCCATTAAGGATATATTCTTCCCTTAAAGTTCAAGCAGCAGGTTCCTCTTGTAACACTCGAGGCTGCAGAGAGGAACCCCGGTCTTTGAGCAGGAGTACTTCTTAAGGTTGGAGCAGCCGCTGGCCCCACAGTTCACTGGGACTGCTGGTGGAGGACAGGGGGGTGTTGCGGCTGGAGCAGGGACCCCGGTGGGGAAGGAGATGGCCATGCCCTGGGCGCAGTCGCTGTACCGGATCATGGGACACTGATTCTGCTTGGACTTCCTCTCTCTCATGCTTTTGATCTTGGCCTTGCTGGTTTTTGTCAGTCTCTCTATTGTCTGGTTCTTGTTATCTTCTGCCTTCTTCGCGGCTTGCAGGCGTCTCTTTCGGGCTCGTTCCTCACGCTTCTGCATCATCTCTGCGGTCATCTCCTTCTCCTTGTAACCCATGGGGAGCTCCAGGAGAGGCTGGCTCTGCTGCTTGTGTAGAAGGGCTTTCTGAACACAAACAAAGAAATGAAATCACACTCGGAGATGTAGGCTTAAGCATTTGGTTGATCAATACAGAACTGAAATGCATGTTTCTGCTCTTGCTCACCTGTCTGGCCGTGAGCAGAGATTCATCAACCTCCTTCTTCAGCTCTCCGTTGTCGTCCAGCTCTCCTTTCTCCAGAGCGTCCAACCACCTCTCCTCCTCGTCTACAGGCACGCCCAGCATGGAGTCTGAGTCTATGTCAGGCATAGGAGACACGGCCAGGTTGCTGTCTTCATCTGATACAGAACAAACAAAATAAGCATGAGGCGTTTATTGTCCAACCAAAACCCTAATTAACTGATTTTAACTTGCATTCACTGTGCACCTGACAGAGCAAAACTAATTGATTTGAAAATTGTAAAAACCACAACTTGGGTCAAGTGTGACTCCTTTTCAAAGTTTTCTATATGAGAAAGTTAGGTTTCTCTCAACAAAATTGCCCCAAAATAACACGGATGGTTCCATGCAACGCTCTTTGCAAGTACAATTCAAATGTTTAATAAAAAAATGTCAAAATGTTGACAAAAGAGAAAAACCAAATACATTGAAAGCAGAAAACCTTTAAAAAATAAAATAAAAAAAAAAACAATATTGTTATCACCTTGTTTTTTCAAAAAATGTGAAAAATCATGATAAACGCATGGAAAAATGTGTTGAAAAAGTGTTTATTTTACCCAAGGGTTAAGCTTTTGTTTAGCGTACAATAGATGTCTGAAAACCCAATAAGGTAAATTCTACATCCATAAGAGGTAATATACTGTATCTTAAAGTACAGTACCAGTGTTTTTAAATTTACGTTAACTTTAAATGTTTGCATCAATGTGGTACAGGTTGTAGCATAGGTCATTGGTTGTATATTCTTACTGTTAAAGTAAATAGATTTCCTTCATTTCCACACAGCAGTGGTTCCAAATTTCAGTGAAAAAATAATAAATTCTTAACTAGCCTCAGTGTGTGGACATGAGTTATGAGCAGTAAATAGATTTCTCTCTAAAGGCCACGAGAAGAGAAATGTCAGAAAAATAATAAATTCTTAACTAGGGGTACGATGATATAATCTCAAGGTAAACATTCGTAATAAGTGGGTAAAGGCGTCGATTGTTCATTTCAGTCAGCTCAAACTACATTCAGGCAACTTATAACCTCTATCACAATATTAAGATACATAAACCACAGATACTCTAATAACTTTTCATCAAGCTCCAGTATGTAGTATCTTGTAACTTACCCAGCCAGGCCCGATACTGCTCCAAAGGCACAGAGGGCTCATCATCGTCGTCCTCGTCATCATCATCATCATCATCATCATCATCTTCGTCAACATTATTAATAATCATCAAGGGGGAGGGAGGACAAGCCACACCGGGATGCACGGTGAAGGTGGGAACACTGTTACAGACAGAAACTCGCTGAGCGATTGGGTTTCTATGAAACGGAGTACTACCAACATACTGACCACCTTCGACGTCCTGCCTCACCTCTTAGTACCCAGCGTCTGTCCTCCCAGTTTGATCTTGAGTCGGAGCTGTGGGGGAGGCCGAGGAACCACCACAGGCTCGGGATCTGGGGTCTCTGCAAAGCTGTGGTGCTTCTTCTTGTGCTTCTTGTGTTTTTTGTGTTTCCGCTTGTGAACGCTATGCAGGCTTGAGCCACCTTCACCTGCAGATGACGAGAGAAAAGCAACAAATACATACTATAAACATGTATGAACTAAGAAATTATGTTTTTTTTCCTTGCCAAAAACAATTATTAGTCCAAGAACATTTTACTGTTCATATTTGGTAGACTGCTCACAACAAATTTGCAACAAAATTAACAAAAATATAAGACTTGAGTTAAAAAATGTTACCTCACACTGTGACCAGATGATGGTATAATAAAGTGAATGTACTGTATACTTAGTTGCTAGTTTATTAGTTACACTTTTAAAAAGGTATACAACAGACCTGCAGTAAATCTTACCTTAATGAAGAGTATGTTTAGTTTTTGTTTATATATTTTAGAGATGTGTTGAAATCTGTTTTTATGTTATATATATTAACACACACGTTGGACTATTATCACTGTAGTCATATTTGTTATAGTATTTTAATGACATCTTTTTTTGTTTTACTTTTCTATTTATGTTCTTGACTGTTGCAGTACTTTAGTTTTATTTTCATTTATAAGTATAACTGTAATACTATGATACAGCGGCACAACCTTCAACATTATAACTGTTATGGAGGTAGGAGTTATGGGAGGATTCGCTTTTGTAGTTTGTACCTAATAACAGTGTATATTTCGGCATAAGGAAAGCATAACTCTGCTTATTAAAATGATTAATTAAGTGCTAATAATGGTATATAGGCTACTTATTCATTTATTTTTTTAAGAGACAGGGGAAGACATGCAGGGAATCGTCACAGTTCGGACTCGAACCCGCGACCTCTGCGTTTTGGAATAAACCTCTATGTAAAAACCAACTGACCCAACCAAGCCACAATAATCGTATATACTTACAGAGAAATCTGGGGTGAATCATTTCTTTTCTTTTCCCCATTGAAACAACCACAGGGATGTAAACACCAAAGACAGGACAGCCTCTACATGGCAGCAGACATCTCAGTTATCTGGAAAACTGAGAATGCAACATTAATACGTTAACGTTACAGTATGCAGCAGTTACATTGACGTGAGATCATCTTAAGTCAGACAGCATATTTCATTTATATTAATATACGGTTTGTTTGGACGAGGCTGTTAGATTTAACCATAACTGTAACGTTAAGTCAATTGCCTTATTTAGCCGGGAGATCACTCACATTTGCTAGCAAGCATTCAACGTCTGAAAAAACTTCCATTGCAAAAATACATTCGAGTTACCAGTTTAAAAGAAAATGATGTGGCACAGACTGCAAGCCTGAAGCAACTTTGACTGTACTGATTTAAACCTAATATAACATTATACAGTTCGTCCATAGACAGTAAATTAGTTTGTCATACACACGAGCAAGCTAAGCTAAATATGGTGTAGGCTCTAATGCATAGCTACGGCTACGCTAACAACACGGAAGTTCACCTTCTTCGTCATTTCCGGTCATTCTGAGCCCTTGGATTCTTATTAGTTTTCTTCCCGCTAGTGGAGAAAAGCAAATGGAGGACCCTCATAATGTAGCTAGCTAAGTACTGAATGTGAACAATTGTGGTGTCTTGAATTGTACATCCAGAAACGCTTTAGGCTCGAGGCTCTTTGGTACAGCGAAGTTGACGTTACCTAGCCGGAATTCCGGTAGCAATAGTTGTGCGTTTGCTTTACTTCTTGGGTAATGTAGTTCACGTAACGGACGCAGCAGGTTGACCACTGTAAATCTTGGTGTGTCAAGAAACCTATTATCCAGAAGCCCCTGGGGCGGTCAAGCCGAGCTACACAAGGTCAGTTACACTGGCCGAACGTGGTCGAGTTAAAACCATAGATTGTATATTATTAAATGTCTATGGTTAAAACCGAAACTGTCGTTAAATGTATTCAGTACCCTTTATGTTCGCCTGCTCATTGTAGTGATTACTTTAAAGTAGTTAAGTAATTTCCGTTGTGAAAGAGTCATTCAAACTGCCTGCAAGCATGTTGAAATAGGGAATTATTTGTATGTCAAGTTTGGTCACATAGGGTTGATTTAATAATTTACAGCGTTTTAGATTAAACAGAAAATGAGATTATAACACAAACGCTCACCAGTGGAAGCTGAATAAACAAATAAATCCAATGTATCAGTAAGTATCAGTATGTGAGGATAATTAAGTCTGATTTCATAATTTCGCAGGAATCATGAATTACGCTCGGTTTCTGACAGCCGTCAGCGCAGCTAGAAAGCCCTCCCCTATCAGGATGCTTAGTAAGTATTTATTATATATATATATGTCTGTGTGTGTGTGTGTGTGTGGTATCAAGTGAACTGCATGGCCAGATAAACCTACTAGTGGCCCCAGGCAAAATTAAGCAGCTGATTAAGCAGCCCATTCCTCCTCGTCTGCGTGCAGCAGCATAGTTTAGACCATTACCATGTTGATGAAAGGCTTAAGTGATGCACAATGTCTAACAGATGTTAATTTATTTAGCACAAACCAGTTGACACACAGTAGGATGCCTAGGCACAATTTAAATTTAAAAAAGCCTCTTAGACGCTTATGTGTGACCAACTTTTACATTTAATCACTGTCTCCATAAAAGAAAGTAACACTTTTTCCATGTCACTTTTATTAACCTGACCATACACAGATACTACTAAAACAACAACAACAATATGTATGTCAAGTTGGAACAAATAAATGCCTAAAACAACAGATGTTGCCTTATTTTAGCCCAAATGTCTATCTATCCATCTCATCAATTTCTCCACCGGTATGAAGCCGAGCTGCAGCAGCGGTCACCTCCATCCCTGATCTCTTTGGCGGGGGGAGCGCCCAACCCCAACACTTTCCCCTTCCAGTCAGCATCCATTAAGTTGAAGAACGGACAGACGCTCACCTTTGATGATGCAGTGATGAAGAGGGCTCTGCAGTACTCTGCTTCTAATGGGTGACAAATTAACAAAGGAGTCCTTGTTTTTTGTGGAATCAGTCACTTATTCGTAAGATTTTCCTGCATATTCCAATAGTTTTATGGTCAAATGGTGTCTTTATATGGGGCACCTAGAGATTGAGATGCCAACCACATCTTCTAATTGAATCTGGCCCATCTGACCCTAAAAATAATTCTACAAAGGTTAATTAGGTTAGGAAGGAGAAATCTGGACTTTAAACCCATAAACTGCCATACACCTACATACCCAAATATTTATCTCTTTTGTGTTTAGTGCTCAAAGCTCTCCAACAAATCACTAGTTAAAAACAATGTCAGCAGATCTTGTTTCTGGAGTTTCATGTTGATGAGGTTTACAGTTTTGTAGGTGAAAGCCTTCCTTTGCCTAAAGTACTTTGTATGCTTATTCCAAACAAAATTTTTCTCAAAAACCTACCCAGTAACAGCGCTTAGAAAAGCTTTCATTAATGTAATATTGGTTGGACTGACAAATCAGAAACATACTGCACTATTTATATAAACAGTAGATTATTAGTGTGAAGTAAGTCTAATTTATTTTTTCCTATATAGAATACCCGAGCTGCTGACGTGGATGAAGAACCTGCAGAAGGACCTCCACAACCCACCAACCGCTGGTTACAGCCCTGAGAACGGCCAGATGGACATGTGTGTGACCACGGGGAGCCAGGAGGGACTCTGTAAGGTACTGACACCTCCAGCTGTAGTCTATATTCACAACCTTCCACTTCTGCTATTGCTGCCGGATATTCAGCCATATGGCCCTTTTTTTTTTTTTACCAGATTTTCATTACCTAACCTTTGTTTGTGTTGGAATTCTAACCTCCGGTGGATTTATGAGGACTATGGTGCTTAAAGGTGCTGTAGGTAGTATTGCAAAGATCCAGGACTTAGCCAAAAAATTTGAACATCTACAACTTTTCAGTCCTTCCCACCTTTCCACTAAAGCCCAAAATGGTCTCTAGCTATAGATATAGCGCATGTGAAGAGGGGGGAAGGGGAGGAAACCTATCTGCAGCTCGTGTGAGGGGGAGGGGTTGATGCTATGAAATGAGTGTGCCTGAGCAATGATTGACACACAGTAAACCCCCACCCCCATCAACTCGTAACCGGGTGAACGGCACTTCTGCATTCGCTTTGCAGCTCTCTACCGGCTATAACCGCACTATGCAAGTTTGCCAGATCGGGTAGTGGATCTGTAGTTCCAGTGACACATAATGGGACAATTCCGCTTCCAACCTGTAGGGGGACCGAAGCGGGAAAAGTTATCTAGTGTTGTTTTAAATTATGACTTTTCCTAATTTTATAAGAATTTCTTATGAACTTTGTTTTGAAGTGATGACATGTTTTAAATGTTTTTGGTTTCAGGTGTTTGAGATGCTGGTCAACCCTGGAGACAACGTTCTGCTGGATGCACCGACCTATTCAGGCACACTGGCAGCGGTGAGAGCACTCTGTAATAGGCCTGCAACAATTATTTTCACAGTCAAATAATGTGTTGATTATTTTCTCGATTAAACAATTAGTTGTTTAGTCTATAAAATGTCAAAACATTTTGAAAAACGTTGATCCGTGTTTCTCTAAGCCCTAAATTATGTTCTGAAATGGCTTCTTTTGTCCACAACTCAAAGATATTCAGTTTACTGACATACAGGAGACTAAAAAACAAAAAAAAAGATCACATCATGGAATCAGAGAATGTTTTACTTTTTTTCATAACAGATTACTCAAACCGATTAGCAAAATAGTTGGCAATTACTTTGATAGTTGACAACTAATCTTTGCAGCTTTACAATTTATAACACAAACATGCGGTAAGTCAAGCTTCTGTGACCTTCCAAACTTCTTTTTTCCTTTGCAGCTCCAGCCGCTCGGTTGCAACTTAATCAACGTCCCCAGCGATCAGCACGGCATGATACCCGCAGCCCTGAAGGAGGTTTTGTCTCGGTGGGACCCCTCAGAGGTTCATAAGCCCAGCAGCACTGCCCCCAAGATCCTCTACACCATTCCCAACGGAGGAAACCCCACCGGTGCCTCCATGACGGCTCAGAGGAAGCAGGAAGTGTATGAGGTTGGTCTCCCCTCTGCAAAGTCACAAAACAAAGACTCATATAGTCGTGAATATGACTGCATGCACACACTGCAGACAATTTATGAATCACTCCTCTCTCAGTCTAATTTATGCAATTAGAGCTTGAAGTGAAGCTGATTTCCCTGCAGGTTCACAGTCATTTTCTAACGTCCCCCGGTCTTTTTTTAATAGCTGGCCAGGCAGTACGACATGCTCATCATAGAGGACGACCCATACTTCTTCCTGCAGTTTGACAAGGTACAAAAAGAGTTCACTCCCCTCATCTGATCATTAAAGAAAGTTACTTTTCTGTCATTTAAAAATGTGAAATAGTTCATTTGTCTCATTTTTTCGTTACTTTATGATCTGATATTTTGGTATAACCATGAATGAATGTCAACAATTCAATTGGTGACATAAGAATTCATGTTCCTGTACGTCTTTTCTATTTGGCAGCCGTGGGCTCCCACGTTTCTCTCCATGGATGTCGACGGGAGGATCATCAGGACAGACTCCTTCTCTAAGATCCTGTCTTCAGGGTGAGTGTCTGAATCTGAGTGTGTGTGTTTAAACCCAGTGCATCTGAAGCTCTGCTGTTGCCATTTAAGGTTATATTGACTCTGCTACAGCATAGTGTTTGTGCTCTTCCCTTAACAAGTCAGGACCAGATATGTAAACTGGGTGTTTTTCTTCCCCCCCAGTCTATCGTATAGTATCATATTTAATTTTCTTGTGTAATCCCCACTGGTCAGATGACCAGTTGCTTGTATTGAGCACATTATGAAAACTTTTAAAAGTACAAACGGACTGTAAAAACATTCCTAATAACCCCTATTAACATATTATAGACACTTCCTTTTACATTTACATCTTAAACTATATGATGCCACTCACATTTCCCAAATCCAAGTCATAAAAAACAGATGTTTGACATAATCATAGCAGCATTGACTAGTCTGAGGCAAGATATTTAAACCTCCACAGATTAGGACATTGTGTGCTGACTGTCAATGACCTGCCTTATTTTCATTAAAAACAGATTTTCTTTAATTTCCGTCAGGATAGCTACATCAGAATTAGAATCAACATTTGTTAATACAACCTGTACTTGTTTATTTCCCTTTAAAATTAATGTTTGTCTTTGAAAGACCAGGCAAACTCACACTTATATCACTTTATATTCAGAGCCACATTATGGAGAACTTCACCGGCATGTACCGTATGTCTTTCCATTACTAACTGTCTGTGTGTTTTAGGCTGAGGATAGGTTTTGTAACCGGTCCCAAACCGCTGGTGGATAGGGTGGTGCTGCACATCCAGGCCTCCACAATGCACACTAGTACCTTCACGCAGGTAAATGAAACTATAATTTTACACCGCCACACCCTGCTCATCAACATGTTGCAAACAGATTCTGCCGCCACTGACTTGTACATACTGCCAGCTTCTGTTCCAACCCTTCAGCAAGCCAGATTTACACAAACTCACCAGCGAGAAGGCTGTGTGTTGTCTCGCTACAGCTGACGCCAAACAAGATGATGCGTTGCGTCTGGATCCGCTGCAGCTGCAGAGGAGGTTTTAATAAGGAAAAAGAGAGATTAATAAGGATCTGCAAAAAAAAAAAATAAATAAATAACTGCTGTCACCCTTCTCTGATTTAATCCTCACCACCAGCTTTTTCATCTAATCTGTACTAAAACTTAGATTTAAAATTGGAAACAAGAACAGAACATAAACATTTAAAGGCTCTATTGTGGAAAAAAAGGTGTGTCATGCTCCAACTGCACTGATGTATGAATAGAAATACAGATCTGAAGGCGGATTATCTGCTGCAGGGTAAAATATTTTGAATCTGTACCAGTCATTACATGATATAACATGCGTCCTGCCTCCTTTCAGCTCATGGTGTCTCAGTTGTTGCACAGTTGGGGCCGAGACGGTTTCATCCAACATATAGAGGGGTATGTTACTTCCCACATGTGCTCTGCAGGACTGCTTTGACTGGTTAAGAAAACAATTAGATCCATTTCAAACAGTGCCATTCAACGGAGTCAGCCACTCTCGCATCGGTGCATGACTCAGTTTTCTTTCCTCTCACAGGGTGATTGAGTTTTACAGGAAACAGCGTGATGCCATGATCACCTCTGCAGACAAGTGGCTTAAAGGTTTGTGAAAAAAGTTGAACTACCAAAAATTGTCCCACCTAACGTAAACATAATGTACCTTTTAATATTATTTTACTGAAATAAAAAATAGACACAAATCAAATTCTGTATCAAGACAGATCTGACGTTTGTGGATAATATGGGTCCTGTCTGGACTGTCCGATCAGTAATACACAAAGTGGCCGGCTGCAGTATTTACTGTTCCTAAAAGATAAGCAGATTTTCTTAAGTAATTTACATAAATACAGACCCTCTCCATTATTATAATGCTGTATGGTCTTAAAGGCAAAAAAGGAAAAAACTATTTGGGTACCTGTCTTATTTAGTTTTTGTATTGTCTGTTGTATTTGTTCTACCTGTTCTATAAGAAGTGACATTAGCTGTCTGTACCATTCCCTGTTGTAAAACAAAAAACAAAAAAACAGGACAAACATTGGTAGTGAAAGGTTTTTGGAGTCACATCAGTACAGTTTTCTTGGAGCCACTGCCTGGTGACCATTTGAGGAAGTACATGGTAAGGCGTTAAGGATTTATGTCACTTGTAACAACAATCACTACAATTGTCAGTGTACTTTAATAATGAAAGCACACACACCCAGGCATTTATTTTTATTTTTTGTGTCTGTGTGTAGATGTAGCAGAGTGGCGCACCCCGTCAGCAGGCATGTTCCTGTGGATTAAGCTAAAGGGCATAGCCGATACCCAACAACTCATTATGAAGAAAGTCTTGGAGAAAGAGGTCAGCGCACAACTTCTTCCTATTGTATTTCTGTTTAAACCCTCACATATTAATCTCTTTTTGTGATTTAATTAGGGAACAAAACCCATTTAACTCATATGTACTCTGCTCTAATGTGCCAATAGCAGAATGCATTTTGGTGCTTTTTTCTTGTTGTTTGTGAACAGATGTTTTGCACCAGAAGCAAGGCAGGTTTTGTCTCTGAATAGAGTGTAGGATGGTGCATGTAAAGCGTCCATTGTGAGCAATGTGAGTGGGTTTAGCAACTGAGGGCTTTCCCTCCCACACACACACACACACACACACAGAACGCTTCTAAATCCGGATGGTAAGCTGTGCATAAACAGGAGTGGGTACAATCAGGCTTTTCCAAGGTCTGTACAGTGCATCCAGACAGCAGATAGTAAAGACTCCCAAGTCTCTGTTTTCTTCACAGAAGAAAAAAACACTTCAGATTTGAATCATTGTCAGTGCGTTTTCTTTCCAAAGCTGTAATAATTGCCCTCAGGCCTCTCTCAGTGTTATGCAGTGGATTGCAACAGGCAGTCAGAGATTTTTACGTTGCAATATTTCTGACAGATGTTAAAGGAAGAGTATTGACATTGTAGAGAGTTAGATGAGAAGATTGATACCGCTGTCATATTGTCTGTTGAATATGAAGCTACAGCCAACGGTAGGTTAGCTTAGCTTAGCACAAAGACTGGAAGTGGGGGAAACAGCTAGCCTCTTAATCTAATTAATAAACATGTTATATCTAATGTGTTTAAACCTTATGAAAATCAGAGTTCAAAAACTATTTTTGGCCAATTAAAAAAATAATTTGTCTGGCTTTACAATTAAAATTTTAATACACAAACAACTGCTGATTTAAAAAAAAAAAAAAAACGTTAGTTTTGTTCTCACAAAGAGGATAAATCAAATGACCTTGGATGCATGAAAAGATCAGCTATGTAGAAACCGGAGAACAAGACAAAAGCAATGTAAATATTAAATAACATGAGTCATGTCTCTTTGTATGTGTGCTAAAAGGTACTGCTGGTTCCTGGAGGTTTCTTCATGATCAACAGCAGTGACCCCTGTCCCTATGTCAGAGCAGCCTTTTCTCTCTCTACACCAGAGCAGATTGATGAGGTACACACACACACACACACACACACACACACACACACACACACACACACACACACACACACACACACACACACTAATCTCTTACAATTATTTTGACAGGCTTTCAGAAGACTCTCCTCTCTCATCAAAGAAGCTTTGTGATCAGACTTCTAATTTGTAAAAAAAAAATATATATATATATATATATATATATATATATATTTTTACTAAGCTTAAATATATTTGAATATTGTGTAACCTCCCCTGACAAAAGAAGACATACAGAATGCATGTACTTGGTGCTGACCATTGAAAGCCATTTGTAACAATGAATAAATATAAAAAAAGAATATACACTTGTTCATAATTTGTTACTCTGTTATTACACTACACAGTGAAGCTATTTTAGTTTTTAATGTACAAAAAAATTCTGTATTTTGTCTTTTGAGTCTGTATCTTTGTGACTGCTGCTCCACTAAAACCCCAACACTGTAAATACAGTCATAAAAATAGATTTCCCACCACATTAGTAATAAAGAGCCCACACAGCTTTTACCCCGTGGATACAACAGTTACACCATTTGATATCATGGTTTAGTGTCTGTGGTTATTATGGCTCAAGGAGACCTTGCAACAAATGCATATAGATTGTGCAGCAACATTTCTGTTAAAGTATAATGATGTTTTTTAAGTCGACATATTTTCTCTCAAGTTTAGCAAAGCACAGCCAGCTATGAAATGTTGCTTTATCGCAATCTAGCAAGGCTCAAAAGGTTTGTGTTTGAAATGTGTATTTTCAAAAAGTTGATACAAAAGGATGATTGACAGTCCTAAACATGAACTCTTCCGGCACTTAAATGGACAAATTCATCTTTTAGTTGGGATGGTTTTTTTTTTTCCTCTAAAAAGGGTAAAAACTCTAGAAACACTTGTGGTATCCAGAACAACTGTAGCCTGGGAAAACCCTGACGAACTTCCGGCAATTTGAGATATGCTCTGTTACAACTGAGAAGGGTCTGGTGTCAATCAGGCTAGAACAACTGTATTGTGAGACTGACGCAAGGGTTGCACAGATGAAAGCCACAAGTCCTTTTACAATAAAGTTCTTAAAACAGCAAGTGTTGCAAGGGCATTTAACACCGTTTCCACTTCTTTTTTCACCTTTTGAAGAAGGTGGCTTTGTCTTAAAAAATTGTCTAACAAGTGGTGACTTATATGGAAATGTTTTTATAAAAATCAAAGCTATCATTTAATGCAGGTGCTTAAGTTATGAAAACAAACATCACATCTAACCAAAACATCTAATCTAGTTTATTATAAATTAATTTACGCTATAATTTGGCTTTTTATTATTGGTCACAGAAGATAAAAGAAACATATTGATGTTTGTATATAGTAAGCCTTTTTGCTGCCTATCAGTAAGTCACATCAACCTGACATTTACTGTAAACTTTACAGTCTGACTTATCATTGAGCTGGTGCCGCAGGATGCTGGGGTTTGACCCTCTTTGTTTACAGATGACCTAAATAAAAACCAGCTGATGTTCAGCGATCACGTAACAGTACCTGCTGACAACAATAGGGCGTGTGTGGTGGAAACTGTTTTCTTTTCCTTTGTACAGACTTTCTCCCTGTTGTGTTAATATGTAGCACTTTGGGAGCAAGGTGACCGAGCTCTTGGAGTTGTTTGTCTAAAGCTAAAACATTAATCCGTAAAGGATAATGAGGTCGGAGGGTCGGTTTAAAAATCCAGATTTTGCAAAAATGTATTTACTGTGAAGCAAGGTATTGAAATTATCTCGTAAAAACTACAATTTCACCGTGTGTGAATGTACTTTGTTAAAACTAAGCACCCTGACTCCTGACCTTAGTAAAAGTCAAATATTAGCAATAAAATGTACAAAAACGTAGAAAAAAAATTGTTCTAAAAAGTGTTAGATTATGGGGTCATATATGTATAGTCTACACTAACTTCTTGGGCAGCAGTATTTACTTTTATGAGCTTATCACAGAGTTTCTATTTCAGACTTTGTGGCTTCCAGGTCAGACAAACAAACAGCCCAGATAACCCTGACTTGGTCTTTATTTAGAGGTGTCTCTGTCCAGCCTTTATTTATTCCAGGAAATATTTAGTTTCAATGAAAAGTCTTCCGTTTCTTCATGTTTTTTTTTATGCTCCTGATAGTATTTTTTTTTCTTTCTCTGCTATCCACAACACTAAGTTTGCCTCAAGCGTCTTTTCATTGTCAAACCTTTTAGCTTCAACTGATCATAAATGCTGAAGGAAATGTGTTTTCCCAGAGTCACTGTATGCCATGTCTTAAAACAGACGTGCACAGACAGGTCTACTACCTGAACCACAAAATTAAATGTACTTGAACTTTACCTTTATGTAAGGAAGGTTTTCAAGTCCATTTGAAGTGGTCAATGGCAAACTGGGAAGCTTCCCAGACACTGCTGCGGTCTCAAGAATGCGTCAAGGCCAGGCTGCACAAACATACCACAGGAATACAGATGGAGGACAAGTATAAGGAGAAAACAACAGAAATTGCTTAAGTAAACCTCAATCTTGGGTGTAGCCGTTTAATAGGTGTTGGGTTGAGATTTAGTGATTTTAAAGCTGCACTAATCAATTGTCAGTGGATCAGATGACTATGTAAAAGGTGCTTGTAGGGGCATACCTACAGGAAATTATCACCTAACTCCCTTGTTTTCGGCTTTATGGAACATGTATGGCAAACTTTAGACAGACACCCCCAGGACTTGGCTAAGACCAAAACGGAACTAAAAAGAGAGTGAATATTGGACTTACAGTTACAGAAGCATTATTGTGTATCATGTGTCAGCATTGTGTTTCCAGCTTGTTCTGCTGCCCCTGATTGGCCAAAATTACTGCATCTTTACACATAGGCAAGGAAATAGCAGTGAAAGGGAGCCTGTAACAATAACATCAAAATTAATGTATTACATGTGAACTACCTGTTCCAAATTTACCTATTTTATTATTGTTTAAGTATTCTAAATCAATGTCTTATTGACGTTATTGCCTCACCTGCTCTGCTAATACCAAGAAACGGAGCGATGTTGTCACCCAGGTTATCCTGAAGCAACGCTAACGTCACTTGCTCGACATAGCGGTCGACTAGCGTACGCGGTGGACGGAGGATGATGGAGATGCGGTGAAACAGCTAACGACATATCATCGACTCTGGTGTTTCCCACTAAACGTTAACAGCGACAGACCAATATGTGAGTATGAAAGTGTTATTTATCAACTGGGAAACATAACATTAAATTGGGTTTAGAGAACGTTTAAGCTGCTGACGTCGACGCTGAGGTTGCCGTTTGGGCTTGCGTTGCGGAGACGTTCATGCATTTCTCGACTTAACCTAGCTACATTCATACCGATGATTCCGACCATTCTCTGCGGTAATATTTACTGTTAACTGTAGCACGTTAAATTATCTATCGTTGTGTAAATATGAAAGAGCTACCTCACAACCGCTTGTTTGCTGATTGCAGTGGCACAGTTCTGGAAGGGTCTCGTGATGTAAAATAACCGACCAGTACATAGCCATGTCCCACGCCCTTGTTGTGTGGTGTTTAGCGTTTAAACGGAACCGTTTAAGACGACGAAATCTTGAAACCAGTCTCACATATGATATACAATTAACTATTGCATTCACGACCGGAAAGAGCGCATATTATCCGCTTGCCTATTGTTGCTTTCAATGAGAGCGAAGCGTTTTTCTCGCTGCTTTTGCGTTGCTGAGCGCCTCGCGTTATTTTTGCCGGAGCGTCCTGAACCGGCCGCATCGAGTTGAAAAACTTCAGAGATCGGGAAAACGTATGACGCCATTTAACTTTAAACCAAAAATAACGGTTAGCTGAGTACAGGTGATTCGATAGTTGCCTAGCAAGAATAACAAAAGATCCAGTTGGTCTGATCGGGACGTCTTCAACGAGGTAAAAGCAGCGCAGTGCGGTCCGATGCCATCTTCGGGGGCTGTATGTGTGGCACTGACATAGAAAATAGACGGAGCCCACACGCCGGTCCGGTACGTTGTAGTGGGGCTTTGGTTTCACATTAATTAAACAAATATGTGCCGTTTTAACACATCTGATCTGTTTTAGTGCAAGGTATTGATACATATATATCTAATGTATTTTCTGTATGATGCAACTGCTTTTAGCTGTGACACGTACAGTAATAGCTAACCTTAGATGCGAATAACCGAATGAACATGACCAGTATTAGTAAAATGCTACAGGGCTATTTGTGTGCGCTAAGACTTATTTTGCTTCAAATCTAAATTGTTTTAGTTAGTGCTGCAAGACAAAGGAAATGTTCATCGTTTTAATGATACAAAACCGAAAATGGCAAGGCATTTGTGAGGTTGCAACCAGCAGATTTTTGGTATTTTTGCTTAATAATTAACGAAATCAGTAATCATCAATAACATAACCTTGGAGGGGAAAAAACTAAATATTGATAGTAGATTTATTTAACTATGGATTAAAAGATGAAATGACAATAAATCGAAAACTGATTTTACAGTCAATAGTATAGGTCATTTTTCAAGCTGGTTCTAGCTTCTCAAATGTGAGGACTGTCTGTTTAATATAATTGTAAATGTAATATCTGAGGATTTTGAAATGTCAGTTGAACAAGACAAGCAATTTGAAGACTTCACCTTGGCCTCTGGGAAATTGTGAGGGGCAGATTAATAAGAATGAAAATAACCTTAATCATTAAGTGCAGTCCTGTAGTCATTTTAGGACTAGTTATAAAACAGCTTCCTTATCAGTTTGTTCCAGCTGCTGAGTGTCAAGTCCTGAAAAGACACAGCAAGTTTTATCCTGCACCATCTCTGATTGACACGTCACTTTCTTGTATTCTAGTGAGTTTTAAGTCATAGAACTGGATACCAAGTTGCCTTCTACTATCAAGAGATAGCCAGCCTGCTGGATGGAGACCCAGAAGGAATGACTGAGTCTCCTTCTCCTTGGGTGACACACCGACAGTTCCAAAAAATGCACTGGGCCAGTGCATATGTTATTCTGGTCCTGGCGTTCCTTATCGCCTCCCAAACCACTGGGGCCTTATCTCTGGACATGGATGGAAACCATACGGAACCCAGCAATGTGACAAACAGCGGATTTGTCCCAGTTGTGTTCACAAAAGTGGGCCAGATAATTGCCCGTGAGGGGAAAAGCGCGCTGATTGATTGCAATGTCACCGGAGAGCCTTTCCCCAGTGTTCAGTGGTTCAACTCCCATGGAGACCGTCTGGACACAGAGATGAATGGTGAGACAGACTGTACTGTTACTTTAAACCTGACTTCCTGTTCTCTTTGTCACCAGCACTGCCCGTCACTTAATGATCATTTCATAAGAAGTGAATACAAAATAGTGTCAGGTTTATTATTTATTATGAATAGGCATTTGAAAGTTAATAGACATTAAGGTTCATTTATAAATTGTAAGAAGTTGGATAGTTACAGTACAGTAGTAAAAGTACATGCCAACATGCACGCTACAGGCTTTCCCCCTGGAAACTGTGGCACAGATGTGGTACGCCACTCAGATCCTTTATTTTGTAAATCGTCTGTCACTATGTTACGTGGGTATATTTACTGTAATACTGTACATTTTCTAGAAAAATCGATGTAGAAACTGTTAATGAATAATCATATATCAACATAAGCTACACAATTTTGTTTTAGACAAATCCAGTGAATTAAAATTATTGGTAAATAGTACACAGGTAACAGTACCAAGGATACTCGCATAAATGTGGAAAACATTGCTGCTTCCCTCTGGGAAATAGGACCGTAATGTTTCCGGGTGCTTTGACGCACAGAAATCCACAGCCAGTGTCTTACATTGAAAACAATAGTTGCAATCTGTTTTTCAGTGCACATCATCTCAGATACACAGAGCACCAATCAGAGCAAGTGTTTAGGTATCACCTGTCTCTTTTAGGACCAGGGAGTCAACTCACCTTCTGGTTGACTGACTTTAAGGCCACTGTGAGTGACTGAGTCTCCATCTGGATACTTGATGTGATAATTATGTAGTATATTCAAGGACATTTGGATTTTGGATGAAAATGATGGTTTAACATTGTTTAACAAGAAAAAGGGAAGAGTGAAAACACAAGACAGGAACTGAAGACCTTGTGTACAGTGATTATTTTAGTCTTGGTTTCAGTTAGATATGACGTAGACATTTCTTTCTGAATCTTTAGTCCTCATGTTCAGAAGTCAGGCCTTCAGTTCCTGAAGAAGGGGAATTTAGCTCAATTATTGCACATTTTGTCAGGGAACAGTGATTATTTCCCTGATGGGATTGGAGGTGTTTGCCAATTAGGTTCAGGAAATAATTCAGAAAGCTTTCACTATTGATTTTCATTCAAGCCGAGCCTCCACCGCTCGTGTTTGAATATTGTGATTTACCTAAGAGAAGGAATGCAAAGCAAGGAGTTATTTTGATGCTTCTCCAGAGCTAGCCTGTTGAAACCTGCCATCGGAGACGAGAGGCAGCATTGTTATTATGACCCACAAACCCAGAGCAACGTCTGTACCATTACAGAGCTTCTCCCCCTGGGCTACACAGGAATATAATTAGGGAGGGGTTGACTGTCACCACAGCAGGCAGTACTTACTCAGTAATAAAATGGGTTACTAACAGAGCAGTTTTACCAACCTTGCTGGTTTCTTCTGCAGATGTCTGTCTATTACTCAGGCTGCTTCTTTTTCTTCTTTCCCTCCAAACTTGCTTGTAGTATTGGGCAGCACATCAAACGCATTACATGAACTGGTGGTGGAGGTAAAATTAGAAATCTTCCTCTCACATGAATAGGTGGATGGGCGGGACGCTGTTGTCGGCCAGGCTACATTTCCTGACCTCTCCCCCTGAGGATACCAGTGTGGGAAATTGATCGTGCTAGCAGTGGAGAAGACCGCAGCGATGATTTAATGCTCTCTTCCAGACTACAGATTTACAGACACCTTTTGTGATATCTGTCCATCTTTACTCCAACACAGTAAAGACAGCAGGTAGTTGAGGAGGAGTTGCTGGTGATTTCACTAAAATGTCGCAGCTTGGGGATAAATGCTTCTATGAGAGTCGTCCTTAAGGGCCAGTTCAGGACAAAGCACAAACTTTACAGTAAACAGTTTTTTTTAGAAGCTGTTTTCAAGTAAAGTTAGAAAACACTAATAACAGTTGGCAGAACAGTCAACAGCCCTGTTTTTAGCTTAGCATAAAGACTGAAAACAAGTAGAAACCGCTACACTAGCTCTGTTTTACGGTAACATACCAGCCCCTCTAAAGCTCACTAATTAACAGATGATATCTTGTTTGTTTATTCCATACATAAACCAAAGTGTAAAAACAACTATTTGCAGTTTTACTGGGGTTTTGTGTCTGTTTTGACTATTACTTGGCTCTAAACAGTTGCCATTATTTGGAAGTGCCGGCAGGCTGTTTCCAGTCTTTGTGCTAAGCTAGGCTAACCATCTGCTAGGGCTGCACAATATGACCTCAAATCAAATCACTTGCACATTTGACCTCGATAAGGATAAATGAACAAAAATTAATCACGTTGTTCTAAATCATCTTTTCTGAAGCGAAAATGTTTCCAGATTACGGACACTGCAGGTTTTTTGGGCACAAGTTGCTCAGTCAACTCGGACTTGGTGTTTGAGTTATCCTCCATTATGCTTTCCATGTGGCTGACTGGTCCCGGTCAAAGTCACATGACTACACACGTGGTGGAATGTTTTTAAGGAGAAAGTAGGCCTATCAACAGGAATAAATTATCAAAATTATTTTCATGGTAAAAATACATCACTAACCATCTGTTGCCCTTTTGATCCCTCAGCTTTATATTTAACAGACAAGCATGAGAGAGGCATCAATCTACTTATATAACTCCCACCAGAAAGCAAACAAGCGGATTTTCCAAAATGTTTATCCATTCCTTTGAACTGCACGAATGCATCACCATATCGGTCAATCAGTTTATCAGTCAAGATATTTACCTTGTTACTTTGATAAGAACTGATAACCAAAGCAAATAATGGATTTTCACCAAACATACTACAGCCAGGCCTCACACACAGATAGAAACTTGAACATGTACTCATGCTTGGAATGATACATTTGAAGATATTAAAACTAACGTATGCATTCGACTATAAAACACAAATTTGATCCAGACGCTCTAATAGATAGCATGAAAAGCTGACAGGTGTCGGACGACTGGCGTTGCTGGTCACTGTAAGTTGTACCAGCTTCTACCCGTGTCCTTTTTACATTTTCCAAAGGTTCTGGTTGCTAATGGACTAAATGTTAACTTACAGCCTCTGTTTCAAAGTTGTAGTGCGCTTTAACATTTGATAAAATTGCGACAGTGGAAAATTGTTATTTTTGTAATTTGAGAAGAACTGACTCTTTAAATCATGTTGTAACACTTGTTCAACTTAACCCTGCCAACATGTAAATAGAACCTTTCTGTTTTGATTATTCAAACCTCACACAGAGCAGCCGCGCCACCTGTTTAAATATTGAAGGCACGGCAGGAATATGAAGGTCATGGATTCTCCCGTTTAAACTCCCAGTCTGATATACAGCATGCACTAACATGGCACATACAGAACATAGAGTTTACATTTTAGAGCCAGAGGCTGAGATGAGCACAGATGGAGGCTCATACATGAGATCACAGTGCACGCAGCTGTTTTGAAGGACTGCTAGGTTTAACGGCACTTGATTTTTTTATTTGAAACAATGTGTTCT
This sequence comes from Percina caprodes, assembly GCA_013375575.1. Classification (NCBI taxonomy): domain Eukaryota; kingdom Metazoa; phylum Chordata; class Actinopteri; order Perciformes; family Percidae; genus Percina; species Percina caprodes. The sequence goes on along the minus strand of JABXJD010000028.1, from coordinate 3,017,090 downwards.
GTTGCGCTGTCAGACTCCATAAAAAAAGAGTAAGAACAGTGCAACATAAGCAGATCTGAGTGAGCAAGTTCCTCATAGAAAGCAACAAACATCAGCTGCATTAACACTGCAGAGGAGAGTTTCCTGTTAAATCACACAGCAGAGGAACAGATAGATGCATTAAGAGGATTTTCAGGGTTGAAACTTTGACCTCAGAGAGAGTTAGTAGGCCAACCTCATATTTAGTGGGTTTAGTAGTGAGGTTGAGTGTTTTTAAAAGCAGGTACATAAGCAAAGTCCAATTTTTTACCACATGGTACCACAAGTAATGGATTGGCTGTAGTATTTGTACCATTTTGAGAATTTGTCAAAGAGTAGCTGGTTAAAACCTGTAGGTAAAGGTTTATTACAACTCAGGTTTATTTGTTATACCATTGGCTATCAGTTATGATAATGATTGCATTCACCAAGTAATTTGTGAGCTCTCAGAATGTGGAACATTTGCAAAAAACATGTCTATTGGGAAAAAAGTCAGATACACGAAAAGAAAAAATCTCAAGTTGTTATGAACCATAGTTTTCCTTTATTGATTTGTCCGCTTGTATTTGTTACGCAGTGCTTAATATATCATGACCTTTCTCTGATTATTTCTGCAGGTGATAAGTGGTGGCTGCTGGACACTGGTGTCTTAAACATCACCAGCATTGAGTTTGCAGATCGTGGAAAGTACACCTGCATGGCGTCCAACGTGCACGGCAGTTCCAACTGCACAGTGACGCTGCGAGTGATCTTCACCAATGGTGACATGGGTGTGTACTACATGGTGGTATGTCTGGTCACCTTCACCATCATTATGGCCCTGAACATCACACGCCTCTGCATGATGAGCAGTCACCTAAAGAAGACCGAGAAAGCCATCAATGAATTCTTCCGCACCGAGGGCGCCGAAAAGCTGCAGAAGGCCTTTGAGATAGCAAAGCGAATTCCCATCATCACCTCGGCCAAGACGCTGGAGTTGGCCAAGGTGACGCAGTTCAAGACCATGGAGTTTGCACGGTACATCGAGGAACTCGCTCGCAGCATTCCGCTGCCGCCGCTTATTATGAATTGCCGCACCTTCATGGAGGAGATCCTGGAGGTGGTGGGTGTGGAGGAGATGAGGCACACCTTTGTCAGACAAGCGCCTGAGGGATGCCGCGACACAGTGAGCAGGGCCATTGGGCCAAGAGACATCTTCTCCATCCTGCAGGAGAGGGAGCGGGAGAGACAGCGAGGGCAGGAGAGAGAGCGCAGCGAATCCCCCGCCGCTGACTCAGAGAACTCCTCAGTTCACGAGCAGCCACAGCACATCGCCATCCAGGTGTCGGTCCACCCGCAGCTCGCCATCGAGGGTTACTGCAGCATTGAAGAGCCACCTCAGCCAGAGGCCACACCTTCCTCGCCTCCCCCTTCCTCCCCCCCACCACTCGCTCCTCTAGACCCCGAGGAGCAGCCTGAAGCCGAGGCCGAGGCAGAGCAGGACACCGACCAGGCTGCGCCCGAAGTGACAGATGCAAACGATACCCCTCCCTGCCAGGTGTTTTATGAGAGCCACGTGTGACAAGACAAGCAAACCCCAGAGAAACAATAAATTATCCTGCTATGCATTTCCACTTGAAAACAAGAAGAGGTCAACATTTTTAATTTCCCATTTTTGGAGTGAAACAATCACATTTTTCAATTTATCTTTTCTGGAGGGACAATCTTTTGAAACCTTTGTTCTGACAATAAATCATGAGGTTTTCATGAGGAAATCATGAGAGTCACTCTAGGCTTTCATGCTTGATTGTACACAGCAGGGGTAATCAATAATATTAATGTAATAAGTAGTGATTGTAAGGTGATGAGATGTTGAGATTTTTATAGCTCAGACTATTATTTAAAGAAATAGGGTACTCACAGGGGTGGGGGTTTAGTGCTTGGGGTTGTCATGACTCCAGAAATCTGCCTCAAGCTGCTCTTCATGCCGTTTTTCAAACCATGAAAGCTAAGCTTCCTTTATCCGCTCAAGAATTCACATCCGGCTACTTTTACAGCTGGTCTGCTGTTATTGTACAACATCCTGCTCACCTAGAGATGCATGCTGGACTGAAAAAATAAGTTTGGTCAACATTTCATGATTGTACAGCCTCCTGTATTTCTACAAAAAACAAACAAGACAGTTAAATTCTTAAAATGTGTGTATAGTAATTACCTGATTGGGTCACACACCTCTGGGTAGAGTGTTTGTTTCTTTTGAAATATTTAAGTATTATATTATTAGAGTATTATTACCCACTGTGGTGTAATTTTGTTAATCAGCTAGTTTAAGCTGTAGAAACTTTTTTTTAGTTTCTATTCTATACAAATGTCTCCTCAGTAGAGAAGAGTAGCTTCTTTTCCTCCGCCATGTGCTGTTTTAGGCTTTTTATTTAATTTCTGACCTGTTCTTAGCAATGTCTTGCTTCTGCAGAGGCTTTACAGTACAGTTGCATTTCTGCTGCATGTGAGAGTGGACAGTGGGACTCAAATAACGCTTTTCTTTCTTCTTTTGCTTGGCTAACAATCCAGTCTGTGGCGGAGATGAACTGGATGCTCTTCGGCTTTTGCTGGTGCTCTTGAGATGGCTTTTTTTTGTAGTGAAATAAAATAGAAGTGTAAAAAAAAAAACATTGTTATCACAGTTTTGACTTCATCTGTCAGTCTCACACAAATAACTTTTTAAACCTTTGTTCACAAATGTCTATTAAATCAGAAAAAAAGACGCTACTCACAGGGTTCATACGTTTTGAAAAAATCTGGAAAAGTTATGGAATTAGAAAAATGCAAATTCCAGGCCTGGAACGTTAACACAGATTTTTATTCTAATTGTATAATGTCGACTGAGATTTTCAGGAATTCATAGACATGAAAATTTGCCAAAAAGTATTGGTTAAAATGCGTATGAACCCTGTACTCATAACTGCAGAATTTGCTTGAGAATCATCATGTTTTTAAGTTTTCTTAAGTATCAAAAGTAATTTAGTGATAGCTGTCTGTACGTCCACTGCAAACAAAACTACTAATAGCTCATGTACTTTTAATGGTGCCAATTTGCCTAAATGTAAACAAATATAGCCTAAAAAAAACATGACTTAAGTTGTAGTCTACAGCTCACCTAGTGTCACCACCTAGTGTCACCGGGCATGGAGCCATGGTTACAAGCTCGTCTTCTGATGCGATCAAGGTGAGGAGGAGGAAATGGATCTGCTGACAGAAGTGGAAACCTACAGCCATCTGTCTCGAAGTATGAAGCGGTTTGCTTGAAAAAACAACAAAAGTAAAATGGACTGAATTATCTCTGAGTAAGTGTCCTAAAAATGTAACGTTACACTCTGACTTAAGACATGCAGGGAAAATGTCTGCTTTAAAAGTCCAGATAAACCTGGCACTACAATATCTGTGATACAAAGTGTACAATGACATTTTCCACTATACCACATACACCCTGTTGTTGAAAGTAATGCCATTAGATTAACAAAGTTTCTTTCCAAAACCTCTTTAACTATACCAAAGATTGTTAATGTGTGAATTTAATATGGAATAAGGTGTGGCAATCCTATTTGTTTTTCTCACAAAGCAGAAGCAGTGGAGGCTTACTGAAGCCGGCAGGTGAACAAAAAAAGAAGTCTCAGGTTCAGGCCGAGCCATGAATGATTGATGTTCTGGAACAGAGCACGAGAAGAGGACATGGAGCAGTCCAACTCTCTGACACTCAGCCACTGTCATGTCTCTGAGCTACTTTTAAACTCGGAAAACAAAGTGGATTTTTTTTTTTTTCCCTTTTACAAAGGCTAGTCTGTGTTGGGGAAGTGTGAGGCTCCCATCACTTTCTCCGGACTCGGTCCAAAACCTCTCCTAATCCACTCCCACCCCTGGGTGCCAACAGTAAAGCCACTGTTAACGCTAATGGTGATGCAGACTGAATAGGCTAAAAACCAAGAAGAAAACCACCTAGTGTGATGTGCTGTGTTCATGAATACAGAATGTGACACCTTATGACACAGAAGCCCTGCAGTAAAGCTTTTTAGTCAAAGACTGCTCTTACTTTATGTGAAGAATTTCCTTTAAAACTGGATCTTAAACTGTAAACCATTGACCAGTTAAGAAGATAAAGGCTTTTTGATTTGAAAGAGTTTGTTGCCCCCTACTTGTGCAGGATGAGTTCACCATTAAAGATGTACTCCGGTGGTTAAGTATTGCCTTTCTATAAAGTGGAACTGGGACTTTAGTGTGAGTGGCCGATTACGGTTCGAGCACCAAAACGTGTTTGTAGCACCATGAATCAAAACTTGTCAGATTCTGAATCATGTTTATTTATTCTTTTGATCAAATGTTTCCTGATATAATTGATAATTTTGCTATTTTTAAGGCTGTTTATGTGCAGCTGATTGGTGTTAAGACAAATTTAACATTTGAGAACACAGAGTTGACAGTCCTTAAAACAGCAGTCAGCACAATACGCACAGCAGAAAAGGTCCCCTTAATTGCTTTTTCTGGAGCTTTTGATCACACAGTCAGTTATCATTGCACTTTTAAGACTTCTCATCCATGTGCGGCTTAAATTTTTAGCTCAACATTTAATTCTTGACCTTCGAAACAGCAGCAAACTTTATTTGCTAATGAAGACTGCAAAATCTGGTTAGAGGCGCCAAACAAGCAAGCAAGCAAGTGGGCCTTGAGTAGAAATTTCTTTGGCAAAAAAAATAAAATTAAAACCTGTCAAGAAATTATAATTTGTAAAGGGTAGAGAATCCAGAGTGAAATCAAGCTGTGGAGAAACGGTCAGGAAAAAAACAAACAAATAAGCACCAAGACCACCACCCTGTGTAACTTGAGTCTTTTTGTTCCTTTTAATTTAAAACAAAATTTAATCTTTACATATTTTGTCTTAAATGTACAATCAAACAATCAATGTAATCATACGTAAAATTCTTCATAATGCACAACTCTATCGACACTAACCATAAATTAAAAAAAGAAAACATTGAGATCAGTATGAAATACAATGTTAGGCAACACCACTGGTTAACAAAGACGATGCTCTGCTGCCTGTTGACAAAGCCGGAGCTGCAACGGAAACAAGTACAGTATGTGGATGAACCCGACCTTCCTCTCTCTCACACACACACACACACGCCACTCTACAAGTAAAGTGCTACCGTTTGTCCCCACTTGACTCTCTCCATCACTTAATTTCCCTATTATCGTTTGCACTTCAAAAGGATCACAACACGTTACATGTTCCGAGGACCAAAAGGGAAAGGCAGGTGGGAGTAGCAGGTGTTACTTTTGGGTTTGAGGATTAAATGCAGGTGTGGACAGCCAGGAAACATTTGCCAGGCCGATGTAGCAAAACTCCACAAGAAAGATTGAGCACAACCTGCTATCACTAAAAGCAGTGTGCAGATGTGGCTGTATGCGTGTAGCTAACGGCAGTGGTTCTTCACGGGGGTCGTGAGTTGATTGACAGGATATGAAATGAGAAATAAGAGAGAGGGGAAAAACATTTTTCACACAAAATTAACTTATTTTTAGCTTGAAATTAAAAGGTTGACTTTACTTCTGGAATCACTGGTCTATCGTATGCTGTGCTGGTGGGTTTGTGCAGCAAAAGTATTATAAAGCAGATATTTGCTGGCCCCAGATTCTAAAATGTGAGGATTTATAGCTTTACTCAGTTTTCCATCATTATGACTCCAATATGTTTGTTTGTGGGCAGACAAAACAAGCAATTTAGAGACATTAACTTGGGTTATTTAACCAAACTTGGCCTTGAGTAAGAAAAGAAAAAAACAAAAAAACAAACATCCAACGACTGTTAGTTCTTTAGTGACCTTTTTTGTACTGGTTTTGCTTTCCTGTATTTTGTCATTTTAAAATCATGTTAAAGTGTCAAAATATCAACATCTTAACTGATCAGATGCCTCACTGTTGGAAATACTATTTAATTAAAGTGTGATGTGGACAATGTCCAACTCTCTTTATATTTTGGTTAGCTTAGTTGTCATTTCCAGGTGGACAATTAGGTTTTCGTTGAGCACATTAGGTTCCTGCTTCCAAAGATGTATGGAGTGTTTAACAGTACCTTTCCTCTGATTAACTAATGGGAATATAATATACGGAAAAAATAGTTTTTTGAAAATATGCAATGTTATTACCCAAAGAGGTGGACAGATTTCAGAACAAGAATTCACCATGTAGCATTAACACCATCCTTCTCCAATCACACTAACCGATCACTTAAAACAGTGCAGATTCACAGTTTTGTTTTGCTTTAAGTCGTAAAAACCTAATCGATTATAGCAAGATCAATAGTCTAAAACAACATGGACACTTTTTTTGTTCACACACACACACACACACACACACACACACACACACACACACACACACACACACACACACACACACACACACACACACACACACACACACACACACACACACACACACACACACACACACACACACACACACACACACACACACACACACACACACACACACACACACACACACACACACACACACACACACACACACACACACACACACACACACAAAACTGGTTAAGAAAAGAAAACACACTCACTTCCATCTGAAAGTTCTTAAAATACAGTTTCCATCTATGCCTGTCTCCCACACACACTTTATTTAGACCAAAATGCGATCGTGGCTTTTTGCAGGTGCACGTCCTCTGTTCCCATGGTAACCTGACTGGAATGTAGTGCCGCTAGGACGGACGGACAGACGGGGACACACACACACAAAATCTGGAGAACAAACAGGTCAGGTGTGTGTGCAGTGGGGGAGGAAAGTGAGTTATTTGAACAGAAGCCTGGAGGTTTAAGGTCCCTCATCGCGTCCCTCATCAGCGGTTCATTCTGACCTCTGTCCACTGCCAGGCAACATCTACCACGACCTCAGCGGAGACAGGACAAGGGTGAGGCACATGAAGAGTGCAAAGGGGTAAATCTTTACAGGTTATGTGTATGTGAAGAGAGAGCATGCATGTTTTTAGGTGTCTGCAATGCAAAAGTGGGAGTTTTGGGGATTTTGTACTTTACTTCTGTGTGTCTTCAACCCGTGACCTCCATGTCCACAGAAGCCAGAATAACAAAGTCGTTTATTGTGTCTTTTTTCCCCTCTCATGGCCGCTAAGTCTGTCAGTCAGTCTGCGAGGTTAGGGGTCTACAGCTGGAAACTCAAAATAAAAAACAGGTTCCAAATGTCAGAGATTGGAGCCGTCCAGGAGGTGCACCTCCTCCTCGCTGTCGTCTCCCCCTCCCCCCCGGCCGTCCTGGAAGGAGCGGATCAGTTGAACATGATGGACTCGGGATCTAGGTTTGCCATTTGAGCCATGTGACGAAGAATATCTTTTTTTGTGATAATACCAAGAAGCCGCCTGCAGAGGGAGACAAAGGAAGAGGAAGGAAAGGGAGAGAAGAACATGTTAAAAGAAGTGAGGAGGTGCTGCTGGTTTGGAGTGAAGGAGAGACAACAACATCATGTTTTTGTTGGCAAGTTTTGTTCAAATAACAAGAAAGTCTTTAAAAACAAAAAGCACATGATTTTAATTGGATTCTATTTAGGTTATTAGAATCATAAAATACATTTCTGGACATTGATTAGCAAGCCAACAAAAACACTAGTCCCTGAGGAAGCAAATGTCAGCAGGAGGGAGTGTGTAACCAGAGGAAAAAAGGGATGAAAGCAGGTCTGAAACAGCACCCTCTATCAGAAGAGGGTGTCATTTCAGACACTGCCCCCACCGTTTCATGTTATCGGTCCAAAAAGCTGGTGAGAAGGAAAAACTGGACCCTACAAGGAGACAGGAAGCAGTGAACAGGACATGGAAAAGAGTTAGAACCTCTGAGGAGGAGGAGACAAGGGGACTGTCACACAAGTCAGAAATCATTTAAAAGACACACACACACACACACACACACACACACACACACACACACACGAGAATCTAATTTCTATGTAAAACAATTTTACAGTCTCTACATTTCTTTACTCTGTTGTCTTCATTCTATTTTCTTCCTTTTTAAAGTTAAAATGTATATAAAACCAGTAGAGATGGCCATGATTAGACAATTAAGACTTCCATAGCGATGATAGAATTTCTGACTCATGTGACAGAGCTGCCTCCTCCTCCTCTCTACTATGGTACACATTTACCTGATCGACCGTTTGCAAACATTCTGTTAGTCAAGGTTACTCCTGCTGATTCAAGAGCACATCGCAGGCTAAGGGTAAATGTAAAATTGCTTTGATTTGCCAGATGACAACATGATACTTGCGCTCTTGAATTCAGCTGTGAAAGTAGTCTGAGGTCAAGTGAAGAAAAGGATTGGAAGCCAAAACAACTGATAGCAGTGAGGAGAAGCTGTCCATCTGCTGCAGAGCTGGGTCCAAAAGCTGAGGTTTGTTTTTAATACAGTTATTTGGAATCTGGGAGTTCAAGTGTTGTTAGTGAGAGGTTAAGCTTCATTTGAACCATAAACAGGCAAATAAAGTGCACCCAAAATGAGTGAAAACAAACATTTGAACCCAGGTCTGAGTGAAAGGAGTGATAGGACCTGTGAAAGGGATTAGAACTACAGCTACCATCAAACACAGATCAGACCCGGGTTTCCCCCAAAGAGCTGCTGAGATCTACGACTGTCTTGTTCATTTTAAAACCAATGAAATAAACAAAAACAGTCGTAGATGATAGGGATACCAACTACAGATCAGAGTGCAATAAGAGTCAGGTGGGGGGTTGGAGCCAATGCCCTCTGTAAGCCAGCAGTGTCCAGAGCTGTTTAATGTGTTTAATCCAGGTGAAGAAAGCTCTGGCCAGGAAGGGACATCAGTAGATGTAGTGTTACAGATAAGAAAAGGTCACATTTAAAAGACAGCAAATCCTTTTTAAAATGCTGCCTGATAGTACATTTAGGACCTATTTAGTATTAAACACATTTTGTGTCCATTGAAGTCAACTTCTACAGGAGCTACATTTTCTTAGATTTCCCAGAATACCTCAGCTACCATCAGAAAACAGGTACAAACGGCGGAATTCAGTATACGTTGGTTGAGAGTGTTTGTATTGGCGTTTTAGTGTGGCACCCAAGTGAGAATGTGATATAAAATGCAAAATATCTCCTCTAAAAAGTTGGTTATTTTAGATCAGTGGCTCCCCTAAAAAGACAGAATAATAATTGACAAAATATGAACAACATATTTCTGTGTTTGTAGTGCCACATTGTCTATGTGTAAGAAAGGTACATCTACTTAAACGTAGAATATAAAAATATATATCGATTTTTCAGTGGCAATACTGTATCAATACACAGAAGCCAGGTGTTGTTTATTATATGTGTGTTGGTCAGTTTGTCTGCTTGATAATCCCATTTTGCAGCAATAAAAATTGAAGTGATAGTATAAACAAAACAGAGAGATGTTGACAAAGTTTCCTTTTGGGGACATCATTTGAAATTGGGAAAAATTAGAAGATGGAAAAAAGGTTATAAATTGCAATATATTGCAGAAGTTGGCAATATGTTTAAAATTGCAATAATATTGTATCATTGCATAAGTATCGTGACAATATCGTATCAGGAGGTGTCTGGTGATTCCCACCCCTATTAAACGTCATGTAGTTTCTGTATCTACAGTAATTCTTATGTATTTATATATTGTATTGTTTTTTTTAAATCCTTTTATATATTTTGCAATAATAAATTTTGTATTGCTCTTTGGTTTGGTCTCTTTTCCTCTCTCTCCAATATTTTGTTTAATCTAATCCATTTACTGCTGAGTGTATAGAGACTCGGTGTATTGAAAGCAGAGACATTCTTTCGTTTAGAACATAAATTGGTTAACTCTCTTGAAGAGAACAGGACACAGCTGGCTAAGAGGAAACATTGGCAGGTTAAAGCTTGGGATTAGTAATTACGTATTAAGGTCATTTTATCACCACACGCTAACTACTCTGGTGACTACCAGCATCAAGCAACACAACAACGTCACTGCACCACAGCGCTCACTAGCACTACAGAATGAGGGAAATATGGGAATGAATCATAGCACTAGAGAGCTCTCTCGCCCTCCCTACTTTTAACTAAACACCACCCTCTAACAAGTATTGAAACAATGGTGGTGCGCTCTCCCGAGGCGGCTAGCTACTCGCCAAGTGGTTGTTATGGCGATGGTTCAGATGTCGTCAATCTGTGGAGACCCAGGGCGAAACGGTAGGGTCGAGAGGGGAGGGGTTTCAAAAACAAAACAAAAAAGAAGAACAAAAAGCAGCCGTTAATGAAGGTAGAAAATTAAAGGTAGGGTTAATCCTCAAAATGAAATGATGAAGTACTGTTGGGAGAACAAGATGGGAAACACACAGCAGGCATCATGGTTACATGACTGCAGACATGCTGAGAAATGTATCTACTGTTGAATCGCAATTCTACAGCATATAACCGGAAACGATACCAAAACACATCTAAGCTATGTAATTAGTTACTATAAATCAGAAAAAAAAACAAGATAAGCAGAGCTGCAGAAGGTACAAATGCAGTTTGATGTGGTTGAGTTGCAAAGCTGCACCGACTCTGGGAATTTACAGAGCCCTTTTCAGACATGGCAACAGTTAACAGTTCTGGTTTTATCTATTTGTTAAACTAATAGCTTTTTAATATTTACATAGTAAAGGATCAAATGAGGATTTTGAGCTTGTGAAATGTGTCGAAATAATTTCATAGTATGTGGCTGTGTCACTTCACAACTTCAAAACTGATTGACTTTTTTAGAGCTTTAATTAGACCTCATTTACATAAATGGCCCATAATGGCTACCGTAATGATATGAAGGAAGAAAAATGGTATATTTTAAAAACTTATTTGGAAAGATTGTTAAGTAAAATGTGTCCTAATTAATAAATTAAAGGTTCAGGAAGCTCACCTCAGCTTCTCTCTGGTCCTTTCAACCCAAATTTCAGATTACTTTTAACATAAATGTCATAATTCATCAGATAAAAGAAAAGGATTCAGCAGCCTGTTTTATAGCCTACAAGTAGAGAGTGCTCAATTTGCTGACATGCTGTATGTTAACCTTTTCGACTGTACACTCTTAACCACAAGGGGAAGAAACACCAAATAAAACAGTTTTTTGAAAAGACTGATCTGACACTCGAAGTTCTCTACAACCTATTAAAACTGGCTCAATCATGGCTCACTAAACATATTTAATTTTAATCTTGACCTGGACAATGGTAGTTTGACAAAACTATCACAACTCAAGGTCCTCTTACTCGCTTTTGTTTGGAGCTTCATCTACATGTGTTGACATGCAAGCTCAATAGCTTTTATGATTTTGTCAATGGCACTCGTTTTTTTATCCACGTTGGCTTAAAAGTGAAGCATCAAAGTTTAGTGTATAACATGATGATTAGGACTCATTTATTACAGTGTACCTAGAGTGTGGAACGAGACATTTAAAATCTTTGAAGGTTAATTTATGGTGAGCATTTAGCCTTTATTTGATGGCAGTCAATTCAGCTCAGCTGAGACATCTTACGGACTTGTTAAAACTTTTACAGTAAAAATAACTTTAACATCAACATGTTAAATTGCAAGCCTATTTCTGTAATTAAGCACATGTCTGAAAGGGGCTCTGGAGTGATGTGGGTGACAGTTCCCATAGAGGACCAACATTACAGGATCCAGAAAAAGAAAGAAAGCAGTTCTATATACAAGGACTCCAAAAAAACAACCGCTACCAGCAATGAAGATGGAGGTCTATCTACAGCGACAGATGTTGAATGACTGCATGAGAGGTGAAGTGCCAACAGTAAGTGAAAGGAGGAAAAAACAAAAAACAAAAACAAAAAAGGCTTAATATTAAGCCGGGAACTGTCAACAGTTTTTCACACCAAGTTTCATGCAGCCCTTTTAAGAGACAGAGCCTAACAGCTTGAACACACCGCACGTGCAAGTGTCGCGTAGCCTAGATACGCCCAGCCATTCAGACTGGGTGCAAATTTCTATGCGCAGGTCATGTCCGTCCCTCCCTCTCCCTCTCTGAAAGAGACAGGATGAGTGGGGAAACTGTGGACATTGTGTGTTTGTGTGCGTGTGCGCGTGTGTGTGCGTGCGCGCGCGCATGCCTGATCGCGTGTCTCGCTGTGAGAAGTCAAGACAGCCCAAATCACTGTAAACCTGGCTATTTTATTTTGGTAAAATATTTGGCTGCACGGTGGCCTTCCTGTGTGTCGTTACCTGCCTGGCTTGACACATGCCGTCGCGTAAATATCGCTGCAGCGTGCAGGCCTACTCAGATGCTATGCGCCCGGTGTGGCCAGACAAATTGGATAACATGGGCGCCGAAATAAAAATAGCTGCGCTGTGCTGCTATATGCCACGTTTACACGTGCGGTGTGTTCCAGCTGTAAGAGACAGGTGCGAAAGTGGGGGGAGGAGTCACATGTGTAAAGGGGTGGGGGCTAGTCACCAAGGGCTCCGTGTGCTGCTTGAGCTCCTCCAGATGCTCTAATATATTCTTCTTTGTGATGATGCCCAACACATTCCTGAAACACACACCTGTTACTCGGTAAACTGCCCAAACGCCAACAACAACAACGAATTAATAATAAAAAACAGAAGAGAGAGACAGACACCAGCACAAATACATACATAACAGGGTGCAACTTAAATTATTACACAGATAACATTAACATAAAATATAACTCAAAATTACACACAACAACAAAATTGTTATAAATTAATTTCACATTGGTTACGATGATAATAATATGAAACTCATCCATTATGTCTCTCTTTTAAGTTAGAGGTTTGACTGGCACTCTTTATTACGTCATCTTGTTGCAACCTCCTCTTCCGGGATGTTTTAATGACTCCCGATTAGCCCCACCACCTGTTACTCCCAATATTCACATAACAGTAGTGGACAGAATTGCACATTGATTTGCATTTTCTTTTGCGGATTTTCTGAAATTTCATTTAATATGTGTGCAAAATTTGGATGGAAACATGGCAAATGTTGAAAAGATAAGGCTGGTGATTTTTTTTAATGTCAATAAATCACATAAAAAAAACAACAACAACGAATTAATCCTTGTGTTTGTCTATCCAAAGCTCCTTTGTTCAAGAAACTATTAAAAACACTATACACACACACACACACACACACACACACACACACACACACACACAAAATTTAATTAATATATTTAAAGTCAATATCATATATCCCGTCTTGCTGTTTCATCCACTAGAAAATAGTCCACAACTTAAAAACCGCAGTGCCCAGCTGTTTTAGGAAATGACTTAGCCCTTGAATCTATATGTCTGTGACCTGTTTCTAGAGAGTTACTTCTTAAGTAGAAGCAAATAAGCTTGGGACTGAGTGCCACAGACAGGGTTAGATGAACTTTTTGGTCTTTTTATGAAATTTGTTGACAGTAAGTAAAAACATAATAACGCCAGCCTTATTCTTCAAATTGTAATGTGATGTTAAACATAAAGATGTAAATAAAAACAAACACTGCTGCTCTTTGATAATTGTAACAGCCATCAGAGAAGTTATCTGTGAATCCAGGAGTTTTTAACACAATCTGTCTTGTAATTCCTACATCACACCAGCAGGTGGCTCCCTGCAAAAACCTAGACTGGAGTTTTACCCATCATGCCACATTCATTTTCACCTACCCAAAAATTAACATCACTGTGATTGTTCTAAAAGATTTGTTTTCCCTTTTCAGTTTTAAACCACACATCAACTAACTTTATTTACAGACTATATTTCCCAACATGATACCTGTTATGTAGTTAGTTTTTGCAGCTTAGTCTGTCAGGAGACAGTCTGTTATTGCTCAGTGGGGGGGTAAAGGAAGTGCAGCACAGCGGTTAGGCCAGGCCATGCAGATTACAGGGTAAATTCAGGGATTTTAGAGCCCATGCAACACCAGACAGAGTGTGCATGTGAGTGTGCAAAGTTTGTCGACCTCAGACTCAGTCAATCATAACAACACCTGAAAGAAGGATGCGAGAAGGATTCACCTTCTATTCTTACAGCACATTCTTCCTCCTAAGACTATTTTGGATTTCTACTTACCCGTTGTGAGTAACCAAGCACTGGCGCAGCCCCATCTTTCTGAAGATGTCAACCACGATCTCCATGGGGGTGTGGTCGGTGACGGTGAAGGGGCTCATGTCCAGGATGGAGCGAAGTTTGAGGGGCCGAGGGCTGTCGGCCGGCAGGGTGGGTGCGTGCTGGGTGAAGTACACCCTGGAGTTCAACATAATGCCCTCCTGCTTGCGACGAGCATTTTCTGTTTAGAAAGGAACAAGAAAAGACATTATAATCATGTACCTTTTTATTACTTTACAATCATTTGGCAGAAGCTCTTGTCCAAAGTGACTTAACTTTTCCCCATGTATTGACACAGAGGGATTTGAAGTTTAGTGTCTTGCTTAAGGACACTAAAGTAATAACCTATGTCCCAATTTGTCACTTTGGTGATTCAGTGCGCTTTTTCATTCTGGTGCTCTCTTATTGTTCTCACATTTTAAACTGAAATGCAAGAAAGAATTTAGTTACCGATAGCGATAGTGATGTCCCTGCGCAGAGCGAAGCCCACCAGCCTCTGCGACTCCTTGGACACGATCACAGGGAAACCATTATAACTGGTTTCATTGATAGTGCTCTGCAGCTCCTCCACCGTCAGGTCGTCCTGCGTCAGCACCGCTAAGGGCGGGTCGCTGCGTCGAGGCCTCATCACCTCTCTGGCCAGTGTGACGTGCGTAAATTCCTCCTTGGCGTCCAGGAAGGGGTAACCGTTCAGACGTATGTGGGCCTCGTAGATTCCCTCACGGCCAAACGCGTCGCCCACCCATTTGCTGGTCATGACGGCAGCCATGAGGGGGACAATGTACTCCAACCCACCGGTCAGCTCAAAAACAATGACAACCAGGGAGACAGTCATACGGGTTACACCGCCTGAAAAGAGATCATAGAATAAGAAATGGACATAAACACTCATCTACGCAAAAAGAAACAAAAAAAGGTTGTAGTTTAAGGAATTTGACTTTATAAAAACACAGGGGCAACTGTATGAAAAAAGCAGAGTATATATCCTTGGGTCACAGTTCAAAACCATCTATACTTAGGTAAAGCATTGGGTCAATAAATCTTATTTTTAAAATGATTACACCACTCCAGTGAAAATTTTACTTGTCTGGTGTACGAAACCTATATTTGTCAGTTGTCTTTTAATCAAGTGACAAGAACATGACGCACTATCATTTAATTTGTTTTAATTTCTAGAAGATTGTGCAAAGGAAACCAAGTGAATGACATGGTGAACAATTTAAGAAACAGTAATTTAATCTTTTAGGTTTATTCTGCAGAGGTATACATTTTGCAAAAGGAAAAAAAAGGTTGAAACTTTGATCAAAAGTAATTGCATATCTTAATAGTGATATGTTTTATGGTATAGTAAAGAAAGTCAATTGAGAATCCCCCTACTGATAAAATAACCGGATGGGGATGTGATTTATTGTCTAGTCTAGTGAAGTAAATAACAAAACTCATCCTATTAAAGCAAAAATTCTGTAAATCCAGTCCTGCTCATGGACCAGCCCCAAAATGTTCTAATAAAACAAGATATTAAAGTGACAGCAGTATAAACAGTGCAGCAAAATATGTTAGGGTTTACACATTTCTATTTTCTCACGGTATATTTCCTATATTTCCCCTGCTGACTCACCCAGACATGCCGCGGCCCCCACCATGGCGTAGAGCCCTGGAGTGATGCAGTCCGCCCCCACCTCACACCACTCTTTGAATAAGAACCAGTCGTGGTGATAATAGGCCAGCTGCTCCACGGCGATGCCAACGATTCGCCCTGCGATAGCCCCAATAGCCATGCTGGGGATGAACAAGCCTGACGGTACCTAAGGATGAGAAACAGGAAGTGGTTATAGTGTTGATAAAGACATGCAGGGTAAAGCATCTGCCCTGTTAGAAAAGACTATCCAGGAATCACCTTGAGTCCAAAGGTGAATATAGTCATGATGATTTTGAAAATGAGCGCCAAGCAGAGCTGCCACATTGCGGCGTAGACACCGGGCCCTGCCGGCCGGTTGGGGTTGTCGGTGAAGGCCTTACTGCCATTCATCTGGCTGCGGTACTGGCAGAGCTGTGAAGACTCCAGCGGGCCACAGTCAGTAAACAGCTCCTTTATCAGCTCACTGGTGTTCTGACGAGTGTACGGGTTTGGGAAAGCAACCACAGCTGTGATGGCCGCCACAAAGATTACCTCCAAAACCGGGTACTTGCCTGAAGAGAGGGATAAAGCAACATGTCAGATTGTGGGAAGGTGGGAAAATTAAATTATTGACATTGTGCCTTCTAAAAACAGGAGTTGCTGGAAACCTCTCCACACTTTCTTTCCAGTGTGTTTCTAATAGCTGCTTCCAAGAGAATTGTAACATGCTTAGCCATTCGTCTTTGCTCCATAATGCTCAGAACGATAAAGCTGTCATCCGGAACCTTTTAAATAATGCTAGCATTTAATTTCTCTCTGCTCATGCAAACAGCTGACAGTGATCTCCCAGACAGCCCCATCAATTCCGACAACTACCTCCACACCTGGGCTGACTGACATATCCCACTTTGAATCATGAATCAAGACAGAGTACTTGCCGAAGCGTGTCGATTTGCGCCGCCGGCACCAAGCGATGTTGGCTCGGATGAAGAAGGCGCCCCAGAGGCCTCCGAAAACTCCCAGAAGGATGAAAGGGATGAGCTCAAACAGGTACCACGGCGTGTGGTACTCCACGTAGAACAGTACCAGACGGCTGTTACCAAACGGGTTGATGGAGCGCAGGACGAAGGCTGCCACCAGGGCGGCAAAGAAGGAGCGCCACAACGTCTTGAGAGGGAAGTAGTAGCTCACCTTTAGAGAGAGAGAGAGAGAGAGAGAGAGAGAGAGAGAGAGAGAGAGAGAGAGAGAGAAGAGATGTTCACTTTAATGCATCATCCTGCCACTTACCTGGTCATTAAGTTTTGATTTTGGAGCATGAAAGTGGAGCTTCAGAGTCATTTCTGGTCTACCACAACATGTGCGGTACCTCCTCCAAGCTGAAGAGCACTCCTCCAATTGGGGCTCCAAAAGCAACAGACACCCCAGCCGCCGATGCAGCAGAGAGAACCTGAGAGGACAAAACAAACACACCTCAGCTGATGCGATGGGGTCTAAAACAGAGTTTTATTTTCATAATATTAGAATACCAGGGGGACATTAAAGACTTTCAGACACATTATCAATGGAATAATCTTCTCTCACCTCTCGTTTCTTGGCCTCATTCTTGCTGTACTTAGGGAAGAGGTAGGAGAAAATGTTCCCACAGCAGCAGGCCACGTGGACCAGGGGACCCTCCTTCCCCAGGCTGAGGCCAGACGCTACAGCCAGTACCAGAGTGATGGTCTTGATCATCAGGGTCCACTTGCCCAGGTATCCCCGGATGATAAACCCACTCAGGATGGTCTTGATCTGGAGACCGAGGCAGGTAAAGAGGAAGTGATTAATTAGTGATGTGATTAGTGATGTCACATATCACACTCAACCCCATCTGATAATAAAAAAAATTAAAGATGCTTTTTCAATCTTTTTAAAGAATTTCACTCAGGTTTTGCTTTAGCTGCATCTATACCTCCTGACCTTTTTCTCTATTCTGTTACTGTCAACATGTTCAAAGTCTCCATCTACACACTTTACTTGGTTACAGCTTTATAGAACATGTTTTTAAAGCTTACAGTGCTCACTTTAAAAAAATAAAAAATAAATCACAGCACGGTCAAACCTGTCACATCTCCCTGCTACCCACGGAATTAACTATATTAAGCCACTTCAAGATTAAAGGGAAACCCCAGTAGTATAAAAACACACTATGAAGATTCCGGAAAGCGCATTTGATCAGTTTCACGGAGAGTTCGAGGCAGCTGCAGAGATTTATAGGTTTTCTATTTCATGTGCTACTTCGAGTTTCTGATACCCAGAGCAAATTGATTGGGCATAAGAGAATGAGAGAACTGTGAGATCAAACAGCACATCAGTAATCTACATAAATCCTACAAACGTTCCTTCACTCACTCTGAAACAGAGAGACAGGAAAGACACTCAGACACAAAGAAAGATAGCCTGCCAACCTCATTAAGGTTGATAAAAACGTATGTGGCAAAAAGTAGTTTGGGGCTGTGTGACTAAACAAACTTGACTGAAGTGACTGAATGAAAAACAACTCTCTTGGATGTTGGAGTTTCACACAAGAACTTCAACGCACCACAGGGGAAAGGTTTCAAAATGGCCCCTACATGCAGCTGCAAGTAGGTTCCAAATGTACCTGAAACAAAACCCTTTCAGGTACATTTGGAACCTACTTGCAGCTGCAAGAAAAGAGCCATTTTCCTCACCTCAGGGATCCCAGAGCCACAGGCGTAGGGAGCGAACACCTTGACCAGGCAGACAGCCAGGAAGGCGAAGGACAGAGCCCAGTAGATGTACATGAAGTAGTTCATGATGTACGAGCCGGGCCCCTGCAGAGAAGTGCGAGATAACAGAGTAAACACCTTGAACATAACTGGTACCAAAATGCATTCATGTGTAATGTGTGAAGAAAGGCATGCATGTACGTGTGTGTTTTGTGAAGTATGGATGTAAATGATGTCTGAACACTGTTTTTTTCTCCGTTGACATTTTTACAAAAATACAGTTTTCATTCACAAATTTTCAATTGTTCTTTTTGTTGCGGGTCTGCTATTGCAATTAAATCTCAATACTAGGCCTGTAACAATTACTACATAACTGTCTAATCGCAATATTTTTTATGTATGCCAGTTTCTTTTTTTAACCGTAATTAATTGCCAGCATTAGCCAAGGGGTATGACTTATCAACTTTAAGTTAATTTAAGAAAAAAATGCAATGTTGTATGATAATGGTTTACTTGTGTTATTGTCTGGGTCACATAACAGTGATAACCAAAAGATGTATGTATTTGTCAAAGGTAGTATTTTTTTTAATTATTATTAATTGGAATGAAAGAGACAATTTTAATGTTAATTGCAATTATTTCTGAAACAATTATTTGTACAGCAAAATTTGGAATTGTTACAGCACTACTCAATACTTCATGCATATATTTCAAATTGAAAATGTTGAATTGTAACTGGTGATAGCAATAAAAAGGTAAAATAATTAGTGATTAAACCGCATTATAACTGAAAGTAGCAGAAGAGGAAATCTGTCATGTTGTACTGATGTGAATTATGCAAATGTACATTTTCATAACAACAGGTAAACATGAAGAACATCTTGAGGTTGCATTAGTAGCAATGATGTTCCGAGCATGTGCCCGTGTTATTCTACCTCAGCCTGCCCCAGTATTAGCTCAGCCCAGCTCTTCCACTGAGGACACTTGTCCCGCTCAGCGAAGGTGGTCTCATTGGAAGTCCAGCAACACTGCTCGTGGTTGAACCACATGGCACTCAGACACACGCCCTCCTTCAGGTCGTTCATCCAATCAGCAACAATGTCAATCAGGCCAGCCAAAGCACCTGGGAGGAGGAGGGAACCAGGAAGGAAAAGAGGGGCGAAGAGTTGAAGAAGGGGAGGATGGAGGAAATATAAAAAGAGAGGCAGGGGCAGTTAGCTTGCTAGTTACGCTACTGCCTTGCTACGCTCCTCAATTCAAAACAGCACGGTACACTTAATTCTGTAAACGTCAAGGTATCAAAAGAAAATACAGAAATACAACATTAAAGCAACTTGAAAGGGGAATTTCAGAATTTTTCCAAACTAAACCTATTTTCCCAAGTGTAAGTCACACTTTTTTTTCATGGTTTGGCTCTTTTTTTCAAGGTTACTCTTACTACAATGAAGAAAACAAAGAAAGCTAATTGCGGGCTGAAAGCCAGATGGCCGGACCTGGAGGAACAGGTCCACAGATGGGTGCTTGAACAACGTGCTGCCGGGAGAGGCTTATCAACGATACAGTTACGTCTCCACGTCCTATTAGTTGTTCTGTGTGCTATTGTATAGTTGAATAACTGTTAATAATAATAAACAAATAAACACAAATCCCAAAGTGCTTCCATTTGTGGTTAAATGAGCAAAAGATGGAGCGAGACCAAGAGAAAGACTGAGCTGTCCATTAATGTATTAAGAGAGCTGCTTAAGCAAAGCATGTGAGAGTCCCCAGCAGAGAAGATAACGGCCGTGTGTGTGTGTTCTAAGTGTGCATTGTGTGTTACCTGAGGCCAAGCCAGTGAGCGTCACCACCAGCCACCCAGACCAGGCATCGTACAGGCTCTTTGTAAACTCCCATGCTGACTCCTTTTTCTTACTGTTAATCTAAAAACACACACAAAAAAGCTAATTCAAATACATGAATAACAGAAAACTACATTTACTAAGCTCAAGAAAAGGTGTCATTAGATGAACAAGTATGAAAATAATATGGTTTACAACTACTCCCCAATGATAAGCAATTCAGTAAGCCACTCAAGTGGCAGGATTTCCACTGTTGCTTCAATAAAACGATACAATTCCTGTAAGGCAGGTAAGACCAGGTTATCAAAACAATGTTTGATAAAGTATTCAAATAACACTAAAATTCTCCTGTGAGTCCTGCACTAAATCACTTATGAAAAGCGGGCTGTAACGTTGTGTAAATATTTGGATAAAAGTGTTGACAGAGAGGTTGCATCCGTGAGCTGGAGAGGTCTGGTAGGATGCCGACAGTCTATTGTTGGTTCACTCACTCTGGTTCATTCATGAGTTCATGCTAATAAAGACTGTAAGATATAGTGAAAGCTCTAAATCAAGCTGGTCAGTGGACCACAAGAATTTATTTCTCGACAAACTAGATTTCTGCAATCCAATAATATCTTAAAAGTAGTGGTTTGCTCAAATAATCAGACTTTTGAAGCAGAAAACTTCCATTTTAAATTGGCAATAGCTTTGATATTAAATCATTTTTCCTTGGTTTTTCTGTTCATAAAGTTTTGTTTTCTGCCAGATGTCAGTCTACTTGCCTCCTCTTTTAAGCCATTTAGGGTAGAACCACTGATGTTATATAACTAACCAGTTTGTAGAATCAGTTTGTCCAATCCAAAACAAAGTGTAGCTCCACAGGAAGTGCGTAAGACATTTATTTCTGTGCAGGATTTTTCGCTGACATCAGCTAATGTGGCTTTATGAACTGAAAATAGGCTGAGCTACGAGGATACTTCTAAGAGCTGAGTATCAATTTGAATCTTCTATTATAACCTCATAGTGAGAAATGTTTTCAAAACCAAAAAGCCTCACTATGCTTCAGACAAAGTGCTTGTTAGATGGCGTAAAGGCGGGGTTATACTACAAAAGAAGTAGTTTGTTCAACGTGTTGTCCGACTGCGTAGGAAATAAAGCGTGTTGTTATGAACAGCCACACTGGAAGGTGTGAAAAGCTGATCAGAGATTTGAATGTTGAAATATGTGATAATGGCGAACATTTTCAGTCTCTCCTGAAATAAATTCAGTGTCACCCTTAGTTGTTACTAACTAACTGATTTTTGTCATATGAACAACAATGTTTAAAGTATACTGAGACCTCTGAGGTTAAAAGGTTGCCAGCATCAGTCTCCTCTCACCTTCCGGTGCCTCTCGCGGTCCTTGCACTTTTCACGGACCCAGTCGATAGTGTGGAAGTCGTCGTAGGTCCCCACGCCCGGGATGGGCTCCTCTAGGAAGTCCAACAGGTGGGTGGTGCTGCTGGGTGCCCCGCCCCCGTTAGACATGACGTAGTTAGACCCTGTAGAAAAAAGAGAAAAAAAGTACATGAGTTTGCTTTACATTTTTTCATTATTTATCTTGAATTACAATATGTAACTTTTTTAAATGTATAAAAAGTACTGTGTACATGCAATGTGCAGTGTTCACAATACTATTTTTTGATGACCTGTTTGACTATATGAAAGAGCATGCAGGACATGATCATGTTATAAAAATCATTAATAAAAAACATGTCAAATGAAACCTATCTGAACTTTTTGAAAAAAAAAAAAGAAGCTTATGATGTAATGTACTGTATTGCCTCAATTATCTGGCCCATCCAAAACACTGCAGACCTAAATGCACAGTCACTGCTGAGAGATAATGACACAGCTACTCTGAGAAATCCCTGTAAGGCCTGCAGTCTGCCACCTCCTCTGCAACAACAATAAACCAAGTGGAGGTTTATCTGCAATGCTGGATCATTTGGATGAGTAATCTCCACTGAAATACCCAAAGGTAATATTTTATCCACACTTAAACACAATCGAACCTTCACTGGAGCATTTGGGGTTAAGTAAGCTGCACATGGGAACCATGACAAAGCAGTTGCAGTGTTTATTTTTCTTGCTCTGGTGTGAGATGCAGGTCACTATGTTAGGTGGATGTGTGTGTCTGCAGATGATCTTTTTCAACATTAAAGCTTTCAATCAGCAACTTCTACTAAAAGTTCTTTCTGCACAAGCCAGTCTAAGTGAATGACATTGTAATTACATTTAAAACCTTTAACAGATGCCTTGTTGGCTTCTCTTGAAGCCCTAAAACTCCTCCGTCCTTTTAAGCATAAACACATTGAACTACTTAGATGTTTGACAGTCTCATTAGTGCTGGACTGATTGTATCAACCTACAGGCTGCTAGACAACGAACAGTTAGTTCAGTAATGACTTCTACATGAGTAAGTAACAAATACAAAGCAAACGTTGTCCCCTGCCCTTTAGAAGACTGTACTAATAATGAATAGATTATTATAGTGACTTTCCTCATTAGAACGTCAACACACACACACACACACACACACGGCTAATTCTCTCTGCCTATTATCTGGAAAACGTAACAGGATTTGCCTTTCCTGGCTGCATGATGATACATGTTTTTTTTCCATAAAACAAAAGTGAAAAACAGTAATATTTTTGCAATACAGTTTTGAGTCAACAAGGGGATAATCAGAAATCTTCATTATCTTCTTATTTACCGTCCTCATAATTCAGTAAGCAAACATTAAAGTATAAGAGGCCCCCCTCATTCACTTTAAAATGCACCGCCGCTTGTTTAATGTGGCACAATGTGTTTGATAAATTAGGGAGACCCCGTCCTGTGGTATTTAAAATTGACAGAAAAGCTGAGACTAATCATCCCACTTGTGACAATGCAAATATGTGAGTTCTTCATCAGCAAAACAAAGAGTCACAACTACTTTTCCTGTCTGTGTACATTCAGCAATGAGATCATGAGGTACAATTTGGACGTTCACGAAGAAAAAACTATTTGTTTAACACAAAGCCAAAGACGACTGTGATTGGTTTAAAGAAATGCCAATAAACAGAGCATGTTTTTCTCCAATCCTTGAATGCTGTATGCTCTAGCCTGACCCTCCTGTGGTCTGGCAACGTGACTGTTGGCAGCACTTGATGTTATTGAGGGTACAATTATTTTTACCTTTACTTATTCAGGGAAGGTTCACTGAGAGGAAATCTCTTTTTTGCAGGAATGCCCTGATCACTTTCACACAGTCATACCTGGAAGCTGCCCTGTACAACCACTGTCTGAGCTGCTGGCCACTGAGCAGCTCCACCGACACGGTTTTTGAGGTTAAAGGCCTTGCTCAAGGGCACCTCAGTGGTGGTAATGATGGAGAGACACTTTCCCCACCCAGATTTTATCCCGTTGGTCTGAGGATTGAACCGACGACCTCCCAAACACAAGCTCTCTAACCTTTAGGCCACCATTACCTCAAACATACACATTTTCCTAGTTTAGCAGATCAATTTAACTTTAAAAAAACAATGATTGTTGATGTCCTGCCAAAATGGTACTTAGGACAACAATCAAAGGGAATGTTAATTTCCCACCCTGCATGCCATTTTGTGACTTGTGTAATCTGTAACAACAGAAAACAAAAGAAACTTAAACTGCCGAAGATAAGTGTGGATACAGAAACGTGGGCTTGAGTGATGCCAATGAAATGACACACCGTGGATAATATTGAGGCCATTTGAGTAGTAAACAAACAGAGTGTACTGAGCGCAACTACAACTGGGGCAGGGCCATGATGACTGATCAAACAAGGCCTTATACATAGCTGTTAACCCTCTGTGTTCTGCTTTAAACATAAAAAAGAAAATCCCTAACAAGAACCATGAAACCGATCATTAAATGGCATCAACGCATTTGTATCCTTTCCAATCATTACTACACTACATTGCACTGCTATAACAATACACATGTGTTACCATATAATAAATGAGCTACACAACTCAGTGCACCAAAATATGAATCCACAGCAGGCAAGAAAGATTATAAGCAGCGAGAATCAAATAAACATTTCAGGAATAAAGCCACATTTTTATCATAACTGAGACATGAGCAGATAATGAATCCCGTTTCCCCGATTATTAATGTAGGACATGACACAGCCTTTGAAAGTTCATATCACTGCCTTTGATGTTAGCTGGGATGTGAGAAATAAGAAATACGTCAATAACACTTTAGTGAGAATTTCTGTAAGAAGCAGGGACAAAAATTGCAAAATATAGCTTTCATCTGATCAGCTGATACATATCCTTTTCTGAAAGGAGAAAGGGGTAGGACAGTGTGTAAGCTACTGTTGTAGAGTCAGCAGCAGTAAGAGTGTCAGGCTTGGCAGGGAGACTGAAGCTATCAGTCTTCATTTTAATTTTAGAGTGACAGCTACAATCTGGACATTTGTGTGTGTGTGTATAGCTATGGGCTAGTTTGTACATCTGCATACATTAAGCACAAGAGAGGGATCAATTTCAGTCAAAAAAGGCAAGACTCCCTATTTCAATTTTATTTTATTTTATTTATAGTATCAATTCATAACAAGAGTTATCTCGAGACACTTTACAGATAGAGTAGGTCTAGACCACACTCCAGAATTTACAAGGACCCAACAGTTCTAGTAGTTTCCTCCAGAGCAAGCAACAGTGCGGACAGACCCAGGCTCTTGGTAGGCGGTGTCTGACGGGCCGGTTGGGGTTAGAATGAAGAGTGGCAATAACAAAAATAGAAAAAAAAAAAATAGTAGTTTGTAGCAGTTCTTTGTAGTAGTTCATGGCATAGCAGGGCACGGTGCGGCATTAAAAAGGCACAGCAGGACGTAGCAGGGCACAGCAGAGCGTAGCAGTCTAGTCAGGCTATCACCAGACCAAGCCAAGCTCAATAGATTTGAGATTGAGCATTGGTCTGGGGAGTCTGCTCTGCTCAAGAGGTGCGACAAAAGTTCAAATGCCTCTGTACGCAACTGGATAGTCCTTCAACCAATCAGACCAATGATCCGGGTGACAGAAGTGTCAGCAGCATTAACGGGTTGCTGCGCTCGGCTGTGCTTCGGTGGCCGCTGTTACTCCCCGATTGAGTGCAGATTTGAGTCACGCATGCTCAGATTTAAACGGTTTACAGCATAACGTGTCATAAATGTGAAATCATGAAATATTAAAGTACTCATTACAAACAGAAGATAAAAATCATTTAAAAACATTTTAGCAATCTATGATTGCTAACGTTAGCTCAAAACACCATTCAACTAACATCCTTGTTGTGTTTGATTGCTAACTTGTAGCCAGCAGTGAACCAACTTTGTTAAGTAGGCCCATTTTTACTGTATTGACATAACAGAAATCTCTCATTAGCATCTTGTCTGCTGCTTTTCGCAAAGTGGCGCATGCGCAATTCACATCTTTACTCGTTGCAAAGTGACGCACGTGCGACTCAAATCTGCAATCGACTTACATTGGGGAGTGACAGCCGCTGTTTAACGTAAACAATATGCTGCTTGGTCGCTTCTCTATCGTCATTGTGTTAATCACGCCAGGTAGATAAGCCAGTTTGTGATTGGTTCCCTCAAAATTGTGAACTGAAGCAGGAGAATTAAACATGCAGGTTTCCAGGCTGAGCTGCATGGCGAAATCAAATCGTTTACCCAGTCTAAAAAGCTACAACAACCCTTAAACAATGTGTGATATGCTTTGAATTCATTATGTTTGTTTTTTTATTCCAGTGTTTTTTGTTAACAGACACAGAGTCCACAACAATATTGTCGTTTATCGCAATAAGTTCTGGGACTATTTATCGTCCAGCAAAATTTGTTATTGTGACAGGCCTAGCAACTACTACTTGCACAGTTCCATAGCAGTTGTAGTTTAACTGACATTAGGCCTTTCTCATTACAGAGTACCAAAGTTCCAACTCAGGTCCTTCGGAGATTGAACGTGGCAACTTGAACCTGGGAGTCCATTCTTCCAAGAACGAAAGGACACATCAGGCTCCCTTTGGACATCAATGCTCTTCCTGGCCTTCAGTAGTGGAATATACCCAATTACTAGGGGTAGGTAGGAAAAAAAAAAATTAAAATAAAATATATATATATATATATATATATATATATATATATATATATATATATATATATATACCGTCCTGTGATTATTTAACGATTTTTAAATTTGATTTTTTTGACCAATGATTCACCTAAATATTTTCTGTTCATATGGTACCGCCAACTGCATCATATCCGTTTACAGCAAAACAAACCTAAAGCAGAAAATAAATGTTATGTACTTCTTTACAAATTAAATAAATGCGATATGCATCCTTTTTAGAAAACATTTAGTTTTTTATAAATGTCTCATAATATATTGTCTCTAGAAGTGTATTATTGAACCTTGGTTTTTGTTAAAGGACGAAATGAAAATAGCAAAACAAATCAAATCGGCACACGTAGCACGAAATAACTGAATCGGGACAAAAGCATACCATCCCAGCCCTAGTAATTTCATATATTACTTACCAATAACTTTTTCCTCAAGTTTGATGTACTTGTACTTTACTTGAGTATTTTATTTTCATGCCACTTTCTACTTCTGCTCCCCTACATTTCAGAGGTAAATCTGGTATTGTTTACTCCACATAACTAGAATTACAGCACTCTCAACCGCAGTTATTGTGAGATGCAATCAACAGATGCACCCGTTGTCCTCACTGTAATGTGTGCGCAGGAAAAAAATAAATTTAAAATCCAATTTCCAATCAACCAAACCACTTTTGCAGCAACAAATATTACATGCAACAGTTCCACCGAGAGATGACCACAAGGCTAGCTAGCAGGTCTCCACATCACCACAAACATCTGAGCAAATTTTTATGCAGGCATTACTTTGAGAAATCAACCATACATTCAAAGTTCAGTTCACCTCCTGGGCACTGCCAAGGTGCTCTTGAGCAAGGCACCAAACTCAAAACTGCACAGGGCGCCTTTCCATGGGCAGCTCCCTCACTCTGACATCTCTCCATTTAGTGCATGTCTAGGTACTGAGCATGTGTGTGTGTAATTCAGGCCTGTGTGTAATAACAGTGTAAATTGTAATTTCCCCTTGTGGGACTAATAAAAGGATACATTATTATTATTATTATTATTATGAGATAACATAGGCACAGGCAAATTATTGCTAACTAAAATGCTAGTTAACATTAGTAATTAAACCTAAACTGCTAATGTAAATCAAAACTGCCTGCGGGCTTATCCTGTACTATTCAGTAATTCCTCTACTATGAGACAGTAAGTTGCGTGGTTTTGACACACTCATTAGCCTATTTTTACAAAAACACCTGTTACGGTGCCATAACGTGAGTTACAAAGTAATGGAGCCTTTTATACATTGTTTTCCTTTAGAATTAAACAATGGACAAATAGTCTTTAAACACTTCCGATAAAGTTATTATAAATAAAGTTATTCGCTGTCAAAGTGACGTCAAAATGAATGGCAGTCAATGGAATGCTAACCGCTGGTGAGCGCTAGGCAGCATCAAAATGGCGCCACAGGAGCTACGCTTAGTGGAGGCAGGCTTACCCCCTTGGTTTCATATCTTCTGCCATCCATGCTTGGTAGATTCCAAATGCATGCTGGGATACAATTCCAGTCTCACAATTTCTTCTGCTGAAAATTTTAAAGAGACCAACTCCCATCAAGAACCTTTTGTGGAAGCTGTGTACCTACCTACACACATAGTGAACAGATGAAGAAGACCTAATGAGCATGATGATGCACCATGTGCATCAGGCTGCTGGGAGGGTCTCTTAGCCTAAAACAACTGGGTCAAGAGACCAGAACAGGATATAAAACTATGCTGGATGCAGTGACTTTTGCTGACAGAGAAGCGCTGACATAATAAAACTTGCTCTGAAGGGAGTGAACCACCAGTATAAGTCAAGACAAAAAGAGAGTCAACATGTTTTGCTGAATAATCACAGGGATTTATATGGACCGAAGATACTGCAGTGAATATTGATTTCTTAAAAGACTTCCCAAACCACCCATTTAATGAGATGGTGACGGTAACAACGGCTGTTTTCCTGGTGCATGTCTTGGTGTACGCTCATATAACAAACTCCATAAAAAATATTTGATTTAATGTACTGTATTTAGTCATAAATCACTACCCCATTTATACTGAGCATGTACAATTGTAGTTATCATGATCAAATCTCAAACTGACATTAAGTTGTCTAAACTGACTTTGAGAAAGCATTAGGGCAAGCGATTAATTGAGGACAAAAAAAAAATGCTAAATATCTGTTCCTCAAGGGCCACTCTAGGTGATTCATGGACTGACTCAAGAGAAAGGTGAAACTCAGGTCAAACTTTATCGAAAACAGAATTTTCACTAGGAAGCACAGCCAAAAAATGTTTATTGATGAAGGTTATGAAGACAACAGAGCAAAAAGATTGGACTATTGCAAAAATTCCATCTCACAAGTACAGGAACAGAATCAATGTAGCTTATTAAGAAGGAAACATTTTCAACTTCCAGTAAGAAAACGAAGGATTTGACTGATGCAATAAATCAGACCTCCTGCTGATGCTGCACTACCGACCCCCCCCCCATCAGTCGAATCAATGTGGAGCCAAGCGAGGGTGACGCCACAGAAAACAGAAACTGAAAGGTACTGCGTTTACGAACACATCGCCAGCATCACGTACCAGTGGTTCAGCAGGCACGCAGACAAAAGACAAACATACACAAATAAGGCTTCAGTTTCTTTCCCTTGTGCATTAGTTAAGTGTCATGGCAATTCTGTTCAGCCTGCAGCAGGTGGAAGAGCATCATCAATGAGCATGCAGGCTTGCTGACTGTCAATCACCACTTCCCTGAATCAATTTGATGTGGCTTTCTTATGTTACTAGGATCAATGAGGTGGGAAAAGACCAGCAGACAACTGCTTGTTCAGAGGTTTCTGTATATAATGGGTGGAGAAATGTAAAGTTTCCAGTCTAACAATCGGCCCTTCATTCCCCTACATTAGATCTACTCTACTACTGTTGAGTAAATCAGATCAGAGAGGTTTAGAGGCCGCCTGCTAGGACACTATGGATCAGCCCGGTTGGAGTGGGGTTAGTCTGCTCAGCCATCATGTGATCATCATAAACTGACCCTGACAACCTCCTTAGCCTGAGAAGCCAGCCTGATGACCAGACTGGTGGAATCATTGGAGTCCCACAAAAGGCAGGCAAATAAAAGGGTTCAAAGTCCAAAAAAGCCCTTTGTTGCGTGTTTACATATTACATGTTGGCTTCGGATAGTTGAGACAAGGACACTGTGTTTAAGGTAAATGATCTTAATAGACCAAATAGCTACATTTTGTTTTGTAAATATAGTACAAATACTATATGTCCAGTTTCACAGGTAAGTAAAGCAGGGAATTAGAAGAAAATGTATCTGGATTACAATTACTGTAACCATGCAATGCAAAACTGCCAGAAGATACATGTGTAAAGCTGCTTCTACATTAAGGGCTGACAAAATGGTAAGAGAAAGGTGGATTACTGGTTAGATGTGGTTATCTAGAGACTGAAGAATTCAAGTAAGGAAAGGAACACAAGCTGAACTAAAAACTACAAAAATGTGTGTCAAATTTTGGATGTACGTTGCACGAAGTGGATGTAGGCAGTCCTAAACTCAGTAGCGGCCTTTTGTATCTGCTCGCTCACCGTAAAAATCTAACAAGGCCTGGAGGAATAAACGCACACATATGCAACTAAAAAGGAAAACTCCCTAAAGACCGGATAGGAAAGACAAACAAGGATAGAGTGTTAAGAACTCAAATTTGTCATAGAAAAACAAGATATAACAATTTATGCCTTCACCCTGAGGACCCAGTTACGTGTGATGTGATGTAAGGTGACGTCCTGAACAGGTGTCCTCACACTTGCAGGAACATTGTGAAAAGCTTCAACCACAGTATCCAGTTCACATATTTAGTAGCCAAAGCCTGACTATGCCTCTCTCTGTGGAGGAATTAAAATGGATGCCCATGATGCTGCTGCTGCTTAAAAGGCCCAAGCACAAGCTTTAACTAACCACTAGCCACTAACTCAACTCCCTCTTTAGCTCATTATCTTTGGCTGACGTGCTGATACTGCTGGTTGATAATCAACAGATAAGTGAATTGTGAAATAGGCTGAGCAGACAGATGTTTAGCCCCCAAAGAACATGCATGACAATTGCAGCTTCGAATACTTGCACTCCAATTTTCATACCTCATCAACAGATGAAGGTAGCGTTTGCCCAACCTGCACAATGCCATATGGCTATTGCACTCACTGTACCAGAAGGATAGCGGCCTCTGCCGTCGCAGCATCATGAGAAAAGATGGGAACCGGAGGGGAAGGGGGAGAAAAAAAAAATAAGAGGAGACGTAGTATACCTCTTTTAGGGATCTCCTGCAGGGGGATGGTATCCCCTCCGCCGTCGTAGGGCAAATAGGGGTCGGCCGCCCCGTCCTCCTCCTCCATGTTGACAGTTGAGACGAGGCTAGGCTAAGCTAAGCTAAGCTAGGCTTCACTACGCACTGCTCGCTGCGTGTGTCAGTCGCTGCAGCTGCCATGTTTACCAGAGGAATACAAGCGGGGCTGTGTGTGAGTATGTCCTCTCTCCTTCCCCCGCCCTTTTCTTTCTCCCTCCACTGCAGCAGCTGACTAGCTGATGATGTCACCACTCTCACACACACACTCAAAGGGAAAGACGACTAGCACACCAAGCCGGTCAACCCTGTCTGCTTGGTTGCTAAGGGAGATCTGTGAGCCTTACCCGTATAGGAGAGACCATTGGGCAGGTCAAAGAGGGTGTGTGTGTGTGTGTGTGTGTGTGTGTGTGTGTGTGTGTGTGTGTGTGTGTGTGTGTTCTAAATGGAATATTCCATTCTGAGCAAGTGGAGGGGGGTTAAAGTAAGGAGTAAATCATTAATTAACAGAAGTTCTAATAGTATGAGTAGAACAGGCTTTCTGTCAAGTGAATAATCATTGTTATCATTTTTTTGTTATGCAAAGATTTTACTGGCTCCAGCCCCAAAATTTGAATATTTTCTGCTTTCTTTGTCTCATATGATAGTAAACTGAAAACGTTTGAGTTTCAAACTTTCAGTCATGCAAAGTTGACTATGGTCAGACCACAAAAAGACAAGCGGTAATTTTTTAATAATTGTCTTGTAGAGTAAATGCATGGTTGACAACATATTCTTCAGATTAATTAATATTGGATATTTTTTTAGAAGCTAGGCATCTGATCGCTGTACTGCGATCTAATTCTGTATGGGAATTAGAGCAGATTCTTTACTTGAAAGTACATTGGGGGTCAGCCAGAAATTACCATCCACATAATTGTATTTAATAGTTTCAATCAAGTGTTTCTGTTATGTTATTTTCAAAAAGTCAGTCAAACTCAGTTTTCAGTGGCACAGCAATCCCTGTCCTCATGTTACCTTATATAAAAATTTGCTCCCGCCAGTGATGCTAACATATTCTTCAAAATTGGGATGAAAAGATAGCATTTGTAGTATCAGACTGATGAATGGTATCTGCAAAAACTCTGAGTTGAGGTGTTGGAATTGGTATTGCAAGAGAAAAAGTCTGATCGGTCCATGTCTGGTTACAGCCCAAACTAATTTCCATAGCAGTATTTTGCCATTTCAACTCAAAATCACTTACCATACTCAGAAATGAACTGAAAGAAAGCTTTCAGATTGCACAAACAAGGTCAAGGCTCAATAAATATTTGCCCATTGGAGTTATTTTCCAACCGCCTTGTTATTTTGGTTATTTTTTAATAGATTACACTGCCACGGCTACCTTTCCTCCAGCATACAAAGAGAAAATTAAATACTGTTTTGGGGATTGTAAGAAAGACTGCAGCAAGAAACAAGCATAAAGGGACATCAATGTCAGACACACAGCAGTTGTTCAATTTCTCTCTCTCGTGTTCTCTCTACAGGAAGGATATGAAACGTGAGATATTATCTGGACGTCTCACAGCCTCTGTGCCATAATGCAAGACAGACTGTACTGACTCTAATATAGAGAAACCCTCTCTAGCCCCTTTAAGCCAATCTCAATGTAGGCGATCACAGTTACTGTTTCAAGACAGAAGCTGTTTTGTAAACTTGGTGTAAATATGTGTTATTGTATGAAACAATGCAGCTTAAGTCTTCCACATAACTTGCAGTTCCCAGGACTAAACAATGGGACCCTGACATTTAACACGCTGCAACCATGTTTTCACTATGACATATAAAAAGAAATCTGTGATAGCCAAGACCTACCTTTCAGCAGGGCTCCTGTTGCTAGGCAATGACAACATTAATGTCAGCCATAGTTTGCTACTTCTTTGCTCAACATGTCCCAGTCAGGACATTAAACCAGCAAAACAACATGTTTGAAGTCTCAGTAATCCAGTGAGGTGAAATGTAACAGAATAAATCCTTTTTGGTTCAAATTTCCCCAAAGCATTGCTCTGTTGATCTCCTTTACTTTTTCCCAAGCAAACAAAAAGTTTCAGCAAAGTTCTCCAGGGGACAACAGAGTGCAGTCACACTGCAGTCATAGCCCAGAGGAGGGCTTAACAAGCTTCCCTATGAACCCACCCTCACTTCTACCTAAAAATAGCACAGAGAGACAGAGACAGGCAACACACCAGCTTCAAGGAAGAACAGCCATCCAAAGATTTCCTGAAACTCTAGCTCACACCGACACCTTGCAGTCAAACGGGTTCATGGGAATGTCAGTACACATATGGGTGTCACACAAAAATAAAAAAAACTGACAAGAGCGGGAGGTGGAGCCCAGGCAAATACACAATATATTACACTACGGTCCAAAATATGAAAACAAAAAAAGGAAGACAGAACAGGCTAAATAGTAGTTATAAATGATTGTTAGACCTATTTTATGTCCTGGTTAATACAACAGTGGTTATCAGATTTCTTCAATATTCGTACGAAACCTATCAATTATGCGTTGTTCCAACATTTCAATGAAGCTCGCTCTCCATTTGTAGCAGCAGGGACAGTAAGCATGGTGGCAGGTTAGGGTTACCCCATGCTTTCGCCTTCCTTAGTTCCTTGGTTAACTGCCCAGAGGTCCAGTTTCAGAGAAAAAGAAAGAGGGGCTAATCACCAGGCAGAGACTGGAGACACTGACATGCAAGCCGAACCCTCATAAACATACAGTAGATAAACACAACCTCTTCTCTAAGCTAACATGCTCAATATTGCATTATATTCTTTTAACAACATGTTCACAAGCACATTAGCACATGATAAATGTGATGCCTAACCTCACATAAAATAGTTAATATGCGTGATAACATGCAAACTGTATGGCTGTAAACATGAACTGTGCTTCGAGCTAAATGCTAATGTTGGAATCCCAATGTTGGTATTGAGCTTTAAACACAACTGAGCATCAATACAGCAAACGAAGAAGATGGATACATGTTCAATATTGCCTTTGCTGCAGCACTACCTCTATTTATCTTGTTCCATACAATTGCACTTCTGTTACTATCCTGCTGCACTGTACATGGTCGTCCATACAGTTAAGTCATCTGTGTGTCTCCTACTGACTAGCCTGGTCACCCACAGTCTCCTTTTTAATAATGAATAGACTAAACTCTAGTCGTTATATTACTGCCAATACACTGCAATTAAAAACATACAACTAAAGACAGTAGACAATTCACTTTGAGCTATCTATCACTGCTGCTGGTAGCTACAATGCAGACAGTAACTTCCTATAGAAAACCTTTCAATTAACCTGCTTGTAAATGTTATAAGATTCACAACTTTCTCCATTAGTGCACACTGTAACCTTAGAAACGCTCTCACTGTTTTATGCTTTTATGTTGGCAACACTGAACACAAGAATGAGCACAGTTTTCAGCTTCTGAGCATGAGATGTTCACTTTAACAGAAATATTACAGGTTTTGTGCCAACCGTCCGCATGACTTGATAATGCCTGATAAAGAGAGCTGTAACAGAGCAAGTCTTACTGCACTCTCATCAGTGCAAAACAGGAAAAGCTGTGTTCAGACTTAAACTGAAAAAAGTTGCACAACAGAAGGCAGGAGAAGGCAAATAATAGGAGAATAAGGAGCAGGGGAAATGTCTGTTCTCTACAAGCAACTAGTCCAGTTTACTTGCACCACAACTTTCCATACAAGTCTGTTTTTCTTTTTAATTGTGTGTTCAAGCTGACACAAATAAAAAGGCAGTTAATCCTAATTATCCAAATTAAATAGACAGAGTTTATACACAACATGAACACACTAGTTTGTTAACTTCAGTCTCCCCCCAGCTGACACCTTAGAAACAACCCCCTCAGCATGTGCGCCTTCGGTTTGACCAGCTGCAATTCAAAACTAAAGAGAGAAACCACCAGATTTACTCAGACAAGCAACAACAAACAGGACGCAGCAGATCGGATGTCGATGGGTCACAAGATATACCTGTCAGAGTGCCAGTGAGCTTCTGAATGAATGAGAAAGAGGCGTGTGCACTGGAATGACAGGTAGGATTATAATTATGTAGCATGGCAGCCAAATGCATGGCAGAGATCATTCGTAGCAGTCTAACTATGAATGATGATCTGAACATATGATCTAACTCAGCAGAAAACACAATGGTACAACACACTCTTTAACAAGTGCATAATAAATACTGTATATTTTTATAAGCTCAAAGCAATATTGGTCAAGATGATGGATGGAAACAGGAGAACACAAATAGGCAAAATCATGAAACCATGCAAAATAATAAAGTCATCGTTATGTTTGTAGTTCTGGACAGAACGACAATTAAGACTGGATGTGCAAGACAACCAGGGAAATGATTACTTAAAATGAACTAAACTTAAAATTAGAATTAAAAAAAAAACGTACAAATGGTTATAAAGCAAAAAATGTTAATGTGCGACCAAAGAAATTGCACAATTTTTAAATCAATTTGATAATTAATTCACTCTGATTGGCTAACAACTCAACCTTTTTTATCATTTGTTATCCTGGGACTTGAGGGTCTCACTATTTGCTGAATGAAGACCATTTGATACAGTCAAAACTTCTCAAGGCTAGTTTTTTTTTTAATTACTTCTGTGCTCAGATAATTCGGTTATCAGCAGGCTACAAGGAAGTGACTTTGGCTGTCTATATCCATATTTATTTTCCATTTGAATATTGATTAATAGTTTTATAACCATTTGTGAGGCTGCTTCAGACAAAACAGGAGCAGAACAATGATGCTGGGTGGATGCTGGGCAGCAGGTGTCTGTAGAGACGGCATGTAGAGCAGCTGATGGGTGTGGATGGAGATGAGGAGAGGGCCAATGGCAGAGCGACTGTGCCATAGAACAGCAACACACACAAGCAAACACACACTTGATGCGTCTTGACATCAGCAGTGGGGTGACTCATAACGTGTCTGCTTAGACAGGAGATGAACTGGATTTTGGACTTGAAGACGCAGCAACAGAAAGAATGGGGCACAGTGGGAAGCTCACTGAGAATTCAAGTAAAGGTCCTATCTGATTGGAGAGTGAGGCTCAGTGTTCGTCAAGCCTGGGTCACAGGGGGGAAGCTCAAAAGGTCCAGAACCAATCAAAACAGCTTGGGGGAGGTATTTGGAAGTATCCCGTTCTCCCTACCTGGGGAGGTAGCGTCCCCATCCAGCAGGTTGTCGTCCTCTGTGGTGTGGAAGTCCATGATGACGCCGGCTCCATCCAGCAGCTCCTCGTCGCTGCTGGCACTGGCGATGCTGTTGTAGCTGTTCCTGCAGTAGCCTCTGTGGTACAGCTGCTCTGACTCCATTTAGCAACACACCGGTGCCCTGGATGATAAGGAGGGAGGAAGGGAAGGAGGGGAGTTGTGGAGATATACACACTGTGTTGTGAGGATGCTAGATTATAGAGTCTACAGACTGAAATGGGTCACAGATGAGCAGGGTGGGTTGTTTATGTGCATATTGACTCACAGAAAAACAGTAAAGACAGACTGGCCCACAGTGAGGCTGTGATGGAGAGATTATAGTCATACACTTATTCATGGTCCAACAAAAAATCTACATCTATCTGCATCATTTGAACGGTAAGAGAAACACAACCAGTTCCCAGAGCTTGTTCTCAAACAAACAACAAAAGCCTGAACTGAAAGACAATCATCTGGTCACACACATTCTTTTATTGTATGTTTCACATTTATGTCCAGTTATATTTGGAGAATGACAAAACTGGACCCCTTTACCAGAGATACAATGTGAAGAAGAAAAATACATTTGACCTATGATTGTAGATTTAAACCATCAATAAGTCTAGTGTACTGGGGAGTCTAGCAACTATCATAAAAATCAATATCTCAACTATGAAACACTTTTCTTTTGCAACATTTAAGAATAATTTATTTTTATAAAAAAAAAAAAAAAATTACAGGAAAGCACAACATATATGGAGAATAAAGTTTCCAATGACAAATAAATGTTTTACTTGGGTATGAATTGATATTTTCTCTCTAGTAAACCCTTATTTTCTCTATAGATCGTACCAAACTACATAGTTCTATCAATAAACCTCCTAGGAAATTATTAGGAAATCATGGACCCATAAAATTAAGTATTACCTTCTATTACCTAGGCCTACATTGAAGATACCTTGGATTTAGATGCATAACGCAAATAGGAATGAAGTTTGTTTTTTTAATTTATATTTTTCCTAATTTGTTTGGTTCCTTTAATACTTAGATTGTCAAGACATTTGGCATTGATGTTATAATGTTCTGTATGCTGTACAGTCAAGTGGTGTATTTATAGACTGAGGGATTAAAATGGCACATGGACATCCTCCCTACAATGAGAGCATGATTATGATAATAAAACTGCTGGACCAAAGAGAACAGAGTGGCGTCAGCACACAGTTTGTCCCCTTTGCTTAAACCACGCCCCCATGTGGAAGAGGCGGGAACTGCACAAGAATCTGTAACCACAAACTGACAGACGTGACCTAAATGATC
The DNA here is from genome assembly GCA_013375575.1 of Percina caprodes. Taxonomy (NCBI): domain Eukaryota; kingdom Metazoa; phylum Chordata; class Actinopteri; order Perciformes; family Percidae; genus Percina; species Percina caprodes. The sequence goes on along the minus strand of JABXJD010000028.1, from coordinate 2,979,609 downwards.
CCCACCAGGACGAGCACAATGACTCCTGAAAATTAGAAGATAAGATATTTATAGGAATATCAGCCACAAGGCATTATGAGTCCCACAGCAATAAAGAAAGAGAGAAGAAGAGACTTCAGGAGAAAGATGGTGCTGCAGCCTGACCAAACTTCACAAATACTTTATGGTTTGACTGGCGTCTACATATTTCTCTACATCTGTGAAAAAAAGGCTAAATAGATTTCTAAGTTTCCTTTTTATTGACCTGAACAAATTCAACTTTCTATGTGATCTGGATTTTTCTTGCATGTGCTGTGTGCTGACATTCAGAAAAGATCACAATGAAAAGGAAGTGAAGAAAAAGAAAACTGTGAGTCAGCTCGATAGATTTAGGAAGTAGGTTGCTCTAAGAAATGTGAAAAGTGCTTTTGTAACAAAACAATCATTTTATCCAGTGCATACAGAAAGTGAATGCCAAGGAAAAAGAATGTTTTTAAACGGCCACAAGCATATTTTTGAAATTCTGTACTGCAATTGGCTAATATATTGGCACAGACAATTTTTTGGTCAGGCTTTACTTCACATTTATTTCATATAAAAAAAAATGGCTTGCAACAGCGCTGTCCCTTTCCTTTTAAACGTGGGGTGTTGCAGTGAAAATAAATCCAGACACTTTGTTATGATAGTAAATTACTACATTATGGCACAAGCTATGATGAACAAAAGCCTGCCGCAAACGCCAACAGGGAAACTGAAGACCACTAATCCAGTCTAGCACAAACTTTATAATGTGAGTCACACAGGGAAGAGAAACTTTCCCTGCGGCAACAATCGCACTGATTCACCATGAGACAGGACTTCCCTTTGCGCTATATCAAATCAGCATGGCCAGGAAATTCAATTACGCTTGTTTGCAGAGTCAATCTCAAGGTTGAGATCCTCTAGGTGAGCTCATGTGATGTCGACCTCTAGTTACACTGCAAAAAAGTCTGAAATCTAAAATACTCAACTTAATCACACATCACACTTTCAGTACTTCTACTACTTTGTAATTAAACTAAGCTTTTGTGGCTTAGTTCAAACACATTGGGGTGCTGATTTATTGCTAACCAGGGCAAATTAGAGTGAGAGTACAAAATGCATGTTAAGTTTCAAGTGGGCAATTATCTTTTCAGAAAGACAGTTCTGATATTAAATAAACTGTGCTGCTGAGCCTTATACAATGGTCTGGTTCAATTAGACTTGTCATCTTTTGTCCTATTTCTCGCTGCTGGTGACATTTGATAGCTATAATTATGACAGTCTGCAGTATACTTGTTCATGTTTCAAAACCATAAATATGCCAGGGAGACTAGGATGTGTTGATAATTGAGGAGCTACTATCCTAAGAGTCAGATTTCATTTTGGTGTTTGAGGATGTGGCTAGGCTAGAGGGAGGAGTGTGAGTGTGAGTGTGTGTGTGTGTGTGTGTGTGTCGATAACAGCAGCATAATCAACAGCGAGGGAACAAAACGTTGCTGGGTCTGCTGATGTTACACAACTAGTTGAGCAGCGAGGGCCGTTATCTTCCTCCGGCTGGTCACTATGGAGGTGTTGCCCAGGCGACTGTTGCTGCTGGGATGTGACTCAGCGTTTTGCCCTCCCTCTAACTGACAAGCTCCCACCTCCTTCATAGACAGGGCCAATAAAGTGCTCTTCAAAGGGCAGCGGGCGATCAATATATGGATCGCTTTGTAGCAAAACATCCAGCGTACATCAGCTCCAACACAACAGGGAGCTTTCACTACTCACAATTAACAGCACGTCAACAACATGCTGCACTGACTTACTGCTGGAGACGTGCAGTTGATGAGTCATGTCAGTTTGAGAAAATAAAACTCAGGAAACCAAACATCTTGAATAACACAAAAACATCTGTCTTCAAAATCAATGTCAGATACTAGAAGTGGTAATTACAGCTTTAAATGGATTTAAGTTATAACAAATTCATAATAATATATACATACACACATTATATATATACACACACACACACACACACACACACACACACACACACACACACTTATTACTTAATCTATTAATTAAACCATTTGGTTTACATCATATAAACCTGAAGATATCATGTTACTGTCTCAAGGGGGGTGGGGGGATTTGTCACAGAAGTTCATTAAGGTTACCCTAAGCGGGGTTCGAAAGTTTGAGAACCCCAGGTAAAAATGTGTGTTAATGTGCATAAAGAAGCCAAGAAAAGATGGAAAAATCTCCAAAAGGCATCAAATGACAGATTAGACATTCATATAATATGTCACAAAAAGTTAGATTTTATTTCCATCATTTATACTTTCAAAATAACAGAAAACAAAAAAATGGCATCTGCAAAACTTTGGCCACCCTGCAGAGTTAATACCTTGTACTGCCCCCTTTGGCAAGTATCTCAGCTTGTAAACGCTTCTTGTAGCCAGCCAAGAGTCTTTCAGTTCTTGTTTGAGGTATCTTCGCCCATTCTTCCTTACCAAAGTCTTCCAATTCTTTGAGATTTCTGGGCTGTCTGTCACGCACTGCTCTTTTAAGGTCTAGCCATAGATTTTCAGTTATGTTGAGGTCAGGAGATTGTGAAGGCCATGGCAAAACCTTCAGTTTACGGCTCTTGATGTAATCCACCAGGGATTTTGAGGTGTGTTTAGGATCATTTTCCATTTGTAGAAACCATCCTGTCTTCAACTTCAGCTTTTTCACAGATGGCATCAAGTTAGCATCCAAAATTTGCTGAAATTTTATTGAATCCATTTTTCCTTCTACTTGTGAAATGTTCCCTGTGCCACAGGCTGCAATACAACCCCAAAGCATGATTGATTCCCCCCCCCCATGCTTAACAGTTGGACAGAGGTTCTTCTCATTAAATTCTGTCTCCTTTCTTCTCCAAACGTACTTTTGCTCATTCCGGCCAAAAAGTTCTATTTTAACCTCATCGGTCCACAGAACTTGTTCCCACAATGCACCAGGCTTGTCTATATGTTCATTTCCAAACTTCAAACGCTGATTTTTGTGGTGAGGACGTAGAAGAGGTTTTCTTCTGATGACTCTTCCATGAAGACCATGTTTCTTTATAGTGGAATGGTGTACCACAACTCCAGTGTCTGTCAGGTCTTTCTGGAGGGATCGTGCAGTCAAACGTGTTTTTGACTTGCTTTTCTCACACTCTTGCGAGCTGTTCTGTCCGATATTCTTCTTGCTTTAACTTCCACTGTTCCTGATGACTGCTATTTCTTAATTACATTCCGAACAGAGGATATTGGCATCTGAAAATGCTTTGCCATCTTCTTATAGCCTTCTCCTGTTTTGTGAACATCTACTATTTTCAGTTTCAGTTTTAGACAACTGCTTAGAAGGAGCCATGGTGCTGATTGTTGGGGCAAGGTCAGATGAGTCTGGGCATTTAAAACCTTAAGACTGACATCACCTGGTCTTTCCAGACGATGACTGAGAACAATCCATGACTCTGTCAGGTCTCAGCTTCCCAAAGGGGGCGATACATGCTATAAACTCTACAGGGTGCCCAAACTTTTGCAGACGCCATTTTTTTGTTTTCTGTTATTTTGAAAGTGTAAATGATGGAAATAAAATCTTTTCTAAAAAACTTTTTGTAACATATTAAACAATGTCTAATCTGTCATTTGATGCTTTTTTTCTTTTCTTGGCTTCTTTTTATTCTTTTTTAATACATGAATACAAATTTTTACCTGGGGTGCCCAAACTTTTGAGCCCTACTGTAATTGTGTGTTACTAATTGTTAAGGAAGCACAGGCCTTACTTAAAAACAGAAATCTTGTTATGGAGATGTCAAGTCTAGGCTGATGTTTTGAAATGAAAGTCATGACAAGTGATTTAGCAAGATTCTTTGCTGACGTGTCGCGTGTAATCCGACCTCCTCCTTCCTATGAACACCATAGTAAGAAAACAGCAGGGGATGTTACAGACAGGAGGGAGATAAAGACGTAAATGAGTAACTGTGAATTAAACTCTAAGGTCATGCTTAACGACAGGACTGCAAAACGCTCCAGACAGATGTAACCCAATCAGGAGCGCTGATTAAACCAACAGCCATGGCAAATCAAATAAGGAGCGAGGTAGTGCCTTTGGTTAGACCTGTCTGTAACCACAGGGTGGGAAGAGTCTTGATTCTGCTGTGAGAGGACAGATGGCTAATCATAAATCAGAAATATACAGTTACATTCCTGAAAACAGTGATGGAATGAAAAGGTGATGGGTTAATGTTTAACATTAACATTACCTTTTAGTGTCAAGGGCATCATGTTGACATGTAAGGTCTTTGTTAGTAAATGGGGCTGTGTGAAATGATTAAAATTAATGTAAAAGGGATTTTACATCATGATCAGGGTTACAACTATTCGCACTGACAGCAAGGCTTCCGTATTTTTATTTCAATTTGCATTTTTCCCCACAAATATAAATTTCAGACTAAACAAATCATCTTTAATATTTTATGAAATATGAGTGTCATGTAGAGACAAATGTATTAGGGGTGGGGGAAAAAAAATAGATACAGCATAGTCTCGCGATTCTTTCCGTGGCAATACTGTATCGATGCACAGATGCCAAATTTATACTTTTATATATGTGTTGCTCAGTTTGTCTGCTTGACAATCCCATTTTTGCAGCAATACAATGAAGTGAGATGAAAAAACAGAGAAATCAATCTTTTAAAATAAAACAGATGTCGACAAAGTTTAAATTTACATACAAAAAACAGCATACAAAGGCCTAAAATACAGCATCCTAGCTCACCCTACACATAAAGTCCCCTCGCCTAAATATGTCTGACATGATGTCTGCTAGTGCTAAAATGGTTTGGTAATTGACAAATTATTTACATTGTTGATAACTTCATCATTCAACTTGCAAAAATTAACACTTGCTGGGTTCCTGCTTATGAATTGTGTCTATTTATTTATTTCTATTAATATTATCTATTTAATTATTTTTTTTCTAACTGTTTTTATTTATTTATTTAACTGTTTTTGTGTAAAGCACTTTGAATTGCCCTGTTGCTGAAATGTGCTATACAAATAAAGCTGCCTTGCCTTGCCTATATACTTTTTCATGGTTCGTATCGTCGTAAAATGGATACAGTATCTTTAAGATTTTGGTGACAAAACAAGCAATTTGATTAAGTAACCTTGGCTGTGGGAACATGCAATGGGTATGTTTCACTCTTCCCACCCCCCCCAATTTATAGACCAACTTTATAATAAATTGAATTCATAATCAAGTTATTAATCTGTAATTGGAAAATAGTCATTAGCTCTAGCACTACTAGTCCACACCAAACATCATATAGGTTTAGAGCTGGAAGTTATTATCAGACCTCAGCCAAAGCAACTTAACAATTAAATGTAGTTATATTTAATGCAACAAATCCTTAATGATCTTGATAATGAGAAAAATACCAGGGCTTAAGCAAACAATTGTATTTTGCAGAGTCTAAAGATGGGCATTGTAAATTAGCTTAGGCTATGAATTCTGAATTAAATACATTAATTTTCTCAATTAAAAGTCCTATAAAACGTTTGAAAATGGTGAAAATTTGCCATTTACAAATTTAATTATATTTAAAATTGCCTAATTTATCAAAAAAAAAAAAGGTATAGAACCCAGGAATATTCCATTTACTGTCAAAGAACAATAAGGAAACCAGCAAATATACACTTTTAAGAAACTGTAGCCAGTACATTTAGGTGTTTTTGCTTAAAAAAAATGGATCAACTAATTTATCAATTGACTAATCAAACCAGCCAAATGGTAAATGCCAATGGCTTACATGATGGAAAGCCATTTTGTGTCATATTGAGCAGGCATTAAAAAAAACAGACTGGGGAAATCTTTATAACTGTGTAGTGTTATTTCAAACAAGAAAACCTCAATATTAAAAAAACGTGTGTATATGTAATATCTAGCCTAACTTTTTACACTCTAGCTAGTTGATTTGATGGTGAGTAACATTACACCCTGACCCTGGTCTATACATTCAGCTATAGGGTGTGCATAAGAAATGAGGAAAATGCAGGCAAGAGGACAGCATTCACAAGTGCAATACTGATATGATGAAAAACAACCATGACAGTCAACATGGCAAAAACAGCCAGTCATTTCCAGCACACGCTCACCAGATAGCCGTGCATGAATTACCGTTTCATCTAAATTTCATGGTGAAAATGTCCAGAAAAAAAAGCACATAATGAAGAAACTGTCTGCATGCAACCGTTGGATTGTACAGCCTCAGTAGCCAAAGGCCTGAGACCACCTAAAGCGTCAATTTATCCACAAGTATATTCACAACAAGCTAACGGTATATTTACAGTGAACTCACAAAAAAATGCACGGCATCGACACCGACATACCATGCTAGCTGGGGAGCAAGCTAGCACCAGTGTTCGGGCAGCAAGAACGATGAATAATCAACTTGTGAGTTCACAATATTTGACAGCGATACAGCGATATAGGAGGATGGATAGATGGCCTCGGATGGTAAAACACACATTAAGATACCGCTAATAAAAAAAAAGCAACAGACGTTACCTTCCTGATGCCTCAATTTCCGCTCGGACACGAACATTCATCCTTTTTTCCTGGAGTTGAAACGAGGATTTTTGTTACCTACACAAGTGGATTTGACGTTCTCCTCATCATGATGGTGTTTTCCTTTTTCAGTCCCATTCCTGTGTCAGTGACGTTCACTTCCTGTTTCCCATCTTAACAGCAGCAGCGGCTCCCATCCACAGTCTCTGTGATGTAAAACGGACAAAAAGGAGAACAGCTGATCAATAATTCATCCAGTCACTGCAAATCAAACGGCCGAGATAAAGCCTAATGGAGTCACTAACTAGAAATGGCTATATGGTCGTGTGTAGCCTAGTATGCAGTAGTGGAAGTAAGTGCACTGTAAAAGTACTCCCATTACAAGCAGAGGGTACTGCACTGTACTTTTTTAAAGGTACTTAACTTGAGTATTTCTATTTCATTCAAGTATTTGACTTTTTTGCATTTATTTGATACATTTAGTTACTTTGCATAATCAGATTAATTATACAAAATAGAAGTAACAAATAAATGATGATGTATTATTATGAAAAAGATAATACTTTATTGATCTCTTGGTGAAATTCACAAACTGTCCAGCTGTAGCCTATAGATAGTTGAAAAAGCCCCACCCTAACCAGCTGAAATATTGTGGTGTACATATTCATACATTAATACTTACTCTGGGGGGAAGCTAGTTACTGCACCTTGAGCAACTACTGTTTATAAAGGTTAGGACTAAACTTTTATGCTCAAGAAAATTGAGGATCTCACCTTGGGCTCTGGAAAAATTGTGACGTTATGGTAATCAATGAATCTTAAAAAATAACAGATGAATTGATGAGAAAAAATGTCAGTTTTAAGGCATTTATTTGTTATTTATTATGGAAGGATTAGGTTTTTCCATTTACATGTATGAAGATATTAATCCATAAATATGATCGACAAGCACATATTTTGATTGAAAAAAATTAGGGTTTATTTAAGAGCTATTTGTGATTTTAGGCTATACACAGAAATGACTTTTTCTGGGCCCCGATGAAGACATTAAACATTTCTTTACCATTTAATTCATTATCACCATTCTGCACCTCAGAGACTGATGGGATACCATCAATCAAAATGAAGAAAGTTATCTATTTATTCATAATGGAAACAGAAGACAGACAAACCAGATTTTTGAGTTTATAATCTTTCAGCAGCAACAGTATTTCATTTTAATCAAGGAAAAGTTACAGGTGAATTTGTACATAACCATTCAGTACCACAAATCAACACATATCAGTATTTTCTTATATTGTTACTAGCCAACAGTACCACCTACTGACCAGTACGAGTAATTTACAGACTCATTTGGTCTGGGCTGATTCTCACTTGAGGTGCCTTTAATGCAGCGTGATAGAAACCTAAACTGAGTTTGAATTTTTCACTTCTTTTGTAGTCAAGTCTTCTCCAGACTGTGATAGAAACCAGTGTCTCTGCGGTGCTGTTGGACCGGCATGTTCTTCCTGGTGCTGCTGACCTTCTCCAGGTCAATCCCCACCAGCACCATGCCTGGCTTCTCTCCTCCGCAGTCGCCCAGCACCTCACCCCACGGGTCCACTGCCAGGGCGTGGCCATACGATGATCGCTTCTCATGGTGCTGGCCGACCTGCGCCGCCGCCAGGACAAAACACTGGGTCTCGATTGCCCGTGCACGGAGTAAAACCTGGGAAAAAATGCATGAGGTTTGCGTTTGCTTGGGTTTATACATTATAGTTATCTTTTTGTTGTAAGCATGAGTAATCCATAAAAATAATGACTCATCCCACCTCCCAGTGAGCAGCTCCAGTTGCTTCAGTGAAGGCTGATGGGTATGTCAGTATCTCGGCCCCATGTCTTTGAAGACTCAGCGATAACTCAGGGAATCTCAGATCATAGCAGATGCCCAGGCCAACCTGTGGCAGCAAAATAAGAATTGTCAAAACAAAGACCCAGAACAGATCTTAATGTTACACTACAATTGGGAAGCCCAAAGTGGATCTAAAACAAGCCTGGACATTTTCTCCATCAAGCAGTTCAAGCCTAGGATGGTTTGACGACTTACAACAAAAACTTACAATTTCAGATTTTAAAATCTGTGTTTCTTTCTATTAAAGTGACAGTAAAATAAATACAGTATGCCTTCCTTTAAATCAAGGATCTTCAACAAGGGGTCCCCAATGTCTTAACACGAGTCCAACATATTATTAGCTAATTTAAATCCCCACTGATGAAAGGCTTACGGGCCTATACTGTATGTAAGGTGCCATCCAGAGATACAGTTAATCCTAACAGTGGTGATCATAGACATATATATATCTATGGTGGTGATCCATTTGTCCGTGCAACGCTTCTGTTGGTCCCATAGACCGTTAATATCAATATAGTCTATGGTTGGGCCGCGATCACTCTATTCCTATGGGTGACGTCAAGCGACTTCAACGTGCATGCAAAGCATTCCGGGATGACGGCGCTGCATTTGAAAAAAATGCTGCACATCAGTCAGAAAGCTGGCTGATGCCCATCTTTATGCAAATGAATCTGTTGAACGCGACTATCCACTTGAAGTAGACGAAAATCTTTCAAAATAACCTTTGTCGATCTCAAATGATGACAGATTCAGCAACTGCATGGCCGATTTCTCGAATAAATGTTTTCAGAAACACGTTTCAGTGAAGTATTTTTTGCAAAATATGACATTGTATTCTGTACTCTGATTCTGTTCACGTTGGTCCAATCAGCTGCACGTCAGGGGCCAACCATGGATCAGACGTCGCAACACCACGCTTCAGTCATGTCGCAAAAATGGATCAACACTGTGCCACATGTATGTAATCATTATGAAATCATACATATGAAATCATAGACAATTATTATTTAAATAGCTTAGTATGCACTAAAAAGGCTTAAGGCCGCCCTACACGTTATTGTAGGCCCTGTATAATATGCAACTTGTTTGCTTTATATGTAAGGGGTCCCTGCTCCGTCTCTCTTACAGTTAAGGGTCCTTTGCTTAATAAATGTGGAAGACCACTGCTTTAAATGGTCAAGAACATTGAAATGCCTCAACTGTTTGCTGGTCTATCTTGGACATATGTATCATTAACAGTTTTCTGTGACAGTAGGGTTCTCAAACCAATCATCTAAGTTGAAAAATTCATGTGCATTTACAGGCCAACTTGTGATAATTATTATGTCATAAAAGACACCTTGCCGATGGGAGTTTGGACTGGAGACACAAGGGAGGGTCCTGGGATGGTGAAGGCACTTTCTTTAAGGGATACGCCTTTTTCTGGCAGTTCCACATCAAACAAATGAGACTTCCTGTAGACTGAAATGATGTCCCCTGTGGGTGCAAGGGCAATGTTAGCATGTGTCTCTAAAAGGAATCAAATGGAAAAATGGACTGTGGATCTTAAAAAGCATGCAAAAAGCCCTTGAATTAACTTGGATCGTTTTTACGAGTGTGTTTCTGAGAGTGAGAGAATGTAAAGAGCGCTTGTTCAATAAGCATTACCTTTATCATTAATTATGATGTGACTGTTGTAGATCCGTTTGTCAGACTCCCAATCATGTCCTCGTTCATGAAATCCTCCAAGAGACAGCCAGACTTCCAACTTTCTGGAAGAAGGAGAAGTTAAAATAGCTGTAGAAATCCTAAACAAGTGTCAATTATTCACATCTTTCTTACATGAGACAATACATAAGTAGCTGCCTTCTGATGGATTAAGAGTTTTACCAAGCAATCTTGCTTGGTTACCAAATACATACAGTATTTACACTATGTTACAATAAACATACTGAAACTAGGATGATTCATTAGCTCCAAATACTATGGTACACAAACTCTTTTATTTGTTCATTAAGCCAAAAGTCCATTTTGACGAAAGAAAAGCTGGAAGCAAAACTCTGTTGACTCTGTATCTTTTTGTACAAACATGTTTTTGCTTGGAAAATGTGTAAGTGAAGTTAATCCTGCTCTTAGCCAGCAAACGATTGAAACATATCTTCCACAAGTGTGGGAATGGGTCTGCTTCCCACATTAAAAAGACTTTTCTTTCAATGTGGGATGCAGACCCGTTTTTAGGAATAGAAATTGAAAAAAATAGTTTGTCTACCTGGCCAGCTGAGTGTATTGTGAGATTGTGTCTCCTGTTAAGCTCTCAGACAGCAACAGCGTCTCCTCTCGACTGGATCCGATGTAGTCGAAGCCCTCGGGCAGGAAGACCATGCTGGCCCCTCGCTCCTTGGCTTCCTTCACCAGCTGTTTACAGGCAGAGAAGTTGGCCTCTTTGTTCGGGGTGGCTGTTAGCTGACACACTGCAACCACGGAGTGAGGTAAAGTCGACATCCTGCATGGAGAAGAGGTTGTTGACTATGTCCGGTGCACAGAAGCTGTATGACTGGCAAAGATATCAGGAAAACCATGGTTGATCATTAACTGTACTAGTTAATCTGTTGTGTATTCATTGTAGAATATTATACAGCTTTGCACCCATGATGATCTTACTAGGATATGGGGACATTTAAATGCAAAATCTGAAATAAAAACTCTATGCACTCTATTAATGCTGAATCTCATCTTAGTCATTTATGTTTTGCAGATATGAACTTTATGGTCACAATACAAATGTAGTCTCATAGATAGCTTAGAGGGCCAGCTGTTAGATATCAAAACAATATATACATCTTTTAGAATAATACACTAGGGCTGCACAATTTTCACAATTTTATAGAAATCGCAATATTACGGTGGCCGACAGGGGCAAACTCCCTGCTAAATAGCAGAGGGGCGCAATATTTGTTAAAAGGCAAAATATGTGTCAAACTATTCTGAATTAAGTATTTTGGTGCTGCAGACATACAAATCCTATCCTACAGACTACAGAAAACATCTTTGTTTGGTACAGATCCTCGCAAAAATCACACTATAAATCTATATTTATATAATATATGAATTTTTAAAGATTTAATATTAGTCAATGAAAATGAGAATAGACAAACATGATGTCATGATCGTTACCTTCAATGTCATGAAGCATATTGCAATCGCAATATCAGTCAAATATCAAATAATCGCAATTATTTTCCTCATATCGCACATCCACATACCTGTTTTGTGGCTTGATCTGTTTTCTCCAAGCTGGGAGAGAGGCCAAGTACTTCGCAGATGTTCCCAAAATGCACCTGGCTGCGAACATTGATCCAAGAAGTGACTCAGACAGCGTTTCGGATTCCCTGTTTAACCATAGACCGTTAATATATACATGTGTCTATGAGTACAACACTGTGGTACTACAGGAAGGATCATAGACAGTTAAAGAAAAAGAAAGGCAAGGATCAGCGAATACTTTCTTCTTCTCTGTTGTTTATCAGAGACTAGAAACCAGCATTAAGGCACAGCACCTCCATCTGCTGGAGAGTGTTTGCGTTTGTCTGACGGCGAGCATTGTTTGAATAAAAAAAAAAAAAAACCGCATTTGTAGTCCGTTTTCTTGGACACCAGAGAGGAGCGAATTCATCTCAGTCCCTAGTCATTTGGGGGATGTAGTTTATGGCGCTGCTGAATATTGTATTGCATATTGAAAGGTGTTTCGATAATGTAGTTTCTAGGTGTCAGTCAGTGATTGAAATAACTAAGTACATTTATAAATAGTGTGCTTTACTCCACAACATTGATGTGATCATTTGAGTTATTTTGCTGAATTAGATTCATAAAATATTATCAACAGATACATTATTTGACATTACTTTTGACAGCAAAAGGGATAATTATGTGATTTCAGTTGGACTTTGAGGAACAAGGCCATTTTTGATCAGCTGTCATGAAATGAACCTGTTAACCGTTTCATGAAGTGAAATTAGGTCTTTTGTTTCTTAGAAAATCTTTCGGAGTAAATAAGTAGACTGACTCTCGCAGTCACATTTGTGTCTATTTTTGTGTCTGGACAAGCTAAAAAATATTTAGAAAATGGATTTGTATACATTACCGTTGATCAAACGGGTAGATTTAGGAGTTGCATTTGATTCAAAAAGTCTTTAACTGTCTAGGGTCTTGGACTCGACAAAGGTGGTCTTGACTACTGCCCTGCATTATGGTGTAGTATATTATTACAGGTTAAATTAAGATAAGACTATTAATCCCAGGGGGTTCACAAGCTACCTAGCATTAAAGTAATTAAAATCAGCTCCTCTTTAACCAGCTGCAGCCTGCAACGTTAAAGTGATACTAAATTGCTGGATTTTCACACAGGCACTCACATGAACATGCTCTAAACATTCTGCCTGGGGTCCTTCCAAGCACACCCTTCCAAGATGGCAGCCAACAGTAGCAGCACGGCTGGTAAATCCAGCAGCAGCGCCGGTGGCAAACAGTCCGGCCCGTCAGCCGAACAGGTACCCTCACCTCACCTCTACCTCAGGCTGCTCCAGTCCGTACACTCGCTGCCGTTGTTGCTCAGTCGTGTCCGGTGAAGCTAGAGCCGCTAATATGACTCTGTTAGCCAAGGCTAACGTTAGCTCCCCCACCGCCACCATTCTGCTTTCTCACCACTTTTGATAAAGACTTTGTGCTGCTAACACAGTTAAATAGGACATAGGTGTATTTAAATTAGTATACGCCTCTATGGGACGGTGTGCTTTGGTGAATGCGTCTCGCCCAGTAAAAGTGTCAGAAGCTATTTTTATCACCGAAGATCACCCAACCCTGTTTTACTACTAACGTTACAACTATCAAGGTACACGAAGTATTCTAGAAGCATCACTATGTAATACTCTGTCTGCATTCACAATTTAGCTTTTGTGAACTATTAACATTATCAGCAAAATACAGTGGAAGTAGGGCTGCAAATATTAGTTTACATGTGTAATGTCTGCCGATTATTTAATTAATAAATGAATATTTGGATGTATGGGTCTGTAAAATAAAAATGAATTCATTTTTAGTCTCTTAAACTTCAGAAAACGCATCACAATTTCCTACAGCCTAAATTGACAATCACATTCCTTGTTTTTTCCCGAACCAGCAATCCAACACAGAGATATTATCCTCAAGTACTTCAAGAACAGCAGTCAATACTCACTCCGAGAGTCTAAAACCAGGCAATGTTTGGCATTTTTCAGACAGCTTGTTTTGTCAGTAAGCCAAACATAGATATTTTTTTTGGTGTAATACTATAATAGTTTAGTCTTAGTTCTCAACAATAGTAAGATCAACAGCCATATATCCAAAGTACTTGGTTTGTAAAGATACACAGTGAAGAGCAGAAAGCGCTTTGGTTTTTGTGAAGATGTAACAATCGCATGTATTTAAAATAATAACTTGTTTGATGGATAAACACAACTGGAATTGTTTCATCACTACAGTACTGAATAAAACTAAAAGGATTATACATGACACAAGTGTGTGTGTCTGTTATGTTGCTGACGGTGTATTTTCTTTGTGACAGGTGGTGGCGACATTTCAGAGGATGCGCCAGGAACAGCGCAGTATGGCTTCTAAATCGGCAGAGTTGGAGATGGAGATCAACGAGCACAGGTTGGAAGCACATGTTCCCACCTCTACAGCCTTTGATTCACTGTCTACTCATTTTATTTTAGATCAGGAAAGACATTTCCTATAACAATCTCCGGCTGACAGAGCCACCATAGATCTGTTGTTGCGGAGTCTGCATTAGCGTTGATATTTTCTTAACTTCAAACAATGGCGTAAAAATATGTCCTTAAGGACCTGACACACCAAGGAGACCGCCGGCCAAAGTTGGGCTGACTTTTGCGGTGTGTCCCGCACCGTCACCAGACGTCGGCTTTCGTCTGCCTTTTTTTGGTCGATTCAACATATTGAATCGGTGTAGGGTGAATAGCCCAGTCATCTGATTGGCTGTTCAGCTTTGGAAATGGTAGTGAGGGAAGCAAACATGACTGTGAGAGCCCATGCAGAAGGCTCTTCTCATTTTTCATCTCATCAATCCAATACACATCAATTGGAATAACTATTTTTGCACATTATGTCCTTAAGATGGCAAATGTATGTACAACGAGAAATATAACTACTTGTGTGGTTGTATTTATTTCAACAATAACATGTCTTTTAAAAGATCGACACATTACAAAATGATAAAACTAATGTTCTAGCATGAAATTTAAAAAACCATAATGTTGGACCTCTCTCTGAACCGTGGCTGGTGCTAGATGAACCACGCTAACTAGCCAGGCTCTAACTTAATCAAATGTAACCTCTTAATGTTTCAGTCACACACCCTTCGTCACATCATAGGAAAGCACATTGCTATCGCCCGAGTGACAACTTTGTTCAACTCAAACTCATTTTCTGTGTAGCATGAAGGCATTGTCAGACAGGCGTGTTGGGTGGATGGAAGTATCAAGCTATCGTTAGCCAGCAGCAGCATGGTCCCTCTGCTCTGCACATTAAGAAGACTTATTTGCAGAGAGAACGAATGACAGACCGGAGAGAGACAGTCTGGTTAGCCATCTCCCGGTGTCTGCTGTCTTCCCGGTATTGAGTGAAGCAGAGGAACCGTAGGCTCTGTTCGGTTCTGCCACTGCGGATTCAGGAAAACGCTGTTTAGTTGTGGGTATCATAGCCACGTTTGTATCCGGTTTCCCTTTTTGAATGATGAATAGATTACTGCCGACATGGAGCGTTATTTCAGTTACCAGACCAGAAAACTGACTGTTGTCTATCTTTTAGGTGTCATTTTTCACTTTTTTTTTTTTTTATCCATCCAGCTTAGTAATTGACACCCTGAGGGAAGTGGATCCTTCGAGGAAATGCTTTCGTCTAGTAGGAGGAGTGTTGGTGGAGAGGACGGTAAAAGAAGTTCTACCAGCCTTGGAAACCAACAAAGAACAGGTGATGGAAAAGAAAAGGAAATCGAATGTACTAGTACATTATCTTTCAAATTAGTACTGGATTGTTTAAATATCAATTCCTGTTTAAAGTAGATACTTGAAAGATCAACACTTTCCTTTTAATAGCTGCATATATGTAGCCAGTTAATACCAAATAAGAAGAAAACTTTGGGAACAAATCAAAATTTTCATTTAGTAGTAAAGTTCTTATTTTCTTCCCAACAGATCTCCAAAATAATCGAGTCCATCAACACACAGATGCAGACTAAAGGACGGGAGCTCACAGAGTACAGAGAACGCTACAACATCCGCTTGGTGGGAGAGGGTGAAGGAGAGGCACAAGGCCAGTCGGCAGCGTCTTCTAGGGACAGTGAAGGAGGCGGTTCTAAAAGCGGAGCTGGCGTTTTAGTGTCGTAGTTTGTAATAATAGAGGGCAAACTTAGGGCCTTATGATTTCCGCAGTACTGAAAATAGAGTTGGAGTCACAAAATCTAGGTTTCACAATTGAACTTTTCACAGGATGAATTTGGTTTTGGAAATTGAGGAAATAGTTCTGCTGAACATATTGGTCTTGGTATTGAAGTACTTTGCAACAGGCAAACTCACTATACATACTGTTCTGCTCACATATGTGAATGCTAGTGTATGTGTAAAACGTTAAGGGTGTTTGTCTTACATCTGCCTCTCAGTGAAGCTGACTTTTTTTTTTATGTGGCATAAATTAAACATTTAAATTCTAAGCATTTGTTTTAGTCTTACTCGCAATTACACATGAGCAAGTAAATATTTTACTGCCTCAGATTACAGAAACTATAAAATATGTGCATTTTTAAGTAAACACGCATTTGCCTTTGGAAACTTTAGGATTTTGGACTAACAACTTAGAAATTAGAAAGCTGATTTCATAGGGCCCTAAAATAGGTTGAACTTTGGATACTGTAAGTCACCCTTGCCAAGGCAGTACAGGGTCTGGAAAGCATTTTGACAACATGTCATGAGCATGAACAAGATATTATACAGTTAACATGTCACTATAGATCAAAATGAACGTGTCAGCTTTATTTACCCTTTTTCTATGAAACATGTTATCACAACTCATAATTGTCTCCATAAGCCATGCACAGAACGGCTGCTGATTTATATTCATTATATGAGGTCAGTTATTCTTCAGCTCACTTTATGATGTGACCAGTGAGTGACAAGAAGTCAGTGCTACCATAACCTTAATAAAACCCTGTCATTGAAAACAAAAGTTGTCATATTCTTTCTGTTGTGTAGCACATGTTTGAGCTTAGTTAAATTAATTTGGTAATGCAGTCTAAACTGAGGAAACAGTCTAGGACCTGATGTGGGCTGTCTGCACTTTTTTGTGTAGTAAAGACAAAAATGTTTTTGGTTATGGTCATGAATTAAAGAATGTCACAATTGTGCTTTTTTTTTTGTATAGTGTCTTAAATCCTTGTTACTGTATTTCACAAAGCCCTTTCTGACATCACCGCTGTATGTTTTTTTTCAGGAAGTTAAACCTATTCAAGCTGTATCCCATGCATGTCTGTGGTAAATTTCATGTTAAGAGTGCAAATAATGCAATCAAATTAAATTGGGGTTGACTGATTTCCATATGTCTTTGTCCTAGATTTCTCTGTCTGCACTGGTGGATGAAAATTAAGCTCTAATAGATATTTTATATAGCCACAGCCTTCGCTTACGTTGTTTATATTAAGCATTATTTATTCATACATTCATAGTTTAATGGGGGATTAAGCAATGGGATTCTTTTTTTTAAACAACTTGCTTCTATTTTTAGGCTAGGTTTTGGAATACCAGATTTTTTAAAATTCAAAGATAGAAACTGCATAAATAACCCAATGTGTTTTGTAATTATAGGGGAGCACTCTCCCTCTGTTTACAAGCGTAGTAAGTATACCTTTGAGCAAGGCACTTCACCACTAAATCTACCACATAGGCTATTACTTGTTTGTGCAAGACATACCCTGTTTACATGTGTAGGGCTGTAAGATAGTGACTTGCAATGATACCTTTTTGTTGGTTTCTGGAAAACTTTAAAGTTTTAGTTACGCCCCTCTTTATTTTTGTTGATTACTAGAAAAACTATGCTGACACTGTTCGCCATATCTATCTATATAGTGAAAAGTCTGATGGTCCATTCACATTTGATCATTTTGCAAAGTATGACTATAATGGTAAAACGCTAGACATATGTACAATTTTAAAAAAAGCATACATGCCGACGAGGATGGGATTCGAACCCACGCGTGCAGAGCACAATGGATTAGCAGTCCATCGCCTTAACCACTCGGCCACCTCGTCTTATGGACTCCATCTTTCCGTTAAGTTCGGATTTATAGGAAGAAATCTACATAAGGAGAACATTTTTGTGTACTTTTCACACCCTCGCTCTTACGTAAACGAATTAATGACAATAGCCCTTTATTCTCACGAGGGACCGTTAGCACTAGTTCAGCTAGGAGTGCTACAGGACCATAATCGGTGGCGCCTTTACTCCCGACATTACGGTTACGTATATAGACATGCGCCGCTGTCGCAGTAGAGCAGAATGGTAACGTTCTTTTCTGATGGAAATCACGGAAACTACATTAGATTCGTCATTTTATTCGGGCTGTCGCAGGCCATATGAAAACCCGGGCAGTTATGCCACTAATCATCAAAATATGCAAGTATTCGTTGCACGTCCAGCCAAATGTGCTCGGCTGCAGTGTTAGCATTGTGATAGCAATGTAGGCAATGTTAGCTGGGACGCCTGGACAAAAATAGCCAGCACTCAAGGAAACCGCAGCCTGCTCCGGTGTTTGGACCTGCGTTGTGTACACTAGTTGGCCAGTTTAAGTTTCTCTGGAATGCATCTCTCCAAGAAATGTTCCGTCTTCAAAGTGGTGCTGAGTGCTCTGATGATAGTGGCGCTCCTGCAGCTAATATACCTGTCTTTCTTATCCAAGTTTCACGGTAAGCAGCAGCGTTACCGATACTCTGAGCTCTTTGGAGGCTCTGGGGTCAAGAAAAATGGGCACCCCGAGAAAAACTCGCGGAAGGAGCGTCTGAGGTACTCGCTGTCTACTGGTGGAATCTTTGACAACAGTGGTCAGTACCGAGTGTACAAGAACTTGATCAAAAGTGATTTCACCACAAATCAGAAACCTGGATCCGACCCCAGCTCCAATGTCTTGGCTTTAGCCACACACACAACCATCAACAACCTGCATCACCTGGAATCTCTTCTGGGAAGGTGGCAAAACCCTCTCTCTGTGGCCATATTCGCACATGGACAAGATGTCAAGTTTGCCACAGCTCTGGTCTATGCTCTCAGCTTCTTCTGCCCCCAGATTCAATCTTTGGTGGACTTCCACTTGGTCTGCCTCTCTGGGGAGATGGCCAGTTTCCCTGAGCAGGACCGTGAGCATTTTGCAGGGCTTGAGGACTGTGCCTCAGTGTTCTCCAGACTGGAGACCCATGGGGATACATACAAGAACTATGCCATCAGTGGAAATGTCTCCTACCCCAACAATCTTCTTCGTAATGTTGCCCGGGGTGGCACAGAGTCCTCCTACATCCTGGTCATTGACATCGACATGATGCCAAGCGCTGACCTGCACCAGCAGTTCTTGGCCCTGATCATGAGGCGTGAGTCAGTTAGTGATGAGGTATTTGTGTTGCCTGCCTTTGAGATCCGCCACGCCCGGAAGATGCCTGCCAACAAGGCAGAGTTGGTCCAGCTCTACCAGGTCGGTGAGGTCCGGCCATTTTATGAAGAGCTGTGCCCTCGCTGTCAAGCCCCCACTAACTACTCACAGTGGGTTAACAGCCATGTTAGAGGGACAGGCACCCTAGAGGTTGCCTACACACTCACCTGGGTGGACCCATGGGAGCCTTTCTACATCGGGCCCCACACTGTGCCCCTCTATGATGAGAGCTTCAAGCAATATGGCTTCAATCGTATCAGCCAGGTTTGTACAATTTCAACATTGGTGTGTAAAAGTTGACTTTTGACTTGAAATCCTAGTTTGATTACAAAAAACAACTCCAGGTCCACGTACCAGCTAAGGAAGACAAATGAATGAAAAGGCAGAACCAATAAATCACTGAGCTTTATTACCATCAAATCCCACGAAAAGACAAAGCACTGGAACGTCTTGTAATAGTTTCTGACAATAAGGAAGGTTGATTATAAGAAAAATATAGAATTTCACAAGCCTTGTTAATTCAATCTCTTTCAACCACTGTTTATTTGAGTACATTTTTATTCTGGGAAGAACATTGTGGAGCTCAAAAGACATGGAGATTTACCAAGCAGTAAAAGTCTAATGAAAGACACTTTTGACTTGCATTATGGGAATCGTAAGATCCAGTGTTTTTGAAGTTTGACCCACTCTCAGGACTTAAAGTCAGGATCCCGGCCTCTGCTGCCTCAGTTTTAAACTCTCGCAGGTCCCCCTACACCCTGGTCCATCGCGCCTCCCTTTACCCCGTCTTTCTGGCACATCTTAACTCATCTCATGATGAATGCTGTCCAAACTATACCTTTTACCTTACAATACATTTCCCTGACCTTGCTCTACCAATGTTCCAAGCCATATTTCATCTCTTCCTCCTTGTTTTCCCCTTTGTCCTTGCGTCACCTTTTTTCTCACCTTTCGTAACAATCTGTCTCATCACTTCCGTTGTCTCATATTGTCTTCATGTCTCCCTCCAGGCCTGCGAGCTTCATGTCGCCGGATACAAGTTCTCGGTGCTGAGCTCAGCATTCGTGGTACACCGGGGCTTCAAGATCCAAGGGGAGTTCCACGCCAGGAAGGACGAGGAGAATAAACGCAACCGGGTTCTGTTTCGCAGCTTCAAAGAGGGCCTGAAAACCAAATACCCATCCTCTAATCGACGGTGCTGAAACCAGATGAGGACTAATACGTCCTGCGTCTATCAGTCTCTAATCAGTCTTCTGCGGAAAGGATGAATGTACATTGTTCATTTTAACCAGATTTAGCTTCCAGTCAGGCTCTCCTCCGCCTAAAACGTCCTAGTTATTTTCTTAGATTTTTTTTTATGACAGCACAGTATGGGTTGAATCTAATTCAACTCTTGGGTTTATTTCAAGTCCCTCTAAAAGTGAACAGCAGGGTAATGTTCTTTGGGGATTTCTGAGAGCCTCCTGCCTGTTGGGACTGAAAGTAAGAAATGATCATTCAAGACTGACTGAACTGGTGAGCGACTTTTTGAATCAAATGCAAATCCGAAATTTAGCCATTTGATCAACGGTAATGTACACAAGGTCCATTTTCTAAATATTTTTGAGCTTGTCCAGACACAAAAATAGACACAAATGTCACTCCGAGATTCAGTCTACTTATTTATTCCGAAAGATTTTCTAAGAAACAAAAGCCCTAATTTCACTTAATGTACTGAAACGGTTGACAGGTTCTACATATCATGACAGCTAATCAAAATTGGCCTTGTTCCTCAAAGTCCAACTGAAATCACATTAGTTATTAGTTTACATTGAGTTATCCCTTGTTGTTGTCAAAAGCAATGTCAATGTATAGTTGATAGTTTTTATTATATAAAGGGTATTTCTATCCCAAAGATAGAACTGTGACTTTGCAAATATGGTTTAAAATGAAACAAAATTACTGGCAGTATGATTAGGAATCAATGATGTTGTCTGACCACCAGGTGGCAACAGGCACTTGAGTTGCTGTGTGTGTGTGTGTGTGTGTGTGTGTGTGTGTGTGTGGATAGATAGATAGATAGATATCTATCTATCTATCTATCTATCTATCTATCTATCTATCTATCTAGCTATCTTCTGAAGTGAGTGTTTGAAAACACTAGAGCAGAACACAGGGATTACACAACACTAGTCTTGTTTTGGTGCTCAGGGGGATGTGAATTTACTCCACGCTACATTTCAGACATGAGTCCTTGTTCTTGCCGCAAACTGTCTGAAAAGAGATTACTAACAAGTCATGAGGACAACAAAGCACTGGGAAACTTTACATAGAACAATGTACAACACTATAATCTAGCCAGCACTGTGGAAAACTACTGTATTATAACACGATTGATCTGACGCTGTTAGTCTGTTAGATAATCTAGAGTTAGGCATTTTCTCCTGAAGTAGACTATATGATGGGGCCAGTGGGCTACAGGTAGAAATGTAGCATGGATAAAAAATACTGCACAGTGTAACCGTAAACCACGAACAAAAGCAGCCTGTGTTGTCAAAAGGATTTCTATGGAATTGTCCATCTCAACACCACTAGAAAACGATTGATCTTACACTCGTGTATTATTCTGTAACCTGGTACATTCAGCACATACAGTATTGAACCTTGGCTACCACTCTTGTCATATAAACAGCAAATTATGCATATACAAAAAATGATTGGTTAGTTTTAGTGTTATGTAATTGTGAATTTTAAGGAGATTTGAACATGTTGTCCCTCCTTGCTTGTAGTGTTTGTAATCTATTTATTGTAAAAATGTTTTCTTCCAACTGGAATTGGTTGAACCTTTTTTGACTCCGAGCAAGAAAACTGTAGCACAAAATTCTGTTGCGAAAATGTGGTTTGTTATGGAACATTTTTATTTTAGAATCACTATAACATTTTTATTTCAGAACCACTGTAACATTTTACTTGGTATTTTGGAAGTGAGATCAATTTCAACAAATTATCTTGTGTGATAATGTGATGCTTTACCTTTTTTTGTATTTATTTTTCCTTTTGTGTTCAAATATAATGCCCGATTTGTAGTGTTGAATTTCTATTAAACCTACTGGATGACTGTTATGTGACCCATAATTGTCAGTAATTGTTCTTTTAATTATCATATAACATACAGTCAGTAGTTACAACTACCAAGCAACAGCCCCAGTCATCAGGATCTCTTTGAGCATGTTGTGGGTAGATGTAGCCAATTAAGGCCATTAGGCTACACACATTATTAACAAAAATAAAAAACTTTCTCAAAAATAAAAGAAATGAACATAAGCGTCAAAAAGCAGTATAACAAATAAATACCGCTGTTAATAAGTTGAATTTAAATTTACTTACGTCCTACATTATCAAGCAACTTAAAACAGAACGAGAAGACGCCGGTAAGACAAAGCTGATATGATGATAGTTATTATTGTAACTCCAGATTCTATGAGGATAGGCTTCGCTCTCTAAGGGCTACGCTACTAGGTTTATCCCTTTGCGCATGCACAGTCGTGAAGATTTTCTTTCCCGCCCTTGCGTCCAGTACGGGCCTCAGCTACGTCCGCAGTTACTGTATACACAGCGGACCCGTTGTTTGTCTCCCAAACATCAGCTTTTTCTTCAACTAATATTCTAGGAGCAGGTGGCCCGGACCTTAGAGGGCTACGCCTATACTCATAGAATCTGGAGTTACAATACATATCGTTCTATTTCGTATAGGCTATTTATGTATAGGCTACTGGGTTAGGGCGAAGCTGATGTAGTCAATGCCGCCTGCGGCACAGGCCGACAAGCCAACCATAGACCAAATTTTCCCATGTACAGAGGCTCAATCAGATTCATTCTTCTGATAAAGCCATCCATGCTAATGACGTGGCCTGAAAAGTTCATAAGGCCTGCAATATGATGGCAGTAGTTCATTGAGTAAATGGGAATTATGTGTGATTGACCCTTTAAGGGATACTTAGACTTAGAGTAGACTTAGACTTCTCTTTATTAATCCTTTTGAGATGACTCCCGCAAGGAAATTGAAAATTCCAGCAGCAGTTTTAGCAAGAAAAAAAAAAAGACAACAAAATAACAGTAATAATAATAACAATAAGAACATTTGTCAAATAAACAATTAAATTATTTATTTGACACCGCTACTTGGAAAGTGGTTCATTACCACCAACCTTGACACAAGCCACTATTGCTCTCCTTCTCAAAAAGGACAAAGATCCGACCTCCTGTGCTTCCTACAGACCATTGTCTCTGCTTAATGCTGACGTAAAGGTGTTGGCTAAAGTAATTATATCCCGCTTAGAGAATGTTCTTCCTCATATTATATCCGTAGAGCAAAATGGTTTTATAGAAGGAACATCACTTGTTTTTTAATACCCGTACACTTTTCAATATAATTTACTCCTTACTTATTATGGGAGTACTTGTTTGCAGTTTTAAAGAAATTTGGATTTGGTGATAAAATTTATTTCTTGGCTTCGCCTCCTCTATTTGTCCATACTAATGTTTATTCTGACTATTCTGCCCTCGAACGCGAACTCGCCAAGGTTGTCCTTTGTCACCTTTGCTTTTTGCTATTGCTATCGAGCCTCAGTCTATTACTTTAGGATCTTCCCCTTTATTCAAAGGAATCACCCGTAATGGTCTTGAATATAAATTATCGCTATATGCGGATGATTTGTTATTGTATATAACTGATCCTAAACTTTCTATCCCTGCTGTTTTAAGTATTTTGGAGAACTTCAGCTCCTTTTTAGATTATAAATTAAATTTGGGGAAAAGTGAGTGTTTTCCCATTAATACTGCAGCATGTCTTATGCAACAGTCAGATTTGCCTTTTCGATTTAGTCCATCTGGGTTTAAATACCTAGGTATTAATGTGACTCGTTCTTTATCTAGCCTTGCATCTGCGAATTTCACTCCCCTTATCTCAAAGATTACATTCGATATTCAAAGATGGGGTAACCTCCCCCCTTTCAAAAAGAAAATTTATATTTTACCAAAATTTCTATTTTTATTCCAGTCAATTCCTCTTTTTTTTGACAAAACATTTTTTTAACTCACTTGATAAGACAATCTGTTCTTTTATTTGGGGCAGGAAATCTCTTAGGATTTGTAAGACCTTACTGCAGAGATGCAGACTTAGTGGAGGACTTGCACTACTTAATTTTTTTTACCTACTATTGGGCAGCTCACATCCATAAACTTTGCTACTGGCTAAAATCCCCTGGATCTTCTTGGTGTAAATTGGAACTATCATCCTGTAGGGGATCTTCTATACCTGCTCTACTTTATTCCTCTTTACCTATTAAACCTTCTTTATATACTGATAATCAAGTAGTTCTTAACACACTCAAAATCTGGTATCAATTTAAAAGACACTTTAAACTTGTAGCTGCATCTTCCTTGGGTCCTTTGAAAAACAACCATCTATTTCCTCCATCACTTTCGGACTCAACTTTTTCACTGTGGTATGACAAGGGTATCACACAAATCAGAGATTTATTTGTGGATGGTGTCTTTGATAGTTTTGCCAATTTGTCATCTCGTTATGAACTCCCTGTTACTCATCTGTTTTGCTATTTTCAAACTCGCAATTTTGTGGCTAAGTGTTTCCTTAATTTCCCCTCTTTACCTTCAGAGCAGCGATGGGAAACTGTGCTTTCATTTGTCCCTCATCACAGAAGTATCATATCAAAGCTGTATGACACTATCTTAGCTTTTAGTGACCACTCAAATGATAAACTTAAATGTACATGGGAAAGGGAACTGGGTATACAAATACATGGAGTCCTGGGAACGCAGGAAATAGCCCCGCTTGTCAGCAGCCCTTCTAGCTCTGATGTCATCGCGTGTGACTCTGTGAACTATGAGTGTGTAACCCCGTGTTATCAGCTTTGACATCCATGAGTCCATGTGTGTCAAGCCAATCCATGCTGCGCTGCACTCTGATAGCAGGTGTGCACATGTCTGAGTGTTGCTCACCGACATGGCGAGCAAGGAGCACAGAGGCCATCCCACCATGGTAGGGCTTTTCCGATGCCGTGTGGGGTGGGAGCGGCCACTGGGTTAATGTGTTCTTCGCCCCGCCGGCATCGCCGTGGGGATGTGGTTGAATGAGCGGTGTCGTCCACAGTGGGTGGACGCTCATTCCGGCTGCCGGCATAACAAGGAGGCCGTGGCGCACCACATGCAGCAGCGGTCTGGTGTGTGCTTGTGTGGGGAACAACTGTCATATAAGCACATTGTTCAGAGTAAACAAGACTGTTTGGTTGAGGGGAAACTTCTCTTTAGATGGGAGGGAGTGGCCCTTAAAAGGGTCGTTGTGTTTCCAACTCTCAGCTGAAGAGGGACAGACGATCCCCGCAGGTGGATTGGACCGGGGGGGGGGGGCCGCTCTCATGATTCTCCGGCCTCGTGCAGCCTGCCAGTCGTGTGGGGCCATCTGTTGCTGCGGAGGGGGACCGGTTGGGGGCCCTGAAGCCGAAGCTTGGGAAGACGCAGCCGCAGCAGGTGCTGTGGGGCGCTTCCTTTTGTGGCGGTTGTTGTGACGACGGCGTTGCTGTGGAGGAGCCGCTTTCCACGAGCTGAGCCTCCGAAGCCACTCCGCGTTCTCCGCTGCTTGGTGAAGATGAGACGTGGTGGTCTGTAGGCGGGGCCGTACAGAAGCTCACATCTAACTTCCAGGGGCAGCTGAGACATGTGGAGCAGATGTTTCGCTGGGCCACAGTCTGCCAAGCCATGACCCTGGACAGTGCCACCGTAGACGCTGTGGTCAGGGTGAGGATGGCGGTCATGGCCTTGCCAATCTCCATGGCTAGCTCCGGGGGAAGGGCGCCGGGTGTAGTGGCCATGACGGAGACGGCGAAGGCCAGTAAGGCTATGTTTTGTGCCGCCAGCCCCTAGGCAGCACACTGGTTAGCCCAGTCAGTGACTTTGGTGCACACTTGATCTTGGGGAAAAGGAGGCGTGGGCTTCCGGTGGCTGAAAAAGGTAGCCTTCAGAAGCAGAATAGACGCCGGGCTCCGCTCTGGGGGAACCGCGTCTGTGTCGCCTTGAACCCGAGTAAATGAGGCGTAGCGAGAGACGGGAGCCTTCAGTTTCCCAGGCTGGGAGGAAGCCTCCTCCACAAACGGCCGAAGCTCTGTGAAACACTGCCAGAGTGGAGCCTGTGAAGAGGGCGGCTCCTGGGCGTAAACATCCCTGCTCAAAAGGCCGCGCTATGCGCTTGAGTTCTATGCCTCTCAGCTCCGCCCCGCCTTCCTGATGATCTCCGGCAGATCCAAATTCTTGAGGGTCCGCTGTGTGTATATACAGTATACAGTAACTGCGGACGTAGTTGAGGTCCTTGCTGGACGCAAGGGCTGGAAAGGAAATCTTCACGACTGCACATGATTTTAAACATTGTGAAAAATTAACAAAACATACAAACACTTTAAACATGTACGGGCATATAACCTATACCTATAGTCTCAGTCTTTGGATGGTATAGGTAGTGTAGTGCATTGCTACCGTGATGGCCGACATGCGCCCCGTCATAGAGCACTTTGGAAATCCAATCAATTAACTTCACCAGAGGCATTTGTAATGACAAGTAATGTCAACGGTGTTTCTTAAATAGGAGGCCAAGAGGCTAAGGGCAGGGCAGGCTAGGAACTGCAGTGCTAATTGTTGATAAACATGTTCCTAACTAACAGAATACATCAGATTTTACTCATTTAATCTTAAATTATGTCTGAAGTGATGTATACATTTGTAGTTTTGTCTTGGGGTGGGTCATTTAGAGTAAAACTATAAGATATCAGCAGGCATATCATTTACCAAGTGCTTGAAACAGTTGACATGAGCCTGTGGTGTAACATAGCTTAAGATGAGGGTTTAAAGTCATCCCTGCACCAATAGCATGTGGTTGGTGATTACAGGGTGAGTCGGGATAGCATCCAATTAAAAGCTCCTATTAAGTAATTAAAATCTGTATTAAAGTGGACTTTAAGGAGTTCTCAGTAAGGTTCCTGTTTGATATGAATTACTATTTTAATGGGGTTCAAAGAGCTACACCACAGCTCATATTTCTGAAAAAGATTTATCTCTGTAGGTCAAGTTTTAAAAAGTTGAAAATTAAAAACATTAATATCTGTGTTTGTGTAACTTTAAAGTTGCCCAAGTGCTGACCGGTGAAGCCATCTGTCAGTTGAGCACGTGTGACATTTGGCACTTGAAAACTGTCCAAGGCACTTTGGCATTTTGTGGCTAAGCCTGCATTATTGGGTTAAATTTTGAGCCAGGCATGGGAGAGCTCGTTGCACGCTACTCCATGCTTGGGCTTTAGTTGGATGCACCTAATCATCATCGACCTGCTCAACTTGTGTGTTGTTTGTAAATATCTATCACTTTTGCTTTCTGGTCTATTAATCACGCCTTCATCTCCAATACATGTGCTCCTACTTTAACATACAAGCATGTACTGGCCAATTTTTTTTAAAATACTTATTTAGGAAGATTATTCTCACATCTAAAAAAAATTGTTGTCCTGTATTGTTATCTAACCTTTTTCCACTCTCCTTTGAGCTGCATGAAGACTTTTTCTTACAAGGTTTACTGTATGTAAAAATATTCAAATCAAAAAATTCTTATAGTTATATTTCATATATTGTTACATACAACTCCTTAAATGAGCTGTTGGTTTTCATACAAAAAAATTAAAAAATACTACTCATGTTTCGTCTACCCATGGTGTTCTTCTCCCCATTTCCTTCTGTCCTGGGTGTCAACAATGTGGCAGAAGGTGCAGAAATGTTGGGGGGCTTGCGTGGATCAGGAGAGGCAGGTTTGGTGAGGTAAGTGAGGTTATAGCAACAGCCTTGGGGGAATGGAGGCTTATCTGGGTCAGAGAGCTTTACGACATAAGCAATTAGGGCTGCCCTCTCTTGTGTACGCTAGCAGGAGGGAGGCCTCCCACCATCTAGATTAGCCGCCCTGCTAAGGCCAGGAGAGCTCCACGGCTTCTGGACGGTGGAGGGAACCAGCTGGAGGGCGAGATGAGTAGGCGGTGGGGGTTCCTCGAGAGGGAGGGAAGAAAGGATGAGGGCAACAAGAGCAAAGGGTCAACATGCAGGCGTTGTAGACATACAGGCCCTTCTGGGTCAGTGGCTGGGGTAGGAAATTAAAGACTCAATGACCCATACTGATGAAAGGAATTTGCAAAATAAAATTGTGGTCACAAATTGGTGGTTTGCCCACTGTAGCATGTTTAAAAACAGTTTGAATAGAAAAGGACTATAGAGGATGTTTATACCACTCAGCTTAACATCAGAGATTTTTTTCTAATGAGCCACTTGACTGGAAGGATTTGCAAATGATTAGGCCAAATGGTTGAAGAGATCTTTACTTTACAATTAATTAATGAAAGATGTGTTAACTAAAGTGTCTCAAAGGGGATACAGAACATATATCAGAATACTAGGTTACAATTACCCAATTGCTTTCAGTAGCACTATAACAAATGTCTCTCTGTGGGCATAAATCAACATTTAACTGCTCTCTAAACTTTGAGGTAAAACACATCTGTCCATGCAGTTTGAAACAAATGTGAATTTTGTTACAGATACTATTTGACAGAGGACTGGTGTTAGGTCATGTTACAAGGTTATGGAAAACTTACATTACATTTTCATGATCAGTTAATGTTTTTAATTAATCAATAAATTGTTCTATTGAATGTCAGAAAACAGTGAAATATGGCATTCACAATTTCCTAGATTTAAAGATATCTCCTATTTGATTATATTGTTCAACCAACCATTCAAAATCCAAACATATTACAGAGAATGATTGACTAAATTAAAATACCTATCATCAACTAATAATTTCAGCATTAGAAAACTGTGGTGTGAAGTCCCAGTTAACAGCTGCAAGTAACGATTATTTTCACTGTTATAATGAAATTATAATTTAAACTTTATTAATCCTGCAATGTTTTCACTCTGTTGTTATAATTATAGTACCTATACATGCACTAATGGAGAGGTGTCAGAGTGAGGGGGCTGCCCATGGAACGTCGCCCCGAGCAGTTATGGCAATGCCCAGGAGGTGAACTGGCACTGGTGACTTGAACCGGAAACCCTCCGGTTCCCAACCCAACTCGGCCGCCATTGATCAATCAGTTAAAAAAAATGCCTTTCAAAATTTTTAAGAACCTGGTTTCACATCCTCAAATGTCTTGTTTTGTGCAACAAATGGACATAAAAAGATTTTGAATTTATAATGAAAAAACCCAGATTAAAGCAGAAAATCTATAATATTCTACAATTATAGATAGCAAGATAGAACACCTTGCTTTCTTCCTTTACCTCCCCTCTTCTCTTACTCATACATGTGAATTGTGTGATGTAATTACACGCAGGTGAACATGGACACGTGCTACAACAGATTGTAACCATACGCTAAGCACGTCTCTCTCTGAGAGGCAGCCATCCGTTTCACTTAAACAAGTGAAGGCTTAACTACCATCAATGCCAGCTTTGGGAGAAGTTTACCTGTCTACCTACTAAAAAAAAGCCTCTAAGGCAAAGGGCGTTCATATCACTCTCCCAGACTGCCCAAATTTTAAAAGTATCCCGCTAAAGCCAGACTATCTGGGCTGGTGTACCAAAGTAATGAGACATGACACTGCCAGGGGAAAGAAAAGGAGGCCTACCAGATAAATGTAATCCTTCTCACCAAGCTCTTAGCCTCTAACCCCTGCTGTTCGATGAACTCAGCTGGAAACGACACAGTTGTCATGTACACACACACACACACACACACACACACACACACACACGAGTAATCATTAAAGGTCATTTTACATACAGTTTACATAGAAGCTATTTGTCAAGCCGTGAGGCAGAAAATTCACAAACCCCACCTAGTGAAGCACTATCAGAACCACACATTGTTGTGGTGAGTGGGGTGAGTTAATTCTCCTTCGATGTATCAATGTCATACAGGGTTAGATGATACAAATAACCATATGTTTACCTTAACACAAACTGGCTGTTTGCCAACAATGTGACGAGATTACCTGAAGGATTTCACTGATACCATCATGCCTTGCTACTGCGGTGATGGAGACCAAATCAAATATGTTTTTTCCTTACTTAATTTAAAAAGTACAGGTAAGGTAGCACTAAAAATTCAAGTTAAATGACTTTACCAAAAAGAAGCTGCTATGATATCAACCAATCTGACCACTTACTCTAGTTAACATACTTAATTTAGCAGTTGTAATACATGAGATTAAGTGGGATTTATATGGCAAAGTCAATTTTAGTTGAGCGGTCAGCCTTTGTATCAAAGGATCACACAACATGACAAAATCAATATAAGCTTGTGGTGAATGGTGACTATTTGTTTTCACTACTTGTTTTTTGAATGTTTGCAAAACACTTGTTGAACCATAATCATTGCTACCAAAGTCAATGGGAGAATTAGTGAATATCCTTTCCAGTTGCTGTTATTTGTTGTTTTCCTTTTTGTGGATCCATCTCATTTTCCTCTGACTTCCTCGTACAGAGGTTTTTTGTAATTGTAGAAATTTACAAAGTAAGTAACAAAAGCACACAGCCCAAATTTACTGCATTGAATTAGTTTAAAGAAAGATCAGAGTGCAAGTACACCAGTACAAACGGTGACATGCTTCAACAGTTCCAGTTAAAGCACTTCCTGCAAGAAGAAAATGCACTTATACCTTTTTTTTCCAAGTGGGAAAAAAGGAAACTACTGTATTGTTTTGGACAGAGTATGGCACAAATCCCTATAAACAATTGTTACACAAAATACTCGGGGGAAACACACCACCCTCTCTCTCTCGCGCTTGATGGGTCATGACAAAATTGTCTTGCAATCCCATGTTCCCGCTTCTCCTAAAATCCTCCTCCCAATTCTTCTTCCCACCTGACAGCTGCATGGCCTTTCTGTCGAGGATGGGCTGGGCCGGGCTAACCAGAGAGGATCAGGGGGACGCAAGTGACCAAAGCAGGAATTAATGACTATTATAGTATTAGATAAGAATAAATCCTTCAGGATTCCTGAACAACTCTACTAACACCTGTTGCATGTGATAATGGAGGGAAGGGTTTTATGATAAAGCCTGACAGGGTTTGATCTAAAACCGTTTGTTCTATCAAATCACACATTTCTTCATCAGTACACTAGACAAAAATACTGCTCACTCGTTTGTTTTTGAAATATTATTGCAAACTCATGGATAGTATGAAATCAAAAGTATTTATTCTATTTACAAGCTGCTCTGGTTGTGTCGTTTTGTGTCAGAAACTAACTAAATTAAAACTAAAACTTAACTAAAAATAAAAATGAACAATAATCAGGATTTGTTGAATGGTTAAATGCCACTGTAAAAAATCAGATATGAAAAATGGTTTGTGATACTACTTTTTATGGTCCTGGTAGTACTTTAACAAAGACTACAGGGTTACATCTGCAGTGCCATCAATCAAAATGCATACATGTATTTGTTTTTAGTTTATTAAAAAAAAATCATATTAAACTCATAGCGGACACATTAAGAGAAGTGGTGGCAACTGAACCCAATAAAATGTATTGAAATCATCTAAACTTTATCATTATCATTATGTTTTATATCCAATATCATGTGCAGCAATCCCTCAGCTCATCATCCCATTTTTACTCAGCCTGTTACATCACCTGTGTCACCCAGACAGTCAGCTCTCAGTAGCTCTTCAAAGCTCTACAACCACAATGAGACGAGAAAACAAATCAGTGAGCAGTGGTTTGCTATTTTTTTAAAGGCTTAAATTAGAGTTTGGCAGCTAACTGTGAGCTTGTGGTAAGCTGATCCTTCAAACAGTAAACGTGATACTGTCTGGGGGTGGTTCATTCTACTGGAGGGAACAACAATCCAATCCATTGGTTTATGATACCCGGAAAGAACATCTCATTTCCCAAATAACCACCAGACAGCTTTTTACTTCACACCTTCAAGTGTAAAGGAGTTTGTTGCTCTGACTCACTAATTAATTCATAAGTTGAGAAATAATGTAATGTCACAAAACCACCAGGCGCCGTGACACAGCACTACATAAAAGAAGTGAATCAATTTACATGCCACAAGATCAGTGATTTTCAAGAATCCCCTACTAGGTTCCTGACACTTTTTTTATACAACGTCATTATTACCTGATCTTACTTTAATCTATTGGATCTTTTAACAAAAAAGAGGATAAAAAGCTCTTGGGGTTAGATCATGTACGAAAAAATGCACATCTTGAAATGTTTATAAACCGGATTTGACGAATTACAAATAAATGGCCTTCAAGTGACTTTAAAATACTATTAATGTATTTCCTTGACCATAACATGACATGATATTCACACTAGGGCTGGGCAGTTTGGCAATAAATAAATCTATGTCTATCACATGTATTTTTCTGTATCGCTTCGATGTTGAAAAACCATCGGCCGAACTGCGTTACGGCAATATTTATGTAACTTGGACAACGCTTTACATTCTGATAATTACACGTTATGTCTTGCACTAAAATGCTTACTAAAATGAGAATGAGATTTGTAAAGTATTTAAATCACACAGGAGTATACAAAAATAGGATGTATAATTTCATATATAGACTATTTATTGAATTAACAGAAAGCATGCTATATCGTATATTGTCATTTTGGTCAACGTTACAATTAGGTCTTTGTTTAGGCTAGTTTGAGTCAAAACATAGCGTACTTTTGTACAAACAGTACAAAAACACAGTTGATTTGTACCACATTCAAAGTGATGCACAATACACCTGTTGTTTCAACTACAAATTTCCTGTGACACCAGTGTCTAACATAACACTAACATGCTCACAGGAAAAGAAAAACATTCTTTAAACACTTAGTTTAAAGCGAAGGCCAGAGGTATATTTAGTTTGGCATATTAGTGGTTAAAAATACAGACCAGTTTTGGAGATAATAGAAGCAGATTGAGTACATGTCATACTCCATAGCCCCTTTCACACATGCACTGCAAACCTGAAATGATGTAGACCTCACCTGGCGGAGCTGTACGCTGTGTAATCCACGTCATGTCCTGCCTCCTGCATGCTCTACCCAGGCGCCACCCCGCATCTAAACCAAACAAGAGTATTTCCAGTAAGCAAAACCATTTATGTATATAGCCAATACACCAAAACTACAACGATTAGTACAATAAACAATTTGATGACTGACAGAAAATTAATCTGCAACAACTACAATAATTAAAAGTCATTTTTAAAACAAATCCAACTTTTGAAAAATCACTAGTTTCAGCTCCTTAGAACAAATACTTGCTGGCTTTCTTATAGTCCTTAAAGATAGTTAATTTAATATCTCTGTATTTTGGACTGTTGATTCTGAAAAACAAGTAATGTGAATATGTAAATTTTGGGCTATGGACACCAAACAATTAAAAAATAAATGTCAGTTGTAGCCCTGGGTGTTACAGTTGGACAAAACTAATAAGTTACAAGCAAAAACTGTGCAAAATACTGTATAGAGTATTATATAAAGTCACTGAAAGTGTTTGCTAGGCAGAAGCTTCATATATATATACCACAACCGATAGATGTGTTTCCTTAGTTAGTATTCCTGCTTTATATATAGTACAGGCCAAAAGTTTGAACACACCTTCTCATTCAATGTGTTTCCTTTATTTTCATGACATTTCATTTACATTGTAGATTATCACTGAAGGAATCAAAACTATGAATGAACACATATGGAATTACGTACTTAACAAAAAAGTGTGAAATAACTGAAAATATGTCTTATATTTTAGTTTCTTCAAAGTAGCCACCCTTTGCTCTGATTACTGCTTTGCACACTCACCTGAAATGGTTTCCCAACAGTCTTGAAGGAGTTCCCAGAGATGCTCAGCACTTGTTGGCCTTTTTTCCTTCACTTTGCGGTCCAGCTCACCCCAAACCGTCTCAATTGAGGTGATTCAGGTTTGGTGACTGTGGAGGCGCAGCACTCCATCACTCTCCTTTTTGGTCAAATAGCCCTTACACAGCCTGGAGGTGTGTTTGGGGTCATTGTCCTGTTGAAAAATAAATGATGGTCCAACTAAACGCAAACCGGATGGGATGGCATGTCGCTGCAGGATGCTGTGGAAGCCATGCTGGTTCAATTTGAATAAATCCCCAACATTGTCACCAGCAAAGCACCCCCACACCATCACACCTCCTCCTCCATGCTTCACGGTGGGAACCAGGCATGTAGAATCCATCCAGTCACCTTTCTCCGTCGCACAAAGACACGGCGGTTGGAACTAAAGATCTCAAACTTGGACTCATCAGACCAAAGCACAGATTTCCACTGATCTAATGTCCATTCCTTGTGTTTCTTGGCCCAAACAAATCTCTTCTGCTTGTTGCCTCTCCTTAGCAGTGGTTTCCTAGCTGCTATTTGACCATGAAGGCCTGATTTGCACAGTCTCCTCTTACCAGTTGTTCTAGAGATGTGTCTGCTGCTAGAACTCAGTGTGGTATTCATCTAGTCTCTAATCTGAGCTGCTGTTAACTTGTGATTTCTGAGGCTGGTGACTCAGATGAACTTATCCTCAGCAGCAGAGGTGACTCTTGACCCCCTTTCCTGGGGCGGTCCTCATGTGAGCCAGTTTTGTTGTAGCGTTTGATGGTTTTTGTGACTGCACTTGGGGACGGATTCAAAGTTTTCGCAATTTTCCGGACTGACTGATCTTCATTTCATAAAGTAATGATGGCCGCTCGTTTCTCTTCACTTAGCGGATTGGTTCTTGCCATAAAATGAATTCTAACAGTTGTCCAATAGGGCGGTTGGCTGTGTATCAACCTGACTTCTGCACAACACAACTATATATATATATATATATATATATATATATATATATATATATATATATATATATATATATATATATATATACTGTTTATAGAAATATATGCATCAAATTTAACTGGAGACCTAATTTAAAACTCTTTTGGGTTTAAAGTTGTAATGAAATCCCCCCTCTGTATTTGCTGAAATTGCAACCCACATTTACTTTATATCACCTGTGTCTATTGAATTAAGAGATCTACCTCTCTCTCTCTCTCTCTCTCGTTCCACCTCTCACCACACAGCGACGGACGGGGAAGCAATTTTTGCTGTTTGTTTAGTGTGTGCCTCTGGCATGGGCTGAGAGGTAAAGCTAACACAGTATGTTAAGGATAAGGGGAGGACGCAGAGGGATAGACCTGTCTGAGAGGATACTATAGAGTTGCAAATGAGCTTGTAATTAGCCCTTACACATTTGCCTGGAGGGAATTAGTGTGTGTGTGTGTGTCATTGTGTGTTTTTTAACCCATTTTCCTTAGAATAGGGGTCGACGGTGATAAGCAGATAATACTAATTACTTCTCCTCCCAATTGCTTGTTAAATGTGCTTGGTGTGGATTTATGCAGCATGGTAATAACCCCCCCCCCATTACACACACACACACACACACACACACACACACACACACACACACAGCTTTGCCTGTTGGCAAAATCAACAGGTCATTTTTATTAAACAGAAGGCTTCTGTTTAAGCTTCTAATTAATTATGCCAAGTGGGGTTCCATCATCTATGGCTCCAGCCAATGAGGCAGTGTGAGTGTGTGTGAGTGTGTGTGTGTGTGTGTGTGTGTGTGTGTGTGTGTGTGTGTGTGTGTGTGTGTGTGTGTGTGTGAATTTGTAGTACAATTTTATGGTTTGTTCTTAAAATTAAAACAGAATACAGTGACCAAACAAATAAATAAATATCCATGGAAGTACAGGTTTATATATGCTGAAGACTAAATGTCGTTCTGACAGGTTAATTAGCACCAAAAGCACTCTTTAACTGTTCCTGTTTCATCATAGTTAAACCAGAAGTTTGATTTGATAAAAATGTCAATCATCATTTGGTTGCGAGTGTCCCAATTCATGGACTGGTTTCCCTGATGTGCGCATTTCAAGACCAGTTACGTCATAACAGGCAGACATTATTTGTCTCATGTCAAATTCTGCTACAAAGCCAGTTGAAAACTTCCACTTTCTTTCACCTGAGTTTGGAGGACACAACCACCTGATGAGTTGATGAGAATTTTGATTGAGATTTAGATTTGATTTTTTCAACAGTATGTTGTAAAAAAGAGAATAAAAAAAACTTTACAATATTATATTTTATATAAAGTATATGTTAGTGGATCTAAAATCCCATATATTACTTTCTTTACCAGTATCATATCAATATAATTATATATATATATATATATATATATATATATATATATATATATATATATATATTCTTCCCTGTGCTTTTTATATCTTTGGCAGTTTTGGGCCCAAATTAACAAAGAAATAGTTGAATCTATCAACCACATCATTCATATTTGTCAATGTAATGTCGTTGTCTGAAAAGTGTTCCATATTGTAATTCTATGTTGTTTAAAGTTAAACAGAGCACCGGTTTTTGCTATCAATTTCAAAATAAAAGTCAGAAAAACCCGAAATTGTGGCAGATGATTACAGTAGCAGTTAGAAGTGGTGCTATGCTATCAGACATTATGGTGTGACATTC
Source organism: Percina caprodes (assembly GCA_013375575.1). NCBI lineage: Eukaryota > Metazoa > Chordata > Actinopteri > Perciformes > Percidae > Percina > Percina caprodes. Next base: position 2,942,785 of record JABXJD010000028.1, on the reverse strand, counting down.
GGTAACAGGAAAACATGTAATTTAAATGGCCTTGATGCTACACATTTATTCACTTAAGCAGGGGGTAAACTATCAATAACAATTGCATGATAAGTGATATCAAGATTTTCTATTTTACAAAGACATACAGTAAAAGATATGACATTTATAGGACCCCCCCCCCCCACCATTCCACAAACACATACATAATCTGTTCATCCCATTGCTATCTTATTATTTATCCTGTTCTAACGGCTTGAGAGCGCTTAAGCAGACTTTGGTTCAGTCTGACCTCAAAGTGTTAAACAGATTGGGTCGGGAGGGATTTAATGAAGGTGGTATGGTGTGGTGTTGTGTGTGGTGTGGTGTGGTGTGGTCAGTGGTGCAAAATGTCTGAAACTTGGAGGGGTTAGATTAACTGTGAACGTGATCTTCCCTGAGCTCATTTATCCCCTTCTGTGCTAAACAAGTGTGGCTGACACACACACAGTCACACCTACCCCCTCTTTCCATTAGCCCAACAATCCCACCTGGTATTTTAATCTAGATTTAGGATCTAACACATATCAAATGATTTCTGCTAATGAAGTAATTCTATATGCTTTTTATACTCTTAACTCCACTGAACAGCATCCCAGGAACAGATTTGGAAAGCGTCCTCCGTGACTGATGTTGGAAGGATTAGTCGACAAGTTGACTGAAAAATATTTTTTGTCAATTTCTAATTAATTGCTTAAAGTAATTTACCTAGTAGCCTACATATTTGCTAAAAACCTATCCAGATAACAATAATTTCATTAGCCAACTCTGGCATATTTACAGTGAGGTGGAAACTGAAAATGTTAATTAATGTGCCCGAAAATATATGAATGAATGAATGAAACATGAAACATATGATTAAATTTCAGCTGCTCAGATGAGATGTCTTATATTATTGTAAATTAAATTTGGGTTTTGGGCTGCTGATAGGATTTTTTTTTTTCATATTGTAACTTGTAGTAGGTTGCACTCTTTGTCAGACACACACACACACACACACACACACACACACACACACACACACACACACACACACACACACACATACACATACATCTCATCAGACTCATCAGACCAAAGCACAGATTTCCACTGATCTAATGTCCATTCCTTGTGTTTCTTGGCCCAAACAAATCTCTTCTGCTTGATGCCTCTACTTAGCAGTGGTTTTCCTAGCTGCTGGACTAAACAATGAGGAAAATAATTTTACAAAGTGGTACAACATTTGATTAATAAATATATTAGTTACATCCCTGACTAAACAATGCAAAACTGAGACTATATATCATTTTCTTGTTTGAAACTGTAAGTTTTTTTGTTTGTTTTTTCTAACTGCGGTACTGAATAAATGCCATAATTGGCGATTGGCAAAACGCTCTCAGATGAAGCCAGTCATAATTATAACGTTGAGAAAAAATTCATTAGGAGTAAAACTCCCTTCATACGGCTGAACAACCTTTTGTATTGCTTAAATACTGAAAACAATTTGATCCATGTAAATATTTAAAAAATCTGAAAACATTTTATACTGAGATGACTTCTAATTTGATTCTCATATGGACTTTTTTTTGTGATTACATTTTTTTCTTATGGACTTTTTAATTAGAAAAGAATCCTAATTAAGCATACACAAATTGTGACTCCAGATGTTCACAGATCAGCACCCAGTGTCTAGCAAGCTCAAAATTTTATTCTACACAGATTTTTAGAAGGATTTTGAGCCACTTCGCCTTATTTTAAACCAGATTATCCTTCACCTGACTGCAACCTTTATGCAAAGCCTCACATTCACTCCAGGGTTTAATCTATGTCTGCCTTCAGAGGCGTTTATTGTTGACTTTAAGTGAAATTGTTAATTCATGTCTATAACTTAACAGGCTTTGGTCCACTGATGCTTGGCAAAAGTCACATACATATATTTCCTTTAAGCTATGATGTGTAAATGAAGTGCAACATGTTTACATTATAGTTGACAGATGCTTACAAGATCCTTAACCTGATTAACAAGGAAATGATCCTAACATTATTAAGACACTGAGATCAGAAGGATTGAACTGGGCAGCAGATCATTAATTCCCTGTCCTGGAGTTGCCCCGCTGTACATCGATGTCTAGGGGCGTTTTTATCATGTCTTGGCCTGGCAAGAGGTCGCTGAGGATAATCTTTAGATGCAACTATGTCTGTTTTAATTACATAGTTAATGTTATAATTAGTTGCTCGGGGATAACTACAGCATTGTGACCCGACGTCCTCTCGTCCAAATGTCTGTGATTCCAATTTCCATGACCATAAGCCCACAATTTAATTTTGCATTTAAGTGTGTGGCAGAGTAACTGTTCCATATTACTGCTTTTAAATTTTCACTAATCTATAAAAGCAAAAATTACCTAATTTCTTGGGAATTTGATTACATTTTCTTATGTTTTTTTTCTGTAGCGCGCTACCTCACACTCCACATATACTTTCCTCACCATCTCCTCCTGAGGCAAAGCTCCACCAGATCCGTCCTATCAAATAACCATATCCTCGCTTGTTTGCTCACTGCAGTATTCCTGGCAGTCAGTGTATCCTCAGGCTAAGCCAAACAAGCTGATCTCCCAGTCACCTCTGTACACACTACCCCCCACTAAGAGGCTAATAGTCGGGATGTTTAATCCTTCTCAAAACAACTACAGAGATGCTAATTGTATCTACCTATAAATACAAGTTGACTCCGTGTCCTCTTTCTTTATTTGGCACTACCCTGGAAACCTGGAACTGCGCACCGGCTTCTCTTAACCATTTCCCCAAATACCAGGAAAAACGCAGTTATATAAGAGAGGCAGCGGATAGATGCTGCGAGTGTCAATTAACCTGCCACCGTTTGAAACAGGCAGTGAGCGCACGGAGCGTTACGCACGGTTGGATACATCATTTCATGCGCCTTGTGAACATTTCATAGCTTTTTGGTGAGCTACTGAAAAGCAACTAGCCGAGATGTTCCCACTGCCGATGTTCACACCGGACCAGGTCGCTCGGGTGTGTGAGAACTTGGAGGAGACCGGCGACATTGAGCGCCTCGGTAGGTTCCTGTGGTCCCTGCCAGCCGCAGTCCCTGGCTCCGCCGGGGAAGCGCTGAACCGACATGAGTCGGTGATGCGAGCGAGAGCGCTGGTCGCCTTCCACGGGGGAAACTTTGAGGGTCTTTACCAGATTCTCCAGAGCCACAGGTTTACGCGCGAGTCGCACGCCAAGCTTCAAGACCTGTGGCTGGACGCGCACTACCGAGAGGCGGAGAGGCTTCGAGGGCGGCCGCTGGGCCCAGTGGAGAAGTACCGGATCCGCAAGAAGTTCCCCCTGCCCCGCACCATCTGGGACGGCGAGCAGAAGACGCATTGCTTTAAGGTAAACACAATGTAGTGACACGTGCTGTGGTGCTATACTTTAACCCACATGGTTGCTTGTTAAGGTTTGATGTAGTGGGAGCTTGGTACAACACACGTGTTCCATCGTTTTGGGGCTAAAATGTAATTGATCAGGCGTTTATCCGGGCCCCATAACATGCATTTAGATTATGTGAAACTGCATCTTAACTTTGGAAACTTGACCACCAGTTGCTTTTAACCTGATGCATTAAGCAGCCTGGTATTTGAGCTCTTAAGATGATAATGGTCAGAGCTGTGGTTATCCTTCTGCCGTGAAGACTAAACTACTTTAGACATGGTGGCCTGTGGCAAGATCAGAGATCAATATTTTCTGATGCTTTGACATACTGTTAAACAATTTCAGACAAATTCTGTCTCCAAAAGATGCCAAAACTAATAGTTTAAGCACCAACTATTCTTGTCCATTCAAAAGTGTTATTTTTTGTCATTCCCATATTTGTCTCATATATGATTGGCTATAGTCATATATTTGAAAGAACTTTATAAATGATGTCACACATATTTTATTTATCTGTATGTCTAATATGTTTTTTTGTTAAAATCGTCACTTAAGCAGAATTTTCTTTTTATAATCTATTTTCTTGCTGTAAAATTTACTGTGGGCAGCTACATTGATTTCCCCACAGGGGTCCATAAAAGTTGAAACTAATTCTAATTTAGTTAGTATCTACGTTTTTTTTATTTTTATTTTTTAAATGTGAACTCCACTTTACCTGGCTATGAGCACAGACCTGCAAGAGTCAGTCAGTCATCTATATGCTATCCAGGAGACAATATTGAGATATTTATTCCATGTTCAAAGAGCAACATTTGCAGTGCATCACCTGCAGATTACTGGTGCAAGCACCATGTGTTTTTGGAAGCAGGCATTTTGTATGTTTTACCTTAAAGTTATGATAACACCGCTACATTTCACAACAGAGGAATGCACTTAAAGGATTAAAAGATTAAAATAATAAAAAGTGTATGTGAGAAGGTAAAAAAGCATGTACCTTGCCTTTTGGGTATGTGTATTTATGTGTGTGATCTCCCTCATCTAGCAGGGTTTGTTCATATGAGTAGTTAATCTTTAATGCCAAACCTCAGGAGGGATAGCCTCTCTAACTGCCTATTAAGCCCCTTAACATGATCCAATTTAGTGGCTATAAATTCTTATGTATACTTCTACTGTAGAATCATCTACTGTATTCATAAATCCAGTAATGCGATTATATTGCGCATCATATGAGAGTGATATGATTGTGGTTTAATAGGATATCAAAACACCATATGGTGTCTTTTCAAAGTGCTTTTCCATGCTAATAAAGTATTGTACTTTGTATTGTCTACTTAACAGGGGTAATACAACATATGCAAATATTCCATATATTTCTCTGTGTTTTCCAGGAAAGAACTCGCAGTTTGTTGAGAGAGTGGTACCTCCAAGACCCCTACCCCAACCCGTCTAGGAAACGCCACTTGGCACAGGCCACAGGGCTCACACCCACACAGGTCGGCAACTGGTTCAAGAACCGCCGTCAAAGAGATCGTGCTGCATCTGCAAAGAACAGGTATGTCTAGAATTACAAGATTATGCTGATTATGAATAAAAAAAGAAGGAAAGAGAAAGAAAATCGAGCACATGGCAAATCTAGTTTTGCTGCTTACAATTACAGATTAAATTTGTGAATTAAGAACCACCAATTGGCCTTTGGTATAATAGGTTATGGTTTGCTAAAACGCAAAACAACTGATATTTTTGCAGCTTTGATACATGTAAAAAAAAAAAAAAAAAAATCTGGGACCCCACTCTCATCTCCCTCATCTCTCCCTCCACCCAGAATGCAGCAGGATCCTTCCCTCCTGCCCTCTGGGAGCTCACCTGATGGCTCCCTTCAGGACCGCCGTCATCACCCACACTTGTTGCCTCCCTCCCCTCGCCACCTAGGCAGCCCGGAGGCCAGCGACTGTAGCACAGAGAACGAGCGCAGAGGAACAGGAGCCTCTACCCCAGAGATCTCCGTCAGCAGCGACAGCGAGTTTGAGTCTTGAGATGATAAAGACTCTCGCTCTCTGCAGAGGCGGGAGCAACATCTCTTATCAGACTCAGATAAGGACACTTGAACTGTCTGTGTGGACACACTGGAGGTGTTCTCAGTGGGAGGAGGATGAAGCCACTTGATGTGGCTGTGAGTGGACATTGTATGGCAATGATATGCAAAAAAACAAAAACATGCACTTCAAAAAAAGCACATGACCTCAACTGTTATATGAATTAGTTTACTGCTGACCATGGTCTTTAGATAATGTGAATATTAATATTTCAAGTTTTGATACTGGTCATTATCTAATCTACATCATTCTTTTGTATGTAAATTGTGAGGACACAACAAACAATGGCTTGAGTAGGCCTTTCTCTATGTAACTACATCTACATGCACATTAATAACTTGATTATCTTCATATTACAGCAATTTGCCAACTTTGTAAAATGCCATTAAAGCAATTAAACATTAAATTACAGTACAGGCATAAGCATAACCTAGACTTTTGCTCTATAACTCAATGTATTTGATCAAAAACTTAAACAGTTTGAACAGATGTCCAAAATTCACCTTTTAATGGCACTAGTAAAAGGCAAACAATGTAAACCTTTAAAAATTGCATTATTATTACCTTAATACTGTTATTCAGAGTGATCAGGTTATCATGTGCATGTAAACATAGTGACTGACTAGTTCAAAACATGTCACTGCCTTAAAAATGAACTAAGGGCATCACTCTTTTACAATGCAAAAACAAATAATAACATAAGACAGTCTTCATGTAACTAATGATGCAAATGTGCTGCTTAAAATACAATGAACCAGCTGTGTTTTACCTGTTCACGTCTCTTTTGGTTAGTGTTTAAAATATGTAGGGTTTTTGTAAACGCTCCTGAGCTGCTCTGATAAATTCCTGCAGGAGCTGAAACAGAAAAGATGAGACAGCGAGAATGTAAAGCACTAATCAGTCTTAACTCAATGTGCCTATTACATTCGAGAACAGTGAGACTTAGTGGGATATGATTGTGTCCTCATGTCAGAACAACACACTCATAGGCCTACTGTTTGCTGTCTTTCTTACAACCATCATTTCTCACACACTAACATTGCATTTCAATGGAAATATGTATTTTGTAAATGTTTAATGTAAATAAATGAACCTATTTTTATCCAAAGTAATAATGACTAACTGTATTTATAAGTTCAAAACTGTATTATGGCAGTAGAGCAATGAAATGTGATAGAACTCGTATTATGGGCCATATACAGTCCTTCACTTTAACTGAGAGAGAATCCCCAAATTGGCTTGATGAACATAAGAGCTACATAGTGTAGGTGGCATGGTGCCAGTCAGTTGTTTGTGTCCGCTAGAGCACCAACCTGAGGCACTCTTGTGACAACTAATGTCTAGTTGTATGTGTCGTCTGGACAAGTATGAGAACCATATAATTAAAGCCCTAGTCAGTCCTCTGAAAAGCTGTCATAGATACACTTCTAGATTAAGACGACATTGGTGCAACAGCCTTTAAAAAAGAAGGAACAAAAAGAAAACACAATCGTGCAGCATGAATTTATCCAACAATCCAATTTTATTACTGCAATTCCGTTATGTTTCACTGGAAAAGTATTTTTGTTTTCATGTTCTGAGATTTAATGTAAATCCTAACATATCATTCACCTCCAGTTTAAACTTGCAACGGGTGTTGTTGATTATGTTGTCACCAAGTCCATTGAAGGTAAGGGACGACAACATAGAACACAATCTGTGTCAATTCAGATCAAAATAAATCCTGGGTCTGAACTTACATTTACATTACCTAACACAAGCTGAGACAAATGCAGAGCTACAATTGCAAATACTCTAATTACAAACAGTAATGGCACACCTGAACTTAAACTGAGTACATACAAAACTAATGACTATTGACACAGAACCTTTACTCTAGCTTATCTCTAGCTGATTATGTCATAAACTACAACATATTATTCCCATGTAGTCATGGCCCTGTTCACAAAATGTTAACACATTTTGTCAAAGCAGGAAAAGCACACGTGTAGGTAATAACATTAACAATGGCTGGGTACACCTGTGTTGGCAAGTCAAATGTATGCAGTAAAAAAGGTCTATTCCTTTTCAGTTTCAATTCACATATGCCCTAGTTGTTAAGGCCCACATGTTAGCAAATTATGTACAAATCCAACAGACAAAGAGCAACATTGATATTCAGTTTTTGGCCACCTCATGAATCTGATTCCAATATTCATGCTCCTTTTAGCTCTGTTTAAGTCTCCTTTGCTGCTAGTTTAAATGACTGAATATGTTTAGCGGCTAATTTAAAAGCTAAAGCTTTGCTTTGCTTTGTTGTAGACTAGCTGACGTTAGCTAGAGTAACATTACAGTGGTTTTATCAGAGCTTTTCACTTAGAATATAGCACTAATGTTAGTTTATTTCTTTAGTAATCACAGTTTCACATTTAAAACTTTTGCACTGATGATTAGCATACAAGTTAGCCATCTTAGCTAATGCTGCAAACTACTGTCAAGTCATTAGCATGTTTCTCTTGTGAATAACATTCAAGCCACACTTTAAAAAAATACACTTACCCCTGTTTTAAGGACATTTCCAAGGTTTTCAAAATATTCGTCAACCCAGCTTGAACGTAAAAATGTTGTTTCTGCTGCACAGTGGAGAAGATTTGAACAGTTTACTAAGCTAGCTAGTAGCAACCGGTTGCATCTGTTTACAAAACAAAACAAAAGATGGCGGCCGGAAGTGACATATAACTTCTTGCTCTTTTTGAAGGCCAATGATAGAAAATAAGGGGCCATAAATACAATTTGGTGTCTATATGAACACATACCATCATAGAATAATACAAAATTGGAAGCAATTTAAAAAACATACAAACTTAAAAGTGCTTGGACAATTAAAAATAATAATAATGACAAGTAAAAAAACAAATTATTATTCAATAGGTTAGGCCTATGTAGAAATAACTTACGGAGCTAAACAAGACAACATATTTTAATTAGTTTTATAATTTCATCACATCAAAATGAAAGAAAATAAGCATATACATGTCTTGTTTAGGTCTTATGTTTGTGTGGAACTTGAAAATGAGCAGTCTAAGGAAATGTCAACATTAAAAAAATTGTAAATGCTTCATTCAAACCACTACCTGTTTCTCTCAAAGAAGTGTTTAGTAGGTCCTCCCCCACTCCTCTGACCACAGAAAATGGGTGATCATACATTTAGCAATCCCGCCCACACTGGGAGGAGTAACAAGAAGACTTCTGCTTACCTGTCAGTTGTAGTCACTGCTAAATCCATGCGCAATATTCTTGAATTTGTCATTTGTTAGTCAGACCCCTTTCCTGACAGAGGGGAAAATCTTTATTGTTCAAGTATGGACAGCGCTGGGAGAAAAGTGGTGGTCTGTGACAATGGGACAGGGGTAAGTCAAATAGTATCCATATTTTGCCATACACTAGCTAGACAGCCTATTAATGGTTATTGTCTTTCTTATCTTCCAGTACATTTTAAGCTTGTTAAAATTATTGTGTTATCTTCAACCTGTCCCACTGTTTTTTATGCAACCTGCACCAGCTGTGTGAAACATGGGTTTCATTTAAAGTGGTTACTCTAAAAAGTTCAACGTTTGCTTCTGGATGTGTAGTGTAACATCTGAAGGGTGTGAACCTGTGTGCATACTGCAGCCTTGAATCTACATCTGTCTGAACTTGTCACTCTGCCTCTAATGTGCACACACACAGCCATAAATGGTTGTGATGCTTTGAAATGAGCAACTATTGGACGAAAATAAGGAAATGAGATTTGAGATACTCAAACGTCAGGAGTGGCTCAATACAGTGTTGTGGCATGCAAATGTTGATATATGTTAGGACAAACATGATTTTTGAGCCATACCGGCAGGCAGAATCCTATTTGTATCCATGTTTGCCTCTGCTTGGAATGTATTGCATCCTACCAGGCTAAAGAATGTGTCTATGGCCACAAAGACAAGTTGAGACACTACAGTATGAGGTGTTGTCATGATAGGAAGGGGAGCAACAGTGAATTGCAGACCATTTAAAAGCAATGTAACAACATGTGTTTCCCCGTGCTTGTCGAATAAATTATTACACGTGCTTTTACAAAAGTTAATGAAATTGCATTTGCGTTGCCTGATAAATAATCTGGTAAATGCATAATGATAATAAACTCTGGGACAGTTTCCTGCAGTTTAAGTCTAGTGCCGGATTAAACTGAATAGAACTGATATATAAACTGGAAATTATCCATTACAAAAGGCTTTAGTGCAGGAGTACAAAAGTTCTCCATCGATTCAAGGATATACTTTTAGTTTTAGTATAGTTTAGTTTATTAAAACAAGAACTCTATTTATACACACAGAAAAAAATCTACTAATGTGTTTCACTCTCACATCCCTCCCCAGTTTGTCAAGTGTGGTTTTGCTGGATCCAACTTCCCAGATCACATCTTCCCTGCCATGGTGGGTCGACCACTCATACGATCAACCACCAAAGTGGGCAACATTGAGATAAAGGTGAGATTACTTTTATTAAGCTGGCTTTATTTAGCATGTAACTGGATTGCACTTGAGATAAACAACAACAGGATGATAAAAGGGTTGTAAAACTATCTGTCACTTATTAACACCAACTCTCATCCAGCCTCTAATAACAAAAATTGTTTATGTGGGTGGATTCTATTTAAAGCAAAGGGGAATGACAGCCAAGACTGTAAGACTTTAAGACTGTAAAACTAATTCAACACCTGACCTTCCTGCTCTTCTTACTTCTCAGCTCATACATACCAAATTGTCTTAGAACTGTACACCTGTCAGCAGCCTAAGACACAGTTAACTGTATATCCTCATCTAACCTGAGGTTGTGACCTTCACTCTTGTAATCCTCACAGGATTGCACAGTCTGGTTATTCTTTGATCATATATTACCTAATTTAAATATTGTATTCAGGGCCCGAACACCAACAACGGCGAAGACCCTATTAAAACTGAAGGAATTATTCCTTCTTTCTTCTGGCAAATAAATCACCTTTTTGAGGGGCTTAACACCAAAATTGGTGGTCACATCAAGTCTGGTAAACATTTTCGTATTTTAAGGGTTTTGGGAATAAAAAATGGCTTGCTAGCGCCCCCTGCCAAACTTAAGAAATTGAGCCCCTGCAGTACTAACGTAGACTAACAAAACCTGGCACACATATGAGGCATGTCAAGACGTACATAAAATGTCATTGGAGCCATCCCCTAAAACCAACAGGAAGTCCGCCATTTTGAATGGAAAGTTTGAAATTCGTGCAATGTTGGCCATTTCCACATGTCTTACTTTAACAAACTCCTTCTAGAGATTTCATTTGATCGACTTCAAATTTGGTCTGTGCCATCTTAAGACGTTAAAGATGAAAAGTTATTAAAAGAAAATTGTCCAAGTGGCTCAAAACTTTTTGAAGAGTCCAACAGTGAGAACATATAAAGGCTGATATTTACTCAAGTGGCAACAGGAAGTAGGCCTAAAAGTCAAGGTGCTATACTTTAACAAACGCCTAGAGATTTCATCGGATCGACTTCAAATTCAGTCTGTGTCATCTAAAGACCTTAACGATAAAAATATATTAAAAGCAAAACTAGCCTTATATGACAAACGTCATCCAATTCACATGAAACTTATAATGTGCGGTCTACATGTGATACTGAGCTGCCCCCTATACTTCAACCATGCCCACATACCCAGTACTCAGGCCACGCCCCCTTTCATTTTGCCCTGATGCTTTGGCCACACCCTCTTTCACAGCTATTGAACTGTATGAAGTAGAATCTTGTGTGAGGTATCACTAAACTCAGCAGGAAGTTTCTTTTCATTGGTGACGATTTGCAGTGTCTAAGCACTCAACACGTGCAAATGCATGGCTGCAAGGAGCTGTGTCCGCCAGAGGAGCAAGGGCCCGTCCAACGCTGCTTGCAGCTTTAATTTTATATAGTTCTTGTAAGGCTGCTTGTGTTAAGACAATGATAACCATTAATGTATATTATTCAAACTATGTCATGGAAAAAAGCATTGTTTTGGTATCCATGCCAAAATGAAGGTATCATATTTGCACCGGCATTGGAATTTTAGAAAAAAAATACCCAGTCCACATCCTTTTTGAACAAAGCAAGGCAAAAACAGAAAATATTCAGACTAACTGTAGAGTTCACACTTTTAGCATCACTCAAAAATTAAAAAAGATATGGGATATGCTTTAAATGTCCCCCTTTCCATAAAAAGGAACATTTCCTAATCCTGTATTTATAAATTGATGGACATTTTACAGGACTTGATGGTGGGTGATGAGGCCAGTGAATGCCGCTCCATGCTTGAGGTCTCCTACCCCATGGAGAACGGTATGGTGCGCTCCTGGGAAGACATGCTCCACCTGTGGGACTATACCTTTGGTCCTGACCGCCTGGACCTCAACCCATCGGAGTGCAAGGTAGAACACAGCTGGACAGATGTTGCAGGAGTGTCTTAGCTAAATATTGTGAGCATCTGTTATGGGAATTTGCAAGAAGCCCACAATGTCAACCTTTCAAAATAAAGCTCAACAACATATATAACTATTCTAACACCACACGAAGTAACAAAATAAAAAATGCCCTTATTTTAATTAATTCTACATATGTATGTTTTGAAGCATTATCCTATTCTCCAGTATTATCCTCTCTGTCTATAACCGACAAGAATTTAAAAAATATTTAAAAGTTTCATACCATGCCTGGAAAAACATAAAAAGCCTTTTAAAAACATTGACAGTTTGTATTTCATTTTTTACATCTTCAAGATCCTGCTGACTGAGCCGCCGATGAACCCCACCAAGAACCGGGAGAAGATCACGGAGGTCATGTTTGAGAAGTACCAGTTCCACGGCATTTATGTGGCAATTCAGGCTGTGCTCACTCTGTATGCTCAAGGTAAGACATCCCAACTCAATGAGAAATTAATATGTAATGGATTAAATCCTTTGTTCATTTTAACTTTTTGATCTGTGTGATCTTGGTGTTGTTACTGAGAGCAAATGTTATGGTTGTTTCAGTGCTTTAAGACACAAGAAATCAAACTTCTAACTTCTTTTTTTCTTGTTCAGTCTGACCTTTAGGATTATTAGAATTTCTTCATAAAATACTCTTTCGTATAATAATATTTAATATTATATATATTTTATTTAGTTATATATACTATGTACAGTATGTACAGTAGGTTGTGCACAGTATCTATCTATCTATCTATCTATCTATCTATCTATCTATCTATCTATCTATCTATCTATCTATCTATCTATCTATCTGTTGGGAATCAATCTTGTTTACAGGTTTGCTGACCGGCGTGGTCCTCGACTCAGGGGATGGTGTCACCCACATATGTCCGGTATATGAGGGCTTTTCTTTACCCCACCTCACACGACGGCTAGACATCGCAGGACGTGACATCACACGGTACCTTATTAAGGTGAGCTGGGAGACACTCAGTTCAGGGTTTGGAACGTAGGAGTCCTTATTTTTTCACCCAGCAGTTTTCCTTGGATTAGGGTGGCACCTAAATCATGGTTGCAGCTGTCGCCATGGTCCTGCAATGCGCCCTGCTAAACCCTGCTAAGCTCTGCAGTGCCCTGCAGTGCCCTGTTATGCCTTGCAGTTCCCTGCTATGCCCTGCTAATCCCTGCAGTGCCCTGCTACGCCATGAACTACTACTACTATTTCTAGTCAAATATTATTGCCACTGTTCATCACACACCCAACTGGCACCGTCAGACACAGCCTACCAAGAGCCTGGGTCTGTCCGAGGTTTCTCCCTAAAAGGGAGTTTTTCCTCGCCTCACTAAATGCTTGCTCTTGGGGGAATTACTGGAATTGTTGGGTCTTTGTAAATTACAGAGTGTGGTCTAGACCTACTCTATCTGTAAAGTGTCTTGAGATAACGCTTGTTATGATTTGATACTATAAATAAAATTGAACTGAAATTGAAGTGAATATTGCAAGTGAAAACAAAATAGGAAAATGAGACAAACTGAAAATACTGATAATATTAGTAAAATATTAGTAAATTCTGTTGGCAAACATACATAAAAGAAAAAATGACAAAAACACTTACCTTTTATCTTACGGCCATCAGCTCCTGCTTCTCCGCGGTTACGTCTTCAACCAGACAGCAGACTTTGAGACTGTGCGCATGCTGAAGGAGAAGCTCTGCTATGTCGGATACAACATCGAGCAGGAGCAGCGCCTGGCCACAGAGACCACCTTCCTGGTGGAGGAGTTCACGGCATGTGTCATGTGTCTATATTAAAAACTGATATTATAAAGTCTATGGTTCAACATTTTGGGAAATATATTTGTTTTTCCTGCCATAAGTTAGATGAGAAGATCAATACAACTCATGCATCTGAAAGTGGCATCAGTTTTCTCATCTAACTCTTGGCAGGAAAATAAATAGCCTACATGTTTTCCCCCACGCGTTTTTTTGAACATGTCTGATTTCAGTGCCTTACATGTATGAAAATACATTGTTGCCAAGGGCGTAACTTTGGGTTCAACATTGGGGGTTGAATTGTTCTTCAACAACTTATGCCTTCACTGCATCAAATCATAGCGCAAATGTCTTCATTTATGTAAAGGAATTTATAAAAGAGTTTTGGGGTGGGTTGCACTGAGCACTTTTGATTATTGTTTTCCCCAGTAAATCACGCCTATGATTGTGGCACACTGCAATGCACAATGCTGCCATGTTGTTCACCTGTAAAACTAAAATCGTTGCCTATGTGTAGTGCAGCTCCCTGACGGCCGGCAGGTGAAGGTGGGTGGAGAGAGGTTCGGGGCACCTGAAGCTCTCTTTCAGCCTCATCTCATCAATGTGGAGGGAGCAGGAGTGGCTGAGCTGCTGTTTAACACCATCCAGGCTGCAGACATTGACCTCAGGTCTGGGTCTCCTCACTGCTGTCTCTAATTATGCCCTAAAGAAGATAAACAGCGGATGGAGACAAACAAAGTATTTCTTTTACACCATTTACCATCTGATTTTCTGTGCAGGGCAGACTTCTATAAGCACATTGTTCTGTCCGGAGGGACCACCATGTACCCCGGACTTCCATCCAGGCTAGAAAGAGAGATCAAGCAGCTCTACCTAGAGAGGGTGCTGGAGGGAGACACTCAGAAACTATCAGTAAGAACTTTAATATTCACTCCCAATATTTCAATACTGCTTTTCTGGAGAATAATAGGATTGTTTTGTTACTGTTGTTTCCAAAGGCAATAATAAACTGTCAAACTATAAATTACAAAAAGGTTAAAATTAAGGAAATGTCACCATTTACAATGATAACCAAGGATTAATTTTATAACCACTGACATTTTACTTTTTTGTCATTGTTAACCCAATATTATACGGTAATATTTGTTGCATTTATTGAGAATATATTTTGTTAATAGGATTATTGTGATGGATATTTTAAAATAGGTTTTCCTACTGCTGTTGCAGGAGTGGTTTCATCTGGTGCTATAACACACATACAGAGAGCATAAAAGCATGTAGAGAACTGTGTTTCAGTCACCTGTTCTTTCTTGTTTCTTCACCTGTTCAGAAGTTTAAGATCCGCATGGAGGACCCTCCCCGGCGTAAACACATGGTGTTCATGGGCGGAGCAGTGCTGGCCAACATCATGAAAGACAAGGAGTCCTTCTGGCTGAGCAGGGCAGAGTACGAGGAAAAAGGCCTGGGAGTGCTGCAAAAACTGGGAGTTGGAGTCAGATAAAACATAAATACTTAAAAAGGAAAACAACCTAACTTAGACGTTTCAATTTTTTTTATCAATTTTTGTATTTTTGTATCACTTAATAGCCTGGCATGCTGAATGAAAATTGTTCTCAATGTACCTTTATGACTGCTGGTGTTGATTAATCAATTTGTCGATTAACAAAGAATTGACAAAACATTTTTTTGATTGACATTCATCAAATTCTCTGTTTGAAAAGTAAATGTATTACTTTATGAGTTTTGGACTGTTTTGTGACAGAACAAAATGTAATAGATATTTTTTAAACAATTGCTTAATTAACAAATATCTGACAGATTAAATAGTATTACCAATAACTGTTAGTGGCAGCTTTACAGTCCCTGCTGAGGTGTACAGCATGTACAGCAAATCTCAGGTATCCATTCATTTGTTTGTTACTTCCTGAAACTTTACCACACTTTTTTCAATACAGTGTGACTACTAAATAAGCAATTTGAGTGTTGTTTTCTGTCATTTCAAATGGGATTTAACCTTATGCAAGGCTCACAATGTGACACAATTTATAACTTCTCATGTGAGTGAAATTCTGTCCATAAATTAAAAAAATATTTATTACATCCAATGAGACAGTCTGCTTTGTAAAAGGCTGCTGTAAACAATGTAAAACACCAGTGACATGTGAAAATGTTTGAAAATTGTAAGTAACCTGTTAAACTAGACTGAAGGAACAAAGTAGCTTTTTATTTATAGTTATTTCATAAAAGATTAAAAAGAATACAACTAATCTGTATGGATTTAGTTGTTTTTTTGTTGTTGCGTTTGGGCAATATAGGTCCTAATATTTAAGGATTTAAGGAACAAACATGCTAATTAAGCCTTGTGCAAGCAGCGCTTTCTTTGATTTGGTAAAAGCTGAAATACCAAAATAAAAGACCAAAATATCAAATCTGTAAGGATGTCAACGTTAGAAACCACAAATCTTGAATTAATTTGGGGATGGTGGTAAATGCAGGAGATAAAGTAATGTTATTTGCTGCCCTCTGGTGGTTGAGTGTTTTTAAGACATTGAAACACATTCACAATCTCACTACAAAAAACTGGATGTAACAACATTGTGAACAGATATTGCAATTTTTATTGCGATACTGAGTTACCTGACAAAATACAGTAATATGTTTTCACACTGAAAAAAAAAGAAATAGTGAGCTCTTACTATGAAAACATGCTTCACACACACACACACACACACACACACACACACGCACACACACACACACACACACACACACACACACACACACACACGCAGAACCTTCAGTTAAATGAAAAAGCATGCAATTATGTTCAAAACACATCTCAAAATGAACCTCCTCAGCTGACTTAAAAACTCCAGATATGTTGACGATCCAAACTTTGATATCTACCCAACAAATTGAACAATTAAAAGTTAGTTTAAAATACACAATATGATAATTGATAATGACACTGTCAACAGTCAGTTGATCATGATGACTTGCAGCAGGAGTCACCAGAATTTGGTGACGTTTACATTTACATTCCACCAGTCACCGCGAGGTCCTGGTTAATTGGTCTGACTGTACGCTCAGTCCAAGTTGTAACGCAGTGTTATTTTACAGTACGGCCAAGAGAAACAGTAGAACTCAAAAGCAGTGAATTCATACGTGAAATGAATGCATTTGTGAAAGGATTAAAGTCTGACTTGGAAAAAGATTTGATTACATTCAGTAAATCTGATGCAGGTTGTCTCGGTGTGTAGATTTAATTTTTTTCTCACATGGTTTAAAAAAAAAAAAAAAAAGAAGAGAGCTGATGCTGTTCTATCACTTCCCTCCTACTCACCCATTACTCCACCTGCCAAAAAACACTTTAACAGAATACACGAGCAAGGAGAGTCTGCGCTTTTTCTCAAAAAGCAAAAATGAAATGGTCTCTGTGGGTGATCCTAAAAATAAACAACCGATTTAAAGCTTCCTTCTTATTTCTTTTGAAGTAAATGACCTCTCTTTATCTGTGTTTCTTTTTTGTCACTTTGGTTTTTTGTTAAACTGTATTCCAGGGGGCAAAGAAAGGTTTGTATCCCCAAACCCTTTAACAACATGGTTCCATCCGACTTTTACAAATAAAAGTGAAGTTCTAAAACATCCAGGTGTTCTTTTAGATTTTGCCTAGGACTATACTGTGAAAGGGTTACATCACCATGGTGGACAATTTGCCTTCTAGTGTGCATACAGGAAGTGATTTTGTTTCCAGGCAACAGTAGTCTCACAGAATTTGTCTTTGGATTTGAGCCTCTTCACGTTTTAATGATGTAATCCCTTCATGGTATAACTCTGGGTTCATGTTTCAAATAACAACCAAATCCATTTATTACACATATTTCCATGTCACAAATAGTAGTACACTCCTTTACACCAGCAGCCACACTGAGTGGTACATAGTACAACTTTTGGCAACAGTCCCTATGTTGGTCCTGCTGTGCTCTGCATGTTGATCCATTTAGGAAAGAGTTTACCATTAAAGGTCTGCTCCTAGTCTGCAGAAGGGCTGTAGTTTTTCACAACAAGTCCTGACCCACGACGAGACACAACACACCGCCGGAGAGTAAGAGACAGAACAAGAGAGAGAACGAGAGAGAAAGAGAGAGCAACCATCCATCTCCTCCTCCTCCCTCCTTCCTCCATTCCTCCCACTCACTCCTCACACACCGACTCGCTCAGGTCCACGGCGCCACCTCTGGTGAGCCGCCGCATCTTGCTGAAGTCGTGGTCGGTCCTCAGGTAGGAGAGCGAGGGGCCTCCCTCGCTGTGGCTGGCCAGGTCCTGAGGCTGGGCGTGAGGCGGCAGGGCCCTCATCTCGCCGCCACTGCGCCAGTACAGGGTGTATTGCTCCGGGTCGGACACTTCGAAAGTGGCGGCACACAGCTGCGCCAGGGCCTGGCTGGTCTCCCCGGCTCTCCACTGCAACGTCCGCACGGCGCTCCGCTCCCCGTCCTGGAACAGTATCCGAACGCACCTCTGGAGGGAGGAAGTCAGGGAGGGAGAAGAAGAGAAGAGAAAAAAAGCGTGAATATATTCTGTATTCATGCAAAACTGAGGTCAAGAGGCTTATGGAGTGAGGGCAAAAGAGGGGGAGGAGAGAGAGATGGAGCCAGAGGAGGAGTGAAAGCTGTGCAGGCACACAGGCTGATAATCCACTATAATAAATGAGTCAAAATGATGCTCATAAAATAAATTCTGTCTCAAACAAAGCTTCTACGTCCCACACACACAACCAGCGGTCCAAAAGATAAAAATCAAACATGAAAATCATCTTCGTCAAATTGCTCTTTTCTCTGTTGTATGTTACAGCTTAATTGATAAACTCCCAATATTAATCCACTAGAGCATGTCCACGTCCAAACTCACCAAATACAATCCACTAAACTCACTCTATCTTGGTACTCTGGTGTAGTTTTCTCTCTACACTTCAATCCAAACAGGATAGCCATTTTCAAAAGAACAAAAAAGACAATAAAACACAACTAACGAGTCTGTCTCAACAGTTGGCACTCTTTAAACACTTACCAGCAATTGTGCTGTACCTAAGCTATTATATAATGTCAGCTTCAACCACCTACGGACAACTTCAAAACTCTCAATGAAAACATGCTTAACATAATCCTTTAACCAAACATGCAAGACACCAGAGAGAATTCTCTTCTCTGTCACACACAAAAACCCAAATCCTGCTTGCACACACAACTACCCCCTCTCCCTTAAACACACGCACACGCACACGCATACACACACACACACACACACACACACACACACACACACACACACACACAGATGCACAAGTGGCCAAATATGCTCTAAAAAATAAAAATAAATGCACACACACGAGAAATGACAATCAACAGGTCTGCCATTATTAAAACTTACAGAGTCACTGAGCTCCTCGCTGTCCGTGTGCATATTGTGTTTGCCTGCTTCGATGGGTAGATGCAGCTCAATAAATTTCATGTTATCTGACCGCCCACTTCTTCATAGCACTTGGCTCACTGATCCCCGCCTGTGTCAGTGGAAAATCTGGCTGCCGGGTGAGTTAGATCGGCTATTTGAAGCCAGGAGAGGCACCACGTGACGAGACAGAAACGTTGTGGATGACAATGCCTTTTTTACATGGCATCTGGTGGACAGTTTTACCAATCTGGGGCTGG
Source organism: Percina caprodes (assembly GCA_013375575.1). NCBI lineage: Eukaryota > Metazoa > Chordata > Actinopteri > Perciformes > Percidae > Percina > Percina caprodes. The sequence continues at coordinate 2,923,287 of JABXJD010000028.1, read as the reverse complement.
GAGAGTGATAAACGGAAAGTGTAGGTAAAGGTCGGTGTGTGTGTGTGTGTGTGTGCAGATTAGTGCACGCCCCATCGTAAGCCGGTGGCCCCAGATCAGTGGATTACCTCTAGAATTACTAAAAACTAATCCCATAAAATGATTTTGAAATGTGTTTGCACGCAAAGAAGTGAAATCCAGGTGTGTTGTTTGTTTTTTGATGGATGACCCATTGTTAATCTGAAAATCTTCACCTTTTGCTTGACCACGCGAAAAATGAAAGTGGTGCCCTAGACTCCCCAAGAAGCACCAGCAGTAATACCGGAGATCCAATTTGATCAAATATGGGTCGATGTTGCTCAATTTTGCTCATTCTGCCCCACCTGTCATTGTTTTACAGATGTTGGATAATCTGATGTTGCTCAGCGTGCATCACCATCAGAATGATTAATATAAACGCTGACCTCTTTGGGTGGATTATCACCTTGTTTTTGTTGCTTTTGTGCCATTTGAAAGACATAGAACAGGTTTATGTTTAAATTGTGAAATGTGGAATGATTTGATGATTCTTAGTGACTGTTTGACTTCTTCTAACATTGGAAGCTGGAGTTTAGACCCAGGGTATCAGGACAGTTCATTTCAGGGGGGCTGTCAGTTACAGACAAGAACTCTAATGCTAGGAACACATGATTAGACTTTTAAAAATGAAGCAGTATAAATACACAAATTACATATTTATAGACCATATTTCACATATTACAGTTTTAACTAGACGCTAACTAGCTAAAACTTTAGGTTCAGATTAGATTTTTCCACATTTCAAATGCAAAAATCACATTTCTTACAATTGTGACCTTGATTGGACCATCTTAAGTCTTAATAGCTGTCTGATAATTACCAGTCTTCTTTCATAATAATTGTTAAAGACATGTAAGAGACTGACAATCAGCTGCACATATTCTTGACTATATTAAGTGGCCTATATTACTCTTTGTTTCATGTTAAATCAGTGGAACCATATCTACCTTCAGGTATTAATAAAGTTACCTTAAATATATTTAAAAAAAATATTTATTTAGATATGGCAACATACCTCCTGCAGAATTTCTATCACAAATTCACTGACAGAAACCCAAGACAGCCAATCACAGTTTCAGGAAACATGACATCACCCTTAGCAATTGGAATTAACCCCGCCCTTTCTCTCAGTTTAAGAGCCTAATTGATTTGATTGATTTATTGGGATCTCCATTAGCTGGGACCATAGGCACATCTATTCTTCCAAATTCCTTAGTAAAGTTGGTCTCAGCAGCTTTGTGAATATGTTGTAGGAAGACACTCTTAGCTTTTAGTGCTATGTAGGAGTAGTTCTAGTAAGAACAAATGTTTTGTGAATACAGGCCCTGACCGTTTATTTTCCTATCTGCACACAACAACAACTCTGTCTGTCATAGTTTATGACCTGTGTACCATCTGCAATAAACGAGAGTAAGGAGCCTCTGCTGTCAATCACATTACATTACTGGTTGTTGTATTTTACAGCCTTCAATCCACAGTCAGGCACCTGAAACCCATTTAGGGTTCCAACCTATATTTTAGAAAGCTCTGTATCACTTTAACCTTCCTGCATCACTTAGCATGGGACTATTTTGCTCTATTATAAATTCTCTCATGAGAATTAACAGTTATCCAGTACTTAAAGCATTGAAAAAATATTTAGTTTTGACACAAATAACAATTTCTATTCACTAACAGAAAAAAATATATGTATTTTTATTTGTTTTGCCATTATGTTGTTCACATAGTACTGTGGAGAGTATCCCATAGAACTGTTTCACTGCATAATAAGCAGGAGTTCCTACACATCAATGCACATCAATCAGCGCTTCACACAGGGCAGCTATGTGTGGCAGCTACATAGAAGATCACTGTGCAAACCCACACATACTGTAACACTACCAGTGTTTCTGTGGGGTGCTACTACAATCAAAACAGCTGGTACAGTACCTACCTGGCTCTGCTGGTTCTCCTTTTGTCTCTGGGCCTCACGGCTCCGTCTGCTGCTCCACTCCTTCAGAGCCTCCTGGGCCTCCGGCGTGAGGCAGCCGGTGAACGGTTGCTCCCTGTCCAGGCTCTGGATCAGACACAGACTGGCATACACACTGGTCAGGTAGTACCCACCTGGAACCACAAAGAGAATACAACTTAGCGTCTAGTAGCTTTATATAAGAGCCAAATAGTTAGTCAAATTAAAACAGGACCTAGTGAGGAATGAGCAGGTACTAGTTACTAGTACTAGAAGTAGTAGTAGTAACTGTGTATAATATACTAATTAAAAGGTGGCTTGTTTTCTTACTAATAAGAATGTAAAAGATGAAAGAAAAAAAATAAAATGAGATTATTAAAAGTAAAAGATGATTTAGTTGGCAACTATTTAGTTTAAGTATAAAGTTTAAGTCTTTTTTTAAAGAAAAAACAAAAACTTCACTGGTAGTGGCTTCTCAGACACTTTGCTGGTTTTCTATGATAGCAAATTGAATATGCTAGCTTTGTAGTTAGGCTTATACGAAACAATTTATCAATGAATCAAGAAAATAATTGGCAGATTTTGTGAAAATAATCATTAGTCAGCTTTAGTTACCGTAAAGTAACTTTTGAGTAAAATATAAGTAGGTACATTTCCATAATAGGTACATAGATACATTTCCATAATTATAATGCATTTTGACCAAACAGACAGCCATACAAGTACTACACATTGGGTTTGGAGTTCTAACCAACTCAAAATGCATTTGAAGTTAAGTAACTCAAATCGACAGCTGTTAATTTATCGGTTGTAGGAGTTTATATCCTATTTACTTGTTTTCTAAAGACAAACAATACAGTCTGTTGGTTTAACTAATAAAAGACGTTTTTGGGCTACAGGTAGCATTTTGAGTTTAGGTTGTACCTTCTCCTCCGAGCCAGGAGGTCTCCAGCAGCTCCATCATGTACTCCACCTCTATCAGGATGTGAGGCTTGTTACACTCCACAATCACGTAAGACAATGACGGCAGGAAGTCTTCCCAGCTCACTTCCTGTGCTGAAAAGAAAATACCATGACAATGACAAAATATGAGTACGATATTTTCTTTGATTTTGTTGATGCAACTTGCTGAAAGTTTGAATTGAATATTATTTATATATACTAGCAAAGTATGGAGAGAAATAATCAAAAAAAATATCAAATAAGTTCCAATGCACCAATTCCAAAATTAAACCCAATATTAGAGTTGACTGACATGATGACACATTCATTTCCAGCAGGTCGTGATGACTCAGCTCACACAGATACAGTATGAAGTGTGGAGCTTTTTGAAAGCGACAAACAACTCAGCTTTGCAAATATTGTTTATTCATTCCTTTAACAGGGAAGCTTTTAAGCAGCAAATACAGTATGTTTCAAAAACGTTACAGCAAATGGAGTATTTCCAGCTCCCATATTGAAGTAATGTGTAGTTTTTGAATAAGGACTGCTACTAATACTTTTATGCTACAGTAGAACCTTACCATCCAACAAAACAACAAAGGTCTCACCATGTAAGGACCCCATGGCCTTGTGGACGCACTTGCACACTTGCAACAGCAGCAGCACCTTGTCGATGGGCGAGTGCGTCCTCTGCATTAGGACCAGCTTTTGCTTAACCCTTTCCACCTCGCGGCTGTCAGGGACGCCCGTCCGCACACCAAGCTGCTCCATGGCAGTGTCCCCCTTCAGACGGATCATGTTTCGGGTGAGGCGCTGGCTGGTGCCGTCCTGATTGTGCAACGCAATTAGAGCTTTTTCAAGGTGGGACTTCAGAGGCCTGAGCACACAGGAGAACATGGCCCGCTCCAGCGCCAGGTCTGAGGATAGAGGGAGGGGTTCATTGCCTGGGCTGAAACTAAACATTTTTGTACAACTGTGATTCTATTTTTCTGTAAACAAAGTTGCTTGTGAGATTTATTTATCTGGTCATTTGCAGATGGAGAAATGTGTCTGCATATCTAGAGGCACTGGCAAGAGGCCCAGAAAGGTATGCTGCTTTTGCTAGAGTGAATGAAGTGTCTGCAATGAAAATGGAGTCACTCTCCCACAAAATGTTTTTAAGAAATAACAAGGACAAGTTTTCTGCTTTTCTTATTGATTGCATATGTGATTAAAATGTGTTTTTAACATTTTAACCAATGGACAAAACACAGAACATATACAAACACAACAAAAAATCAATACCAGCATGTGATTTAAATGTTTTGTCACCTCTCCTCAAGACAGGGCATCAAGATTAGGTAATAAAGCAGGACCTTATCATATCACTTGTTTTCAATCAAATGAACACAAACCAGTAAAGTTCTGCTTACACAGAATTAATCCATGCCTCCTCTGGAAATAGGTGGTGTTGGAAGCTCTGTGACATAGTGACTACTCACAAAACTTGTTGGTGAACTAAGCGCTAACACAGTAGCCAGTCTGGAACATGGTAGCACTAGTCAGTCACAACAGCTTTATGTCTGGCTGTTAGTTATAAGTATTAGTTAGCTAGCTGTTTGCCAAGAAGTAGGTATGTATGTAGCTCCTTCATGTAAAATCACAATTGTTTTTACATTTCTGTTTGTGAACATATTAAAGGAACACGCCACAGTTTGTTGAAATAGGGCTTATCACAGTCTCCCCTAAATGTAGATAGGTGGGCCAATGAATTTTTTTGTCTCATGTTCATCGCCATTCACTTTCTACTGTAGGAAAAATAGTCAGCTATTCCCGCCGGGTATGTTGACAGAAGTTGGGGGGTTTAAGGTGCTGCGTGATCTCTGCGCACATGTAGCAGTGCTTTGGATATGCTTCCACCCAATAGAGTCCCAAATCAATATCTGCCTAGGAAATCGTCCATTCTGAATCTGCATTGCTATTTGTACTCGTTGTGAATACGCAGGCCACAAGAAGTAATTAGGTTGTTGTTTTTTTGTTGGCTCACTTTTACTCACAACATGCTAACCGGCAACATAGGATTCTATTCACTACGCTAAGCTAACTAACTAACTTTTACGCTAAGATAGGTTAATCATCTCCTGGCTCTAAACACATATACAGTGGTGTGAAAAAGTGTTTGCCCCTTCCTCATTTCCTGTTCCTTTGCATGTTTGTCACACTTAAGTGTTTCGGAACATCAAACCAATTTAAACAATAGTCAAGGACAACACAAGTAAACACAAAATGCAATTTGTAAATGAAGGTGTTTATTATTAAAGGTGAAAAAAAATCCAAACCATCATGGCCCTGTGTGAAAAAGTGATTGCCCCCCTTGTTAAAACATACTATAACTGTGGTTGTCCACACCTGAGTTTAATTTCTCTAGCCACACCCAGGCCTGATTATTGCCACACCTGTTCACAATCAAGGCATCACTTAAATAGGAGCTGCTTGACACAGTAAGGTCCACCAGAAAATCCTTAAAAGCTACACATCATGCCGAGACCCAAAGAAATTCAGGAACAATTGAGAAAGAAAGTAATTGAGATCTATCAGTCTGGAAAGGGTTATAAAGCCATTTCCAAAGCTTTGGGAATCCAGCGAACCACAGTGAGAGCCATTATCCACAAATGGCGAAGACATGGAACAGTGGTGAACCTTCCCAGGAGTGGCTGGCCGCCCAAAATTACCCCAAGAGCGCAGCGACGACTCATCCAAGAGGTCACAAAAGACCCCACAACAACGTCCAAAGAACTGCAGGCCTCACTTTTCTCAGTTAAGGTCAGCGTTCATGCCTCCACCATCAGGAAAAGACTGGGCAAAAATGACCTGCATGGCAGAGTTCCAAGGAGAAAACCACTGCTGAGCAAAAAGAACATCAAAGCTCATCTCAATTTCCCCACAACACATCTTGATGATCCCCAAGACTTTTGGGACAACATTCTGTGGACCGATGAGACAAAAGTGGACCTGGAAGACTTGCCGTGATAAAAGGAACTATGAATTCTGCTGTCTACCAAGAGATCCTGAAGGAGAATGTCCGACCATCTGTTCGTGTACTCAAGCTGAAACGAACTTGGGTTCTGCAGCAGGACAATGATCCTAAACACACCAGCAAGTCCACCACCGAATGGCTGAAGAAAAACAAAATGAAGACTTTGGAGTGGCCTAGCCAAAGTCCTGACCTGAATCCTATTGAGATGTTGTGGTATGACCTTAAAAAGGCCGTTCATGCTCGAAAACCCTCTAATGTAACTGAATTAGGACAATTCTGCAAAGATGAGTGGGCCAAAATTCCTCCAGGACGCTGTAAAAGCCTCATTGCACATTATCGCAAACGCTTGGTTGCAGTTGTTGCTGCTAAGGGTGGCCCAACCAGTTATTAGGTTTAGGGGGCAATCACTTTTTCACACAGGGCCATGATGGTTTGGATTTTTTTTCACCTTTAATAATAAACACCTTCATTTACAAATTGCATTTTGTGTTTACTTGTGTTGTCCTTGACTATTGTTTAAATTGGTTTGATGTTCCGAAACACTTAAGTGTGACAAACATGCAAAGGAACAGGAAATGAGGAAGGGGGCAAACACTTTTCACACCACTGTATGAGAGTGGTGTTAATCATCTCACTCTCACAAAGAAAGGGAATTACCCTACTTCCCCAAATGTTAAACCACTGTTTTAAAACCTCTTTGCACACGGTCAGAATTGCAATGTCATCAAGACCGGAGATACAGTTTTATTTTTGGCCAGAGATATGTAATACACAAAGTCGTGGACATGTTACAGTAGCATGCTCTCCAGGTGGAAACATACACACACACACACACACACACACACACACACACACACACACACACACACACACACACACAGTAATCAGTCAGTGGGCAGTCCTGACTAAGTGGGTAACAATTCTCCAGTGGACACGGTTTTCCACTCATCATCAAATCCTCCTCTCCCTCTCTTCATTCTTCATGTTTCCCTCCTGTGTAATTCCCCAACATATCCCCCTATCTATCTTACTATATCTTTCCCCCTTGTGATTAATCATTCACGCCCTCCATGCTCTGCCTCCCTCTCCTCCCTCCTCCCAGCATCCCTCTCTCTTTTACCTGCTCTGGAGAGTAACAGAGTATGTGTAGTGTGATTACAGCCTGGTCAGTTACTGGCTAATACTGAAGAAAACAGACTTTTTTGTCAGTTACTCCCACATTTGTAACTGATTACACTTTCAAAGTATCCTGCCTATTTCTATCCCTCCCTCCCACCCTCCCCTGAATCGTGCTGCTCTTCAAGTGAGCGTGGGTCTGTGATATATTTTTATGATAAACGAGGGGGAGAAAAAAATGCAAATGCCTCCCACCGACGCAAAGTGAGATAGATCAGAATCAAAGCGCAGGAAGGAAGGATGGGAGGAAGAAAAGCAGCGGACGACCGCTCTCCCCTGAAGCCTCTGTACTGCCAAGCAACCATCCATCATCACACGTTTACACACAAACACACCTGCAAACACACACTCGGCTACACAGGACAGGAGTCCATAAAAGAAAAACCTACGCACAGGACTGTGTAAAAATCTCTAACTAGAATTACTTCAAAGTAGCAGCCTGCGATGTCTTTACAGTAACGTGTAGAATCTCACTTTGAATATGTTGAATATGAAAGCAGGCACGCCGGGCAGGGCTTTCCTAATGCTGTTTTCTAAATACCAGAGACAATATGAGCTCTAGTGAATGAGGCTCTACTCCCCCCACGCAAACTACTTTGTGTTGACAGTGCCTTTCACTGGAGCCTGGGCAGCCCACCATCTATGAGAAAAGGCTGTCTGTTTCCATGGACCTGCGTCCTCTGGCACTGTGCTCTATTGAATCAGTGTTTTCTAATAGCAGTTTTTTTTCTTATCACATCTTTCCCTCCTCCAGTCCCCTGCTGCACTCACCGTCTCCTCGTTTTGATTCGATAAACTAACCATACATATGGAAAAATCACAAGGTTGAGAAGATTGAGCTCAGAATTTAATCCGGCACAGTCAGCTAAATTCGATCAAATAATCCACTAAGTGACTTACCTCGAGTGGAGGTATACTTTATAGGAGATTGATAAGTTGTAACTAATGGCTGCAATAATGTTGAAAGCTGGGACATACTTTTCTGTCTACACAGGTGTTATTCAGAGATGTTTTCCATTACACGTTTCCAGATATTGGGTAGAATTAAATCTGTCCAGTTTAGATCTGCTGTAATATTTTGAACCCATCTCCTGACAGGAAGTTGGATCAACCAATCAGGTTGAGTGAGGCACAAAGCTGCAAAACGAGTTGTTGAGATGTGGTAGGCCATCCCTTCTCAACCTACAGCTAGCTTTAATTTGTGCAAGAAAGTGGAAATACATAGTTTGTGCTATGATTCAAATATAATGGGTTTTACTTTGATAATGTGTTTGTGTACCTTTCTCGTTCTCTGGCACCAGGGTTTCAATGGGGGGCTCCAGTTCTCCACTGTCCAGCAGACAGCATCTTGCCTGGGACAGAAAGAGGCGCAGACCCTGCAGGAGCTGCACAGATGTCACATTTGAAGTGGAAGAGGATGAGGATGAAGAAGAGGAAGCCAGGGATTTGAGCACTTCTCTCTGTGCCAGGAGGAAGTCCTGAACCATGCCCCCAAAGATGGAGCGCCTGTCTCTGGACAGCTCCTCCACCAGCCGCGTCAGCCGCTTGTCTGGAGCAAAGAAACACACAAATGCCTCGCTCATGCGGTGCAGCCCACCACGGCCTCGAGAGCGCACAAGTGGCGGGCGCTGGTAGAAGTGAGTTGGTGCTTGGGCCATGCTTTCTGGATCAGAGTCATTGTCCTCATCCATGCTGCTGAAGGAGCTGCTGCTGTCAAGCTCGGCCAGGGACGGAGCCGGGCGGCGCTCCAGGGCCAGAACTGCCACTTCAATGCCCTGCTCCACTGCTTGGGCCGACTGTTGGGGCTGGGGAGGCTCAACTTTTGCAGATGTCTTGACCAGAACAGAAGTGATAATTTTACAGATAATAGAGATGTTTCTTATCGTATCTTAGTATGAATTTCCTAAATGCAAGATGAGTTCAATTTACAAAATAACAAAGCACGCTTAAGTTCATTTGAATATCATTAAAAAGTATTATGTGACTGTAAAGATGATTTTCTAAACTTCTAAATATTCACAGTCCCACATAGAAGTGAAGGCATGGTGTGAAAGACAAATAAAAACACATATTACTTGTGGCACATAGACAGACATCATGTCCTCTTCCTCTGCAGAACCCGGTGATACAGCAGGGGTTCTTCTCAGGACCCCTGCCCCAGGGTGAATTCTTCTCTGTGGGTTAGTGCTGGCCTTTTGCAGCCTCTCTGACCCACCGGGCAGCTCTAATGATGAGCGAGGTGAGAAGGAGCCGACTCCTTCCATGGACAGATTCATTGAGGACTCGGAGAGCCTGAGCCGCATGCTGCGCTTGAAGCGGTGCCGTTTATTAGAGGCACTGTGGTTAGTAAGTTGTGGCTGCTGTAGAAAAGAAAAAAGTGACTTTTGAGCTGTTTATTTTTCAAAGGATAAAAGGTGAAGTGCAAGGTAAACAGTATTATATTAGCAGTCATATACAGTAGGAGGATGGATTCAGAGCAATGTAATGGACTTAACTCTTAAAAAAGGTAACTTTTCAAGAACAACATCAAATTTGACTTTTTTTCTGTCAAAAAAAGTTTTCTTTTATTCAATAAACAATTTAAAGTTCAAATTAAGGTAAAATACTAGAACCTCAATGGAGAGAAAGCTCATATAACCCCACAACCTTCACAACTAACCTTGCTAACCTCCAGCTGTAGGAAGAGCGGGTTGATAAAGCAGAGTTTGCCTGGTCTACCCCGGGTCAGCAGGGTACATCGCTCCTGGGCCATCTGACTCTGGTTGCCGCTGGTTGATGCAACCGGGTCCACCGGTCCGTTTTGGATATCTGAAGCAGTTGGTGCGCTCCAGAAGTCTAGTCCAGAAAGAAGAAGAGAGTTTGGATCCAGTCACAGTATCCAGTGCTGCAAAGAGGTAATTCAAAAATGATGTCTAACGGAGTGTTGCGTGACCGAATGGCCAATTAGAGGACAGAGGCTCTGTATTTCACTGAGGTTTTTATTCTTTTAGCAATACCTAGCCAGATATACAGTATTTCTGCTAGGCCTGGAGGAGAAATATTGTGTCAAAAAACAGAAAACTGGCAGCTTGTGGAGATATTTAAAAGCATATGAACCCTGTTGGAACGGCGGTGAATAGTTTAAGTTAATTTGGAACCATTATTGAATAAAGAATAAAATCTCTTGTGATGTTAAGGGGCAGTAATCTACGAACACTCTGGTGGACACTGGTGGTCAGGGAAGCCGTTCAACTGAAGAACGTGTCTTTCGGCGATATGCTACCCCGGAGGAATCCATAGGCAGTTGCAAGGTACCGAAGGCTGGTCAGCACCAAGGTGCATCTGAAAAACCGTTTGCCACCTCAGGTGGTGGAAGGGGGGAACCATCCAAGCTGTGAACAGTAAGGATGGGATGCTGTTGACTTCAACTGAGGAGGAAATAGTAAATCTAAACTTGTAAATCTAGCTAACACGCCCTCTATGGGACAGGCAGAGCTGGAGGATGATGGGGGATTGTCGTCAATTTCAATGGTGGAATTTGCTGAGGTAGTTAAGCAACTCCACAGTGGCAAAGCCCCAGGGATTGATGAGATCCGTCCAGAAATACTGAAAGCTCTGGGAGTGGAGGGGCTGTCTTGGTTGGCCCGCCTCTTCGACATTACGTGGAGGTCTGGGACGGTGCCTAGGGAGTGGCAGACCGGGGTGGTGGTTTCCCTCTTCAAAAAGGTGGACCTGAGGGTGTGTGCCAATTACAGGGGTAAAGTCTACTCCAAAGACGAAGATAATAAAAAATAATAAAATAAAAATGTTAATCATAAAAAAATCATGCCTAACTTAAGTTAAATAGTTATCTACACAAATAATATGTGCAACTTTAACATTTATATGCTCTCTTAGTAATCATCTTAATAAAGTATGTATTGTTATTTAGGGCAAGCAACAAAGTAAAGTACTTAGTAAATTAAAAAAAAGTTTTAAAAGGATGAGAGGTCTTCAATCATTGTACCTTGGCCCATGTGTGAGATGGCCTCCAGCTGCCTGTGTGTTGTGGCTTTAGCGATGGCCTCTGGTAGCTCCAGTGGGAAGGGCAACACATCTCTGCAGACAAGAAAAAAATAGACACACAGAAAGAAATTAAATCAAACCCTGGCCATGTGCGTGGCTGTTGTACAGCCTTCATTTAAACAAATCCAACCAACAGTGGCCATAAGATTTCCAAGTGCACTGCATGGCCAACCTTATGTGGACATCCACTCTTCTGGGAAGGCTATCTACAATATTTTGGAACCTGGCTAAAGCGTTTTGCTCCCATTTAGCCATAAGAGCATTATAGAGGCTGACCACTGATGTTGTGGCTCCCAGTCCAGTTAATCCCAAATGTGTTGGATGAGGATAAGGTCAGGGCTCTGTGCAGGCCAGTTCTTCTACACCAAACTGGAAAAACAATTTCAATATGCAGCTCACTTTGTGCACAGGGGCACTGTCATGTTGTAACAGGAAAGAGACTTTTCTAAACTGTTATCATAAAACTGAAAGTGCACTATTGTCTTATATCATTGTGTGCTGTCACATTAGGATTTAGCTTCATTGGAACTGGGGAAACCCCGAAGAACGTCCTAACTTACTTTTGCCCATAGATGTTTAGTTCAAATAAAACATCACCTGCTGATACAGTAGAAGGCCACCAGTCGACACAGGTCAGGGAAGGTGAGTGCTGAGCTCTCCAAGGCAAATGCTGGTTAGAGAAGAGAAGAGTTTTATTGACAGCTAAGGAGGCAGTGGGAGACTTGTTACTATCTGAAAGGAAATATGGCAACTGAAAATAATCCGGAGGACGCATTTTCTCTGTCCCGCACTACTTCTCCCAGTAAGTGTATGAACTGCACTGCACCACAAACAGTGAGCAGAGTAATGTAGCGTTATGCGTATCACAGGTGGATAATGCGTGCTTATCTAGCTTGTTTTATACTCACTGGAGTCCTCCTCACAGATGAAGCACTCCTTAACAGAGGAGGCCCTTTTGTCGGCTGTCACTCTCAAACACAGCACCTTCCTCTGGCTGGTGCTGCATTTACGCACCAAAAAGGTCTGTAAGCACCAACAGCCACCACAGAAACAAGAATAAAGCACAGGGATGTTAAAAATATATTATATTTTCATTATCGTTATGCCGTCAAAGCCTCAGAGGAGCTGTAGTTGCTGAATACAAAATGAGAACAAAATATTTGTTTAAATGATAAGGCGCTGAGGTTTTAAAGCGAATATATTACTATTCATTTAAATGTCTTCGGTCAAGATGAACAAATGTTTTTGTTCACTTTTTGGGAAATTAAAGCATATTTAGTTTTTTTTTAAAGTATCAGTGGCTCCTAAAATGTGTTCATGTATTATTTTAACTGATGAGTTAGGTCACATGATAATTGACAATTGACTTGTACGCACCCCAACAGGCTCTCTGAGCAGGATATAGAGGGCAGAGTCTTGGCTGAGTGACAGCTGCAGCCACACAGGATGTGTGAGCAGCAGACGGTCCAGGACGCTGAAGACCCTCTCAGAGCCTCGATGTGTACTGCCCATCTCCTGCATCTGAAACACATGTACAAGGTTATTATTCGACAACCATCAAATGAGCTCTTTCTCTTTTTTATGCCTGATTGTCTATTTTCACAAAATATTTCCCATTTCATTTACTGTTGTTAGCCTTATTTAGCCGATTAGTTTCCGATGTCTGTATTTCACACTGACTAAATAGTTGCCCACAAGGTCTTTGTCATACTTACTTATTTTCTTTTTGTATCTTTTTGTCAATGACTTGACTTTAGGCTGCAATGAGTACAATATATATCATGATATTTACTACATAATTGCAGTTTGCGCAGCTTTCCTTTAGAGTTGAGCCCAGACTGTGACCACAAAAGCTAAAGTGAAACCTACGCACTACACAAGTGTACTTACTGTATACTGTGAAAAGTTAGGTGAACATATACATGTAGCTGTTCATCCATAAACACTGCTAGCATTTATTGTCATCATTTCATTGATTTATTGCTAGGATCAAATGTTGTTGCCCTATATTTTTTTATGTTGAGTCCTGCAGATTAAGAAGTAAACTGGACACTACTTTGAATATGTACAGTACATATAAATATTATGGGTGAACAGGGGTGGAAAACAGGGTGCCCCATTAGCTTAAAAATTAGGTTAAGACGAATATCATATTACACAACGTTCACAGTATGGCTCATGAGCGGGAACTTTGTTGCATGTTATACCCCTCTCTCTCCCCATGTTTCATGGGAGAATAAAATACCATCAGACTGTGATGTACCACAAATCTGATTTGTGTCAGATTTGGATTGCTAAGTAAAATATAACAATTAAAAATGTCAGATTTATTTCTATTTCTATTTTTTCACTTCAAAAAGGCAGGTGTTTGGTTTCATATTACACACAATATTTATTATTATGCTTTTTTTAAGGATGTTTTATGCCTTTGTCAGATAACTATAGCAGAGAAATGACAGGAAAGGAGTGAGGGAGAGAGATGCAACAAAGGTTTCCGGCTTGATTCAAACTGAGGATGTTATGGTTCATGGTGGGCATCTTAACCTGCTGGGTGAAGGTGGCTTTAACTTTAACGAAGTTTTTCTTCACCAAACTTCAGTACAAAGTTTTAAACATTTTAAAGCAGCTTTACATCCTTCTGTTCAATCTATAATCAAAGCATTGTTGTGTGCTTCAGTGGGCTGTACACCTCTCCTCCTTCTGTCTTCACTGTAACAGCAGAAAACGCAACATATTTCTAAAGAATTCAAGTGTTTGAACCTTAACTTTTTGGAAAAGAAATACCTCTTTACATGTGCTCAAATCATTCAGTTTGAACGGTGTGTTTTCCTTATTTTTGGCCTTTTAGTGTTAACATTCAGATAACAGATTTACTTTCTCTCTCTTTCTCTCAGATTGGCTTGCTGCTGGATGTCACACTGTGTGGGCTGATGGCGAACGCTTGTGAGCGTAGCAGCAGATGGTTGCCATAGCAACCTGGGCCTACACATCCTACCAGGCATTCCTACTCAGTGAAACACCCTTTCTCTGACAAGTTGGAGATGCGCGTTCACACACGAACACACGCACACACACACACACGCACACGCACACGCACACGCACAGACACAAACTATTTTAAAAATATGACAGGTTGTCCAGGGTGCAGAGACTAGGAAGTCTTTTTTTCTCCCAAAGAAATATGACACTAAATAAATAATAAAGTGATGCCATTAATAATCAGTATTTTGTTAGATGCTTCTTCCCTCACATCAGAGCACCAAGGTTCATTTCTAAGCAAGTCAGATGAAGCAGCCTGTTTCAGTGGTATTAGAGGAAGCATTATAAAATTGTTTTTTTATTCAAAAACACTTTTAAATTTTTCACATTTTTCATTACCCCCTGCCACTTATAAATATTTCTCTCCTCTCCTCTCCTCTCAGGGAAACCAGTCATCTGTGAGCCAATCTGCACTCTGAAGGACCCTTTGCAGTTAATGGTAAAAAGCATTAGAGGGGTTAGGAATCAGATACAGCAGACACCAATCAAAAGAAGAGGGTTTTATAAGGATCACAGGTTTGTTCTGAAAACTGTAAGGCTTGCAGAACTTTTTGATCCGGTTTTAAAATTAGAAATATTGACAGTTTTCTGAACTCAAAAACAGCAACTGTCTGATTATAGTTAAGCAAATGTATCTAGACAGGGCAGGCGTGTTGAGTTTGGGATTTCTCCACAAGCAGAAAAGGTGTGTGCATGTTTCACTACCTATACAAGGGCAGCTCGATTATTGAAAAAAAACATAATCACAATTATTTTGGTCAATACTGATATCAGGATTATTTCACACGATTACTTGTTGACTTTTGGAAAGATGTTGCATTTACTGAACTCAAAAACAGTCAAGATCACAGATCAACAACAGTGAAAACACCTTGATCTGTGAAATTTCCCTTAATACTTTTCCCGTTTGACTTTTTTTTAAATTCAGAAGACAAGATGAAATAAGAGTTTACTTGCAAAACGTAATGTGCAATATAATAATTTTTCTCGATGATTCTGTTTTTGTGATCAAAGGACTTATTGCCATGTAATTTGTAAGTTGCCTCTGTGGGTTGCTTACATCTGGGTTTTTCAAACATCATCAGAAAATTATCTTTTAGAGAAACTGATGTTTATCCATGTGACTCAATCCATCTATCCATCCATCTTTGACCGCTTATCCGGTATCGGGTCGCGGGGGCAGCAGCTCAAGTGTATGCTAATATATGAGAGGCACAAACTGGGCTAGTAGTAACCTAGCATTTCTTCCCAAGGCAAGGAGCAAGTTACAGGTTAGGTTTATATACCTGGTCAGAACTGTCACATCCACTGTGAATTGTGATAACATATGCTGTCTCAGTGGATATTTGAAACCCCTTTGTAGGGTTTTGTCTTGAAATAAGTCAGCTGGAATAAGTCACCAAATTACCTTTTGGTTACTCTAGTTAGCTACAGTTGATCAAATCTGCTAGTGACAATTTTTTGAAGATGCATTGTTGTAGAAATGATAACCATTATTTTTGGAAACTGCATATGTCTCTTACAGAAAGTTTGAAAGACGTAGCAACAGTAACTAAGAGGGGCAGGGCTTAGTGAACTGTCAAATCCAAATAAATAAAGCAGAGTATGACTTTTATCCGTTAAAGACACACTCCAGACATTCCTCACTTCAAAACAGACACACTTCACATGAGCACTACAAGTCAACAAGTATCATTGTCTTCATAATAGGAGTCAAATACTTTTTTTAATTTTAAGGTGTGCTTTAACAAATAAGCTGTGACTGTGAGTCAGAGTGGGCCTGCAGAGTCACCTCATTGTGTATTAGGAGCCAACCACCACGGAGATCCACAGTCCGATGACCCAACCACACACACACACACACACACACACACACATACACACACACAACCACACAAGGCTAAAAGGCAAGCAGAGAAAGAGAGAGAGAAAAAGGGAAAAAAAGAGAGCAAGACCCTTGTGTTTTGCTAGGCATTTCCAGGTTTGCCTTACATAAAATGCAACGCTGCCCACACACACACAGAAAGACTTATGTAATTCCCTCAGAGAAAAACAGCCACACAGAGAGCGAGATACAGAAGAGAAAGACAAAATGATGTAAAGAGAAGAGAAAAGCCTTGACTGGAAATTAGAGCTGGGAAAGGAAATCACAACTTCAGTGGGCCTGCAGCGCTTCGGTTCAAGCTAGCAGACTGGAAGTACAGTATAATAAGCAGAAGGCGACTTACACTGTATATCTAACAAGGAGATTTTGCACCTGAGGGCAGCAGCAGCAGGATAGACAAAGTGATTCCGCTGAACGTACTGACGACTTAACAAGTAGAGTTAGGGCAAACTTCTCTGAAGAGGGATAAAGGGAGTAGAGGGAGGAAAAGGAGTGCTGAGCCCAGTGGTGGGAATATGTGGGGAGTTGTAGAGGAAAATGGAGTTTCAAAAAACCCTACATTACGTTCCCTCTTCTGGTAGACGTACTCAGAAGAGGGCCAATGGGCTTGTACAGGCAAATCTGGAGTGAGCATGTATAGTGCCAACAATCAGTGGGTTGCTAATAGGTATTTTGGAAAGGGAACATCAGATTTTATTGTGCAAATGTTGACCGACTGCTACAGACAACCTGACTAGTTTACAGGAGAGATGAGAGATTTGGAAGGAGATGCAAAGCTGGTAGAGTGACTCAAATAAAACACTTAAAGAACAAAAACCAGGTGCTATAGGAATCAGTGCTGATTTGCCTCAAGATTCTCAAGGTGTTGATACAAAAAACTAATTTGTGCAGCCAGAGAATAAGTACGCAGAAAACATCACTAGCCGTCACTCATCAGACTAGTGTCCAGTGACCCGCGTGTTAACAAAAGTAGAAGGAATTCAAGACAAAAAGAGAAGGCTTCGGGGCTGGAGGTGAAGCGGTAGTTACATTTACATAAATGAAGCTGAAGAGGAGGATGATAAAAACACAAGATTTGAGGTTATCAGGAGAACAGTGTAGGACGAAAGAGATCACTGACAGTGAGCAGCTGCTCACCGGCAAGCTCATTCTGGTGCAGATGGACGACACCATGGTGACCAGATTTGTCCACCTCCAGACCAGCGCCCCATCTGGTTACAGATAAGCACGGTGGCACCCCCAGGGGATCAATGGTTTCAATGTTGTTTTAACTATCTCAACAGTTTGTGCCACCTCCAGATGTTTGCGGATTATGGCTGAAGTGGAGTGAAGGGTTTTCATGCAAATTTACATACTTGCAAAGTGCGTGGAGAAGGAAAATCTGTCCTAAACGGTCTTGATTTGATTGGTTTATTTTATTTTTTGACTTAATTTATTGGGAAATGGCAGTAAGCAATGCAAAAATATATACATGATTTGAAGCCAAATGATAAATACGTACATGTTAATCTGGAAATGGTCCCTTCAAATTTAGAATTTAACATTTTCACTCTGCCTTCAACCTGCCTCCTCCCCTTCTACTCCTGTTTGTGATTTCCTACATTTCCCAAAATGACTTTCAGCAACCTCCACATGCACATGAACTTGTTATCAGCTAAGTACTTTGTGTAGGTGGATGTAGCCATAATGATAGAGATAGTAGGAGCAAAAGAGCGCTGGGTTCCAGTGGGAAAAAACTGCTCTTTACACATCTTTTAGCTGCATTGCATTCTGGTCACTTGAGGGTACAGCAAGAAGAAAACTTAATATCTCTGCCTCTTCTTAGATTATTTCTGATTAGTTCAAAATATTGTGCCTAAAAAATGACTCTAAAAAATGCTGCTGATGTTTACGGCTGATGAATTCTCATAAACTCAATTTTGGCTGCAATGGAAATATCTCAGTGATAAATCATCTGTACTGTTCATCACATTTCACCAGTTAGCCACAGCAACACAGAACGTAACTGAATAAGTCCAGAGACCGTTACATTTCAGAGACAGCAGCAGAGGGAGGATGAAGAAGAAACCGAATCCTCCACAACATCTCCCACCCCCTCGACACTGAGCTGATGCACATGCACACACACACACACACACACACACACACACACACACACACACACACACACACACACACACACACACACACACACACACACACACACACACACACACACACACACACACATCTCCAGCCTCTACTTCATCTTCCAAGGTGCAACACAGAGTCTTCACACCATTTTCCTCCACAATGTAACCTCCAGCCAACAAACATGTAATGATAGCGGTACTGAAAACAGACAGCGATGTTGTGCACTTTGCTCGTTGTCACATTCTACATACGGTAATCCCATCTGGAGATTTTGATAAGCAGGTAGCAAAGCACTTATCCAGCCACACATTTATTTTCTTCTATTTTGATATTTGTATATGCATGTGGTTTTCTTAAAGATTTTAGATATTTATATATGTTTCTTTCTTCCTTGTTACGTATGTATCTTCCAAATTCATTTTTCATCTTTTTTGCATACCCACATGCTGTAATTGCATTTCACTGCTGGGGATATTAAAAAAAGGTGTGTTTTATGTTAATCCACACATTCTTCATACTTTTCATCCAACCATGATATAGTGTCATGTCTACATATTTAAAACAAACTCCCTACTTTACAACAGCTTTCATTCCAATTTCAATTTCAAAGATAATTGTGCAATTCAAGAAAGTCTCAGTTTGTTTTTTGTAAAACTGTTAAAGTATTAGAGTGTGAAAATAAGTAATTGGAAAGACTACTCACCACAAAGTAGCACAAGTGACATCTTGCTGAAGCTTGATGCCTGTGTGTCTGTACCATAGATTGTAATTATTATAGCCTATAAATAGTTATTATTTTTATATATTATACATAGTACATTTTAACAGTCTGTGGCCTGTACCAGCCAGGTACTTAACAGGTCTTGCTTGTTCGTTCTCTTTCCGGCTGATCAAAATTCGCTGGATAAAACACATCAGATGAAGTTACGTGTGTTGTGCAATATAGCTTAGCTAGCTAGCTAGCGTGCAAGGTGGCATATTGTACGAGATGAGAGATGTAGGCTAGTTCACTGAGTGGTTTCACACAAAACTAAGTAGTCCTACAACAAACCTATGAAAAACTGTGACTTTGTTGACTTGCAAAATTGTCTTTAAAATTGAGAAACATTATGTGTGAAATTCATTGTTCAATTCAAACGGGACCATCAACAGCTGGGCGCAGGAACCTCCAGGAGTTTTGTTGTCGCTGTGAGGTTGGAGATGCCAGTGGGCAGATGGATATACTGTTCACTTCAACAGCTCCGGCCTTAAACCTTATTAAGCAAGTTTCTCTACGATAAAAAAAACATGCAAAATAGTAGTTTACGACATATTAATGACCAGTTGTTGTTTCCTCACAAACAGCCAACTTTGTCAAATCAACAACGATATACTTAATATTCATCTCTATTTATTATGTTTGACGCCAACTACAAGCATCAGACTGTAAAATCTCTTATTTTGCACAAGAGTGACCATGACTATGGCTAAGTATAGCCAGCAGCCCATCAGGGCATGCGTAGGATGACTAATGGAACAACATAATTGCAGTGGGCTATAAGTATCCACAGGGGGCAATAGTGGGCACAGGAGCATGCTGACTGATGGCAGGTGTCCGTTTTGATGCCTGCTGTAAAAGCGGTGGCTCTCGGGGCCAGTGACAAGGAAGTGAGAGCTGTGTGTTACTCAGTGTGTGCTTGTTTGTCTGGTTGCGTGTGTATGACGAAGTTGTACAAAGGCATTAGCGTGAGTCAGAAGTAACACTGGGACTGAAGGAGAGAAGAAGGGCTGTTAGCATAACTGTGAATATTCATAATTTTAGAAGCATATCAGTACGGTGATTCAGAAGGGACATTATCACAAATAGTTCTGTCAGACCACTGGTGTGTGTGGTTGTGTGTAAAAGACACAAAGAGAGAGAGATGCTATAGTGTATCCATCATGATGTCATAAATCTTTAAACTGCCTTATAGTGCTAGTCTTGACTTGATTTATCTCTGCAGTCTGACACTGAACTTAACTAAAACAACTCTGAAACAACCTTTTGCTTAGATTTTTTTAACTTTTGGTCTACATAAAACCACAGAATTCTGCTTTTGTCTGAGATGCCCTGAAGCAAATACGGCACTTCTTGGGGTCCGATGGTTTCAAAAAATGAGCTAGTAATAACAAGTTGAGCTAATGCTGGGCAATATTATTTAGAACAATTTGAAATATGCTGCAATCATGTACAAATGTATTTATCTGTCTATTTTATGTTAACAATAAGCAACTACTTATCAAATGACTGCAACATTAGATAATTAGGGAAGGGGTTGCTCATATTAGTTAATCGTTAGCAAGCTAACTCAGCTCTACACAAGTGTGTTAGCATCTTTTTTTAAGATTATTTATAGGGCATTTTAGGCCTTTATTTGACGGGACAGCTGATGAAATTAAAGGGGAGAGAGAGGGCCGCAGGTCGAAATCGAACCCGGGCCCACCGAGTCGAGGAATAAACCTCTATATAGGGGCGTCCGCTCTACTAACTGAGCTTACAAGTGTAACACCAAATTCTGTGACCATCGTATTTTGTGACAATAGTGGGCGCTGTTGCCACTGGGCAGCTTGAGCTTACTCACAGAGACGACTTTGTTACAACTTTGTTACGCTATCAGCGTAAACTGCATGCTGTTTATAATGAAGGTGAGTTCAGCACAGAGAGTTTAAAAATATGTTTTTTCACTTGATATATAGATGAGATATAGGCTATATTGCATTTTGATTAACTAGTGTCTAATTGTTAATCTAAGTAAAGAAACTAAGATATATGTGTCTGTGTGTGTGTGTTGTGTGAGTGTGTTTATTCTGTTGGCCTCTAATAAACATCACAGAGTAGACTTAATCATGAGGAAGCGGTTGAAATTATTAATAATAAAACTAAGTCAGCAGCATGAGGCGGTTACCTAATCAACAAGAACTGTGGGAGTAAATGATCAATAACCAAGTAATAATTTGATTGTGATTTTGAACTCATTGTGAATTGTCCCCATAAATAGATTCATATAAATGTGAACACAATTCACCTGTCACAACAACCAAACCATTTCAGGTGACAATACAATAATACAAAAACAATAATCACTCTGGTAAACATCTGGTCTTAGGCAAGGGGTCACATATTTTGACAGCTGTCGTCAGAATATGTGATCCTACAGTAACTTGGCGGAAATCACCTGTAACAACAACCAAACCATTTCAGGTGACTTATTTTATCTACATATGTATAAACAAAAAACAATTGAATTGATGAGTTCTAGCAACATCTCTGAGTCAGGCTAGCAAGGTGACTTCGATACGTCGGGGTGTGTGTCCGCGACCTACACAGAGCAGAGAGAAGCAGGGTCCTCAAAAATGACCAGCAAATTAAAACAAAGCAGTAGTCCTATAGTTTTTTCTGCACAAGTGCTGTAAAATAAAGAGACTTATAATCTTATGCAAACGTTCCTTTTTATAAATTGCATAATAACCCTTCATTAAGTGAAAAAACACACATTTTTAAACTTTCGGCGCTGAACTCACCTTCATTATTATCAGCTTGCAGTTTACGCTGATAGCGTAACAAAGTCGTAACGAAGTTGTCTGTGTGAGTAAATTCAAGCTGGCCAGTAGCAACAGCGCCCCCTATAGTCACAAAATACGATGGTCACAGAATTTGGTGTTACACCTGTAGCGCGTGTTAACATCTTTTAACTAGCTCACAGGTTAGTTTGTCACCAATGACTTCACTATTACTACCCTTACTGACAGTTATTTTCAGCAACAAAAAAACCTGTACACTACCTGCTCAGCACCAAACAGCAGACGGGCACAATTAATAAGTATTAGCGTTACCGAGTGAAGCATTTGAGCATTTAGCTAGCTAGCTAGCTAGCTAGCTAACGTTAAATAGCCAGATATTTCCCTTAGAAGTTGCTCCGTAAATAGAGACCAACCAAGAGGTAAAATGAGAGTAGGTGGCCACAAACACGTCTCCATATACTTCATAAACTTCTATTTAATAAAGTCACTAAGTCTCTTTTCTCACCATGTTTTTGAGCTTTTGTGAAGGCTCCACTTGACTTGCAATTCCGAATTTCGTCCATCTGAACAGGTCATCCAATCTAGCATTCAGTTTTGAAATTTCTCTCACAATAAGCCAAGGATACTTGCCAGAATAACAATCTAGTTCCAATCTATCCACTTGTCTCCTGTGAAAACTGAAACTTTTTCCAAGATGCTGTCACTTGTTACTGTCAATTTCCAAAAGACAAAACTGCAATACTCTCCATGCTGTCAGTTTTTATACTTATTTTCAACAAAAACAAGAGTGGATGCTAAATACCAGCCTCAACTGCTCAGAAACATTAACATTTTTAAGATAAAAGAGGGACAGAGGAATGTAAGTATTTCTTAAGACACAATCTTAAAAACAATAATTAATGCACTTAATAACGTCATGCTGCCTTTCCTGATGCGTTTCGACCTCTGGACTGTGTGAATCAGTGTGACTAATCACAGGTCGGCATGGGGAGCACTTTATACAAAATGTTATTTTTGTAAAGGACTGTTAGCTTGTCAAAGGTTTTACATAAGTGAGCGTGAACAATACCTCTTAAGAAACGAAGTGCTTTTTAAAGTATTGTTGGGGATGTTTGAAGTAGATATTTTACAAAATCAGGGTCCACACAGCTGTCCAAGACTTTGTGTTCATTTCCAGTTTAACTGCTTTTCCAGTTTAATAATCTTTAGAGTCAAAGATTTATTTTCTATGAATTAGATAAGATCACTTCCAAAGACAAACCCCAAAACATGAAAATAACACCTAACAGGACAGTGGGTAAACAGACAAAATATTTAGCATTTGGGGGTGTAAAAAAAACTATTATTTTGCCCATTTGACTTTGACCGTTTGTGTAACATTTAGACATTATTTCTTTTTTTCCAGGCCTCTCATGGCTTTCTACACCATATGAATCTCCTGAGCGTAGTCTTGACAATGACAATGAGGAATCACTTTCATCCTCCCTTTTTAGATTGTGTTAGAGTGACCACAAGAGGACAAAAGCCGGCATTAATACTGTACACTCTGAAGTGGCCATTCCAAGCTTTGCTCTTTTATCAACTCTTTTGAATGTGTAAACCTTTCTATAATCTTTTCACAAAGGGATATCTGGCTCCAATTACATATACACACTATATTGGAGCATTTGTCCGGAAAACAAAAAATGAATTCTGTGCATATAGAAAACATCAACAGTGAGCGGTAAGGAAATGTGGGAAATATAATGGGTGTTATAACAAAATCTGCAGGTGTAGTTGTTTTTTCCACTAACCTAAACTGTGTATGTACATCTTAAATATGCCAGATGGTAATTTTCACATTGCATCTATCACTTTATCAGTGGTGTGGCTGTAATAAAATCTATAGTTTTATGTCTTATCTGTGTATTAGATATTGTACTTTTACTCTCTGCATTGGAGGTGAGTAGAAAGAGATGGTGTGGAATACGAAGGAAGTTAAAAAAAATCCAAAGTCAGATATGCTTTATTATACAGGTCCGCTAATTTTCTATCAACGTCCTGTAGGTTTTTCTTTCTAGTATGTAACATTTAATTACTAGGACTTGTTTCATTCAACTTTTATTCATACAGGGTGGTCCAATGAGAGTACAGGCAAAAACACAAAGACATAAATATATGAGAAGACTACAGATGAAGGATGAGGATAACATTAAGCATTACATATGATCTGATTACAACAATATACAAGACAAGACAACCTTAAAATTCCCCATTTCCCAGATGTAATTTGGTACTTATCATGAGGAAAAAGGGGAAAGTTTTTATTGTTAGTCATTATTTTGGTTTATAAGCTACAAATTCTTAATAACTCAGAATCTTAACAATTCTTTAACAGACTGAAGGTCCACTTGGTATCCAAGGAAATATGCTTTCATAACTTAAGTTTATGCTTCACAAACACAGATGTTTCTTAAAAACTCAACTATACCAAATGAACAATTTCTTATATACCCCCAGATTTGCATGTTCCAGCTTACATAGCCCTTTTCAAAGAAAGAGTTGACAATTATATAGGAAATTATTAAGAAAATATCCTGAAAATAGTATATCATACCCATAAAGTAAACTGTATTATCAGTAATAAGATCATTTCAGATTTACTATTAAAACAATAATATGACTGTAGTATTTATAACAATAGTGCAGTTATGACGTAAAAAAAAGCTTTTAACTGAAAATGAACTGAAACATTTCACAGTCGTGACCTTTTCTTGCATGCCACCCATCATTTTCTAGCTGGCCAGATTTTTCAAAATGGTGGACATTTGCCTTAGGATTGAAACTCATTTTCATAGCTGGTTCCTTGAGTTGGGTTGCATGGTGAAGATGATGATGATAATGATGATGATGATGATGACACAACTCTTGAGCAGCGATGGGGGAAACCTGCGACATACATGAGTCAGGTTACTGTAACGCGGCTGTGCACCACTTCCAGTACAGAGGACAGACTGCTCAGCAAAGGACTGAACTCTGTCCAACAGATCTGAGCGTCATGCTCAGGCACACTGTGCTCACACCCCTCCTACACAACACAGGGCAGAATGCAGCATCCCTACACACACACACACACACACACACATCCACACCCACACACATCATGCCACCTCTAAAATTAACATGCCATTCCACATTCAACAGTCCCAGACTTCATGTAGGAAGGCTACATAATCACAGCGAGGACCTGTAAAGCAATCAGTCCTGCTCAGGGCCCAATCTGCATAAAAAAAAAAACAAAAACAAAATCAGCAGTCATGTTAACTCACAAAACAGCACTTAACAGTAATGTGCCTCTCAGAATTAATGAGCAAAATAACAGCAAGGAAGTGGGAACATCGCATACTCCTACGTAGGCAGGATGGCACTTCAGTTTTAAAGTTATGTAACAATCCATTGGTGTGAGATTACATTCACTTTACCCTCAGAGGGGAGACAAGAGATCAACATACTCAAAAACTAAAAGTCTGAGTGGCTAATTGAACATTGTTCTGGCTGGTACAGGTGCAGAAAAGACAATTCACATCTAAAGATGTAAAAATGTAAAAGGATTTTGGATTTAGGTTCAAACATCAGCTGCAAGAGAATGACATTTTAGGGTGTTTATCTTCTCTGGACAAAAGACAAACCTTCAGCATATAGTGCTGAGATGTTTCCAGAAGTCATTACTAAATTTAAAAGAAAGCTGTACCTGTCAGCCCCTCTGACAACCTTTTTTTTCCTTTCTGACGACTGGAAACTTCTCTTGTAATGGTATGAAGTCACAATGTTGGCTCCAATGAACCTGAGTGACATCACATTCCGATTGTCCTGACCACTAATTGATTAATTGGCACGGGGACACATGCGTGAATCACTGAGCAGCATTGTTTACCAAGACGTCCCCTGCCGACCGGAAACTACGTTAAACAACACACGCCAACGCGCTTTGAACTTGAGAATAGAAAGAGACCTTCAAAGGGAGGAGAAAATATTAATACCGGTGCTGTTGCCTGCAGCCAGCCTGTGTGTGCCAACTCTCCAGGAAGTCTCGCTGCCTTTTTTACTTCACGGAATCTATTTTTTAAGCATGACAACCAGTCGCACTCGTCTGTCTCTTTTTTTTTTTTCTTCTGTTCTTTTTAAACGCAAATTCGGCTTCAAAAATAACTTACCTTCTCTATGAAGGTGGGAACAGGTGCTGCGCGGCGCTGTGCGTGTTCTGCTGCCTAATTAGGCGTCCGAGAGTTTTAATGGTTATGTATGAAAGCAGTGCTGAGCCTCTGAATCCGAGCACCATGCCGTGGGAACACGGGCTTGTCAAGAAAATGCGCACAGCACTGGTGACAAGGCGGAGGAGCGCATTTTTAATTCTGTCTGAGCATCTGAAGTGATACACAGTCATAGCAGAGACAGTGTATGCCCCCCGCCCCCTCCCGCCTCCCTCTCTCTCTCTCACACACACACACACACACACACACACACACACACACACACACACACACACACACACACTAATGTGCCACTGAAGAATGTCAATTTTGTCATTAAGACCACTTTTGTCAATTAGAAAAATTACAAAAGAGGGTATTTCCGGTATATTAATCCTGTAATAACATTAAAAAAACCCATGTGCAGATAGTAGGCTTAAATGATTACCAATTTCTTTATACGAAAGTATAAAGGATGATACTAACTGACGGTGATGATGATTACCTACAGTAAATAAATATGATAAAAACTAAAATATTAAAGCCACAATAAACTAATATTAACAATAGAAAATATCATATGAAGATACCATAACAATTTATTCACTAAACACCATCTAACCATCATCTTATCTGTCCACATCTAATACATTTACATTTAAGAAACAGCTAAGGGTATTCAAAGGTTAATTTAATCATTTTATACTTCTAGTGAGGCATATACATTAACATATCACAATCCTCTCACACTGTGACCATTAGGAAGATGTTATATGTTTCATAAATAACTGGAACTGTTCTTTGACGCACTGTGCATTTTGTGAGCTATTTCTGGACTGCTGCATCCATCACTTTCTCTCTCTTCACAGGTGAGGATGTGTACTTCCGCTTCTGCTCGCTGGAGGGCGCCAAAGGTCGCGTTTAGCTCCACATACAGGGCCAAAAGCACCACTGTGGTGATCAGGAGTGAAACATTAGGGCTCAATATAAAGGACATTTAGGACGTGATGCAGCTATATTTCATTATGTGTGTGAGCAAAACTTTAATAATGTTTAAAAATACATACATAGGCCTAAAATAAATATATAATAGGATTCAACATGCCTAAACTAACAAAGTGACAACTACAAGAAATGTTTTTCACATAATAGTTTAACATAATACCACTGGTCTTCTTCCTCGTCCTAGATGCAAACCTGTTGAAAATACTGCTTCTTGACTTTTCTTCCTCCTCTTTCAGTGCAATAAAATATATATTATATATTTATTTTTTATTTTTTTTCGTGGCCCCTAGATTGTGGAACAGACTCCCTCTTTAGAAGTGCCCCCCCTTCTGAAAGTCCTGCCTCAAAGGGCATTTCTGTTCTTTGGCATTTGGAGATGAATAACTCTTCCTAGTATGTCCCTAAGTCTCTGTGTTGTGTGTGTTCTGTAGCTGTGTTTCTTGCACAGCTGGCTCTTGGCGCTGAATTGGAACAAATTCCTGCAGCTAGAATAAGAAATCTTGCCGAAATCCTGTTGCAGCAGCAGCTTATAGGCCATGGTTTTGGAATTAAATGTTCAGCAAAACATCACATATGGGTGTAGTAGTGTTTGGGTGGCCACATGCTTTGGGCCATATTGTAGTCCAGCGTGAGCTCAGACTTAAACTTGATTATTAATTTCTCTTCTTATCTAATCTCATACCACATTATCTAAATTCTAATCAGATTCATTTTTCAACGTGATAATGTCCCTACTTACGCAAGTCCTAATTGATGTGTTTGTTGATGCTCTGCCAGCTCCAGATGCTGTTTGGTGTCTGAGTCGTTCCTCTTTTTTTGTCCCCAGTAACAACTTATTTTTTTCTCACTTTCATGCTTCTCTGCACTCATCCATGAATATGATTGGTTTTAATGTGAAATTCAAAAAATAACGACAGTGACAATCACAAACCCATGGTTGGTATGAGTGACTGAGTGACTTTACAGTTCTTATGTTTTTCAAAATAATTTAAATAGATTTCAGCTCTTTGTTCTTCTGTGCCTGCCCTTGGGGTTTTGCCACAGAACCAAATTGTTTTTTAAAGCATACTTTTTTTTTTTCATATTTCATTTATTCAGTCAACTGCTTGATTATATTTTCTGCAAGTTGTATTTAAATTAAGCACTTCTGTCTGGGAAATTCCTCTTGCAATCAACAACTAAACAAAAGTAAATAAACTTCAACAAAATAGGTGCTTTGTCTCTATTTTCCCTACGGTGATGCAATAGCATATCAGATCACATAATTCTTTCAAGGATCTTTCTAGGACATTACAACCTCATAAAATGAAATGTAAAATGCTGATTAAAGACAAAATAGAAGGCCTGAAAGAGCTGTTAAGTTGACCTTGTGTTTAGGTGGTTTACTCACACATAAGTGTACCTGCTGTTTTAAAGCCCTGTCCATGCTGCCCGGATGGAATAACATTCTGGTGGAGGAATACTGAATCCTTTCTGTTTCTACATTTATTGTTTTTGTTGAGTTAAAAGTATGAGAATAAGCCAGTACACCAACTGCGTAATGTAAAATTTGGGGCTTGCTAGTATTTGGTCATAAACCAAAGTATTGGACACATTTTAATCTGATGATGGTGCTTGAGGAAAAGTCAGGAGACCACTAAAGTCAGTAGGATTTATCCTCTGGGGACCATGAATGTCTGTACAAGAGTTCATGGCAATTTATCTAATATTAGTTGAGATATTTCAACTAGGATCAAAGTGGTGAAGCGACCAGCAGGCAGAAAGACATTACTGTCCCTCGAGCCATGCTTAAATATAGAGCCGTAACCCTTATTGTTCCCTGCTAATATTGTCTCTGTCTGTATTTTAAGGCAAAATTACAAAATTGCAGGCTTCAAATGACAGTGTGCAGCAGCCCAGTCTCAATGAGAGACACTAAAATACTGCTACCTTTTCCATTATCCACTGTGCACTTGAAGAAACTATTTTTGAAATATAGATAGCTGCATTTCATGGGCCTTTCCAATAGGAATAACTTGTTTCTGACCAAACTGGCACAAAAAACTGTATCATCAAGGTCAGGATGTGTGATATGTTTTTTTTTAAAAGTCCCATTATTTCTTTCTCAAGCTGTGGTCTGCTGAACGCCTTTAGGGAAGGAAACTAGGTTTTAGATGGTGTATGGCTCTCAGTGTTTTATTCGTGGGTGTTTGCCATGTTACGACAGCTCCCTCTCTCCAGCATCTTTCACATGCCAGATCACTGTGGGCCAGCTCCTTTGTCCACTGAGTGGAAAAACCAC
Organism: Percina caprodes; assembly: GCA_013375575.1. NCBI lineage: Eukaryota > Metazoa > Chordata > Actinopteri > Perciformes > Percidae > Percina > Percina caprodes. The sequence continues at coordinate 2,893,992 of JABXJD010000028.1, read as the reverse complement.
TAGTGTGTCAATCTGCAGCCCTTCGGAAACCAACAGCGCTGAGCCAATGCTAATTAATTGAAATACACACATGCACATGAGTTATCTCTCTTTGCTTTCCTGCCCTCCTGCTCTCTCTCTCTCTCTCACACACATATACACACACACACACACACACACACACACACACACACACACACACACACACACAAACACACACACACACACATACACCACACCTCCCACATTCTTTCAGAGTGTTAACTAAAGTGAAAGTGATGTGTTGTGTTCTCAACGCTGCACAAGGCATCTATGAGTCACAGAGACACAAATGAGCAGAGACACGGACACTGCTCATGTTAGTTACTGTCAGGGCATGTGTGTGTGTGTGTGTGTGTGTGTGTGTGTGTGTGTGTTTGTGTGTGTGTGTGTGTGCGTGTGGAGGGTGTCATTATGTCCCAGGAACTGTGTGTAGGCTCATATCATATGCTATGGGGCGGTCATAGAGACAGGCGAGTGTGTTGCTGTTCAGGCCTCTCTGTGTCAACTGACTCAAGGTGAGATGACAGATGAGCTCAGTCTTCAGGAGATACCGTCTGCAAGTGTGTGCTCATCCATTCTTAACTTCCATCATCATTACAGTCAAGAATAAAAATCCCCCTGCACTCAAATATGTGTTTTACTAATTGACTTACAAGTTGGATGTTTGAGGCTGTTTTTTATACTCATCTGCTAAAGTGATGACCTAACGAACATACACAATTACTGCACGTAATTGTACGCACTTTTGTGACATTACAACTACACTCAGTTGCCAGTTTATTAGGTACAACTGGCCTAAAACTAATGTAGCTCAATGTAAATTCTTTCAGGAAGACCTAACACTTAATCACTTCTCTCTTCCTAAATCAAATCTGTTGTTGGAGGCGTTGACCTTCCTGTAGACCAAACAGTTCCATGGGGTGGGATTGTCTGCTTCTTTACCCCTTTTAGAAATTATTCTACAATGATAGAGTCTAAAGCTCCAAAGACTGTATATTTTATTATGCTTATGTAAAATAAACCTTTGCATATCTGGAAACAAGTCTCTCCTGATTGAAATGCAGTCTACCACAACAGTCCTGCAATAAATCAATTTCAGAGAGGTGTTGATGAGTAGCATGCTGTTGAAATGTACTGCATAAGGTCTTTTATTTTATTTGGATTTGAAATTAGGGTCTGGGAACCCCCAGTGGTCCAAAAAGGGAAATCAATTATTTTTCTCTAATTCCATCCATGACACAAAAATAATTTATTTAATAATGTATACTGTTTATTGATCTCCAGTGGAGAAATTACAATTTACACTTTGTTTGTTAATAATCACTACACACAGGTCTGAAATACACACACATGCTCAGGACCTATACATGCACAAATGGAGAAATGTCAGAGTGAGTGGGCTGCCAGCTGGACCAGCGCCCTGAGCGGTTGGGGGTCGGGGGTGTTACAGTGCCTTGCTCAAGGGCACCTGGCAGTGCCCAGGAGTTGAAATGGCATCTCTCCAACTACCGATCCACACTCCGTACTTTGGTCCATACCCTCCAGACCCTCCGGTTCCCAACCCAACTCCCTATGGACTGAGCTACTGGCACCCCAATGACAGAATGTGTGACTATTTTGTCACACATACCCTCTACAACCCCACCCACTTCTGATTTCACATCTGATTGATAAAGGCTATCGTAAGTCGGGCTAAAATTTGGAGAAACAATTAAAAGAAATTATGCTCAAGAATATTGCAATGTGAGAAAATGGTGCAGTCCTAAAAACTCTTGGTTTTGAATATACCCATATACAGTATATGATATGACTGCATTAGTGTGGAATAAGAGGATTTTACCAAACATAATGCATCATAAGAGGAAATAAAAAGGAGATGTGATTGAACACTGAAAAGAAGTCAGAGGACAGTATCTGCACAGATACACGTGCCAACCCTCTCACATGCACATTTCCCACGATGCCCGGGGGCCGAGAAGCTTATATGACAACAGGCAGAAGAGCTGACTCCATGACGTCCATGTCCCCTGCACCCTGTATATGACAAGGCTGTCAGTCTGTTTGCCTTCCTTCATCACAGATCAGTCCTCTGCTGCACGGCTCAGTGCTACATTCGAGTTGACACCTTGTTTACATCTCCTGGACCCTGACTGACAGCTGAGTCACAGAGTCAGGCCAGACAAGCAGATTCAGGAATACAGTAGTTTGTACCAGACTCAGAAGGAGTTGAAGAGTTACATCAGGTGGAATTTGATAATCAATTGATCCTTAGTCAAGTCAGAAAGAAGCATTAAACAGCTGTTTAGAGTGAGAAGTGAGGTTTCCTTTTTCTCATTTCTTTTTTTGACAGTAAGTTATGGAAATCCTGCAAATTACAGTATGCATTTAAAAATGTAATGTAATGTTATTACAGTAATCAATGCTGATTGATGCTTCCACATGGTTTAAACACTGTTTCAAAGGCTTTTTAAAGAGACAAAACGGAGCAATAAACTAAATACTTTTATATTTTTTGGCATGACAATGGTCATCATTAATGTAAATAATTAAAAGCATTGACAGTAATGAGTAATGTGTGTGTGTGTGTGTGTGTGTGTTTGTTATAGAAAAAGACATAAGGAGAATGAGCGGAAAGGGACAGGGAGAACTCCAAGATCACAGCCAATTCACCTCAAACAGACACTTCATAAAAATCTTTTGACACCAACATCTGTTCTCCAGATCTCCTGCAGCTGTCGTGTTGCTCGCCATACCATCATCACAGAGTTTAAAACCCACTGAGACTGAGGTGACATCACACAAGCCAAACTCCCTGCGCATGTGTGTGTGTGTGTGTGTGTTACCTATTTAAGACTTTTATAGACAGTGCTGGCCTAAAGGTTAAAGAAGTGAGCTTGTGACCGGTAGGTCATTGGTTCAAGCCCCAGACCGACAGACTAAAATTACCACCACTGAGGTGCCCTTGGGCAACGCCATTAACCCCAAACCCAGCTGCTCAATGGCCAGCAGATCAGGCTGTGGTTGTACTGGGCAGGTTCCAGGTATGGAAGTGCAACTATGTGAATGTGATCAGGGAATTACTGCAAAAGAGAGGTTTTCCTGGAAAAAAAAAGTAAAAGAAGGAAGGCATCCTTTCAAGTGTTAATGATACATTTTCAAGTTTAAATGTAATCTGGCCAAATCTGTTCAAATCAAACTATGAAATATATATCAAGATGGTGAAACCACACAATTGTACAGAATGGATCCCATCACAAATTATAAGTGTAATTATTGGTAAAATGATTGGACATATTGGATGGAGGGGTTAGGGTCAAATGAGACAAATGGGCACACTTGATTTATTTTTGCATATTAGAGCACTGAAATCAGAGCAAAAAGTGTACTGTTGTGCACTTATTTCCAGACTATTTTTTCCAGATAACTGTTGTTATCAAAAGGTCACATTTCAATCATCAGCACAGACAGAAAAAATAAAAAAGATATGAAAATTATCCTCCATTCACAGTGGAAAAAAGTAGAACAAAAACCCTGTGTCTCCCTTTTCTTCTGCACATACATGCACATAAACACTCCACCATCACTTGTTTCCTCTTTGTGTATGTATTTCAGAAGCACATCGCTGCCAGCACCATAAGGTCATCTTACTGTACATAACACTTTTTAGACAGAGACAACAAGTAGAGGTGTGTGTAAGTGTGTGTGTGTGTGTGTGTGTGTGTGTGTGTGTGTGTGTGTGTGTGTGTGTGTGTGTGTGTGGGAGTGGGGGATATGTAAAGTGAAGAATGACAGGTGTGATGGTCACACCTCTAGCTGACTAATCCACCCTTGGCAATGAACAAATTCATCTGTTTAATGGGTCTGGATGATTGACAGATAGATGGATGCAGGAAATGGAAGAACAAAAAACAGAACAAAAATAAAAGTGAGAATAACCCCATATATATTATTTTGACATTATTTAATTAATTATTACTGGCACATGTTTCTATGCTCAAACAGACATCTGACAAAGTGAAAAAAATGAAAAATGAAGAAGACATTTTATGTGTAAATCTTTTTTTTCACTATAATTAGCCCTGGTTTCTATGCACCGACTGACAGTATAAATGTGGTAACTTTAAAAGCACTTTAAAAATCAATCAATCTAAATCAATTTTGCAAAGGGTGATAATTGTTAGTTAACCTTTATTTAGAGGATAAATTATACATTACATGTCAGTTTCCCATCCTGAATGTAACTTTCCTTCCATTATTTGTTTGGCCACTTGTTATATCAATATATTGCAATGCATTGCCAGGCAAATTATGGACTTGAGACTTTGTTATCTTAAAATAAGATGAAAACCTATCTATCCTGAGGGAAATTGTTGTGTAGCAGTTGTTATACAAACTAGTAAGAGTGCAAAATTAAAAAGTCAAGGTGCAACTAAAGTGTAAATCCTGAAAATATGACAAAAGCCTGTTTTTAAACACTACTTGATAATCAGTGGAAATAAAACCTGCATTTTGGTAGATGCATCTAGGCCCACAAAGCAGGAAATAAAAAGTAGAGTTCATATACTATATACTCCATATCACTGCCACAGGTTGTCATTTGCATGGGAAATGATTGTAGTTTTTTTCACAGTGTTTCTCCCATTTAACTCAGTTGTGCTTGAATATTTTATGGTTATTATTCTGAGAGATTTATCAGTGAGAAGCAGAGAAAGCAACAGCCTGCAGCAGATAACAAGACACCAGATCTCCCACTGAGCTCACCTGTGTGTGTGTGTGTGTGTGTGTGTGTGTGTGTGTGTGTGTGTGTGTGTGTGTGTGTGTGGTGTGTAGGTGTGTGAAAGAGTGCTCAGGGTGTCCCCACAGACTGTATGAAGCTTTGTCTCTCAGAGAAAAATAGGGTCAGATTAAGATTCAAGTTCACTGCCATCAAGGACACATCTGCAGTGGTCCACACACACACACACACACACACACACACACACACACACACACACACACACACACACACACAGCATGGTGTGCTCTTTCAATCCGCATTCAAAGAGGGGGTCTTTGGGGATAGACAATAGCAGCACATGCATATATTTGGACATGTAATAAGGGCACAGCCCACCAATTAAGAAGGCTGGTGTGTGTATGTGTGTGTGTGTGTGTGTGTGTGTGTGTCTACCACTGGTCCCGGCAGGGGATGGAGACGAAACCCAGCGGAGGGGAACCGACCCCATTCAGAGCTGGTAATCCAATTCTGAAAGCTGTCTTTCAGGGGAGTGAGTGTGTGTGTGTGTGTGTGTGTGTGTGTGTGTGTTCAGACTGGGTGGGTGGGGTTGTAGGGGGTAGAAGTAGCAGAGTGTAGTTCTTTAATGTGAATGCAAAGCAAAGGAGGGGTCATATTACTCCCCCCTTCTCCCTCCTCTTGTAACCGTTTTTCAAATCCATGACTCCTGTTCTCGGGGGCCACGGCTTACAGTTAAGACCACGCCTCACCTCCACCCCTGCCACCAGCAGCCCTCCGTCCCTCCGTTCAATAACCCAATTACAGAGTGCTTTTATCCAAGGATCAAGTTTCATGCTTTCGCTCTTTTGGATCCTGAACATGTCAGAGAAAAAAGAGAAGAAAAAAAACTGTGTGCTGAAAGTGACACATTAGTTCAAATTATTAATTACAAAAAAGTGGCATAGAATTTTCTTTTTAACTTAATTTCCAAAAGAACTCATGATCTGCAGCTCATTTGCACTTTCTGTTACAGAAAAGATTTCTGAGCTGTGCTTGTTACAAGAAGACATTGTGACCTCACATGGACAGAAGTTTGTTGTGGTGAGTCTAGTATAGGCGAGATGATAGCGGACTTAAGTCCTCTGAATGATGTATGGATGCTTTGGACTGTTGCATTATTGAAACAAAGCAACAGAAGAGCATGCCCCGTCCTTGATGAAAGATGCAGTCCCTCTCTCACATTCATTCGGCAACACATCTTGTTTTGAAACACAACATGAATCCCAATTTTGAAGTCGGAGGTGTCAGAGAAATCGTAGGGAGAAGATGAAAGATGTGTAAGGGGTATATTAATGGGGGTCACACAGCATATTTCCACTTTGATCTTTGTTGGTGTCACCCTTAGGTGATTTCAGTTTGCCGACATGTTTTTTTTAATAGTTTTTGAGCATTGATGGCAACAAGATGTGAAATTCCGTCAGAGAATTCAAGAGAAACAGATTACAGAAAGTGTTAGAGGAAGAATACGTGGGATGCAGACAGAGGAAATTATATTTTGTGTGGGAGAGAAATAAAAGAGAAAAAAAGGGGCTGATGATGAGCAGGGTGAGGGGTCCAGTGTAAGGCCCACCAGATCTCTGCAGGCGGCTGGGAGAATGGAGTGCTGCAACCGAGCGGCCGTCATTTTCTTTGTGAGCTCAGGAAACCCGAGATGCTCCTTCGCTCGGCTACTGAGTGACATCAACCGCTTGGGGAGAAGACACCCAGACAAAAAAACAACTTCCATTAAAAACACACACTCCCACACACACACACATCCCTGAATCCTCTAAATGGCTGAATATTTGCATGCACTGCTGTTCCAGTAGTATCCTGTTATCCTCCCGTCTTCCTCTTCGGCTCTTTTTTCGACAGGTGAAACCATGTCTGTGTGAGGTTTGATGAAAGTGAGACAGGCTCTGTCATCTCTTTGAAATTGACGGCTGTCTTTTTCTCATTACCCTATTATATCCAAAATGAAATTGTCTTCGTTTTTTGTCAGGTTGTATTTAATAAAATACACATAGACTGTACACAACATACAAATATGCTACATCAGACATTTAGTTATCATATACATGTGAATGAATTTGGTGAGTAACTGCATGCTCTGACAAGGAAGAGAAATACATTTTTTCGTAGTGCAAAACGATTATATGAAGGCAGAATGACAAAAGGCTTGGAAATGAAATGTCCTACCTATTTATTGTTTTTGAAGTAACCTCCATTTGTCTGTCTGACAGCATGATTACAAAAAAACCTCCTTGCCTGATTTTTATGAAACGAAGGGTGTAGCATGGGCCAAGGAAGAATCCATTACATTTTGGAGTGGATCTGAATCACGGGCTGGATTCAAAAAAAAAATGTTCATCAACATTACGAGATAGCCAGTGGCCTTCTACTTTTTGTCATACGTTTTGCAGTTATTATATGTTAAATTATATTAAAATATGTTTATTTTTGCTGTGGTTGCTTGACTCATTACTGTATTTCACTGCTCAAAGTAAAGAGTTGGGCAGCTTGAATCTCATTCATGCATGTTTAAGCCCCTTAATTAAGCAAGAGCACATAGAAAATGGGTCCAATCTAAAGGAAAAAGTAGCTAGCGACAGACAAACGTAGACATCAAGAGGTAGACATCTCAAGTTTATTTGTGAGATCGATGCCAAATTGAAGTTCATCTTTGTTGGACCTGTTTGTCTTTCTGCTTCTTTCTCCTTAATTAGACCTACATCTGTTTACATTAAAACACATCTAATATGGTTTACCAACAAGATGGTAAATCCCATGCATAACAATCTTCCTGCTTGTGCTTTAGAGGGTTGAAAGGAAAAAAGAAATTCTCTTCTGTCTGCAGCATTTCTTATGCTCTCTGTAGCTCTGCACACCTACACACTCAGCTTGCAGCTGTGGTCTTGCTTTCTTGCTTGATGTTTGGAGCCATTGAATGTTAATGGAGTGGTTTCCACAACAAGCCAATGAAAAAGGCATAAACCTGACAGCTCGACAAACAGAAGACCACGCGTCCTATAAAGACACAAGAGTCACCTTAGTGCTTGACACGCAGCACCTGAAGTGTACGCTTTACTAAACACATATGGTAGCCTATGTCTTCAAAAATATTACTGCTCCGTTCATTGCTTTCAAGACACCATATAGATTCAACACATATTGGCTATGCACTGACACATCGCCATATGTTTGTCCAACCCGTCGCCAATAGAAACACACATATCCCTGGGGGGTTTCCACTCCTTTCCCTCTCTCTTCGATATTGAGGGGGCTTCACTCTGCAAGCAACAAAGCATTTGTTTATTTTATTTTAGATCACAGCTCCTGAGTGGGCACGGGGTCGGAGAGTGGGGCACTGCAGATGGAAGCTGCAGGCTGATAGAGGCGAGGGTTGTGTGTTTTTGCCTGTTTGTGCTGCCTGGCATGTGTTTTCTGGCGTAAACGTATGTGAATGTGGGATGCAAATGCTGCATCAAAGTGTGTGTTTACCTCCATCTGTAAAGTTTCAAAAGAGAGGATGTGTGTGCTGTCGTATGATTGAGTGTGTGTTCACAGTAGGGGTGTGTGATCAGCAATCAGCAGCGGCATCCGGCACACAACTGACTTAATAGCGCATGATTTTTGAATGTGTTTCTTTTTCCTTTTCCTCCCATTTCTGATCTTTTCCCAGCAACTCATCACCCATAATCGTCAAATTCCTTCATTTGGTATCATGGAAACCTTTTCAACTTGTAAAGCTTTGATGCAATGTTGCACTCTGAGTTTCCGTCACAAATGTGAATGCATCAGATGGTTGGTGCCAGCCAGTGCATCAGTGCTGTTTGCTTTGTAACTTGCGTTGTGGCTCTTGGTCCAGAAGAGAATTTTGGGACCTTTTGTGAAATATAGAAATAAACTCATCGGTTGCTTTGTTTTAGTCTTGTCATCACATTGTGACACACCAAACCCTAGACCCGTATGAATAGCAGGATGGATGTTACTGCAGATGCAGAAATAAATGGTGGTTATTCTTGTGGTCGTTGTTGGGATGTGATACAACATATGTTTGACCAAGGCCCTGTTCAGACTGTTCTTGGGTGAATCGAGTACATCAGTTCACACCTTGCATTAGCATCCTGAGTGACCACTTGTGATCGGATCTCACTTCCCTGCTTTATTTGCAAATGAACACGTACAGAATTTCCATTTGTAAAGACCAAATGCGTTGTTTTCAACAGCAGCAATGCATTTCTGTGCCTAGTCTGCCATAAATAAGAGGTATAAATAAAAACAATACAGACTAAGTCAATTCCTTGGCATGTTCCAGGCAAACCAAATCACCCAAAATATTTGATGTAGTTGCAAATGTCGTAGACAAAGCCTTGCTTAAGCCACTTGAACATGTTATGCTTATGCAGAGGTTTGTGGCCATATGCGGCATAGACCAACTCAGAATGTGGTCTGAGTAACTGGATCTTAATGTGTCCTGAATGCGTCCTGGGTGCATTCACATCTGTACTTAAAGCAGTCCACTTGTGATCGGATCAACCAAAGACCAAAGACATGTTAATGCAAGCTCTGAACAGAGTCTATGGTTAAAAGGTTGACATTGGTATCACTTCTAGCTGGACCAGTGTCAAAATTTCCACGAAACCACGAACCTTGACTACTTAGCTACATGTTATGTAATGTTCTGTTCAGGGTCTTGTTGTTGAAGAAAAGCCCACTCTCCTTCTCATGACTCCTTTTAGGCATCCTCTCTATTGTTTTCGGCCTTTTATCACTGTTGGCGTTTCTACAGTAGCCCATTTCCCACAGAGACCCTTGATGTTGTTTATAAGGAGTTTCTGAATCTGCAGGAAGCTGGATTTTCCTGTTATACAAGTGTATGCTTGTGCTGAAGCATTTGTTTATTTCATGTTCATGCAGAGCCAATTAGGCTCCTCCCTGTCTTCCTCAGGCGTGCCTCTGCATGCCAAACACACACATACACACACACACACACACACACACACACACACACACACACACACACACACACACACACACACACACAGACAGACAGACAGATAGACAGAAACTACAAAAAATGGCTGTTGGCTGTCCATCCATCTGTCCCTCCGGCTAAAACTTAATCACAGTCCCGGCCTTCTGCTGTGTTGATCAGAGCTGACAGAGGTCTGCTGAACACACAGAGACGAAGGGCTTTTTCTCTAATACCAGATCATCTTCTCACCCCATCACTTCATTTATTCATCTGTCCACATCTCTCTATATGAAAAGAATATACAAACATGACAAATTATTTAGTTTAATTTAGTTTATTTATTTATTTATTTTAATTTTAGCTTTACAAATACTCTCATAAAAATGAGAGTGTGGTAATAGTTATTGCTTGGACAACATTTGGGGTTTAATTTATTATGCTATGAATATGGCTACAGTAGCAGTACTGTCTTTACTGCGCTGATTAACATAAGCCAAGAAAGCCTCAGTGAGCCATACACGAGTAGATTCAGCCAGTACAACCATGATTCCCTGACCACATACAACCCTTGCTTGTAGTTAGCGTTACACCCATTATAAGCTAATGTGTCACATCCATAATCATAACAACCAAAGCACAGACACAATCATAGAGACAGCAACAGCCAAATCTGTAGTATATCATCCCAGGGCAATAGTCATAATCACAGCTACAGCCTGTCTCAATCAGTTTCTGCCTGTAACCATCATCTGTCACACCCCTCTGCACACCATGGTCCCAATCACCTCATCAGCTCCCCTGTATATACTCTATGTACAAGTCCTGAATCCCTTTCTGATCTGACCATGTACACCTTGCTTTCATCTCACCTGTTCTGCTTTAGAGTCATGCTTAATAATCCACACCCCATAAAAGCTATGGTTGAGTTATTTAACACAATTTAAGCTAATGGTTAAGATGTGTTTTATGTTTTATTGAGAAACCAGTGTTTCACCTAATTTATACTTGCTTTTTTTAACTGAAGTATCTGTTTTTTTCTTCTTCTCTGCAGCATGTTTGCATCTTAGACATTTATGCCCTTTTTTTTTTAAAGTATCAAAGTAACACATGCAATATCTTTCTTTAAATTTTATTTCAGACCCAGGGGGATCCATATCACAATAAAAACACACACAAACACAAAAATACAAAATACAAAGCCTTCCACAATATTCAGTGACTGATATATATAGACATGTTCGCCAATGGTTCCACAGTCTGGAAGAAAATCTGACAGAACTGCGTAAAGGTTTAGCCAAAAAAGTGATTAAGTCATTTTCCGACTAAAGAGTGAGATTTTTTTTGGAGGTACAGAGCATATAATCTAAATTATGAAGAAAACGGTCTTCATGACCAACAATCAAACTAGGGAAAACAATTGCTGAGCTCATCAGATAGTTTGAAGGTCTCCTTAATATGTCTTATTAAGAGAATATTGAGCTGGTGAACATAGGACTCAGGGAACATAGATACACTCCCAACCAGACACCTACAGACTACCGTGGCTTGGCTGAAGTTGGACATTCTACAGTTAGTATTCATTAGCTTTCAAAAAGTGTAGCTACCTCCTCTTGCCTTTTTACCCTTAACTTCTCTACTTTTAGTTCAGCCTGGAGAAACTGTGTGCTTTGGCTTCACTAGTGGAGGTTAAACTCGCCTAATTATATATTGTCTGCCTCAGAGAAACTCATGTAAAACTATAAATTCCTCCTCTGTAGCCATAGAGCAAAAGCAAGAACAAGTGATTGATTGGTAGATTCGATGACAGTGGCACCTCTGAACCCACCGGAGCGGTTTTCGAAGAAGGGATGAGTGCACATTATCTGGGATAAGCTGCTCTAACAGCCCACCAAGCGAGCCTTCTGCACTCCTGCATTGCTCCAACACACTGACTCACAAAAGGCAAAAAATACATTGAAACCTGCTGCTGGTTCTGCTGATGTACCTCTGTGACTCACAAAGCTAGACTACATTTAGCCAGCAACATCCGTTTCCAACACAGCCTGACTAGTGTCAAAGAAGTCCATAAAAAAAAGGATTGGTAAGGGAGTGGTATTGGAAATGATTTCTTAACATGGATGTCTGAAAAATCTTTTTTAGATGCCATATTTCCTCAAATTTCTAGAGTATCATTTCAGCAAACTGTCTGACATAAACCTTTCTCAGTCCATTTTAAGTTTATCAGAGGAAGTTATTGAGGGCAGGTACAAGTCAAATCAAATCACAAGTCCTCATAAGCAAAGTCAAGATTCAGTTGTTCAGGTTTCAAAATTAAATTTCAATGTTCATCAGTGTTATCCTGCCTTATATCCCGTGCCCCCAGAGAAAAGAATACCTTGTTTGGAAAACAGTCTAATCTTAGTATAACAATTAATCTTCCCAGGCAGACAAGTTGGAGCTGTTACACCTTTTGAATCTGTCCTTTGTGTGTCAAAGTTCTCTATTGGTTGTTCTATCTTAGCTGGAAAAGCACTTGTGTCTTTGGATGTGCTATGGTGATCTGCTATGATGACCATAGCACATCAAGACAAGACAAGACAAGTCACTAATTTACAAAGGCATAATTAAGATGCAAGTATTTCAGGTCTTTGAAGTCTTCAGAAGGTCAAGTTTTTAAATCCTAGTATTGCAATTTGAATCACCTAAGTTCCACATCTACAGCAGCTCACAAATCCATCTCAAGTCAAATTATTAAGGACAGGTCTAGGTGAAGTTACTATTCTTTTTTTTTCAGGTTTCTGAATGAGACTTGTTGGCTCAAGTCAGTTTTAAGTCTTATATCTACAGTTCAACAGTCCATTTTATTTTAATTTTTTTTTATTCTTTATTTAACCTGGTAGACCATTGAGAACAGGTTTTCATTTGCAATGGCGAACTGGCCAAGAAAAGTTTACAAGACAACATAAAGTTTCACAACTCAATATAGTACAAGAAAACAGAATACAACAGGCTACAAAGGTACAGATTGAATAGGCAGTTCAAGCCGGAGCAAAGTGAGGTGTAGGTAAGTCGGTGGGTATGCAAAAGTGGTATGGTGATAACATAATATATTTAACATAATAAACATGATCTATCTCAGGTCTATCTATTCCAAGTCATGTCATTAAGGGCAAGTCTGAGTGAAGTTACTCATCTTCATGAGAAAACTGCATGTGAAGATGCAAGTCCTCTCAAGTCACATCAAGTCATTAAAGAATCTTCAAAAGTCTTAAAATTCTCCTTTTTATGATTTAATTAGACCCAAGTCTCAGGTATACAGTGCTGCATGTTCAATATAAGTCTCAAGTAATATGAGACATGTTTATCTTAAATCTCGATTAGAGTCACAAGTCAAAGTCAAGTCACTATTCTTCATAAGCAAACCAAGATGAGGTCTCTACTTAGAGATGGTCTTTAGATGGTCAAGTCTCAAGTGTTTCAAAAATTTGAGCACTCAAGTCTATGTCTCGAGTTCGCATTGATCATCATCAGAGAGCAGTTGAAAAAGCACATTTCAGGTAATGGTGTTCAAGAGTAAACATATTTAACCCCAGTGTTGTGCCATTTATTTCCTGTGATTACAGCAACTTGAGTCACAGAGCTGGAAAACATAAAGCCTTGAAATGCACTTTTCCCTTGATGATGAAAAGGTGCTTGACATTTTAGGCCCAATCCTAGTGCAATCATGGCTACACACTTGAGCTAAGCTATGGGAATTTGTGCCACTTGTACACTTTCAAAATGACTAATCCTTTAAATTGCTACACAGAACAGCATGTGCAAAACATAGTTATGTAGAGTTAATGAAATCCATTGTAATGGTGTGTTTGAGGTCTCATTTTAGTTTTGCATTGCGACAGAATTTGTTTGTTTGTGTCTGAGAGGCCCTTATGTGCATGTTTAAAGAGCCCATTTATACATTAACAAGAGATTTAATGCGTTTGAGTGCATGATGCACAGTACACAGCTGTGTTTGTGTGTTATTAAGGCGGTAAATGTGATCCTGTGTGTTCATGTAGCCTGATATCCAGAATGAGTGGCCATTTTGTTGCCCACCCTATTATTCTATCTGACATTCTCGTTAGCTGTTTTCTGTGTAGTGAGGGTTTACTATTACTCTCATGCTACATTTATTTAATACAGGATGGACTGCAACTTGCAAGTGTCCACATGACAAAACAAGTGTTACACACTAATTTACACACTAAATAGAAACTTAACGTTGTGCTATATTTTTATAATAGGCAGATTTTGTCATGTTGGTGTGAAAATAAGTTTTTGATCCAAACGAATTTGGATTTAATTAGGATTTAGCCTCTGTGAGGCTAAATCCTTGGGCTTACATGCTCAAATAACGCTGCTAACATGCTATTGCTTAACAGGAATGATGTTTGCCATGTTCTCTATCCAAGTTTAGCTCATCAGCATGCTAACATTTGCCAATTAGGACAAAGAACACCTGAAGTGGGTGGGAATGCCATTCCTTTTGCAGGTATTTTGTCTTTAACTGACTGTGTGAACTAAATGTCACGGCAATCCATCCAATATTTATTGAGATATTTCCGTCTGGACCAAAGTGGTGATACCTAGAGCCACAGCTCTAACAGGGCTAAAAGTTCAATAACTAATGGTTAATTAAATATTAAAGAAGTAGAGGCATTTACATATATTATTATGTGAAGTTCACAAGTTCACATGTTAGAGATGCCAGCTGCTCAGGCAAGAAGAGACATCAGCAATGAGAAAATACTAGTGTGGAATATATTTATATATATGTATATATATACAGTATATTTATAATTTTCTCTATATTGTTGTTTAGTATTTGTCACCCTGCCATGTAGTGCTGTTTCTTCACAGTACCAGACTCGCAGATGCATACAGTAAGTTTGTTTCAGGAGAAAGTAAAAGAGAAAAAGGCGTGAATGAAACTTAAAGCATGTATTCTTTCTCTTTTTGACATTTTATTCTGTGGTCTATATGCCAGTTTTAATTACTATAATTACTGTAAAGATGCTTAGGATTAGAACTACGATTATATTAAAAAAAAAAAAAGAATGAAGAAAGGCAGCAGGGATGTGAGAGGAAAAACAGAAAGGTGCAGAGGCAGCTGGTCTGGAGGGCTACCTCTCAGCAGGTGCCGCCATGGCAACAGCAGGCCATAACGACAGAGAAAGGGGACACAGCATCATGATTGCTTCAATCACAGACATATCAAACACACTGCTCTGCATTTTGTTTTAGTCCTTGTGAGAAGCACTTTGTTCATTCATTTAGGCAGGCGTGCTGGATGGAGGTAATTTCAAACGACTGATTGCAGACTGAAAAGTCTGTTTTGGTCTTCAGGGAAATAGAAACCTTGTGTGTGTGTGTGTGTGTGTGTGCGCATTGCTTTAATATTACAAATAATTCAACTCAGTGCATATCTGCATAAATCTGCATTGAAGAAAGACATAGCAGAGACAAAAACATGTCCACTCACTGATGAATTGAAATCATTCAAACTTTATTCGCCACATTCCCCGTCCATCATTACAAAGCTTTGGGGCCCCTAGCTCTGATTGTCGTTAGCCATTAGTTCAGAGCCCCGTCACCCACCTACATTTTTCCACTCAATCACCAAAATGGGAGAAAAGAAAACTGTCATTTTTCACAGTTCACAGATAAGTCCATAAACAGAGGATGGAAATAAATGATGAGCAGATCAAAGAGGCAATGGAGGAAAATACATTTAGAGAATAATCAAGTATACCACTGTCACCCAATATCAATGTTTTTCTTTTACTTCCCTGCAACATAAAGGCTCAGCTGACACCACAATAAAGAAGTTTCCTTTTTTTAGTGAAACAAAAATAAAAAATAAAACATCTTTGCAATGTCACTCTAAAAAACGAAGAAGGAGCAGCTAATGTGAAGATTATGAGATTTTAGCCTTCTGTTTTCAAGAGCCTCTCTGCTATTTTCAAAGAATAACAGACACTTTAGACACTGCAGCACAACCATTGCTGAAAGTCTCCCACAAGAAGCAGAACAGCCAGGCAAACGACTTGTACAATCAAAACCACAGACACACAGTGAAAATGGATCTTAAATGAAAAGTTTCAAGAAACAAATTCTTCAGCTGGCTCCTGGTCAGGAAATGTATTTTCAAATACACATTTTGATCGTGCTTTTTAGCTTATTTGTCTTTATTTTTCTATAACGGACTGGCACACAGTTCATTTTACCACAGGAATTTACTCACAGTACCTGAACCCCACCTTTAGCTTAAAAATCAAGTTTTGTGCCAATTCTTATGCTTATCAAATACATGAAAATAATTATCATATGAAAAGAAAAACATGTTGGGTCCACATAATTGCTCAATGAGTGTTATTTTACAGCAGGTTGAGGCAATTCAGGAGTTTCATTCGAAGCCAAAATGCTTCTTTTTTTTTTACATGTAGCAGCTGAATTTAAACTAATTAAAATATAGTTTTATAGTTGATCAGCATCATCAGCAAACCGATTCAATGTATAAGGCTGGTGATTAAAAACATCAATGTTCAAAGGGTGAAATGTTTCATAATTATGACAAATAGGGGCACTGTAGTTTATTCTGAGTTAATCCTACATACACCTAGCCTGGCTCCGCCGTCCTCCGTACTTCCACTAAATTTTCATTTCCCTTCAGTACACTGTCTGGGTTTGCGGTATATTTTTGGGTTTTCTCCAGCCAAATTTTAACCGGTCCAATCAGCGAACAATAGGAGTGGCTGAGAACTATGATGTTGAGGCTGTGTGCTAGAGCTGTAGTACCGTGGCAGCGGAGGAAGATGCGAGTGCAGATTGGGCAGAGCCAATAGTTTTAAACTTTAACAGAGTAACCTGTCTTCAAGGAAGTTAACACTTCTCAATGGAGAGTGACTTTTGTAGGACCAGCTTAACGTATACCATCTTACTGCTGGAAATAGTCAATATTGCATTAAATATGTATTCATCCACAGCTAAAAATAGTCCCTTTAACAAATGCACTATTTCTTTTGTTTGAGTAACAGCTGCAAAAGACTACAGTGCCCAGCTGTTTCAGAGAATTACTGAGCCTTTTTAAAGACATTAAAATTTTAAAGGTTTACAGCAGGAACCAATATGCTTCAAGCAATTAAAAAAGGCTCAAGGAAATTGGCAGACGGACTTATGCATTGTTGGTTTTGGTCTTTTTGTGGAATTTGTTGACAGAAGGAAAAATGTAAAAAAAACAAAAAAAAAACTCCAGCCTTATCCTTTAAAGAGAATTATTAAGCATATCTGAACACATCAAAAGCTGTAAATAAATATAAACTGCTGTGCATCTCATGCTTTCAAAGCTGAGGTTTCCCTGGTTAGTTCAGATAAGCACACTTTAAATTAAAATATTCACAGCCACTTCATAAAACTGTTTATCCTCTACTTCAGTCTGTTTTCCACCTGCTCCACTTTTCATTCCTGTCAGAGCAGCAGCGGTTTGTGTATTTTTCATTATTGTATTGTACAGCGCGACAGACTCCAACCACAAAAGCTTTGTGTGGTTGAGCACTTAAGCACTGCCATAGATTCATTTTATAGTGACTACACTTGTTTCACTGTGCGGTTTTCAGGAGTGGTCTTTGTAGTTTGGCATTATGTAAAACATGTATAGAATGACTTTTTCTTTTTATATCATTTCCACATGCCTTGTTCCACCTCAGTTGCTTGGAGTGGTATGCTGAACATATGAAGGGGTTTATCCAGTGATTCATGAAAAATGACATCTAGAAATACAGTAATGGGACTCTTTAAATCCTGATAATAAATAATACATTGTTTTTATAAATCTCACAAACATTATTTCCTTTTGTTGCCATGCCAACTTGTCTGGCCTTGGGGAAAAAAACTACGACATGTAGTAGAGCTAACCACTTCTTAGCTCGCACACACTCTCACACACTCACAAGAATACACTCAGACATCCTTCCTCCGCCCCCCAGTTACTAATAAGTGTCCTGCTGATCACTGGAGGAATAAAAGAACATAAATGACACATTAAATATGAGTAGAATGGATTAAAAATGGATCACCGCTGAGAAAAATGATGACATTTTAGGATCCCAGCCAAACCAGCCAGCCTAGCAGTCTTACCAAGCTTTAAGCATCCTACATCTCTGGCTTTGTCCCTCTGTGTTTCCGAGTTCAGAATGAGCAGCTTTTGCCTGGTCCTTACTCTTAATGAAAATGTACGGCCGGGTAACCCAAGAACATGGGCCATAGGAGTGCCGTGAGAGAAGACGATTAAATATTCAAACACAGCGACCCACAGGCCTCAAGTTGTTGTCCTGTCAAGTTTTACGTTTTTGTTTGTGCAAGTGTGTGCCAAGTGAGGTTGCTGGTAGGTTATTAAATCGATGCCTTTCGTATAGAACGTAGGCCTTATTGCAATATCGGCCAAAAAAAAAACACATCCGGAAACCTAGAAACTCTCTACAATGCAAGATGTGATCTCAGTTGGTGGTATGAGGGGGACTGCAATCAGAGGTAACCCAGAATTGAAGAAAACAAGATGTCAGTGGACTCTCTGGATTGAGAGCCTAACTAGAGGGCAGCAGCAGGGATGAGAGGATGGAGAGAAGGATGCAGGGAGGAGACCAGAGAGGTTGAAAGCTGAAGAGACACAGGCTTGGTGTGTGTGTTCAGTCTCTGTGTGAGTCATAGCAATAATGGGTGGCCAAACTGAGCATCCAGTCTTTAGGCTTACCCTCCGTATATGGTCTCTCTCTCTTCTATCTATCTGTATCTTTTTTTTTTTTTTAAAGATTTTTTTGGGGCTTTTGCTCCCTTAATGGACAAGACAGCTAGGTGAGAAAGCGGGCGAGAGGGGGAAGACCTGCAGGAAATCGTCACAGGTCGGACCCGAACACTGGACCTCTGCGCCGAGGCATAAACCTCTATGTAAATGTAATCCCGCTCTACCCACTGACCCAACCCGGCCACTATCTGTATCTTTTTAACCCCCCTCCCTCCATTGCTTTAGGCTCTAGAGTTCGCTAAGAGAAGAAGAAGAGGAGAAGAGTCTTGATTGTGCTGTTGTAATAATGCTTTGAGGTGATCTCGATGTCTGTCTGGCCTCTTAGGAGGCCCTTTGGATGCCTGACAGCTGATCCCTTTATGTCATTATGTCTCTCTCAAGGAGTTTAAGTGGCATATGTTTGGGAGAGAGAGAGAGAGCTACAGACAATGAAAGCAAGTAACATGACACTATACCAGTGTGATACACACAATGCTTACTCTGTGCCTCACAATAGGCCAGATATCCCCACTTCCCTATTGAGTCCCTGTCACACATAACAGAGTCGCCTCAAAGAACCACTTTCACCTAAAACCCTTTCCTATCCGCTGTTGTCGGGTGGGTTTTTACAGACCAGGGAGGAGAGATTCAAGTTCAAGTCCAGATATGTCTTACCCCCTTTCCCTATTTTTCCCTTCATTTTTATCCCCAAATCTGGAAGGGACAGGAGAGACACTGATTCAAGAACACCCCAGATTTTTCCCCAAAGACGCCCTTGTTTCCAACAGCCCCACCAACCAAGCACAATTGTCTCAAGGGTCAAAATGGGTAGGAAAATGCATTCTGTTATATTCCAGTCTCTACTTCTTAGTCTGTGAGGCCTGGGTCTGTGAGGTTTTAGCCCCTAACTTTGTGGTCTGACCTTGAGTTCCTGCAGCAGGCTTCGAGGTGGAGGTGGACCCCGTCCCTGATGCAGGGCCTGGGGCTACAGCTCCTGGGGCTGCAGGGCCTGGGGCTACAGGGCCTGGGGCTACAGGGCCTGGGGCTACAGGTGGTGGTTGGCTGCGCTGCACTTGAGGATACCGAGGCAAGACTGCACGTATGGGCTGCTGGAGGGGATGTGACTGCTGTGGAGGCCGAAGCTGATAGCCACGGCGGTAGCGCAGTGATTGGGAACGTAGGAGCACCCGTGTATACTGGACCTCTGGCATGATGAGCTTGAGGCAGAGCTCCTGGGCCTGGCTCGAGAACCCACGGCTGAGATTTACCGGGAGGTCGTAGCCCACAATGTCAACCTTTCCACTAGGCTGCCACGGGCGGAGATCCTTGTTTTTGATCTGCGCGGCTGATCGGAGAAGCGGCATCCGTCCACCAAAGCAGCTCCTCATTAACCTCTCCTGGGCTCGCCGAAGGAGCCGCACCTCTCGCGCCACACAGGCTGGACCCAGAGCTGACAGCTGGCGCCACAAGGAGGCATTAAAGTGGTCGTAAAGACGTGCGTCTAAGGAATTCCAAGCTCGGATCTCCGAAGGGAGCCCTGGCGTCAGGCTTCGCTTTGAGCTCGGTGTCCGCATGTTGAGTTTAACGTACAGAATGTCCTCCAGGTCCCAAGAGAGAAGATGGCGGAGGAGAACCAGCGACTCATCAAAGTACTCAGCAATCATTACCAGGGAGAAAACTCGCTCCACCTCAGCCACAAAGGCCCGTGCATACGCCACATCTGTTTCTGGGCGATCCTTGTCCCCGCCCAGGTCAAAGGTCAAGGTGTTGCGTGCATACATGGAGTCCTTCTCATCAGGTCTGTAGTAGCGCCAGGGCTCCTGTAAAAAAGCCTCCAAGGAGCCATTGGGGACCCTCTTAAAACTCTGACAGTACTGGTTGTAGTAACTGAACAAGGATTCAAACATTGACCCCGGCTCTCTCAGGATCGTGATATACATTGTGTCATTGGGCATCAGGCGCAACAGCTCTGCCTTGTTGAAGCGCATGTGGCTGGTGATGATGTTCGGCGGTAGTGTGTGCGGGTGGACAAAGTGAGAGGTGAAGGAGCGTGGGTAGCAGAACTGGTGACTGCAGGCCTGCACGGGCAACGCCACCGTGAGGTTGTTGCGCTCTGCGAAACGGAAGAGCAGGTTCTGCATGGTGGTGCTGGCTGTTTTGTGGGTCTTGAGGAAGGCCACATTGGTGTGTTTAGGTTTGAGGCCTGGGGCAGGGTGGGAACGAAGGGCAGGGCAACCGAGGTGAAAGGCCTCTATAGTCCTGAAGAAAAAAGAAAAAGAAAGTGTAAAAACATATCTGAAGCTCCATTAGCCCCAGAAAGAAGAAGCAGCTACTCTGAATAATTAGGTGACATTAAAGACATAATTGCAGACAGACTGAGATGTTGGACAGGACAAAGGTACAGCAGTCAAGAAGAAGTAGAAGTAGAAATTGGTGAACATGTGGGGAATTGAAATGAGAGAGAGAGAGAAAAGAGAGAAGACGTATGATAAGACACAGAATGAAACAGAGAGTGCAAGTTGTTAGGTGCGTATGAACGGTTTGTACTACATACCATGGCTGGGTGATAAATCAATATTAAATTTTGACTTTCTTTGGAATCATAGCGTGATGATAGAAGTTTTGTTGGATGTGATTTAATTCCATTCCTAATTTTGAAAGTTTAAGTATTGTCATTGGAAAAAAATATTCTCATTATCGTCATGATTCCAGGCATATCTCCCAGCTCTACTATATGGTAATAAAAGGGAATGTAATCTTTAAAATGTATGTGTTATGTCTTGTCAAGTCTGTTAAGTTAAGTCTAGTCAGGGGTGGACTGAGACACAAATTCAGCCCTGGCATCCTCATGTAACCAGGTCTTAGTTTATAGTTTTTGTGAAATTGTTTGATCCTCCAATTGAGCGCTTTTCTTTGTTTGAACTTTGCCAAGTAAACATTTTTGTAAACTTTCTATTGTTTCATGGGTCGTGCATTTGAGTTCACCGGTGTCGTGTCTAAGGTTGTTACATTATGACAACTCACACTGGGACCTAACATACTTCTTTGCATCTTATTTGCAAAAAAGATGATAAACAATTAAACAATCAGAGTAGGCAAATTAGGATAATTGTTCATCACAAAAGAGCTTGATATAAAACCACAGAAGACTCCAATCACATGTATGTATTTGGGTACACACATACTGAATACTCTGCAGTATTACAGAGGAGAGTATTCACTGCAGACTGAAATAGAAGCTCAGTTATTTAAAAGGTGTCGAAACAATGTTTGAAAAGTAGAGAAACGAATGACAGAGCAATAACGAAGACAGTAAAGACAGGAATGTGGAAGAAGGTTTTATGAGCAAAACGTTAAGTTAAAAAGGGTACGAGAACTGAATACAGGGCTGTCAAAGATCTACGATCCCTCTTCTTTTATAATTGGTCCCTTGACCATTGTGGCAGCTCAAAGTCTACATTTTTCAGTGTGATAATAAGCAAGTCTTGCTATTAATTTGACTGGAAAAGAAAAAGACATCTTCGTAGTAATTAGCACCATATGAACTTATTGAGAGATAGAGTGTATGTAATGTGTTTGCATACGTGTGGGCGTGTTTCAATCACTCACCAGCTCAAGTGGCCCCCATGGTGCAGCAAAAGACTGACAGTACTGATGGCGACAAAGATCAGGAATATCTTCTTCTGCGACATCTCTCTTTGCTTCACTGGGGCTGCCGGAGGTAGAGGAGAAGAAGAGCGAGAGTGAGGCGAATAGAACATAAGTAAAGGTAGAGTAGGGCAGCGTGAGAACAAGGGCAGGTGGAGGTGTAATGAGAAAGCGAAAATGAGGATGGATGCAAAAGAAGGGGAAAATGGGAGAAAACGAGAGGGTTTAGAGAGAGAAAAGATGAAAGGAAGTAGAAATGAGGAGCGAAAGGACAGGAAAAAAAGGGGAAGAGAGAGAGGGAACAGACAAACACTGTGAGGAGTATTTACTGAACAAATAATGTCGACAGAGGGTATTGAGGCTTGGCTTTTGTCAATCTGTAATAATAAGTGAACAAAACCTTCATTACCTTCCACAGCTGTAATAGTGACACTCACTGTTAAGCCCTTTTATATTCTCTGGGCTCAAACCGTATACAGCTGGCTCCGTACATTAGGTCCTGTCAGTTATGAGGGACATGCATATGTGAAAATATAACAGCACTTCACAGTGCGAGTGCTCTGTGGCAGAAACTCCCCATGTCATTTGACCCACCAAAAGGCCACGACAGCAATAGAACCTGGGAAGAAGTCCAAGCCTCTCTCGGCGGCATCTCACTTGCATAACAATGGCCGACGTCTCTCTCCTTGATTACACTGTCCTGTTAGCATATACACACATGCCAACAGTCGCGGAAACCAGCTCACGTTACTCAAAGCAGCAGCTTTTCACTCTGCATACGGCATTTGGTGGATGTTTTTATCCAAATCAAGGTGAAGAAGCATGACTGCATCAATTTTAGACATGGTTGGCCCCTGGGAAAAACTACTGACCAGGGCATTATCCACTCAAGTGAATGGGATCATGAAGGGGTTTGCTGCACAGACAGGGATTTTGGCCAAACATACAGTTTTTTTTAAATTTAGAAATATGCTACCTGCTTAAAACCAAACAGAACAGTTTATTTTTCAGGGTATACATATAATTAAAGTTAAATTCACAATGCTATAACAGAAAATAATATAAAAAACCAACAAATCATCACATTTGAGAAGCTGGAACTAGCAAATATTTGACATATTTTGCTTGATGACTTGAAATATTCATCAATAATCTAAATATTTGGCCAAAACCTCATTTCATTTATTTTAATGCTAAACTAACTGTCGAAAAAATTAACATACAACACAGAGTCACCCTGCAGTACAAAATACAGAGCTCATAGGCATGAGAGTGGACATTATTTTATGTGCAAATTACACAACTGTGGTGGAGAAATGTGATCCCCAGCAGATTCATAAGTAAAATCAAGATGTTTTCCCCCAAATAGTAGCCTAATTGAGCATTGAGGGAAGAACTGACAGCTGACCTTTTGTCGAGTTTTAGAGGATTAAGAAAGAAATGTGAAAACGCATCTATTTTCAAATCCAAAATGCTCAAACAGCTGGTATTGTGCTGCTTCGGTGGTTAGGCTCAGCAGGAATATGCGTAAAGACACACACACACACACACACACACACACACACACACACACACACACACACACACACACACAAAAACACTAAGCCTACTCTACTAAACAGGCATTAATGCTCTCACACTAATTGCACAGCTTGTTGTAGACACAGTTTGGTTGTTTTTTGGCAAGTTAATCTTTTGATGATGTCAACACAGCATGTCCTCTGCCCTAGTGATGGCCCAATAATCTGAACACATTTGCAGCTTATATTTTCTTTTTTTTAACAAAAGTCAGTCATCCACATTGATGAAAGACTGAGGCATGCAAATACACTGGAAGGGCAAGTGCTTAAAACATGTGTGCATAATCCAGCTAAATTCAGTTAAATATTTCCATTATATCCAAATTGTTCGACTAAAGGTCTAAAACTTAAAGATATTTAATCATGCATTGATAAAAAAAAAGCCAATCTTCACATTTGGGAAGCTGCAACTACAGTTCTTTTTGGGGTATTTTTGCTTGTAGCTTAAACCATTACTCAATCATTAGAAAAATAACAATTGATTAATCCTTTAAGTATTCTTAAATCATTCATTTGCTTTATAACCATTACCTAGGAAACTGTAAAGGTCAGTGACAAGACAGTGGCACAAGAAACAGGAAATTCAGATGGCTCCAGGAGGCAATACAGCCAATTGTCCATCCTATTTCAAACCAATTTCAGTGATGTGTGGTAGTTCACCCAGCAAGCCCTTGAAAAGTACAGTTTGGCTCTAAGTGCAGGGCTTACATCTTCTACCAATGTTTATTTTTTATATTTAGAAATTGTTTTCTGCCTCAAGTACACTTCATCTTTTAGAGAGAGTTCTGGCGAGACTCAGCACAAAACAACTCACAGCTCTTGAAAAAGGCTCTTCTGTACTCTTTAATAAATAAAATGTCCTTTTTAAAAACATGTTTCCTGAGCCCTTTAAGTTGTTTGTCTAAACGCAGTCTGAGTAGTTGGAGATATTTGTGTTTTTCTCCCTCGCTATTATATCTTATAAAGCATGAACAACAACCTCCACTGACTTGAACATTGCCTGAGCTGGATAATCCATCGCATTAAACATGACATTTTAATGTGCGTCTGCCACAGTGTGTTTTATTTCTTCTTCACCATCAAGTGTTTTCATATGAGTGACCTCGTCACTTCATTCTCTCTTATTATTAATCAGCTGACACGGACAGCAGGAGATTAAAGTCTCTGCCAGGACATATTCTCTAAAAAATATTTCACCTCAACAACTTTATTGTCGGATCCCTTTGTATTTAGCAGGGGATAAGGCAGCAGTTTGGATTTTATAAAGAGCGGTGTGTTCAGACTGAAGTGAATCTGAGTTTTTCATAATTGTGTTTAAACAAAAGGGAAATTCACTCGAGATGTGTGTAATTAAAGCTGTAAGACATTGGCTGTTTTTTGGCAAATAAACATGGCCTGTAGAAATAGTTGTCACAAACAAAGCATGTGTTATTATTTTGAGGAGTGTCAACATCTAAATATGTGATGTATGCATTGTACAATGACAAATACACATGTCAAATACCATGCAGAAAATGTTTGATACCTTTCCTGTGCAATGGAGGAACATTATGGTCATTTAGAAGGCTCATACTCTCCATTTAATAAGCACCTCAGCTAATCTGACTTAATAAACTATTGAATAAGTCCTAAAAATTATTATTTTTGGTGAGTACAATGTTGTTACAACCTATAGATATGCTGTCTAAGTTCTTTCCTTATCGTACATTCCTTAAAACCACTTGCATGAAGTGGAACAGGATGGACTTTTCATTACTATCATCAGAAATGCCACATTTTCCAAGCTGGTCAATTACATCTCGTTACACCGGCCTCTTCGGCTTGAGGTTCGGTCACATTTGCATAGGAAAATGTCACCTTAATACCTGTCTTGAATGAAGAATTAATGAAATGAAGCACAGAGACTGATTCATCCTGATTCTCATTCAGAGTAGTGTGAGGCAGCCATGCAGCAGAGATGCAGGGGGCTGTTTTGTGTGGTAAGAGGAGCTGGTTCGTAGCCGTGTGTGTGTGTGTGTGTGTGTGTGTGTGTGTGT
This sequence comes from Percina caprodes, assembly GCA_013375575.1. Lineage (NCBI taxonomy): Eukaryota > Metazoa > Chordata > Actinopteri > Perciformes > Percidae > Percina > Percina caprodes. The sequence goes on along the minus strand of JABXJD010000028.1, from coordinate 2,868,179 downwards.
GTGTGTGTGTGTGTGTGGGTGTGTGTGTGTGTGTGTTGATGGAGGTAGATCGTGTGTCACAGGGAGTTAATAAGAAAGGGATTTAAGTGGCTTTCAGCAGACAGTCTCTCCCCTTCATCCAACCTCATCTGCTGCCATCTTCTCCTCTTTTCACCTCCTCCTCTTCCTCACCAACACTCTGGCCTCTTTAATTAAAAAGGTCTGATTAGGTTTCTCTTACGATCGCTGCAGATATGAAAGCACAGTAGTGAGAGGACACCTGATCCATTCGTTATCGGACAATGATTTAGACACAGGGGATGGACAGGCAAAATGATACCTTATCTTATTTGTGTATTGATTTAATGATTAAATGAGGGACAATCCACACGGAGGTGTGTGTTGCAAAGGATTACAAACACATCATGTGAAGGTAAAGACCTAATCCTTTAACACGGATCTCAGGGTGGATTATCCTTTTAACATTGCAGTCACCAGCCAAAGATTTTAAATACGAGCATTTTGCTGGTTAATTCTTAAATGTTCAGTACTCAGAGGTAAAAGGTTATAGGGACAAAAGTTAGACGTTCCCATATGGTTAGCAACATAAGCCGCTTTTTAACTGCAGGAACTTTCCTCCGGAACAAGGAATTTTCTGAGGAACTCGTTGGGGACCAGGGTCTAATAAGGCCCTGGTCGGAGGGTAGTAAATTCTGAAAGTACAGGAACGTTTGGCGTGGGGTTTGCGGGGATGAGTGTTGCTGATCGGTCAAACACACACAGCAGGGCTGCTTCAAGTCTCTTAACCCTTCATTCATAAAACAAGGAAGTACCCTCATATCGATTTATGACCATTTTAGGACGAGTTTATCTTTGTTGGATAACATTAAAAGTAAATTTAGGCTTTGCTGTCGGTGTCCTAACTTTTCTTTTTAAAAGACAGAGAAACTGCCGGCGAGAACTGGGTGAGACATGATGCCTATGAAACATTTATGTGCTGCAATTCATTTATTTGTATCTTTGATAAGCCAATATCTACTGATAATATTGCCACTTGCCAATTTTATCAGTAATGCTCTATTCAAGACTGAGCTAATTACAAATTTTCATCATGGTGTGATAAATATAATATTCATGAACAGACACTTTGCCAATAACTTGGCAGTTTATTTCAGTTTGAGTTTGCATTCCTATACGTGAATAAGTGACTGGTTATTTTTGTGTGTGTGACATTTTGGTTTTGAGTTTATTTCAGAGCACTGGATCTATTTTTTGTGTGGCAGTTATGAAGTAGCAGTAGTGAAGGAATTATTCTCACATCTCCCTTAAATGTTCCCCGCAGGTGATTCAAACTTTATTTCCTCTCTTTCTCCCTGCACTTGTTTTCCTTCTGCCCTTCTATCTTTTTGCCAGTTTGCCTCCATCTCTCCTAGAGGCTGCTGCTGCTGCCATGTTAAAATGTTGCATCGCCAAAATGGTAGCTGTTATGAATCAATGGAGGAAGTTTTGAAAGAGGTTAGACTTCTGTTGAGTTTGATCTCAGGGTGAGTGTTACAGTGGCTGTGCAGAAATACAGCAGCGAGAAACATATAGAGAATTACAATTCAAAGACATGTAATACACACTTACACACACACACACACAGACACACACACACACACACAACCCCAACAACATGCCCTCATACAGGAACAAAAATAATATCTCTATAGTCCCTGCACACACACACAGATGTTCACCACTCCAAACACCCCACAGACACACACACACACACACACACACACACACACACACACACACACACACACACACACACACACAAACAGCTGAACCTAATGAGCAGCTGCTTCGCTCTATGATCTTGTCATTTGTACTGATCTCATATGATAACCTTTGACCTCTCATGAGGGACTTGTATACCTCAAATGATCTGGGAGGTTTCCCAAAAACACACACACACACACACACACACACACACACACTAGAGAAGGGATGGGGACTTATTCATTTTAGACTTTAGGCCCCCATGTTTTATCAAAGTGAGTCTATAATTCCTACTTTGTTATCATATGGTATGTGTCTTTGTGTGTCCAAACCAATCAACGTATGAAGTCATGACAAATGATAGCTTATGTACATATATTAGGTTTTACCCCTTTTTCCCTTTTAAACACACATATGCACAGCTGTTCAGGGACCAGCTACCAGGGAGATGACCCATAGTCCAGCCATCAGCAACAGGATGACTGTTGCCCCGGAAAACCAAGGGCAAAGCCTCATGTACCATCTAACACTGCAAACAGATGTACACGCACACACACACACACACACACACACACACACACACACACACACACACACACACACACACACACACACACACACACACACACACACATTAAGACCTGAGGGTTACATTAGCATTAGTGCTGCCCTTCAACAGCATTGTGGAAGATGCTAGTTTATGTTTTGCTAGCAAGCTAGTGATGCTGGGCTAACAGGCTGTAAGACAGCGGCATTAAAGCTCCATTTCCATTTTACAGTAATGAGAGCTGCTGTAACAGTGACAAGCATGGGTTAAATTGTCACACATACTAGCCATGAAGATGGGTTTGGTATTGTGGTGAGGTTTTGAGTTCTCACTTGCACCACACAAATTTAATATAGGTTAACAGCATTGAAATATTACTATTGAGGGTTACTTGTGACATTACATTACATTTGAATGGGAAAAATTTGGGCAGCAGAGGGCAAGATATCCTGACTTTTATTTGGTCAAGTTCCAAATGTCCCAGATCCTTAACTTCCCATCCCAATGCAACCTGATAGCATCATTCCTTATGCTGCATTCATGTGGCTTGACTCATTTTCCCAACCTTGACAAAGCGTCTCCAGAGCTTCAGAAGACATTACACAATTGTTTGCAGTAAAGCTAGAGGTAAGTTGTAAAGCCCTGTAGTAGCCAATGAGCACTCGTCCTGCTGAAAAGTCCAGCTAGACACTGGATCCCTCTCAGCTCGAGAGCTGCAGCTGACCCTGAGGTGCAAATTTTCCACCCCGGAGGGATCAATATGTATCACATCTGATTATTACTATTTACAAGGTGCAGTGAATTGGGCTTGACTTTCTTTTAAAGGTCTTAGAATTTCACGAGGTGACCTTGTTGGAGAAAAAAAACACAAAAAAACAACAGCAACTGGACAGGCAGTCGAGTCGAGGCTGTGCCGGTAACAGCTGCAGTCCCGTACAGAAATTTAACATCTGCAGCTGCCACTGTGGTACAGCTCAAAGACAAAGACTTTATTTTCTTAATGATTTGAGGATTTACTCAAGAGAAGGATAGTGAAATGCTATTGTGAAACACACTGTGGAGAGCTACTGTATAAATCATGAGGGGTGTGCGGGGAGGGGAAGAAAAAACGTGGTTTTAAGTTCTAAGAAGTCCTTTAGGGACCGTTCTGGGCGATTTAAGAAATCTGTTTATTTTCCAGGAAGGCTGTATGCTTACGTCTGAGGCTTTATCTCTGAAATCCTCGCTGCTCCACCCTTCCACTTTATGCCATTTGGTGAAGCCAGAGATCACCAGGAACAGAGATATTTTTTAAACCTATTTCATAATAGGGGTTAGATTGGTACATGAAGGCAATATTGGTAAGTCATGTCATCCAGATCCAACAAGAAAGAGGTTCCTAGCAGCATAAAATGATTCTATATAAGCTGCAGAGATGAGTGTTTGACAGTTACCAATGAAAATAGTCTATTGGAGTCCTGTATGAACACACTGTTATATTTGTGTTTTGTCTATGCTCTTCTCATAGGTTTGCAGAAGGCTGGTGAGTCACAAATATTTTATGATATGTAAATACATATAGAATACTTTTTTATGAAGTTGTCCAGCTAAATAAGTAGATCCTGGTCATTTTGACTAAACGATTGCTGCAGTGATAACTTAACATCTATAGTAAGTATAGTAAAATCTTGTGCCTCAAACTATTGAATCTACTCAAAACGGACTTCCTGGATCCTTCTTTTTTCCACAGTATTCTGTTCTTATATATTTATTTAAAATGACAGCTATGGTTTAGTGAACTCACCACATTGATTTACTGTAATTTATTTTGCATCCTTCTCTTTGCCTTTTTGATCAGTGAACCCCAAACATGCCATTAATATTCAATGGGTTTCCAAACTCTGTAAGATGCTTTTTTCATTTAAACCATAATATGAATTTATTTTACATGTTGTTATGTTACATTAAAATGTTACTTGGCCCAATTTGTTGTTATTCATAACCAAAAGCAGTTGGGTGTGCAATAAGAGGTTGGAGCGCAATACAAGCAGCGGTGCTGCATCAGTGAGAATCAAACGCTTCTTATTTTATGGGAGCCTTGAGCCGAAGAACATCACAGCTTCTGTCTGCACCCGCGCAGACTCTTGCTCTTATCGCTCTCTCCCCGCAGTCTCCCTACAATCCTCATTACTTTAATCTGAAGTGCACCTCACTGACTCCCCCACCTCCTCCTCATCCTCCTCTCCACTGGGCTTTTCCTCTCTCCATCACTCTATCGTCCAACCCTTTATCTTTACAGTAAAGGTAGTCAGGGATCTCTGGCTAGTTTCCCTACGGTGCTTTATAGACAACTACCCCACCCTGTTCCTGGACCTGTCCGAGATGTAGAGAAAGAGAGAATCAAATCGAGTGTGTGTATGTACATGTATGTTAATGTGTGTATTGCACAGCTGTGTATTCTCGCGTTGTGTGTTTGTGCATGAGTGTGTCTTAGAGTGTGTCTGGATCGTTAGGATACACTCCCTGTGGACCCACAGATACAGGCTTTATCTTACCCTAAATGACCCCCCGGAGAGAGTGATCAGAGAGTGGTGGAGAGGGGGAGAACACAGGGAGAAAATGGAGCGAGTGAAGGACAGGGTGAGAGGAGAATGAAAGGGGGTGGGGGCGCAGATGACGATGAGATTCAACGAAAGACAAGTTGAGAAGAGAACATGGAAAAAGAAAATGAAAGAGGCCTAAGTGTCTTTATTGATAAAAGCCTTTTAGATCATTTATTACTGGCAAGCACCTTAAGCCAAATCCAGGGAGAAACAGAAAACATCAGCGGGCCAATTACGTTACCTTTGGCGAAGTCAAATGACAAGCACGTCTTCTGTTTTTTCTGCATACACATAAACATACTTCACATAGTGTACTGATTAATACCCTCACTGGGATGCCTCAACAACATTTTTGTGATAAAGTCTAACCCCCTCCACGCATACATTTTCAATGTTGTTAGCAAGCTAATATTTGCTAGTACACCTGAGGTTGATGGAAATGTTACTAGTTTTGCAGGTATTTGGTCATATATTTAAATTTCACTGCAAATCTTCCCATTAGTTGTTGAGATATTTCAAGAAAAAAAAAAAAATCAACCTCGTAGTGATGCAGGAGGAAAAACCAGGGGATCATCAAAGTGCGGAAGGTTTATACTCTGGGGACCATGACTGTTAATGCCAATCCATACAATAGTTAAAATTACATTAACCTTTGCAGTACCTGAACTAAATATTTTGTTGTGGAAATAATAAAGGCTTTATTATCGACAAAAGAAAATCAATTCCATATAGAAGTACCTTAATAATTTGTAACAACAGAAGTCACCACTTCAATTTTCTCCAGACAGGCCTCTACACTTTGTTCAATCATCCGAGAGATTACATAGAACGCCTCAATAGCCAGTGAAAAATATAAATATTAAACAATTTGGATTGGTTTGGGGAGGGGTTGTGTGTTTATATGTACGGTTAAATCCAGCAGAGGGTGATGTGCAAACATTTAGGGGGAAGAACACTTTCAAAATATCACTCCCTCTTCTTTATTTATCTGCATTTATATTCTGCTCAGGGAACTCAATGTGCTTTTGCAACTCAGCTGTTAATTTACATAAGATGCAGGCTTCCTCCTCGCCAAATAAATTTAATGTACAGAAAAGCACCTGCTGTAGACAAAATCACAGCTTCCTGCCGTTCTGACTGTTCCGACCTGCAGAGTTCACACCCGCTGAGCTAACCAGGGTGTTACACACACTTTGCCTTTGTTGCTCCTGTTACAGAAACGTAATTGTAGGTTTTTCCCAAAGCCCCCTGTGCTGCTGCTCTGTGCTTAAGCTCGGCGCCAATTACTAGTGCAGCGCCGAGGGAGCTGAGCCATCCAGCAGGTTCGTTTGGACCACAGCCTAATTCACGTTCCTACTTTTATTGGATGACAGTCAATTCTGCTGCAGTTTTTTATCCTCCTTCCTTAAGATAAAAATGGCCTCACTTCATCAGCATGACAAACAATTTATGAATCTAAACACATCAACTTCTCTCAGACTTACTGTATGTTCTCAGCTGTACACCCTTCCTTAAAAAACCACCCCATCCTGCATGACCCCCACCGGGAGTAGCTCAACCAGGAGAGCTTTGATTCTGCCAGAACCAGAGCAGATAACTAAAAGACCTGCATGCGCACTGCAATTAAGCAGAGACGCTGTCATGATTGGAGACAGGCGGAACATTAAAGACTCGCCAGCACCACAGTGGAAAATGTACAAGCTTGTATAAAAAGCTTGTCGGCTTTCATCAGTGAGTTGCAAATGCTGCTGAGGTGGAAGGACAGACAGGGTGGTCTGTGGTAATTAGTAATAAAAGACCTACAGAATGGATGCAGAGGCATGGAAGGCAAGTACTCGATCAGTGACAGAGTAATTAAGGATGCACCAATGTCATCAAATAGAATCAATCACAGCTGGCCTGCCCATGTGGTAAATACAGATTTTTCCAAACTTATTGATCACATTTGGGCTCCATATAGATTCAACCTTAGTGGGCCCTGTTCCCCTTTTATTACATCCATTGTCACGCCTGCACAAATACCACAATCAACAAGTAACCACATGCACAGTAATGAAGTGTTAGGGAAGTCTGCATAGCCTGAACTCCTATTTCAGCCCTCTATTCTGTGTGAAGCGTTCACCATGAAGATGTGTGTCAATTCATTGTTAATTCAACAAAAGTGGAAAACCATCTGGGCCCCATACACTGAAAAGGGATTTCTGTATTACACATATATATAAGTGCTAGCCCCGTCTGAAATAGCAGAATAAAGCTTTGGAGACTTGAAAACACAAGATTAGAAGTTGCTATCACTTTCAAATTGACTGACTGGTCTTAATACAGGGAGTTAAATAATAACTCTATAAGTTATTACACTTTTCTGATACTGCTGAAGCTTTATTTGCCTCAGTAATGTTTATTGTAAAACGGATCAGAACACTATAGTAAACTGATCATATTTCAATAGTCTGCATACATAGCTCCCTGCTGCTGTCCCGCTTCTGGCTATTGTAAATCATTGTACATTTTTTTCTTGCTCCTGATTTTCTTATTCTCTACTTGGTAGCCTATTTTTTTATATTTTTTATTTTTTTTATTTTTTTTATTAGCATCAGTGAAAACCTCCTGATGTTGGGGCCCTGTGGAGTTAGTGACACTATTTCTCTCACTGCCACAATGCCTCCAGATCTCATTACAGTGTGTGCTCGATAGCGGCAGGACATGCATGCTTATTTTAGATGATCAGATTCCTACAGTTAGGATATTTACAGCTGTTACTATAGCAGCCATAAGGTGACAGACACTACTTAACCTGGAGCAGTTCCGGACTTTATTTAGTACTTTTATGCAAAAATGATTGCGTTCGTGGTATGTTGAGGTGGATTATGTGGAAAACAATATCGACCACATTGCAAAACAGTTACAAAACAATGGCAGGGAAACAACATTCAATAGAGAAGAACTAATCTTGGAAAAGGATGCCATTACCCCTGATGCTGAACCCTAACCCATGCCTGCTTTACGACCACATTGCTGCATTTACAACCAAAACAAGCTAATGAGCTGATAAACCCCCATGCAAGCAGCAATAAGCAAGATCAATACACACTGGATCAATATAACATGGCTGTGATAGTGGAAATCCTGCTAGCAATTAGACAGCGCTTGAGAAGGCGGCGTCTTCGTTCATACCCAATTATGATTGGGTCAAACGGGCTTAAGTGGGTGTATAGTGTGTTGATTATTGTTGAGGCAAGTTAATCACCCTGTTTATCATACTAATAGAAGAGAGGTCCCTAGTTAATTCTGGTTGTGTCTGTGGTGATAATTGGGAAATTTAAAAGCAAATAAGCCATTATATTGCGGTAGGTGTTTTAGGATAACGTCCGGAGTATTGAGTGAGAGTAATAGGCAGAGTGGATGTCCAGTTTTGATATGACCGGGCAAATTGAGGTGTTTCATTGAGGACTGGCAATATGTATCAAAGACAAAGACAAAACAGAAGAAGTGAAGGAGAGATTTTAATTCTAAATGTTTGTATTCTAAAATTTCAACCTGGAAAGTAGCACACACATGTGTTTTTGTTGTGATAGTTGTGGTAACAATAAATAAAACAAAAATGTGTATTGCAGGGCTGGGACGGTGCCCATTAGGAAAGACAATTGATTTTTGTGTTTAATTTAATACTGTATATATTCACCTGATGTAATATTAAAGTGTGTAAAAACATATATTTATAAACTAATTTATTTGCTCATTTTAAAAGGTTAAAAATAACCAATTAAGCTTTCTGACTCTAAATTAAGCTTTGTGGCTGGTGGGGCACTGCACATGCACCCTTTATTGGCTGGTTGCCACTGATAAAGAGTCCCTCTGCTATGAATATGACAGGCAAGATGGCTTGTTGTGAATATGTCACTCACTCCCATGTGGCTGTACTGCCTTTGAGGCTCAGCTCTGGCAATCAGCGCAGCAGAGATGTCAGAGGAGAACTGCTGAACTGGACAATCGGAGTATTCTGGTGTCGGCTCCAACTGTCATTTCCTGGCCACAGAAGAATAGCAGAACAGAACTGAAACGATAGATTCCAAATTGCAAATTCTTCACAGAGTGTCAGTCGTGCTTTGTGTCAGGGCGACGCCTCCAGATAGCCGACTGATCCGAACACAGAGCTGAAGAGCCAGAGTCTGAATAATTAACCACAATGGAATAATAAACGCACAGTTCTCCCTTAATTCTAAAAATGTCAAAAGCAGATGGCCCGCTGCCTGCGGCAAAACTTTGGTGTAGAGCAACGAGAGAGACGAAAATGGAGATAAGCGGAAAAAAAGGAAAGGAAAGCAAGATAAATATGTTAAGGGGGTTTTCTTTTTGCCAGGAGCAGGAGGAAAGATATATGGCTGACCCACGTTTTATTTGTGGATCCTTAAAATGTATGAACAAATGAAGTGAAGTAAATGAGCTGAGACCAAACAGAGTTGCATAAAAATAAAATATAAAACTGCAATGAAAATATAACTGTCTTTGCTTCTCTTTACAGTTATAGATCACCTTGGAGGTGATAGTGTATATTTGAATGTATCACTGCATCACTGAAGACATGGAATAAGACAGTAATGGAAGCACCAAAGCAGGTAGAAAATCAGCTATTTGGATCGCATTTGATCGCAGGTAAGAGAAAAGGAGGAAAATATGTTGAACTGCGAGAAAAATAGGTCATTGAAAGTTGCAGAAGCCAGACGTGGAACAAATGTGGCAGTCCACATAGTTTCACTTCCCTGTTTAACAGCAAAGATGCCTACAGTACTGCTGTGACTGGTGAGCTCTAGTCTATCCATTTGTTACCATGGTTAAAAGCTTTCAACATTCAAGTTTAAGTTAACTACATGGAAGTCATTTGCTCGCCTCCTTCAGTGACTGCACAAATGTGGAACAAAAAAGTGTAAAGCTTTGTAGTAGCTCAGTGAGGTTTAAAGAAAGCTTTGCTCCGACCATGACTAAGTTAAACAAATATTGGCAAATATTTAAATTGCTGTGTTTTTCGTATGACCTTCCACTTCAATTCATTGCATGTTCTACCATATTAGCATCATCAAGACTTTATATTTCGTCAAATGCTAAAGCTGAATACATGTGGCTGTAGCAAGATGTGATTCTTCGTACATAAAGGGTTTGGATGGGGGTTTCTATTTTGAGAATCGTCACTATTCACTGGGTCATCATTGCTAAGCAACAGACTGGGCTGTCCTGAACAAACCCGCCATTTTTAAATAGTTTAGCCTGCTGTGTTTTTTTTTTTTTGCTTCTTTTGAAACTAATTTGTCTTCTGGCTGTGGCAACAGCCACATGCCGAGAGTCAAAAGCAACACACCTTCGTCGTTCTGTCTGTGTGTCATGTTAGGTCACTGCAGTTTCCTGCGGTGTCGCTATGAGGACCAGCCACGCTTGCCTCACGCATGAGACGGTGCTAAATCTGCAATGGAAAAAGGAGGACGGGGCACTGCGGCCTGCTGATGAGTATAAGACTGTGTACTTGTGCATGCAGTGTATGTGTTTGTGTGTACAGGTAGTGTTTGGGTATGCCAATGTGTAAAATGTGACTACTTGCACAGCTGTATTTACTGTGATTCTGTGCCATGCTTGCTTTCATTTGTGTGTGTGTGTGTGTGTGTGTGTGTGTTCTTGCTCTTCTGTCTTTGGCAGGACCAAGGGAGGCTAATTTAGCAACACCAAAAAGGACATTTTGGCCAGTCCTCTCTGAAGGGCTGTTTGAGGGTAATAACTTGGATTTTAAGGTTAAGCTTAAATTTAGTTTAGATAATTTAGGTTAGTCCTGCACTTCCAGACCTAACTCCACAGTGCTACGTCAGCCCTGAAGTATGGTTTGGCTAATTACACTGCCTAATTATTCTAGGATAGGAATAAAAACACTCTGGCTTGTTTGTTTGTATTTCTTTAAACCAATCACAAGCATCCTGGGCGGCGCTAAGCCCCGTTAGCAGAGAAAGTGAAAGGGGAGGGACATGTAGCAGGTGAGAGACACACCTGATACCAGGCTTCCTCCCAGCAACAAGTACGGTAAGTGCAGTACATGTGTTCTGCTCTCTAGGATCGTGCTGTTAGGAAGAAGCCAGGCTCTTTGTAATGGCCTGATAGACGCTCCGGCCAGAACACAGATTAATCAAGTGGCTAGACTAGAACCCCCAGGGGAGGGCAACTTCTGCACCTCCCCTCCACCCACACACACACACACACACACACACACACACACACACACACACACACACACACACACACACACACACACACACATTTAACACAGACTCTGGTGTGAATAAATGACACACACAGAGCCAAGCCGCCCTCATGAACTCACAATCACAAGCGTTTACACATACACACAGGTAAGCATGCCCCAGGAACACACACACAGACAGACACACGCTGCAGGTTCAAAACATTCCTGTCTGCCCCAGCGGGTTTAAAGTTTTTCAGAGGAAACACCTTTAGTACTTAACAGAGGCTTTTACTCGCCTGCCTGGGCAGCTCAACACATTAATTAAGTTCCTCCTGTTTATTAGACCAAACATATCATTTCATAATGAAAAGGTGTGTCGGGCAAACTGAGGAAATGAAAGAAAACGGAACAAAAATCTAATTCAAAAGCAATCATATTTTTGCAGCTTTTAATCAAAGTTAAAGTCCTTAAAGTTGTAGTAAAGGTGAGTGTAAAAACAACAACAAAACAGATAATACAAAGAAAGCTACTCTGGTGTACTGTATTGCTCTTTTGGTAAAATTAACACACAAAGAAGTAAAATCTTGTTATCCTTTTATTATTTGAGGGTCCCATATTGTAAAAAATGAGATTCAAAGCCAGCCTAGGTGCTATATAAAAACTGGAAAAGAGTAAAATTGCTTAATCCACAGAGGAATGCCAAGACAGCCCACATTCATTAACAGTGCCTTTAAACGAACCCTACTGTTGTGATGTCACAACTATACTATATATAGGTAGAAAGTGCCACTACAGTGCCATAACAGTCATTCCCTGGCTGCAATGGCAGTGCACAGACGCAGTGAGCTTAGATGCGGAGGAACCAACAACGCTGACCAATTAGACACAGCACACTGGGCTTGTCCCGAAGGTGGCTGGCACTAAAAATGGACAGCCTGAGAGTGAAAACAGGTATATTTAGACAGACAGTACGATTTGTTTTAAACATTAAAGCATGTAAACATGTTCTAGTAGAATACTACCGTAAAGACAAAGCTCAGTTCAAAGACAGACAAATACACTATTAAAACCAGACAACAATGACAAAGTACCTTATCATTTGCTGCCCTTCTTTTTAAAAGTCAGTGGTCTTGTACATTTTGTCTAGCCCAGATCTTCCTGATGAAGTCCTACACAGAACACAGGCGCTGAAAAGTGATATTCAGTTTGGAGTATCTGGTTTCTAGATTATGTTGTGCAACAGATTCTATAGATTACGTATCGAATGGCTCGTTGTCGCAGACCCTGGAGTTGATAGCTAACACAGTGTGTCCTTACTGACCAGTCTCATTTGTTCTCCTGGACGATTAGCTTTGTTTGATGTGGCTTTCTTTGTGTTCTATAAGTCCTTGTCTTTCTCTCCTCAGAGGGATTTGTGTTTCCTCAGGGTTCATGGGAACAGCAGCACTAGGAGGGCAACGCCGCAATGTAAATACGACCAACTTTTTCAATCAGGATAGACCGACTGTACCTTCTTATTTCACTTTAACCCTAACCCGCCTTATTATAGGAACAGTTGTGTGAAAAGTGGTATAACCATAAACAAATCATCATAAATTGATTGGCACAAATGACACTATTCAATATTGTCAATCTCACTACGAGGTCCATTTAGAAGATTTTGCAGGGCCTTCGTTTAAATCGTGATCTTCCTAGCTTGCTTGGTTGATGTGATATTGTAAACGTTGAAATTCCAATTCTCCATGAGCACTTTGGGGACTTTACATCCATGTGATTCTGCTAATGAAGATTGTGTTGTGTAATTGAAAGCAGAACAGCTATAAATGGACGTAGTTTCCTCAACTGCTGTTTCCAAGGTCAAGAATGAACATTTTAAACCTCACTTATCACTTAACTTTCACTTATCACTTAACTTTCTGAAATTAAATGAGGGAAAAACTGAGGTGGTTGTTTTTGGAGCAAAAGAGCAACGATTAAGTCTGCGCTCAGCTTCAAACAACAATGTTAAAAACAACAGACAAAGCCAGAAATCTTGGTGTAGTCATGGACTCTGACCTGAACTTAACAGCCACATTAAGACAATTACAAAGTCAGCCTGTTATCACCTTAGAATATATCAAGGGTTAAAGGACTTATGTGTCAACAGGATTTGGAAAAACTTGTCCATGCTTTCATCTTCAGTAGACTTGACTACTGTAACGGGGTCTTTACAGGTCTCCCTAAAAAATCAATCAGACAGCTGCAGCTGATTCAGAACGCTGCTGCTCGAGTCCTCACTAAGACCAAGAGACTGGATCACATCACTCCAGTCCTCACTAAGACCAAGAGACTGGATCACATCACTCCAGTTCTGAAGTCTTTGCACTGGCTTCCTGTGCCTCAAAGAATTGATTTCAAAGTACTTTTGCTAGTTTATAAATCACTAAACGGTTTAGGGCCAAAATACATTTCTGATCTGCTTGTACACTATGACCCCCCCCCAGACCTCTCAGGTCATCTGGGACAGGTCTACTGTCTGTTCCTAGAGTCAGAACTAAACAGGGGGAAGCAGCGTTCAGTTTCTATGCTCCTCATATCTGGAACAAACTCCCAGAAACCTGCAGGTCTGCTGCTACTCTCAGTTCTTTTAAATCAATGCTGAAGACCTTTCTTTTTGATGTTGCCTTTCTTTAAATGATGCTCATTTCTTTACTGTTTAATCTTTTATACTGCACTGTAACTTTTATTTCTGTGTTTTATCTGTTTTTATTTTTGAAATGTTTCTTCTGTTTTTTTATGGGTTTTATTTTCTTTTAACTGTTTTTATTGTTTTTGACTGATTTAACAGTTTGTCTGTTTTTCAGCAGGATTCTGGAAAAATGAAAGTTGTTGGAAGGGTATAGAATGGGCCAAGGAAGGACAAATTAAATATGGGAGCGGATCTGAGTGACGTGACAGATACACAAAATATTTTTTCACTTTCGTTAACATTGTGAGATAGGGCATGGCTTTGGGGATGTCTGCACTCTCCGAGTGCCCTTCTAATTTTTTTAATTTATTTTTTATTTTATTGTTTATTTATTTTAATTTTGTTTGGCCATCAAACCCACAACAGTTAATGTTTTGATAAAATGTACCTTGTCCTGCTCTTGGCATTACTCTTGACGTTTTTTTAATGCTTTTATGGCACTTGATATTGGTAGTGTGAATGATGGGCTTATGTAAATGTTTTTGCCCTGTGTCTTTATTGCTGGAGGCTGTTGGGACAAATGCAGCCTGCCTGCAGAAACGACTCCAGGCTAAAACTAAATTTTCCGGTTTAAAAAAACAATAATTTACAGTGATGCTTAAACTGAACCTCACTCAAAAATAAGACAATAAAGCTCAGTTCAATTGGTACTGAGATGCAAATACAGTAATTATCTTTTAAGTATCTATTAAGGAAACCAAAAATTATACACCGGTTTGGTTCATTACAACACTGAAGATTAGATAATCAGTCTTTGTTCACAGACTCTGCCACAGAGAAGTATGTCCAACCCTAACAACAACATAAACTCAGATGGTCTCAGTATTACTAATAAATAATGCATTTGATATTGTGTGGAACCGCAGGGCCATCCAGATACAGGACTTTGTTCCCATAATCTTCCTGCCCAGTCCAATTTAATCCAGGGTCTGCTGGAATCTGGCTGTCGGACATCTATGAGTAGATGAAAACCTTCCCACCAAGGGCAGCTCCCTGGAGCCGGGCCCAGACCCTGACAAAACCCTCGTCCATCTGTCTTCATCTGGCACCAGCAGCCACAGTCAGATCCACGGCTAACAAGTGACATCACAATAAAAGCCTTTTAAATTTTTGACCAGGGATAAAGGATGCGTTATCAGAATCTGAATCAGCTTTATTTGTCAGGTATGAGAATGCATACGAGGAATTTTGCTTTGGATCGTATCGCTCACAATGTGCTTACTCATACAAAACAAAACAAACATATATACACACTATAACAGAAACAATAGAGAATACATTGTCATCGTTTGAAAACATTGTTGAAGCCTGTGCCTCCTCGTTAACATTTGAGAACAAGTCTGCCCGATGTCTCTTATTCAGCTGGAGGCTGATGGGCTCCCCGGGGGATCGATTGGACTTAATAATAGGCGACAGCAAGAGGGGATGAGAGGGAATTTACAACTTCACACACTTCCTCTATATATGCATTACCCCTAATCTCACATCTAATCTGAAATACAGTAGCATTTTTGTTTATGCATGCATGAACATGTCTGCAAAATCAATTTGGCCCCAAGCCACAATGAGACAAAATTCACCTTTGCACTAATGCATCCAAGTGGTTGAAAGTTGGCCAGTGTTTGTTTGTTTGTGCGTGTGCTTGTATGCTCTGCAGGAGCCAGCATGAACCCAACAGGGGATCAAGTGGATGTTCTGTGTGTGTGTGTGTGTGTGTGTGTGTGTGTGTGTGTTTGCAGGATAGCCAGGGTCAAACCAAGAGGTTTGTTAACATGGAGCATTCATCTAGCTTAGGCTCACATCCATGTTGCAAAATAAATGCAAACACACACACACACACACACACACACACACACACACACACACACACACACACACACACACACACAAAAACAGTTCTCTGAGGCGAGCTGCGATGCCCGCAAGTAAATGTTTAATCACAAGCGCTCTAATCACTCAGGTCCATCTTAAATACCAGTCACAACCTCCAGTAATACACATCAAGAAGACCTGCTGATCCTGGCCGGCTCAGTCACAAACATGACATTCTCCTGCACCCCCCAAACATGTGCACCTTTACAGCACTATAAAGAGAAGAAGAAAGACAATATTCTTTATCTCAGCTCTTTCATGACTTTCTGCTTGCTGGTGTTTTTTTTTCTGAGAGCAAGTTATCATGAGAGTCTGAGCTCTGCAGCACTTCACTGTTTCTTTTCATTTAAAGATTTTCTGCTACTGTTTTCTGTTGCTCTTCCTCTCCTAAAAATCACCATCAGGTGGGGTCATCACAGTAAGAATGTCATCTTAGTTAGAAAGATGAAACAACGTGTCATGGTCAATTACCAGATTCTGATTCTGGTGCAACTATGATTTATTATTTCACAAAAACAAGTGCTAATACTTAAAAGAAGACATTTTGGAAAGTGATTGGAAAGAGACCTGTGATGCATCTCTGAAACAAACAAAAACCAATTTAAAACTACTACTGACAGATCCAGACATACACAGCTCATGTCAAATTAAATAAATACAACAGTAATATACCTGACTTTTGCTTTAAATGCAACGAGGCTAAAAGCAACATTTATGTAAAGTGTCTGGGAGTGTGACCAAATTAAAATTTTGGATGGAGGTGATCAATAAAACCATGTTCATCTTGTCTGTGAAACTTCCATTTGACCCTAAGATGATATTGCTGCATCTGTATCCAACAAATCTAAATCTGAAGATTTATTGATTTTTGCTGTACTACAAGCAAAAGGATTGTAGTTCTCATTTGGAAGGAAATGGAGGCACCTACAATCTGTGTTTGGCTCAAGAATATGGCGCCATATATGTCCATGGAGAGAATGACGTCTATAAAAAAAACAAATTGGGGGTGTATGAGAAAATCTGGAAACCATTTGACCATTTAAAAAGAAAAAAGGAGACATAGGGGAGCTTCTACACAAGTGGTGTATTTGTGTGAATCATGGCTTTGCTAGAAGTGCCTTTTGTTTTCTGTTTTCTGTTTCGTTCTGTACATGTGATACTGTTGCATCATTTGCTTTTTTGTTTTGTAGCTGTCATAGTACAACAGAGGTTATGAGAGAAATGTTGTTGTGGGTTGTTAAAAGTTGTAATTGTAATTGCAACCAAAAGATTGTTAAAAAAAAACTTAATTGTGGCCTACTAGCCAGACTAACAGCCAAACCAAAATATTTGAGTAAGAATTAGAATATTGTACTTGATGAAAAATGATCTATTGATCTTAGAAGTTTAGTAAGTTGTATTGTTTTATTAAAGGAACGTGCCGATTTATTGGGACTTTAGCTTATTCACCGAAACCCCAGAGTTAGAACACACATACAACTCACAGTCACACAACTGACTTCACGTAATTTCCCCCATTCTGGACAAGAAGCAGTAAAGGAACAGGGGTATCTGCCTGGCCCTGGATCATTTCAGTCCAGTCCGGTGCTTCTGGCTTTCTCAGATCATGACAACCAGAAAATGATGCAAACTATGTTGCTGCAGTTGTAAGAAATAAGAACAAAAACTTTTTCACTGTTGCGTTTAACAGTAGCAAACCAAGTAAAACTTTCTCTGCAGATAGTCTGAAATAATGCAGCAGCAAACCCTCAGGCTGACCAAGTTGCTGAACATACTTACATATTTCTTTTACAATCTATTCAATTCTTTCTTTTTCTTGGAGTTTGCTTTCAAGAAGCCGAGAGCGTCGATAGACTCTGCGCTCAGGCGGTTTCGGATCTTTGTGACAAATTGTCCGCAGATAGAAAACGCTCTCTCCGTCTCCAAGGAAGTAGCCTGAATAGTACTGACAGCTTCGAACAACTGTTGCAGGTGCAGGTTCTGAAACTTTAAATGGGTTTTCTTCGGGAACTTTGAGATTCTAAATGTCTGCACAATCCGCTTTTTGACCTCCCCCAGAACACCTGATAACCCCGGCACACAATATGCACTTTGTGTTTTCATTTTCGGTCTTTGAAAATGCTCCCATACAAAGCTGGCCGCAGACATCATTAGCGGAGGTAGGTAGCCTAGCCTACTGCTGCATAGTGCATGCATGCTGCGTAATGAATTTCTTCTTCTTCTTTAATGAATGTATCGAGCCTTCCTAATGAATTTTGGGAGCCTGTATTACTGTAGCTACGGTATGGCACCGTCACCTGCATCAACTTAACCACATGACAATAGACCATTTACATTTGATTTTATTTCCCGTTTCCCGTCATAACCTTTCCCTGGATGGATGAGATATGATTTCTATATTTGTTGTCGGTCAAACAAACATTGAATGCCACAGAACTTTCTTTTATTATCCAATTTGACAGTCAGTTATAACGGAAAAAGAACATCTTTAAACTACCTTAACATAGATTTTCTTTAGGGCTTTATTATGTGGTATCGGATCGGTGCATAAACTCCTGTACTTCCCGATACCGATACCAGCGCTTTAGGCAGTATCGGAGCCGATATCAATACTGGTATCGGTACATCTCTACTCCAAGGCAACATCAGCAAACAGCCTGAGTGACTTAGGACAATTGGAGGAATTTATGTAACATACCGACATTTCTGAGTATTTCTGCTGCCGTGGAAGCTGTAAACAGTGCTGCTGTTTTGGCTCGGGGCCTGACCATATTCAGGGACATTGTACTGTGCAGCAACTGGCCACAGAGCTGTATATCATTGTCTGATATTGTATAAATAAACTCCTTTCCCAGAGTGTCTGCCTTTAAAGGGCACCCTCCGTCTAAAAAGACTCTTCTGATGAGGTTTAACACAACGATGCAGTATATCTTAGCACAACGCACTTTATCATATTAACTTTTTTCAAGACACTTTGTGTATGTGTGTGTGCCCCTCCACCCTCCATTGTTATTCCCTTCAATGCTATTCTCCAAACAGAGCACACATTCATCATTTGGTCTTGTGCCTTTCTTGCGGACATGCCAGGGAAGAAAAGGAACCTTTTCAGGTCTGTGCTTGTAAATGACCTGCTGCAAAAGGATTTATTAAGTCTCCTCCCCTCCCTTCTCCTAACCTACTTCCTGAAGACACAGAGGATGAGAGGGACAGACACAAAGAAAGGAGACAGATAGACAGACAGAAAGACAGGACAGGAGGGGGAATAGAGTACAGTTGTCCTTCGTCCAGATTATGCTCAAATAGAGCTACATCTAATGATTATTTTCAAAAAGTAGACAGGTCCACCCATCTGTGGTAAAAACATCGTCATGACCACAAAATAGTAACTTGGAATGAGATATGTCATTGTACCCTGCAGCACCTGCAAAGAATTTATGAATGGATGTGTGTGCCATCTGATGGTTTGATTAATAATACGAAGAGCCATCACCGGTTCCTGATGTCTTCAAATTGCTTTTTTTGCCAACTAACAGTCAAAAAACAGATGATGCTCAATCAAACAGAGAACATGAGTGAATTATCTCAAATTTGAGAAGCTGGAAGATTGGTAAATGACTTATTAGTCAAGTATTAGACTTACTTTTCATTCAAACTGCAAAATGCAGATGCAGATTTTGGGCTATGTAAATGAGACTGACTCAACTTGAATTTTCTGACGTTTGTCAAATCTATTCATTTGCCTTATTTTGTCAACATTATGCTCAATCCAGAGTTGATCAAACTCTGTTGCAGTCTGTCAAACCATTTTTCTATATACTGTATCTCCCTGCACTGGTCTTCATTATCAATAACTAAAATGCTGCTAGATTCATCCTGTCACCTGCTGCAAATAGCCTACAAGCCTGGGTGACATTTGACAAAATATGAAATTGATGCTAAACACCAAACAGGGCAGATGGAGAAAAAAACTTCAGCCAACCTGCACCCAGCAGCAAACCAATCAACTAATGGAGAGGAATCAAATTTGCGTTATGGAAAATATTGAACACACAGCATGCAAAAATTGGGACCACTACATCCAATAAAGCATTAATTGTTGCCCCCTTCCTTTGGGTGCACAAAAAGGGTTCACGCTGCTAATCTTTGCGTGCAGTTTAATTAATTTGGCGGCATAGGTGTTCACACACACATAATCTTACTGAACAGGCGAAATCAATCATTCAGACAAGCCTCGGGCGCTCAAGGAGACGATCACGATAAACCCCTCTGCCCCTCTTCCCTCATCATCCTCCTCACACACACACACACACACACGACGCTAGAAACGGGACATAAACAACATAAATATCTTCTCAAGAGGTCTCAGACCGCTAAATGTGGGCCAGATCAGATTAGATTTTGGGGACGTGCTGAATTAAATCACTCCGCCGCACATCTCCAAATGGCACACATGTCGGGCGGTGAATACATTTTCCTGAAGACAAAGTCTCAACAATTCATTCATAAATCCTGTTTTATTGAAACGCGGCTCGTCTGTGCGTATTTGTCTCCACCAAGGTGCACGGAGGAAGAAAGCGGAGCACCGGCACAACAGAAACAAACATACATGCCTCAAAATGTTCCGCACCGGCCCCGTTTTTCCACATCAGACATGTCTACTTAAACTCTACTGTGGGGATTAGAGGTGCCGTGTAGGATATTACACAATGGGAACACACCGTCACCCACCTTTGTCATCTCGGAGCAGTGATGTGATGTGACGGTGATTTCTCCCGCTGCACGGGCTCCGTGTCCCGGCCAGCCGGCTGATTGCTGCCTGCCCCCGCTTTCCTGTCCTCCTCTTCTTATTCTTTTTCTTATTTATCTTTTTTTATTTTTTTAGGAAAGCCTTTGTTGTTTGCTCCTCGCTTACAGTTGGCTCCCCTTCATCTGTTTGGTGATTGTTCAGGTCTCGCAGTCAGTCAGTGAGGCAGCAGATCTGCTGTCTGTCTGTCATCAGAGGCTGCTCACGACTCCTCGTGCAACAAAACTGGAGACTGTCGCTCTCTCTCTCTCTCTCTCTCTCTCTCTCTCTCTCTCTCTCTCTGTGTCTCTTTTATCTCTCTCTATCTCTCTTTTTCTCTCCAGCCAATGCGCGCGCGTTTGTGCCTGTGATGCGGGGATGAGTAGCCTACTGCTGGGTTTGCGCACGCACACAGCAATATGGTTTTCTCTCGCTCACACACACACACACACACAACACACACACACACACACACACACACACTGATATAACTGTGGTCTATTTCCATAATATTTGCCAGGTGATCTGATTTATAATGTATTCCTATGACTCACAGTGAGTGAAGGCTCAGTGCAAACGCTTAATGTTACACAGCTTTGTTTACAAGATCAGTAGATCTTTTGTTGTAGATCTAGAATATTGTGTGTATTTGTTTTGTTTTTATTTCACACTTTCTTTGGCAAAGTAAATGTCTGTTTACCATGTCAATGAATCCCTTTGAATTGAAGGCTTTAATACTGCTTGTGTCTTTATTATGGGCTACACATGTCTTGCTACTGTATTGAGCTTCAATATAAAAGCATCTGTCATGCAAATAAAGTTCATTTGAATCTGAACTGGAAGTTGATAGGTGACTAACATGTAAATTTACAGCAGGCCAGGGGCTCATTCAGTGATTAGTGGGCCCAAGGAAAAACCGTGAATGCCCCCCATACATTATTCCAAACCTTTTCCTCGCAGACAATGTTATTGTAATTACTGAAGATACTGACTGTTATAATTGCAAGCTTTTGTCTCTGTTCCTACACACAAACTGTTTCCTGCTCCAAGTGTTTCTGGATTGTTATCCTCTAAAAGTGATTAAAAAAATTGTGAAGATAAGTTTATTTATAATTGGGAGTACCCATAGTCTGTGAAAGTCCTCCAAATTGGTTTGTCCCTGCAGCGTAACACATGTGAGTTTTTTTCTGATCTGACGCCCCCTATCATCTTGACAACATTGCCTTCAAAAATGTTGAAAAATCACCCGTGGTACTAGAAGAGATTTTTAAGGCTGAGAAATTAACCTTTGATGACCCTTAAAAGGTGCATTTTTGCATTATGGGAAATGTAGGATCCAGTGTTTTTGGGAGCTTGACCTATCGTAATAAAAATCAGGATATCTCTGCTTCTCCTGCTGAGCATTGAATATTCTTTTTTTAAATGAGTTTCTTGTGAGTCCTCTAACATTATGGAAGAACAATGCATACTGCTTTGAGCGCCCCTTTAATGGTCTCTTGCAGGGGTATCTTGGGGGCTTAGGGGTTTAAGACACCATCACTAACTTCCCTGATCCAAGCCCAACTGAAGGTCTTTGTTGAATGTCATTCCTATCTCTTCCCTTCATTTACAGTCAGTTCTATACTGCACATTATCTAATAAAAAGCAAACAAAATACTTTAAAAAAAGGCCCTTTTTGTTGGGCACTTTGGAAATTTCTTGATGCTCATACCCAGTTTTATGACATTTGGGCCCAAAATGTGTCTGTGCACACTGAAGTCCACCTAAATCCATTGTATTTTTTATTATATTCTGTGGTATTACTACATACTACATTTATATTGACTATACTGTATAGGTTTATTTAACCTTAGTTGTATGCTTCTCTGTATATCATTTCTAAAGTTAGTCATAATAAGTTGCTGCAACTCAATAACAAGTTTTGAAAGACTTGCACATTTTATTATCATAGTTTTCTTACACAGTTCCAGTAGAGACTTGTAATGAGTCACTGGTAGCCTACTTAAAAGACAATTTATAGCTGGTGACCTTATTGTCTTTTCTGGCTTTTAAATCCCATTACTTTTTGATGTTATCTTTGTGTCACTCTGTAATAGTTGTTTTTACAAATCCCTGCAGGATCATGACAGACAGATTGTTTTTATTATAATAACTAAATAACTGATTAAATGAGGTATTGTAGATGGTAGCCACAGTGGAGCATATTGCGTCCTCCATATGGGTCAATTTTCAAGTAAGTAATGGGAGACTTTGATTATGCAATGTAATAGTTCAATCAAACTACTGAACAATAAGAGATACAATGTGGTACTCACCATTATGGTTGTAGGATGTGCAATATCTGGTAGGTCACTGGTTCAATATTTTTAATTTGATACGTATTGTGCATTCAGGCATTGTACAATACATAAGTTATTGATCACAGCATGATCTAACAGGAAATGTGCAATCTGGGTTTAATCTAGAAATAAGTGCAATATGAGGGAGAGGATGTGTTGTGGGTTCTTTCTCTTTCTCCTGTGAGTGTTGGGGAAGGTAGGGGGGTCTTGTGTGAGGTTTATTGGATGTTTACTGAACGCATTTGGATGAGATAATGTGTTCTTTTGTTTTATATATGTTTCCTGTGTATTTATTGTGTTTATGTGCGATGGCTCGCCATTTCTTATTTCCTCAACTGGCCAAGACAAATTTATCCTATGGGAGACAATAAAGGCTTATCTTATCTTATCTTAATGTTGACTCTTCTTCCTATGGATCCTCTCTGTGGTGAGCTGTAGAGGTTTTCCATAACTTCCTCAGTCGCATTATAATTAATTGTTTTTAGCTGGTGTGTTGGTGAGCAGTAATGCATGACGCCAACGTGCTGAATGGACAATATCTGATTGGTTGGATGGATGATTTGTTTTCACTGCAGTTGATTTAATTGGAAAATGCAAGGAGAGGTGTTTCTAAATTTGATTTTGTTTTCTTAGCAAATGTCATGTGTTCACAGGATCTATAAAGGCAGCTCTTAATAAGTCATCTCCTCTGCTTGGAAACTATCGTAATATGTTAAGATCCACAAAACAACCACAAAAAGCTATAATAACTTTTATTGACTTCATCTATACAGTAATCCAGCAAAAATGACATGAGGGAAAATGTAGACTTGACTGCACACCATCAAGAATTTGTTAAGGCTACTTTTATCCTGAAGTGCATTTACTTCTATGAGCTATCCACAAGAGGAGTTTAAATCTGTTTTACAAGTATTTTATAATCATTTGGCTTTCACTTGATCATAGCAGATACTCAGGATTTTGATTTGAAAAGTTTTCGCACTCTGTGACTGACAAATTAGCTTATTCAGTTTCTCTACAATATACCAAAAGCCAAAGCAAATGTCATTTTTCCATTAAATGAATGCTACAGACTTGTCTTCTGTATTTCGTCTAGTTCTGAAAAAGAAGTGAAACTAGGACAAAGTCACAGACCATGCATTTTTACAAACATGGCCCTTGCTCCCCTTATGCTTGCAGAAGGCGAGGGGCTCCACTGCTAGACGCCGTCCCTGGACACGCTTGGCTTCATCTTCCAATCGAGCTGTCAGGGTGCAATCAACAACATGGAGAGCGCTCCGGCTGGGCTGTGACATTACTCTGACCTCTGCAGGGTCTGTCACACCCCTAACAGGCCCCACCGCCCCTCCTGTCAGGAGCTGAATAATTCAGCGTCATGAGGCTGTATGCGGTGTGGCCGATAAAGCAAGGCCAGTGTAAATGCTTTGATTCCCTTTGGGATCAATCAAGCTATTAATTTGTTGTGAGGCAACACTGAACACCAGTGCACACTATGTAGACTGTTTCTTTTTATCACTGAATTTCATTGCCATCACTGCAATCTGTCAGGCTCCAGCAAAGACATTTTATTAAATTGATTTTTATTACATATTCTACATGGACTTCTTTGGATATTCTTGAAAAAGAAACTTTTGTGTTTTCATGTTTTGACATTCTTCATGGACTTTTTATGGTTTGACAAAGTTAAAATATAGCTAATTAGGGCTTATAATACCTCCTCAAAACTTTTTGGCTAAACTCAAAACTGCACAGCCAACTAAAAACAACAAAACTCAATTTCAAGGTAGAGTTTTAACCTGAAAGCAGTGATACTTACCAAATGTATTAACTACAAACTTATTGAGCCATATTGATTCACAAAGATCATCAATTTGCAAAACAAAACAAAAACATAATTGTTTATTGTTAATCTTGATTCTTAGTTCAACATCTGTTTTTTTGGGGGGAAAAGTCCCCTTGTTGTCTTCATAAACATATTTTTATGTTTAATAAGTAAGATGAACCAAGTTGAATTCCTTATGTGACTGTAATGCTGTTGGTTGTCCCTGAAGAAGAACACTGCAAATTGAATATGTGATGTAAATCTCAGTTGGAGTGAAAAATTCCTTAATGAATTTGACATGCAAGTCTCTCAAGGACAACATCAAGTATAGAAATCAGAAACAAATTAAAAACTATAATTAACCATTCTTTGCAATCTGGCACTTTTAATGAAAAAATGCACTTAATACCACTTAACTCTGTGGCACTGAAATATCTGTTTGAGCGCCATTGTCTCTGGAAAGAAGCACATATGTCAGAAATATGGGTACAATTGTAACATTTTAGAACTTTATTTAAAATATATATCTAGTGTTAGATGCTTCCTGTCAAACATTTGTCCCTAGTTAGTTTGACAACAGACAACAGTTACAAAAAAAAAACACACAGCTAGACTTCTAAAAAGAAAGAAAACATTTGTTCTGATACACCTGCTAGACCTCTGCATTGGCTTTAGTAGCTATTCTGGAGCTTTTGGTTATATTACACAATCTTCCTCAGCAGACAGTTTGCCCAGTTGTCATAGAATTTTATAAGTTCAAATTTAAATTTTCTGAACACTTTGAGGACCTTTCCCTCTTTCTGTTGGCTGAGGGTTGTTCATTCAAGACCTTGGATACAGTGATTCATTAAAAACAACGACACTACAAGGTCCACTTAGTAGCTGCTGTGGAGCTACTGGAATGGTAATAATTTGGGATTTTAAACTACTGGCCTAAATTGATTTTAAATCACAGGTTTTGTAATTGATTACAAAGTCCACAAAGCAATGTGGCCTAATTCTTTGATCTGCTTATCTAATATAATATTATACATACATATACATTTAATACAGTATGTCATCTCTGGTTACACCAAGGGTTAAAGAAAAAGTTGGTGAAGCTGTTGAAGAACACATTAGTTCATGATACACCTGTTGGGTCTCTGCATTGGCTTTAGTATGCATTTCAGTCCATTGTGCATCTGTGTGAAGGACATTGTATCTTCCCCGCTCTAAAAACAAAGTTTTTCTCGCTTTGCTTCCTTGAAACAAAAGCTGCTTCACCTTCTTCAAGTTTTAAATAAGACAAATAAAAGAGTCCAGGTCAGTGCTAACAGTGTGGAGAGGGAGGGAGGTGGGGATAGTGCCTCATTTAGTTCAGATAAAACCTCTACTGTTCTAAACAGAGCTGTCAACACTTCCTGTCAGCGCTCACACACACACACACACACACACACACACACACACACACACACACACACACACACACACACACACACTTCTCTTTGTCAACTTCTTCCTTTTTCCCTTTTTCTTCCTCATACCTCTTCTTCCTCTTTCTCTCCCTCCATCCCTACTTTCTTCTCTTTCTTTTCTCTCTCTGAATCTGCTGTGGACAATGTTCATGTAGTGATTAGGTTTCACTCTGCTCTGTGGTCTCTGTGTGTGTGTGTGTGTGTGTGTGTGTGTGTGTGTGTGTGTGTGTTAGTGAAATCCCCCTCCCATGGGCTCAGGTGTCATCGCAGCTCTCCCTTCACTCCTTTGAACAGAGAGCTCAGCGCCGAGGATCAACATAAGGGCAAAGGTTTTAGACAGTTTATCGTGCACAGAATCAGGGGTGGATTTAGTCATTTTGAGGCCTAAGGCAAACACAGGCATGGGGCCCTCCACAACCCTTGTTCTCCCCCTTTTCAGTCCTTATTTATCTCAGAAAGATGTGCTCTCTGTCTGACAGCTGTTTTGGCCAGAGTGCTGGATCATCTTCAATCATAACACATTGATTAGGGTGACTGCTACTCACGGGGTCTAGTTGCTGAGTATTATGTGTGTCACCATCTTCGTCATTACCATAGTTATCATCATGGACAGTGAAAGCAGCAGTTCTGTAACCATCTCCATTCGAAGGATCCTATAAGGTTGTCTTGTATGTAGCCCCCGCATCGCTAGAGCAACCTGGGCTGACACTACTCTTCATCAGTGTTAGCATTGCTAGCGCAACCTGGGCTGACACTACTCTTCATCAGTGTTAGCATTGCTAGCGCAACCTGGGCTGACACTGCCGGTGGGTAGCTGGGTAGCTCCTCAGTGTTAGCATTGCTAGCGCAAGCACCGGCTTCTTGCTGCTCTTTAGTAACGTTAATGTTAGTGTTGTCAGTAGCCGTCGTGAAAAAGGTTGTTACAAACACACACAGATGCGCAGTAGGATAATGGAATAGTCCAATGTAGTGGGGACTGGGGGGAGTTTCTCATCATGAATTAAACAATCGGATAGCACTTTAGCGTATCAATGTTTAGCGATATAATTAATTGGTGAAAAGTAAGGCAACAAATCGTAACCATAAGTTTATGAGGCGTTTTACGGGGCCCTTGGTAGCTTGGGGCCTAAGGCAATTGCCTACCTTTGCCTAATGGTAAGTCCGCCTCTGTACAGAATAAATTAGCTTCTGCTGTGTGCACATTGTGTGTCAGATGGAGAGCTAAACGCACACACAAGGCAGTGTTTTGGGCCTGGTGCAAACTGTCTCAGCCCTCTCAAAGCATGTGGTCATATTACTGAGCATGGGTCAGAGGTCAAAGCCAATGAACCACCACAAACAGAAGCTGTGTTCTAACTGAGGTGCCACTCTGCTGTCTTCTGTGTAGAACAGCGGCCTCTTGGTCTTGTTTTGACGCAACAACGGACACGTCTGTGAAGGTTCTCAGTCATCCAGGTCATAGTTATGCAACAAAAGGTTTCAAATCAAGCTGGACTTTGTTAAAGGGGCTTTTGAAGACATTTCATCTCTTTTCCATGAGACGATTTCAGTTCTGACTGAATGGTATGAAAAAGTCAAGATGATCGATGCCGCTTTGTTCAATAGTGCTCCTGGCTGTTGTAACAACAGTTGTTATGGTTGTCGGAGAAAGTCGAGGCCAAGTCTGAACAACCATTGTTGGCATTTTCACATGAGGCCAAATGTCAGCGTTTGTGTAGTTTCCTGGAAAGAGAAGAAAGGACAGCATTGTAATTGGGAATAAGTCGTGTTGTAGACCTCCCTTATTACGCAACAACCTCTCAATCTGGTTGTGAAACACTCAGATACTGGTTTCTCTATCTTGGTTCTCTATCCCTTTACATGAGGCCAAATGTGAGCATTTAGTTATCTTTCTGGAAAAAGACAAAAGGACCAAATTGTAAGTGGTGTTGCAGACCTCCTCCCTTGTTAGCCATATTCTTCTTGGGCGTGACAAACCCGGATGTGAACATGTGTGTCACACACAGACGTCACGATGTGAGAATGCCAATGATGGTTTTTCAGACTTGGGTTCAGCTGTCTCCAACAACCATAACAACTGTCATAACAACAGCCAGGAGCACTAACGAACGAAATGGCATCTGTTATCTTAACAACGACCCCACAGAGGTTAAATATCTGTGTTTCCCTACGGTTCAGTCAGAACATAGAAGTCTCTCGGATGACAGACAAAACTTCCAGTTGCCCTTGATTTGAAACCATTCTTCTGATAACAATGGACACATTTCTGGATCAACAGCCTCTGTAGAGAAACACACATGCACAGCAGCGAAATGTGTGTCACTCTCTGAACTCATCATAGCAAATTTAGTTCAAGGAGGTTCGATTTTAGAAGCTTTTATTTTGGACTTGCAACCCAGATTGTTAGGCCACATCACGGTCATCTGTTACCTCCTGTGGCTTATCTCTGCTATCAAGGAAGATGAAAAAGATATATGGTAGGGATGTATAGATAACACACGCACACGCACACAAACACACACACGCACACACACTGGTCTCCTCTGTAAAGCTGTCATCAGCTTAGTGGTGATCTCTCCCATATGGAACGCAGAGCTTAATCTGCAGATCAACTTAATAATAATCTATACACATTATAAAATTGAATTGGAGGCCACCACATCACTATTACTGCTTACAATCTTCAGGGTGGTTCTGAATGCTACAATCTTCTGGTCCAGATAACCCCCTCCTCCTCCTCTGTCTGACCCTGATAAAAAAACAGCTGTTTCTGCACTGTTCCTATGTGCACATACACTTGCAGAATCCCTCATGGTTATATTAATACTTTGCATGATTTGGCCCATTTCTAAGCGTACTTTACATTACTGAATGTGGGTCTCTCAACCTGAAGGCATAATTGGTTTCTATTCACTTCAATATGCTATGAAAACCATCGATCAGATAAGTGCAGTTGCAGGTAACCGGCACCTGGTGGCGGTAACGTGCGGCAACGTCACTGTGACCTCACAAACATGGCGGCGGCCGTTAGCAGGTATGGCTGGTTCGTTTCCGTTTCTAGAAAAGTGGGAAGTTATCTATTCAATTCATCGCTTTTCGTCGCCCAAGCGGCGACGTTCACTGACAGCATGGACTCTGTGAGACCAACACAGGTATGGCAGTAATTCCTGTCATCTTTACGCCTCATGTTTTGCGGTGTCGCGACATAATTTTACCCGTAATAAAAATAATCAAAACAAAAGCATGCCTTATTTAGCTGATGTTGCGTGGTCAACAGTCAACATGATTGAGTCCAGTGTTGCTGCGCTGTTAGATAACCGGCTATGTGTACACGCTATGTGTAACTACATTATATTATCCATACATGTTATTAGCTACAGGTGTTTCATGTTTGTCTCTTCCTCCACAGCTGGAGTTTGCAGTGCAGATGACATGTGAGAGCTGCGCAGTTAAAGTCAGAGCTGCTCTGGAGGGTAAACCAGGTAATAACGCATTTAAATGTGTCCTAGTGCGGTAAAAGGAGTTCTTGATGCATGTTAACATCGTCTGAAACCCCGGTGTTTGTCATCCCGAACTGACTCTTTTTAACGGTGTACAAGCAACAGGCAACTGGCCTAATTTCTAGTAGTTGACACAGCGGATGACCATGACGCTGCAGATAATGCCAGCCAACTTGTATCTGTCGCTTGTTTGTGGCTGATGGCCTTTCTTCATGATTTCCAGAGCACAATGTACCATTTCATATTACTCAGCAAGGCAAGGTTCTTTTATGTAGCACACGTTATTACAAATAACTCAAAAGTGCTTTACATTTAAATCCATTAACTTACATGGACAGGCTTTTATAGGATACATTATTATACTCAACTGTGAAGTTTTTCACAAGTATGTAATTTGGCACAAATTATTGGCCAAAATATTAGAACTTTCCATTGGTACACTTTCAATTTACGAATCCAAAATGGAATGTTAAGATGGCGTAGCCTACATAAAATAAGTCAGTGCACAGCAGATCAGCTAAATGTGCAATATATCTACCTGCAATGTCAATATTTAAGAAATTATGAATTCATATTTACTTGGGTTAAAAGCAGCTTTTTCAAGAAATTCCCCTTTAGAAATCAGCAACTTGCTTTTCAACTTAACACAACTAACTAATAACTCTCTCAGAACACTGTCTCCCCTTTCTCCTGTAGTACCAAATGTCATCATTCCTTCCAGAATGTATAAAGTCATTGAAACAAAATACTCAAATGTCAAAACACCCATCCCTTCAAGAATCCCAACTCCATTTCACAGACAGGCACAGCAACTACTCGTACGTGTGAGAAAATTGAAAAGTGACACAAGGGTATTCCATTTAGAGTGTTGCTGTATAAAACAAAAAAACAGCCTCACATTTGAGAAGATGGAAGCAGATGTTGGTCATTTGGCTTAGACCATTCATTTTTATTTTATTTTTGCCTGCATTTGTGTAACTTCTCTCTGTTTGTGTATCTATCAGTTGATAATTTTGCTGTCAATGTGTTTGCAGGAGTGACGTCTGTCAGTATTGATGTCGGTAAGGAGCAGGTGTTGGTAGAATCGTCTATGACCAGTGCAGAAGTGCAGGCTCTGATAGAGAGCACTGGACGCAGGGCTGTGCTGAAAGGCATCGGAGGATTAGAGCAAGGTGAGAAATCATAGGACAGGTGTCACACTTAATGACACCTGTTGGCGCCTGTTGCAGCATATCTAGGTGTTTTACCTCCACCTGTGAATCAGTCGAATTTGTATAAATTGTGGGCAGGACCCATCCCGTTGTATCGTGTCACCTGCATGTCCTCGTGTGCATGTGCCCAAAATAAACAAAACAGGAATCCACAAATAGAAAAGTAGCTCTACAAGAGGTCAAAAGCTCTAAACTGTTAAAGCTATAGTGCGTAGTTTGTGTCTCCCCCATGGGGAATTCAAAGTAATGACAACAATTCTGTCGGTGCAGCCATATGATACACGCCTTCCGTGATTGCGCTTCACCCCCACCCCTCCTCCACACAGTTGCTAGTAGCCAAGGAGGACACTGAGAAAAAAACATGCTGGACTCTTAAGAGTTTCTGCACATGAAAGTCACCGGATCACACCAGTTTCTAAACTGGTGAGAACTACAGAGAGAGTTGTGTGGAGCCGATAGTCTTAATTAGCTTTAGATCAAATAATTTGGCAATGGTTTGAATGTAATGGACGTTCTTTAATATAAAAAAAGTTATGCACTAAAGCTTTAATTGTTCCGTCATTGAGCTCCCTGCAGAATAGAGATGCTTGATAATTTAGACGTAAATGCAGCTTCAATTGTTGAGATACTGGTGCTGTTCACATATCAATAAAACACGTTCTGGATATCACAAGTAGAAAGCTCTAAATAGAAGTGTGATTGCACATATTTAGTGTGCACTGGGATGTGATTACTCTGAGGTGCTCATGTTGGTACATTGACCGAATGTCAGTGCATCCCTGACATCAATTAGGAAAGTTCCAAGTCAACTTTGAAGTACATGTTTAGCATGGCTTACCTCTCAAACACAGCTGGTTATGGTTGACAGCATATCAGACAAGGATTTTAAGTCACAGTTTCCCTCCGACAAAATCGAATGTGAGCTGAGAACCATAATCTGATCAGAGACAGTTACTCGAAAGACATATCTGTAATGCATTCTTCTTATTCCATATATGAACTGCAGTAACATCTAAACAGAATCTGGATGTGTCCAGATGTGAAGAAGTGTAAACAGATCACAGACATGAATATACATTTCAGGATGTACTGTGTTTTTATGACAGACCTGGGTTCAGCAGTGGCCATGCTGGCTGGTGTGGGAAAGATCCAGGGGGTGGTGCGTTTCCTGCAGCTGTCTGAGGAGCGTTGCTTGATCGATGGGACAATCGATGGGTTGGAGCCTGGACCCCACGGCCTCCATGTCCACACCTTGGGAGACCTCACACTTGGCTGTCAGAGGTAGGACCACTGTATTATAAGAGTTGCATGAAGGGAGTGGACAGGCTGGTCTGGTTTACACGAGAATGATAACACTTATCCATTTTACAGTGGGCAGCAAAGGATACATTGACAGCAACAGCACCCACAGTTAAACAGTAGTAGTATGAAATTGTACTACAATTTAACATCCCTTATATTTAATTAATCCAATTTCTTTTTACAGTTGTGGAGAGCACTATAATCCCTTTGGAAGACAACACGGTGGTCCAGGGGACTCTGAAAGGGTATATTCATGTCTCTTCCTAAGAACTCTATAAAAATAACTTTTCACTCCATGCTCCAGATCATTGGTGCCAGAACATTTTGATGTAAAAGGAGTAACTAAATAATTGATCCTCTTCTCCATGAATTCTGACAAAATTACTCCTGAGATTTAATACATATTCAACACCTAGCCAAATGTAAGATGTGATACCACTCCCAGATTGCAAAATATGTCCCAAATATGTTCAGCTTCAGGTGCTAAGTGTTCAATAAAGTGCGTTATGTATGCTCCTTGTGTATTTACGTCTATGGCTCAGTGTTATTTATTCTGTGTGCCATTGTTGTACAGCATGTAGGCGATCTGGGAAATATTGTCGCTGGACCAGATGGCAGAGCCTCATTTAGACAAGAGGACCGTCAGCTAAAGGTAACACAAAAACAAAGTTTTAGAAAGCAAAGATGTCCAATATCAAAACAACACCAGATGAGAGCTTTTCATTTTTTCTTCATTGATACCTTGGTGCACACGCTGCAGGTATGGGATGTTATTGGCCGATCGTTGGTGGTGGATGCAGCGGAGGACGACATGGGTCGAGGAAATCACCCTCTCTCCAAACAGACTGGGAACTCTGGGGAAAGGTGGGTCAACAAAAGGGGTTTAATATATACCATTTGGAATCAGGTCTCTGGACCTCTCAGGGGATCCAACTCTTAAGCCGCCTACACGTGATCCACGCTAAAACCGCTCTATGGGGAGAGTGGTGGAGAGATAACTAGGAAGAAGCGCTTCCCTTGGCATGGCGCACCGCTCGAAATTGCCACCAAGCGCGGCCACTCAAAGTTCAAATTATTTCAACATTGATTTCTTTGCCGCTGACCTTTCATATAAGGATAAGATAAGGAGGTAGTCAGTTGCAATGATGATGTATACCTGCGCTGCACTTCGCCTCTGAAGTGCCTGCACTATGCTCTGCGCCCTACTTTGCGGTTTTGCCTCTGATCATGTGTAGGTGGCTTTATGGTAATTTGTGAGTCTGTAATATTCTGTGATGTATTTTTAGATTGCATTTTATATGTAAGGTGTTTCTATTTATTTCAATCAGGAGAGACATGTTTGCAGATATGCAAAAGGTTTATTGTACAGCGCAATAAAAAGTACAAAGTCTTTGGAGATTAGACTCCATCGTTATACTAATAGTTCGTTAATCAGGAGAGAACCATCATAACCCCCAGATGGAATCTAGACACCGGTGGTGGCAAAGGAGCCCGAAGACCCAAGGAGGCTCTGGAACGGTTAGCTGGAGTAGACGACAACTGGGGGTGGAAGGGGAGGTGGAGGGTTGCATGCTTTGCCTGAAACTACAGCTGATAGCAAAGGGAGAAACAGATTTTAAAGCAGGGTTGTGACTCTGTGATTGGCCCTTGCAATTTGTGTGCAATTCTTATTAGTTTAGCGGGCAGGTCTAGGTAGAGAGCATCGATTACCAGATATGCAACAGTTATACACAGCATGATAAAAAAGATACAGTTATTTGGATAACAGCTGATTTGATTTAGGAGAGCATTGATTAACAGTTAGGTCTTCCTGAAAGAATTTATGCAGAGCTACATTTGTCTGTTTATTGCTGGTTAATACAGAGAGCGTAAATGTTATATGTATGTATTTATAATGCTGTATTGTAATATTGTGATATAACTTTCTGTTGTCTTAATTTTGGGTTGTTTTAAAATGAGGAATATGATTTTTTTTTTATTATAAAAAAAGTATTGTGATATTGATTTTGAGCTCGTACACAGCCCTTTTCTGTGTCAGTAATGCATTAGTTCCTCTTTCAAGTTTTTTGTTACTGCAGCTTGATTGAGTGAGTAACTAATTTCTTTTCAAGACACCTAGTCAAAATGTGCATTTAATTGTAAATCTAAAATTAAAACATTCTTTTCAAAACAATCTGTTCATGGACTTTGAGTTGGGATTGTTTTAGCCTGCAATGGTCAAACCTACAATGTTAGACTTAATATGATTAATTATTATATGAGCACTCTAATAAGCAGTTATCGAGACTTGGTCTTTTAAAGCTGATTTATTTTTATTTTTAATTTTTTTCCATTGTTCTCTCCTCGACAGACTGGCCTGTGGGATCATCGCCCGATCAGCAGGTCTTTTCCAAAACCCCAAACAGATTTGTGCCTGTGACGGGGTCACGCTGTGGGAGGAGAGAGACAGGCCGATTGCTGGGAAAGGTCGAAGCAAGGCCAACACAGAGACACCGGCAGCACACCTCTGAGTACATAGCTCTTGTACATATACAAATGCCGTATCTGTAACCTGTGCCGGGGAGTTTGAACAGAAGGGGCTCCTTGGACATAAATGCAGAGGTCACAGCTGACGTAAGACAAAGCACTGAGAAATATGTTTCCACGCAGCTGGACAGACGACCAAAGGAAAATAGCCTTACTTTCATGATTTTCTTTTCTGTGTGATAAAATGTAATCCTCTTGCAGTCACAGCTACTGTCCTGTGAGGATTTTAAAATCACTAAAGCAGATTAAAACCGCCCGGGACTTTGTGAAAGTCACCATTTGATTAGCTAGATGTCCGTTAATACTGTTATATGTTTGTATAACCAGTTGCTTCTGACACAACTGTTTCATAACTGTCTAAATTGATGTACTGGCTACCTGGCAGAAATGCACTTCAGTTTGCCCTCTTAAAAAAGCTGTAATGATTTGGTAAAAAAAAAAAATGTTTACATTTTTTGAATTTGGGATGAAAATCAACACACAAATAGTTGTTATGCTAAAGTTTAGGATATTTAAAGTCATAAAGCCCTCCGGCTGCCATAGGCTAAATACACAGGATGCATCTCAACCTTAGGCTGTGTTCACGTACACTAAGGCGTTCCGTCGGAAACGCAAGTTTCCTTATTAAGTTGAGATGGATTCAACTTTTGGAGAAACACAACCCGGCGTTACCCTGCATTGGCCAATTATATAACAGGCGGTAAACCTCACTGCCTCTATTGCTGCCACAGGAAAGTTTATTAAAGATCACAAATGGGCCATTTATTGACACTCACACCGCCACATAATCCCTTGACCACCTGAGTGTATGTGAACGCAGCTTAGCCAGTTTTGTTGTTATAGGGATAGAATTTGAAAGAAACTAGCCAAAAACACACTATTAATGTCCAAATAGATAGATGTGATTCCAGGATCAGGGATTGACATGTGCTGCCATGGATCTATTAAAGGGGCACAATGCAAGCGCGTTTGACAAACATTTTGGAACCACTGAGCTAACTCAGGACATGTGGAGGGAATCTCTACCCCTGTTAGCTGCATGTGGACCTAATATTTGTTTCCTGCATTAGTGTGTTCATTTGCAATCCATAAGGGGGTGTGAGTGACTTGGGTAAGAGAGGTTTGAAAGCTCGAGAGAGAGAGTCAAATTCCATCCGGAGTGAAAGGTCAAGGGGGGTTAAAAGTTTGAGGGGGTTCCTCGAAGGATTGTGTGCTCAGCTGTTTTTTCAACATGGAGTTTGAGTGTACTGTTCCTGGATTGTTGCTACAGCCAACTTTACATAGATCTAATGACGAGAACTGACAATCCTCTGTCGTCTTCTTTTGCCACAAATTGTACATGATGATTAAAGTATACAAGTAATACAATAATGTACACCTGCTGATACTTGTTGGTTTCTGTTAACACATTTTTTTTCTTTTGATGAAGACTTCAAATTGGGACAGTGTGTGCAATGTATACTGTGTAGCGACTTTTGCAATGATTTTCCCTATTAAGCATCTGTCTTGTCCGGTGAGGCCTGAATAAGCTTATTGAATTTTCCCCTAAATGTTCAGTCGGTGTTCTTTTTCCATTTGTGTCTGATGGCTGTGAACTCAGTTTGAATGTAGGGCTGCAATCAATGTTTGTTTATATTATTGATTAATGTTTGGATTTTATTTTTTATTCGTACCTTAGTCTATGAAATGTTATTTCCCAGAGTCCAAAGAAATCCCTCTGCATAGCCTTTTTCTGGAATGCTGGAACATTTGAGTAGCTAATAGTTCTAATTTCCCTACTGGGGATCAATAGAAAGTAACTATTATTATTATTATTATTATTATTATTATTATTAAGCTGGAACCAGGGAATGTAATATTCTGCTTGACTCTTTTGAAATCGTTGTCAAAGCCTGCATTAACCGTAATGTTGCGCTTGATCTGTCCTCTGTGGTTAAGCAAATGTCTCATATTTATTTGTTTCATAGCAAATGATGAGCTCTTTAATTGAGCTCCCTCACTTGTTTTTCCTGTTACTTTGGAGCAGGACCTTGTGGCTTTGAGGCAGCCTTTATACATCTAGTGGCTCTGATAAATTCAACAGAATTGTACATGGCATTGTGTACGTGTACTGTGTGTGCTTGAGTCATTTTTGTGAGGATTCAGCATCCTCCGGGTGCTGCAGCAGCCCTCCCCCTCTGCAGCCTCTACAGCCGAATGCCCGACATGCAAACGGAAGCAGGCGCTACCATTTTGAAATACAGCACCGTATAGGTAAGATGGTAGATTCTTTTATTTATCCGCTTTTTCTGCAGTATTATTCTCATCTGAGCCGCATGGGAAGTCATTAATTCCGATTCGTCTTGAAGCTCAAGTGTTTTTGACGGGTATGTTTCAGCGACGGAGACTAAATAGACCGTGTTGCTGCTCAGGAATCGCTCGGTGTTGCACTGTATTCGTTCCTGTGCGGAAAAATGTGTCCGTTGTTACACTGTATCGATTTACTATTGGGAGCCAGTTGTTGTACCAGGTGTTATGTGTTGAACGGCGTTGCGTTGTTCAGAGTATAACAACGTATTATGCATTATTTTCTTTTCTTATGTATATATGTAATGTCTGTTTTTCGCCATAGAGTTTGTTTGCTTCTGGCAACCGAACGAAACCAATAAGCATCCCGTCGCGACACATGTTTTACATGGCCAACAACTTCACTTGTGTTTGTTTTTTTTCGCCATTTCGTCGCTTTTAAATGACCCGAGCTGTGGGGAAAAAATGTGTTGACTCAACGTCGTGCTGCGTCATCAGATACCCCAGCTTTCCCTGTCATGCCTGGCATGAACCTTGTGTTAAT
This sequence comes from Percina caprodes, assembly GCA_013375575.1. Lineage (NCBI taxonomy): Eukaryota > Metazoa > Chordata > Actinopteri > Perciformes > Percidae > Percina > Percina caprodes. The sequence goes on along the minus strand of JABXJD010000028.1, from coordinate 2,830,720 downwards.
GCAGCAGCCATATGCAGAGAGGTGGACTAACACATACAGTGTAGAAACGCTAAAGCAGATGACTTCCATCTCCTTTAAAACATGTCCTATGAACAGCAGTACAGGAGGTGTAGTTCAGTCGTAGCAGCTGACTGGAGCCTAAACCAAAAAATAGAAATGTCATTCTCTGGTGTCATGTTCCCCTTTGCCTTTTGATTTACAGCCAGCCATTGGGTTGTAAGGAGAGGAGAGGAGGAAAGGTGTCGACCGACCTGTAGAAACACTCCTTATTTGACATATAGATCAAAAGAGTGAGGAGGGAAGTGAAGAAAATTAAGGCCATTTTTCAACACAAAGCAACCTTTATGTGTCACGCAAGTCTGAAAGATCATCACTGTAAATGCCATGTGGATTAATATGCAGTGCTCTCTCTTGAAGGTATTGATGTAAAATGCTCCCCTGGTGTATGAGTGTGAGTCATAGCTGTATGGGTAATTACAGCCTCCTCTTGAGTGAGATCTTTTAAAATAAAAAAATCCTCCTTCAGACTGCCTTTTCATTGAAAATATTAAGCAGTTATTCACAGACACATTGTGTTTCCTTGGTTCCTATAAAGACCCTGCTCTGTTTTGCAAAATCTGACCCGAGCACCAGCTCATAGGCAAATTTGAGGTCTTTGTGGTTTGTAATGTGGGATATTTGAATGTTAATCTGGCTGCTCATTCATGCACTGGGGTTCTTTATTATAGTGCCAGTGTAACTGCTTCCTCCTAATAGATTGCTGCATCAGTTTATTATATGTTATTTGTGTGCTAAACGGCTGCATCTTTAGTCTTTCATTTGCCTTATCTCTGGAAAATAAGCAGACGTTTAATGGTGAAGAACTGGAACAAGTCTTGTAGGTCTTGTTTTTTTTTTAAAGTCAGCAGTACCTCCTCTCTCACAGACATTTTAAAGCCCTGATAAAGAAACTAAATAGCTGGGTCAGCTATGTCCCTGTGTACTGTAGTCCACCCCTGTATTCAGGTACAGTACTTCCCTCTCCTCATCAGACTTCTGTAGAGCCAAAGTTGTGGCTTTGTTCTCACTGAATAGTTGTTACATCTGTGGCAGGTGATTGCTAATCCCAGCTTTTATCTCTAACCACAGTCAAGCCCATAACTCATCTGTTCCTCTGCAGCGCCATGGACAAGAGCCACACAGTGAAGCTCTTCGTGGGCAACCTGGCGTTGGACACCACCCAGGAGGAGCTGTCGGCCATCTTTGAACCCTACGGCCAGGTGGTTAGCTGCAGTGTGCTGCGACAGTTTGCCTTCGTTCACCTGCAGGGTGAGGGTGCGGCGGAGCGAGCCATCCGGGAGCTTAATGGACGCGAGTTTCGTGGACGGAATTTGGTGGTGGAGGAGTCGAGGGGTAGGCCGTTGCACTCCACCAAGGTGTTTGTGGGTAATCTGAGTGGGATGTGCACCACAGAGGACCTACAGCAGCTGTTCCAGACATTTGGAAAAGTTCTTGAGTGTGATAAAGTCAAAGGTGAGCGAACACCCAAGTAACAATTGTTTTAAAATGCATTTATCTCTCTCAAGTTGTGCATGCTGTTTGTAAAATTGTAGAACTAGTATGAGTGACGTAAAGCCATAATTAAGATTATTATGAGATTATTATGTTAGAATCTGAGCATATGATGTGTTATGATGATACACCAGTGCAAAGTTCTAAGTGTGCAAAACAATAAACTCCCCCCTCCTTGTTGAAAGGATGGACAAGGTGGTTCCTTTGGCGCAATTCATACTTTTTTTCATAGAAGTAATAAGTGCCCGTGGCAATGCCACTGTGATCCTAACTGTTGTCCCTGCGCTCAATGACAGCCAGGCATTCCTCTTCCGCAGGCTATGCCTTTGTCCACATGGAAAACAAGGAAGATGCGCTCCAGGCCATCGAGGCCCTGCATGGCACCTCGTTTAAGGGCCGCCCCCTGTCTGTAGAGCTATCCAAGGTCCAGCCTAGCAAGCAAGCACCTACAGGAAAAATCCCCTGTGTTAACTGTGGAAAGCAGGGCCACTATGCGGGAGAATGCCCTGTGGGAAAGCCTTCTTTGGAGCAGTACCAGAGTCAGGCAGCGGTCCTGGCCGCCGCTGCTGCTGCAGCCGCCGGCCTGCCACTACAGGTCCAACAAAGCGTGCACAATTCAGTCTACAACACCTCCACGTTTGATCCCACATATGCGGCTCTCACTGGGATCACCACAGGCACACGCACTGATGGAAACCCAGTGAATCCAGCTGTTTATGGTGCCCTTGCCAGCCAGGTGTATGGTGCTAATGTTGCCAGTCAGCTTTATGGAACGGTGGCAAATCAGGCAGCTCTGACATCAGGCGCCACCCAAATGTACAGCACGATGACTCCCAACATCTATGGCCAGATGGCTGCAAATGCCGCTGCTGCCTACTCACCTCAAGTTTATACCCCAACTATGGCCAACTCCCACGTCTATCTGACTGCAGCTCATGGAATAGAAATGCAGACAGCAGCAGCTGCAGTCAACCCAGCCTACACTGTATCTCCAGCAATTTATGGTGCTGGCGCACCAGCCTACGCTCATATAAGCGCCATGGGAGCAGCGGACCCTACCACAGCCATCTTTGAGGCAGCCAGACAGGCACATTACTTTGCCCAGGGCCAACAGGTTATGGCTGACCAACAGACAGTGGCTGCCGCAGCAGCAGCAGCAGCTGTGGCAAAGTCTGGTGAGAGGGACCGTAGTCCCCTACGGAGGTCAGTACCTCTGCTTCCAGACCCAGTGATGAAGCCGTTCATGTACCAGAGAGCCAAGCCGCGCCGACCCCTACTCCCTACGCCAGCTGGCCGAGCGGCAGAAGAGGCTGCAGAGGTGGCAGAGGACCCCATGGCCAGGTAGGACATGCTCTTTAAATGTTTTTACCATCAGCTATGTGGCACCACTGAAACATTTTCAGATGGTTGAGTTTGTTTCTCCAGGAAACTGTTTTTTGCTTGTTTTTAGTCTTTAACATCTTGTAGGCACATTTGTCATGGTTAGATAATACTTTATTGCATTTTCTATGTTTCTTTTCTCACTTTATCACTCTTTTGTTACTCCCACTGTGTCACCTATCCTGTCCCTCTTCCTACCTAAACACCCCCTTCTCCTAGGTACTATGCGGAGTACTACCAGCAGCTGCAGCAGTACCCCCAGTTCCAGTATGCCTACCCACCACCGAGCGCAGTGACCGCCATCCCTGGCATGCCGGGAGTGTCAGCAGTCCCTACTGTTTCCGCGATGTCCGCCCAGTCCGTAGCTGCGCTGGAAGCCCTCAGGCCAGTGGTTCCCACCGCTGCGGCAATGGCAGCTGCCATGGCTGCGCCAAGGGTGTATGAGCCGCCGTTGCCGCCGCCCACGCGCAAGGAGGCCATCCTCCGCCGCCCCGAACTCTCCCTTCACACGCCTGAGCCCCCCTTCCGATAGTCGCACACAGCTCTCTGCTCCCACCCCTCCCTCTTTTCCCTGAACCCCATCCCCCCCCATCTCTTCTTCCACCCCAAACCTGACCATCTTACAGCAGCTGTGCGTGCGTGTGTGTGTGTGTGCGCGCGTCTGGTGGATTTGGGGAAAGTGTAAAGGATGGGGATTGAAAGTGGGGGCTTCTTAGTTTATTAACCTGCTTTACAAGGGACTTGGTCAGCTAACCTTGGTCCTGTTTGCATACACACAGTGCAGCCATGTAAGGGAGGCTCTCATCTGTTTTAAGGGCATTCTTTATGCTTCTCAGTTTTACGTTTTTATTGTGCCAGTCTCACACTTGTGCCAGTATTAGACTGACCCAGTCAGTCGTTTCATATGCCTTTATTTCCGCAATCCAGTTATGGTTTTCTATGGCCAAATCTACAATAAAAGACATTGATTTTTATCAGCCATTTTCCTTAGGCCTAGATGATCAGTTCGGGCAGCTAATTTGAAACCTTTTTGCCTTATGTTGGTGAAAATGTAATCAGATGGGAAGTCATATAAACACATATTGTGCACAGGCTGCATTGCATTGTGTCCAATAGAACCAAGGTTGATGTGTTTTGGGGGGAGGGGTGTTGAATGTGATGTGGATGTAGTAAGTGTGAAAGGGAGAGATATGTGCGAGCTCCTAACCTTGCAGTGCACAAATGCAGCAGCTTAGACTGCACCTAGCAGAAAAACAAAACATAAAGCACACATAATACATACTGTACTGTATGTTTGGTTCACTCCTTGACCCCTTTTCCCCACCTGTACTCTAACTACAACACTCGAAGACACTGCTTCACCTCTCTTTCCAACTACAGTTGCCTACCTCTTACAATAAATTTCAACGTAGAGTCTGTTCTATTATATTTCACACTTTTCACCCAGTCAGCAGTTTATTCCTGCTCCCCGCAAAGACACAGGGTCAGCAGTTTAGTGAGGGAAGAGCTGGGTTTCAGTGACAATGACTTTTTGTAGATATTCTGTAATAAGTCCTCCAGAGGCCTTTAAAAAAAAATAGTGTATTTGTTTTGTTTGTTTTAGTGTAGCTTACATGTAATACAAGTCAACCTGGGGTGTAATGAATTGTAAATGGAAAACCCCATGTGTGACTACTGAATGAGCTGTTTACAAATGACACTGCATCCTATTGGAATCATGATGTGACTAGCTCAATTATGTGCCTATAAGCTTTGAGTGAAGTGCATTAAGTGGAGGGATCTCCCATTTTAAGTGCTTTTTTTAATCATTTCAAAGGGGGGGTAACAAAAGCTTAGCATCCAGATGGCTATGAGCAGTAAAGCTTTCTTGTGGACTTGCACTCCTGTAAAAGATTTGTTTTATATTCTAGGGTTTTTTAAAAAGCCACAAAGTGAACCTCACAGGTTCATAATTAGCCGCTGGTTTTAAGCAGTATCAACAGTCATAGCACCAATGAAGTGAGAGATGGGGAAGTGTCTTCTAGGTGCCTCAACTATCACTTTTTCCAAATACCAGACCTACTTCAGATTGTAATTGCAAAAATATTCTAATGTCTGTTTTAATCCGGTTATTTGAACTGGTGGGTGGGGTTTGCTGCATCTAGATAACAAAAGCTTGACTTGTAAGGACCGGTACCTTTTGGCATTCACAAGCTTGTTCTGAGTGTCAAACCCCACCCATTTGGTTCTACAATCATTTAAAACTATTTTTTTAGCAACTACTATTTGACAGCGGTCTGATGCATACACAGACATACCCTCTGAAATCACCTTACTGCCTCGCTGTCCCCGTCCCCTCTCTCCCCCTGTGGTTTTTAGTGGTTAAGTGACTTTTGCATCTCAGTGTAATCTTTCTGTGTTGTATATACAAACACATACCAGTTGCATCCTTTGTAGAATTATGTGGTTTGCGAAGTGTCTTGTTTGCCATGTTTGAGACCGTATTTTTTAGAGAAGTATTCTAATTTTGCCTTTTTTTAAGAAAAGACCCAAAAAAAAACTAAATCGGCATGCTTTTTATTGAGAATATGTATACTATAATCACTATTATAATAAAGAATGTTTTGGCTGACTACTGTGGTAAAAGAAAGCAAAGGGTTTGGACATTTCCCCTTCTTGTTTATGTTGTTTTTCTCCACTATCTGTTTCTCTTGTGTAAAATGACCACCAGACCCATTTGACTGGGGACCCAGGGGGACTCAGGTGTAGATGCTGGCCCAGCTTTGCTCTCTTTGGTCAGGGTAAGTGCGGGTTGGTGCTCCTTTCTCTCTCCAGCCTCTCAAACTGGGTGCAAACCAAAATTTATGAGAAAGGGTTTGCACCTGATCAAATGCACTTCAGTATTTAATTTAAGTAAGTAAGGCTCTGTATGGTCCTTTTTTTATGGTAAGAAAGGACATTATACAAACTGGCATCATGTTGAGAGCTGGGGAGAGGCACACAGATAGAATGGCCTGGGTGCATTTTGATCTGTGGAGCAGTCCTGTCTCTCGGGGTTGATGGGTGTGCGTCTGGTCTGGTCTGTCCCTGCTGCACCAAATTCTCCCCCTCCGTGTGTCTCTGTGTCCACTCTACTCTTAGACCTGCATGTGTGATAATCTGTAACTCTGCCGCAAAAAAGCCCCGCGACAGTCCAGCTCTGAACTAACTATCTCAACTGAATTAGGTCCCCGGGCCACCTGGAACGGCCAGCGTGCAGCCGTGCGTGAGCGTGGCGGCATGAGCCATGGGGACGACTTTTAGCGCGACGCCACCACAGTGGGAACTTGTTCTCTCTCTCCTCACCACCAAGGTAAATGAAAAACGAAACAAAAACAAAAGCACTGACCTCTCCTCTCCCCACCTGCCGCCCCTCCTTTGACTGTGCCTTGACCAAACATTCCTCCCCCTCCTCTCTCCTCCGCCATCACCACTTACCCCTCTCCCAACTCCGTAACTCCTCTGCTGCAATGACAGTGCCATCGGTGGGGGTGGCGGGTGGGGTGGGGTTAGGACCCCTTTCACAAGAGTCCTGTCTCGCATGTGTGTGTGTGTGTGTTTAAGTGTTTGTGTGTAAGTGTGTGTGTAAGTGTAACTGAAAGACAGCTTGGATTTCTTAAGAATTTCTGGGGGGTGTTTTATTGATTGGTGAGGCTTGGCACATGCGGACATACCCTTACCCCTGCCCTGCCCGCTGGTCAACTCCTCTTCACCGCCGTATTCGCCGCCCTCACCCCTCTCACCCCCTTCCACCTCCTTCTTCCCTCCTCCTTTCAACCCCCCTACTGTTCCTATGCGCCTCTCCTCTCCGCCGTTCACACACACACAGCGCTTTTTCCGCCGCCACCGCCGTCGCCACCTTGGATCTGGGTTCGTGGCTCTGGCACGGACTCAACTTCCCAGAACCACCCACCTGACCCAACCTCCCCATCCTCCTTTGCCACCATAGAGGCCTGGGCGTGCCAATGGACTGTATGTGTGGTGGCCCACTGCCGGACTCAGTAACATGACACAGAGAGACTTCAGTGTTGGACAAGTCGCTTTGCTAAAACTGTTGAAAGCTGGGTTTGCTCCACATGGCTGTGGAAGGGATCTTAACTTTTGTTTCCCAAAATAACTTAGTTGCATTTCATCTTTAGTGATAAATCAACCTCAAAGAGTTTTCTTACCTTTGGGTCCCTCACAGCCTGTGTGCTAATCAGAAACGTCCTATAAGATAGGCCTTAGGTATGAGGCCAGTCTGACCTGTAGATTCTCAGTCTCAGGGTTCCTATAGGACTTTTCTGGTACAGCGGCTCTGTTCCTCTAATGCTGGAATCAGCTGGAGTGGCTAGATATGTGCTCTGAGTGACGTGGATGTGTTCTTACGTGTTAAGATTGTCCATGTGCTGAGATAGAGAGAGTTAACCCCCACATATGACAGGCTTTTAGTGTGTCAAATTAGTTGTCTGACATATGCTCTGACAGCTGCAAGATGGATTCAGGAGGGCATTTCCTACTGTCTGCCCAACAAACAAAGGAGAGGGGTGAATAAAAGAGTTGATAATAAGGTGAGTTGGTAGTGGAAGGATTCTCTGTATTAAAAAAAAAAAAAAAAAAGGCTGCTCCCTAACCTCACCTTCCTGATCTTGGAGGACCCTATTGATGATTGCTATTATAGATATTCTGGCCAAAATCGTATTCTAAAAATGGCCCCGTTTACCCCGAGCATTTTATATTGTCCATAGTGTGATGATAATGATCCTGATGATAATGCAGCTTTGACTCTGAGGTGTCCATTTCTTGATACACTTCATCTTTGTTTACTAAAATGTATTCCACCAAAATGGATTTTACATTAACAAACATTGAATGCATTGAAAGATCTTTTATCAGAATCACCTCAAAAACATTGCTTTAGAATGAGCAGATAAAGGCCAACCCCATTCCCGGCCTCCATGATCAGGGCGCATGGTGCTCCAATTTATTTCCTCCAGCCACCTCTTCCTCCCCACTCTCCCAACTCCTTACAATTGGCTGCTCCGGGTGCTTGCGAGTCTGGGCTTCCCGTGCTTGGGTGAATGCAGCCACGCATCTCTTAAACCCGCTGCTCTGAATTCACAGTCGCACTGTACTGACAGCCACAGCTCACTGCAGCCTCTTACCCTACTTCCCCACCTACTCTCCCCCTGCCTTCTCTGGTTTTTGGACAGCTGAAGAACAAAAGATGCTCTTTATGCACACATCTTTGTACTGTGTTGTTTGGATAGGATCCCACAGGTTACATCTGTTCTCCTGAAGCAGGTAACCGCTGGGATGTGTAAGTGTGTATCTGGAACACACTCCAGTTTGGTTTGAGCACAACCCATAGACCATATTGCCTTTTGAGTTTGCAAGTTGAGATTCAGTAGTTTTAATCAATGTGACCATGACTATTCTAGCTCTTCTAGCACAGATGTGAATTAGACATGATCAGACTCTACTGCTGCACAGATAAAGATGATAGCAGTACAGTCATACCTCAGCCAATACCTCATCTACAGGGGATTTACACAACATCAACACCTGCAGTACTTAATGCAGTTCAATACAACACCAATGCATTTATTATGATGTATAATATGTTTTATTTCTGTTGAGAATTGGAAACTTGATGCTGCAGGATGTGGTTGCAGTGTTTTGGCTTGCATTACATTGTAAGGTGTTCATGTTATTTTACCCACCTTGTTTCTGTTTATGTGTAGTATTTTATTACTCACATAGTTGCAGTATGTTTACAGTGATCAACCCATCCAATTCCCTTAGCTTAATAGTAGCACGGTCATAGTAACCACAAATAGTCACACAGTAGCTAAACGTTTTCAAGTAGGTTAATGGACCAAGCTGAGTGTAGTTACATTTAAATGCCTGATTAATTATAATATAATATACATCATTCTGGATTCCAAAGACAGAATAATGTGTCACCTCGAGAGCAGAGCAATCTGGATCTGCTCATGTCAAGTAAATTAGTTCCAGCACAAAGTTGAAAGGGATGGGGGGTTGGGGGGGATTTTAGTTGATGATTGTTAGATGAAATCTTTGCATCAACATGTTTACTGTGAATGACAAATCCTGATATAAACACAAATTATATTGTATGGTTGTTTATGCATATATATATATATATATATATATATATATATATATATATATATATCTCTCTTGATCTGTATTTCTTAAAATGTTGTGAGGCATTTTTCAGTCTGCATGCAAATCATGAATAAATTCATTTTTTTCTCATTAAAGAGCCTGAATGTCTTTTATTTTCATTGCATATATGTACTGAGGCAATACAGAATGCCATGGATATTTTTTGATAGATTGCTGGATACCTTATAATTTCTGACAGAAAAGGGGGTTGGGGAACGTTTAGATTATTTTTTTTGTAAGATTAACTCTTGTTTTTTTCAGACTTAATTATTCAATTCTTTGATCCTGATGTTTTTTTTGGGAGAGTAAGGCCTAGACTACAGAGGCCTGGGTTTGCAGTTGAGGGTCACTAACAGCAACAGGTGCATTGCACCGGCCATAAAAACCTCTCGGAGGCGAGGGGGCGTAAATGACATCCCTCCACGCCACTCACTAGCCAGTTAACCCTGTCCGTAGGAGACTACCACGCCTTTTTAAACCCTTTTAGGTTCAGAACCTGATACCCAAGCTGTCGGTTCCCATACTTATTGGGGTGCGGTCACGTGTGCCACGTTTGACCAGGAAAGTAGCACCGGGCCAGCAGGGTTTTCTGGTAGTGGGAGCACCACCTCCGCACAGGCACCTCGCACCAGTGGAGTCTGGTCTCTGCAGCCCATAACGATCTCTCCCCCTGAAAGCGAGACCCCTCGTCTCAAGGTGGTTCTTGCCCTCACGGCGTCGTCTATTGCTGATTATTTTTTTCTTACTATAAACTGAAGGGGACGTAAAGTCCTGACAGAGGCGGCACGATGACAGCTGTCGAAACCCAAGTCTCATACAGCAACTCTTACACGATTCAACATGAAGAGGCGTACATGACCCAAGAGGACGACTGGGACAGGGACCTCCTGCTGGACCCTGCCTGGGAGAAGCAGCAGAGAAAGGTAGGCTTGTATCTGGAGGCTCTGAGCAGAGGCTTACGCTTGTGCCGCCATGCGTAATTACGCACAGTGTGACCCACGCCATCACCCAATAAAGAGTGACTTTCAATGCATTTTAACATAACAAATGGCATCGTTTCGGAATCACTGGCCTCACCCTCATTGTGTAAAGTCTAAAACAGCCCAACATGACACTGGGCAACTGCTGTCCTCGCACCTGGCACTTCAGTCCTACTGGAAGCTGTGTGGGCAGATATTTTAGGCCTTGGAACTTTCTCAGTATTGTCTTTCAGTTACCCCCGATTGCCTTGCGAAGACTGTCTAAATATAAGACCTCGCTCCCTCAATCTTTCGCCTACATATGAAACATAACTTATAAAATACACATACGTTAGTAAGGGTATTAACAACATTAAGCCAACCTGGAGCACAACACAAGGGAGAGAGAAACTAAAGTAGGCCTATATATTTTTTTAATTAAAGTCAGTTTTCCAGCTATTTTAAGCCGATGTAGGTCTAGTTTAAATTATAAATTTTTTTCCCCACGTTTAGTTTGTGAATGAATTAATCAGTTTGTAAATATAGGTACAAAAACTAAAAATAAATTCGAGAAAATAGACTTTACCGGATATTGTCAGCCATACTAAACTACCTGTTGTCTAGGCGACCATGTGGCCTTGCTTGCCTCGTGGAGGACGAGCTTGACAGGTGCTTTAATTAGCTGTCTGAGCTAAAAGTCAACTGACGTATACCGCCGCAAAAACTCGGACAGAAACAACACCGGCAAAGGTTAATACAGCTTTATTATTTGTTCAAATGTTTCACCTGACGTACTAGTTGTCCAGCCACCACAACGTTTCAGTTAATTGAAAGATATTTTTCATCCCCTGGGTCGTTAGCTTCGCCATGGTCGCCATGTGGTATAACCATTTTAACAGATTAGATTTAGGGTCCATAATTTCCGAAGCTCAAGATGAAAGTAGCTGTCAGGAAGATCATTTATCGTGGTCTAGAAGTACCATTAAGTTATACATTTTTCTGAGTATAAAACTATGATATTAAGGTTGGCACAAATTGTGTTTTAGACCTCCATATTGTGCAAGAATGCCGCAGCTCGTAACGTTACACAGTCCAACTGTTGGTTATGTCCGAATTAATCACCCAAATCCCAGTTTTCACTTTATGTACCCATCATTTTTACATTTCAGGCCTTTACACTGATGGAGCTAATCAACCGTGAAAAGGCCTGAAATGTAAAAATAATGGCTAACATTACATCTGCATCACAGAGCAAAGATGGCAGGTCATTTGACAAAACTTAGAATTCTTTGTAGACATTTCAGTATCTTGTAAACGCTCTTCTTTATAGCTGTAGCAATAAAGTATTCAGTTTGTGGCAAAGTAAAAGTAAAAGTTGGACTGACATTAACCAAACACAGATGGCAACTTATTTTTTAATAGTAACACGTTAAAAAGCCGCTTTTTTTTTTTTTTAAATGTAAAGATACTGGATGAAATCAGATTTATATTATAATTGACCTGTAGAAAAAGTCACTTCCTGTTACGTTATCATCTTTTGATCTTTTGTTGGGTGGGCAAGAGTCACAACTTGGAAGACAGGTTAAGAACATTTGTTATTGTGAGTCAGATGTCATTATTATTTGTCTATTTTGAGTCTTTCAGAAATGTGGGAATGTCTCTAGAACAGCTGTGAGTCAAACACACTTTTGTATGACTGCAACAATGTTTACTTTTAATGTTGCATACTAATCTTAAGTTACAGGCACCAATATGTATTTTATACAATTGCTGATCATGTAAAGAAACAGAAATTAAGCTCTAAACTTTAAGCTTTAAACTCTAAAAATGTTGCTATTCCTTGTTCTGTTGCTAATTTATTATAATTGACATGCTCCTTATCATAAAGGGCAATCTGTCAATTGGTCAGATGTCAGCAGTAAAGATAATCAGACCGCTATATTTGAAGTTCAAAGGAATGCTGATATATTAAAGCATATATACTAATGTATATCCTTTTATTCTTTGCTGCATTCTATTTTTGTGCTCCTGACGCCACAAGACAATTTCCACATAGGAATAATATGCTGTAATGTACTCTAACCTAATCTCATTTTATCTCACCTAATCTAATAACACCTAATTGGCACTATTGTGATGCATTAATGCATAGTGTAGAGTAACAGCAGCTTTTTTAACAGGCGTGTTCAGATGTTACTTTGCAGTGAATGTAATCACATTGTTCTAGCAGTGCAAAATGTCCACCACCCATAGAGCCAGAGCACGGTGACAGGCTGAGAGTCCTCAACAGATGGTAAAAGAGAGACAGAGAGATGGCAAGGCTGGTAGATATACACCCCGGGTTGGTTTCACAGACCTACAAATAAACATCTTCCTATAAATACTCTTCAACTTGCTCAGCTCCATCTTCCTTCCTTCCCTCCCTCACTGCCTTTATCTCATGCTTTCTTTCTCTCTTTTTTAGCCGTCATGTTGAACACTTCCTCCTGCCACCATTCTTGAAATAGCCCTTTGCACCTTCTGTTGTCTATTAGAAGAGTCACCTTTTTACTGTCTCATGCACACGTTAATCTTTTGAATGTAAGACGATATAAAAGGCCTTGGTCTCGCATAGCTAAACGTCCTCTCTTTAGTCTTCACCTCTCAACCTCCTGGGGGAGTAGGTTATCGCACTCTGTTGCTCTTCTCGGCATGCAAAATCTAGCTTAAGGAGGTGATATCACCCCATAAATATAGCCAGTGCATCATTTTGCAATGTAATGAATATGAAAGGAAATCTTCGCACCACCTGTTCTCTCGTCTATCCTTGAAATTTCAGTGGAAAAAGCTGCTCGCCACTTGACGCAGTAGTAAAGTGTTTGTCAACACACAGTGATGTTGAATCTGATACCGGACATTAGAAATAGTGTGTGCTTGAGTGTGTGCGTGTCAGAATTGTACATCTTGACACATTGGCTTGTATTCATCATGAAGCTGCTCTTGTACATTGCTAGATATATTATTCATGGCTTGGTTTGGACCAGGAATTTGATTTTATAGGAGTTGGCAAAAATCGTGTTAGATATTGCATCCAGCAAACGGTGTCAGATGGAATGAGATGCGAACGGACCGAGTGAAGAGAGTTGGCTGCATCTTGTCAGCAACTGTAAGCCTAGAGATAAGAAGGGCTGGGTTGTCAGTTTAAGTCTGCAAACAGGCCAGTTTGGGACAGAAGTAGAACATAAACTCCCAAAGCGTATTGTCTGTGTTACCCAGATGCTGTGTTGACTGCTTAGAGAGGCCTTACTCAACCACATCTACAAAAGTAGTGATCTTCATAAGGGGGATCAATAGCTGTTTAAACATTAACTCTCACTTCCGAGGTCTGCACTTACAGAACCAATCTGTAATGCCGAACACCTGGCTATTAATTAGAAATATGACTACTGTATTATAGTTGTTAGATGTATGTTGGTACACAATAATATACATACTTATGAAACATATGTTATATGTTTAATGTATTAAAAGTAAATAGAAAATATCAATCCACCAAAAAAAGGCCAATGCTGTGACTAAAGTCATCTACTGTTTCACATAGTTTCAGTTCAGCTGCTAACTGACTGACTGCCTGCCTAACCAAGCTTGTGCTAGCAATAACCTATAAATACCTATTACATAGGGTAATCAGAAGGCTTATGGGCTCAGCTGACCTATTAGCCTCATGGTCAATGCTTATTGTATGCTATATTCACATCCTCAACCACAGACAAAAACCCATGTTCATCTCTGTTTGAATTGTCTAAGAAAGTGTAATAAATAGTCACCCATTGTTTTGTCAATTGTCATTGTTGGTTTTACAATTAAGTAAAAAGAAAGGTGCAAGACAAAAAGTTAAAAAACCTTTTATTTAGATGGCTATTTCATGTTGAAATTGCTAGTTAAAATAGAGCCGAGTAACAACCCGCACGTAGCAACACAAACGGCCTTCTTCAGAATATAGCCCTCAGTACACTTTTGTAAGGAGGGCTGACAGCATTGATATGTGATTTGATTTACTGTAGCAGTCAAATGTTAAAAAGCTAAGCAAATAGTTCATCCCATCATTTAAAAATGGATTTTTAGTGTTTGATAAAAGAAAATCCTGCCATTTTCAAAATGTATACTGGAATTGGTATTATAATTTTAGATAAAATATTGAATTATCATTCTGTCTCATGTGTAAGTATCATATGAATTGAAGAATAATGCTTATGATGGATGCATCAGTCTTTGGGTAATTTTTGCACAAGGGCTAATTATGAACATTTATTTCCAAGATTAAAAGTAATCCTCATGCATCCTGATGCTGGAAAAAAATCAGTTCTATTCAATTGTACGCTCTATTCCACAGGGTGTAAAATGAATGAAGTGGCCAAAAGACTGATCGTCAGATTCAAGTGTTATAAAGTAAAATTTAGTAATGGGATATTTATCCACTCAACCTAATGTAATGTAATGTCCATGGGCGAGGAGAGATTTTAGGGTGCCGCGTAATCAAATCTATTCTTGTCTAATCTCATTTTGCACTTTAACAACTCAGCCAGTAGTGCAGCGGCCAGACAAGGTCATTGATCCTCACCTACTACCTGATGTTTTTGTAAGAATGAACTAAAACACTCTCTTTTAGGGATTACATGGGCAGTGATTTGCATTTAAGGTAGCGTTGTGGATCTCTTTTTATATATACAGTATATAGCCCTAAGCATAGTGTAGATTTATAGATATTATGTTGGGAAAAGGAGATTTCAAATCCTTCCAATTGCAGAACAGTTTTGCGTTGACACAATAATGTTATCTGTATTTCTATATATTGGTAGCGCTACATAAACACATTCACTTTGTCAGCATGGAGCCTTTTTCCATTCTCCTGGTTTCCTCAACTAAACACTGGTATATATATTTTTTAAATGTGCCGTAGTTACACATTAAGTAAACACATCGGTAAACCTGAAAATAGTAATTACCATTGATGATGCATTTGCCATATGTTCCCTTCACAGTAGGGCCACGCTGTTGCATAATTACGTTGCATATAGCTGCTCTCTGAAATGGGATGCATTCATCCAGGTCTCAGAACTATTTTTACAGGAGGAACTTACACGATTTTAAGTGTTTTGCAATCAAATTTAATTTATTTGTAATTCAACCCATTAGATCTGCTTCATTGATTTGGGATCACTGCCTGGACTTGCAATACTTAATCCCAAAATGCAACTTGGCATCTTAGATTCCCTCCAATGATTCAATCTGTCAGGGTCTTGTGATCGCGGTGAGGGGAAATTTACCCTGTTGAGCTGATCTCTGGACCTCTCAGCATATTTTCACTCACAAGACCAGTGGAGCACACACAGACTTCACTGAGCAGCTAAAAGGGGACTGCCAAACTATAAATGTGGGATTTTCTGATTTCATATAAACAAACAAGACTTACAGGAAGCAATGGGCTGAAGGAAACACAATGTGAGGTTTTCCATTTGACAAGGGTAGTAAAGCAACTTTTTGTACCTTTTTTAAAATTACGTTTCCAAGATCGTTTCAGTGGTCCAACTCGTAACAGTGTGAACGGCACTAAAGCATTCGCTTTGCAGCTCTCTACCGGCTATTACCTCATTATGCGAGTTTACCAGATCGGGTAGCGGAAGTGTAGTTCCAATGAGACATAATGGGACAATTCAGCTTCCAACCTGTAGGGGGACAGAAGTGGGAAAAGTTACACTGTGTTGCTTTAAACCCGAGACAAAACGGGAAGGGATGGAGTCATAGAAATTATATTATTTCTGTGGATGGAGTCTTCCTCACCCCCACCTGACTCATAAGATATATGCAACTCATCTTTTATCTTTAAGAAATTATTGAATCACAAGTAAGTTAGAATATGCTTTTAGGAATCACGTTTTATAAAGTCTAAAATCAGTGTTAAGCCTTACTTCACTGACCATTACTTCCAGTGAATTGGACATTGATATAATCAAACAGTCTCTCCACTTTGCCAAATCCGCCAGGTGAATTGTGTCAAAAATAAGAGCATTAATTAGTGAAGAGAATTGTATCTGTGTTGTGCAATACATGTAGAGAGTACAAGGGTTATACGTAAGTGGAGAGGTGAGAGAACTTGCAGTCATATCAAATAGCAGTTGCTATTCCAGAAGCTGTGTCCATGTAGGGAGGCTTCTATAAACTGCTTTAGTGCAGGAGCCCTGGGAGGCCGTAGGAAGGGCTGAGGTAGGTGTGTGTGTGTGTGTTGAAAGTTTAAAGAGAAAAGTTGTTGCAGAGTTGTAATAGCGAGATCAGACACACGATACAGCCGCAGTGTCAGAATCCACGGGGTGAAAGTAGAAATGACGATTGATGGGCTGTGAGAGCAGCCATCTTGATCTGATCAGAGCAATCCTGTGGGTCTGTAAATAGAATAAAAGGTTGGATTAGTTGGAGAAAATTGCATGGTTGACAGTGGTGTTACTTCCATTACAGTTATGTGTGCATTTCTGTGTCTATGCAGACAAACCAAACTGTAAAACTAATAAATAAATAACCTGTGTTGTCAACAAATTAATCTGTGTTTAAGTTTATGCTGCACAAAGCAGCAACCATCCCAGTTTTAGTTATTCTACTTCTTTAGGCTCACTGCTGGTTTTGAAAATGAAGACTTGTTTATGAGAAAGCAAAAATCCACAAGCTGCCAACTCTGTGACCTCGGTAACAAATGACACACCCTCTGTGTGTCATACTTTGGACGAACACCTACAAAATGTCACCAGGTTCCTATTGATGTCAGACTCAAACGCTGCATTAATTTTGACCAGTCAATCAGTTTCCTGTAGTAATGAGACAAGCTGAACACAGAACCTGTCCTTATGAAAAAAATCAATGTTGGGGCTGAATGCTGGCTGCATGCAATAAATATTAGTGGGTAGCAGAAGTTAATCTTCTGCTGAGATGATAGGGCTCTTAGAATAGGACTGAGGTTGTGAAGATATTATGTACTTGAATGGCTGAAATATCTGCAGACGCACCAGTTGAGATATCAAAATGTTATCCGAATGCCAATATCTTTGACTTTTTCTAACCTTGAAATGTAACTTTGTGTATTTTACTTAGTTAACATGAGCAATTACAACCACGTTGTTTGTATTTTGTGCAGTTGAAGAATGACAGAAGCCATGGTTAGAGTTTGAGCTATTTCATGCAGCAGTCACATGTGGTGAATCTGGAGTCACTTCAGTTTCACAATGTACAAATAAAATTAAATATGAGTTGTAAGATCATCTGACTAGAGCGTTAAATGTCCTTTTTGTGATTCAATATTGTAGGAAGATGTAGAATGACTAGGTTGGCAGTGGCTTGCTCTTTTGGCAAAATACATGCTGGCAAATGTAGCAGGGTTGACAGCCTTCAGTTTCACACATACAGTAGGTCCTCATGCTCAAGGTTCCTGTTAAAATGGAATTAGCTGACCCTAGATCTGCTAGGGCAGTTTGCCTCTTATATCAGAGAAAGAACTTGCCTTCTGAAATTAGACACAGCCCTTGTCCTCCCACCCCCAAGCTGTCCTCCTCCTAAGGCCAGGCGCACTGTCATAAATCCTCCGCGACCACTTAAACCAATTTGTCTCTCGTGTCAGTCTCTGCAGTTCAGAGCTCATTAAATGACAAAGGACTCAGCATGCTGCTGCCGTCAACCATGAACCTGTACACTCACCTTCATTCTCTACCATCGATCATGCACCCAGTCAATTCATCTGTTGACTTGTGTAACAAGAAAGAGGGTAATAGTAGTATTGGAGTGAACAATGAAAGATACAGATGCCCTGTGTGTGTGTGATTGTATGTGTGCAGTGCAAGCTGAAAATCAGGGTTATTGCATACAACCTCACTGACAATTGATAGTTACTGTGGCATGGAAAATTACTTTTGATTTTATTGGTTAGGTCACAATGTCATCATACGCAACAGTATACTAAAAATTACAAAAATAGTATGTTCTTGTTTTTTTCACCCATCAAAAACAATTGAATTTTCTTTCATGAAGATGGCATATTCTTATTCATGCTGACAGAGTGGCTTAAGAGATGGCAATGTTGGTCCTGCCATCTCTTTGTTCAATTCAATTTTATTTATGGTATCAATTTATAACAAGAGTTATCTCAAGACACTTTACAGATAGAATAGGTCTAGAACACACTCTATAAATTACAAAGACCCAACTATTCTAGTAATTCCCACAAGAGCAAGAATTTAGTGCGAGTGGCAAGGAAAAAACTCCCTTTTAAGAAAAATCTCGGACAGACCCAGGCTCTCGGTAGGCGATGTCTGGGTTGGGGGTGTAATGAATAGTGGCAATAACAGTCACAGTAAAAGATAATGGAACAGTGACTAGAAATGGTAGTGTGAAGTAGTTCATGGCATTACAGGGCACAGCAGGATGTAGCAGGACTTTGCAGGGCACTTTGTTCTGAACTGAAATGTCTCCACAACTTTTGAGGGATTGACATTCAGTTTTGTGCAGACATTCATGACGCTTTGACAATGAATCTTCTGGTGCCACCATGAGTCTGACATTTATAGTTTTGAGTGAAATGTCACAACAATTATGTTGAGACATTTCACATATAATACAATATAATGTAATACATGTCAACATTTCAATCCGTTTAGGACTTTGGTTTATGACCAAATACAAAAACTAATGACTTTGTCACCAGCCTCAGAGCTACATGTGTTGAGGGTTAATAAGCAAATCTTAGCATGCAAACACCCTAAGCTAAGATGTTGAACATGGTAAATATTGTACAAGCTAAAAGTCAACATTGTCATTGTG
The DNA here is from genome assembly GCA_013375575.1 of Percina caprodes. NCBI lineage: Eukaryota > Metazoa > Chordata > Actinopteri > Perciformes > Percidae > Percina > Percina caprodes. Next base: position 2,811,803 of record JABXJD010000028.1, on the reverse strand, counting down.
AGCAAGTTAACATTCGGACTTCAGCATTAGCTCAAAGCACCTCTGTACCTAAGTACAGCCTCACAGAGCTGCTAGCATGGCTACAGACTCTTATGCTATTTTCACACTACGAGTGACAAAGTAACAAAACTGGCAAAGTATGGCCAACTAGATTGTCATTGTTTTTTATCAGTTTTACTCAAACGCTTGTTTACATGTTGCATCCCCATGTGCACTGCAATACACGGAAATCTAGCATAGTGTCAGCTGACTTAGCTAAAAATAAGACAGCTAGCCATTGTGCGTTTAAAAATGTACCTTACACACATACCTGGCATTCCTGTGATGACCGCCACCCTCTGCCAAGCTGCATTTCTTTTATTAGTGTTGCGGTACAAGGAAGGGTAGGGTTAATCAGCACTGGGAACTGGTCATAGTGCACCCTCCCATCATCTCTAATCCATCAACATTACAAGACAATTCTAAATAATCTGCCCTCCAAATTAGGCTCCAAAATGCCTCTTCATTCATTGTGATATCATTGTGTTTTCTCTAAACAATTGCTAAGGCTTGACTTATTACCAATGTTAAATCCAAAAATGTGAAAGATGTGCCACCATATTCCTACTCTTCGAATGCTGTCAGCATTTCTGGCGCTTCTGACGTGTGTGTGTGTGCGTGTGCGTGTGTGGATAGTGCTGGAGAAGCATATTAAGTTTTGGCTTACATTTCTGTCTGGCATCATCAATCTGGAAGCCCAGGAACCATGTGGCAGAGGAACATAATGCAAGGCAGCATAATGGAGCAGAGCAGGACACAATGGTTTTTGAAGCCGAAGCAATTAATATGAAGTCGCAGACAGATGGTTGTGTCAGAACAAGTGATTGACTGAACCAGGTTAGCCATAGGTTCCCATGAGTTGTTCAGCCGCGGACAGAAAATAAATGGAGTACCTAGGATGTAGATAGTGCAGGTTTGTCAGGCACAGTACCTGTGTATCCATGTGGCACAAGTCGATTTCTTTTTGTCATAGCCTTATTTCTTAGAGCACAGTGACACTCAGTGTGTGCTGTAAATCAAAATCAGATGTCTTCATAGAGTTGTTCACACTAAAATACCGCAGGTCATGTTGTAGCGCAGGGAATAGCTGATGCTGTAAACACAGCATGGTATTGTGGAGATACATTTCAGAAAGTAGCCTAATATCATATTCTGTCTGTACAAAACTCATCCTTAAATCTTTAAAAACATTAGCATTGTTCTCACTGTGTTTGTGGGTGGAGGACTGTTGTCTTTCAACACACTCTCCACCTGTTTTCACACCAGCTAAAATCCCTTGTGCCTACATTATATCTCACTGGCATCTGGCACAGAGTTGATACACACACACTTTAACTAGAAGAGGTATCCTAGGCCTTTTATCCTCTAACACGGACGTAAATCCATGGGTTTGGACTCGGGCCTTGCAATTGAGGCTGGTGGTGGCCCTGTTGTCAGCAGGGTCTATGGGATATTAGCCCGTTAATCCTTCATAGAGAAGAAAGGCTGATAGATTGATGTTGGGGATTTATTCACTTACAGTTTAACCTGCTGAGAATGTAACCTGTTCACATAATATTAGTAGATACGAGAAAGCTTCTTTCTTCTTTCTAAATGATCTAAATTGACATGTGACAGTGATAATCAGTAGGAAGACATTGCCTGATTTCTGCTTTATTTTCACTTTCTTTGGCTTCTTCCTACTTATACATAAGATGACATATTTTAAAAGAATGACTTCATAATACCCTGAATTGACTCCGAATGGAAACATCTGGGTAGCTTAGTGACCTTTGCATGTGGTTCCTCTTTTCAATAGCAAGGAGTATTGTTTTTGGTGTAACAATTTAAAATAAGTTTTAAGTTAAGTTATAAGTGTTTGGAAACTACTGACCTTATTATTAATTATTAACTATTAATGTATTTATATCAACATTCTTCAAAATAATGCCTCAGTTTTCACAGACGTTGGCCTTAAAATATGTAGTAGCAATTTGTGTGTGTGACGTCACTAAATCTATTTCTAGATTCTCCTCGGCCACACCTTGTTGTGTGTTGTGACTCCTCTCCCATCTCCTTTCACGATGGTCCTGTCACTTTATCGGCTGTGGAGAACTCAATGGAGGAATGTAGGGCGATTGTTGTTTACAAGAGACCCCTGACGCATGAAAGTGACTCAGACGGGAAGCCAGTCAGAAAAACAAACATGATATGTGAGTGATACAAGTACTCAAAGCTGCCTTCGAATTTCTAGTTAAATAATCTTGTTTGCTTATTCTTTGATCAGATGGTTTCTGATTTTAAGTCTTTTTGGACTATTTTTTGTTGTCAGACAATAAACATTTGATATCTATTGTTTAGTAAAATAGAAAGTGATTTATTGTGATTTATCTTCTTTCCTAAAGCAAGTTATCAAAAAGAATCATACAGAAACACAGGCACTGTATCCACACTGGCAGTGTTGAAACAAATCATTGCATCGATGCATCGTGATGCGGACCTGGACAATTCTGCATCTATGTCGTGACAGACCATTATCATTGCCTAGTGATGTTATTTGTTGTTATTTCCTATTGTCTGCTATGTTCAGACTCCGCCACATCCAGGAAGTGTCTTTTTTTTTTTTTTTTCAAGAGCAGAGACAATAAAAAGGGGGTTCATATACTGTATATCTGACTGCCTGAATTTGTTGATGCAAACCATGTGTAGCAATATATAATAATAATATTGAGGAAGAGGTGATGCATCGTGATATTGATTCATTGACAGCAGTGAAGACTCACACCCCTAGTCCACACTAGTGGACTAGGGGTATATGTACTGTATATATTTTATTTTGAATATCTCTTGTACTCTCGGTGTCATTGTAGATGTTGACTTTTGAGGTGTATGGAAAATGACTAGTTTAATTGAGATGAGAAGTGTTGAAGGGAGTGTTGTTTGTCCACTCAGAGCTACGATGGCTGTTTTAATCTGTCACGAGTGTTACAGTTGAAGACTTCCAGAAGTGCTGACACAGTGTTGGTTTTCCGTGACACAGTTTTGATGTGTAGAAATCTAGATAAATGTTATGTCATTCTTGAAGGTGTATTTCTTTTGTAATGTGAACCATTATTGGCATCTATGTAATATTGTTGACACCCTCTTTTTGTGAAAGCCTCAGATAGATTGATGTTTGATTTTTATTAATTTTTTTTTATAAATACTGTATATGTTTGAGTTTTTACTGATGTGAGGAGCAGAGCTCAGCAGTGGAGCAGTTTCACTATCAGCCTGACAGATGGGCAAATTATGCTCCTTTCCTCCACTTTATCTGCTGACAGATGTACAGAACTTGTTACATTTCTTACACTGCCTGTTTGCTTTGTTTAGTCCATAGTGTCCTACTGAGACTTTGAGCGGCCAGTGATAACAGCAAGTTTCTTGTCAGCCAACAATGAAAATGACACTAAAATAGTGGGATAATTTGCAGCATTTTATATGAATTTGGAAAAAAAATACATTTACATACATATATTTATCTTCTAGTGTCTGTCAAGGTTTGTCTTAAGTCTTTAAGACCTTTTAAGTTACTTTTTTACAGTATGAACTCGTGCTAACCTGATAATCTTTATTTGTATAGCACTTTTTAAAGATATAAATTGCTTAATTCCTAAAAGAACCAGTACCATGAAACATTAAAAAGAGTGTCTATCTATTTGATTACATTGTCCCTTATTGCTTAGAAAATGCAATAACTGAGATGAGCAGGCATAACAGTACAGGGGAGCTAAAGCCCTTTGAGTTTTTAATAACCACTGACCTGTGGTTTGTTGACATTGGGTGCTGCAGTTTTTGTCATTGTGGGGGAAGGGTGAACATTTCCCTGACTGTGCACACACATTACTGTCAGACAGACAGGTGGACTGAAGCATTGGTGATCAAAACCGGGGAATTATTATTAAAATGTGGCTTTAGGGTTTGGCTTAAAGTTGAAACTGAGTTTATTTAGGTTTAGGGCATTTGTGTGTATAGTATGTAGGTTTGGGTATTTCTTTAGATTCCAGCTCCACCTATGTTAAATTGTGACAATTGAGAGATGACATCTATATTTATATAGACTAGTTTATTATTATCATTATTACAATGTATAGATCTTCCTTTAAAAGATTTTTCTGTATATACCTGGTCCAAGTTAAATTGCACGTGTCCTTGTGCATCACAAACATACTGCCCTCATAAACCAAAGAACACAGTGTTTTTATGTGCTGCTATTATTGTGTACACTGAATGACTGTGAGTGGGCTGTGATTTGTTTGTGGCATGCATGAAGTGAACGTGTGTGCATGATAGTCCAGGACATGACTTCTGAACAGGTGTGTGACAAAGGTAGCTGTAGTGGACTGGTGTGAATGGAGTCAACCTTGTAGGCCGACTATTTTTATACCAGCAGTGAGACATAATGACATCTGTTATATTGAGATAAGACACTATATATCGGCTGCATGTTAACTTAAACTCTTTCAGATATACACTACTCTGGTCATCTTAGTGACACATTGCATTAATATCAGATTTTCTGCCGCCTTTAGCTCTGAAAACTTAATTTTTCTTATATTTTTCTTCTTTATGAAGCACTTTCTAAGAATTAGATGCATATACAATGTGTTATTGTTACATTTTATTCATAAAACATGTATTTAGATTGTTAAATTAAATAAGCGTAAAGCTTTAGTGCGTACCTTTTTATATTAAAGAACGTCCGTTACATTCAAGTCTTTGCCAAATGAATTCATACAAAGCTAATTAAGACTATCAGCGCCACACACATCTCTGTATTTCTCAGTATAGCTATGTTCAGAAGGTTGTGTCGCCCAGTGACTTTCACGCGCAGAAACTCCAGTGAAAATATTTACCTGTTCTGAAGAGCATTGTTTTTTTTTTTTTTAATACTCCATGTCTTCTTTGGCTACTAGCAACTGCATGAAGGAGGGGTGGGTGTAGTGCGCCAGTAGTACCTACCTCAAATGCTATGTCAGGACATTTATATAAACTAACTGGACTTTAAAGAAGGAGGTTATGGGTTTAAGGTTTAATCCATCATGGGCTCACAAGATTATTCTCTTAACTCGGATGATATAGGCTTCATAATCAGTATGCAAGCTTTCACTACAAACACTACACCAGCATATTTTGCTAATTAGACCGCCCGTCCGTCCCTGATTGGAAGGTGTTAATTAGGGAAATCAGATACTGAAAAGTTATGTTATTAAATATGCACACTCCTCTATGGCAATAGACTGGGCACTAGTGAGAGAGAATTGCAAAGAGGTTAGTTGTAAATTAAGACCGTCCTGCAGGTTTATGTAATTATCCACCTATTTAGCAGACGTGTAAAGTCTGATGTTTTATTTCTAAGGATAGTCTGAGACAGAGTAAACTGAACTCTGTAAGTGTAAAGAAGCACCTTGACATAACAGGAGTAACACTCACTCTGGACTAATCATCAGGTCAGCCACAGCTGAAGTGTGTGTGTTAACAGTGTGTGTAGTGTGTTGGACTGGCACCACAGAGAATGGGAGGTGGATTGGCTGTTTTGTGTCTACAACTGTGGTGAGAGTATGGTCACAGGTAAACACAATATAAACCCAGGTGGGACAGCAGACACCTGACCAAGGAGCAATGTAGTCTTATTGTCTTGACTTCAAAATGAAAGATTTATTATTTATTCAATTGAATTCACACTCAAAGTAAAATTGTATTATATATATACTCTGTATATAAGCATATTATATAACATGTTATTTACTCCACCGGTCCTGTTTTTTCTTGTGGACTTGTTTTGCTATCAATACTATCAATTTTAAGATATCCAGATCATATTTCTTTGAATTCTTCCAAGAAACACCAGAACTGTTTATGCAGAACAAAATGTTTAATTTTGTTATTTAAAACAACTTTGACTATGGCAGGAGCAAAGGAATTGGCTTAAAGTGGTATGATTTTCTTTCCAGTCCTGACTATGTATTTACAACATTTGGGTCTTCCATGTATATTCTTTTCTTATAATGAAAAAGTATCTTAAGATCACAAAGCAACATTTGCCCTTTGGAAATACTCCTTGGTTCAGAATATTACTACCTCCCACCTTAAGATATTAGTTTCTACTCTAACCAAACTACATCAGGGCTTTACTTAGATAAAATGAAGGTCTAGACCTACTCTATCTGTAAAGTGTCTTGAGATAACTCTTGTTATGAATTGATACTATAAATAAAATTGAATTGAATAGATATTCAACAGTTCTTTTTAGAAGATGTATACTGCTCATGGCTTCCCCTCTGAGACCAGCAGAAGTAACTCTAGGCAGCGCTTTGGTTTCATCAGCTCTTTGATGGACAGCCGAGCTAGCTAACATTATTAAGATCTCTTAGGCTGTTCAGATGGGAAGAGGGATCTGTGTGTGTGGGAACGTGTGTGTATGATCGTGTCAGCTGTATTGAGGGTCAGCAGCCCTGATTCCCCCTCAGTGGGGAGGGGGGGAAGAGTTATGACAGGCTTTCAGCTGGGCCACAGTGACCTCATTTTACAAGACGTTAAAAAGGCTGAGCCGGGCCAGACCGACAGGTGTGGACATACAAGAGGAGAGTGGAGAGAAAGGAGGGGGGGGGATGCCAGGATGGAGGGTGACTTCATGCCAGTGGACTGTGTAGACCACCACAGGCATTAAAACAAACCCAAGGGATGAGCTAATAGTGCATTACACGCAGAGGAATAGAAATAATAGCTTTAGCTATCCTATGTATGGCAGATCATTTTTCTTTTCTTTTTTTTATCCTGCGGTGCTCCGTTACTTTGGATTTAATGAATTCTGGATTATGTTTGTATGTCCAGCATTAGGTTAAGTGAATCCTTGATTTCAATTACTGCCATTTTAGTTTCTAACCGCTCTACTTTTGATGTTGGTGAGGTTTCACCTCTCTCATCTTAGCCACACTTTCTTGTGTTATTATTTAAACATCGCCATATTCTTCAATCCATTCCTTCCTCTTCTTCTCTCTCTCCGTCTTGGACTCTTACAGTTCACCTCAGGAATCCTGCCTTCTCAGCTGTCCGGTGGTGTCCCATAGCAACCCAATTTAGCCTCCACCACCCCACTCTTTCACCCCCCTTCACTTTTCAGACTTTTCCCTCTTGCCCCTCTTCTATCTAATTTAGCCCCCACCCACAACCTCCTGCCTGCTCCTTTGGCTCCCTACCTCCATTCTCCTTCATACACCTTCTTGTCTCCTTTCCAGCTTGGCCTTGTGGCCTGTGTGCTGGATTAGGAGCCTGTCTAAATTTGGTCATGCATGGCAAAGGAGATGAACACCTGCTGGGACCCCGGCTGGTTGGACGGGCGGCCCCCTTTCCTCTCCAGACCCTTACATCAAATTACACCAGGGCCTGGGCATTCCTGTCACTACTCTCTCTTCTACACTTCGTTGCCTGTCTCAATATAAAGATACTTTGTACATGGCCTGCATTCACAAATGATATTAGCAAAATGTACTTTAGTATTTAAAGTTTTATTTTATATATCAGTGGATTATTAATACATCTATATGTTGCATTTACATGTAAGAGCCATTTTAATATGTCAAGTTAATTTGTAACTTATATTTATTTAGGTAGTTGAATTTATAAGACTATTTTATTAGATGATCATATATTCAAGTATATATGAAATTATCTGCAAAGTTACTACAGGTGTCAAATAAATGTAGTGGCATAAAATGTACAATATTTCCCATAAAGCATAAAATGGAAACACATTTAAGCCAAGTACAAGTTCCTCAAAATTTTAATTATTGTACTCCGCCACTGGTCTTCACATGTTAAATACAAAGAGGTTGAGTCAGGTTTGATATAATCAGAGCACCTGTAACTCTTCTGTAACAGTAAATGTACACATTCAAAATTTCAGTAGATTCAGTAGTGATATCTTCAATTTGCTTACTTTTCCAACTAAACCCATAATATTCTGTTTACTATTACATAAGACAGAAAATCAGCAGAATTGAGATCTAATTGCTCAGCGCTGTGCATGTAGAGATGTGTAGTGCACTTTCTCCTTCACTCTGCCTCTACTTTCTCTCACTCAGTCACTATTGTGTTTTCTTCCCTCTGTCAAAAATACCACTTTCTGTTCTATCCCCCTCTCCGTCTCGTCCCTGTCTGTCTTTGGTGCTTTGCTTTTCTGTCCACCCATGTTAATCTACAGTCAAATTCAAGTGCTACAAACACCCACATACTGAACAAGGGCATAAGCATTTTGATTCCTAGAGTGATAAATGTTCTCTACTGTAATGGAAAATGTATGCTCTCACCTACTGAGCGCACATTGTTTTTCAATTCTAATTTATAATCTCTCTTTCTCTGCTCAGTCTCTCTCTCCTCACCCCACCCACACTATCATCTGTAGTTAGTTATTCAGCTCATGTACTTATTCTGCTTCTACACCCACACATCCTCCAAACCCTGGCAAAGTTTGGGCTGTACAGTCGCAGCCTTTACACACACTCACACTCTTGACCGTGAACAAACATCCAATATTCACATTTTAAGCTGAACACCATGAAAGCCTCTCAAAAAACCATTCAGAGATTGATTGAATGGCCTGCTGGAACCAATTGAATTGTCACCGACGTGAAAGACCGACGCCATTAGGCAATTTTCCAGACAGACCAAAAGAAAGCACTCAGCGGCTGAGAGCCATTTACATCACCGTCTACATTCTGCCCATTACACACAACAGCATCACCTAATGAACAGTTTGGTTTCTAAAATGAGAGATTTGGCTTTTGAAAGACGCAGCAGCTACTTTAAAAAACACAACAAAAATGCTCGACACAACACATAATTAGGACCAAATATAAGCCTTCATAGCAATAACTTCCTGGCTTAAAGTTATTACACTGATAGACTTGTCATGCTATACTTGAATGACGAACTCCATAGATGGCAAATAGCTGGTGATGGCATCAATCCAATGTTTTTTCAGTTCACTTAAAGTCTACTGTATACATATTGCAAAATGTGACACAGCAGAGTTTACAACAAAATGCATTTCAAGAATAAGACATGCAAAAAATATGCTGGCTTCTGTAGCTTAACACCTGCTGCATAAACAGGCCGAGTACTGAGTTATAATCAACCAGTTTGATGTGTGCAGAGGTGTGTGTGGTCATTAGCACATGATTTAATGAAGATAAACACTGTGGATGAAATGACACCTTTCCCAAATATAGGCTGTAGATTAACATATCGGTTGATTAATTTAATAAACTGAAGGAGAAGCTTTTCATACAGAATAAAACAGCTGTGTACAACAGATACTGTAAGAATCACTCATAATTATTAAGAGCTCAATAGAGGCCCCTTTACTGGCGTTTGCGAATTAAAAGTAGTTACTAGCTAGACAGTGTTTGATTAAAGTGTCTATTTTATGTTGTTACGAAAACATATTATCCAATACAAATATTGTAAGTAGTTTTTTTTATACACTTTTTGACAGTCAATTTTTCCATTAACTTGTTGTAATCTTGTAAAACTAAAGATTTCACTTTTTACAGGGTTTTCTCTCATCTAGCGATTGCCACAGGCATTGAATAATTTTCCAAAAAGACAATAAACAAACAGACTAAATAATACAATAGTACAAACCAGTCAGTTTCACCCTTGTCTCTTACTGACAGCAGCTGCAGTGATAACAAGGACACAAATTGAAGTGGACGGTTCAGGCCTTGCTAAGCTGTTTTGATGCTGCCCTCATAAAAACATCAAGCTGTGTGTGTGGGTGTGTGGGACAGGTATAGTCATAGTGCTTGCTGTCAGTGTTTGTATTTGTCATGGAGTTGGATAGGTGACAGTGTAACCCTCTCTATCCTCTCTGTCTCAGACCTTCACAGCTTGGTGTAACTCCCATTTGAGGAAGGCCGGGACACAGATTGAGAACATTGAGGAGGATTTCAGAAATGGCCTCAAACTCATGCTGCTGCTGGAGGTCATATCAGGTGGATCTCATCAACACACACACACACACACACACACACACACACACACACACACACACACACACACACACACACAGACGGACAGATGCACACACTCACTCGCTGTGTTTTTGTCATTGTTGAAATGATCATTTTAGATTAAAAAACTCATACAGATCATGATCTCTTATATGCTAAAGACTCAGTTATGGTAACAAATTTACTCGTTAGCGTAGTTTCAGAGGCACATTCTTATTGAAAACACTATTTGGAGGTGTATGTAAAGTAAGAAAGACAGTCAGTTTGCATATTCAACCATTCCTATGGATGATATAATAAACACCATAAATATTGTTTTATGAAAAGCTGTTTTTCTGGGAGTGTGATAATGAAATGATATACTCTGGATGAATAGTTAAGTTAATCTATTAGTTGTTTGGCCTATAAAAGTCATACAAACAATTCAATCATTTTTATAGAGCTTAATAGTGTGAGAGAAAAAATAATGAAGACAAATATTCACGTTAAACAAATGATGGTTGTACAGGTGTAATGGACACAATCCAACTTTAAAAAATATTCAAAAACGTATAATGTTGCAAAATTTAATTTATTTCTATCTTGTAGGTATTTCTGGTTTTAGCCGTCGTCATTATTTTTCAGAGCCAAAAATGTCTTTAAGTGTTCTGCCTTGTCTGACCATACACAGAACCGTCCAAAAACCAAAGAGATTCAGTTTAGAATTATATAAAACTCTAAAATTCACAAATCTGAGAAGCTGGAGCCAGATCATATTTGACTTGAATAATCGTTTCAGCTGTAGTAAATAATTTTTTTCTTGTCTTTCAGGTGAGAGGCTTCCCAAACCCGACAAAGGCAAAATGCGTTTCCACAAGATCGCCAACGTGAATAAAGCTCTGGACTTCATCTGCAGCAAGGGGGTCAAGCTGGTGTCTATTGGTGCTGAGGGTGAGAGTCCTGCTTTGACTAACAATGTTGCCATTTATTATTTTTCCCGCTCTCCTAGCTATTTTTATTTTCCTTCTTTTGATAATATACCAAGGTCACACCGTATTTGCATTTCTAGGGTTTATTGTTTGAGCACCAGATGGCTGGTGAAGTTCACAACATCAGGAGAATTCAGATAAAATGAGGCAGTGACAGGAAAGTTAAGTACAGGTCACTCAACTGAAAATTGTCTCTAATACACGTGTTTTAATTTGATCTAAAATAATTAAATTTTTCCCACAAATACAGTATCTCAAGGTATACTGGATCAAATAATAGCACTTTTTCTGCCATTTTGGAACATTTAGTTAGATATTTCAAATGATAAAAAAATTGTGTGGTATTAATGTAATCTTTATAAAACACTTATTTTTGTATACAATTAAAGAGAACTACAGGAAAATAGCTGCAAGTCAGATATCCTAAAGACCGTAGAAAGATACTCTAGTGTGAAAACTGGAGAGATAAAAACAACAGGAACTGAACAGGAGGATGTTTGAGCAGTGAAAATGTTCTACATTGAAATTTCAATAATATTTAATGCTAAGATTTAGTCTAAATCTGATTTGATTTCTGAACAGTTTTTACCCCCGACAGTCAGTTTAAACTCAGATTAGAAAACATTCAGTACTTTAAAAGCAGTTCATGAATTTTCATGTGGTTTTATTTTAGTTTCACTTTCTTCACTCTAATTGCAAGATTCTTTTTGAGCCTTCAGGCCGAGTGAAATTATCAACAACAATACTTCAAAAGATGTAAAATAGCAAACACTTATAATCTTTTAAATTTTGTTTATTGCTATGATAAATAATTTGTGTGTTTTTACAGAAATTGTTGACGGTAATGGGAAGATGACCCTTGGGATGATCTGGACTATCATCCTGCGCTTCGCCATCCAGGACATCTCTGTTGAAGGTGTGTGTATATATATATATATATATATATATATATATATATATATATATATGTTTGTGTCCATTGTGTTTACATAAACTTTATTTACTTTTATAATAAGAATATTAATTAAACAACCTAAAGTAACATGTTTTTTGTGTTAAAGGTGTTTATTGGTTAAAGGAACATTTTTACACTTTGGGTTTTGTATGAATTAAGCAAACAAGATATAACGTGTTAATTAGTGAACTTCAGAAGTACTGCAAGATGGATTTTGTTACTTCGGACAGACTTCGGCGAGCTGTTTTCCCTGTTTCCAGTCTTTATGCTAAGCTAAGTTAACTGGCTGCTACTTGTAGTTTCATGTGTAACAGTACTGGCCAGAAAGCGAATAAGTGTATTTTACAAAATACTATTTCTAAAATTAGTCCAAATGAGAATGTGGGCAAAACTAACACATTTAATCATCTATTAAAGCGTTTTTTTCCACTGAAAAATTAATCAGATCTCTGTGATATATGTCCCACCCATTGGACGGTTTTGTAAAAAGTGACAGTGATGAGTGCAGTGTTTCACCAAAATGTTGTCATCGCGCTGATGCCATTTGTAGCAAAGAATTAAAAAAAATGTGCTGCCTCGGGAAACAACACTGGTGGACTAATAACATTACCAGGTAGAGTGCAGTTATTATTTTCCCCACCAATGAATCGATGCTTGAAGAGGGGGTCAAATTTCAGTTGACCACAATTCTCTTTGGTTGACTTCAGCCCTAAAGAACATATTCCAATTGTACACCCTTTGCTTATTTATATGTAGAGATTCACACATCAGTCACACGTGTGAACAGAGTTTTGGGTCAGCAAGCTCTGCATCCTCTCAGATTTACTCAGATGTACTGTATATTTACTGCCCCGTGTGATTTGTTGCATACTTGTGTGCAGTAAATCAGATTCCCTGTAACAAATTTCCTCATGAACCTCATGTCCTTTTAATCAACTTTTATGTTGTCATGCAGGTCAGCTCACAATAAATGTGTGCTAATAAACCTTGTTCACCCTGTCCTTCCTCATACTCTATTTTTATGGCTCCTGCTCCTCCATATCTTCTGCTGTCATATATGTTTGACTTCCTTTGCCATCAACTTCCTTCTCACCTCTCATAACGCCTCTTTTCTCCACTGCAGGAAGCGACTGCACTACTTTGACTTTTGATGTTAAGTTTGTTTACCGTCAACAAAGACAACCATAGACAAATTTATTAGCTACAGACAAAATTATCCTCATCATGTAGATTTCTTTATATGATTTCTTCACATTTCACCGTCCACCTCTCCAAAGATTTCCTGTATTCCTCCCTTTCTTTTAATGATAAAACTTGAATACATTTTTCTCTCATCTGTGCTGTAATGCTCACCATTTCCCTCCCTTTACTTTTTCCAGAGACCTCTGCTAAGGAGGGTCTGCTGCTGTGGTGCCAGAGGAAGACTGCCCCCTACAGGAACGTCAACGTGCAGAACTTCCACATCAGGTGGGTCTACAACGCCGTATTATGGCATTAACGGGGAAATGCAACCATCTCTGTTGTTTTTCTTATTTAATGTTTTACCGTGTATTTTATTCTTTGTGTTGTGACACCGTCCTCCCTACACCCATCCTTAACCTGTTTTGCTACCTATTTCCTTTTCAACCCTCTTTTGTCTCATGAATCTGCTCTGAAACTTCCTTTACCCTTTTCCCACTTTTCATTCATGTGGTCCTCCTCCTCCTCCTCCTCTTGTGGCTCAGTTGGAAGGATGGCCTGGCTCTGTGTGCCCTCATCCACAGACACAGACCTGACCTTATTGACTACTCTAAACTGAGAAAGGTGACCTGTCTTTCCTTTCTTCTTATGTTTTCTTTATCTTCTGATTTGCTTTATTTTCTCCCTTTGTACTGAATTGAGATGACTGACATTTGTTGTCTTCAATTTGCTCATTGATCTTTTATTTCAGAACTTAGTTTATTTTTATATTAAAAGACATCCTGTGAAAATGCTCAGCATTAGAAGATTTTATCTGCAAGATATGCAGTCTGATATGTGATAACCCAGTGTAAACATAGTGTTACGTTGACAAGTCTTTTAAAGATTTGATACAAAAGATTTGGTATCCTACACATCCAAATTCACAGCGTCATACATTATTTGGAATACTAATAAGTCATGTACCTGCGTATTGTTGGACCAGTGTGGGATTTAAAAAGATGTCAATAACAGTGGGTTTGGATTATAGCTGTCTGATATTTTGTACTGAAAATGTAAATGCAATTTAACCATTTACAAAATTGTTTCCTTCATAGTTTTTTACTGTGGTCAATTAGCAAACACATCCTCCCTCCAAAAATGTAGTGACAGGTTTTAAAAACAACAGAAGGAAACAAAATGAGATCCACACACTTGTTTACTTCCCAAAGACTACTGAAAACTCACTGTTTCAAACATTGCATATTAAATAGTTTCCATCCTCTCAGTGGGGATCATGACACTCCCGGCTTATGATTTTTGTCTAATTGGTAGTGCAGTGCCGTTTGTGTGGCTCTGATATGAATTGTCTACCTGTAGGATGACCCTATTGGTAACCTGAATACTGCTTTCGAGGTGGCTGAGAAGTTCTTGGACATCCCCAAAATGCTTGACGCTGAAGGTGAGGCTGAGAAACTGTAAAAACTATATTCCTGAAACAACAATCAGAATGCAAAACCTCTACAAAAACTTGTCTGTTAGTGCTGTGACACTGATAACCTCCACTGCAGTAAAGTACAGCACGTTAGCAGATGGTACAAGGATAAGAGGTCATTCTTACTTAAAATTCATCCATCAGCATAAAGAAAAAAAATGCATAAATCATTTTAAAAGCACCTTTTGAATTACTGATTGTTCTGACCTCAGAATTTCTGCTGGCACAATGGCTAAAATGGCTCATACATACAGTGGCAACAGTTAATCACAATGTTCTTTAATTTATTCAAGCACTCATTTTGTGTCACTTTATTTTCAATAAGGAAAATCACATTTAAAGTTAAAAAAAAAGACATGCATCATAAACATGTTTAGTTTTAAACTTCGACTTTGTGTGCTTTTTCCTAATTATAGATGTCAAAAGTTATTTATATTTGAATATGATAATTCTTTCCACCCTCAGATATTGTGAATACACCCAAACCTGATGAGAAGGCCATCATGACCTACGTGTCCTGCTTCTACCACGCCTTTGCTGGTGCTGAGCAGGTTTGATTATATTTAATTTTTATGTGGTAGTAATATATATTCTATTGATTAACATTTTGAAAGGCTCTTTAGATCTGGTTGCTTTGTTTATACCAGTGGAAATGTTTTAATTGATTTTTAATCATACATAAAACACCATCAACAGGATGTAACAGCAATCCTAATGAATACATGTGAGAGATGTACTTATCTAGGTTGTTATGAAATGTTGTGTATGGAAATGAATATTAAATGTTGGTACTCTCATCCTCCCTCAGGCTGAGACAGCTGCCAACCGTATCTGCAAGGTGCTGGCCGTCAACCAGGAGAATGAGAAATTGATGGAGGAGTACGAGAAGCTGGCCAGTGAGGTGAGAAACGGCTTCAACCAATTACTCCCACTCTTTGTCTGTCCTGCACATCTTCCTCTGCCACAACACGTTCATGTTTCAAGAGCTGTTTCGGACCCTTGTCATTTACATTATTCAGATTTGCAAACCCTGTGGGTGTGTGTGTGTGTGTGTGTGTGTGTGTGTGTGTGTGTATGCACACACACACACATATATATATACATACATACATACATACATACATACATACATACATACATACATACATACATACATACATACATACATACATACATACATACATACATACATACATACATACATACATACATACATACATACATACATACATACATACATACATACAGTGGGGCTCGAAAGTTTGGGCACCCCAGGTAAAATTCTTTTATTAATGTGCATAAAGAAGCCAAGAAAAGACAGAAAAATCTCAAAGGCATCAAATGACATATTAGACATTCGTATAATATGTCACAAAAAGTTAGATTTTATTTCCATCATTTACACTTTCAAAATAACAGAAAACTAAAAATGGCTTCTGCAAAAGTTTAGGCATTATATATATATATATATATATATATATATATATATATATATATATATATATATATATATATATATATATATATATATATATATATATATATATATATATAGAGAGAGAGAGAGAGAGAGAGAGAGAGAGAGAGAGAGAGAGAGAGAGAGAGAGAGAGAGAGAGAGAGAGAGAGAGAGATGGATAAGATTTTTCAATCCAAAGTAAACCGCAACTTGGCATTTATAGTGCTCATACTTATGAACCTGACACATGAATTAACCCAAATCCAGACATTTTGTACTAAAGACGTACACATGCAGTTTCTTCCTAGTATTAAGACAAAGTTATACGTTCAGTAGGGTTTAAGATTTTTTTTTTTTTTACATGGAATATCTAAGCTATTATAAATAGTACAGACGAGAGTAAACCAAACACTTATAGAATAATCTTAACATTTCCCTTCCTTCTGTAGCTGCTGGAGTGGATCCGCCGCACCATCCCCTGGCTGGAGAACCGCGTGGCAGAGCAGACCATGCGTGCCATGCAGCAGAAGCTGGAGGATTTCCGTGACTACCGCCGCATCCACAAGCCGCCCCGTGTGCAGGAAAAATGCCAGCTAGAGATCAACTTCAACACCCTGCAGACCAAGCTGAGGCTTAGCAACAGGCCCGCCTTCATGCCGTCTGAGGGGAAGATGGTTTCAGTGAGCATGACAGATTTTTAACTTAATATATTTCAGTTGGATTACTACTCCCTGGGGTTTTCCATCCAGTAAAGCTGGTAAAATCTTTCAAACTCCCTGCTTTGTGATCCAACAAAAATAAGATTGTTCTCTTAACTACAGATACAAAGGCCTCTCCCAACAATAGCAATTTAAAATAAAAAAATAGAAAAAAGGTGAAAAAGGATTGGCGAAAAGGCACAACAAAGAAAGGAGAACTTGAAGAGCATGACGATAGCTCACATTTAAGTCAGCTAAAGTGTATTTATAGAGAATCTAATTTGCACTTCATTTGCAAATAATAGAGTACTCATTTTTAATATCTCAGACATTTACATAGGAGTGTTTTCAAGGCATACATTTCTTTATTCACATTCTTAGCACACAGTTTCCTTAAACTTGAAGTGCCAACTTGTTTGCAACATACAGCAAGGATAATGCCTGTGTCTCCTCCAGGATATTGCCAATGCCTGGAAGGGTCTGGAGGGGGTGGAGAAGGGCTACGAGGAGTGGCTGCTGACCGAGATCCGCCGCCTGGAGAGACTCGATCACCTGGCTGAGAAGTTTAAGCAGAAGTGCTCTATGCATGAGTCCTGGACTGGAGGTAGGGACGGCAGAAACACCTGTGATGTCGTTAGAAAATTCATAGGATAGTATGTCATAAAACCCTCAATCGTATGTTGGCTATAAAAAAAACTACATAATTTATTGGCATAATAATAATGCTACTAAAGAGAGCTGTATGAATGGAAAGCTTGTAGTCTGCGAAGATCAGGTAGTAATATGCAGATCAATTAACTGTCTTTCAGGTAAGGAGGAACTGTTGTCCCAGAAGGACTATGAGTCAGCCTCTTTGATGGAGATCAGAGCCCTGATGAGGAAGCATGAGGCGTTTGAGAGCGACCTCGCTGCTCACCAGGACAGAGTGGAGCAGATCGCTGCCATTGCCCAGGAGCTGAAGTAAGAAGCCAAGACAGAGAGAGTGAGGCTGGAAAGAAAGGGTGAAACAAAATAAATATGCTGGGAAAATTGGAAGGAACCCTAAGGAAAATTAGGGTTTAATTAGGTGAAGTAGAGGTGGTAGGGGTTTTCTAATTTAAGGACATTAAGAGAAACTGAAAAAAACAGTGATAAGGAGATGATGGGGAGGGAATAAGAGGAGAGATAATGTTGGATTGAGAGCAGGAAACTGTAACAGGGAGAGGTGAAGGTTAATTGTTGTAATTGGAGAAATATGTTGAGAACAGACAAGAATGGGACTGCAGTGAAGAACAAAAGTGGGAATGAGAAGAAAAAGCATGTTAATGAGATATAAAGATAAAAAGATGAAAGGATGGTTCATAGACGAGCAGAAACCTGTGATCTCTCTATTTCCTTATTCCTCTCCACTCCTCTGGGCTTTTTCCCCAGATAATTTTGATATGGTCTCTTTGATGCTATATACAGTGTTCAGCACCATAATGCTGAATATGATATGCGTGCCACACATAATTTCCTTATTCATTACTTCACATGCAGATATTATAAACTCAAAGTTCTCAGATTACCCCTAATATGTAGAATAGGAGACATTAGTAGGATTCCTGCTCTATCCTCTCTTCCAGTGAGCTGGACTACCATGATGCAGCTACAGTCAACACCCGCTGCCAGGGCATCTGTGACCAGTGGGACAACCTAGGTACCCTCACCCAGAAGAGGAGGGACTCACTGGAGGTACACCCTGAAACATTATGGTAGTCAATGGGTTCTTAATATAAAAAACAAAATATGAAAAAGTTATTTAGTTTCATCTCATTTTCCTAACAAGTCAGTGCTTCTGTCCACACCTTACATTAAGACATGTGTCTTAACTTTGTGTGTGTCTGTAGCGTGTGGAGAAGCTGTGGGAGACCATTGACCAACTGTACCTGGAGTTTGCCAAGAGGGCGGCGCCCTTCAACAACTGGATGGATGGAGCCATGGAGGACCTGCAGGATATGTTCATTGTCCACAGTATTGAGGAGATCCAGGTACAGCTACTGTATATTTTTTATATTGTCTCCGTATATATGCACGATTGTCATCACAATCCACTTCAAAACAGAAGATTTTATCCCGTGTGTGAGCAATTGATAAAAAGTCATAGTATAGTACAGTATGTTGAAAAAGTAAAAAAGTCAAAGTATAGTATGTCAAATAAGGCATGGTATAGTAAAAAAAAAGTGATAAAATGTCAAAAATAGAGTATGTTGAAAAAAGTGATAAAAGTCATTTTATAGTATGTTGAAAACAATGATAAAGTCATAGTATGTCAAAAATAGTAATGGTATAGTATGTTGAAAAAGTCCTGGTATAGTATGTTGGGGAAAAAAGTCATACCGGGGATTGAACCTGGGTAAGAGTCTGCGGTCTCTGCTTACTGGTGCTATTTGGAGCAGTGTAAACCACTGAGCTACTGTGATACCAAATAGTGAAAAAAGTCATATAGTATTCTAAAATAAGTGATTAAAAAGTAAAAGAATTGTATGTTGTGATAAAACAGTTATAGTATATTGAAAATTCATTAGTATAGTATTTAAAAAATAGTCACACTGGGAATTGAACCCAGGTCAGAGTCTGCATATCCAACTTGCTTTTGTTAAATGGAGTGGTGCTAACCACTAACCAATTGTGACACCAAATAGAGAATGTTGAAAACAGTCATAGTATGGTGATGAAAGCAATTAAAAAGTCACAGTATGGCATGTCGAAAAATTCTATTTAATTTTCAATTTTCATTTTTTTTTTAGTATCAAATCATGAGTTTTGCAAAACACTTCACAGATAGAATAGGTCTAGACCACACACTATAATTTACAAAGCCCCAGTAATTCCCCCAGGAGTAAGCCTTTAGTGCCACAGTGGCAAGGAAAACTTCCTTTTAGGCAGAAACCTCAGACAGCCCCAGGCTCTTGGTGGGCAGACATCTACCGGTGCTGATTATAACAATAAAGATAATGAAACTATGACGAAATAATAGTAGTAGCAGCTCAGAGCGTAGCAGGGCCATGATTTAGGTGCCACCCTCATCCAAGGAAAACGGCGAGTCGGCATTACTGGGACATGAATGCACACAGATGAAAAGAGAGAGAGACTAAAAAGTCATCCTGGGAATCGAACCCAACGGCACTGTGACACCAAATAAAGTATGTTGTAAACAGTCTTAGCATAGTATGTCTGAAAGAATCACTGAACTTAAATAGTGATAACACAAAAACTGTAAAGATATCAAAAAGCTGATTTATTTCTGAAGATTTTGTGCGGTCTAATGTTTGAATGATGTCTGTAGGTGAAGTGGTAGAAGCCTGAAGAGAATTCAAAGCTAAATAGTGAAGAAAAGTTGAATACAAGCACAGATGTTATTAAAGAACTGAATATTTTGATATTTAAGTCTATTTTGTAGCTGAAAGTATGCAGAAGTAGTAGGAGTAACTCCTGTTATGGGAAGTTATTCTGCTGCATGTTAATGAACCTTTTTGGCAGACTTGTCTGTCCCTCCATTCAAAGAAATATTATATTTTGTGAGTTTTTGGCCACCCTAAATAAATTCTATGGGAAAAAATATATATATTTGAGACCTACATTTACATGTCAAGTGTAACATTGATCTTCTCTTTCTATAGAGTCTGATCACCGCTCACGACCAGTTCAAGGCCACTCTGCCTGAGGCCGACAAAGAGCGCATGGCCACAATGGGCATCCACAACGAGATCCTGAAGATCGCTCAGACCTACGGCATCAAGCTTTCCGGAATCAACCCTTACACCAACCTCTCCCCCCAGGACATCAGCACTAAGTGGGACACTGTGAGTAAAATCAAACACAACCAAGAATCACCATGTGGGATTGGAGGAGCATTAGAAATAATGAAAATGTATCATTATTATAGGTAACTGCATTTCTGGTTTGTGTAAGTTGACCTTATGTTAACAGGAAATATCAACCTAACCAACACTGTGCACTGCATTTGGTCATCTGGCTAATAATACGTACAGTGCATACATAGTGACAGGTCAGGAATAGTACAGTACATTTAGGTTAGAGCGACATTGAATACTGCAAGCTCTGTGTAAATCAAAAATAACTGCAGAACACAATCTGTCAGTGCAGTCGCAGTGTGACACACATCTGACCATCTGTCCTGAAAAAATATTTTGTTCCTGTGGGAATTATGAAATAACTAGTTGGTTAATCACTAAACAAGCTGGACTGGAGCAGCTGTTGACTGTAAATGGGTTTGAATCTGTATGTAAAGCAGCAGCAGGAAGGCAAGCAACTTATGTAAGCACTATGCAGTTTGAAATCAAAGAAAACGGCTCATCTTTTGGTATCTTGGTTACATGTTTTAAGCATGAAGGGGCTGTCATTCACATCTAAATATATTGGACATATTTCTCTTGCTGTTCAGAAGTAGCTGATTGACTGTGCATTTTATTTATCCACCTGCAGGTGAAGCACCTTGTTCCCCTCAGAGACCAAATGCTCCAGGAGGAGGTGGCCAGACAGCAGGCTAACGAGAGACTGAGGCGCCAGTTTGCTGCCCAGGCCAACATCATCGGACCCTGGATTCAAACCAAGATGGAGGTACAGTGTTACTGAAACACTACAGATTGTTAGAGGTAGAAAAGGAAACTGCAGTTCAATTGGCGTAAGGTGTAAATAATTTTTTTAATTGCCAATAAATGTAATTATTTAGATGTGATTTACTTTGTAGATATCAGTCATGATTGCTACTTTAAAAATTGAGAAATAATGAACAGTACACAAACAAGAGGAAGGGGGCTGTATGTACATATACATTAATGTGCTGCTAACAAATATTCACAGCCTCCGTCTCAGGACTTGTCATTTAAACGGTCTTATTCCCTCTCCCTGTTTACACCTGCAGGAGATCAGCCATGTGTCTGTGGACATCGCCGGCTCCCTGGAGGAACAAATGAACAGCCTGAAGCAGTACGAGCACAACATCATCAACTACAAATCCAACATGGACAAGCTGGAGGGAGACCACCAGCTCAGCCAGGAGTCCCTCATCTTTGACAACAAGCACACCAACTACACCATGGAGGTACAGTGGACATGACCATAGGCTCACTTCCCACTGCTTTGTTTCTCTGCTTTAAAGTGTATTTTCTCTACTCTATTCCTCAACTGCTGCAGCATGTGCGTGTTGGCTGGGAGCAGCTGCTCACCACCATCGCCAGAACCATCAACGAGGTGGAGAACCAGATCCTGACCCGCGACGCCAAGGGCATCAGCCAGGAACAGCTCAACGAGTTTAGAGCCTCCTTCAACCACTTTGACAGGGTGAGGTGTTCTTGGTGTAAATTGTGCTTATTTAGTAATGAGCTAGATAATCATGCATAATAAACACAAACTACAAGTTAGATCTTATATTTTACATTTTTAAACATCAAAATCTGTTTGAAATGTATTACATATTAACCTAAAAGTTTAAATATTAAAAAACAACATTCAAGATCACAGTTAAAGCTGCAGTTGGTAACTTTAAAATAATAAAATATTCATACTCCAACTGTCACTATATCCTGACAGTATATCTTGCTCTTTCTGGTGCTCCTAATGGCATAAGGAAAACAACCAATCAGAGCCAAGGAGTCAACACAGTGCCCATGACTGATCGTGAGCTGCGGTCAAACTTGCAAACATGAATAAAGATTCTGTTATGCCTATTTGTGCCTCAAATGTTTCCAGAAACATATTTTAGTGTACCATTTAGCTGTAAAACTAAGTTTGCTCCTGCCGTCAAGTGCTTTGGCTCTTCTGTTTTCAACATGGTGGCTGGGTCACAAACCTTCTCATTTTACAGCGAAACAGTATACTCAAATATGTTTCTGAAAGCATTTGAGGCGAAAAATAGACAATGCTGTGACAGAATCTTGATTCATGTTTAATCAGCACAGTTCACAAGCTCTAATTGGTTGTTTTCGTACAGGCACAGGAAAATTTTCACAGATAATATGACAAACATTATTTTTTTTTTAAAGTCATCTACTGAACCTTTTAATGCTCAATATTCAAGCATAGGCGTTATTACTATGATTGTAGGAGCTTCATCATTTCATCACTTTAACTGTTTGTTCCAATAATTATGAACACAATTGTTTTTCCTTTTGCAGAAGAGAAATGGCATGATGGACCCAGACGACTTCCGTGCTTGCCTCATCTCCATGGGCTACGATCTGGTTAGTGCAACAATACATTTTCAGGACAAATTGCTATTAAAATTATTTAAAAAATTATTTTTAAAATTATAAAATTTTATTAAATAAATAAAATTATTTATTATTAAAATTGATTTTGTTACAGAAATTCAAAAATCTGTTCTCTACCTGTGTACGAATATTGGATTAAATGTAAAAGTAGCAAGAGATCTGAATTTTATGTATATTCTGTACTGACTGATACAACCCCTTTCTTCGGGACAGGGTGAGGTGGAGTTTGCTCGCATCATGACCCTGGTGGACCCCAACAACACGGGCGTGGTGACCTTCCAGGCCTTCATCGACTTCATGACCCGCGAGACCGCTGAGACTGACACTGCAGAACAGGTCATGGCCTCCTTCAAGATTCTGGCTTCAGACAAGGTAAGCAGACATATACAACAAACATGAACAGTGGTTACAGTTTGACACATGCTCATCATGTTTAGAGGTAAAAGTTGACAATGTTCAAAGGTTTATTACAACTTCTGTTTTACGGTCATTTTTGTCTACCCAAGTAATTGCTAACATCTGGGAACACTGACATTGCTACAGCTAAGTCCAACTGAGCAATCTGACAGGTTTTAAACAAGCCAATTTACAGTCAACTTCCTGCAGTAACATGATGGTCTTCTTTAAATGTAAAAGACATTAAACAGGGAAAGGAACCGTGACAGCAGAGAGGCTAAATAAGAGAAGCCTGTCAAGAATGGAACCTGAAATTAGCTGTGCAGAATAAGTTACCATGGTGATCAACCCTAGTTAAGACCAAAGATAGCTGGCCAATCCACTTGCTTTGTGGTAAACATCCTGATTTTCACTGTTCCTAGAGAGTAAAGTGTGAAGTTGCGCTGTTAATTATGGCCAAACCTACAACGATAAGAGTTTAATTAAATGATTTTTTGGCTACAGAATGAAATTCTCTGTAAGCAGTTGTGTGGTAATGCAGGTAGAAGTTTAGTTTCAAAATCAGCCCCTGGCAAAGTATTAATTTAGTCACTGGTCTTTGTTACAAGCCTGCCTCCCTCTATCCTCCAGAATTACATCACAATGGATGAGCTGCGCAGAGAGCTGCCACCTGAGCAAGCCGAGTACTGCATCAGCCGCATGACCAGGTACATCGGAGCCGATGGCCCCTCCGGCGCCCTGGACTACATCTCCTTCTCCAGTGCCCTCTACGGGGAGAGCGATTTATAAACAAATCCGCGTCTCTTCACCTTCTCCTATGTGGAGAGAGAGCAACCCCCCTTCCACTGTCCTTATCATTTTTTCCTCTTTCAAATCCTAACTTTCTTCCCCTTCTCTCCATCCCTGCCCCAAAACACTGCCCAGAGAGGGTGAGATTAGAAGGCTTTGCTCAAGTTTAGAAGCTGTGTTTGGACTGGCCAGCTTGGCCCCCACATAGGTGTCTTTAAAAACAGGAATGTGCCAGGTATTGCAGTCAACTTATGTAAGCAGCATACATATATATACCATACCTGCCTTGAGAAGACGTTAAACAGAAGTAGGTTATGAGGGTGAGAGTCTGTTAGAAATGACTTATTTTGAGCAAAGCCTCCTGCTCTCCCCACTCTCTCAGATGACATTTTTTTGTAGAAGGGTAATTAAAGAAGAGAACGTGATAAAAACGCTGGTCAGTTGGCTTGGTTGGTTGTGTATTTGTGCAGATGCATGCTATGTTGAAGTTTAGAAATGCTGTCTTTGTGAGTCTTTGACTCTTCCTTAAATCATACACAATCATTAGGAGCCGGTTAACATTTCAGTCAGCAGAGGAAAAAGCAAGTCAGGTGCTACGATGTTACAAAGCCAGTCGGATACTGAAAATACTCACCACAGCACTGTGAAACCTGAACGTTAGCAAAGCTAAAATTTAAATTTTAAAGCCTTAATCTCAGGAACAAGCAGAAGGAAAATGTGAGCACTGAATAATGAGATGCAGAGAGCAACTCAAAGCACTGTGGGTAAGTACAGGGCCACGGCTGGATGGGGACTTAAGAACGAAGACAGAAAGACCGATCCCACACACCTCTCAGGAAAGTATTTTAGCTAAATTAACATCCCATCTAAACCTGATGGAGGAGGGACAGAGAGAGACAACAGGGCATTAGGAAAGTTGTGGACGAAATAAGAATCAATACTGTAAGTGGGACCATAGCAGGCCTATGTCAGTGATGAAGCAAATAGGGTTTTGGTCCCATTGACAGGTCGGCCATGATAATCAGTGCGAGTCTACTCCTCCGCATGCATGATGATATTTAAATTTTATCTGTGCTCCATTCTCCCCCTAAACTCATTCTATCCATCACTGATGCTACGAAAAACAGTTACATTTTAAAAACCTCAACTTGGAATAAAAAAGGAAAATTATATTACTAAACCGCAGTTGTGTTATTTTTTTTATTACTAGACACAAGTAGGACTAATTGTGCTATGGGTTTATTGGCTTGTTTTCTTATCACTACAAAACCACAGCAGACAAATAAATGCAAAGATAACTAATGGTTCACTGCTGATCGCCTGTACAGACTGACCTTTAACCTCTGTGCCGGGCTCACATAGAGTCGTTGTCAGGGTCCCAACGGAGGTGGGGTGGGAAGTCCAGGCCTCTCTCCTGGGCGTAGCGTATCCAGCGCTCCTTGTCCCCCCGGTGCGTCAAATACCTGCAGCCCATCCTCTGCTCAAACTCCCTGAGGTCACACCATAGCTGGAAGTCCTTCAGAAGGATCAGGAGTGGACATGTATCTTTCAAATTTGACCCAACCAACCAGTTGGTTCACAATTTTATGATTTAATGACATTTTTGCGAGTGGAACAAGATGCCTTAGTTTTTGTCTTTACGTCACCTCATATTGTCACATACAAAATCTCTAAACACAGTGGTGTTCATCGAAATGATCCAATATCAATACATTAGGAACATTTCATGTATTTTCTTCTGTAATGACCTATTGAAATATTTAACACAACCACAAAATTAGACAAAACATGTCATAGTTAGCAATAATTACATACAAGCTAAGAAGCATTATATGGTATATTCTACACATTTGTCTTTATTTCTATAAACTACAAAATAATACTCTAAATAGGATTTTAATAAAAGGTGTTTGTCTCATCAGAGCTCATATCTTTACAGTCTTTATATCGGAGTGTAATATATTTTACCTGCAGCCAGGGGTGTCCCAGAGCTTTGCCCACACTGAACCTGCGTCTCACCGACACCTGCAGCAGGTTATTGATGAGACTCATGGCTGGAGACAAAGGAGACCAAGAGGACTTACTCAAATAGTCTCAAAAGTTGTCAACTGGAGTCACCCAGTGGCCAACAGGAGAAAATGTGTGTGTGATTCTGTCCAGTAGAGTACAACAAGATAATATTTAACCCTAAATACACTTAAAATTCAAGCAAGATGAATATTAAAGGGTTAAAAAATATAATGTTAAAAGCAGAGATAGTGCTGAAAAAGATTCCCAGTGCTCTCCAATGTTTCCATAAATCACAAATTGTTTACAGTCATTTTTAACAGTGGAGATTTAGCAATTATTTGATTTAAATTTGCATTTACATGTTAATGCTGTGGCCAGCAGATAACGTCTTTAACTCTCCTTGATGATGAATTCAAGGACACTTACATTTGAGCTGCATTCATGAGCCGTTTCATAATCAACAATAAAGTCTCACAAAAGTGTCCTTAAAAGCAGCAACACAAGAAGTTTTCAAAACAAAAAATAAATAATACATACCCTCCAGTGAGATGGAGGCCCATGGTTGTCGAGGGTACATGAAGGTGGCGTTGGTGATCTGCTGCCTGATGTCCTCGTCCTCATTGAAGGGGAACGTGCCACTCAGGCTCACGTACATGATGACACCCACGGACCACATGTCCAGAGAGCGGTTGTAGCCGCT
Source organism: Percina caprodes (assembly GCA_013375575.1). Taxonomy (NCBI): domain Eukaryota; kingdom Metazoa; phylum Chordata; class Actinopteri; order Perciformes; family Percidae; genus Percina; species Percina caprodes. The sequence goes on along the minus strand of JABXJD010000028.1, from coordinate 2,784,853 downwards.
GCTGCTGATCACCTCGGGCGCCAAGTAGGCCGGCGTGCCCACGACGGAGCGACGGAAAGACTTCTCGCCGATGATGCGGGCGAAGCCGAAGTCGCACAGCTTTACCTTCAACACAGAGTCGATTTAACGTGTTATTAAAACAACTCACCTTGTTGCTTTAAAACACACAGCGTAAACAAGCCTATAACCCCACCTGAGGGAAAGGGTCGGCAGAGGCCAGCAGTACGTTCTCAGGTTTAAGGTCACAGTGGGCGATATGCTTGAAATGCAGATACCGCAAAGCCTCAAGGATCTGCAACACACACAGAAAGGACAACAACATGAGAATATGACTATGAATCATTGTGTAATATACATCATATTTTAGCTTTATTTATGCAGTAGATCATGTAAAAATATTCCAGTTTTAATGGATGCTGGAGTCTCCAGGCTGAGGAATGGCCTACAAGAGTCCGACTATAATTACTTTTGTTGTCTACCAGTGTATGTTCCTTATTTAAACTAGATTTTTTGATAAAATCTATAAAAACATACAAATATGACTCAAAAAAGGCTTAAACTGGGACTAAAGGGAACAAACTAGAACTCTGCTGTTACTGGTCCAAACTACCCAGTGATGAAGATACAGTTTTTAGAAGAAAAAAAAAAAATCACAAACATTTATAAAAAGTCAGAAAATAAACATCAGGAGACATGGTTTTTATTAACCCTCTCATGACCCCCCCAGATTTATCTTTTGACCTCATGTGGGGGTCCAGGCCTCTATGTTGGGAACCTCTGTCATAAAAGATAACAGAATTGGCATTATTTTAAGGCCTGCGGAGCATTTAATGATGGGAAAGTGATCTTACCTGCATGACCAGGAAGCGGGTGTTGCGTTCAGGGAGTCTGCCTCTCTCACTGGACAGAATTACCTCCAGCATGTCTCCATGGAGCTTCTCCATAACGACAAAGACATACTCCACTGTCTCAAACATCCCCTCCAACAGAACCACACCGAGATGGGACAGATTCTGGGCAACACACAAACGCACAAAGTAGATGTTAGAGAAAATAATCTTAGAATGAAGACAGAGCTAAAACATGCAGATAATATAAAGTGGATCAGTACCTGCAAGATGGCCACTTCGTTTCTCAGCTGTCTCTCTTGCTTGGTGGGGAAGCGAGTCTTGTCGATGACTTTGATGGCGACTGGCCGACCCGACTTCCTTTGAGTACCTAAGGAATGAGAAATATGTCACCTCTATTATTATTATTATTAGTAGTAGTAGTAGTATTGTATTAGTTTAGTTCTGCATTAATTCAGTTTTAGTCAGTTAGAATTGTAAGTTTACAGATGGTTGGTAAGGATTTGAAGCTCCCTAATTTCCTGGAACGTTTTCTTAAAAAAAAAAAAATAATACACTAATTAGCGTAGAGATAGTGTTCAATTAGCACACTTCTAATTGATTACAATGGATGAATTATACACATATATGATGAATGAAGATTAAAAATGAATTATTGTTTCCAGGGTTCAAGGTAATTCTTCTAGAAATCAACTGCTGACAAAAATTCTAACAGAAATAACTAAACCTTTCCACAGTTTTCCTTTTTTTCGATTTGCTCAAAATTGAGAAGAAAAAAATTATCATTAGCATTTTCATCTTTGCCTCAGCTGCAAACCTCCCAAGAAGAAAACACGCTCCGCTGATTCTTTGCTTGACATCTGAACGTTAACATCGGAAGAATTCTACAGAAGCCGCTCACCTTTGTACACCACTCCAAACTGTCCTGAGCCCAGCACCTCGTCTGTGAAGATCTGATACACCGAGCTGATGTCCTGCACACACACACACACACACACACACACACACACGATGAAGAAGAAGTTCACTGCAAGTTCAATTATTAATAATTCAGCAGTATGGAGTTGATCCTTACCACGCTGTCTCTGCGTAAATCCTCATCTGTAATCAAAACAGAAATCATCAGAATCATTTTAACTCTGACTTATTACAAATCATATTAATAGGAAAATCTAAATTAATTGGGATTAGTTTGGGTTCATGTTCCATCGCCCACATTAAGTTCTGTGCAATAAATGATTAATGGAAAAGTAGCTTCATCACACCTACAAAGCTGTATTTTCTCATTTCTATCCAATAATAATCCAGAGGGGTTGTTTCTGGCTCACCCTGGTTCTCCTCACCGTGGCCTCCGCTGCTCTGTACGGGCATCAGAGCCTGGCGGATGGCGCTCTCCCAGGGCGGCCCGTCCTCGCCGGCCACCACGCAGTACACCAGCGAGGCTGTGACCACCTCTAAGCAGTGAGCGCTGTTGCCTGGCAACAAGGGCACGGAGAGCTGGGCGGGGCCTCGGACCTGCAGCACCTCAGACAGAGTGATCTCCTGCAGGAGAGACATAAAATGCATAATGTGCTGTGTTATTTTCAACATTGTTCTGTCATCCTTAGTATCTTTTATGTTCTCTCCCGGTCTCTGTTAACTTTACAATCGTTGTTATTGTTAATTAACTGTCAGTCATTGCCTCTGATTCCTCTGCTCAAGTCCTCTCCTGGAGTGAGGAGTCAAGGAAGAGCCTCGAGGAGAGAGGAGTTGAGGCAACAGGCATTTAACAAACACGAGGCATCTCTGCCTCCGAGCAACGGCAATTAGATGCTCGCTCCTCGATGTGCCTTTTAGGAATTGGGACGTCCTTCAACATGGCGCACTGAGAAGGATTTCCGGGTCACAAGGCGGGGGAGGAGTGGAGGAGGTACACATTTTGGAACTGGGAAAGGCCCTGTGTGTCTCGCTGCTCCTTTACACTGACTTTTTAACCTTTTAAATTATACTCTTCAGAGATGTGTCAATACATAATCATACAGTGCTCTTTTGAGTGAGTCTTAAAAATCAATACCAAATATTGATTTTATTGCCATTTTCGGCTGATGTGTAGTTGGTCCTTTGATCTCCTTTTTTTCATAGTTACATCAAATAACTCAAATTCACTACAAAACAAAAGTACAACAGCTTAAACATATTTGCCCTTATACAAGAACTTTTACGAAGCTGATATGGATGAAGTTATATTGCCGTATGCCTAATTCGCCACATGTCAGAATCAGAATCAGCTTTATTCGCCAGGTATGAGGACACATACAAGGAATTTGACTTAGGTTGGAACAAGCCTCTGGGCGGTACATATGGAACAGCACCACCACACGCTTTCTCGAAAAGAAACAATGCAGAACGCAACATAATATCCATAACAACATCACAACATAATGCGCAAGACAACACACAGTTCATGTGGTCACATGAAGGAATTTTTTGAGGTGGTTTGGGAGGGTGTTGAACCAAATCAGACAGTATGGATGGATGCCAAACATTCTGACAAGCTCCTGGTGTTATTAAAGCTCATACTAAATAAAACCAGTCTCCTACTGAAGGGTCATAAATTCTACCTTGTAGTACTTGGTGCTGCTCTCATTGTGGTACAGAGTGATGCTCTTCCAGTCCAAGATCCAGTAATGACGTTTCCTCTGGAAACAAACAACAGAAATAATTCATAATCTATGGAAAGTATGGAGGAACTGAATGGCTCCGAACAAGTCATTAAAAGGACTGTCCAACCTGATGTCTTGTTGTCGGCCCATTTACTTAGCCAAAATTTATATTTACAAGTGTAAAATATAAGAAAATGCTTGCACGCATGCACGCACACACACACACGCACACACACACACACACACACACACACACACACACACACACACACACACACACACTTTTAGTTAGTATAAAGTTATGTGACTACCCAAATGTGCCAAAGGCTGTAAGAAGCAAAAAAAGAACTGGATTTAAAAAGTCAGGAAAACAATTATTTTGAAAGATGTGTGTATGTTTTTTATTAAATTCTTTGAGGAAGGTGAGAGGTTAATTTCACCTGCAGTACTTTAGGCAGGGCACAATCACACAAAACGTTTCAGTGTCACTTATAACAAATGCACACTGACTTTTCTGTGGCAAGTATAAACAAGTATAATCTGTGTGCCTGTGTCTGTGTGTGTCTGTGTGTGTCTGTGTCTCACCAGTGTATCAGTGTTGGTGTGATGCAGCAGCCATCCCTCTCTGAGGACTCCACCTGCTCTCCTCTTGGAGTGATGCACCGACTGGACGAGCCTCATCAGAGGAATGTTGCTGCTGAAACACGGACTGATGGAGGGACAGAAGACAAAAGACAACATGACATGAAACAGAAGAGAGGTGCTGACAGGCTGATTTAGGGATTAAAAACTGAATTAAGGTCACTTTTCTTGGCTCTATAAGTTTGTCGTGCAGACGAATTCAGTGACAGGAAAGATGAGTGGTTTAGATTGTGTGTTGGCGTCAAATCGGGACATTGTCTGGTGACCTCAGGAAACCAAAGTCACCTTTTAAAATGGGATGACGACAGAATAAATTAACAACCCTCTGACCTCATCGGCTCTCGCAGTTGCTCGTCTTCTTTGGTGTCTCCGTCAGTGGACATCTCGTCGTCAGAGGTTTCTAGTGTTGTCGTACTGGTGAGCTCTGAATCATCGTCCTCTGGGTCTGGGGGGCAGCTGTGACCCACTGCTGAGGATTCTGGGAAAAGTGACATCATATGCAAAATATATTAGGGCTGCGAATAATGATCAAACCACAGAAAACATTTTCAGTTAACTGGTTCACTTTTAAAGAGACAAAAAAGAGGGAGATTATTGATTTTGTTTCTTTGCGGTCATGCTAGCGGCTTGGTGAGGCTGCGCAGAGGTTGCTTAAATCAGCACGCCAACATGCTTTATGATGTTTACCATGTTGAACTTAACACTGAGCCATCATACCACTAATCATCAGTGCTTGGTCGGACGGCATGTTTCTGGGAATCTAAAATAAATCTGTCAAGTCTTCTGGACATGGCGAGTGAATCAGCACTGAGTCATCACAGGGTTATGAGCCTTTTTCAAAGAGCCATGATTAACAGGAGTTGCAAGCCCAGAATACAAAATGGAAACCAGACACCCCCCCCCCAGGGACTGCTGCTCACCTTTACCGTTGATGCCTCTCCTTTCGCCTGGACAGTCTCTGGGGACCAGCGGCTCACAGCGCCGATGGCAGTTAAACCTGCAGTCTGATCAGAGAGGAGAGGCGGAAACACATCATGAGGGCGACTTTTATACATAAAAAAAAAAAAAAATACTAAATGAAAGTTCCAGCATTTGACTTTTAATGTGATATAAAGTTCACTAAGCTCTGAGACACCCTGGCAAAGATTCTATCCAATCTGTTTACACAAGTGTGTGGGATACACAGCGCTCTGCTTACACAGAAAATGTTTCTGAACTTCAAATCCACAAATGTCTCATCAGAGCCAAGGTGATGCTGGAACAGAGCATCTAAAAATGGCCACAGTGGAGGAATACGTTTTAATTTATTACATGACTCATCGCTGCAGAAAGACAGCTACCAAGCTCATGGAGATTGCTGAAATGACATGCCATCACTATGTCAGTCTCCATCCACTGAGGAAGACTAAGATGAGATTGAAAGCTCCAGTAAAAGGACCATAAACTGATTTTTGTTTTGTCAAATAAATATTAGTATTCTCTGATGTTGCTGATGCAGCAGTTCATTCGTTTACTTGGGAAATCACGTTTATGATGGGTTGTTGCTAATTTAGTTGTATAGTTCATTGCAATAATGCAACAAATGTTAATAGTAGATTTTTAAGGCCAATATTGATATTGGAGAGTTTAAAAGAATCTTTGTCATTTTAGGAACTACACTATTTGCTATCTTGCCAACAGTTAGATGAGAAGATACCGTTCACCACATGTAAGTATTGGGATTAAACAAAATGTACAGTTTAATTAGTGGGATTTAGAGGTGCTGGTAGGTGGATTTTGTTTTGTTTTGATCAGAGCTAAGCCGCTGCTGCTAGCTACATAGAGACACAAATACGCGTTTCCCCAAAGTTTTAAACTATTCCTTTAAATAATCTGTACAGTAGTAGTAGATGCATCATCAGAACCAGTTACATTAGCCAAGTATACTTATATACACAAGGAATTTGACTTTGGTCAAAGGCGTTAACTCTCTATACATTCAACAAATAGACACACATCATGCAACTACTACTACTACTACTACTAGATTATCAGTTATACACAATGCACTTGATGTGGTTTCTAAACTTCCAGCAGAAAATGTGTGAAATATATTTTCATTCATACAGGTCATGACAAAATCAATAACTAGGATTGAAGACGGTTTGCCTCATCTCAAAGGCCTGTTCAGTCATGGAGTAAAACAAAAACCAAGCTTAACCATAGTCCTCAGAAATCCACTCCAATCCGAGTTTAAAATGCAGAAGGTAACAGACATCCGGCCGAAATGAACGACATCTGGCGGAATTTCCTGTGGCACCTGAACAATCCCGGGAAGTGGATTGTCGAGGATATAGACTAGTGGAACTTAAACACTCCTCCAGCCCTCTCACCTGAGCACTGCAGCCCCTGTCTGAAGAGCCCTTTGAGCAGCCGGTGGCAGTACTGGCAGACGGTGGGTTTGGTGTAGCTGTGGATGTGGAAGGTGTGAGGGACTTGAGCCTTGCTCATGTTGCTGTACCCGATTCCCAGCCAGACCGGGGGCTCCGCCCAGGACGGAGGCCTGGATGAGGGCTTGGACATGCTGATCTGGTGAAGGACAGATGATGAAAGTCGTCAGTGGTGCATATCATTGAATATTACTGGACATAATGCGTAAATATGTGATTGGAGGGTCCTTTTAAGAAAAGTAAAACAGGTTCCAGAGAAAAGAAAACTTAACAAATTTAATGAACAGTCGACTTTTACAATACAATGACTTCCTTACCTCTTCCAGACTGCCTCCGGCCTGATTGGAGAGGGAGTGTGTACGAGGTCGTCGGGGAGGAAACAGGGAGAGGCTGGTGCTAACCTGACGCCGCGCTCGACTACAGTCATTGGGCAACTGGAAAGCACAACGTTTATGGAAGTCTAATCCACAACCTGATGACAGGGAGGGGTAGAGGAGAGCAGACAGACTGGAGTTATTAAAGTTTATTTAGATAGAGACAGATACAAAAACATAGATAAGCTTAAACAGTCATCTGATGTATGTATCATAGTGTTTTTAGCTGAAGCTAATTTCCAACACTTGTCCCTAGTAGGGCTTTTGGTTAAAAAAATACAGATTAACATTATTAAAAATAAGATGAAGATGAATTAAAATGCAATGAAAAGAAAAAGGAAATAAAGTATACAGAAAGAGCATAGTGTAAAAACTAAATATTAGAGCAATATTGTCCCTGAATTAGCCACAATTTGGTATTTTTTTGCAGGTGGCTAATGTTGGGATACATTTCAAGTGGTCTGGCTCCATAATTTAGTCCCTTTTACTGAAAAGGCAGTTTGGGCAAATGAGGTTTTCTACAGAAACGGATCCTACAATTGCCTTTTAAATCTGCTAATTTTATATTGAGTGCTGGTAAATAAAACAACAAATATACTTTTCACACAACATTTTCTCACACTATGAAAAAGCTTAATAGCTGGATAATGACACTATTGAGGCACACATGATGAGGTGAGTCAGCGGCTTTACCGTCACATTTTAATCCCTGTCGAACGAGGCCCCACAGCATTTCTCCACAATGGTGGCAGAAAGTGGGAGTCCGGTACGTTTGGACCACCAGGGTGTGCGGACGGGTCCTCATCTCAGTCACTGACGCTGATCCTGAGTCAGATCAAAATGCAGAAGATGGTATACAGTCTGAATATGCCACTAATTTGATCCTCTGAGAAATATTGCATGTTGTAGTTTGAATTTAATAATTTGACAGTATTTGACACTACAGTTCAGTGGGTTCCACTTTTGTAAGGAAAATCCAACATGTATTAGTACCAGTTAGTAGGTGATATATTCATATTGTGACAAAAATATGCACACCTTCTATTCTGCAGTGGAAAAACTTTTTTTTGCTATTTACTGGCAGTGAAAGATGTGAAATATACCTTAATGTGCCACAGACTATCTGTAAGTAGCTCTATGGTTCAAATACCTTCATCTGAAATGAAGCTTTTGACAGTGTTGCGTTTCCTGTGGCATTTACGGGATTTCTTTTTGCAGTATATTTGTATTTGTGGCCGAGAACTTAGTCAGCATCGAGTAGCTTTGTAATGGCTGTTGGCATTAAGTACTGACACATACTGACTCTGTATCTCACAGATAACTTGACAGCCAGTGTGGATCTAAGTAGTGTAAAATGATAACAAGGGAGTAAAGCAATTCCAGCAAGAAATCCTGAACACATTTATGTTATCAGAGGCATTATAGCACGTGGCCTTTGATTTATAAAAGTAAGTCTTCTTAAAGTATTTATGAAGCATTTCCCTCCAAAATAAGACTTCATTTTCTCTTGAATAATAGTGGCTGTAACAAAATGATGGCTTGCATCAATTCAGATCTGGTAACTGTACTTTTTATTTCAATCTTCAAAATTCTGCAACTCAAAGACAAATACTTAGGGGAAAACAATAAATGAAAGATTAAGTTTTTTTTCCCCCTCGCCCTAAGCTGTTGACCTCTGACCTGCGATGACGACCTCGATGAGGTCTCCATCCTGCAGCTCGTCGAGGTCCGTCAGGCGATGCAGCAGCTGCTCTGAGTCGGACTGATGTCGGAACAGCATAACCTTCTCCCCGACTCCCACCACACTGCAGTCTGGAGCCTACACACACACACACACACACACACACACACACACACACACACACACACACACGATACAATCTAAAATACTGAATATGATGAGGAAACTGGCATCTTTAATCTCAGCCATTGACCTTTGCTACATTCACATGTGCAATGCTATACATACACACATACACAACACATTTAATTTTACCTGGATATAATAACAAATAAGAAATATAATGCAGACTACAGCTCAAGTTATTTCAATATCTAGCACAATTAAAAAACAAAATTCCTTACAGTAGTAGCCGTGTAATTTAGGGTTATTTATGTTTTGAAATTTACTGAAGGATTCACATTTTTTGTATGAAATTACATTTCACAAGTAATATAATAAAATAAAATTGCACATTGTGAATTTCTGTTTCTGAGACGCTAAAAAGTGACATGTTATAATTGGATATACAGGTTTTTCTGCCAGCACTGACACATACTGTATATCCATTACATGTCACGCTCATAGCATCAGGTTTGTGAATGCACTAAAATGCACCACCGAAACACACATTCTTCAGACCCTGCTGACCTGCTGTCTGGGAACTCGAGAAAAGATCAAAGGTGAGAGTGGGGCAGACTGTGTGTGTGTGTGTGTGTGTGTGTGTGAGTGTGAGAGAGACAGGGGGAGAGGCTGTGGTTGGAAAGTTTGCTGTGTGCTTGTGTCGACCACATAGTCAAACTGAGGCAGAATGAAGACCAGATCAGCTGAAACTGAGATCCTTACATCTAACAGATGGACTGTTTAATTTGACTCTTATAGATTACTAATCTTGTTTTTCTTCTCCAAGTTCTTAAAAATAAAGTTCAATGACAGCAGGTAGTGACACAGAAACCCACACAGCTGTTCTAAAGCTGGTTCAAACAGCTCCCATTTGACCTGCTTTAACAGTATAAAACACTGGTTTAAATAGGATGTGTCAGAAATGCATACACTACAGTCAAAACCACTAGAACATCCTTCAAACGCAGATGCCTCACTTTACATACAACCTACACAAATCTTCCTTCGTGCATAAGGTGACCTTTCAAAAGTCCACTTCCTGACTGTTCTGAGAGGCTCAAAATGTCATCTGAATATTTTCCAAGTGGAACTGTGTTATGGGTTAGAGCATATTTTCACAGTGCTGGCTACACACGTCTTTTGTAATTAATCATGCTTTCTAGCGGTGGCCTTGAATGCCCCTTTAAGGCTCTTCTGCTTACAGAAAGAACCTTTCTGATCTACTGCATAATACCCTCAAAATGGTCCAGGACAGCAGAATAAAGATGATGTCACCAGGGTGAGGCTCTCATTACCTTGCGCTCTATGATCTCTGCAGCCAGCCTCTTGGCATGGCCATAGCTCAGGTTGCCAGCAGGCACTCGAACCACCTCCCTAAAGAGGCCGAGCTGGAACTGGAGCAGAGCTGGCGCCGAGAGACTGGTGGGACTGGAGGGAGTCACTGCGAACATGGAGAAAGATCCTCTGTGGCGAGATGGGATTCATTAATGAATTATTACAATAACATAGAAATATGAATGACTATGATGTAGAGATTTTTTTTTTTTTAAATACAAAAAATAGACAAAAATTGGCCAAGGTTCAAAGGAGAAAAATATATTAACACCATTCCTAGTGCTTATTAAAGATACTGCACATGTGAATTGATATATATAATATTTAAAAAAAAAAAAAAGCTGGTAAGGATGTAAATTTAGCAGAGCTAACTGGTAGATTCTTCCAAGAATTTTTAAGATTCAATCTCTATTTAGTCCTAAAAGTTGGCTACCAACTGCTGTACCAACTTTTAATCAATGGAATAACAAGTATGATTTAGCAAGAGATTTCCATTTTGAGTAGCAAATACCTTTTTGTCCCCAAAAACTGATGTTGATTGTTGAACAGTAGTATTCCTTGCTTTTCAAAATAAAAACACTGAAATTAAAAACTTAAAGATGTGTAAGATAAGTAACCTTATTTTCTAATCCTGGTTCATTCAAGCCCTGATCGTACACTTTAATGACAGGATTCAGTCTACATTGTAGATTCTCAACATGCACTCTGGTGGGTTTCTGGTAGGTCTGGTTTCCTTTTCGTGGGGTTGGCTGTCGATGAGACAGGAAGTTACAGAGAGAGACTCGCCTCAGTGCAATATATGGGTAACACCCCCAGCCTTGGCTGCAAAAACTTACACATAATGTAATGGTCGATATCTTGAGTTTATGACAGCAGGGACGAAAAAACAAAATCCGTTTGAAAAGTGGAGTTTGTATTTATTGAACCTTTAATAAAATACACATTAGGTTGGCCCCTTCACAGCAAGATCCATCAAATCATCAGCAATATAGGAACTAAAAGTCCCCACACATATAGAAGGCCCTCACACCCACAACATTTACAATCTATGGCTCGGAGTACAGTTAAATGCACACATCTCCAAAAATATTTGGACATCAGAGAAACAAAGATCTGATCTATCTTTGAAGCTTTGGATCAAAGTCACCCTGAAGCAGAGATTCAGGATAAACATTTACAACGGTCAGTTTTATTTTTCTCTTAGCTGCTTTATTGAACAACATTAGTGTGTTAATGTCCATATATTTATGGAGTTTGCGATTAATACCGATTCAGAGATGCTTGAGAAATTCCAGAAGACACTGAACCAACACAGGGGACTCCTAGAATGAAGGATTGCTTAGTATTGGTATTACAGTATGATGTCTAGAGATCTTAAAACTACAAAGTAGTGTTGCACTAACTTGTACACAGCTATGTGGTGTTGAGATTGTGATTAAAGGAATTCCCATCATTCCCACAAGTGACACAGTAAACATACATATAAAGGTTGTATACGGATAACTCTGTACATTATTTGATGCGGACGACACTTAAAGCACTTCTCCTCCCGTAACATCTTTCCAAAGCCCTTTCCATTATTTCTATTTTTAATCACCGACTCCTTCCTGCTAAACACACTTACTTTGCTCCTTCGTGCGTGTATTTCTTCATTATGATCCAAAACCTGCTCCACCTCGCACATCCAGCACAATCAACTAGTACTTACTAGACTAAGCAATGCGACTTCATCAAAGGCGATTTCAAGGACTGCAGGTTGGTTAGGCATATAGCGATGGTGTACATGCACCATCGTTGACAAAATGCCTTTACAACAAACCTACGTCTTCCTGTCGTTGAAATCAAACTCAGATTGTCAATAATGACGCTTTTGTTTTTTTGGCCTGGTAAATGTAAGAGCAAGGTGGGGAAAATTTACAAATAAAAGCAAAAACAGCAATTACTTGACAATCTGATCACAGTTGAGGAAGTGATGCCAAAACTGGCAGAGCCTGATTTTGACTTCACACAGTAAGATGTATACATTCTGACCTCTTGGTATTGGTCTAAAAGCACAGCAGAAACATCCAGTGTCACTACCCCCTGATCCCCACAGTCGACATGAAATTGAACATTCAAATAATCAGTTTTCAGTACCTTCAACATAAAAGCTCAAATCCTAAAGAGAACACACATCAACAAAATTCACTGAGGATGGATGGTCGACAGTCAGACTTCAGCGAGTGTTTGATTACGACTGATGAAGTCCATCCCGGTCAGCATTAAAAAAAGTCACACTGAGGATTGTTTCGTACAAAGGGATACATATTCAGCAAAAGTAACTAAAGAAGAAAAAAAAAAAACTTTCACAAGAAGAGTCGCGGAACAAAAGTAAACCAGTAGATGCACAGCATCAGCTTTGATAAGATAGTTACCCATTTTCTTCAATGAGGGTGGATTATGCCTTGGGTATCCTGATTTAATGATTGTAAACAAATTATATTTCTATTTCACAGCATTTTTCCTTCAATATCATTCAGACTTGGAATGATAGGAAGGAAGGTGGAAGGTGTTTTGTGGCACAAGTGAGGAAAGGGTACTTGATTGCAGTGTTTAATTAAGCTTCCACATACAGTAGGTAGTATTTAGGAGGGTTTATGAGAAATGACACTTTCAAATGAACTTTCTGGCCCTTTTGCATTTCCGTTTCTTGTAAGACCGCCTGTTGCACAACAAGAAACTTGTTTTGTTGTGAGTCTGTAGAGGGTGGCGTGGAAACTGCCACATACAGCATATAGAGTATTGTCATGCTCAAAGTGCTTTATAACAGTTTAAAACCTTGCTATTAATGTCAGAGATGTTCAGTGATTGAGGTACTAAATTTATCAGCATTTTCAACCGTTTCACTGACACCATGAATTAAGTGCCTATATTTATATTTCCATCCCTCCCTCTCTTTCTATCCTTTTTCCAGTCTTCCCCCTTCAGATAAGCTGTATGTTCCCAACTGAGACCCAACAGTGTAAACAAAAAAAGGAAAAACAAATAAATCATGTGCACAATATACAAATGATATATCAAATAATTTAAAACTATATATACATAAAAAGGCAAGAAGTGAGGTGTAAATGGTTAGTGCTAATGTTTTTTGTTTGAAAATCCCCAAAGATTGCTTGTATTCTCTTTAATACATCTGCTTTCCTTGTTAAAATCTAAGCGTATCGTACCATTTTTATCATCATGCTACTGGTGAATTATACAAGAGTGCAATGCTTCTCTCAGAAATGAAACCGGAGTATATTTAGCCTACCTAAGGTTGAGTGTCTGCACATGGTGTTAACGTTAGATCAAAGAACACAATGCTTTGCTACAGTGCTATGAGTTGGAAAAACGAGGCGTTCAGGTGCAGACATTCCACGTTCTAGTAAGCAGCATGCCGATAAATGTGTATCTAAATATTCTCTTTTGTGATCAATGTCAGCGGTTTGTACAGCGAAGCAGCAGCGGCCGTGTCTTACAGGATGACGCTTAGTGTGTTAATGCTTTGTTTCAGTGTTCTTTAAAAAATATGCTGCAGGTGCAACTTTTTGATCTTGCTTTGAGCTTTTAGTGTGTTTGTTTGATCAAACCAAGCTGCAAACAGCCTCTCCTCGTCGGGCCGCTCTGTCTCTCCTGAGTCCCACCGCCTGTCTCATTCTAGCCAATCAGGGAGCTGCGTCTGGATAGATCTACGTTGCTGGCGCTCAATCCCCTGCAGTCCGAGAGTCCAGGGTTGGCATCCTAAAAACAGACCAGTTAATGTTACTGCTGGAAAATATATTCTATAACAAGTTGGGTCATTATTTTATCTGTAAACGGTTTAAAAAAATATAAATGTGTTGGAAATGTATTGCAATATGAAAGTTTATGCAACATTTTATTTAAATATGTGTTGTGCCATGGCAGGAGTGACGTCATACCTGTGTGGTCTCCTCGGTGCTCTTGTTGAGGAAGTTGAGGGAGCTTGCTCTCTTCATTCTGAGCATAAACAATACAATCAAACAATGAGGCTAAACCATTAAAAACTCATTAACAGCATTTCAGAATATTGTTATAAAATTATATTTTCTTAAATGTTCTTTGTGTAAAAACAGCCAGTTTTTTTTAAATTGTCCAAAAGTCTCTAGCCTGGAAATCTAGACCCAAATTCGAAAGATAAAAGGGTCTGGCATTGAGTAATAAAAGTCGGCCATCTCAAGGGGAAGCACCAATCGTGCATTTGAAAACGCATCTGAATAAGACTACGACCAATCACAACAACACAGGGGGTGACATATCTAGAGCCCCATGCTTAGCTACCAGCGGAGCTAACTGGTAGATTAAACTGTTCTCATCTGCTTAGCTCGTCTCTGGCCAGCCTATATCAGATACACCGATGTTATTGGTGCAGGTCGGCTGCAAGGGTAGAGTTAATGAGCAGCATTACTTGATGCCAGAGTAACTCACTGAGCATATATAAATTGTGCTCGTGAGAACTCTGGTTATCCAGAGTACAAAGACTCCATAAAATGCAGTAACTTAGTGTAGCTACTTGTTTTCACTAAGCCATGACAATGGCTTAGTGAAAACAATCCCAGCTGAAGGATGTTCCAATCGTATCACACTCTTATATTCTATATAAAAAGTGAGGAAGCCTGAAAGAAACAAACTAAAAGAAAAGCAATAACTACATTTTGGAGTCCAACACGAGACACATGACTATAACCAAAACACTTAGTCGGCTCATTCCTAACATGAAAAAAAAAGAAAGAAAAGTATAACAATTTTCAAAAATTGTCATTTATGGAACACAAATTCAAAAGATTCACAGGCTACAACTTCTCAAATGTGAGTATTTTGTTTTTTGTCATAAACTGACTAAATCTTGTGTAGCAAAAATCTATCACAAGGTCAACTTTTCAGCCACATCCACTCGCCTGCGTTTGCGATAACTGTTTTGCCAAACTGCTTCAACGGTTAGGAATTAACCTTTAACAATGTAAATTAAATGTATTTGGGTTTGAAATCTTGGTCAGACAAAAGAAGCAATTTGAAGATATTACCTTGAGAGACTCATCGACTAAATGATTATTCAATTAATGGAAAAGAGTATAAGAAATTACTGTTAAACAATAAAAAAAATCATTAGTTGCAGCCCTACACTTAACTCCAGACTACAAAAATATTAACATGTGCACACACACACACACACACACACACACACACACACACACACACACACACACACACACACACACACACACACACACACACACACACACACACACACACACACACACACACACACACACACACACACACACACACACACACACACACACACACACACACACACACACACACACACACACACACACACACACACACACACACACACACACACACACACACACACACACACACACACACACACACACACACACACACACACACACACACACACACACACACACACACACACACACACACACACACACACACACACACACACACACACACACACACACACACACACACACACACACACACACACACACACTACCCTGGGTTGCGGGGTTCTTGCGGTCCGCTCCCCTGCAGCTTCTTCACCAGCATCTCGCTGCTCCTTCTCAGGGCGTCACGAATCTTCCCGAAGGAGCCGCTGCGACGCAGAGACCCATTACCATCCTGAGGGAACATGAAACATAAAACCAAGTCAGCATTTACTGGAGACATTAAATATTAGGCAGATTGCCAGCTGAGGCTCGTCAGACTAGAAAGGCCGACTAATATGAATTTAAATGCCTTGTGTGCAAAGCTGTGTTGACCTTGCGCCATGTACTTAAATGGGATTATTAATACTTCCATTAATGTTTAAGTAATAAATTGGTGTCCATAAACTGACCCCGTTCCATTCAGCTGACTCGTCGCCCTCGCTCTCCCCTCGCTGTCCCCCCAGCCCGTTGACTCCTTCCCTGCTGTGTCGTCTGTCGCCTCCTCCAGCCCCCCCGTCCTTCAGCAGCTCCACCACCTTACTCTGGTTAATGGCATCAATACCCTGAGAGAGAGTGCGAACGAACGAGAGAGAGAGAGCATACACACAAACCCAAAAGAGACAAAAAAATATAAAAAGGTCAGACAAGAGTGATTAAAAGGAATTATAGCTTGCACAGCATGTCTACGATCTTTACTACAAATGTACACACATTAGCTTCATGGCTGTTCTTTAAATCATAGTTATGGGCTAATAAATTACAGCTGGAATGCCTGTTGAACTAATCAGGCTTCTTAACTGACCATGCCGTTGAAAAGAACCCAGACGTCTAATATAACAGCAGTAATTCAGAGGGTCATTCAGCAGTACCTGTTTACGTGACTTGCTGGCGCACTCCTCCAGTGTTTCTGCTGCCTCCAGTTTGCCCTGGCGGCGGTACAAAGCTCCCAAGCTTTTGAGGGTTGTGTTTACTGTGGGGCTGCAAAAAAAATAAAACATGGTATTTATCTTTAATTGCTTTTTAAATGTGTGTAAACATACGTTTTGCTAAAAAAAATGAAGAAAAAAAAAAGGGTATTTCACAACTAAGTTAATCTTTGTTCCATTCACCTTCAATGAAATAAAGATTTTGGGGAATTGCAGCAGTAAAACAGCACTACTGTAATACACAGTCTAGCCAAGGTAACATTAACACATCCTGCCTGTTCCTTTTGTTAGAAGTGGATCGAAAGACAAATTGAATGGAGGTGAAAACAAACTAACTAATGTTGCTTTAAGGACCTGATAACCCAACAAATTATTTTTTGGGGATAAAAAAAAAAAAAAAAAAAAAAGGAAGAAAATGTTTGTCCAATGTTGGCATCCTTAAATGTATATAGAATTTAATATTTTTCATGGTCTCCCAGTGTACACTGCAATATAAAAAAATAACAAAAAGCACTTAACTCTTATTGATATTTATATTTCAACACTACAGCAACACCACTTACAATGCATATCAATAGACTAATTCAGTCTAATTTAGTCTTTTTCGTGTGAAATAGATAAGTCTGCACTGAGACAGTAAATGTACTCACTGCAGTACACCTGCATACTACAAAGTCTGTTTATATAGGATACTTTTATGCTTGTATGCTCGATTGGTTTCTAATTTTTAAAAACATTTTTTGCTCCCCTTCTTAGATGACAGACAGAGCCATGCTTAAAGGAATCACAATTTCCTTGTACAGGTATGGATCACTTTCTTAAACATGGTCAATATAAAACAGCAATTCTTCTGACAGGAGCCCCACCAATGACCTTTTACTTGCCGAGTCCACACATTTTGTTTTTGCATATAAATGATCAACAATTTTAGTTTTTTTTGCAAAAGATTTATAAAAAAAACTCTCTTATCTGATTCCTGAGGTTTGCAGTGAATTCAAATGTCTGACACACCTGTCCACTTTGCAGGCCTTGTACCAACTTCCATACTCTACATATGGGCCAGAGTCCTTGCGCTTCCCCTAAGAGAGACAGCAGGAAAGATACATAGAGGGAAGAGAAAGATGAAAAGAGGCTGAGAGCAATTATTGTAATTGTCCAGTCCATTTCCATAATAGCTCCCTGCCAGCCAATAGCATTAATGGAAAAGGTCAGTCTAAATCACTGACCTTGCTCTCCTCTCTCTCCTCCGCATGCATCCAGATTGGCTTGTTGTCATCTGCACAAAAAAAAAAAATTCATATAAATACCATTTGACATATGATGACAACACTGAATAAGTTGCAGCAGCAACCAAAAATGAGGAAAATTATACATAAAAGGATCACTGATGACCTGAATTTCAATGTGAAGCCTCTCTAACCATAAATAAACAGTCTCTAATAAAACCTATGCAATGCCAAATTCCTGCCAAGGCCCTGTCTCGTGCTGGACATGTGAGCACATAAGGGTTTCACAGGCTTAGTTGCGGTGGGAGGAAACATCAACATTAAGCTGCTTCGCACGCCTTGATAGCACAGAATAATCCTCTGACCTGCTGAGAGTACAGGGGGCGACGGGAGGGATCAGGGTGTGGCCGATTCTAAACCTGAATCCCCAAACACAGGAATTGTCAAAGGAATGTGTTGACTCAGAATCAGGGAACTCCCTACTCTCCTAAATATCCCTACGATAAAACTGCATTTTGGCTTATCCAAGCCTAATTCACATTAGGGCTGTACAATTAATCAAAATGTTATCAAAATCGCAATATGGACTAGTGCAATATCCAAATGGCAAAGGGGGTACAATATTTGTTAAAACCAACAATGTGTCAACGCATTCTGAATTAAGTATTGCGGTGCTGCAGAGATGGCCTACAAATCCTATCCTACAGACAACAGAAACATCTTTGTTTGGTACAGATGCTAGCAAAAACCCAAAAAAAACACTATAATTATTCAACAAAAATAAATTAGAAAAATTATCATTCCTCTAATATTGTGAATCATATTGCAATATCAGTAAAAATAATCGCAATTAGATCATTTATCATAACGTGCAGCCCTAATTCACATCCACCAGTTCCAGCACAGTATGAACTTTAAATGACTTTGTGATAATGTCCACGTAACTGTGGCTCAGCCATTTGAAAATTGGCTCTACTCACTATTGACAGATCCAAACTCCTTCTCGTGTGCCCTGGTCAGGATCTCTTTGTACAGAGCCTCGGCATCTTTGAACTTCCCCTGCTTCAGGTAGCACGTAGCCTGAGAAGAAGCAACACGGACAATCTTTCATTCAAGTTCTGAAACTGGTAAAGCTGGTACAATAATAAATAATCTTTGAAATATACTTAATAAAAACATGTTATCACCAGGATAAGAGCAGGAAACACGGAACACGCAAAAACAAACTAAACTGTCATAACTGTATGTCAAGTGTTTGACTGTTCAAGTCTGTTAAGACTATGTGACTGGAATAGTTATAAAATCTTATAAATTTGTGCTAGAATTTTAATAATGTCCCACCAGGTTATTTTTGGTTTTGGCCACGTTGGGGTCATCAGCTCCCAGTTTGGACTCGTAGATCTCCAGGGCCCGTCTGTAGTAGTACTCCACTTCGTCATACTTGCCCTGGTTCTGACACAGCAGGGCCAAGTTGTTCAGCTGCTTGGCTACATCTGGGTGGTATTTCCCCAACACCTGGAGACACATTTACAATCATGGAGTCTTTTATCATTGCTGGCGTGACAATGCATGCTTTATTTAGACAGGAGACTAAGAGGTGGCGACAAACAAAATGGTTCACATCCATGTATTCTGTATAGGATTTAGACTTGGTGGTGTGGGGTTTTTACCTTCTCTCTGATCTCCAGCGCTCTCTTGCAGAGAGGTTCAGCCTCCTTGTATTTGCCCCTCTTGCCGTACAGAACAGCCAGGTTGTTGAGGGTTGCAGCCACAGCTGGATGATCCTTCCCCAGTGTCTTCTCTCTGATGGCCAGGGCATCATTCAGGAGGTGAGCTGCTTCTTTGTACTTGTTCTGATCCCTGGAGGACAAAAACAGAACAACATCAGTTAAAAGTCGGAACATTTAAAATCAAACTTTAAATGTTTGTCAAAAGAACAACAACCCTCCTCGCCATAACGCACCTGTACACCAAAGCCAGGATGTTAAGCATGGTGGCTACGTCAGGGTGGTCATGCCCAGACGTCTTCTCCAGGTCCTCCAGGGCTTGTTTGCACAGCGGCACGGCCACCTCGTACCTCCCCTGCGAGGCGTACTGGATCACCAGGTTGTGGAGCGTCCTGAGGCGGGCCGGGATCTCGTAGCCTCCCTGCTGGGCCGCCACCTCTCCGCTGGGCTGGGCTGTGGGACAGAGGGGAGGATATTAAAATGTTCTGCTATTGGTCTGTGATGGGAAAACCGCAGTCAAACAGAAAGCTTTCTTCTCAAACTTTAAATTCTTCAACTGTCTTGTCTCTTTCTATCACTTTTCTCTGTTATTACCGCTGTCTTGGGTGGCTAGCTTCTACTGCCATGTCCCCAAACTATCCCACAACGCTCATCAAAATCCAAGATGGAGGTGTTTGTAAAATGGCTTATGTATGTATGTGAGAATCTGCAGAGCTGTAGAAAGTGGAAGACGTAGGTCCAACAAAGACAACAAAGCTGAATTCCAGATCTGAGCAGAACAAGTGGAGGATAAAAACAAAATCTGTCAAACCTGCTCCAGGGATCAGCACTTATCCAGCAGCACATGGTTGCTGAGGGAAATCCAACTGGTTCATTGAACAACAGCCTCTATTTCTTCTGTTTTACTATTTTAATTTTAAAGTGCATATGTACAGAAAAGTATTTTAAAATCTCATTTTTGGAGCATTCCCATTCCTATTTTGTTGTCCTCCATGCTGTTTTGTTAGTTTTCCTCCCTGCTGCTGCTCACAGGTGTCTCTAACTCATCTCTAATTTATCAACTCACTGTTCTCTCCCTTCTAAGGACAATTCTGCTCTTTTTTTTCCTATTTATATATTTTATATACTCTTCTGCCACAATTTATACATTAGATAATGTCACAATATAAAAATAATAGCTACTCCTTACAAAACTAGTAGAAAATGTTTGACGTTTACCATATATCCGTTTTCCAGGAAGATCATACGCTAACTAAAATGATCATCATAACATCATAAAATATCTTTATATGTAAAATAAAGGTCTATTTTTTTTCACGTTGTGGCAAATGTGCAAATGACTTTTAAAGTGAACATAATAAAAAGCAAAGAGACTAAACTGGCTTTTATCAGGATTCAGTTAATAATAATTAAAAAGACCAAGAGACAAGTACTAGAACATGTACTGTCTGGCTAATGGGAAGGAATACTGGCACAACAACAAGTAATACATTGTATCGCATAAGTGACCTTTTCTATCTGCGATTTGATTTTACTTTGTTGACACAGATTCACAAATACTTTTACAAGCCTAAGCTTCTCTATAGACAGTGAATTTGGCACTAACCAAATCACAGCTCCTGGTTTAAATAGGTTTTGCATCCCATCTAAACTATATCATACTGTTGGTTTGCCACTTATACAAAGAGCTGCTTGTATGGAAACACTTGAGTGCATCAGTTTTACTTAAAGACATTACTGTATTGAGCGCTTTCATTTTGACACCCCATACATTATTTAAAGTTATCATATTATGCTCATTTTCAGGTTCATAATTGTATTTGAGGTTGTACCAGAATAGGTTCACATGGTTTAAATTTTCCAAAAAAACAAAACACCATATTTTTGTTGTACTGCACATTGCTGCAGCTCTTATTTTCATCCTGTGTGTTTGGGACTGTTTTAGCTACAGAGTGAGACATCTCACTTCTAAACTATCTTTGTTGGGAGTGGCACATGTGCAGTACCTAAGTAAGGACTACTAGCCAGTCAGAAGCAGAGTATGAGGGCGTGCTACAGTAGTAGCTAGGCGAGCATCATAACGTGTGTTACAAATGTTCGTCATGGAAGTAAAGGCTAGACTACAATAGCGCAGTTTGGAGCAGTTTGTGAACAGTGTTTTCTGTTGGAGAGAAGTCCCTTTGAGGTGGACTTTGTGCTTTTTCACTTCGTAAACTGATTACAAGCACAAAAGATATATAACACAATAAATGAAAGGGAAAAAGCCAGAAAGTGTAATATGAGCACTTTGAAACAGGTATTGATTCTGTTGCAGCCTGAGTCACCCTGCAAATAACTTTGTAGAAGCAGGAATGATTCAAACACCAGCATGCAGTAAGATCTAACAACTTCATTAAAACTATGAATTATTTAAAAGGACATGATCAAATTCTAAGAGTGACTTTTAAAAATCCCTAAAGCACCTAAAGGTTTTTTGAAATCAACCTTCATCAGGGAAACTGTCTGACATTGCAACACGTCTGACAGTATTGACTCGAGGTTGGTCAATACTGGGGAAAAGGTCGAGATGACTGACAGGCCAAAGGACAACCAAATATCTCTTTTTCTTTTGGTCTGCCACTACCGGTTACTCTCCTCCGGTATCAGTCACCTGGTCCTGTAAACTGAATCTTTTTAAGGAAGAAGTCATTTCTGGCTCTGTTAATTAGCTTCAGACCTTCAAATCAGCCAACCATTTGCTGGTTACAGCGTCTCTAATTTAGCATCTTGTTATCGTCTCCCAAAGCCCAGCTGTCTGGTGTCTGCTAACTGCTGCTGATGTCCTACCTGGTCCTTGGTCATCATCGTTGGGGAACAAGTCATCCAGACTGTCCTTTGAAGTGTCTCCTCCACCGCCACCGGAGCTCTGGCTCTTCTCCTCTGAGGGCGAGACGTCATCGTCAAACTTTTTGATCTGGTTCATGAACTCCAGGTGCTTCTTCTCCTCCTCCAGCTGGGCCACGCTCTGCTCGCTGCGCTGCAGCTTGTGCTGTGTCCCTGCCAGCTCGTCCCGAAGCCATTGGTTCTCCTGGCAAAGCCGACGCACCTGAGCGCGCAGCTTCTGCTTCTCCGACTCTACAGCGCTCAGGTGGCTCGACAGGGCGATGATCACCTGGGGAAAAGGGAAACTTGAACTTGTACTAGCTGAAATTGTAAATTTATGGCAAAATTATTGCTGGTGTGTTTTGTTGTCTTAAAAGCACTCCATAAGCCCAAAAAATGACAATTCTTACCTGTGCTTCTCCCAGGCCCAGCTCGATGGCCTCCAGACTCTTGCGGATCAGCCCAGATTTCTCCTGGGCGGCGGGTGGCTGGGTGCAGTCCAGCAGCGAGTTGAGGATTTGGGCATGTTCGCCGCGCAGCGTCTCCAGGCCCTGCATGACAGCCTTAGTGTTGAGGACAATCTCATCCTGGCTCAGTCGCTCCAGGCCTTCTTCACGTGGATACACCATGGTGGACATCCCCTGGTTTCATACACACTGTAGGGAAAGGAAATGAAAACAGAACCCACGCACATCAGTAGGACGGGAGGTGTTTTTGCTGAGTGTGCGTTGTCTTTTTCATGTCCGGTCCTGCTTGACATTCTCAACATGAGCTGCTCAGTTCAACCACATTCTTCATCTGTCAGTTACAGAGGTCAAGTAGAGGTGGATGAGACAAAGAGAGAGAGCAGATGAGATAAGTTGGTAAGGGAGTTGCTGCCGCTCTGTAGTTCTCCCTTGTTTTACTCTACAGTTTCTAAGAGGTCAACGGCTAAATAATAGTTTCCCATTTCATAGCGTATAAAAAGGTGATAACAATGAAAGGTGATGTGTATGTGTGTGTGTATGTGTATATAGTATATGTATAGTTAAAACCCATTCAAATTACTACAAGAGGATTCCTTTGAGCTTGAAACTGACCCTGCAAGCTGCCAATGACCAGTAAAGCCAATTAAAATGAGACGCTGTCACTCGACAGACCTGTTGTTCCTAGGAGAGAATGACTCAGAGTGATGCTTTCATACTAAATTTGAAAAAATGTACACCATTACATAGTTTGTCCACCAGAACGTTTATTTTTTAACTGTAAAGTGTTCTACTCAGTATTTATCTTGGCGACAATTTTCAAATAACCAAATGGAAAGGACCCTAATCAAAAATGTTGATGTTACAAGTTTATGGAAGATTTTTTGAAAGCTCACGCTAGTAACATCGATAGACCACTAAGTCTCCAGACAAACCTGAATATAAACCATCATTTTTGATTGACCTTTGCAATAACGTTTTAAAGCACATGATGAAAGTTGAGTTTGGAGTGATGACGTGCCCAGAGGCTATTTATTCAAAGCTGTGGGTGACGTGGTCTTTAAAACAAAAAAAACATTAGTCATGTCATTGGTCATTCTGAGTAATGAACACTGAGGGGTTCATTGTTCATTTGTTGAGCTAGAACACAAAGATAAATTCAGAATTTAGTCTTAATGTAACATTTAGGAAAACAACATTCAAGCTGTATCTTGATGCTTGGATAACCCAAATCCAAAACAATATCTAAAAGGTTCCATATCAGTATATATACACAGACAGATCCAGGCAGAGATCTGGTAAACAGTAAATAGGCACTGCCTATACCAAGCATGTGGGTCTAAATATTGACCAGCTGTAAATGAGACGTTGCACCAGCAGCAGGAGGACAGAGGAGCCAATTGTGCAACATCGTGACTTTCTCTCTTTTCCTGCTTTGATGGTGGAGGCGCACCTGTTCTCCTCTTCTGCTCCCTCCCCCCTTTCTCTCTCTGCCTCTCTAGCTTTCTCACTCACCCATCGCTCCTCTCCCCCTCCCTCCCTCCTTCCCTCGTCTGCCTCATATACTGACTGCAATGCACCAATATTCACACTTCCCTTACGAAGCACCATTTGCAAATGAAGACAGTAAAGCTGTGAAAGGTCAAAAATAATAAGGCATCCCGAAATTAATGGCATAACTTCTTTAGTCATCTTTAATTTGACTATATTTTAAACCACAAATAAATAAATGAGCCGGTGGATGGTCGAGGCCTATGCCCGGGAGGGGCACTGTTTGGCTTGGCAGCATATCAATCAAGGTGACCGAGAATGGAGAACAGTGTTTAAAAAGGACAACGCCTTAACAGAGGATTCAGAAAATAATTGCCACTGAAACACTGAAAATGAGTTGAAATGTCTGCGTCCGACATGTTAGCTGTTTGTAAACAGTGAAGGCCCGAGCACCTAGATTTTACAAATACACACTGGTGCACATTATATCAGGCCAGTGTACCCTATTTACAATATTTACCATATGTACAGATAAGATAATAAGGAAAAATTAAAAAGTTTCATTCGTAAAAACACTGGCGCGGTGACTGCAAGGTACACATTACGGACCTCGCCGAGGATGTAACGTTTAATTTGACAGCTTGCTAAAAAAAATACTTATATTAACTATGTAACTGTGGCGTCATGCTCATTGAAATAATATTTATACATATATTTACCTTCATCGAAGACAAGTGCGATGCTTTCTGTCCCTCGAACAAAGCAGCAGGGCAATGTTGTGATGCTCCAGACAGACTGTTGTCAAGTAAGTCCACTAATGCAAAACAAACTGCTTCCGGATGTATTCTTCAAAATAATAGTAGTCCGCAAAGTAGGAGAATTTTGGTTGCCAAACACGACAATGCAGTTATAAGTGCGGAAGAAAATTACACAATTAAATAAAATCAAAGGCAAAGCAATTTCCAAAACGCAAAGGATGTTAACGTCAGTTGACGTTAGTTTTGCGTTACATTAACGTTGGCTTTACTTTGAAGGAAACTAACGGTAGTTGCTATGAACTACCAATTACCTGTCTTGTTCATTTCACGCGTCCCACGTTATTTGGCCAGCACAAGGCACTGAAATAGCTCCCAAACCACTCTGTTTAGTTTAATACGATTATAGACAGTCAGTAGGTTAACGTTAGCTAACAGCCGCCTTGGCGAGCTCCTAACCGTGTGCTTTTCTTTTACTGTCTTATGTTACCTTCACTTACCCAGACTGCCACTTGATAATGGAGGACAGCAAGGAAGCTCTTAAACGTGCCGACACTGGCTGGTCATCTCCTCAAACACTTTTATTTTGTTAACAAAGGAGATTTTATCGTAGGTGAGGTTCAAGTGTAACGTGGGTGACGAAAAAATGGCTGTTCTCCCAGAATCCAACAACCAAAGATAAAGTAAAATACTAAGATGAATCACGTTGGCCATTTTCCAAGCGGGACGGGAAATTATCTGGCGCACGCGAATAGCCAAAGCTAGCATCTTCGCTAATGACTTCTTTAATTCTAGCCTTACTAATAGAGGTAATTAAAAAAATATGTTAGCTAGCTAGGTAATTTGGCAGTGAAATTGTATGTTATCACTGACTAGCCTATAGTCAAAAAGTAAATACAAGATTAAACAATTAATTCACAGGATGTAGGTGGAAGTGAAGCCTCTTGCTTTGCTCATACTCTTTGTATTCTGATCTAAAAACCAAGGAGGGCATCAGTGAGAGGCCCGTTGTGTACCACTGACCTGCTTCACAAGGATGTGTGCACTACTTAGATCACCTTCTGTAATACAATGTTTTAATTTTTTTTTATCCCCAATAAAAATCAATTTTATTAATCCAATTCTCTAGAAGTATCACTAACTCACTATTTGGTGTAACTGCAACAGCAATATCAGTGTATTTTTTTTGTCTTGCATGATAAGTCGACGCTCTATGGAACATCTGTGGTCTGTGACTTTGTATTGCAGGTTTACAATCTTAGATTTTTTGTCTTTTTAATTTTATTTATCTTTTCTTTAGAAAATGCTATTAAGTGGTATTGCAATCTTACAGCCATTTGTATTAAGTAGACCTATAAAGAAGTTATCTAAAGACACACACACACACACACACACACACACACACACACACACACACACATTTTAAAATAAAAAAACAAGAGACTGAGCTACAAATCAGGAAGATTTTTATTTAAAAAACAAATGAAACAATGAACACTTCTCATCTCCACATCTGTTTGATTGACACATGTAATCATGAAAAAGCAGTACTACAAAACATATCAAATTAATACAAACAAAAAACGTGACTAATATAACAAGTACTATCTGATATGTACACGCATTATAGTTTGTCATAATTATTCTTATAGGCAAAAGGCAAAAAGCTGAAGACTGCTGCTGAAGAAACAATGGCATGTGCAAAATACTCTCCACAAGTCCACAAGCTGAGGACGCTCTGAGCTGAGCAGAAATCTACTGCTTTTATAGGCAAATCCCGTTCCCACGAGGACAGACGATGGAATTTACACGCTGTTAGGGAATAGGAACAATATCATTTCACATGACTTTAGAAAGCTAAGCTTGAGGAAGCTTGGTGAAGAAGACTCTCATCGTCAGAGAGAAAAGACACTGCTGATCACTGACAGAGATTATTGATAGACCATACAGCTCCTAATCTCTAACCACTATTAGTCAAGGTCAGAGGAACCATCGTTACACCGTCACAAACACCGGCCGACACAGATACAGAGGTACAGGTAAAAACACACAGGAACAAGTTCAAGACTTACAGAACAACCAGCGTTTTTAAAGAGATTTTAGGAAAATGTGTAAACTTTAAGAATGATGGGATAGTTGTTGATGAAAGATAAAGAAAAGCTGCTGAACATGGCTGTGAACACTGAAATTGAGACTTCGGAACAAGCATCACTTGTGTTGGTGTCGGTTATCAGCAACCTCCCAAAAAACCCACAAATCTATCTGAATATAATCACAATTTCTTCACATTTTAGTTTTGGCAGTGATTTTGTTTTTAACGTTCTCTTTCAGGCAAATATTTCCAAGTTCAGTTCAGTCTATGAGCAGTAAGCAGGGAATCAGTTGACCTTTACCCTCTCTGTGGAGGCTGCAAGCAAAAGAGACATCAATATACTATTTAGGAAAAGATTAAATCACATGATTGCATTAATTAGGCTACCAACACTACAAGGCAAACAGCATTTTGAGTTAGCAGAGGTTGTCTCAAACAGCAGATACAAGATCATTGACCCACCAGTTTCTGTAAAAAAAAAAAAATTCAAGCATTTCATTCCAAAAAAGTAAATACATTTTGAAAAGACTAATTATGAATCCATTTTCCACATATAAAAAAAAACTAACTTTTCATAATAAAGTATAATTAAAAAAACCTAAACTTTATTAAATATTTTAAAAAAGATCAGCAAGATGATATTACAATGAATGAAGTAAATTAAACTTTGTGTTGGCATATTTGGTTGACGGATCCCTTTGGTACATCTACAGAATGTATCCCGTACATTTATCTTTTATTTACACTACAGATCTTAAAAGTCTCTTTATAATGACCTACTAACAATGTTAAAGAAGCCTTATTTCAATTTATTTGGCTACTTGAGGGGCAGCAGAAACAAGCTGTGAACACATCATTCATATGTCATTTCGTAGTTATTAGTAAGGTATTATTGGTGAACAATATAGTAAATGGTTGTTTATATAGATATATCCAGTAGTGAAAGAACAACGCTATCATTCAAGTTGACCTGTGTTACTGACCACCTTATGAATTCAAGCCACTCTCATTTTTGCTCTGTTTGAGTCTCCACCAACTCCTGAAGTAAATATCTGGCTGTATAGCTGCTAAATGCTCCACTATGTTCCCCAGCTTGTTGCTCTCTGCTGTTTGGTGCTGAGCAGGTAGAGTACACTGGGTTTTCAAATGAAATCAGCTGTTTGCTATGGATGATGAGAGCCGTGAGAGTGAACCAAAATGTTAAAGTTACAGGCCCTTACACCAAAACAATGAGCGGAAGGGAACTGAAGAGTTGGGTGATCATTTTCTGGGAGTTTGTCACTAGAAGCCACAGATTTCAAATTCCATGTAATAATTTAACCCATTGTTAAAAAAAACAGGTGCAGGTGTAAGAACCATATTGTGTTATATTGATATATTGTTAAATAACCAGATGGACCTAATTAATGCATAATAGCAGCTCAATCCTGAACTGCAATGTATTCTTATAATTATTTATTAATGTTAATGAAGTCATTAGTGAAAAATTGGTATGGGTTATTTTAACGTGGTAGCAAGATGAATGTACTTTTTTTTTATAGCAAATGTCTTAAGTCTTTCATAAGAGCAAATTATGTTTACTTTTATGCTTTTTAGTGTCAGTATTTTCAAATGTAATTATTTTTGGAATGAAATCAAACCACAGTCAAACTACAGCACATCAACACAGTACATCAACACACTGAAACCCAGCCCCTGTGTGAAGGTTATCAGTCAGTCTGTCTGTCAAGCCCTTAACTGGTTGTCAGCATCACAAGTAAAGAAAAATGACAGGTTTCAAAGGGGGTGCTTTCATGAGGCCCACCGACTGTTTGGTTTTTGTTGTTAGCACAAAAAGGTTCAGAAAAAGTATCCAGACTGGATGCCTGTCAACTGTTAATGCAGACTTGAAAATATCTGCACAGGCCAAACAACACCAAATGATTATATTATAGCAACACATCTACTTGTTACTGCGTTCAAACTGCACATGTAAACTAAATTCAATACATTCAAATATTTGGAAGTACTTCTAATCAAATCAACACCAAACTGAGTGTTTGTTCAGTGGTCACAGATGAGCTGTTAACCAAATAAAAGAGTGAACAAACAAGCAAAACCTCCGGTGTGAAACCGATGTGTAACAGGTGCTGTCAAACCGAAAAATGAGCTAAGTTTGAGACGTTCTTCTGACATCACAACTGTAACACTGTAACATCGACACAGGGAAAAAAAAACAATCTACTTTCAAAAACAGCATTCAAAGACATTGGCATTAAGACTATTAAAAAAACTATTTTTTCTAATACTTTAAGTGGAGATGGGAGAATGTTACGATGTAGGTAACACAAAGCAGAGCTACACAGGCCCGGTAAGCATTGCATGTTGCTTTTAGGACAATTATTATAAACTACTGTTGCAGATAAGATTCTTGGTTTTGCACCAAAGTTACTTGAATTTCAATAGACTTATTTCAATAAAACAGAATTTTATTATGTGATTTTGTTTTTTTTGTGTTTAGTGGTAGAAGATCTGAATTTGCCTTGTGCCAGGCTACAAAGTAAACAGAACGACCATTGCAGCCCTAATCTGATAATCAATGATATTGATAATGGCCACATCATCAACACACAGTGCACACACACACACACACACACACACACACACACACACACACACACACACACACACACACACACACACACACGTGTGTGCATGCTCTCAGTCACGTGGTAGAAAAAAAGTATTCCTCCTATTTAGTGATTTAGTTTTTTTTAAAGTTTCTGACCACATTACATTTATTTCACCACATACACACACACTTGTTACCAATTACTGTACACTCACTAATCACCTCAAGACATCATAGGGAAAGCATGTAGCAGAACTATGTCAAAATAACTGAAATCCTTTTTTCCTGATTAAAATGAAGGTTATTAAGCAATCTGAAGAGAAATGGAAAATGCTTAAAAATTCATTTAAATTGTTTTTTTTTTTTTTTACCAGGTCCACTGTTTTTACTCAAGATAAAGCTGCCAGTCTGTTTCCAATAAAAAGAAGATTGTTATGGGGACAACTGGCATACAACATTGTGCTTTATTGCAGGTGTTTAACTGCCATTTTTGCGGTAAAGATACTCATGGATAAACAGTTTATCCATCATGTTCCCATCAACGCTGCTGAGTTTGAATATGCATTTTGTTATTTCAGTTTCAGGTTGCATATTTGCTTGGGTTAATCTATTTAGCTATACTCTGCAAACCCCCGGATGTGTATTTTGAAGTGCATAGCAAATGAGAAGATAAAGAAACGTACGCGTTACAGTAGACCCTTCCCTGAAATCCTGGAACTATTCACAAAAACGCACACTATGCATCACAAAACAGCACAAGGGAAGGTTTTTCTATTTTTCACAATAACAACTTTAAAAAACACTTCCCCTTTATATTATATTATATATATATAGATATATATATATAGATATAAATATATAGATATATATATAGATATATATAAATATATATAGATATATATATATATATATATATATATCTATATATAGATATATATATATATATATATATATATATATATATATATATATATATATATATATATATATATATATATATATATATATATATATATATATATATATATATATATATATATATATATATATATTGGAAAGGAAATGTTTGGCATTAGACATCCAAATCACTTATTTTCGTACAGAAAAAATATTCTAAATTATATGGAAGCCCTTGAAATAAAAATAATAGAACTATTTTTGAAGGGGATCTGTTAAAATACATCCCATGCAAGCCTGGTATTTGACAGCATTTTGTGAAAAGAGGAGACTATTCTTTGTGTTTTCGCTGGCTCATGCAAACACTGAAGCTCTATTGTGATATTTTTTAATTTTAAAATATTGTTTTGCGGCACAAGAGTGGTGTATCTGTGAGCATGCTTGTGTGGATCAGGTCTTGATCGCGTGAGATGAGTGGGACCTTGAAGAGGTCAAAAAGTTGAGAGTCAGACTTTAAGGGTTTAAAACCGGTGAGTTGTTGCATGCTATTGCATTCCATAGAACGGAAACGTAAATGGCAGTTAGCTAATGAACTTGTGCTGTAAGCCCCTTGTAAACACCCACACACATACACACAGACACACTGTACATTCACGGTGCATGCACACTCACCACACACACAAACACACACAAAACGGGGCATTAAAGTGACTAGTAACAACGCTGCAACCCAGCACCACCCTCTTCCTCCTCGTCCTCTCAAAAGAGAAATAAGACGGCTGTAGCCAAAATCAAACTAATGAAAGAAAACAGTCCAGCTACTCAACGTCTTCTCTAAGATCTGCAGGTGCTATGAGGCGGGGTCTTTATGCAAAGGTGTTACAGGATCGAGGAGAGTTGAGGGTCAAGTCAGGACCAGAGCAGGCCGCTGGTGAGCACCCCTAAGATTGAGGCTTGCTGTAGCCGAAAAGTCCGACAGGTAGGTATTTGACGTGAGTGGGCCACTGGGCGGCCAGCTGGAAGAACTTAACGTCATTCCACTCCACGCCGTCTATGGACACTGAAGGGAAACAGAAGACAAAACACAGCTGAGTAGCAGAATGATGAAAAAAAAAAAAAAAAAAACTTGAAACAAAAGAAAAACACAAAGTAGCAGTGAAACAAACACACATGAACAGAACCGTCCTCATCCTCTAGGTTACCTTTCAGGATGGTCTGTTGCTGCTTGGCAGAGCAGATGAGTCGGCTGATGCCTTCAATGACCTGGCTTTTTGAGTCTACATCCTTCTCCCTTGGCTTCTTTCCCAGGAAGATGGTGGGAACTGAAGAGAGGTAGAGGGAAATTATAAAAGCACTGTGTGTGTGTGTGTGTGTGTAGATTTATTTATCCGATTAGGACAATGAATATTAATTAACATTCCTGTAAATGCGCCAGTGTTAGCCAGTCAGCTAATTTTCAACTGTAGTCCTAGTTACCTAGCATGCGTGTCTCTATGGTGGGAAGAAACTGGAGGAAACCATGCAAAATCCACACAGATAGGCCCAGAATGACATGGATTCAAACCCAGAACCTTCTTGCTGTGAGGTAGAAGTGCTAAACACTGAGCCACCGTGATGTGTGTGTGTGTGTGTGTGTGTGTGTGTGTGTGATTATGGGCTTGGATGTTGAACATGAAATGAAATCCTCTAACATCTACTATCCTGATCTCACCTTTCTTGTTCTTCTCCTTGGTGACCACGGTCATGGCCATGGTG
Source organism: Percina caprodes (assembly GCA_013375575.1). Classification (NCBI taxonomy): domain Eukaryota; kingdom Metazoa; phylum Chordata; class Actinopteri; order Perciformes; family Percidae; genus Percina; species Percina caprodes. The sequence goes on along the minus strand of JABXJD010000028.1, from coordinate 2,752,442 downwards.
CTGACCTGGGCCTGTGGGTCGCTGCTCCCCCCGCCTGGTAGCCTGCTGACCTGCAGTGAGCGGAAGGCGCTCTTCAGTGTGTTCTTGCAGCCTATGTCACGTCGCTCGCCCTCCCTCCGCTTCTCAGCCAGGGAGGCCAGCCAGTAGTCGACCTGCAGGCCGATGGCGTCCACGCCGTGAGACATACTGGGACTCCTATGGATGGAAAGTGGTTATGAAACCACAGTGGATACTTTAAGCAACAGTTAGAAAGACATTTATTTTTTTTGTCTTAGGTTTCAACAGAACAATTGTAAGAAGGAAATACAAAACAAAGAGGGGACTTTGTCAAGAGAAGCTCTGCTGAGCAGGCAACCTTTTTGTCAGCCTCTGCAGCACTAGATCTGCCACAATTCATTGAAATTTGAAACTTTAAAGTAAAAAAAAAAAAAAAGATGTACGTTCAACACTAAATGTACTCTGCAGAGGGTGAAATAGAAAAATTAGATCAGACACAGCTGCAGTCTGTCTGGCTCTTCAGAGATGGACTGCAGCAGCAGGCCGAGTGTGAATCAACTGAGTCAAACGATGAAAAGATGACTGAAGTATCAAAGAGTCCCTCACTTCTTGGAACTGATTCCCAGTCAGGCTAAACTGGTTGACATAACTGGTGCCAGAGACAGAATATCCAACTCTTTGTTCATAGACCAAACATAGACAGCTACTAGTTATTTCTAAAGTCCCAAATTTATATTCAAAACATACAATATGAAGCATAAACTGTACTTAACTTTACCCAACAGTGTGTAATGCAGTCACACTAAGCACTACCCAGTTCACCTAACATTAACAAATAAATCCAACACCAGTGAAATAAATGATACCTAACATTGTAAAGGTAATTTAAATAGGTGTATATTGTGGTATCAGTGCTTTTAGGAGTTATTTTACCTCCACTGATAAAATAAAGCTTTATTGCAGACACAGGTCCATATTACACATCATACAGTATAAAAAGGAGATTCAAATATACATAATAATTCCATATTCGCCTATAGGTTATACAGGCTATTGCACCAATGTTGTCTTAACCTAGAAGTGTATCAATAACAGCTTTTCAGAGGACTGACTAAGGCTTCAATTATATGGTTCTCTGACTTGTCCAGACGACACATTATGCAAAGAGGGGAAAAAGGAAGAAGATGAGGAAGGGAAGAGCTCACTCTTACCCTTGTACTGTCAGGGCGCTGCCCGTAGAGGGGGAGGAGGGAGGCGTGGCTGCCTCTTTAATCATCCCTGTAGGTGAGCTGTGGGAGGGAGGAGACGTGGATGGTACAGCCAAACTTACCGCCACGCCCTCTTCCGTATCTCCTTGAAAACCACAAAATGAAATGAACATTCTCGCATCATCAACTAATTTAGTTTGGGATGTGTTTTGAAACTATTTCCAAACACTCACCTGTTGGAGAAGGACCAGACTCGATAAGACCAACCTTCACTACCTGGAAAACAAGAAGTCAGCAAAATGTCTAAATGATCAGCAATAACCTACCAATTTGTCTTCTTTCTTTTGCAACCTACTGCAATAGGAGCTCAAATCTTACCCCTATAAAAGGAATAAATTTCTGGTAGGAGTCTTCATCTCGCCTGGAAATGGAGAGGACAGAGAGTATTAGTAAAAGCATACAGTAAATAGTAAATGCTGTGATTTCTGTGGCGTTTCTACTCACGTCCTGTGTTTGCAGGTCAGCATGGCCTCAGCGATAGGCAGCTGGTGTGTGACTGTGGCTCCACTAATGTACTGGGAGATTCTTGCCGCTACATCCAACTGATCTGGAGATGAGAGGGGAGAAGTTTGTGTGTTTGTGTTCAGCATTTATCCCCACGGAGGTTTGCATGTGTTTATCCATACGACGGGTGTTACCTGTCTGTGGTGGCTCAGAGCGGCTGAATACGTCTCTCCACGCCCCGTCCAGAAAGGAGGAGCTGTAGCGATTGTCAAGGGCGCCGAGGTGCTTGGCAACCGGGTGGGAGCCTGATGGAGGAAAAGATGGAGTGAAAGTGAAGGGACGGAAAAGAAAGTGGACGGTATTGGGCAACAACTAAAAACACAAAAAAGTAAACGTGCTTTGAAAATAAAGTGAAGTCAGCTTTATTTTATGAGGTGCAACTGAGACACAGTGACGAGATATAACTTCTCTCTAAATTAAATCAGCAGCAAGTCTGGAAAATAAAAGAGCAGAGGTTTGTCACTGCACAGACACGTCTCCCCAAAATAAGAAAACTTTGCTGCAGCATGACTCTGCAAAAGCTGCTTAATGACCAAGGAAACACACGCAGACTCTCTTACCCAGAGGCACGACCAGGAAGCGCATGTGGTTGAGCCAGTCGGACGTCTTGCTGGCGAGCTGAGTGACAAAGAACTGCAGGATGGCTCCTAGGTAACTCTGGCTGCCCACCGCCGCCACTTTCACCGCTCTGGGCATGGACGAGTTACAGTTACAGCTACAGGGACAGAGGGAGGGAGGGTGAGAGAGAGAGAGAGGGTTGTTAACAGTGCTGTGTTATCAGGAGAATGTATCTGTAACCACTGACACCTAGACATCAATCGTTTCATCTTAAAAAAGTGAAAAACAGTGAGAAATGTCCATCACAATTTCCCAGAGCCCAATGCGACATCATCAAATTGTCCAAAACACCAAAGATATTCAGTTCCAGGTTTTGTGGTTCCGATGATGAAAAACGCACATCTGTATGAAACCAAAAAACATGGAGCCTCTACCATTAATGTATTCTTCTCAGATTGAATGTGAATATATACAATGATCCATTTTTGATGTTCACTGTTATTTACCAGTTTGTATCTTAACCACCATTGCTTTGTTGTTCTTTATCCCTATTTTCCCTTATATACTTTTGGCAAAGTCCAATAAAGTAAACTCAAACTCAATATTGTGTGTGTGTGTGTGAGTGAAAAGAGAGAGAGAGAGAGAGAGAGAGACAGAGGGAAGGAAAGGGAGACAAAATAGGGTGAGGAGGAGAAAAAGGGAGCGATAAGAGAGGTTTTAAAAGTATTGTTTTGGCATAAAAAGAAATAAGTTATAGATGTGGAGTCATGAGGGCAAAGATGAGGAGGAGGGAGAGATGTGGGGGACGAAGGAGAAGAAGAGAAAAAAAAGGTCAAACAGAGAAGCAGAGGATGGAAAACAGAAAAATAAGGCTTAGAGCAGGAAATAAGACAAAGAAGATGAGTCATCCTGCAAACCATCTGTGTGTGTTTCTGCGTGTGTGTGTGTGAATGTTCACTCACAATTTCTGGATGCGAGTGAGCACAGCTGACAGCACCGCCTGGATTTCAGCCGACGAACAGGTGCAGACCACCGGATGCCTCTGTACCTGGAGCTGCTCTGCAACATACTGCAATGCACATGAACGGTTTAGATGCATGATGAAGAACAACCACCAGATATTGTTTGTGAAATGTTTTACACACACTTACCTGACCCTGCCAGTCAGCGCCGTTGACCAAGATCAGGCTCTCTGGGAGCGCAGAGTCCGATAAAAGAATATGGTTCAGCTGGTCGTACACTGCCTTCCTCAGGAGCTACACACACACACACACACACACACATAAACCCCCTCTTCAGATGACTCAGCAGCACATGCTCCAGGCATGTCGTAGATTATCAGGATGCATTTGTGTTCTTTATTTTAAAAAAGGCAAGAAGGGAGCGAGTAGAGGAGGACACAGAGCAAAGGCATGTTGGCGCAACATGATGACTTATGTCCAAGGTTAGAATGATGCTGTAGCTAATGTTAAGATCCTGGAAAGGATGCTAACTTACCGGCGTGCTGTGTCCCAGCTCCGGGGACCTCTCCGAGTCTGAGCTGTTAGTTCGTTCACTCAAGGGTTTGGACAGCTGTCTCTCCTTCATGGGAGTGCTAATGCGCTTTTGTCTGGGCGTATGGCCCCCGTCCAACCTGGGGGGGGTGGGAGATTAAAAAAAACAGGCTGAAATTTCTTTAAATGCAGGCAGCTCCCCTTCTAAAAAAGTCCAGTCTGCTCTGAGTGGTCAGTGTTTCTGGGACCTTTAACGTATGTCTTTTATTCTAGGCCTCACCAGACAAAGAAAGAATGACTCAGTGAGTGATCTCAGTAAGTAACAGTAAAGCCAAAAATATTAAGTTTGCTCAAAATATTTAGCCATACGTGAATAACACATATATACATAAGTTTTCTTTTTGTAGTATGGGATGGTTTGTTACCTTGGTGATGGCATGGCCTGGGTTTCACTTTTGCTGCTCTTCAGAGGTGTACGGGGTTTCTCTGCCACTGACACCATGATGCAGGGACCCACCTCAGCAAACAGCTCCTGATCTGTTAGCTCCTACACACACACACACACACACACACACACACACACACACACACACACACACACACACACACACACACACACACACACACACACACACACACACACACACACACACACACACACACACACACACACACACACACACACACACACACACACACACACACACACACAGTGTCAGAAAAAGCAGATACTGGCAATCCTAAAGCCATCTTTTAGAGACACTTCATCACTTTGCACCCCATTCTTCTGTAATCTCTGTCTCTCTCAATCTATCTCACTTACTGCACAGATGCAACACTCTCTACTTTTCTCTCACACACACACACGCACGCACGCACGCACGCACGCACGCACGCACGCACGCCCGCCCAGCAAGTCTTACCAGTGTGTCGGTCTCAGACAGGGCCTCCTCCAGGTTGCGGCTGCGAGAATGTTTCATCTTCTCTAAAGCAGGCTGCTCTCCCTGCTGGTAAGACAAAGGATCAACAGTCAGTCTACATGCCTAATGACACTCAACATTTAGTTTATAAAACTTTAACAACAGAATTTATTATATATAAAACATCCTAACCAGCAAATAACAGCAAAATATATTAGTTTTCTCCACTGCCTTACAATAATATCTAATAAATGGGATTTTAAACTATTGACTGAAATGAAAGCAGAGGTTTTACACTAAAAACATATTTTAAGGAAGTGTGCAGACACTAGTCACAACACTAAAAGGCTTACTTCAGTATTATAATAAAAGAGGGAACTGCAGCTGTTTGAATGTAGCCAAGACATCCAAGGAAATCCATTCAGCACGGCAAGAGTCAAAACACTTTTTATTGAGCAGATGGCAACTGTCAAAGACGCTATTGGATTTCTGCTCCATTAAGGGAACATTTCTGAAATGTTCTATATGCACACTGTCTCGCTGCATGCCGATTTTCATTGGCTTCACATTTGGGACGTTTATCTTGTCAATGCAGAGCCGCATGTTGTTTTCAAGCTTATGCTGCTTCAATTTGTGGAGCATTGTTGCACTGTTTTATGTTACTGTATGCTATTGAGTGCCACATGTAAACTGTGAATGTGCAGTAGGCCTGCACGATTAATCGTTATAAATCGCGATCTCAATTCACCTTGTTCACGATTACATTTTTAAATGACCTCGATTTTTTTTTTTTTTAAATTACTTCTTTTATTTTTTAAAGGAAAAGTAAAATTAAATAAGAATTAAGAATTAAAATAAGATTTTTTTTTTTAAATGAGTTTTTTTTAATGACTTCAATTCTTTTTTAATTTTACGAGCCAACTGCATCACAAACGCTACTACTTTCTTCTGTGAGTTTTAAACAGACTCTATAAAAGGTTTTAAAGTGCTCCAAGCTCTGCAATGCTCTCACTTCTCTTCATTAAAGCCTCTATGTCTACAGGATTGTGCTGATGCTCAATGTGCAAGGTGCCAAAAGAAATATCTATGTTTATTACTGCCAATTTGTTTTGTTTTGTCATGGTTCATGTGTGCAATAAACATTACACTTTGTAAGAAAAAAATTGTGGCAGAGAATTGTGATAACAATTCTAAGCTAAAAAAAACGTGATTCATATTTTTCCCTGAATCGTGCAGGCCTAGTGTGAACCACTTTTTGAAATTAGTAATTATGTTAAAACTATGTGAATAAAGTCTATTGTCTACTTATTTTAACATTCAAATGACTTCTAAACCACGGGGTAAGGCATGACATTACAGCAACAACTGCCTTGATGCTTAAAAGGTACACTACATTTAGTGAAAGAAAACCAATACCAAGAAATGCAATCCAAAATCTCAGATCAAAACAAAATTAATTGGAGGCAAAAAGAGAAAAAGCTTTGAGAGTTTATACTCAATAATAAACTCAATAATCTAAAACACCTTTTTGGTTTATAATCACTTAATATAATTTACTTGTGACCACTTTTTTATTAGAATTTTTTAATGAAATCTGTATTGGCGCAACACCATTGGTACAAGTTTAAAGTCTGTACAAATCAGTTTAACATTCCCATCAATCCACCCACACCCCCAAATGCCCAATAACTCACCCCATGAGTACACAAATAGTCAAGAAATAGAAGACAAAAAAGAAGCATACACATGTATGCAAGTATAGCAATATTAAAAAGCTAAAAAAAAAATGTCATAATAAAATTAATAAGAAGAATAAGAATAAGAGCAAGAATTAAGCAATGATCTAGGTCAGGCAGAAGATATATTCCACGGTTGTTGTAGAGTTAAAACACACACATGCGCGCACGCACGCACGCACGCACGCGCACACACACACACACACACACACACACACACACACACACACTTCTGATTGCTTAATTTAACAATACTTTTAAAAAGGCCTTTGGGTGTCACAAGGTAAATCGGCTCTATGTAGTCATAGGTGTGTTATGTCTTTTGTACACAGTTTAAATGAGGACTTGTCTGTAGTCAGCTGCCTTTGGGCACATTAAAGATTTACTGCACTCGGCTCCCAGTGAGACGGGGGGAAAAAAACAAACATTTCAGGTTTTCTTAAGTGTCATATGAACGCCCCACAGCTCACATAAGTGAAATTACTGCTGATGCTGCAGCTGCTGCTTCCTCCTCTTGGGTATAAGTTACTCACCGGGCTGAAAGTGTCTCGACCCATACTGCATTTGCTGTTCAGGCTGCCGATCTCCGTCTGGGAGCTGGACTGAGACATGCCCTCAAAGAAGGGCCTGAACACACACAGACACAAACATTAGAAAACAGATCTTTTGTTGTTTTGTCATTTTGACCTGTCATTGTAGGAAAAGCACATAATACTTAAGTGAACTGTGGCATTGTATTATTAGGATAACATTTATTTATATTGCTCTTTTGCTTTTTTAGGTTTCATAACACTACATTACCATCAAATAGGGCTATTTTGAGTGCTTTGTTATATTTTGAGGAAAAATTGAGGGTGAGATCACAGGAAAGGACTAAAAATAAGTTTGAAGAGCCATTTAAATATGGTTTATCCGCTACTCTTTGACTTTGTTATTGACCTCTTAATAACAAGCCTTTCCGGGGGTCGTAAAAAAAAAAAAGTTTATAGATTTTTGACACATTTAGTTACTCTGACTGAATAAAAATGATGAGGATCACAGGAACCTCCAGCTGTGAGTTACTATAATTTAACTTAAGGAAACTGAAAACTTCTTAAATCTATGCTTGAAAGAAATCATTGGGAATTGGGTTTATTATTATTATTATTATTATTATGTTTGATTATTTTTAAGTTTAGGTCTAGGTCAGCTGACCGAATTCTGGTTCACTGAAACATCAAATAAACTAATATTTTTCTGCAGTGAGCAGTTATCACCAACAGAGGGAGCTCTGAATTGTCAATGTATAACAGTGAGTTCCATCGGTGGTTGGATTGTCGAGCATGCAGCACCAAAGCACCTGTAAGTAAAGTGGTAGATATGTCCAGGTAGGCGACTATGTTGTGTACTGTAGGTGTGTGATTTGTCATATTACACCTGTGCCATTACCTTAGCTTAGGTTTGGGTGTGCTGAGGATGCTGTCGGTCTCCTCCATCTCCGGCCCGCTGTCGCTGGGGTTGTACATCTCCAGACTGTCGTAGAGCTCGTCCAGGTCCTCCTCCACCTCCTGGATCTGCTCCCTCGACACATGCTCCAGGCCAAAACCAACCTAGACGAGACGCAGAGGAGACAAGTAAACAACCTGACACAGAGTAAAAACTGGTCCTGCAGCTTTGATCAGTTCTGTTCACACATATAGACACCATTAAAAAGTATCAACCTGCACCCCTGAGCAGTAGGGCTGAGTATCGTTCTAAAACCTTAGGTAACTGGTACTGGTACCGATACCAATACCGTGACTTCGATATGGGTTCCTGAACGATCAATACCAAGTCGTAAAATCAATTTTAATAAAAAGGAATTACAACGTTATGGATGCACAACAAAATGTTTTGTTTGTAACTTTGGACAGCCAAACAGCAGGATTATTAGTTCTTCGTAGAAGCATGCTGCATGCTTATTGGCTCACTGATGCATGAATGAATGAATGAATGATGAGGCATTTTTCAATACTAAGGCAATTTGGTTGGTGCGTAAAAAGTATAGAATTCAGTACCCAGCCCTACTGAGCAGTAATAGGTTGATTCTAGTCTGTATCCTCGACGTTCCACTACCGGGATTGCTCCGGTGCAGGAAATTCCGCCGGATGTTCCGTTACCTTCCGCTTTCTTTGTGTTAGTATTCTAAAATCCGGTGGATTTATGAGGACTATGGTTGACTGCTCCTCAGATCTCTGCAGGGTAAATCCAGACAGCTAGATAGACTATCTGTCCAATCTGAGTTTTCTTTCGCACGACAAATACAACTTTTGAATGTACACATTCCACCTTACCGAGGCTGTTTTGCAGCAGCTTGATTGGTTTAAAGAAATGCCAATAAACCAGAGCACGTTTTTCTCCCATCCTGGAATGCTGTGTGGACAAGCCAGACCCTCCTCTGCAGTGCTGTGAGGGGGGTCTGGCAATGCGAGACTATGTTGATTCCAACAGTAATACTAATCACAGCCAGTTTTTCATGTTGACATCAACATGTACCCACAAGGCTCTGCAAGTCTGAGATCTCAGAGGCTGTAAAAAGTAAACGAAGCGAGGTGTTTACATCACACAGTGACCTGTTCAACATCAGCCCAGCCAGGATTCTCATAAAGTACAACACACAGTAGCAACACTAAGAATGCACCAATCCTACTCTTAGTTTCATTTAAAACCTGTTTTACCTTAAACGGATTAATCGTAAAGGCACAAGCTCATGTACATGTAAGAAACATCAATACATAGTACGTTTTTATATAAGTTTTCATATAGAAACGTTACATTTTGGAAAGGGAGGATAAGTTTGTTCGTTGACCTGGTATACAACAGGTTTGAAACCAGATAAAAGGAATGAAAGATGTGACAGGAGAGGTCGAGAAACTACAGGCAGCACAAAGATATACTGAACTAATTATATGCAACATGATTCAACAAAAATGCATGGAAAATAAATGACAATGAGAAACGTTAACAAACGTAAAATGATGATTAAAAACATATTTATATGCAAAATTAAGGTTGAGACAAACACAAACACTTCAGAAACACATGTGCACATAAACACATTTCTGTTCTATTTTTATGGACAATGTTTTGTGTCTCAGCTGAATCTCAGTTGTTCTACCACATCACTCCCACATACCTTGCCGTGTCTTCAAAGCCAAAACTGAAATACATTTTGACTTGTCGCAAATACACCCTCTGATCCTCGCGTGTGAAGTGGAAATATGTGATATCAGAAGGAAAATGGCGAAGCACCTACCTCATCGGTGACTTTAAACCTTTTCAGCAAGGCGACAAACTTCTGCTTGATGTTGGGTTGCTGTGGAGAAAGAAAGAGGACAACATGAAACGCTCAGGAGATAGATGTTCATATTACTGTGTCGCTGTGTGTGTGTGTGGGTGTGTGTGTGTGTGTGTGTGTGTGTGTGTGTGTGTGTGTGTGTGTGTGTGTGTGTGTGTGTGTGTGTGTGTGTGTGTGTGTGTGTGGGTGTGTGTGTGGCATGGAAAGAGATGACAAGAGCTTTTCACGCTTGATGACTCAAAAAAGCAGTAGTTAATGGATACAACACCGGGCCATATGACATATCTTGTGTTATTAAACTAGAATATGTAAGAGCGTGCATGTTTATTGAAGTTGTGAGGTCGACACCTAACACGGGTTGGTTATGTATTGAAAAAGCTGAGTTATTTAAAAAAAATAGGTACAGTGCTAGTTAAAATTTATTAGTAGTAACTGAGCAACTTAGTGTTGAAAGGGTTTTAAATAAAGACTGGAAAACATGACCGCTAGCTAGACAGTATTATTCTTTAAAAAGGCAGTGGATCTACACTGCATGAATTTATTTTTTGCACACATTTTTCCAACATTGACCTTTTAAGTTGTAATGGCAATGGCAGCAGTTACAGAGCAACATTATCAATCATTTGCAGTTGTGTTTTAGTTATTTTTTTCTCTGAAGGAAATATCGGGCTCTTTAGCTTCTAAATGCTCCACTATGTTCACCAGGTAGTCGCTAACTGTGGCCTTCTACTGTTTGGTGCTCAGCAGGAAGTGCACGGGAGGTTTTAATACAACCAAAAATGACTATGAGAGTACTGAGAGTAAACCAAAACAATAAAGTTGCAGGTCAAACAGCTAAACAGTAAAGCAACAGTTCTTATAGTGTGTGTGTGTGTGTGTGTGTGTGTGTGTGTGTGTGTGTGTGTGTGTGTGTTGTCCACATGCGGTGATGTTGGAGAACAGCAGTGACAATCTAACCAAGACATGCGCGCACACACGCACGTGCACACACACCTGTCAAATTGCAATTCCTTTCTAATTTTCAGGATTGGCGTAAATCTGGGTTTTTGCTGAGTGTGTGTGTGTTGTGTGTGTGTGTGTGTGTGTGTGTGTGTGTGTGTGTGTGTGTGTGTGTGTGTGTGTGTGTGTGTGTGTCCATGCAGTTAATGTTATTGCGGGAGCTTGTTGTGTCTCAATGTTTTCCTCCCGGAAAATTGGCCCGAATTACATATTTCGGAAGTAAGAGGGAGAAAATGGATTTACAGAAAAATAACAATAGAGGAAAGGAGGGAGGGAGGGAGGGAGGGAGGGAGGGAAAAGAAAGGAGCAGATGAGGAGGAGAGGTTGAATGAGGTGAGGAAAGAGGCAGGCAAGGGGGAAGGTTGGATTGTCTGGTCGAATCAAATTTATTTGAAAGGGCTTTTTCACAAAGCAGGTTTGCGGCAAATTGCTTTTTTTTTTTTTAGACAAAACAAGCAGGTACAGATAGAAAACAGAGCAATGGAGGGAAGATGGGTGAGGTCAGGGAGGTGTTTTTCTTACTCTGGTGATGGCAGCATTGGAAGGGAGCTTGCGCCTCGGCTTCTTCTTTCTCACCTCGTCTTCTTCGTCATATAGGTACTGAGAGACGGAAGAGGGAAAAAGTGGGGAGAGGAGGGAGAGGAAAAATGGCAGTTGGCAGAAGAAGAGATTAACTGAGTAATTAACTTGGGTTTTAAAGGAAAAGGCTGGTGAATGTTTTTTTCTGTCAACAAATCCCATTAAAACACCAAAAACAATACATTGATCCCACAAACAACTTAAGCCTGTGAACTTCTATAGTTGCACTTGGCGACTGTGTGCTATGTAATCCATTCCACAAACGCTGTCCGGGTGCTGCAGATAAGCACTAGTGCAAATGTAGTACGTCAATCCTCAGTTTAAAAATAGACCCAATGCACTATTTATTCTTCTTTGGGTAATGTTTGATAAAAACCTTTGACTGGCCCCCTTGTCTTCATCCTCCCCCTTGGTCAGATACTCCGCCACTTCAATCTGGACTTCCATTGTTACGCCGATGGCACCCAGATCTACCTCAGTACCAAATCTTCCCCTCTCACATCAACTCTTGTCTGCTAGCTATTAAAAACAACTTCCTCAAACTCATAAATCAGAATTCCTCCTCATAGGCTCCAAATCCATACTCCGCAAAATCAATCAACCCCACTCTCACCATCAACGGCACCATTGTCTCCCCATCTCCCTAACCTTGGCGTGATCTTTGATTCCATCCTCTTCCTTGAGCCCCACAACCACCATGTAATTAAAACCTCCTTCTTTCACATTCACTTACACATCACCCCCTCAGGTCTCAGATCTCAGTAATTAACTCGGTGGCTATAACATTATTGTGGCCAGAACTACAAAAGACAAAGATCCATCTTAAATAGCAGCTGAGACCAATTTGCTCTTTTTGCCTTTATTCTTCTGTGTCTCACTGTTCTGGAGGACCCTACTCCCCACATCACAGAACAAACTTCTTTACACTTTTCCAAACACACCTGTCCATGAATGGGGTCGTCGCTGCCCTCCTGTTCTGACGAATAGCTCTCTTCCTCTTCTTCGGAGTAGTTGTCGATGTCCGGGGAGCGATCTGGAGAGACAGAGGACATGTGAGGAGGAGAGAGGAGAGACACCGATAGAGAGCGAGAGACACATGTGGTAAGATGATTTGCTCACCAGACATCTTTGCTTTGGGTCCTTCGTGGTCAATGGGCTGGCTGGATAGTGAGTAGACTCTGATCTCAGCAACGGGCACCGAAGCGTCCTTCAGCTGGCTGTGGAGCCCCAGGACCTGGGCCCCCTCACTGGGGTGCTGCATCACCTGGACATAAAAAAAACAGCCAATGTTGGATTGAGTGGCATTAAATCTGTGCTACTTCCAGTAGTGGATCCTAAGTAAAAGTACCAATACCGCAATGTAAAAATACAAGTAAAAAGGTCTGCATTGAAAATGTTACTTAAGTAAAAGTATGTAAGTATCATCAGAAAAATGTACTTTAAGTATTACAAGTAAAAGTACTCAATGCAGAAAAATCCTCACATTTTAGAAACTGGAAACGATCAAAACAGTTGGTCTAATCATTTCAGCTACACTTGTAGGCTGTTATATTGTTGGGAAGTTTAATTTGTAATAGAGCATCATATTTCATAAACTACTTTTGTTTTCTGTGCAAAAATCTTAATTTGTAAAGTAACTAGTAACTAAAGCTGTCGGATTAACGTAGCGGAGTAGAAGTAAAAAGTGGCTTGAAAAGAAAAGACTAAAGTAATGTACAAATTTCCTCAAATTTGTACTTGAGTACAGTACTTGAGTAAATGTACTTAGTTACAATCCACCACTGGCTACGTCCTACAACTTTTAACAAAAGTCATGATGATGCCATGTGCTTCCCATGATGCTTTTAAACATTTAAAAATAGCAAATTGGAGGCAGGACAACAAAAATATGATGTAATTTATTTAATTATTTCACTGAGTCAGTCAAAATTTAGCCATTAAAGAAGGATTTTTTTTTTTTTAAATATCATTTAGATTTAATATCATGACAGCAAGAAAATAATAGATTGTAACTAGTCTCATACAACAATAGAATATTTCACCTCCACTTGAGAACATATTCAAAGTATTTGATGTCATTGATGGACATTAATTTCCAAGTATCTATCTATAATTCTGAATTAGCTCAATGTGGTTTAAATTAACTACTGATTTTAAATGGATTACAATCATTGGACAATTGCACAATTATTGAAAGTAAAGAAGATTTCAATCATGGTTCTTCTCATACACACCGCAGGGACATGACTTAAACGCCATTAAAGGAAGAGAGGGAGGGGATGAGACGGAAAGATGAAAGAAAGGCTGTGTAGACAAAGAGAAATACAGAGAGACAGGTTAGACAGTGAGAGAAGAAATAGGACAGACATGAAGCAGATGTTGAGAAGAGATTCATAAAGGAACAAGAAGAAAAATGGAGGATGAAGAAGATAAACAGAAATAGCAGTCAGGGATTAACAAAACCAGAAGCTGTCACCGGCCACGACACAGAAAACATGAACATGTGAAGCATACATTTCTCTGTGCTGCTGCAGCAGCGAACCGCAGCATTGCGTCTCCTGTGTGAGTGTTTGTGCATCTAACTGAGTGACATCCAGCCTCTCTCAGCAGTGTGGTCATACTCGGAGAGTTAATGAAGTCTGAGCAGCTTGTTATGGAGACAGCCTGAGACACACATTAAAGAGAGACATTTCTGCTGTACATGCGTTCGCTTGGCTGAGGTTCAGCTAAACTGCTTCAGATGCTATGAATGCTGCTGGTTGCTCTCCAAAGCTTCCCGCAGCAACTCATTTCAAGCATTTCCCAGTCACAAAGACAATTATGCAAATCTGACAAGGCAAAAATTGGATGCAAAATACATATTTAATGAGAAACACTGATGTAATCGCCAATTTTCCCCATGAAGAGCCTACATCCACTGATTGTTTATCTTTTGAAACTCTGTCACTGCTTTTTAAAATCCATTAAAAAGAGCCAACAGAGTTAAACTATTGCAATGGCTAATGTGGTGAATTATGCAGTCATTTTTTCTTCTAAAAACATACTTTTTTGGCATTATGTGCAAAATCAGAGGCAGGGCGAGCTGAAGTTGTGCAAATGCTAGTGAAATGGACAAACCTCAATGATTCTGTGATTTTACATAATTAAGTCATGTTAGGAAAAATGTAGTAAAAGTGTTAAATAATGGCTGTAAGCTGTTTTTTTTATGTATTTCTTAAGAAAAAAGGTGCAGCAAAATTGTCTGGCTACTAAAGACCTTTATGAGTATTGTTTGATTGATTGCAAAAAAAACTGCAGTAACAAAACTGTTATTCCTAAAAAGTCTCCGTAAAATTAAAGATGATTTCTCAGCATCATAAAAGCACATGCACGATGAATGAAAAAAACATTTTAGACCCTGTCATTTTTTATGTAATATCCCTCACCTTTACTTCTTGTAAAATAATGTTTCTTTAGTGGTGACATCATGGCGCACATAAAAATAACAACCAGTAATAACATTAGCTTGTTTAACAACCTTCCTTCACCAGTGACTTAATGTGAAACATCAAATGTTTCAAAGTGACACAATTATGTGCAGAGTTTTGATGTTTCATACACTTAAACAAATCAAGAAACAAAATCGGCAGATTAACGGATAATGAAAATAATCAGCAACTCTACCCATAACGCAGATATATAAATCCAGCTATATTTCAGTGTGTTGCAGATAAACACGATGATTATTTTAAAGCAAAAGACTGAAGATAATTGTGGGAAATGAGGGCCAAGTCAATGTGCAACTGTTCTGATTTGTGGCTGTGCTTTTCCAATGTCTTCTTTGTGAAGCATTCCTGGCTAAACAGTTCATCGTCACAATACTTGCTGGCTGAGTGGAAACTACATGTCGTATACAAGACGCGCCATCAAAATGACATTTCTTTGCAACTTCTGAGTGTGTCCCCTATAGCATACCATTTTCCCGACAGACACAGAGCTCTGGGCAGCGTTACTTACTACTCTTACTGGGCCTGTGAAGAAAATGATTTTGAACCCATCATGCGTATGAGTCTGTATTTGTGTCCTTTGCCCTCTGCAAAGCACAACCTGTCTGCTGAAAGAGCTTCTTGAATAAAATTTGATTTCATTTTACATGCAGAGGCAGTCTCAGATGGCCAGCAGGCCAAATACTTGGAGCAGCACACTATTTTGGATTTAAAAAAATGTCTTCATTAAGCTTGTATTTTTGTGCTTTTCTGTCTATTTTGTGGTGGGAGCAGTTTATTCAAGGTTTTTTATAATGTAAATAATTCTGACTTCACTATGAAAGAAACTGGACATCCATAAATCCCAAGGGACATCCACATGTGCACACACAACAGACAGACACACACCAGAACTCACAACCCTTTTATAAAAAGGTTTCATAATGTGAAAGACGGAAAGTTGCAAAAAGCTTTTGGCAGAAGAGGCACACATTTAATTGGGAGTTTGATTTATGGCGACATTTATGGCAGCCGAGAAGAGAACGCCAGGCCAGTGATCGAACTCAGAGTTTTATTTTAAGGTGCACTCGCCTGAACTGGGTTTGAATGAAGGTTAGCACTAAAAACGCTTTGAGTTAACCGCTGTGAATAAAAGTAGAGGAGGAATAGATCTGCATGACCAACTTTTATATTCTATTGATATCAGGTTTCGAAAGCACTTTGTGAGGACACTTAGTGAAACAAAGTTGAACCAAGATTGGACTGAAGCAGAAGGCAGAGGCTGCATGTTTAAGGAAATGAGCCTGTGACCGGTAGTTTGTTGGGTCGACAGCTCAGATCAGCTGGGACGTTTGTGTGGCTGAAGAGGACGAGACTCCGCTGACTCAACAACTCGCAGCTTGACCTCAATCTGCTGCTGTGGAGGTGCTGAAAATACACAAAGATGTACCGAGCGGTTGTAAAGAGGAGCCTTTCCTCCATCTATCCTGCAACGGTGTGCAAATTAACTGCTTTTTGGTTCAGGAGCAGATTACTTAAAACCATTTTTAAACTGATTTTTTGCCCCTCTGAATACAAACTCTCTCCTTAAATCAATCCTCCTAAAACAAGAAGTCAAATTTAGAGCTCAACTGTTTTGAAAATCAATTAAGTATACAAACTATTTAAACGTTCTCTCGTTTCAAGCAGGGTGGGGATGGGATGGGGGGGGCATGACTAAGGGCATGTTGCTTTGAGGTGACAGGTGGGTGCCGTCCACTTTAAGCATCATTTTGTCTCTTCAGTAACCTATTGCTGGCCTCACAGACTACGTCCATATTGTATACAGTCTATGCTTTTAGAACAACTGTGTCTTTTGTCTGATAGGAAAAACTAAATTTGCTGTCAAAATGCTACTAGTTCATTTTTCTTTTTTTATGTGAGGATGTGGGATACTAGCAAAAAAATAAATGAAAAAAGTAAAATTAAAAACACATTACATCATTCTGCAGGGCACTGAACAGTGTGATGGATTTTCTTTTAAACCTCCATGTTGCATTTCAGTGTTACACAAGAGTTGAATTAATGTTGTCATACCTCGGCCATGTTGATGAGTCCCAGGGCCAGGGTCTTGTAGCCCAAGATGGTCCGGTTCTTGTATCGCTTCCGTCGCTGTAACATGATCTGAAGCTTGTTCGCGTCCCGCTTTAGGAAGTGTGGGTACTGCAGGTACAAATACACATAAATGCACACATGAACAAACAAAGCTGATAGGTGTGTGACTTGCTGAACGAGATCAGATGCAGACTGATGAAGCGATGACATTTTTTTCCCAGGTCATGACAATTAGGCCGATTGTTGAATAAGGCATTCACACCCGCTAACCTGTCTCCGTCGTCCTGAAGTGTGGAACCACTTAGTCACATCCTTACTATGACATAACCCATCATTAAGGATCTCACTGGCTGCACTATAAATGGAACAAAACAGACTTCTGTAACAATGTTTAAAGCCTTGAAATCTCCGCTGCTCAGTTTTAATAGGCTCCCTCTCTGCAGTGCTGCTGCTGTAGAAAGTTAAATGTATAATGTCTGGCTCACTCTCATTGCTGAGATCCAGAGAGAGAAACTCCCTGACCTTTTAGCAGCATTTAGAAACATGGAAATTGAAAAGGATGATTTAGAGCAGAAGAAACCCTGCTGGGTATTACATTGACCGTGCTAGGCCTGAATGCACAGGGGAAGTTAATGTAAAACGCTGTTTAAGTGTTGATGCGTGCACAGTTCTTATACTTAATACATGAAGCAACAAAGAAAACAGCTGGTCAAGACAAAAGTCAACATTTTACAAAGCTTCAACAATCAGCCTCTGCTCTACTTTGTGGTTAGTGCTAATCAGCAAATGCTAACATGTTAAGAAGATGATGAACATTGTAAATATTATACCTGCATGTTAGCATTGTCATTGTGAGCATGTTAGCATACCAGAAACACAGCGGACAGGTGAAGGCTAACCAATCACTCAACTAACCACAGGCGGGTCATGCCTTCACCCATCCCTCTGGACAATCTATTCAAGCATCAACCTAAGTACAGCCTCACAGCGCTGCTTGAAAGTTGAATGTAGCCTATATAAAAAAGTATGTCAACAAGTTCGAAGATCCAAATGGTTAGTTTTTAGTAAGTAAATGGTGGGTTAAAGCACTACCCGAGAAGAGAGGAACTTCCGGAAGGACAAGGAAGTTTGTTTGTGAAAAACAAGGCTTGATTTAAGAATGTAATACTTATTTGCTGAAAAGAGTGGTGATTAAGTTCTTTCAGTGTGACTATCTATTTTTTAATCACCCATTCTATTCACAGAGAATCATTGCACACCAAATATGATCTTCTGCAAAAAGGCAGGTAGCTTAGCTTGACATCAAAAGTTAACGGACAAATCGGGCATAAATAACATGTGTACCGAGTCGACCGTTCTCTGGGATATGTTTTCATGCTGATCGAATAAGACCAGTTTTATCGCAAACCGCTAATTAGGTTATAATGCTAGTTGTCGGGCACCAGTAAAGTAAAAAGAAATCGTCATTTAAATACCACTAACTAGGCTCAAAATAGCATCACACGTTCATGGTAGCATTATGAGGGTCCCTACATGTATACTGAAGTGTACAGACAGTTTATTAAAAAGATAGTTTATAAAGACAGTATCGTTCACGTATACAGGTGGGCGCCATCTTTGGAAAACAGTCACGACCAGTCAAACGACAAACGCCGTGTAACCAGTAACATAGCTTAAGCATGGCGTTTGTCAATTGACGACTATCGTTATAAGCTAATTAGCGTAATAATTATAATAATAATAATAAGTTATTAACCCATAGGTTCATTTTGCACAGTTTTTTTCCTTTAAGCAATTTTCTTTGTTGATGTAGATTAAGTTATTCATAAGATATTACACTTTTTCTTTTGTCAATAAAAGATTGCAAGAACAAAGTGTGTGTTTGCTTTGATGGACAGGTACCTGTCCCCACTAAACCTTTGTTTTTACCTGCAGGGAAAAGGTGAGCTGCAGGTCGGTCTCTGTCAGTCCCGCTGAGGACAGCAGGATCTCGTTGGAGCGCAGGATCCGCTTAGAACCCTGAGTAGGCGACAGAAGGAGGAGACACAGAAAGAAAAAACAAAAGAGACAGTGGTATGAGAGCAGGGAAAAATGGAAAGATTACCGTTAGCAGCATGCCAGCTTAACTCTAGCAGAGTCAAAACAATGAATTATCATCAAGCACATGCAGAGAAGAGAGGTGTGGGAGGAAAAGGAGGTTGACAAAGAGGGAGGTAAAGAAGAGGAAATTGGCTGAAAGGAGGGAACACAGAGAGAATACTGAATAAGTGGCAGCAGCAGCATGGAAAAAATAATTAAAAGTGGATTATGTGCAAGAAACAGCAGATAAGTGAATGGTTAACTTAGAAAACAAGATGGAGATGGTGACGAGT
Source organism: Percina caprodes (assembly GCA_013375575.1). NCBI lineage: Eukaryota > Metazoa > Chordata > Actinopteri > Perciformes > Percidae > Percina > Percina caprodes. The sequence continues at coordinate 2,733,142 of JABXJD010000028.1, read as the reverse complement.
GAAAATAAGCCAAGGAGCAGAAACTGAGAATGGAGCCACAGCAATAAAGGAGAATCTATTTTTTCTGTAATTGTACTCTGTGTCAAAAAATACAAGAACATTGTTATTATTCTTTAATTATGGACAAGAAGGAGATGACATAGAGCACACAAAAGTGCAACAGTGCAAGAAAGGTGCGAAATTAAAGGAATACACTAGATAACACTGATAAACTCTTCAGTTCTCATCCTGATTTTATGTTGTGGAATGACAGCAGGCCAAATCTGACAGTATCCAATATATTCTTAAGTTATTCATAATAACCTTTACCAACTTAGCTGCCTCTGCTGTCATAAAGATGTCAACTGGTTAGAAATTATACTGGACTGTTTATACCCAGAAGCTCCCCCCAAGCATTATAACTGATTGCACAACTGTGTAGGAGTTGCAGAAGTATTTTTGCTGTAAACAAAGGAGAGGAAGTGTGTTCAGATCCAAACAGCTGACTTGACAAAACAACAAACGACTCCTACAGAAAGATAAAAAACAAAACGAAAAAAAACAAAACCTTAGTCTGTGGGTAATTTCAACATCAACTGGCCTGGCTCACTTAAAGAAAGGAAAATTATTTAAATCCTAAAACACAATTTTGATGATTAAAGCTAAATTGTAAGCGGAAAATCTCCGATGGTGCTTTATTTATTTCTAGGAAAGTTTAATCAGACGTTACAAACATTAACATTGACTAAATTATTTCATACTTATTCTGCCGTTTTTGGGTTGCCTTTAATATTTAACTCCGTTGCTGCAATGATGATACTTTTACTACCGTTTCTAGCTTCACTGCGATTTCGATGTGTAAATTGAATGTGTTGTTGATGTACTGTAAGCTACTTTCTATTTCATAGCAACATTTGACATTATATTGGATTATATTTCCAATTATATTTTAAAGAGACCAAATCCATTTTAGCACTTAAGGTTTTATGGTTACCACGCCGAACCCCCCCCTTGCTGCTGCTTTCATTGTCCGACTGAAGATATCTCGTACCTGCAGTTTGACGGCGATGACCACGGAGGTGAGGTCTTTATCTAGCTCCTTTAGCATGATCAGCTTCTTCAGAGTCAGGTTGAACAGCCTGTAGACAAAACAGAAGCACACTTGGATTAGCAGACATAATGGGGCTTCACCCAATGTTCAAGCAACATCATCAACAAGTCCAGTGGTCCATTCTTTTCCGACAAAGCTAAACTATCAGGATTGGCCAATAAGTGGATAGTTAACAAGCTGCTGGCCAAAGCAACTTCTTTACAATCATTAGAACTCGACACCTGTTCAGATGTCTATTTCCATACTTATACATTTCCCTGTGATGAACATTTGATCTGCAAAATGGATGAGAAGCTGTCAAAAGGTGTAACATGTTTAAACCAATCAGAGTGTCATCTGCCATTCCCTTTAACAGCCAGGAGTGTTTGTCAATTGGCACATTGCTATTATGATGGCGGATTTGCACTGTAATATTTGTATTTTTAATCTTTTGCATGTTTGCGTGCTGCTGCGCTTCCCTGTGTGTGTAACACTTTGCAGCATTAACAATGAAAAATGCTACGTTATTGACTTTAGACCAGGTTTTTGATTGTCAAAGGAGCAATCACTTTCTGCACCCTCAAGATAGCAATACACCAAGAATTCACCTGAACACACCTCCCTGTAAGACCATCACGCCCATAGGCGCAAAGATGGGCGCAGGTGCATTTGCTATTTAAATGACGAGGGCGCTGGATGGGAAATTGACAACCTTGTCAGTCTTAAACTAACAAAGACACTTGCACCGGGTGCAAGATAGGACCTGTGGAGTTTAATTTTGAGTGATGATGCGTGGGCAAAGCATTGCTTTGAAGTTACTGCATATTTTTGCGAGTGCATGAAAACAATGTAAATCATGCAAAAGTAAAAAAGCAGCATGTCTCATCCCCTTTCTGACTCTCCACTGGACCATCAAATAAAGCACAGATAAAATAGAAAGTGAGACTTGAAGAAGCCTTTAGCACATCTTTGTGTTTTTTCTGATGACAAGCTGTTTAAAAAAAGATTCAACTATGCCCAAATGGGACTGGAAATAGTTTGCTATTGCTAAAGTGTCCTTTTCCAAGGCCAGCCCACACATACAAAAGGATGCTGGCGAGAGCTGTGTAAGTACAAGTTTCCTCCCGCTTAACACGCACAAAATGCACACTAGGCAAACACAAGATGCTGTTTAAAAACACAGAGACACATACAAGACCAGAAGCACTTAAAGAGCTTCAGAATCAGAGAAAAGAACGACACACCACACCCAAACAGCAGCTGTGCAGCCAGGGGTCAATCTGTTGACTAATTCATCTCCAGGGCTTTAGACACAGAAAGTGAACCACTTGAACAGACCTGCAGGTGCTGCCTGGGCGAGTTCAGAGAGATAGTAAGAAAACAAAGAAAAAATGCTGAGATACAGAGGGAATATTATATGAAAAAATGACATGCAGGAAAGGGGAAAAGACAGACAGGCTTACAAAGTACCAGACAGAGAAGAAAGAGACAGGAAGGGGAGGTTGAGGAAAATGACAACAGCAAAAATGGAGATGTGGAGACAATGATGAATACAGAGAGGAAGAAACAAGCAAGAAGCCAGACAATGAAGAGAGAAGAAGGGAGCAGGAGACAAATTGAGGGACAAATCAACAGAGAGAATAGAGATCTCAGGATGAAAGAGGCTGGCACAATGTGTTAAACTGTATAAAATCACAAATATAAAAACTTTTTTTAAAGTGGCTTTTTCTTTAGGACAGGACTATTTCATTCAAAAGGAGGAGAAGAGAGGAAAAATGCATAAATGTATGATAACATACAATAAGATTTTTAACTGTGGAGGCTAAAAAGAAACAGCAGAAGACACCTAATAACATATACAGCACCAGCAACAACAAACCCAGAAATTAGTACATTTCTAATAATTGAAAAAAAATGGAGGAAAAAAATTAAACTAATGACCCCCAAAGAGATCTTGACTCTAGAAGCAGTCCTATTCCCTGGTCCGCTTCATCAGTGCCTGTGCACATTCTATACATATTTACCGCTGTTGCCAAATATTATGATAACCAAGTAACTTATTTAAGTAATTAATTAAATAATAATGCCAACATTTGCTAGTTCCAACTTCTCAAATGAATTTTTTAATATATTTAGGATTTGGGGTGAATAAAACAAGCAATATAAAAGGCATCAGATTTTACATATTCACATTTGTCTCAAATCGTAGGCATCTCCCCTTGCTCTCCCCATCTTAAAGCAATGGCTATGAGCTGGTATGCTGCTATTCTATCCAATGCATGCTGTTTTAAGCCGTCGGTGCCCTGCTCACTCTTTTGACACTATGACTGTTGCTGCATCTGAAAGCTATCCTGCAACTGCTGTTATTTATAAAGCATCTTAAAAGCCCCACCTCCACCACTGCATCCACCACTAAGTTCTGCAGGGGTAAGTGACAATCATCCTCCAATCCCCGCTGTACTGGTCAAAGCCTAGGGGCAAAAAAACTAACAACTCTGCATTCACATAATAATCCCTTCCACATGATTTGGGTGACTGAAAAGAATAAAAAAAAAAAAAATACAGCAAACAACTACATCAATAGTTCAATAAAGAAAATAATTGGCCAGGCTCTACGTGGATCAATAGTCCAGGCAGGACATGTGGGAACAAAGAAGGTGCTGATAGACAAACACTCAAACTTCTATTTCAACTATAAAGATGAAAGGCAGAAAGAGTGGACAGAAAAATTGCACCTCTCCACCCTCACCTCCCTCTCATCTCACCTGGGCCTTCCTCCAAATCCACCCCACTTTACTGCCTTTCATCTTCTTTTTTAAGCGCCACCATCCCAACGCTCAAAAATGGACTGCTGATGCAACACTCAGCGACAAACAGGATAGCCTTCCTTCTCGGTCCCAAGGCTTTCTGCACAAGATCAAAGTGGCCAGGAGAGGCTAACCTACGAATAAAAACTAATCAATTTTTCCCTCTGATAGAAAAGGGGCAGCTAAGTGCAACTTCTGATTACACCTGCTGGATCTGAGTGGAGTGAATCAAGGTGGAGAGGAGACTGGGAGCCGGGGGTCGATTTGGGATGGGACTGAAGAACCTGAGGTAATGGACAGGGAAGAAGGGGGGAGACAATCAGACTTGAAGACAGATAGGCATGCAGTAGGGCTGGGCAGAATATTGATATTATATCAATATATGCGGCTAGATATTGTCTTAAATTTTGGATGTCGTAATATAGGTGTTGTATATCCTGGTTTTTAAAGGCTACATTACAGTGATGAGTGAGTGAGTGATGTCATTCACTGAACATACCAGACTGTTCTAGCTGTTCTATTCTTTGCCTTTATCTAGTTAATTATTTTATTTTACCATGTCTCCCGTTGTTTAAGAGACAGGAAAAGGAAAAAAATACCTTTAAAAACACCTCACATAAGATAAAGAAAAGCAGCAAATTATCACAATTGAGAGGCTGAAACAAGAAACAAGTTTTTAGTCTCAGTTAATTGTCAAACAAGTTGATTTAACCCATCTCTCCGGACTATATGGATCACTTTAACACATATTTCGCGGGGGGTAAGCATTTCCCTCTGAGAGGGTGATCAATCACAGAGCTGATGAGACAGAAAAGGTTTATGACACCGCTGGGGCCTTCATCGCCAGACATCATAGCTGTAGGTTACAGCTTCTGGAGAGTCCTAAAACTCCTCTACCTTTGAGTATGATGAATCAAAACTCAAATAAGATGCCATACTGATGGTGCTCCCTGTTCAACTTCTTAAATCCAAGCAGCAGAACTGTAGCACTCACCGGATTACTTGCGGATAAATTCAAAATTCCACTCAAGATAAACTTAGTCGTGCAACAAGAAACTCAGATTGGAAACATATTCTAGCTAGCTGTCTGGATTTACCCTGCAGAGATCTGAGGAGCAGTTAACCATAAATCCACAGGAGTTTAGAATTCCAACACAAAGAAAGCGAAAATGAAGGTAACAAACATCAGAGTGTCATCAGGCGCAATTTCCGGTGGCAAAGAAGCAATCCCGGAAGTGGAACGGCGTGGATATAGACTACAGCACTTGTAGCCCCAGCTGACGATGGAATTCACATTGTAAAGGTCAAAACAGTCTGCCTGCCACGACCGCTTCCTTTCACAACACCTCAACAGTCACCACACATTATTGTCAATCTGAACAAAGAAACAGATGAGAGCAAAGGAAAAGAAGAAAGAAAGAAAGAAAGAGCAGCACAGGAACTAGGAAACAACGCCTTTGATTGTACAGACAGGATTGGAAAAATGGGAGCACAGCATCGTCTTATTCTATTTTAGCTTGTTTTCATTATCTACTCTCTTAACAAAATGTTTTGAAGATTTTTTCATGGAAAGCACTTTGAGTAGTGTTGATGCTAAAATGTGCGATATAAATACACTTGTATTGTGTAAATAATTACAAACCTGCTTCTACACCGCAACAGCTGGGATTTGATTATAGGCTGCAATGTATAATGGAAAAAAAACAAACCAATGTGTCTTTTAGGGAGTCTAGCTAAGCCAGCATTTTGATTAATTCCCAATAGGTTCTAAATCTCTTGAGGGCCGAATCTGTTTTTTTATACTGATACTTGAGAAAGTTTTGATGTTTGCACAACCATTTAATGTCAAAAAGTCTGACATGTTTATTAAACAAACTGTAAAAAGTATTAGCAGATGCTCTTTGAGCGAGGTCTGCTCCTTTTCACACGTGGCAGCCGATGCCCTGTGTGTCCTTGTCGGGTAATGTGCTTCTGCAACTGTTTTGTAAAACACGTCGCCTGGAGAAGGAGATCTGAGGAGCAGCTTTCTAGTTATAGTGCGCTTGACACAGTAATGATGATCAATACAGCACAGAGACGCACACAGATTTCCCGTCTCGGTTTTAACTGTGCTATCGATAGTGTCTGTACGAAGCCGCAGCCACCACAAGTGAACGTTGAAGGCGGTATGTGGAAGTGCCTCAGCTTGCAGTTCCTCTAATGCCTGCTAGCTCCAAAATGCAAAATAAACCCTCCTACTAGGAGAACACACTACTTCTCTTGAAAAACACGTAAACACATTTTTCCATGCAACACACTAGTTTCACTTCTTCTTGTTTTACAAACTCTAGTTCCAGTAAAGAGGAGTTTAGGAGTGTACTGTACTTGTTGGGTATGTTTGCTTTATTGGCAGGTCACAGCCAAACCCTGTGGCTAAATTCAAACTGCTGTCAACATGTGTTTGTGAAGGGAGTTTATTTATTTATTTTTTAAGATATTTTTTGAGCATTTTCAGGCCTTTATTGACAGGACAGCTGAAGAAATGAAAGTGGAGAGAGAGAGGTGGGAATGACATGCAGCAAAGGGCCGCAGGTCGGAGTCGAACCTGGCCTGCCGCGTTGAGGAGAAAACCTCTATAAAAGAAGGGACTTTTTAAAGCCTGGTTTCCTTGTCATCTTTCAAGCTGTTTGAAGCCAAACAATTCTGCTTTCATGTTTTTCAAGTACATGATGAGGATTTGATGGAAATATTTCTATAATAAATCAGGGTGTCCTATTTCTACTCGACATCTTGTTTGCCACCTGTTGTAGTCGGCTTATCGCTAAATTGATTGGGAGACTAAATAAGCTACAATGATTGAGATAGTGAAGAGTCGTTTATAGTAAAGAAATTTAATATTAAAGACACTGAACAAGTAAAGATTTTATATTTTACAGATTTTTACAGATCAATGCAACAAACAATATTTTCTTGACAACACACTCCAATTAAGCTCTATTTTTGTATATTCTAATCACTTAAAACCCTATTTGGACAGGACTAGTATTACCAGGGGACATCTTACAATATAAAAATTAACCCCTCCCCCACCCCCCCATGTCTGTGTTTGGTGTGCTGTGCATCTCTCTCTATATAATATATATATATATATATATATATATATATATATATATATAAATAACTTAATTTAATATATTTAGGGGTTTTTGGTTTGACCAAAACAAGTGAAAGAAGTCACGTAGAGCTCGGAGAACATTTAGGGGCATTTTTCCTAAATATATCTAATGCATCCTTGGTTGTCAAGTCCACATACGGGTCCTTTATTTATGCCCCTGTCCTGAGTAATAACATAATAAAAGATAGAAAAGACCTCTATCTGCATTGTGTGTCCTCAGGGAGTTATGAGTGCATTCATTTGTCATAAAGTCTTCATGCTTCTACAGGACAAACTGGAGAAGCTCTTGTGTCTGACGCACCACCACTAAATAAATCTTTAATGCCCCTCTGGATGACAACGCCTTGTGTTTTCCCAGCAGTCGCTGCTATTTGTTTATTTATTAGTTGAAGAGAAGAAGATATGGGTGGATGACAGGAGTGGTGCTGACGGAGAAAGAGAGAATGGTTCAATAATGTCTGTGGGAAGATTGACCTCTGACATTCTGGAAAGGCCAGTCTCTGAAGAAATACAGTGCATCTGTCAAAGACAACAAATGGAGTCTCACACACAAACACACAAATTGAGCCATGAAACAATATCAAATGTTAAACTACTATTGGACAGGTTGGATCAGTTGGTAGAGTAGGTGCACATTTACACAGAGGTGCCTTGATGCAGAGGTCCAGGGTTTGAGTCCGACCTCTGCATGTCTTCCCCCCCTCTCTCCCCTTTCTCATTTAGCTGTCCAGTCCATTAAAAAAGGTAGAAAATATATAAAATATTATCTATCTATCTATCTATCTATCTATCTATCTATCTATCTATCTATCTATCTATCTATCTAAAAAAAAAATTCTTTAATCTAATCTTTTTTTACAATTTTACAAACAATGACAAGCAATGTGGAAAGGTTTGCGTTCTTGAATTCAGGCGTCTTAAGAAGTAGTATTAGTGACTAAAATAATTTTATCGAGAAAATCTATTACATATAAAAAAAACAACAGAAAATGACAGAACAATTTTAAAAGCATTTTTGCTTGATGAATGACTCGACTGATTAAGAGACCATCAAAATGTCAAATAATTTTCAGCAAAGCAACTAATCCATTAATTGACTAATCATTTCATCACCAGATTAATTTAAACCACAGCAGGAGGGTAAAATAGAAAGTGGCTTGCCAACAATACAAAGACGGCCATGATTTCCTATTAAAAGGTGCACTATGAGTTCCTGCATGGTTCCAGCGGAATTACATTTTTTTGTCTCAAATCATAGGCATCTCCCCATGATCCGCTAGCTGCCTGCCCCCTGAATAAACTGTGAAAAAGCCCGGTCTCAGGAGACAACACAGCGGTCGTAAACGTCAAACAAACACTAGAGGCACCACAATAGTCAAGCCAATCACTGCCAAGATGGTTGAGAAAGGGGATGGGGGATGGGGGTAAGTGACAGTCAGTTAGTTAGACATGTCGTTACGGAAACATGGGGGGAGGGGCGAGCTTGCTCGGTTTTGTTTTGAATTAACCATGCAGGAACTTATATTGCACCTTTAATGAAAATAAAAATGGATGACAAATGTAGCTCAGCGTAAATTCTTTCAGGAAGACCTAACTCTTAATCAATGGTCTCTTCCTAAATCGAATCAGCTGTTGGAGGGGTTCACCTTCCGGCTAAACTAATCAGAATTGTGTAAAGCGCATCGTTTCTGTCGCGCCACTAGGAATTCCAAGTAATGACAACTCTGTAGGCACATCCACATGACGCAGGCCTTAGGTGATCGCTCATCTCCTTGACGCAGTTGCTAGTAGTGATGGCCTCTTCAGAAGAGATAATCGTCTTGCAATTTGTATGTCCTCTTTGTCTCTAAAGTTGAATTTAAAATGCACCACTCGAGCTGCTACGCGTGAATGTCACCGGACTACACCATTTTTGTAAACACAGCCCTACTGAGAATTACAGAGAGAGTTGTGTGGAGCTGCTAGGCTTAATTCACGTCATTTAGTAATGGTTTGAATGTAATGGACGTTCATTAATAGAGAGGCAAGTGTGAGAAGCAAGGATATTGAAAAGCACCATTGAAAATGTGTGAGTGTGATGGGGGGTGTGGATGCCTATATCTTTAAAGGAGGAAGGTGCCTATGGGTCCCTTGACAACAGTCTGTCAGGTGTGACCTTGCCGTATTACACAAGCAAAACACCATGCTAAGTACACAATACAGAGGGAAAACACCTCCTCCTACACCATGCCTTATCATATCAGCTTTTCAACCTCAATAATCTTAACTTTCCTCTTGTCCTCACTCCCCCTCATCCACATCACCTGTCTTCTTCTCATCCTACTCAGCTTTTGTCTCATTTTCCCTTCTCCTCTAGTGATGAGTGTCATTTAAGTCCCACTCCCACCGTAGTCCCTCGTCCCACGTCTCCCACCACCTGCTCTCTCCTCTTAAATAACCTGGCATCCGCTCCTCCCCTCAGTAATTGTGATCAATGGCAGCCTCCGCCACAAAGAATAAGAGCCTTGCTCTCCTTCTTTATTAGCTTACCCTGCTCCTCTCCTCCACACTCATTATCATTCCATTCCATTGATTAGTCTGTTCCCAGCACACCGCTGGGCCAAACTTATTTTGAATTGAAACTGAAAATTTAAAACTTGAATTGAAAAACGATAAAACAATGTGTTCATATCATCATGAAAAGATTCCACCTAAAGATATAGATCATGCCATGCAGCCCTGGGAGCTGAACAAATGTTTTTTGTTATTGCTGGCGTTTTCAAAAAATCTCAGTGAAAATACAGTGAATACCTCTGCATCAATTGAGCTAATGCTACAAAGGCCACATTTATTGCTGTACAACCTGAATTACAAGCATGCCAGAGTCCACTTTTCCTACACTTCCCACAAGTACCTAAATGCACCTTCAAGGAGGACTGTTTAAAGAAGTGCCTGTTTAATTGCAATAGCATGAAACAATTCAAAACAAATAAAGACGTGCTGCGTAATGTACGATGGGTTGCCTGCAGTACATGGAGCCAAGATTCAAGACAAGACCTGATGTGTGAAACTTCTAGAAACTAAAAGAAAAAAAACTAGAAAAACAATGAGAGCTACCACTCATGCTGTGTGGACAGTCTAAACTTCCATTTGTTGTTCTGAGGACAATGATGCAGAAGCATATTTGACAGTTAAACTGAAGGACTGACAATGTGAGTGACAACTCTCTGACAGGTGATTTGAAAGCATTCAATGTTAGTTTTTATTGACAGTAAAGGCAGGAAATATGGCAAATGAGAAGAGGGACGACGCGCATCAAGGGACCCTGCCAGAATCTTACTGGAGACATTAAATACTCTGTGTCTTAACCAATCCGCTGCCAGTAAACTCTGGTATTTGCTTTAATGAAAACCTAAAGGCAATGCGCACACACAGGCAAAGGTACACAAACAGGCAACACTCGCTCAGCAGTAAATAACACATGCTATAGGCATAGCTACGAGGTAATCACACACACACAAACATGGTGGAAACACTAACAGCAGAATGTGATCAATTATTTGCAACCTTTCCAGAGTCACTATGAACCTGGTAGATTTATGGACAAGCAATAGTGGACACACACACACACACTTTGAAAAAGGGAAAAAATAACCCAACAACATACAAAGGAATGTTTTTATGGGTTATCCAATACTGGTGACACACAAACATTACACTTTGATCTTTGTGGGTGCGTACGCGTGTGTGTGTGTTTTATTTACTTCAAATGAAGAGGTGGGAGCTGAGCTGGTGTAGCTTAAAACCTCACATGGGGCTTTTCTGATCCCAAGGTCCTCAATAAGCTTATCAGCAGACTCCACACACAAACCTCTGACACGCTAATGTACATACGTACAAAGCACGCACGCACACACACAAACAAAAAAGACAAATATGCTCGTACAAATTTATTTCCACACAATCCAGAGCGAATAGAAGCAGGGAAACACTGTGTAAAGACAGAACGAGAAAGAGAATAAAAAAAAGGGAGCGAGAGAGAGAGAGTCAATACTGTTTTGCAGTGTGGACCCTCACAGGCAGCAGAAGTAACAAGCATTTGGGTCTTCGCTAACAACAGTCTTAAAATAGCTCTCGGCTGAGTGGAGACAGCCTGTGAAGATGTCAACAGTTTGGGAGAACAGCACGGATCTCTTTTTTTTTCCATCCTCTTGCTTTTATATTAAGATGCAAACAGAATAATTCATCTGAAAACAGATCTCAAGCTCACAATGTGTATTACTACAAGATTGTGTGAGTGACAGCGTAGTGTGAAAACAAGCACTGGTGGGGTGTACAGTAACACAAACAATATGACTTGGAGAAACCACGGAGTAACGGCGCGTCCACAACTACATGAAATATGAGCCAAATCTATGACATAAAAGGAAGAAGCTGTTTTATAGGAATCTAAAATGGATTATATCATATGACTTCTTATTCATTAAACATCGACATTAAAGGCTAGAGCCGGGTTTGGAGGAGCAGAAATAAGGATCCAGTAATGTTCTGCTGGGGTCAAACAGACACACTGTCAGCATTGATTCTACTCAAGTGTTGACTGAAGCAAAAGATGTGGATATAAAAATGGTTGATAAAATAACAGAAAAGGAATGCAACCAATGATTGTTTTAACTGTTGGTCAATCTCTTTTTTTAAGATTATTTTTTGGGGCATTTTTTTCCGTTTATTAGTGACAGTGGATAGACAGGAAAGGTGGGAGAGATAGGGGATGACATGCAGAAAACGGCTACAGGTGGGACTCGAACCTGGGCCGCTGCAAAAGACTCAGTCAACATGGGTTGCCCCACTGTTGGTCAATCTTTTAATCATTTCATAGACTAATCAATCATTTTGTATGTCCATAAAACCTCAGTAAATAGTGGAAAATGAAGCAGAACAATTGCCCAGAGCCCAAAGTGTTTGTTTTGTTTAATCAACAGTCACAGCTATTCATTTACAATAAAAAGCAGCAAATTAAGAGCAACTGTTTTGGCATTTTTGCTCGATGACATAACTCAAAACAATTAATGAGTCAACATGACACAAAGTGTTAAATAAAGGATTTTTAAGGCAGATATTGATAAAAATACTGTGATTTAAAATCCAATATATCAGCCAAGATACAGTATGTATATATATATATATATATATATATATATATATATATATATATATATATATATATATATATATATATATATATATATATATATATATATCCTGAAATGCGTAACAAAACAAACAGATTTCATTAACAATAGTTATTTATGAGTCCTCACTAAAATATGATAATGCAGTTCAAAAATAAACTTTTACTTGAACGTTTTACTTGAACAAAACAGGACCACCAAAATATATTAAAGTTTTGATAAATAAAATGTATAAAAATACAAACTTAAGATATGAAACTTAAAGTCCTTGAACAAAAACACAATTAACAACAAAAAATGTATCGTTGCCAACAGAGGGTACCAACAGGGACGTTGTAGAATGCCTTCTGGTGGACACGCTATGCAACGCCAACACTCATAACATGGCTGAAGGGTGTTTAGTCTGTTTTTATTTTATTTTTTACATATTCATTTATGGACAATACCGATAGTTTGGAAAATGTCTAATATCGGCCCACCGATGTATTGGTCTCGCTCTACTGGGAAAATACTTATACATGTTGCAACCATCATGGAGGCTTATGGGAACTCTAGTTGAACAACATTTTCAATTTATTTCCCTAAACGACGGGACAGAGGTCCGGCTACGTGGGCTCACCAAAGGGCTAAACACCTGAGGTTGCCCTTTATTCAACTGAAAGCCCCTCTACAGGAGCACAACCTGCCTGCAGAGCAGAATGAGTCATAAAGCTCTGCTTCTCATCCATGACCATGGACAAGGGCGGGGGGGGGCCTGGTGTCAGGTGGCCAAGGCATCAATCACTGAGAAGATAAATTTTGTTAAATCTGGAGATAGGGTTGAAGCAAAATTGAGAGCAAGAACAGCATGTGTGTGTGTGTGTGTGTGTGTGTGTGTGTGTGTGTGTGTGTGTGTGTGTGTACAGGCTATACCACCCCTGGTCTTAAACCTGATTAGTATGCTGGTCACATCAGCAGTCAGACTCCAGTGAGGCTGAAGCTTCCTTACTCACAGTGGTGCAGCAGACTAATGCTTCGGTAACATGAGAATGAATAGGCAAGATAGGTGAACAGTCTGGCAAACACTATTTGAAAAAACAAGACACCCTGTTGTTCAACATGAAGGAGTGTGTGTGTGTGTGTGTGTGTGTGTGTGTGTGTGTGTGTGAGAGAGAGAGAGAGCCTTTTTTATCTACAGGAGGCCCACGTCTTCACAAAAACAGAAAGGTAAGCAGCATTTATGCCAGTTTGTTTCTTTTAAAAAGGAAAGTCCACCGAGGTTATACATAAAAGTATGGTTAACTTACAGGTCTTGTACAGTACTACTGCATTTGTGAAAAATAGTTAATAATAGTATTAAGCCTTTTGTGGCTCCAGAGGGAGCTGTGCTGATAACTGTCCTCAAGTGATGTCAGTGACAGTTGAGGCTAAAGACTAAGCCATGGAAGCCAGGAAACGCAAGAAATCTGGAGGTGCAGAGTTAGAAAGAAGTGAGCTTTCCAGACCTCTGTCGCCTGCTTCTCATCCTTGCTTGAGGCTAAGCAGCTTGAAGCCACATCCACTGCTTCTGGCCCAACACACCCAAATCTCTGACCTTGGTGTTGGTGGTCGAGTTGCATTTTGGTAATGTAGGTGACGTGCCAGTCGGGTTAAAAACGGAGGCAGAATGGAATTTTTAAAAAGACGATAACTCAGCTTTTGCTGCATTGCTTCTTTTTTGTTTTTTAACGGCCCTTCATGAGTCTAACAATGTTGCAGAAGTACAATGCTAAATCAAAAGTACTCTTTGAAGGGGCTATTTGCAAATGTATGTGGGGCGTATGTATCAACTTCAACTTTATAGTCCAAAAGAGTAAATTTATCTTGCAGCCAGGTGAAACACAAACTACACATTATTTTTTACAAAATAAAACATATGATAAAATGTACCTCTCAAACTCAAAAGGTACAATTTGGTTTTGTTTATTTCACACGTCATCATTGTATCTTTAAACACAATTTCAGGAGGTTCAATGATCATATGCCGGCCACGTGATATTTTAAATACACACAGATAAACGCTCCCAGCACAAATATAGCACTTACGAAATAATCAACAATCATATGATAAGAGCAGCTTTCTTGAGACTTTTCTTGAAGATGGAGAGAGAATGTGACAATTTCAAGTTTTCCTCAAGCTCGTTCCAAATCTCTGTTTGTTCATCGCACTTTAATTTTATTGCTGCAATATGGGATTGTCAAGCAGACAAAATGACAGCCTCATATATAATAAAAAAATCGATACTTGGCTTTTTTGTATCAATACAGTATTGCCACAGGAAATCTTGCGATACAATGCTGTATCGATTTTTCCCCCACCCCTGATGACTTGAGTTCACTGTTAAGATTAAGCCGTGTTTTATGCCTACAGAGGTTGAGTGCTTCATTCTCAAAGATTTTGTTTGCCACGTCTTTTACAAGGACTAGAATTGAAAAAGTTACATCCACAGAAGAAAATATCTGCAGCAAATGGTTGGAATCACATTTAGAACTGTCTGACTCATGGAGCAGGAGATGCTGTGGTTTCATTTGATGAACAATTTGGTTGCCAAAAGAGCAACAGCTGCACCTGTGTTGCAGTACTTTGATTTTATTTTAGAGATGTATCAACCAAAATCTGCAGCTTGCTCAACAAACACTAAAAATAAATCAGCTGCCTTACAGCACACCAAAGCTCCTGAATTTAACCCTGACTCCCTTTTTATTTTTTTAACAGTTTTTTTCTGACTAGGCAAGTTTTTAAGAGGATTTAAAATTTTGTAAGGTCTGTATTTTATTCTAGGTCAGCAACACAAAGCCTTTCTGGCTATGGTTTTAGTCTAATCAAATGAAAATCATCCATCCACATCAAGCTTAGCAAGGTATTAATTTACAGAAACGTTCATGTAAATTGTTGTAAATGAAATTATGTCTAGGCTAATTAGTATACAAGTTTGTAAAGTATTTAAAATTTGAGTGTGCACCAATCTAGTGCCTGACCAATTGCTGGCTCCAGTATTCCCCCATATATATATATATATATATATATATATATATATATATATATATATATATATATATATATATATATATATATATATATATATATATATATATATATATATATTTAAAGCGCTGTCTGCTCATGCCTGAATGCTGGAGGGGAAGCAAACAAACGTGTACACAAAGGAAGCTAATCATGGTTTGGCTAATCAATAGGCATGCATGCTTTTCTATTAGAGGGAGGTAAAGAGGGAGAAGATAGGAAAAAAGGAGGACAAGCAGCACAACTAATCCAGTAGATTTTAATGTAGTGCGTATTGATCCATGGTGCATCCCTGCAGCCAGTTTAGGGAGCCACAATCTGCCTGCCTGTTCGGTTCATGTTGATATTGAAGATGAATCATATTTAAATGCATACTAATATTTCATATCTTCACAGTCATTTTGGTTAATATTGACACATATATTATACATACAATGCTACAACACTGTGTGGTTGTAACCGTAAAAAAAAAAGAAAAGAAAAAAAAAAGTTGGTACTGATAGTAAATACAATACTGTTGGTTCCTAGGAATAACGTATTCTTACAATTAGTGTTTGGAGCAATTACAGGTCAGTTTTTTTCTTGTAGAGGCCGTTGGAGGGATATGAGTGGGTAAAAACTCAAAAGCAGTAGAATTAAATGAAATAATCATCTCCTGCTTAAAATACTCTGATCTCCTGTCCAATCTCATCATATCTGCACAAAAAGGCATGAGATCTAAAACTACAGATCCAAAAACTCACCTTGACATAGAAGGTGAGTTTCAATAAATAACGGCAGCAAAGAATGACATTAAAACTAGTTTTCATCAGCTAATGCCTTTGCGGGATGTTGTCCTCCTGTTTTCCTAATCGTTTAGTCCATGTCTGCTTTTGTTTTTCAGTACTCGGAAGCTTGTAAGCCATCCCTGGAGAATTGCTTTGTAAGTTTGGGGCTATAATGAAATAAACTGGGTGTTGTGTAGCTTCTGAGGCCGTGTGAAAAAGAGGGTTGGCTTTCACCAGAATATTGAATATATTATATTAAATATAATACTGTTCAGGAAGAACAGTAGCTGTAAAATTAAGTGGTCACTCCTGCCATTCTCTGCTCCTTTGTAATATTTTCCCTTTTTCATGGTGTGTGCGTGCGTGTGTGGCATTTGCAAACTGAATCTATTAATAATTGTGCCGGCCTGAGCCCGGTGTTTTGCCTAGATCTAATAACAATTTCGAAGGAATGTAACCTGCATCAGAAGACGGCAGGCTCTTACAGCAGGGTCACAGTCACACTGACACAATGCATACACGCTAAATATGTGTTTTACTGTGTGTGTATATGTGCTCCAGGCTCCACCATTTGTTATCTCTCCCAATAACACAAGCTGTCTACCACTGTCTGGCAACAAACAGCAGCACAATCTCTCGTTCTTCCTCTTATCTCCTGCCCAGTACCTTGTCTTCATTCAAAGTTTTTTTTCCATTTATCCTCTGGCGATCCACAATTCTCCATCCCCTCCATCTGTCTCATTTGATAGCCGTTTCCCTCCATCCCATCACCCTGCTCCTCTGCAGAATGTGAAAATTGACCTTTTTTTCATAGCACTGTTCTAGTCTAGAGACTACTCAAAGCAATTTTACATAGTACGGGCACCTTTCACATACATTCAGACAGTGTTGCTAAGGCTGCCATACAGGTTAAAAAAAAAAGTTCTGCTCAGTACCGATAGATATCTTGGTCAAAGATCCTTATCAAGATTATTTGTTCATGTAAAAAATATGTTTCTTAACATGTTTTTTTTTTTCAGATTCAAATATCATATCTGCCTCTAAAATCCAGTATCGGTCGGGCTTTTTTTTTTTTTTTAATAAAACAACCTTTTGGAAGAAAGAGCAGAAGCAATTGTCATATATTCCATTGAAAGGGCCACTAAATTGATCACAAGACGAGATGTGTCAGGATCTGTCTGATTCAAATCAGTAAATGACAATCGAGACCTAACCGCCTCCTAACTTATTACCTGGGTGGTGCTTCTGCAAGTAACCCCCCGGTGCGGTTAAAAAAATTCTTTTTTAGAAAAAAGCACTACATCTAAAAAAAAAAAAATTCAGCAAGATTGATTATATTTGTGACATTTATTTTAAAAGGCTACAAATGTGTGAAAGATCCATGAGGCTGCCAAATACCAGCACAATCAGCTTACAAAATCATCAAGACTTCACACACACACACACACACACACACACACACACACACACACACACACACACACACACACACACACACACACACACACACACACACACACACACACACACACACACACACACACACACACACACCTGCTTAGGATGTGATGATCTCCCACGCAACGCACGCATGTATGTTTGCATTGATGAACAAGCACATAATTCTGCCAGAATGTGTGTGTATGGCATTTTCAAACTGAATCTATTAATAATTATTGTGTGTGTGTGTGTGTCTGTGTGTGGGAGAAATAGTCACAGAAACAGAGTGGGTGAGTGTACAATGCCATAAGTAGGTTACAGGTAATACGTAACATGGTTGTGGTGTGTGTGTGTGTGTGTGTGTGTGCGTGTGTCACATGGACAATATGTACTATATGCACAACTGCGCATGCAGTTAGTGGCTTTCCCATCCCACTATAAGGCAGTTATTGTATGTGTCGATCAGTGTTTGCTTTCCTGCGCCATGACTCATATTTATTCTGAAAGGAGAGCAGAAGTGATTCCTCTATAACAGCAACAGAATGTGTGTGTGTGTGTGTGTGTACACACCTATTGCTCATTACAGTGCTCATCAAGACCAAGTCCTGGCATGTCTCTCCATTGTGTGCTTTTTCCCACAGCAGGGGAGCTATTTGAGCGTGTGACTGGATGTAGGTGGGTAGGCACTTCATTTTTTTGATGTTGTTATACTAAGCTATCTAGTATGCATATCGGTATGTGGGAGGCAGCTGCCTCGTTTTGGAAGGCATGAGACTCAACTGTGCAGTGTGAGTGAGTTTGAGATGATAGCTATTAATCAAATCCCCAGAGGAATTAAAAAATCTTGAAAGACAGGGGGTTGTAGAGGAGAGAAGTAAACAACGACCAAAAAAAAAGAGAAAAAGTGAAAAACTCAGAGCAGATTCTCTGGATTCATTGAAATGAAAAAGAAAGATGGAGACATAAAAAAGTGATAAACGGCAAACACAAGTGAGAGAAAGTGAAGGCGTTGAGTCATAGCATGTGAACATAGCAGAGGTGTGTTGTTGACGAGGTAAGGAAGAGGCAAGTCACTCACGTAGCTGAATAAATATATGAACGCATGCGTGTGTGTGTGTGTGTGTGTGTTTTTTCCTCAGGGAGCTAGTGTTGCCATCTGCACGATTACATGTAGCTCTGCTCAGCATCTGTACTGGAAGAAATTAATTAATTAAAAAACAAGGCTCTGTGATTACATACAATCTCCGCTACAACCTCACACACTCATCAACTTTACAGCAATACACGTATCGGTCTGTTATGTAACCCTTTAAACAAATGGCTTGCAGAAATGCATAAGCAGAAAGTGACTTTTGTCAATGCTGGTGACAAATAGCAGCCTGTGGCTTGAAATCAATCAGTGAAACAGAGAGAATATTTTGAACCAGGAAGACACAGATAATATGGTGCCTTCAAGAGCCAAACAAACCAACAATGTTCTATAGTACAAAACGTATAATGAAACTTCAAATTTCTATCGTGTTTTAGGTGCATCATGGCAGTCATTATAAGAGAGATATATATATATATATATATATATATATATATATATATATATATTTATTAAGGATGTGTCGACTGACACAAAGCTGGAAACTAAACTTCCACTTCTAACGTATTGTCCTCTTTACAGCGTTGGCAAAGCACAACATCAGGTGAAAGTTCAAATGTGGCAAAAGCAGGAACTTCCAAACAGCCTCCACTGTGGGTGTATTTACAGGCAAAAGTACCTGAATGCACAACACACAGTGCTTTACACTTCAAAAAGAAGGAAGAACAAACAGACAACTTGACTATGTTAAAGATATTCTACGGTTTTAAGTTCACAGTTTTATAGAAGAATTACTTAGAAATATGGATCTCTTAACCCTTCACCCCTAGTCACTATGCTTTGCATTAACCCCCATCCTAGAATTATACACCTGCCCATTGCACTTGGTCTGACTCGTATCTGACAATATGTTTGAAGGCACTTAGTTTAAAAAGAAAAGCACAATCAGTGTGCAAAACACATATTTTTTATTCATGCCTTGGCACGGTAAAGGACAGATTAAAACTGAAGAGTATTCCAGCCAAAATGTTGCTTTAAATGCATTTGCAATGTGGACTGAAATAGAGCCCAAGACAGTTATGTTGGTACCAAATTATTGTAAGCGGACCGTTAATCTGCACAAGCTCAGAAGAGCCTTAGTGGCACCTTGGGTGTTGTCTGCTCTGGAAATAACCGCGGCAGAGGTGAGACAGCACTTGGTGGCATGATCCATCACAGCTGCCCGTGAGGAGGAGGAGGATGCAGAGTTGTAATGGTGGCACTGGGAGGAAGAAGGCCAGCGGGGGACAGTAGATCAGAGGGCTGAGTTATGGACAAGACTAGGGAAGTGCCCAAGAAGACTAAAGAGATTTAGCTGCATGCTGGCATCAGCAGAAAACAATGACTCTGGGGGTAGACAGGGATAAAAGAGAGACAAACAGAAAGGTGAAAATGCAAGAAAAACAGGAGTAAATTGAGATGAGGAGGAGACAAGAGAAAAAAAGAAAGAAAGTAAATTGTCTAATTCATCCATCAGCTCACATCTTGTATCTCCTCCTTGTGCCCCAGCTGTCCACTTCCCATTCACCAAATCACCCTGGCTTTGATGACGTCCTTTTCGCTGATAAAGCCTCCCATTTTTTTAACCTATTATCATCCTCTCTCTCCCCCTTTCTCATCTTCATCCACTCGAGCCCATTTTCTCTCCTTCACAGCCTAATCCCTTTTTTTCCATGCTCTCATCTCACCCTCGACTACACGCTCCCTCCCCCTTGACTTCTCACAATGGGGCCCTCCTCTTCTCGTTCACATCGACCTGTTCTCGGCACCCTCTGTCTCTCTTGTTTTGTGATTCATGCATGGTGTACATGGTTTCTGTCTGCTTTACCTTAGCTTGACATTCAGACTGAATGGATGTTTTGTTGTCATTTTGTAGACTAACCAATCAATATATTAATCCAAAGTATAAGCTACAGGTGAATCAACAATGACACATTAGTCCCGCAAAATCCAGGCAAACGATTCAAACTAACATAAAACAGTCTTTCACATGAGCAACACCGGACCTTTTCTGACAAAAACGGAGACGTTGGCAACAATTTATTGGTCTGGAACCAGGTTAACGTCACCCTTCACTTTCATCACGCGTGCGCACGCACGCGCACACGCACGCTTTTTGATGCAAGTCTCTAGAAAAAGCAAGATGATTTGCACTCTGTGCAATTTCACACAGTGAAATTGCCAGGCAGAAATACAGAGAGGACACATTAAAAAACATACACACAAGCACCATTTAAGAGCAAGGTCACCCCGGACGCTGATTCGAGTGCTGCAAAACATATTCTGAAATTGGCACTGCTGAAGGCGGCATTCAATGTGACAGCGCAATAACACGCACACAAATCAAGACACATGTCATGTGCAGGTGAGACAGGCCAGATTTAAGTGCTGCTAAGAATGCAGTGAAGATGATGCTTAAAGAAGCAGAAAACACACATGCACGTGCACATGCACGCACGCACACACACACACACACGCACGCACGCACGCACGCACGCACGCAACAAGGTGCAAGGTGCTGCAAAACCTGACAATGAGAGCACAAACATGCCTCAGCACATTTGAACAGCACACAACACTAGCATGTGACGGAACATCTAAGTGACACTTATTGTGACAACACACATTAACACACCACCTCCATTTAATGAAAGCTTCAAGGTAAGATGAAAAGCAGATTCAAAAAGAAGCGAAAGTTGATTAAAAAAAGCACAGACTTTCTTGCTGTATGGCTGCCTGAAAATACAGTAGAGGACGAGGGATGTAACGGTATGAAAATTTAACCTCACGGTATTATCACGGTATTTTTAAAAGTGTGTTCAATGCCTTTAGCAGCAACTTTTCTGCACGTTCTGCAGACAGGATAAGTAGCTTCAATCAACTGTCTGCCGGCATTCTTATAATAACCAAAATATGCTCACGCTTCAGACTTAGTCCTCTTAGAGGGCTGATAAATGTCCTGAGCGCTGTCATCTCCTCCTTTCTCCATGATTCCAACTTCAAGAAATGCACGATGTGGGCTACACAGTGTGCCTGCGTGGCAACTTGAGGAGACTCAGACGAAGCCGGGAAGGACTGAACCCATAGTTTCCACACCGTGGTAATAATGATATTTTATCGGTAATTGTTATCGTCCACATTTCTATCATGGTTTACCATTACACCAGTAATCGTTACATCCCAATACAGGACACAATGAACAGAAAGGAATGTAAGCCACTTAGCCCTGCCTCTCTTTGTCACTAAATGCTAAATTTCTTGAGGAAATGTTAACACACAGGCAGAAAAGAGGAAATGTAATATGGTTGTGCAAAAAGACATTGTACTGACACTAAATTAATGGGTTACATAAACCCTTACCAGGCAAGGGGCTGCGTTGGTGTTGATGTGGTTAGGTCCCATTAGACAATGAAATACTAGGGGTGTACAATTAAAAAAAAGTCACGATTTGATTCAATATCGATTTTCAAATCAAATACGATTCTCGATTAAAAAATTATTCACATTATGTAAATGTAGTTTCTTTGGACACACCTCATTCAATGCGTTTCCTTTATTTTCATGCCTATTTACATTGTAGATTATCACTGAAGGCATCACAACTATGAATGAACACATGTGGAAGTATGTATTTAACAAAAAAGTGAAATAACTGAAAATCTTATGTTCTAGTTTCTTCAAAGTAGCCTCCCTTTGCTTTTTTGATAGTGCTGCAAACCCTTGGTGTTCTCTCAGTGAGCTTCATGAGGTAGTCACCTTGGGGTTGGGACCATCAGTTGTGTTGTGCAGAAGTCAGGTTGATACACAGCCGACAGCCCTATTGGACAACTGTTAGAATTAATTTTATGGCAAGAACCAATCAGCTAAGTAAAGAGAAACAAGTGGCCATCATTACTTTAAGAAATGAAGGTCAGTCAGTCCGGAAAATTTAAATGCATCCCCAAGTGCAGTCGCAAAAACCATCAAGCGCTACAACGAAACTGGCTCACATGAGGACCGCCCCAGGAAAGGAAGACAAGAGTCACCTCTGCTGCTGAGGATAAGTTCATCTGAGTCACCAGCCTCAGAAATCACAAGTTAACAACAGGTCAGATTAGAGACCAGATAAATAAATTAAGAGGCCTGCGTGAATCAGGCCTTCATGGTCAAATAGCAGCTAGGAAACCACTGCGTAGTAGAGGCAACAAGCAGAAGAGATTTGATTGGGCTAAGACACATAAGGAATGGACATTAGATCAGTGGAAATCTGTGCTTTGGTCTGATGAGTCGCAGTTTGAGATCTTTGGTTCCAACCGCCGTGTCTTTGTGCGACAGAGAAAAGGTGACCGGATGGATTCCACACAGAGGCAGACTTACCATTAGGCAAAGGTAGGCAATTGCCTTAGGCCCCAAGCTACCAAGGGCCCCATAAAACGCTTCATAAACTTATGGTTTCGATTTGTTGTCTTACTTTTCACCAATTAATTATATCGCTAAACATTGATACGCTAAAGTGCTATCCGATTGTTTAATTCATGATGAGAAACTCCCCCCAGTCCCCACTACATTGGACTATTCCATTATCCTACTGCGCATCTGCTCAACATGCTGGAAGCTGTAGCTACAGACGGTGGAAAAATGAAGCGAAGCCAACGAAGTGGTTCTGAAAAAAGGAAGAAGCGGGAAGAAAGCAGAACGTTTTTAGCAAAGGTAACAACCTTTTTCACGACGGCTACTGACAACACTAACATTAACGTTACTAAAGAGCAGCAAGAAGCCGGTGCTTGCGCTAGCAATGCTAACACTGAGGAGCTACCCAGCTACCCACCGCCAGTGTCAGCCCAGGTTGCGCTAGCAATGCTAACACTGATGAAGAGTAGTGTCAGCACAGGTTGCTCTACCGATGCTAACACTGATGAAGAGTAGGGTCAGCCCAGGTTGCTCTAGCGATGCGGGGGATACATACAAGATAACCTTACAGGATCCTTCGAATGGAGATGGTTACAGAACTGCTGCTTTCACTGTCCATGATGATAACTATGGTAATGATGAAGATGGTGACACACATAATACTCAGCAACTAGACCCCGTGAGTAGCAGTCACCCTAATCAATGTGTTATGATTGAAGATGATCCAGCACTCTGGCCAAAACAGCTGACAGACAGAGAGCACGTCTTTCTCAGATAAATAAGGACTGAAAAGGGGGAGAACAAGGGTTGTGGAGGGCCCCATGCCTGTGTTTGCCTTAGGCCTCAAAATGACTAAATCCGCCCCTGATTCTACATGCCTGGTTCCCACCGTGAAGCATGGAGGAGGAAGTGTGATGGTGGGGGGTGCTTTGTGAACAGCATGGCTACCACAGCATCCTGCAGCGACATGCCATCCCATCCGGTTTGCTTTTAGTTTTTCAACAGGACAATGACCCCACACACCTCCAGGCTGTGTAAGGGCTATTTGACCAAGAAGGAGAGTGATGGAGTGCTGCGCTCCCACAGTCACCGGACCTGAACCCAATCAAGATGGTTTGGGGTGAGCTGGACCGCAGAGTGAAGGCAAAAGGGCCAACAAGTGCTGAGCATCGCTCAACATCAGGTGACTACCTCTTGAAGCTTATCAAGAGAATGCCAAGCGTGTGCAAAGCAGTAATCAGAGCAAAGGCTGGCTGCTTTGAAGTAGGGTGACCAGACGTCCCCGGTTTCCAGGGACACCCTTTTGGCTGGATCTGTCCCCGGAAATGTCCCCGATTTTCACTGTGACTGACAGACCCGAAATTGGAATGAAAGAAAACAAACATTGACCAAACTTAGCCGATAGTCGCACACCCTACACATGCAGGCTCAAGACAGCCAGTGCAAGCGCTGCTCAGAGCTCAGAGATGTTTTAGAATGCCGTATTTTCCGATGCTAAAATTATTGATTATTTACATGGAGTCTGGTGGGTTTAGCAAACGCAATTTTGCGGACTTTTATGTTTTAAAAAAGGATCTTAATCTTTAACAGAAAGGTCGACCTGCTTAGAAATCATTTCCATAATGTTGTCAGACACTTAGAAGTGAGAAGAGAGTCTGTTAGCAGCAAAATAAGCACTTTTATGAACTTAAATACAAGCTGGACAATTATCCAATTAACTTACATTGTAGCTTGTTTCTCTGCTGCTGACTGCAGTAATCTGTTTAATACATCAATGTCAAAGGAAAATATTTCCTCAATAGTTTTTATTGTATTCGTTACTCAATGAGCTGTTGCAGAAACAAGCCTGAAGCAATAAATCAAAAGCTGTCAGATAAATGTAGTTCAATAAACATTACAACATTCCCCTCTGAGGTGTAGTGGAGTACAAGTATGAAGTAGCAGCAGGGATGATTCTCGGATCAGACCTTTGGGGGCTCAGCCCCTAATGAGAACAGCTCTAGGTCTAGTGTCCTCGTTTTAAGTTTTACAAAAATAAAAACATTACATGTACGCTTCTGAGCTGAAAATGTCTCTGGATTTTGTCTGAGAAATCTGGTCACCTTACTTTGAAGAAACTAGAATATAAAACACTTTTTTGTTAAGTACATTATTCCATGTGTTAATTCATAGTTTTGATGCCTTCAGTGATAATCTACAATAGTAAAATAGTCAAGAAATTAAACAAAACGCATTGAATGAGAAGGTGTGTCCAAACTTTTGGCCTGTTGTAACAATGTGGAAAATAAAACCAAAATTGCGACACTCAGCTCAACAAACCATTGTTGCGGAGTGAGAAGTTAGAATTGCGACACACCCCTTCCAACTCCCAGAGTTATCCTTCCCGTCCAGATCCAATGCTACCACATCTTTAAATTACTATTAGTATTAGTCCTTTTGATGCCTTATTCCTGTTTTGTCTGGTAAATTCAGCTAACTGTAAAGATGGCTAAAAGTGAAGGGGGGGAACCGGTGACGCTATCGCAGGTGTAACTTTACGAATGGCCGCTGTTTGATTTGGTTTCCCTGACGGTTCAGTAATCTGCCGTTAGCGTCTTTAGCACCGGAGTTCAGTGCTGACCGGGATGGCTGCTAGCTGGCTGAAATATATTATAGATTTTGAAATCAATCAATATCAATAAATAAGCTATCTGTTGTATAACCGTGTTGCAAAGTGGGATGTAATCAATGACAAACCGAACCCTGGGTTTGGGGTATCGTTACAGCTCTAACGTACACACACACACACACACACACACACACACACACACACACACACACACACACACACACACACACACACACACACACACACACACACACACACACACACACACACTGGATGTGTATTTGTTTGTTATGTTATTTTAACATCCTGTTGTGATGTATGTGTTGTGTGAAAAAACAAAACGCAATAAAATACTTACTGACCATATAATGTGACAGTATGAATACATTTTAGTCACACACCCACAGACCTAAGTGTCTTGTGTGCTAAAAAAAAGTGACCTATTGTTCTCTCACTTATTTTCATGCTTTCCATCATCTTGCTATCCCTTTTCATTCTGTGCCAACCTCTCTCTCTCTATACATTTCTCTCTCCCTGTCTTCATCTCTTTCCGTCTTGCTCTACTTCCCGCAGCCGCAGGCAAAGACATACTGAGGCCTGTAACTTCCTAAGGAGGGCAGAATCAACCTTTACGCACATTTACACTTAAACACATACATTTTGCAAACTCAACACTGCCAAAGTCTATCACATATGTTAACAAGTTAATTTGTAACAAAAAAGCAAGTGTGTGGCAAATTGGGTTTGGCCGTGTTGCAGAGTTCATCGGCTGAAAAAACAAAAACACCCTGAGCACAAGTTATTGTTTTCTAATCATTTTCTTAGCTGGTTTGCGCTTTTGTCAGCTGTTGTCTGGCCTCTCCCCCTCGTTTAGGCCTGCAAGACTGAGCATGTGACCTGCAGACTGTGAGAGTGTGTTTGTGTGTGTGTGTGAGTGAGAGAGAGAGTGCTGCTGGCACTGAAAGAAAGCAGAAAATACTTGCTTACAAGCCTATTCTGTGTGCAATTCATTTATTTGCATTTCATTTAATTTACAATGAAAATAAAGATCTCACACATACAGAAGAAATCCTTTTTTTGTTGTCACATACAGCACACACACACACACACACACACACACACACACACACACACACACACACGATAATTGACCCTTCATTAAAGAGATTACAGATTAATAAACAGAGCACCCGCCTAATCTAGTTTAGCGTGAGCGCAGGGAGACAATTGAATCAGAGCTTGCTATACAACTGTGGAACAGGAAACCTCTATCTAAATAGGCAATCGTATTAGCTTTCTGGTTATCAACCAATCGGAGCTGTTCCTGCCTTGATACAACCATCGTAACAGGCTAAGAGTATCAGAGTGACAGTGCGAGTCAAGCAGCAACTGCAGAGCCCAAAGTAATACTGAGGATGTAGGTCTCTTTATGTGGTCGGACCTTTATGTCATGACTTGTTAACATATTACCTGAGCTCAGGATAGTTTGACGTTTTGGGGCATTTGCTTTGTTGCCAAGAGTTGGATGAGGCAATTCATACCACTCTCATGTCTTTACAGTAAACATGAAGCTAAAGCCAAGAGACAGTTAACTTAGCTTAGCATAAAGACTAGAAACAGCTAGCCTGGCTCTGTCAAAAAGGTTAAATCATTTCTTAATATAGCCACGGTGTCATTTTCAAATTTGGTTTGCATTAGTACTGCGATGGTTTGAGGCATTAGTGCTTATAACTATTAGTAAGTATTAGTACTATAAGTAATAATTTGTAATTATGTATAAAAAAGGTTTCTGCTTCGGTCAGTCTTTGAAATTGATGGAACACCTTGAAAAAACACACATTGTAATCAGCGATATGATGCTTTTCTTCTTAAAATAAAATATGACAAACAAATGCCAAATATACTGTTAGTAGAGCTGTAACAATTCAAAATGTTGCTGTACAATTAATTGCCTCAGAAATAATTGCTTTTAACAATAAAACTCTTTCAGTCAGTTTAAAAAAAAATTTAATATTTTTTGATGTAATTATACTTTTTATTACCATAAAAAAATGTTTAACTGTATCCCCCCTTGCCGTTTTTGTTGCTATGACGTATATAGTCAAGTGTCAACAACTAACAATTGAAATAACAATAAAAATATATAGTTTAACCAATTATCACTTATTAAATTACAATTTGGCATAGCTTAACAAAATCAACAATTACCAGTCATACGCTTAAAGACCATAGCTAATGTTAGCAATTCATTGTGATTAAACAAAGAAACAGCGATTATGTAATGAATGTCACAGACCTAAATGACAGTCAATTCTGTCATACATACCGAGAGCACTAAAATAACATCCATGTAACAAGCCCTAGAATTGAAGAAATGTCAATAAATATTTAAAAAAAATTCTGTAGTCCTGACAGGCATTGTGTCAAGGTCAATCTGTGTTAAGTGCATTACAAGCTTGTGTTATCATCTAGGAGAAACAGTGTGTAACCTGAGCTGGAGGGGATTAGACGTGTGCACACATCATTTGCATGTGTTACGAGGTTTACAGTAGCAGCACAGAGGCCCAAAAGGTACTGTTGAGTTGTTTACATCCCAATGCGGTTAAACGCGTTTGTTGCGAGGCCACGTGTGTGTATTTTTGCATGTCTTTGTGTCCGTGTTCAATTTCCAAAATGTAACAGTGTGATTGTGCTGCGAGCAAGAGAAATTTTCCAGACAGCTTCCTCCCTAGATGCTTCAGAGATGTGCAAAATATAAACACACTCAGGCATGCACTGAATAAGAAACCTTTCTTTCCATCTACGCATCCAGCTTATGTTTCAACAGGCTGAAAATGAGATTAGATACAAAACGCTTAGTCATAACATTATCCAGATTGAAGTTTTGTGTGATTATCTATCAGTTGTCCGCAAGATTTGTGTCCTTTTATGTAACTGGATGCCACTCCTTGTTTCTAACACATTAGATGAAAGCGAAGCATATGTCAGTGACATTGTCCGTGTGTATGTTTGTGCTTGTGTCACATGGGGATGTAGGATCACTCTAAGGAGAAATGAGCGGAGCAAAACATAAAACCTTGCCACACCGCAACAAAGGCATCCTCAGACCACGGCCTAAATCAACCACAACGTCTATGTACACTGCAGCAGCAGCAGGACAACTAAGCTTCACTACCTTTATTCACCTCTCCTCTTTGTGTCAAGGGCCGTGACACACCAAGCCGATGATAGGCCCTCAGAAAGTCTGGCGAGGTCGGTGACTTGAGTCTGTTCGGTGTGTTTTCCGTGCCGTTGTGCGTCCGGAGTTGCCGGGACGGGCCGTCGGCCTTCATTTTGACAGACCTGACATGCTCAGTCGGAAGGCGGCAGTGCCAGTAGTCGGACTTAAATGACAAATCTGATTGGTGGAGTGCAAACCCGGAAACGAGGAGCAGTATGAGCAGGACTAGAGTCTCTCAAAATCTGACGAAAATCTTTTAAACTGACCTTTGTCAATCTCAAATTTAGACAGATTCAGCAACCGCATGGCCTATTTCTCGCTTAAAATGTTTTCAGAAACACGTGTCGGTAAGTAAAATACGGTAAAATATGAGATCGAAGAAGCTGCCACGACAGTCGTGACATTTCCAGACAAACCAGACCCACGTGACACGTTCATCCAATCATGTGGTTGTTGTTTTTGTCTGTTTGTTGCAGCGTTTTATGTTTTGTGTGGACCCCAAGAAGAGTGGCGGATGTTCTGCATCAGCTGGTGGGGATCCTAATAAAATCAAATCAGCTGCCAGTTTTCATTTTTGGGCGACAATACAGATTAGCGCCGCCTGCTGTTATGGAGATGTATTACATCTCGTTGCTTCGGTGTGTTCCGAGGCACCTTTTTGACCAACTCGGGGACTGATCAGTCCAACTGCCTTTTCTGCCGAGGGTCGGCCGTCTGCTTGGTGTGTCAGGGGCATTAGAGAAATGAAAACCAGCCACCAGCCACATGATTTCTGTTTGTCTACTCTCGTTGTCACATATAGCAACTCATCACTGGGAGGCTCCTTTCTCTTTAAAAATCCAAACTTACTTCTAAAATGCAGCCCGTGGGGGTCAAATTAATGATAATGGGCTGAATGAACACATAAATAATAAATAACTAATGTTGGGGAAATCTGTTAATGTTTTGTTAGGCGTTTCTGGATATATATATATATATATATATATATATATATATATATATATATATATATATATGCCGTTATATCGGCATATCACATTTTTTATTAACTAAATATTTGTATTGGTATCAGCCTTAAAAATCCTTTATCAGTCTGGCTGTAGTCTGTTAGAGTAAGTCTGTATTTCATGTTTTCACTTTAACAGGGAAAAGACTTCAAGTACTAACAGTATCTCGCATGATTTTCAAAAAACAACCGATAGAAAAATATTCGAGCCACTACAGTGGTTTTGTTTGAGCCGCAACCAAATCAATCAGACCTACTGTATTTTAATCAGCACTCAACCAATAAGGGCTTTAAAGTCTGATGCTGATACTTTTCTTTCGACTTATTTTCAACCCTCCAAATCTGACACCGTTATCCTACGAAATGTGTTCTTAGGAAGGTCTGTAAAAGAGCATTTATCACTATTTGGGCATCGCAGCACTGAAAGGCAGTGAAAATTCCTTTGAGTGGGTTAGCAGCTTTTTAAAGCTGGGTGAGAAGTTTCACTGCATGTTTTTAACAGGCTGCCAGCCTTCAAGCTGCTCAGAAAACAAATACACTCTTCACTGCAAGGATTTTACTGGTGTCCTATGAATAACACAAATAAAAATCCATTCCACATTCCTTTATCTTTCCAAAGCCATTGGATAAACAGATCATTAAAGGCAATTATGGCCATGTATGTCATTATCTCCCACTTCTCCGTGAGACTTGAGGTTGGACAGAAATAGTAAATAATCATGGAAAGTCAGGGTGAAGAGGAGGGGGTTTGCACTTTATTTCCCTTCATCTTCAACAGGCGAGCTGAGCTATAGCGGAAACTTCAGACCTCTCGGCCACTCAGCTGTGCGGAAGAATAAGCAGCGCCAAGGCAAGTGGCAAAGCCAAAGCTTGCTAATGAACACTACTCCGACTGTGTGTGTGTGTGTGTGTGTGTGTGTGTGTGTGTTAGCCTGTTGGTGCTATCTCAATTTCTTTCCATTCAGCAGCCGGGGTTTAGGGGGAAGGGTGGATAATGTAATGCTGACACTCGAGGAACGAAACGAGTGTCGTCCCACCATTGTGTTGCAGGTCATTTATAGCAAATGGTTCTAACAAATGCACAATGTATAATTCAGAACATCCTGCAATTCTGCACCGCGCATCTACATGCCAACAGTATTTATTACCAGGGCATCAGATAAGCATTCATTTTTAATGCCATGCTGTTTTCATTACAACTAAAAGTGGTAAAGACTACGGTTACACTATTTGGTGTCCCTGATGGAAGATACTGGCATGACTACTGTTGAGATGAAGATTACTATGAATTTGCTTGTCTTTGGGCAACCACAACTTGCAATATCCTCAGAGATTTTGTGGTGAGGCATTCAACCAAAAAAAGGAAAGTTCTCTTTTCAGGTTTTTTTCTTTAATTACAATTTCACAAGTGCTAAGATTAGAGACTTTTAAAAAACATGTTCTTCTTATCATATTATTTGCCCTTTGAAATTATCACTAATATAGGAAATGACTCATGTTCTAATGTTGAAGTCTCAGTGAGCCGCTCTGGGTAAAAGTATACAAAATATAAATTCTTAAAGAAACAGACATTGGGAGAAAGATCTTGTTCGGTAGGAGTTTAGATTAGAAGAGCAATCCCACTCTCATGACTGTTTGCCTCAGTATAAAGCTAGAGGCCGCAGGCAATTGGCTTAGCTTAGCATAACGACTGGAAGCACAGGGAAACGGCTAGCCTGGCTTTGTCAAAGTTGTAAAATCTGCCTACCTACACCTCTAAAATAAGTAGAAGTAATCATCACGTTATATCTTTTTATGTTTAATTCATACACAAACAAGCATTCGGGGTTTTAGCGGGAGTTACTTGTTGATTTTTTTAAGTTAGGAGAGGAGGCAGAGACAGGCTGTTTCTTGCCCAACGCTGGTTACAATAGACCAGGCTTCATTTAAGGAGGTACATGCCAAAAAGCTTAAACCTATCCTCCTCTGTCTTCTCAATGGTCCAAATTTGACCTAATTTCCGCAGTCCTTCCTATAGCTTTGTGGTTGCTCTGGGAAAGAGACTCCCCCACTCACTGATGGCTTGGAGGCCAGATTGTAGCACAGACCCAGGATCCATCTATGGAGCTGAGTCATGGGACTTTCCCCCTTTAGCTCTGTAAGGAGCACTTCGTTAATAATGCAAGGCGAGGAGCTCTGCGACAGGGTCCATTCCTGGAATACCTGACGCAGACTAGCAGCATAGGGAGGCCTTAACTAAACTGTGCTGGCGGTTGGAATCCAAACCATTTGTGGTGTGAACACTGGCAGGCACCATCCACATTCCACCTGACAGTAAATGCACCTGAGAACTGCTAATCTGTATTCACTACAGCCTCTATATGAGTGAGGCGAGGCTTTAACCCTGTTAGAGCAGCTACTCTACTCATCGGTCGGATTATTTGCTTCCCCCAGCGTGAGGGAACAGAACCAATAAACCGAGGAGAGTGCCAAGATTGTGTGTGTGTGTGTGTTTGTGTTGATGAATGCGGAGAGAGGAATCACCCACTACACTGCACTGAAAGAGCTGGTTTAGAGCCAGTAAAATGATGTTTTCCTCCCTAGTAAACAATAGAAGAGAAGGTCAGGAAGGCTGAACACAGAAATGACCTCAGAGGCACTCACGCCGTGCTGATGGATATGAGAACGGGTGGGGCAGATTTCAGATGGCTGTGTTTCTGTCCTTCATAACAATTATTTCCCTGTATCATTGTTGACGAAACTTGAAAACGGATATGCACATGCATAATGATGTGATATCTCTCTCTTGAATATTTCATGTTACTCCCCGCTGAATATGACCAAAAATGCCACAAAACAAACAGTCCTCGGCAGATGATAGGT
Source organism: Percina caprodes (assembly GCA_013375575.1). Lineage (NCBI taxonomy): Eukaryota > Metazoa > Chordata > Actinopteri > Perciformes > Percidae > Percina > Percina caprodes. The sequence goes on along the minus strand of JABXJD010000028.1, from coordinate 2,700,477 downwards.
TTTGTACTTTCCCAGGTTTCGCTACACATTTGGAGTAAGCAGCTGAGTGCATGTTTGTGCATGCCAGGGCAAATTCTATCCACAGCGCTGCATAAACAGCATACCAAGTGGCATTTTAGGTAGACAGGAAGAGGTTAGAGCAGCAACACCTCTGCTAGAGCGGGGGGGAAGAGTTCTGAACTCTTGCAGCAACAGAGATTGAGCAACAAATAGTAAACAGGCTACATTTAGCTGATGGCAAAACATCATTCAGGACTAAATTTGAGTCTATAGTAGAAGAAGCAGGCTCTTCAAGCTCTGGAAGACTGGGCCACAGATTAGTTGTCTGCACCATGTCTGAAGACTTTCTTACTGCTTGTGTCTGTTAGAAATCCTATTTGAATGTAGATGACGGAGCCATCTCCCACTCTCATCCTCTCTCCGCCCCCTTTCTCTTCTGGCTCTGTAGTCTTTCTCTGTTGCTGCAACTGCCGTGATTTCAAGGATATCTGACGGAGCGTGACGCCCGCAAAAATGTCCACAATCACATTTCTAAGCACAATGCCAATATATTGTAAATCGTCTGTGGATATTAGCACACAAACACAAATGATGAAATAATCCGCAAAGGAAAGGTCAGGAGGAAAGATATTGTAAATGTAGGCTAAGAATGGATGTTTTATTCATGTTAGCTGTTCCAAAATTTAGATCCAGGACTGTATCATTTATTCACAAGCGTGTGAATTGCCAAAATGTTAAGAGGCAAAACATACCCTTGAGCTTTGCTTCTAACCCAGTAAAGCCCCAAAGCATTTTAGAAAGCAGCATTAAGATGTCAGCATGTGAGCTTTGTATGATCCGTTTACCAGTATGCTTTATTCCCAATAAATGTTTTCAGTAACCTAAACATCTGGAACAAGGCAGTTCAGTCTTCTGATTAGGATAAAATAACCCAATTTCAGGGGAAACGTGCAGAAGATGCAGATTTACAAGCTACGTTTTGACAGGTGAACACTGCAATAGAACGTGTACGTACCGGTGAATGTTTTTGTTGCCATAACAGATCAAAAATCATGTCAATTCTGCTAACAAAAAGATATTGAGATTTTCCTTTCCTACATGACAATGTCAAGTTTGATTGGCTGTAAAAGCCGTCATCACTCTCACACTGTATGCTGAGGGGCGCTTGTGAACAACATCAGTGACAGAGGTTAACCCTTGACCTTGAATCTAACTCATGACCACGGGTTATTACCTCAACATCATAAAACACAAGGGGACGGACTTCAACTGGAGCACATGTGGACATCACATCCAATATGTGTCTTTTTATGCAGATGAAACTAGCACAGGTTGCACAAGTGAGTGCATCTGCTTCTCAGCAGCCTGACATACAGAACGTGTCAGCCTGCTGAAACCCTTCAGTCAAACAAAGACTCCTACTTGAATGTCTTTGTTTAGGACCATGCTAAAATGGATAAGGTGTCTTGCCGACTGTGACCTTGCAGCATTGTCCACATGAACATACACAACAACTTTGATAGCCTGTAATGATTAACATGTCAAGTAAAAAGGCAAAATATTTGATCAGAAATGATTCATTTCTGCATCTTTATGCATTCCTATTCTTTCACAAACCGATATATCACTGTGCCTGATGTTACAGCAGTATATGGAAACAAAATAGCCTTCTATAGTTGCAGTGACAGGCTGCAACCCAATGCTTCATCAATCTTCGTGTCTGCATTGATCCGGTGGGCAACAGCTGAGGCTATCGGCTGGGGAAGGGCTGCAGCTGCCCCAACACAAACAGTCTTTATTAGCAATGATAACCAGGAGGCATGCCTGTGTGTATGTGTAGCATTAGGGTTGTAAAAGCTACTGGCTAATGGCTATTTGAGTGAACTGATTGATAAAGTGAGTCTCCAAGGGTCCTAAAGGGGCTAAAAATGATATAATCAGAGAAAAAGGGCATGGACATATTTCAACTGGAGCTAAGAAAGGGTTATGGTTGCTTTTATTATGTGACCGCTTCCTATATTAGCCTAACAGCAACAATTCTATCTTATGAGGTGATAATCCTTTCAAATATTTGAAATCTCCCAGTTAAAACACACATACTGGATCATTTCCCATTCACAACCACCCACAAAAATCATATGTCATGCTTTGCTTTGTAGCCCGTGGCCCCCTTTCACATACCTTGGCACACAGCTGGGCGAGGAGCGGTCCACCTCCCAGGTAGCGTACAGGTTCATGTGGACCGGCCGGTTGGAGGTGATGCAGACCGGCTTGGACGGCTGCATGTGCGGCGAAGGGACGCCCCCAGTCCGCGGGAGCCCTCCTCGCTCCGACATCCTGGAGGCTGAAAACGGGCTTTCGGTCGGAGCTGAGAGGAGGGATACCCGTAGTAGTCTGGCTTCTCTCTGCGTGTGTTGTCCTTTTTTTGTGGTCCTCTTGCTTCCGTTGCCTTATTTTTTTCAGGGTCCTGCAGTGCAAATGCGTGAAACGCTGCCGTGTAACGTACAGTGGAAACGCTAAGTTGATAACGTGTTGTGCTATTCGCCGCCTGCTAGTGAAAACATTGCAGTCGTCAGGAGGTTTTAACCCGTAGGCAGGCGGCAAACCCCCGCGTACGTCTGTGTCTTCTCCCTTTCCCAACTTCGTTTTGGTTGGGGGTGTTTATCGGTACAGGAAGCGGAAATTTCTCTCGCCGTGGTCGCACAATGAGCAGAAAGCAAGCTACGCCTCTTCAGTTAGAAGACGTGAAGTACGAGAGAGAGAGAGAGAGAGGGGGTGTTGTGTCATCTATTCTTGCGTTTACTGTACTTCATATTTGTTTTTATATAAATGAATATAAATATAAATTAAATATATGTTAAGTAATGCATGTATTATGTTTTATTACTATTACTTGTTTTTAATATTGCTTATGTTTTTGACTATTTTTACAATAGTTTTTCTTGTATTTTTTCTTGTATTATTATTACTATTATTATAGGTATTCTTAAAAATAAACACCTTATAAAAGTATTATAAATAATCTAATGTTAAAACAAATATTTTCTTGTTTTAATCATTTAATATATCGTTATTATATGAGTATATGTATATTATATTTATGTATTATTTCAATAGTATAGTTTTATAATACACTATGCTGCAGAGTAATGTATCATAGTTTAGTGTACGTGTACTGTATAGTAGCAGTCATATTATATGGTGTATTCTTTTTTTCTTACACTCTGATTATACTTACTGTGTAAACCTTGTTTGCAGTATATGCAAAGTAGAGTATATCCTTTGTACAAGATGTAACTATGGTCATGTTGATGAAGAAAAACTGAATTTGAGAAAAGAGAACAAAGAGAAAGCAAGCAAGCCTTGTGAACTTTGACCTCATGAATTAGCCACTTGATCCCCACTGTAAAAAAATAAATAAATAAATAAGCTTAACCTCTCACATTCATGCAAAATGTGTTGTGAAATATATTAAAACAATCAAAAACTGACCAAACTGGGATTTCAGAATAATTTACTATATTTATATTTTGGACATTGTGATATGTTCATGTATATGTTGCATTTTACATATCTACAACTAGTATATACAGTAGTCAAAATATCTTTGACTAAACATGATTATATAAATGAGGTATAAGTCAGTACAATGTGTCAGCACTCAGTATTTTCAACTTGCATGCAAAAAAAGTAAAAGAATCAATGTTTCAGGTGCAACAGATGTTCTGTCCAGCTAGAAGCCTCTATCATACAGTACTTTATTAATGTAACCATTGAAAATGTATGTAACACCATAAGTAAACTCCTGTGCCAATGTTGACCCATTATTCTGCTTTACCCTCACACCACCTGCAGAATTACACTTTGTGTGAGCGAGTATTGTATTTGTATTAGACAGAGATCATAAGGGAAGACAATAGGTATTCTAATGTTTCATTGATGATCAGTGTGGGTACATTTGGGTACATTATTTTAGGTCCATAGGACACACACACACACACACACAGACACACACACACACACACACACACACACACACACAGACACACAGACACACACACACACACACACACACACAATTCAGCCATTGTGAGCAGGCAAATAGACAAAGGTGCAACACTGGTTACAGTGTGACAATTCAGTTCACTAGGATAGCATATAATAGACCTTGTTGATGATTTCCCTGAAGTGTCATGTGACAACCAGACATGCAGAGTGAAAACCCATGTTTTTGTGACCAGAAAAGATTTTTCTTACATTTACAGGGCTGATTATGAGGTACAAATGTTGTAGTTCTCCCACGGTTTGGCTGCAACATAAAACAGGTGCAGTGTTCGCACCCTCAAGTGAGAAAGGAAAAGCTATGATTACAATCTCTGAGTCTGAATTTGAATCAGAAGGTGACCTAATCACTCCACCAACGTCACAGCATGGCTGGCTGCCATCAGCTTGACGTTTGTTTCTCTATTGGCAGATAATCACAGCTGTGATTGCGTCTTACAAAACATTACATGCTTGAAATGTTTGTTGATGTTTCACATTCTTAACTGGGACCAAATAAAAAGGTACAGCTATCTTATATGCACTATATATATCTTAGCTGAATAAATAATAATAAACTGACTGTTGATGAATTGTTGATGGTTGGATAGAATGTCAGCAACCACTTTCACCTAATGATGGAACAGAAAGTCAACAGCTAATTGTGTTGCACTTTAACAGAATGTTCCCTCTTCAACATTTGTCATGCATATTTAGTTATATCAAATCCATAAAGACGTCATTTACATGAATTTTTCCTTCTTACATTGCTGCATAAAATAACACTGCACTGCTTGATTTTTGGTGCAAAAAAATAGGCCTGTTTTCAAAGTGCTTGAATAACAAGTTTAACATTAAGCATTTAACAAGTACAATGTTAGTGTAATGTTAATGGTAGTACTAACCATACTCCTGTGTCTTAAAGCCCCCCGCCTGAAAAAGCCTAGTCTATTCTGATTGGCCAGTGTTTCTGGGCCTTCTGCATATTGCAGCCGGGGAATGACGTTAGGACAATTTAATTACAGTAGGGCTCCTTATTTGCCTTTCCTACAATTCTGTTTTTAATGGTTTGCAGCCAGTGTAAAACTGTTTAACACCTTTGTAGATTGCAGGTTCTAACAAATCCTTCAGGATGACAATGAAACCTCTTCCTGCTTACTTCTTTTAGATTGTAATTAAGCACGACCATGTAGAGAGTTTGGCAAAACAAAGGCTGATGACACTAACTAGCTCTTTGTCTTGGATTGAAGGTCCACTGATAATCAGTGAACGAGCAGAAATGACAGCCATGCAGACTCTCCGCCTGTATGCATATCTCTGTCCCTCGCGCTGAATAATCAGCCAAATGACTTGAACGCCCTCCCCGGTTCTTTTTAACATGCTTTTGCCACTACCAGTCTCAGCCATTGATGAAGAGATTAAAATCAATCAGATTAAAGCAGTCCCGGGATAATCCTGGGTTACTTTTTACACAGTGCCCCAAATCTGCCAGTTCATCAAGTGACAATGCACAGGCTCCAAAGCCAATATTAAAATCTGTTAAAGTTTGTACTTTGTCTTATGAAACACAATTATACTATATGTACTATGGCTAGTCATACATTTACAAATAGCAATAGTATAGTAAAAGATTATTTGACTATTTTATATGGCACTATATTATTGGCAGTATGGTCACTGTTGTATTTTTAAGATAATAAAAACCTTTAATTTTGCACAGGCTGTTGCTCAGTGTGTGTGTGTGTGTGTGTGTGTTGGCCTACTAATAACATCAAGCGGTCCGGTCGGCTGTAGCTATTCAGGTCGCTGTGCTCTCAGACGTCCAGGGTCCTCTGCTGCCCTCCAGTGGTAGACACAGACTGCAGCTTGTTGCATTTTGCAAGTTTGTGGTAATTAATGAGTCATTACCATAGGTCATTACTTAAAAGACAAAGTCTCTCATGCATGTTGTGCTCCCCCAATATCTTGGCTTGAGTAATTATGACATCAGTGTTACCATACCAACCACCAAGCTGATTTACATGACTTAGCCATTGTATCTCTTTATGAAAATTAAAAATGACTTGTTCTGACCTTACTACAAATACGTCACGATTGTTAATTTAATTGTATATTTCCTATAATACATCACATTTCGATAATAACCGGTTTCTTGGCTCTGGGCAGTTAGCAACTCTAAGCTAAACGGGCTGTAGCTACATACATATACGTCAGTAGTTTAATTCTATTAATTCTTTTAGCATTTCCGAACTATTCCTTTAAGAATTTAAGAACTAGCCACCAACCAATCAATGACAAAAAAAGAAAACACATTTATCAGTTGTATTTCCTATAATTATATGTATAATTAGTATTAAGTAAATACATTATACTAACAGATTATACTTAAAGTGTGGCATTACTACTTTGGTCTTGACTACAGCCCTGGTCAGAATCAGCTTTAAAACCTCCAACATTTGTAATCGAACAACGTGAAATCATGTAATTTTCCCAACCCACATATTTCTTAAAGAGAACATATTTCAGTGTCCAAAATGGCAGCTTAGGCCATGTCCTTACTGTACGAGTAAACAAAGATGCAGTACAAGCTCCTTTTAGCCTGCAATCTCTTTGCTCGTGACTGGATCAGACAATTACCTTGCATTTTACCTGCAGCACAATTATCTAATGTAAATGAACACTTACAGTAACTCCTCGAGTGATAAAATGGAATTATATTTAAATGGAAACCAGGGGCAGTGCAGTTGGGAACTTTTGTTATCATTCATTTATTTACAAAAAAACCAGAAAAAAAACATGGTTACAATGACAAAAAAACCAAGACGTAAAACGGAGGGTCAAATGGAAAAAACAAGTCACCATTTTCATGTGACATGGATTACATGACAAAAGCATCATCTATTTATAGTTTTTAAAAAAAGGAACAAAACTGTGATTATGGTAACTGGTCAAACAGATGATTGATGTTACAGTCTGTATCCTCCAAAAATTAAAATCCGAGTACAGCTCTTCTTCTTTCACATCCTGTTGTGGCGGCTCATTCTCCAGCAGCGCTTCGTCTTGGTGTTTGTGCTCTAGAACTTGAACTCCTTGTATTTCTTGGCACCGCCTCGTGTGTCCTGCGGCTGGCCCTTCCTCTTTTTTTGCTGTACGTTAACAAGCAAGCAGGGGGAAACAGAGCTGATTAATATTCAAATGTCACTACAAAAGGGAAAACTGAAATGACTGTAAACCCTGCACTGCAATAATAGCCTTCCACTTTTCTTGTTGAGTTCTGCTTTTCCTCCCTACATAAGCGCTGATCAGTTTATGCTGTGGGGTTTAAATATGACCAACTGTTCCCTTTCTAATGATGCAGCTGGTCATTTGTTTTATTTAACCAAAGTCTCACAGTGTAGTTAATAAGCGAAAATGCATTAAATAATAGAAGCATAATGTAGAATAAGCATAGTGTATAGGGTTTAATCTCAACTAAGTTTTAAATAATATCACCTATAACAATCACACTTGCTGAGACTTAAGAACCAACTTTTCCATAGGTATAGACAGTGGTGCCACAACTTCAGAAGCTTTTATCATTGGCTTTGTATTGACTATCTTCTAACTTCTGCAGTAACTACATATTCTGTATGGTTCTTTTATATCTAGCTATGAAACCTTCTGCTGCAGCTACCTAGGAACATAATTTTTTCTGCTTGCCAATCAGATTTCAGAAGAGCAAATGTAAACACTTTCAAGAACTATAAATTGTATTAGTCAAGAATAGGAAAACAACAACATTTCTTTATGAAAAAGGGCTTTAATTTGTCTCTGTACCTTCTGTTTGGCAGCATGCTCAGCCACCATGTCGCTGAAGTCCTCTTTCTCCACCTGGGCCTGCTGTTCTCTGACATGCTCCTCGTACTTCTGCGTCATGGCCATGGGGTCCAGCTCCAGCTCCTCTGGAGCCAGGGCCACCTCTACGCCCTGGGACTCCTGCCCTCCGCCTGCCTTACGGCCTGCCATGGCCTGAAGACAGCACAGAGGAAAAACAAGAGGAAGAAAAAAACAGAAAGGATTTTAAGGAATAGATACAGACGGATCGTCGCATAATTTGACTTCCTTTTGACATAACAGACTCGGCTTACCCCTGTCACGTCGTAGATGTGCGTTGAGGCCATCATGGCTGCTCCTATGGGGCCAGTTCGTCTCTCTGGGAGCACTGTGAATAGCTGTGGTGTCTCGTTTCTATTGACGCAACAGAGTGTTTTAGCGCTTATTGGTCATTCATTACTTTCTATTTGAAACCAGGATTAAGAACTGGACAATATCGCTAAATGATTGTTGTTTACAGACTAATGTGGCAGGTGGTCACTTCTAGTTGATTAGCCGTTAGCTTATAGAGACCTTTAGAGGACAATGATTCATACCATACAAAATACCACAGAACAATAATAATATTTCATAAAACACGATGTTTCCTATTAGATGAGCAAATAATAAATGACATTTGCGCCATTAACACTTTATGGAGATTTACAGTAGGAAGACCATTTTGGGCAGTAAAAAGAAGTTACAGTTAAAGCTCATTTTAGATGAGCACCATTTATATAGAGATGTTTATGCAACTGTTGCAAAAAATGTTTTTTATTTTTCATATTCTAAGCTCTTTAAATAAAACCAGCTAACTGGAAATGAAAAGTCAAATGCTCCGTCTGTTTATAGCCTGTGGTGCATCAAAACAGAAAGAGCTCTACTGTTGGGAGTAAATGGGAAATTAAAACAGCAGTGTTGCTGTGACAATCCAAAGCAACACTCACCCATCCATGGCCTCCTCGATTTTCTTCTTCCTCAGCTCAATCAGTTCGGGGGTCTCCATGCCGGCGGGTACTGATGAGAAGCCTCCAGGGGTGATCAGCCCACTGAAACACACAAAATGAGATACAGTACATAATGAGTTTATCCATGCGTGTCCCTCTCCAAGTTTACATCTTTGAGTGCGTGTACAAAGATTTAGGACTTTGGGCTTTGAGACTGATCTGAAACATCTATGCAGAAATGGCCCCACTCATCTAGGTATACACAAAAAAAGGAAAAGCAAGCAAGCAAATGAGAGAGGTGGACATGATATGCACACAGCAGTCTTCAAAAGATCAGACCTGGTCCTTTAGTCTAATACTCAGCAGACAATTGATCTTATAATTACATGGTCAATTATGGTAATGTTATTAGTCTGTGTGTGCACTGATAGGAATGGAGTAAGAAAAACTGGCATTTAGCCTTGCAGCTCATTGCTCTTGGAATGAGACTCTTCCAGAGTTATATTTTTGGGATAGCTTGATGTAAGTGTTGACCATCAAGTACCTGTCTGCTGGTGTGAAGAATCCGGTTTCGTCTGGTTTCTCCTCGTCGCTCTCCTCCTCCTCCTCTTCCTCTGACGACTCCTCATCTGACGGCTCCAGTTCTCCCCACGGTGCGTGATCCACCTCTTCCTCCTCCGCTTTGGCCTGATCACACGATTCAACATATATTAGACATATTCGTCCATAGGTCTGCCAATTAACAATCTTGGTGTATACAAACCTCATTAAGTTCAAAATGCAGATCTTTGAAAACATGACGATTCAGACAAATTTAAACCTTAAAATCTTTTCTGTTGAATATTTTGATCTTGTTGAATATTTATAATATCTGTGATATTATATTTGTTTGTTCATTTATTTTAGCTTAAAAGACAATACACAAATAACAAATGGTATACAGTATACATTTTCAAAACTGTTCCAGGAAAAGGAAGCACATCTTTCATATTATCATTATCACATTAGATTTACAACTTCTGCAACAAACCTACAAGAATGTGTGTGTGTGTGTGTGTGTGAGTGTGTGTATTATGTGTGTGTGTATGTATGTATGTATGGTCCTGACCTGGAAGTCTGCAGCATTTGTTCCAAACACATCACCGTAAAGAGGTTTGCCCATTTCGTCTACTGGCGGCTTCCCCCAGCCACCGGCGTGATAACCAAACGTACAGTTCTAACAGGCAGAGAACATGAGGATGAAGGAGATGACAAGAACAAGCCAATATGACCAACTCACACATTAATAGTATATCACCATCTTTGTTGTTGTAAAATAGTCTACTTTTGTACGGTGTAAAAATCCATTTAAGTTTGCACACTGGAAAACACTTTTACACACACAATAACATAAAATGGGACTATAACGACATGATAAAAACTGTGAAAAAATAAGAGTAGTTGTCTTACCTCTGGGATGGGGGAGTTGAGTCCAGGGATCTTGAGATTGGGGTAGGAGGGAGGGGGGCCGTACCTCTGCATGGCTATCAACCAAGGAGGAGGCACCTTGTGGGCGTTCTGGGGAGGAAGAGACACCGTAAGCTCACGGACGCGCACTATATCTATATCAAAAGTATAGATATAATATCAATATTGTGGTGTTGACTATTGGTGTTTTCACAAAAATATTTACACAATGAGATATGAAATAATCATCAGCAAAGCGGATACAATGACATTCCATGTAATTTGAAAGGCAAATAATAGAACAGTTACAACAGTCTGGTAAGTTCACAAAATGACGGTAATGCAGCCTTTCAAACCAGGACGACACACCACTTATGCCATATTTAAAATCTAAGATGATATCTAGTCTCACATCACTATATAATATTGATATATTGCCCAGCTCCAACATTCATTTATCAAGTTCTAATATACAGAGAAAGGCTTCCCAGGTATGTTTTTTATGTCACTATCTGGGCTGCCGTGCTCCTCTCCTCGTTACCGTGTCTCTGAATCAACAAGTCTAGTCACGTCTCATTTTACAGGAGGAGATGACATTCTTACATCCAAAAGCAGTAACAAGGACAGCGATGATTGGGAAAGTGACAGATCAACACCACAGTAAGACTGCAACAGCAGCAGACATGTATATTGCCCAGCGCATTTTGTGGCACAACTGGAACCTACTCAGAATATACTGAATATGGTCATATTTGTGTATTATTTGAGATTGCACTTCATTTCAGTGCCTTGCCAACTTAACATTTTTTTTTTTTTACAAGGAATATTTTAAATTGACAATGAATTATAATGTTTGTGGATCTTACAGGTCCAACAGGCATGCCCAGAGCGATACGCAGCTCGTCAGACAGATCCCCTGGCTTCTTCTCTTTCAGGCGAGTTTCAAACTCTTTTCCCTGCAGAGACACAAAAACACACACACACACAGGTGACCACTTACTTCCAGGAGGGACGGGTGCCATGGAACAATTTATAAAAAAAATATATATATACACACTACTGTTCAAAAGTTTGGGATCTTATTTTTGAAGGAAAAGCACTGTACTTTTCAATGAAGATAACTTTAAACTAATCTTAACTTTGAAGAAATACACTCTATACATTGCTAATGTGGTAAATGACTATTCTAGCTGCAAATGTCTGGTTTTTGGTGCAATATGTACATAGGTGTATAGAGGCCTATTTCCAGCAACTATCACTCCAGTGTTCTAATGGTACAATGTGTTTGCTCATTGGCTCAGAAGGCTAATTGATGATTGGAAAACCCTTGTGCAATCATGTTCACACATCTGAAAACAGTTTAGGTTGTTACAGAAGCTACAAAACTGACCTTCCTTTGAGCAGATTGAGTTTCTGGAGCATCACATTTGTGGGGTCAATTAAACGCTCAAAATGGCCAGAAAAAGAGAACTTTCATCTGAAACTCGACAGTCTATTCTTGTCCTTAGAAATGAAGGCTATTCCATGCGAGACATTGCTAAGAAATTGAAGATTTCCTACAACGGTGTGTACTACTCCCTTCAGAGGACAGCACAAACAGGCTCTAACCAGAGTAGAAAAAGAAGTGGGAGTCCGCGTTGCACAACTGAGCAAGAAGATAAGTACATTAGAGTCTCTAGTTTGAGAAACAGACGCCTCACAGGTCCCCAACTGGCATCTTCATTAAATAGTACCCGCAAAACACCAGTGTCAACATGTACAGTGAAGAGGCGGCTGCGGGCTTCAGGGCTTCAGGGCAGAGAGGCAAAGAAAAAGCCATATCTGAGACTGGCCAATAAAAGAAAAAGATTAAGATGGGCAAAAGAACACAGACATTGGACAGAGGAAGACTGGAAAAAAGTGTTGTGGACGGATGAATCCAAGTTTGAGGTGTTTGGATCACAAAGAAGAACGTTTGTGAGACGCAGAACAAATGAAAAGATGCTGGAAGAATGCCTGACGCCATCTGTTAAGCATGGTGGAGGTAATATGATGGTCTGGGGTTGCTTTGGTGCTGGTAAGGTGGGAGATTTGTACAGGGTAAAAGGGATTCTGAATAAGGAAGGCTATCACTCCATTTTGCAACGCCATGCCATACCCAGTGGACAGCGCTTGATTGGAGCCAATTTCATCCTACAACAGGACAATGACCCTAAACACACCTCCAAATTGTGCAAGAACTATTTAGAGCAGAAGCAGGCAGCTGGTATTCTATCGGTAATGGAGTGGCCAGCGCAGTCACCAGATCTGAACCCCTTTGAGCTGTTGTGGGAGAAGCTTGACCGTATGGTACGCAAGAAGTGCCCATCCAACCAATCCAACTTGTGGGAGCTGCTTCTGGAAGCGTGGGGTGCAATTTCTCCAGATTACCTCAACAAATTAACAGCTAGAATGCCAAAGGTCTGCAATGCTGTAATTGCTGCAAATGGAGGATTCTTTGACGAAAGCAAAGTTTGATGTAAAAAAAAATACAAATCATTATTTCTAACCTTGTCAATGTCTTGACTCTATTTTCTATTCATTTCACAACGTATGGTGGTGAATAAGTGTGACTTTTCAGGAAAACACAAAATTGTTTGGGTGACCCCAAACTTTTGAACGGTAGTGTATATATAACTTGTTTATCCCCACCGGATGTAAAGAACATTTTGCTCAAAAGGTAAGAGAAATACGATCAAATTTTCATGGGTTTAGTACCTCGTAGTAAAGGTCTCCGTGGATGGTGAGTTTGGGTTTGATCTGCCATTTGAAGAAGGCGTCGTGGAGCTTCTGGTAGTCAATGTCTATCTTTCCCATCTTGGGACGAACCTTCTCCCTCATTTTGGTTTTCATGGTTTTGGCATCCTCCTGAAAAAAGAAGATTATGAATGAATGAATGAATGACTTTATTATTATGTCATGCACACAAAAAGTATGCCTAGCCCAAACTTTTTTTTTAGCTTAATTTAACTTAACAGCTTCGGAGTCATTGTAATAGTTATAAGACTTTTTTTGTGTTAAATGGTGGTTTGTCTCGCTCCAACCTAGCACCTGTGAGCGGAAAAACCACCCTTGCAACTTTTGGCCGGCCTAATCATCAGGAAATATTGCGTGATATCAGGTCTCGCAATGTAACGAATTTTTTCACGGCACTTCACTCACACGCCCATTCACAAACCGGCTAACGAGGTAGCAATGGAGTTTATCACACTATCGTCATGGCTGAGCCGGAAAAAAAGAAGCAGAAAGCTAGGAAATATTGTCGGCGGCATAGAGAAACAGGAAATGGCAGACCGACTGAGTGAGGAGTCAGACACAAGTAAACTTCGGAGCTGCCAAATATCTATTCCAAACATGTAGCGGGGGCTCTATGGAGAAACCTGCAATCAAACAGCGAAGAAATGGCCAAAACTGCATAACACCCCTTTAGCTTTAGAAAACAAAAGTTGCCAACTTTATATATTGAATCTATATATATTAAATCTAAACAACTACTCTGTTTGCTTTTCATCAGTACACCAGAACATTTCATGTAAGATGGGTGTTTTTAACTCAAGTCGAGATGGTGTATCATCTCCATAACAATGCCTCTTTGTACTTCTGTTCTAACTTGCAACTTTTAGGCTTTTTGTAGCTGGATATCTATATGATATACAGTATATATTATTTGTTTCACCTAAATATGAATGTGGATATAATTGGTGATATTGTGATGCTTGCTACAGTTGCATTTCTAGTGATAATTTGGCAAAAACATGAGTTATTTCTCTGATTCTTGCGCTGCTGGGTGCTGCATCTTTTCAGTCACTCTTGCTTGACTATAAAATGTTACCGTGCTTTCAGGCGCTCAAGGCTTTGTCTAAAACTCTGCCATTTCGACCATAAAAATCTAATGGATTATGGATCATTTTATTTCTATAGTTTATAGCTGACTTTACCAGCTGACTTCTCTATTGGCTGTTGAAACAGGTGATATCCCTTACGTTCAAAAACCAGCCTCTGCGTCTCAACCAGCTGAGTCGCAGCGGAACCATCAGCTGGCTTAAGTCGAGCTGAGACGGGCCGGTACAGACTACTGAAATGTTTCTCTGCAACGTTCTAAAACAGTTTTCATCTCTTCAATCTCAATCTTTGGTCTGAACTGGGCTTAATTCACATTTTTGAAACAAATGAAGAAATTGCATCTGAATTTCACAGGATGTCCTTCTTAAAAACAGAAAAGCTGAAAGAAGCGGCTGGAAAATGAAGGACTTTCACTCTGGTAGCGCACCTTCTCTTGCAGGGCCTCCCTCATCTCCTGGATTCCCGTCTTCTTGATGAAGTCCGGCAGCTCAAACGGAGGCTTCTCTATGCCTCTCTTGCCCTGCAGATACTTTCGTTTGAAGCACCAGTGGCGGGGCACCGGCACCGTGTTCCTGGTGGCCTTTAAGTGGACCAGCAGTTTGGGCTCCTGGGCCGTCACGTCGTGCATCTCCACTACATCTGGACGAGCAACCAGCTGGAACAAAGAAGACAGGAAGCGAAAATGAGATAAAGGTTATCGATAGTACTGAAACTCTTTTTGGACTGCAACAGCAGGCTGGGAAAAAAAGAATTTAACAATCCCAATTATTCTAGAAGACAGGTGTAATCATGATTAGTACTTATGGTGGACCAGTAGCTGGAAAGTTGCCAGTTCACCTCCTGGGCACTGCCATGGTGCTCTTGAGCAAGGCACCAAATCCTTACTGCTCTGGGCGCCTTTCCATGGGCAGCCCCCTCACTCTGACATCTCTCCATTAGTGCATGTGTGTAATAACAACAGCCCCCTTGCGAGATTAATAAAGTACACATTGTTATTACATTACACACATTTTGATGGTTAGTTTTAATTTACCTGTTTAAGTTCGGCCACAGTAAGCCTGTTCATCCTCCTCAGCTTCTTCTTTGAGAGTTTAGGTACATCTGGTCTCATGTCCTGTTTTTGGAAAACATGAGAAATGTTTTGCATGTAAACCAACAGGATTTTGTTCTGTTCCATTTTTAAATTAAATGGAACAATTAAGACCTTCTTCACAACACAGACTTAGCCCTGAATTCAGTTTTTTTTAAGCCGAGTATTGCTTAACTTGTACTTCACCATAGCTGGTCAATAAAATCCGTTTTATGTCTGTGTACAATCCTAAAGAGACTTGTGCCAATCACACAAACGATGATGGACTGCAATATATGTTGGTCTCATTTATAGTCTTAATGCAGGGAAATTATATTTGGACTAACGAAAGAACTACAAAACCACGGAATAAAATCTAAAAAAAGAAGAAGAAAAAAGCAGCATTTGACATAAGAAAATTAAGACCCGTTTCAAATTAATTAAGATACTTCAGTGAATTTAAGACTTATTAAGACTCTGTGGAAACCTTGCCTAACAGAAGAAGGAATTCAAACCTCATCACTGTCATCGCTGTCTTTCTTCTCATCCTCAAAGCCCTTTTTCCGCAGCACGGTCGCCTCCTGCTTCTCTGTCTTCTCGGGCTCCTTCTCCTTCTCTTTCTTCACATCATCAGTCAGCTAGGAGAAATCAGAGAAATAGTTGCATTACAGCAAAACTGAAGAAAATGCCCTGATACAAGAGAATGCATCAAAAACCACAGCCTTTTATCGTGTAGTAAAGAAATAGTCAACAGTGCTCTGTAGCTACCTTGAACGCCTCAAAGATCCTCTTGAAGAAGATGTAGTTGGGGTCGTAGATCTCCGGCTCCTCTGCTACATACTCGATCTCCACCTCAGGCTCCTTGTCCTTCTCTTTTTCTTTGTCCTTCTCTTTTTCCTTGTCTTTCTCTTTGTCGTCTTTCTCGCTACTCTCCTTCTTCTGCTCCTCCGCCTGTTCCTTCTTCTCCAGTGCGCGCTTCTTCTTGCTCTTCTTCTTGCGGTTTCTGCGTCTGCGGTTTTTCTAAAAGGAAAGGTTGGTTTGTAAATTCTAACTAAATGGTGTTCAACCATCTTTAAGGATATTTATTACAATGTGAGTAAAAAAAGTCACAATAAAACAGAGGGCCTGTTTTATTGTAATGACTGGAAAATATGAAAACACAAAAGGTCAGTTCAGGTTCTGTTTTCACAAAAACAACACATTCATTTATGTATGTGATAGGATTTAAATATCCAAGATGATTAATGCTGAATTTCTCAGGTGCTGAATCAGTGAATTTGCCACAGAATTACCATAATACAATTAGTAGAGTGGTATAGTAACAACAACAAACAACTGATATATATTATATATAAGTACAGCGGCCTAGAAAGGTGGTGTGAGAAAAGACTTACATCTTTTTTAGATATCTGACTGTCATCATCTTCCGTCTCAGACATGACAGGTGCAGAGGAGTTGTTGATGTCCATCTCTGCTCCCTCAACATCTTCCTCTTCTTAAACGGAAACAGACAAATCAGATTATGATCCTGAATGCTACTGCTTCCCAAATATTCCTGTAAAACAGAGTACCAGCTGTACTGACCCGCGGGTCGGTGAGCTGCTCCTGTCTGATCTCCTTCAGCTGGAGGATCTTCTCCAGAGCTTGAGGGATCTTGGGCCCACTGACGCTTACCTCCTCGTTCTGCCAGATCTGGAATGGAAGAAAACAAACACTTGCAACTAAAACGCGATTTATGCTTCTATGTTAAATCTACGCCATGGGTGGCTTGTTAGCGTTGCTACCCCCTCCCGTGACTCATTTCCTGGTTCTTCTTCTGCACAAACAACATGAAATCAAAAAGAGGGTCAACTTTTCCTGCTTTCCCACCGTGGTCATAAAGCACAAGGAAGACACTTTTTCCTCTTACTATGACTTGGTAATCGCTCCGAAGATAATCCCAGTCACTCTCTCACCTGCTACTTAAAAATCAATAAGAGAACTAGAAATGTGTATTGATTTTAAAGCTACTGCACAGTCCATCTTTTAGCATAAAATTGGGACAATAAGAGCAAAACAAGTCAAAAAGCAAGTTTTAAATATGGAGTCTGTGTGATTGGGCAACAGAAAAAAAAAAGAAAATAATCTAAGGGAAATCACAACTAAACTGAAGTAAGATAGACAAGCTGCATTTGCCTACAAAATTACAACACAAAAAACATATGGAGGTGGGGAGGAAATCTGTTTACCTCTCTGTTATCTTCTCCTGGTGGAGGTGGCACTCTCTGTTTCTGAGTCGGCATCATACTGACACCAGGAGGCAGTGGCCCACGAGGATCCATACCTGCAAAAAAACCCAAAAACAAACGTGGTATAAAGAAATTAGGTTAGCCCTCAAGTCCTGCTTCAGAGTACAGATGAAACTACGGTTGTGCACACTAATCTTTTCCTGGAAATATAATGCTCTTTTTTTACTTTAATCAGCACATTATGGCATTTTCCCATTAGACGGTACCAGCTCAATTCAGTTCAACTGCGATGCCTCTTTCTCCATTACAGATTAGTTACATCCCATGCGTGAGGCGAGCGTGGTTGGTCGTCATAGCAGGAAACTGCCATGAATTAACGCGACACACACACACACGTCCAAAGTGTGCTGCTTTTGATTCTCGGCATGTGGCTGTTGCCACAGTCAGAAGACAAATTTAGTTTCAAAAGAAGCAAATAAAGACCGCTGGCTAAACGACTGTTGCTAGCAATGATGACGCAGTGTATAGTGATGATTCTCTCCGACCAATCAGTAGTCTGCAGGTTTTCACGTCACCTTTTGGTGTTGCCTCAGCTCGCTCGACTTGAACCTTGACTGAGGTGGTGCTACCAGGGACTTCTTTGGAGTGGAGTTAAGGCGAGGAGGTACCATGTAGTGGATAAACACCATAACATACCTCTCACTGCGTTGACAGCATGCATACCTCTGGGCCCTGAACCCTGCTGCATCTTAACCATCTCCTGATGACGCTCCTGTTCCAGCAGCACTGCAGCCTGACATACAGGAGGAAAAGAGATGGGACTTAAAACACATGGTTAACCAAAAAAAGAGTTGAATCAAGGGTGTGCTAACAAACAAACAAAAAAGAGTAAAGAGAAAAGGATGTGCCCTAACTGTTGTGAGGTGGTCTTTATTTTTATTGTTATGAATTTGGAAATGTAAAAATACACTTTCCAAAGAGTGTTTCATTTCTCAAATCTCTAAATCTGAAGTCAGACGAGGTGGACTATCTTCATTGCCTCACCCCTTTTCTGCTGCTCCAGGAGATCCTGTTGATCCATGACACAAGAATCAATCTGTGATACACAGAATATCTGAATGACTGAGCAACAGTTAAACAAAAAGTCACTTTACAGTATTTCTGGATGGTCCATAGTGACTGAAACTTTGTGTGGCAGTTTTTTCTGTCTTTTTTGTCAGATTCTACCATCTAAAGCAGAGATTTGGTGTTGTAGTCTATCATTTGTGTTCCTTGCTTTGAGGATGTTACCAGCTCACCGACTGATTGCATCTCAGTGCTGTGTGTGTTTGAAAGGGAAGGCTGAAAGCAACAAGTGGATTACATTGTCAGTAAACTTCACCTGCTGCTTGGCTCTCTCCTCCTGCTGTAACACTATGGCTGCTCTGTGTTGGGCCATCTTCAGCTGATCCTCCTGCGAAAGGCCGGGAGGGGGCAAACCTGGGGGCTCCATGCCCATGTGGATGCCGGGTGGAGGAGGCCCTCCGGGCATCATGCTCATAGCCTGGAGCATGCCCATACCAGGAGGCATGGGTGGCATGGGCATCGGGGGCATGGGGGGGATGCCTGACATCTGGAGAGGAGGAAACAGGCGACTGAGGATAAGGTGAGGCTGTGATTGAAGCTTCAATCTTGTTATTCCTTTTCCATTTATAAAACATGAATTTAATGTACCTTTCATATGATGCTAACATTTACTGTACAGCTGTGTAATTACAGTTTCATCATGTTGTGAGAGAGAAATTAAGCTGCTCCTCTATATCTTGTTTGACAGCAAATACATGGTTATGTAACAGATATGACTATTCTACATATTGAATTACTATTTTGTCAAGTACCAGAAAATGGTGCATAATAATAGATACATTTAAAATGATTCATACACTTTCAGCTATGTTGTCAATTTGATGTGCCTTTTACCTGGGAGCCCATCGGTTTGTCACCATTAGATTTGCTGAGGAGTATGCCAGTCTGCAGAGGGAAATACGCACAGAAGAGTTACGGGACGCTTTGAGCAGCAGGATCTGGGACAGTGATTGTGCAGTGTTTCGTTAATCACAATAAATGATAGCGGTCAGAAGAGTCGGCACTAGCCTCTCTTCACATCTATGTTTGAAGCATGCATGAGCAAGGGACTACTTTATCCCTGTCTAGTCATGTGTAGCTGCAAGGTGATCAACAATGCTATACGAGAACCAGACCCGTCCCACATATAGCTGTGTGATAGTTAAGTAGAAGAGTTGTTGAAAAAGTACAGGAATAGAATGAGCTTTACCTTGTCAACATTTTAAGTACAAACACTCAAGCAACTCAGCATCAATGCTTCAGAATTTCTGCTACATGTGTATAACTAAAAGGCACAGACGTTTTAGTTACATTTACCTGAATCATGTAGCCCTTCAGTCTGTCCATCAGCTCCTCTCTGGGACCTGAAGAATGACGACAAATGTAATTCAAGGAAATAACGTTAATATAGTTTTTACTGTTAACAACAATCATGCTATAACATTGCACTGACTCTTCTTTGAATGTAAGCTGCTTTCCACACTAGTTAAGCAATTTACAACACTAAACTAACTAACTAACTAACTAACAGAAGTTAGCTAACGTAAACTCTGACAAGTGCTTAACGTTACATGACCCTTCATGTTCATTGAAATTAGCTTGCAAGCTAACAGTTAGCTAGATAAATAGGCAACTTATCCACGTGACCAGATAAATGCTATTAGTGTTGCTTTCAACACAGTATATGGGTACATTTCTTGCATAATTAGATACTAGATACATTTCAAATAATGTAAACACCGGACAGGCCTAGCTTTAGCACATTGTAACGGAAGTGTTGCGTTTGTAGTGTGGCTAGCGTTAGCAACTGACTAGCTAAACACAGTCCTTCTTCCAGTACGCTCTTCGTCTTTCCTTACCCATTGTGGGCGCTCCCAGCTCCGCCAGCTTGGACTGTAGCTCCGGATGGCTCCATGTGTTCAATGCCGCAATCGCACTGCCTAAATCGGACGGGAGGGAATCGGTTCCCGGTGGTCCGTCGGACGCCATGTTCAAATTATCTCAATGAAACAACGGCGGCTGTTGCGCAGAGAACACGCGAGCGGCGCAGAACCAGAACGGGACTACTGCAAAGCAGCACGGGAAGCCCTCTGTCGCACTCCCTGCTGGGACATGAAGTCCGAAAGGAGGAACGTCGCGTTTACTAACTATTGCCTCTAGATGTCCGTGTTGACACCTTGAATCTTTCTTGACATTACTATCCTTTTGGGTTAGTATGACATTAAAAATGACACAGCATTGCAGCTCGGTAAGCTTCTACATTGATATTTCTTGCGAAAATCAACACCCCTATCAAAAATAATAGACTATTTTTTAAAATGTGGATCCACAAAAAAATACCAATCTGAGTAAGAGTCCATTAATGTGCGGCAATGTACAGCTTTTTGATGTCGCAAAAGGTCAAGATTGAGCTACGTAGTTCAACTAATTTGGTCAGTTGAAGAATGCATTGTATTTCATTAGGTGATGAGATGCTGATGCTGTCTGCAATATTAATTTGTAACAGTTGTGGAGAAAAAAAGGACAATATTCTCCACTGAAATTAGGAGCCTAAGTCAAAAGTAGCCTATGTAAGAAAGGTTGTAATGTGCAGTACTTTCGTATGCCTACATTCGTTACATTCTGAAAAGAACTTTCATACGGACACATGAACTTCCATAATGCACAACGTTATAGGCTACGTGTTGTTTTATAGTTAAAACTGTATCTAATGTCAAAATGAGTCCCTATAATGTATATCAATTCAAACATACAAGACTAAACTGCTTTATGAGGCCCTGTATGTTCTGATCAAAACATGGTAGGACTCCATGAAAGCTGAGAGTGTATAAAACCCTCCCTTTCAATTGTGTACAGTGGTTTATGACTAGTGGGCATTGCGCAGGCGCAGTGTGAATGGTACACATTAGTTCAGATCCCATAGATCAGAACAGAGGCAGCGGGGCGTTACGCGCTGTTAGGGGTTGAACCTACACCAAACATGGAAGGGAAGCCAAGTTGCATTTTGAGTGTCTAAATAACTGCATTTTAACGGACACATACGGCGGCAAGGTAAATACAACATTTCGTTATCAACACTGATTTCACTGTATATCACGCTGCTGGAATGAAAAATGTTTAAATCCTAGTCTGGACTTTTTTTTTTTTTTTTATAGGAGCTTCAAGTTTATGGCTCGTGTTGTGAAAACTGTAACCAAAATCGTGTAAAGCAAACTCCGATCTCGGTCGCTTACAAATTTCGCGTCACCATAAAACCATTCAATCTGCCAATGCTGCGGGATTAGTTACCCGAAATCTCGTTTCTGCTGATTTTACGGATACCACTTTAGACGATGGTGAAGTGAAACGAAAAGTGTCGCCCATCTGCTTATGTTGATCAACTTGAAAAAAGTTGCAGTATGGCAGCGGAACACTGTATCTACTCTTAGGGACCACACCTACCAGGACTAGCTTATATTATCTGTGTGAGCCATGCACGAGGATATGCTCTATATATATACTTAAAATGCCTGCTATTTACTATAATTAAACCACTTTAAAGAAGAAGTGTAGCCTACACTGCTTGTTTTTACGTGTGGGAGGCCAATTTAGTACATCTTGCTTTAATAAAGATCACTTCAAGAGTCAGCATTTATTCTCCTGATCTGTTTCTCAGGTCTATTTTATTTATGGCTTTAAAATAAATACTTTGGATATTTTATTTCACATTGTTTGGAATATGAACCCTGCATGCAGAAATACACCAGAGGTCAGAATGCTTACTCACACCACAAACACTGGACCTCACACACTCACAGGGCACAGGCATAGTTACAAGTAGCATGTATTTAAGCAGTGTGTTTTCCTTATTGTATCGTGAGGATGAAACCACTGGCACATTACACCCAGACACACATCAGCAGAAAAGCAGTAGTGACACATAGCCACTACTGACGTCTGTATTGGTTTCAAAATCCTTGTGTGACTGTCAGGTGATGTAGCACAACATTTTGGACCCTGGACACAGGCATCCTGTATGGGCCCCGCTCAGCATCCTCTATTTATTCTAGTATCTAGACCTCCTTCTCATATTAGGGCCCTGTATACTTAGTCCCTCTTTTTTTCCCCAGTCCGGCACTTCTCATGAGTGTCCCCTATTTTTAATTTGGTTAGCTGCATAACCCATACGCCATACCCTTTCTAAAATTGTATAATAACAGCAAATAATAACACATTATGTATGAAATCTAATGCAATTCATTACATGATGTGTTATGGAGGTGATATCTTGCAGATGCCTTTAGTGTTATTTCAATACACGCCTATGACATAACACACTTTGTTATAGTTTTAGTTCGAACATATATCCTCATCTATTTGAAAAAGCTGAGGCAGAGAATATGTTTTTCGTGGTTTTATCTTTTTGTATTATTGTCTCTTTACACTTGTTAAAGTACTTTGTAACTTGTTTTTTTGTACTTTTATGCAGCTCCATGTTATTACACATAGTGGTGGCTTTTCTTTCTTTGTCTGGACATGCAGTCTACTGCTTGTCATGTCTCATATATGTCACTTCCTGTGGTGGAGGATATCTGTATGTGTGTGTGTGTGTATGTGTGTAAGAGGGTAAGTGTATTTCACATGTGAGGGCAATGAAATATTCATTACAGCCAGATTGGGCAGAGTGTGCCCCGATAACATGCAGTAGAGATAAAAACCACAAGTACACTGGCATACCATCAGCCACTTTTCAATGTCGACATTATTGCATTTTTGGCCTGTGTGTGTGTCGAGGGCGTAACTTTGGGTTAAACATCGGGGTGGGGGTGACAAAGATCTCCACTTTTGAGCAAAAGTTACATTTTGAGCATATGAAACACTTAATTTTCTGCATTCTGTTGACGTTTTCTGCAACAATGTGTGTCCTTTCTGCTCGAATTTATGGTGCAAATGTATTTAATTATGTAAAGGAAATTATTATTAGATAATTGGGGGGAAGGTTTCACTGGCCTGATTTGATTATTGGGGGGGTAACCTAATCCCCCCTGTAAATTACGCCTATGGTGTGTGTGTATACAGTATATCTAGAGCCGGATTTGGGTATAAATAAATTATCCAATTTAACGTTAAAATATGGATTGTTATTGGTATATATCATTCATGTAATTTGCATGCATAATAGGTCTGGCTACCCAACCGTCAGACAAAAAAATTCAACCTGCACCAACACTTCAAAAGTAGCCCAATTTTGCGGGAAAACGACTGAACTGGCAACCCTCATTGATGTTAGGAAACATTTCAGTCAGTGCAGAAATAGCAAAAATGTTTCTCGTGGTTTTAGTAATAGTACTAGTAAAAATGCTAGTAGAAATAAATAGTTTTATGGAAGTAGGATCTCACTAGCAGTGGTAGTTCTAGTCACGTTGTTGCTAGCTAGCGAACGCACAGCTGCTAACACTACTAGCTAGCTGCTCTAGTAACGTAAGGTTAGCAGTAATAATAATTGCAGTACTATTGCTAGTGGTAACGTTGGTAGTAGTTGTAGTACTACCCTTGCTAGCTGTAGCAGTTGTCAATAACAATTCTTAACCTGTGAAAAAGTGGACCTGTAAACCTGGTGTTGTAGCTACATGTTGTGTTCTTAGGCTCTATTAGCAGGGATATGTTTCAGCTAACGTTAGTGAACTAGGATGTTTTCAATGGGTGTGGTTCACAGAGAGCAGTGTAAACTGAGGTCCTTTGTGCCAATAAGAGCCAAACTCTTTTCAGCTTCTGTTGTGACTGACAGCTGAGTCTTAAAACAGGAAGAATGTTTAGAAAGTGTAGAGTTGAGGTAGTAAAAAAAAAAAGAGAGAACAAACCATTGTTTTATTTGTGTTAAAAAGAAATGAAAAGACAGGAAGATGCAAAGCAAGGATGACAAAGACAGACAAATCGAAATGAACTGTTTCAGAAGCTTCTGTTCTGTCAGGAGCTCTGCTGGCATTAATGACAGTTTACACTTCCTCCTCCCCGTCTCTGCTTAATTAAAAAATCAGAGAGAGCTTTTCCTTGTTCTGGGCATCGTGTTGCCTTCATTGTGCATCAAAAATCAAACATAACCGCACCCTATGTTAGCCCTGTGAACACACACACACACACACACACACACACACACACACACACACACACGTACACACACACACACTACAAACTACTTTACACCTCATATAATTAAACATTACTTTGATATGTTACTGATCATAACTGTACACATTCAGTGCAATAGAACAGGACGTGCCTATTGTGACTAATCTCTTTGCTATGCAGAGGGAGCATGTGTGTTTATGGTTGACTGAAAATAAATAGGCAGGGCTCATTTGTCTTTAATCCTTGAATGTATGTATATAGGGTGTACATAACTGCTGTTTTTGTCTGTTTTGCACACACACACCTCTGCATACAGTCTCTGTTCAGTAATTTGTTTTTTTAACTTCTTTTCTTTTAGAGTTTAGCTGCTGGTTGGACAAAGAAGGACTGAGGCCTGCCCCCCTGTTGGCATCAGGACAAAAAAAACAACAAACTGTGATTGGTGCTCACTGGGACGTCTGCCTTTGCATTTTGAGCCTCCTACCCTTATAATTGGTATTGCATTCAAAGTATCCAACTACAGCAGAACCACAAGTACCGCAACCAAGCAGCAGCTTGGTCAATATTTTTTAATTTCTTAATGGCCACTGATCTTTCATTCTGAGCCTTGAAGCCATTACCACCTTATATAAAATTGACATCAATACTGCTGCAGTGCTTTATATCAAAACTGTAGCCACAACAGGCCACAGTTGCCTCACTACTACTTATCTTTACATCTACAAACATTCCATCTGACAGCGTGACCCCACAGTTAACTCCACAAACTCAGGATGGAGGAGCCCATTTTTGCGACAGGCATGGCCGCCAAGCTGAGGAGCCAGTGGGATCGTAATGATGGTCTGGGACAGAATCACAAGGCTGTGAAGTTTCTTGGTCAGGACTACGAGAGTCTGAAAGCCCAGTGCCTCCAGACTCGGAAGCTGTTTGAGGATACTTTGTTCCCTGCTGTCACATCTTCTCTGGGGTTCAAGGAGCTCGGCCCCAATTCCGCCAAGACCTACGGAGTGCGCTGGATGAGGCCCACGGTGAGACTTATTTTTCTGATAATGTGTCTTAGATTGGATGTTATTAATAATTCTGACTTTTGGGAATTACACAAATGTAGTCACTCAAATATCAGTTTTGTTAATAAAGCAGTTCATTATCAAATGAATAACATTTCACTATTGACATCAACATAACATGGCTGTGCTGTTTAAGAGAGCATGCTGAATAAACCCTGCAGAAACTGGAAAAGTCTTCTGTCAAAGCATGGATAACAAGTGCATTGTCAGTAAGAAAAACATAGGAGATAATCTGGTATCCATACTTACCATACATTAATAACATGACATTCATACCAAAGTAGTGTTTGAGTAGCACTGACAAAACACTGCTGTCACCCTAAAAATGTAATGGTATCCTAATGTAATTTAGTGGAATAATGAACTGTACAGTACACTGGATTTTGAAGGACATAAACAAAAACATGCAAAAAACAGGGATGGTCCTTTAACTTTAAGCTGAAAAGGAACTATGGACTTTCTATGTTTGATGATCCTATGAAATATATCCGACATTGACTGATTACATCAGGAATGAGCAGATAGTGACTGAATATCCATTCTGTTTAAGTTTTTTTTTTATTACCTGCTCTAATATTTTCCTCACAGACATGAATTTTATCTGAGTAGTCGTTAAGACTAGAAAAGCGCTATATAAATACAGCACATTTACATTTAATGTTCCCACAACGCTAGTCAGGACTTTACAAGTGTCTTTAGAGAGGTTTCTTCTTCTTCTTCTTCTTCTTCTATTCATGCGTTTCACCAAACCTCCAATCCTTCCCTGCTTGCCTGTCTCTGTGGTTCTTCCTCTGCCAGGCTCTCATCACTGTGCTCACTACATTATAAATACATCAGGGTGCTCCTTGTAGCTAAATATTAGACCAGGGAATAAAGTGGGACTGTCTTCATTCATTTTAATCACGGCAGCCCTTGCTCTCATCACTGTTCGATTTGCACATACCGTGACAGGTTGCTGCTGTCAGTCCCGTAATAGAAGCAGCAGAGAGCGTGGTCTTAAAAGCTCCCGGGGTTGTGATCCTGAGCATAACTTCAGCATATAAGCTCCTCTTGCAGCTTCCATTTGAGTGTGTGAGAGCCATTGTGTGCAAGTGTGTAGACCACATGTGTGGTAATGCTTGTTGTGTGTCAATCTGCTCTAATGCTTTCTAAGGTTTCATTTCTCCCCAAAAGTCTGTTTTATGAGTTTTTATGTTTTCATGAGCATTGCCTGAACCACAGGATCTGTAATATTTACTATGCATAAGAGGGTTCATGATGTTTCCCTAAAGATCTGTGCTTTGTGTGACCCTAAAAAAGAGAATTTGAGCCTGTGTGTGTGTAATGGTAAGTGTTTCTGTGGATTCAACCATGGTCCCTGATGGTGTGGGTGTGGGGGGCAAGAGAATAAATGGAATATTTCATTTCATAGCTTCATGTGGATTTTCTCACGCTCAACATGCAGGGTTGAAGAGGGTTTACGGAGCAGGAAGTACTGTATTGGGAGCTAAGACGTGAACAGTAGAATGCAACATTTCTTTCCTGACATGTTTATATTGTGATCTGGTCCTTATATAGTCTGGTTTTCATTTTAGCTGTGCAATTTTAAAGTGGCAGCATTTTAGCTTAAAAAAGGGTTAATGGATTATCAGAATTGTTGCCATTTAATTATCTGTCAATCGACTAACAGATTCAGCTTTATACTTGTGTGCTGAGATTGACGTGAGTTTTGTTAAGAACAGAGATAGCTTTAGGATGTTAGCTTAGCACAAACTCTAGAAACAAAAACAAGAAGCTACCCTAGCTAAGTCAAAAGTTAGAAAATACACCCTTCTTCACAACTTCAAAGCTTTTGTAGTATTGTATACAGTACTGTGTTGTATCCTATTGATAATTACTTATAATTATTTTTTATTTTTATTATTTTTTATGATATAATGCCTGTTCAAACCTGTACAAACCCAGCACATAAACCATGTAATTTCTATGGATTAGGCCCTTTGCGCTAGTCAACACAGTCAGCATGAGAACGACAGCAAATGTAACATGCTTGTGAAAATGGGTATACAAAAGCAATCATTGCAATCTGTTGTGTTTGTACATTCGACAGGAGTTCTGCAAATGTCCCGAGTTCATTGTAGGTGGAGCCACTCGCACAGATATCTGCCAGGGATCTTTGGGTAAGTCCAACCCCGAGGGTTCTTATCTGTTTCACTGTTACTACTGCAAGATCAATGTATTAGAGGACAGAAGAGGAGAGACATGTCTTCAATTTATAGAAAATCAAAGTGAGAAATACTGGCAGAAGCCAAAAGAAACAGGTGATTGACTGGGGGCATGCCAGGCTGCAATCCCAAGTTTAACTATCTGGATGTAGGACATTATTACGTAATGCTTCCCTTTCCCTCTGAATATTTCTACCAAAGATTATTCCTACCATTAACCTGCTCCCATTGCATACATAATGATAATCATCCCTAATGTGTTGTAAATAAAGACTGAACTCTTTCTTAAATCAAATGCTAGATTAAAAAAGTCAACAGAGCAAACTGAATGAGGATAGGAGTGATGGATAGAGATGGAGAGGAACAGAGGAGGGATCACAGTCAATTCAGCTGAACCAGTAACAGTTCATTGCCTGAGATGTTTCTTGCTCGACACAGAGCTGCATCTATAATTCATGCTTTGTTTCTCTGCCTCACATCTGTAAACAAGGCCACCCTCCCTCTGTTGCGGTAGCTCTGGCAGGCAAGAAGTAACTTTCCCCTTTTATCCTTGCAATTCTATACCCAACCTCCCCTTCACTCTCAGAGGAGCAGCTGAATTGCAAAACAATAAACCCAAAAATGTTGAGCCAGAAAACATGATGCTTCACTTTGTTTTACAGCATAAATGCACCATGACTAAGTAGTCTTTATCTGAATGCTATGGGGTTATCTGTTTAGGCTGTTCTCATTCACTGTTGTACTTGAACCTACAAAAAAGTAATGCACTATAATTCCTCTATAACCAAATAACTGTGAGCCAGGACATGCAGGGCTGCCTTTGTCTGCGTAGGGAGGACGTTGGGTGGATGGATGGGTCCAAATAACACAGGACCTTCACCCAGGAGACCACTGTTCATGTCCCATGTGAAACCAGAAGTCAACTTTGACTTATGTTTGTTAAGTAACTTGTTTACTTACTTAACGCCACAAATGTAATTTACGTACAAAACTTACATACTTCACTGACATACTTATTTTAACCCAAACCATGACCTTTTCCTAAACTAAAGTAGTTTTGTTGCCTATATATGTTGTGCAGTGCTTGTGCACTGATCGCTTGTGTGTTAAACTACTCCCAGATAACCCAACAAAGATCACTGTGGTATCTGAAACCATATGTCACAAGCCTGTATGTGTAAAAGAAAGATGGCAACAACTACAGTCAGGGTGTTCCTGTCCTCTAATCCAGAAACCTTTGCAACACATGTCATAACAGAAATTTAGGCTCAAACTCACAGCGTGATTCCTTCAAACATAATCTGTAACATATTGTGTAGCTGTGGTAGTTTCAGTCAGTCTCTCAGCCAATCTAGTGGAACAAGTGCCTCTGCCCTTTCATAGAAGGCAATACATGTTCAAACATAATTCAGAATGTTGTCTTTACTAAGATGTTAAAAGGAATTCTAGTTTGGTGAGTTTCTTTCTCACTGAGCTTCCAGGTACATTCTGTCTCAGGCAGCGGCATGAATGAATTAGACCTTTATAGAACATAGTATGATTAGGAATAAGATTTTCTCTAGCTCACTGTCACAGTAAATGCTTCCTCTTGGGGGAATTATTAGAATTGTTGGGTCTTTGTTATTTATAGAGTGTGGTCTAGACCTACTCTATCTGTAAAGTGTTTTGTGATAACTTGTTATGAGTTGATACTATAAATGAAATTGAATTGAATGGAGGGAGTGCTTTATTGGAAACGAGTGTCCAACATCTTAACACCAACACCTGCTGTCATTCTTAAAATTAAAATCTATTATAGTAGTTTTGGGCATTTAGGGCTGATCCCATGTAATACAACTGTGTGTGTGTGTCCTCAGGTGACTGCTGGCTTCTGGCAGCCATTGCCTCGCTGACCTTAAACGACAACCTCCTCCACAGAGTGGTTCCTCATGGACAGAGCTTCCAGCAGGAATATGTCGGCATCTTTCACTTCCAGGTAACAGCAGCTTCACTCCCTGCAGTTAACACATGTCTAAGGCTAGAACACAGCTGACACCCCACACTGGCTACTCTTCTCTAGCAGCTGGCCAGCTAAAGACCTCACAGGCTAAACTCAAGACTTGCAGACCGAACCGACGTGTTAACTCTTATCATGTCTCTATGGGTATTTCATTTTATTTCCTGACCATTAAAGCAATCTCAAAAGTGTTTTTCCAAACAGTTTCAGTGTTTCCTTTAGGATTTTCTTTAACAGTGGGGGCATACATATGAAATGGAACTGGCACTTCGCTGCAACACAAACAAATATATTTATTCACCTCTATTCACACACAATGAGGCATATTTTGAGTTGTGATTGAAGGGCACTATAGGGCACTTAACATCTACAACAGAACTGACAAGTTGAACGTTGTCCAATTGTAACAGACCCACCGCGGTGACGTTTTTAGCGGAGTTGTTTGTTTAATACTCAACTTGGAAGAAAGTGAACATTTTGACAATAAACTACATCAACACAACAGTATGTGGAGTTAAACTGGACAGGCCCAATAACCTGTGATTAGTTCTTCTTGTTGTTAAATTGCAATGTGAGCGGAGTGTATAGGGAGAATAATTTAAAAGGCAACCGCGACTACATTGCATGTCTGCTCTATTTCTGATACCGTGGCGGCAGAAATTTTGCCATGGCGGGCCGCCAATACAAAATCAACATAGGGGAGACCCTGCAGTGATACTAATATAACTGCCACTGGCATACAACATACAGTATATGCAGGGTCTTCTGCTTTAAGTACAGCAGAGATAGATGCCATTTGAATCCAGACTAGAATAACCCTTAACATGTTCTGCTAAACACAAATACTGTGTTTTTATCAAACTCTCAACTGAAGACTTTCCCATCGTATCAAGTATTTTCCTGCAGTTGTGCGGAAGTCTGGCCATGTGGATTCAGAGGCATGCACTACTGTGTCAGCTCACTTAATTTGATATGTTTCTGCCTCAACCCCTTCCTGTTGCGTCATTTCCTGTAAGGTGCACCACTGGTGGTGGAAACTGTTAGAGTGATATCAAGATCAAAGTTAGTTTTCATTGGTTCAAACCAAAGTAGAAACATTTATTTTGGTGCATTTTTGTATGTAATGTAGTTGTGTTTGACAACTGATTATTCTGGCTGGTTCATCATAGGCAAAGTAATGTCTGTTCACTTGCAAAAATGCATCTAGAGTTTTCTTTTAGGCAGAAACGGTGACTGTGAATGGTTTTGTTGATCTTCCGCTGTGGTTAAGTGCATGATGTTGTTTCTGTTTTGAAACTGGGTCACAAACGATTGGTCGATTGGCCCATGCTATTGGTTGTTAATTACTTTCCCACTATTTATACTTTTCTTTGTTTTTGGCAAGAAACACAGCAGTTTGAATACAGTTCATCCATGTGGACAGATTGGTAAACTGTACACACAATAGAGTTTATTAATTTTCTCTCCCTGAGCTTCAGGACAATGACCACTGGAGGGGGTTAAACCACCTTTTAACATTATTTAACATTAGAAAACTGATGGGATATCAACTATAGACACTTTTTCACAGTAATTTTGAGTTGTTTCCCACGACGGGTTGAATCCATTCTTTTACTCCTTTCTCTTTCTCTCAGTCTTTGTTATATTTCTTCCCGTATTTCACCCACTTTATCCCGGGCATTTATTCCTCCAAAAACTCTCCAACAGTCCAGTCACCATCAGTCGCCACTTGCGCATTTTCCTAACCAGAAAAAAAGAATTGCCCTGCTCTGCCTCTGATTGGCTAGTACTCGTTGCCATCTTGGTCAGAGCCAATTAGAAGTAGGAAGTGGGCGGAAAATATCTCTGCTGTCTCCAGTGTGTATGGGGAAAGGGGCGGGACCGAGGGAACAGGCAAGACAAACTCCTACGTTTAAATAACATAGAAAATATCTACTTGACAGCTTATAATGGATATAACAAGCCCAAATAAGCAACTACACTTTAGAAAACCGCGACCCGCGACTACCAATATTTGTAAGCGACTTTACAGAAAAACAAGCCCAAAGTCGCTTAGAATAAGCGGACTTGGCAACACTGACTACAACTCTAGCGCACAGTGTCAATTTGGCAGGAGAAAACCCAACACCGCAAACCCAGACGTAGTACTGAAGGAAATTAAAATTGAGCGTAAGTACGTAGAAGGGCGGAGCCAGGCTAGAGCTAGCCTCGATTTGTTTGAAAATACTTTGAAAGGCAACAACATCGCTTAGAGCACCTTTTAATATGTTGAACCAGTGAGTCAGTGAATAGTTTAACGTATTCTCTCTCTCTCTCCCCAGAATATCCCAGAAATAATAAGGAATTAAGCAGAAAATGTTCTTCTCATAATCTCCTCGTTCCACTTTTAGTTCTGCCTCACTGAGTCATCTGAGATAACTAACCTCTTAGAAAGGCACACCCAGTAAGTCAGTAGACTTAACCTGTAGAATTTGAGTCACAGTCAATCTGATGAATGCACACACTCCTGAAGTGACCAACACCTATTTCTTTATCACTCATATGTAGAATTTTTAATCTTTCATAGATGTGATATCTATTAAAAAACAACTGTTGACAGTCAGACACTTATGTGTATAATGTAGCTCAGTATCACTTCACCTCATCAAGGATCAGTTTTGCTGCTTTGTGGCTTAGATAGAAAATCTTAGTTCTATCCATTCTAACTCTATGGCGCGAGCCTCTGGCAGACTGCAAGGCCTTATCAGCTGAACTGTGCTTTGCACATAAAATACTCCAGACACATGCACACATGCAAAAGAGCAGGCAAATTTGAGACCATACAATAGCTGCTGCACGATAGAGCAATACGTATATTATAGCCAATCTTTCTAGTTAATGTATTTGAAAGCTATATTTTGATTAAATACTGTAGAAATAACTCTTTTTGCCTTTAGTGATGGCCAGCTCTTTAATATAGTGTGAAATATAATTTTTTTCCCACTTAAGTGGTGCTTGAAAGTATTTGCTTTAGCTGTACTTTGCAATTAGTGCTAACATAGCCCACCTACATGTTAAATGCTGATGAAGCCTGAAAAACTTATGAACTGTCCTATAAACTGATTTTGGTTGCTTTGATAATAATGATTTATACTTTATCAACCCGCAAGGGAAATTACTCATTTTCACTCTGTTTTTAGAACACACAATACACACAGGCCTGAAATACACACATGCTCAGTATCTATACACAATGCACAAATGGAGAGATGTGAGGGGGCAGCAGCTGTCAATGGACAGGCGCCCAGAGCAATTGGGGGTCCGGTGAGCACCTTAGCAGTGCCCAGGAGGTGAACCACCACCACCATACTTTGGTCCTTACTTAAGATGAAATGATAAGCAGATCACAGCATGTAAACTCAAACTAATTTGTTGTTATCCTAGAGTGATTAGCCTGTGATTTACTTACACTTAGTCTATGTTTACTTACTGTAACTATTCTATTCTGTTCTATTTGACAATGACGTCAGGAAGGGCTGTGGTCGAGTGCATCCGTCTGTGTGTCACTGATCTGACGTGCCTCATTACTTAAGTGCTCTAATCATACACAGGCATGTCTCTGGTGTTTACATTAACTTGACTGCAAAGCAGGAGCAACTGTGACCCTTTCAGCCAGAATGTGTAGCTAAGCAGCCTCTCATGTTCCTCTCATGTTCTCATAAAACAGCTGCAGAAAACAGTGAGAGGAGATTCAAATCTTATTTTAATATTTGCCATCTCAACTTGCTTTGTCACAGAGCACTTTGATATGAGTCGGCTGCCTTCTCTTGATGTAGCTAGAGTTTTGCCAACAAGATTGTCGGCCTGCCAGGTGTTGACAGAAGAGAGGGCGAGAAAGAGAGAGAGAGAGAGAGAGAGAGAAAGAGAGAGAAACAGTGAGAGGTAGAGAGAGAGAGAGAGACACACACAGGGAGAGAGAAACAAGGAAGTGTTTCTAAAGACAAAGTTTTGAGCATTTCCAGGGCTGCAGCCCTGACGCATCCGTTATAAATGGATCAATACACACACACACACACACACACACACACACACACACACACACACACACACACACACACACACACACACTGATTCCTGATTCCCAGATACTCTGTGTTCATTCTTATGAATAATGGTTGTTCTCCATACACACACATACTTGTTCTCACTGCTAGCATGAGGGGAAATAATTGTTTAATTTGCTCTAAAGGCTCGTAAATGCATGCATGTGTTTAATGTGCAGGAAATGGCTCGTAAATGCATATGGTTGCTTTCCATTTGGTAGATTAAGAGTTGCCCTACTTTCATCATCCTCCTATATGAGTTTTTGTTTGAGCCTCTTGTCATTGTATTTTTATTGCAGCCAATAAATATTCCCATTACATTACATTAATTTTTCTTCTCTGGCTGAGTTTCCGTGCTCTGTTCCCTTTTGTGTGCTGTCAAGTCTTCCAGGGATTCCCCTTTGTATTAGTTTCAATCTTTTAAGCCTCTGGATAAATTACCCAGACTTGGATGAGTCATCCCAAAATGTAATTATGAGTGCTGCTGACAGTGGGAATCTTAATTGTAGAAAGGCACAAAAGGAGGGAGTCTGTGCAAAAGGAGAGTGAGAATAAATTATAAACTAGGCAATCTCGGCTATCTCAGTCGGGAAAGAAATGAAACTTAACTGGGGCAGAATCTTTTATCATTTTCTTATTATAGCACACATTTCATACAGCAAGTCTGCACGGTCTGTTGGATTGTGTCGAGGACTTCTCATGCTTGCCTGCTAACTGCAAGTCATGACACAGATGTGGTAAATGAATTTCACAAAGTGAGGCTGGGTGTTGCTTCTTTATTGCTTTGAGATGAACGCCCAGAAGTGTCAGTGCCAAAGAGTAAAATGAGGAAGAGTGTGTCTGCCAGGGGCAAGCGCGTGTGTGTGTGTGTGTGTGTGTGTGTGTGTGTGTGTTTGTGTGCTTTATGTTGTCTTCCGTCAGCCGTGTTGTGACACAGCTCCTCCCAGAGGTGGATTCAGCTCTGTGGTGCATGCAGAATTCATCCATCCATCTGTCTCTCTTCTTGCTGTACACACATATGCTGACATGAAGTGCAATCGGTGGATAGTCACATACACTGTACATGCACACACACGCCAGCTGTAGCTATTTATTTGCTTGTTATGACAATCCTGCAATTTCCTTACTCCTCTTTCTCCGTTCTACAAACCTAATTACTTTGACAAGGAAATATTTCTTTCACAACGCTGTATTACTCTGTGAGCACTTTTTTGCATGAGGTTTATGGTATTACTCACCATGACTCAGGGTTTCTGTATGATTACCAGTATAACCAGTTCTCAGTTTGATCTTTGCGTTTCCTGCACTTGCACAAATTCTCTCAATACGACAAAAAAGCTACATGAAAAGCTAAAAGACGGGACTAATGCTGCACACTATCACATACCATCCAGATGAGATCATCCACTTTGAAACTATTTTCAAATTCTTCAGCTTTTGGCTGGCAAAAACAGCTTAGTGTGGCCAAAAGGGAGGGTTAAAAGGTGCAATTTCAAATGTTGCATCATCACTTGCATCAGTGTAGATGTTGTCTAGTCTAGGAGCCATGTCACATTTCCACAATGTAATTAACACCTTGATGCAAGAACATCAGGCACACAGGAAGATCAGGTCTCTGAACGACACAGGGTGGCTCAGTTCAAAATGGACTTTGTACGCACATAGCTGTTCAAAAACCATCAAATGCTTTGCTTCAGGTGTGATTGGGTTAGTAGTAACGAGGGTGAGCTGGTGATATATCAATATCCACATGGTCGGAGCGATTTACCTATATAGTTTAGTGAGAACGTTTTGTTGCTTTTTTATTTTGCTAGCTCCTTTTTTAAAGGATCAGTGAGCATAACCAAGTCGCTACAAGTGGGGAGGAGTATCTGTGTAAATTAGATCACAGGGGATGGGGAGGTTTACGAGTTTTTGTATTTGTTATGAGTGTTTTTATGTTCTTTTTGTTGAAATTTAACGTGGACTTATTCACAGGAAAGGCAAAATGTTATCAACAGGGCCATGCCATAATCACAGTATTAATAAATAGATAGAAATTTAGACCTATACAATACAATAGTATACAAAAGACTTTTTGGATCCAGCAGGCAGATTCATTATTTTACAAGCCTCGTTAATAGACCAAGACTTGATTCTTGTGAATTTATATGGTCCAAATAATGATGACCCAAACCCTTACAATAATGTATTTTTACAAAGTTCTTCTCCACAGGGTGCCATAATAATTGGGGTGATTTTAATTGCACCCTGGACCCAAAACTTGACCGCTCTTCAGGCATAGATCTATGCAAGAGGCAGGAAATTAATTCACCAGTTTATGGAGGAACTGAACCTAATTGATATTTGGAGAGTAAGAAGAAGAGTTCTCTTGTCATTCAGCTACACATAATACTTATAGTCGCATTGATTACTTTCTTCTGTCCAAATGTTTGTGGTTGTATTTACAAGAGTATTCTCATTTCTGACCATGCTTTACTTCTGCTTAATTACTCCGCTTCTTTGGTTGTCCATGGAAGAACGCTTTGGCGCCTAAAGCCACAGTGGTTACAAAATCCCAAATTCCTTGACTACATTGGGAAAAATGTTGATGACTATTTTCAGTTGAACACAATAGAAACATCTGCCTCAATAAGATGGGAAGCTTTCAAAGCTTTTATTAGTGGTCAAATCATAGGGTGCACAAGAAATAAATCAAATAAACAAGCTGGAAAGGGATATAAAGGAACTTGAATTAGGAATAACTATAATGATCAGGGAGAGAAGGCAGGGAAATGACTTGCATGGCGCTTAAAAGCACAACAAAATGAACGTACTTTCACAGAGCTTGTGACTGCTAATGGAGACAAATCATTGGACCCTCAAAAAATTAATACACTTTTTGAATCATACTACAACTAGCTATACTCATCTGAGTGTTTAGTTACTAACGAATCCTTTTAAAGATTTTTTTGATCAGTTAACGCTCACTTCACTTAGTGAAGAAGCTAAAGCTGATTTAGATCCCCCTATTACATCAGCCAAAATTTCTGAAGCAATTGACAAAACGAAAGGGGGAAAGGCCCCTGGCCCGGATGGGCAGCCTATCGACATCTATAAAAATTTTAAGAACAAATTTATATCGCCATTGTTAGTAGTTTGTAGAACACCTTAATTCTGGCAAACTTCCACCATCCTTGCGTAACGCACTTATAATTCTGATACTAAAACCCAAAAACCAGCAACCAAATGTGATTTGAAAATTTTAGATGAAAGTATGACATCCAACCAAAACATTTATTTAAATACCTGCAGATAAGAAGCTATATATTTAAGATACAGAAATCTTTATCTCTACCTACTCTTAGCTGTATTGTGGGGGAACAAAGGTCTCCTCTTAGAGTAAAAGATTGGCATGGTGTGAGGATTTAAACTCTGCAATCTCAATTGAGGACTGGCAGAAGATTTGCTTAAAATCTCAAATGCAAACAATAAATACCCATTTTAAATTACTTCAGCATAAGTGGATAATGAGAAGTTATGTAGCACCAACTCAGTTGAATAAATTCAGCCCCAATAATCCCGATACATGCTACAAATGTGGTAGAAAGGGCACATTATATTACTGCATATGGGACTACCCACAAATCCAGGCTTTTTGGAGTGAAGTGATGGCTATGATTTTACATGTCACAGGTATAAAGCTATTATTAGACGCCAAACTGTGCATCTTTGGCATTTTTCCCGTGAATCATAATCTCAGTAAGGCAAACAAATCTATGATTACTTTCTGCATCTTACAAGCTAAATATACCATAGCTAAAGTAAACCATAGTAAGCTATAGCTTACAGGACTGTCAGACTGTCTTGCACTGGAAAAACTAATTTTTACGTTACAAATGTGGAGATCTTCTATGGTGTTCTTAGAGGGGAGCAAGGCATTGGAGGAATGCTCTCCGTATATGTCAACCATCAACACATGAGTATTGCTAAGTATTTAGTATACATCCGCTTGTGTTTGCACAGGTGATTTTTTTTAAGGACCTTTTATGTTGATCAACTGTTGTATGTTACAGCCCTGTCATTATTTGTATTATTTGTTGTAATGTGATTATCTTCTCTAAAAATTAATAAACACACTTGTTGAAAAAAAGTACAGGGTTTCCGCAGAGTCTAAAATTCTAAATTCTAATAAAAAGTCTAAAATTTCAAAACCAAAATGTTAGGCCTTTAAAAGTCTTAAATTCACAAGTATTGTGTTCTAGCTCTTAAATCATTTTAAACAGGTCTTCATTTTCCTATGTTAATGTAACACTACCTCTCATGCTCATTGAAATGTTCCTGCAGCTCTTTAGAATGTATTTTTTTTTTTTTTGGTTATTCTGTGGTGTTGTAGTTCTTTCTGTCGCTAGTCCAAATATAATTTGCTACAAATGAGTCCAACATCTAGACACCAGTGCTATAATGCCAATAAGGAAATTGGGGAATTGTTTCAGACTCTGACATTGGACTTTGTTTTTGATGTTGTGATGTCGGTCTTAAATTTTATTCATAATGGTTTTAAAAAGGTCTTAAAAAGTCTT
Source organism: Percina caprodes (assembly GCA_013375575.1). NCBI lineage: Eukaryota > Metazoa > Chordata > Actinopteri > Perciformes > Percidae > Percina > Percina caprodes. The sequence goes on along the minus strand of JABXJD010000028.1, from coordinate 2,661,910 downwards.
AACTTAAACTTGGTGAAACCTGTACAAACCCTGCAAGTAATCTTTTACGTTTTTTTTGTTTAAAATTTATAGCATGTATTTTAGTCGACAATATAAACTCTCCCACTTTGACTTCTGCCTTTTTGAACCAGCTCTACTTGTAAATGTGCGCTGGCTTTAAGTCATATTGCTCCCACACCATCCTTCTATTCATCTTTTCATATGTTGTGTTGATTTCTTCTGCTCTCTGCTGGCCAACAGGCACACAGCCACATTAAAAGCCAAATGTGCAAAAACAATTCAACTTGCCCTCGTTTCCCTCTGTTCACCTGCTGCACTGCAACGCCTTGTTTTGCCTCTTGAAATTAAAATGTTAGACAATGTGTCCCAAGGTTCTCTCATTCGTTATGCATCTGCCTGGATATAGTGGATAAAGGTTTTCTGGGACTAAGAGTTGATTTACTTTACCCCTCAGCAGGTAAACAAGGTGCAGCAAATAACTGGTTGGCTTGTAAACACATGATTTGCTTGAGGACTGGTTTGGTGGCATTTAGGGAGGGAGCTGGAGTTTAACATTGCCTATTTACTATTTTGTATTTATTTCAGGGTTGAAACACAGAAGCAGACTGGGAACTACACTTTTTCTCAATGGTCATGAGTAAAACGTGATCAGCTGCTGATTATTTTTTTCTCCTTTTCCTGCGCTCCACATATTAAACCAATGAAAATTTGAGTTTAGGGAATAAATTAGGCAGGAGCAGAAATAAGACACAGCTGACATTTCTTAATAAGCCAGACAGAACCAATATGTACGGGGAATCTTTCCAATGAATGGACTATTCCAAGGTACTAAACTTGAGTATTTCCATTTTCTTCTATTTTATACTTCTACTCCACTACAGTTCAGAGGGAAATATTGTACTTTTTACTCAACTAGTGTACATTTTCTTAGTTAATGTGCACCAAAAATCTAAATAAAACTCAGTATGTCTCTAATTTAATCCTGGGTGTTTGATGACTAGTCGGGTACCTTTCTGTTGATAATATCTTGTGTCATTTAACCTTCTTCACACACTTTACATCTTACTTATAGTTTGTCTTTCTTTAAAAACCTTGTCTGTTAGAGTTTTTTTTTTTAATATTGGTGTTTTTCTGTCATGCAGTTCTGGCAGTTTGGTGAGTGGGTGGATGTGGTGATCGATGACCGGCTGCCAGTGAAGGATGGGAAGCTGCTTTTTGTCCACTCGGCAGAGGGAACCGAGTTCTGGAGCGCGCTGCTGGAAAAGGCCTATGCCAAGTAAGACTGACAGACATGGGTCGAGTATGATGTGTAATGATGTAATAATGTCACATCATAAAATGCGTGATGTTAAACAATATGTTGTTGCCACTCCTTTACCTTTTCAGAACGGCCACATATAAAATTATTTTTATTTATCACTTTGTTGGTACCTACATTTGATTTTATTTTAGTGCCTTAAAGTGGTCATTACAGCATTGTTGCTGTGGAAGAAAAAGTTCTCTCAGGTCCAGTTCAGCGGCTGGATCAGATGAGTTTTATGTACTTAAGGTTTTATATCAAGTTACAGGAAACAACTGAATAAACAAAAGCTAAGACAACATTCAACTCACAAGGTTGTCTCAGTAGATTTGCATAGACTCAATACTGTCTGCTTTAACTAATCAAAAGTGCTTTGATTGCCCTAAAATTCTGGAATTTCCGCCATATGTTCTTTTTTCTACCAGATGTCTGTTACCTTCCGCTTCCTATGTGTTGGAATTTTAAACTCCGGTGGATTCTATGATTAACTGGCCTCAGGGTAAACACAGACAGCTAGCTAGACTATCTGTCAAATCTGAGTTTTCTGTTGCACGAACAACTTCTAACAAGTTTTCAACGTACACATATTCCACCAAAACAAGTTCTATCCCCAGGCTGTTTTCCAGCGGCACCAGGGCTCCATGCAGCGCTTAGTGCCACCTATATCGATTTTGATTGGTTTAAAGAAATGCCAATAAACCAGAGCACGTTTTTCTCCCATCCCGGAACGTGGACTCGCCAGGCCTCCTCCACAGCAATGGGGTTAGGGTGGAGGAGGGTTTGGCTGAAGCAAGAATACTGTGAGGATAAAGTGAACATTCTGTCTTGTTTATACCAGTTAGCAGCTCATATGTATGCTAAATTCAGCCTGATATAAACATGTCATAAATAAGGGTCTGCTCAAGTTCTAGGCTAGTCTCAACTCCCAGTCAGATGATCACAAGTAAAGGCTTATTGACGACTAGGAACATTTCTGGATGCAGAAAATCTGTGTTAAGAACACAACTGATAAACTCTTGAAATCCTTGCGGAGCTATTGAGCAACTTCAGTCTGCAGCTGCTGCAGTGGACAGCTGTGGTCTCAGTTGTAAATTTGGTAAGCTATAAAAAAAACAAAAACAATGAAACAGAGCATTGTTGTGGTAGTGCTTACTTGCATGCCAAGTTAAGTGGGCTTTGCAGTTGGAGAGCTCTGTTCTGAATGTAGGTACATGTTCAAATATGGTACTATCACACAGTATATAAGTGTTAAGAGTACTCTGAACTCCCCCTAGCAACAGTCAGGTATTTTGACTCCATTTAAGGCCTGCTCATGTAGGTTACCATATAATACCTTATTTTACTTCATTACCCTCCTATTGTGTCCCAGGTTGAATGGCTGTTATGAGGCTCTCTCAGGCGGCAGCACGTCCGAGGGCTTTGAGGACTTTACAGGCGGCGTGACGGAGTCGTTCGAGCTAAGAAAAGCCCCATCTGACCTCTACAGCATCATGAGAAGGGCCGTAGACAGAGGATCGCTGCTGGGCTGCTCCATAGACGTCAGTATTGCAACAGTCATCATTCCGTTGCTTTGTTTTAGAGGTGTTGGGAGGCAGATTTTGTTACGTCTCTGGACAGAGCCAGGGTAGCTGTTTCCCCCTGTTTCCAGTCTTTGTGCAAAGCTAAGCTACTGGTGCTCGTTTAAACTGTATTTACCATACACACATGAGAGTAGTATCAGTTTTCTCTTAAGAAATAAATAAGCATTTACCCAAAATGTAAAACTATTCTTTCCTTCACTGGGATTGACGGGTACAAAACATCAGTGTTGAAGTAAAAGGAACAATCAGTTTTTCATAGGTTGAAAAGAGATGTAAAAATAATGAAAACAAGCCATCAGCTCAGTTTTCATTACCTCCAGCTGGGGTTTGCTATAAAAATAGTCTCAGTGCTCCTCATGGCAATTAACTATTTTCCACACACTTTTCATGTTAAGCTTCAAATATTAAAAGTTACACACACAGGGACACACAGTAGCACATAATCATGCAAAATATTAAAAATAAAAATATTACAATGTGAAATAGTATTATGATATGATTTAATTGCGCGCTTTCACTTCACACACAAGCACATCAGTTTCTTCTCCTTTAAGTCTCTCCTTCCTGCTTAGCAAATTCGCCATCATAATAGCAATACGCCAAGCGACAAACGTGCCTGGCTTTAAAAGGGAATGGGAGATGACACTGAGTGGTTTATTGCATGTTATGCCCAAACCCTTTTGATCCTTTCTTCCGCCGTAAATGTACACGCCCTAAACGCATCTGCGCCAGGCTATTCACGCTGTGCGCTTAGATTGTTAACATAAGGCATTTGCAGATAAAATGGGTTGAACTATTTTGTCTGTCTTGTTGAAGGTCAGTTTCTGTAATCAGTGCTGCTGCTTAGTTTTAGTTGGAAGAACTGTCAGTCCCGCTCAAAGCATGAAAGAAGACAAATACCAAAGACAATAAGTTAAAGACCCTTCTGCACCAGAGATGATAAAATAGTAAAATATTGAGGTTATTGGCATCGAACATAGGGAATTTCATTCATTTATGCTGTATCAAGGTTTAAATGACAAAGCAGAACATCTCTAAGACCAAAACACTGTACCATTTGCATTTCAAGTTTGTTATAATATTGTAAAAATCAAAGAAAAATGATAGTATACATATAAGTAATGTCTCCAATTGTGTCTGTTAGCTTTTGAATGTCATTACGTTTGCAGCTGACATCATGTTTCAACTCAATCGGGTCACACATGGCGTCGTGAGACTGTGTTTGAAGTAGTTCAAACAACCAGTGACAGTCATCCCACTAATGGAGTGTTCACTGTAAAGTTTAATGAGGTATGACAGCGACTGTACATGTCACTACCCTCGTCCCATGTGAAGCAGCATTATGCAGATATTTTCTCACCATCCTCTTGACTTAACCAATAGCGTTGTGGACGTCGGTGACCTGTGTTTTTGCTCTTGTCCTCAGATCACCGGCTCGAGTGAGATGGAGGCCGTCACGTTTAAGAAGCTGGTGAAGGGACACGCCTACTCTGTGACTGGTGTGGAAGAGGTGAGTGGTGACTTTGCCAGAATCAAAGCAAATTATTTTGCAATGGCCAAAACCGATCCAACAATCTCAGAAATACAGTACGGTCTGGTATTGCTTTAACTTACGCAAATTATTTAAATACCTAATTTAATTCCAATGGTGGAGCTAATTTCTCTATTTATTATAGTGTGTTTTACGGTAACAATTAATTTCAGAGTTGCTGATGGTAGATACACATGACGGGGTAAAGGGGCCTTTCTTTAAATGCACTTACGACCTAAGCAGTTGTGACAAAGTGTGAATGTTTCTTCGCCCTCAGGTGAATTACAGAGGAAGTCCGACCAAGCTGGTTCGCATCAGGAACCCCTGGGGGGAAGTGGAGTGGACCGGAGCATGGAGCGACACGTAAAATCTTTTTTTAAAGATTGTTTTTGGGCATTGAAGCCTTTATTTGACAGGACAGATGAAGATATGAAAGGGGGAGAGAGAGGGGAATGACATGCAGCAAAGGGCCACAGGTCGGAGTCAAACCCAGGCCCGCTGTGCTGAGGAGTAAACCTCTATATATGGACGCCTGCTCTACCAACTGAGCTAACTGGGCACCCAAATCTTTTCCAAATTTCTAAAAGGATATGAGGCAAACACATCAGAAAGAAGCGAGGAGTTTATTGCCACAGTAGTAACCCTACATGGAATTTGCCTTAGTCATTTGTGCACACATACACACACAAACATATTAAACTTTAATAGAAATAAACAATAAATACAGAAACAGAGACAAATATATACAAAATAGCTGTTAAAGTAGTTTAAGCACTGTGTGCAATGGGCAGATAAATACTGTGCAGGATTTAAATGCTGGAAGGAAGTTTTCCATCTGATTAAAACTCTGTGCTCTTAAAACTCTGGCATCAAAAACATTTTTACCTCATATCTTTATACTGTTTGTCAACCTGTGTGAAAGTGGTACCCAAAGCCATTACCACCCTCCCACTCTGATCTCAGAAAGAAACTAGAATTACTGCCTTGCAGTTGTATGCCTCCACCAACCAGCCAAGTTTCTGTTTATATCCGTGTCTATCCAGACTCAAATAATACATATCAATATCATGTTGATGTGAATGGAACGGAAAACCTGAAAACATAATGCCTCCTTCCAAGGCTGTAAAGAAATTCAAATCAGGACAGGCGGACGGGGGTTAGCGGAGCGGCTCAGCTGTTCTCAACATTGGGGGAGAAAAGTCAGACAGAGTGGAGAAATGGGTGGGATTACATAAAATCATATCACCATAGTTACGGAAGTACAAATACCAGACATTCCCCCCCAATGCCAACAGCATGTCACAGTCCAGTTGAGCATTTTCACACTTTCCTTGTCTGATTAAAGACCCCAAAAAACCATATACACAATTAAAAATTATTGTGGAAACTTCTTTAAGTCAGTGTTAAATTACATTAAAGCTATAGTGCATAGTTTCTGACGCCCCCCCCTGAGGAATTCCAAGCCATGACAAAGAAACTGTCAGCGTGTCCACATGATATAAGTCTTCCGTGACCGCGCACCCCCACCCCTTCTCCATGCAGTTGTTAATAGCCAAGGAGGACATGGAGGATTAAAAAAACATAATAGACTCTTCAGAAGAGGTAATGTTCTGTTTTCTGAAAGTTGCCGGACGACACAATCTTCTGAACATAGCTATACAGAGAACTACAGAGTGAGAGATGTGTGGAGTTGATAGCCTTAATTAGCTTTGTAGCTAATTTGGCAATGGCTTTAATGAAATGGGCATTCATTGATATTAAAAAGTTACGCACTAAAGCTTTAAGGTTTTTTTCTGAATATGATGTGAATTTACATTAGTATTGAGAAAAATGCTGTTGTATTTACGTTTTCTTTTCCTTGTGAAATCCTCAGCTCCAGAGAGTGGGACGGTGTGGATAGCTCTGTCAGAAGTCGGCTACAAATACGCAGCGAGGACGGAGAATTCTGGTGAGTGTTCTTGTGCACGTGAAAAAATCTTTTTATTTTCCAATGCATATTTGCGTCTGTTACATGTTAATAAAAAAACAACAAATGTCTGATATATTATACAGCATATTGCATGGTTTCTTCGACTTTGTAATGGAAATTAAGTACAGTGAGTGTATTTCCGTCTCTCAGGATGTCATTCAATGACTTCCTGCGTGAGTTCTCCCGTCTAGAGCTCTGCAACCTGACGGCTGACGCTCTGGATAACAGCCAGCTGAAGAAATGGAGCACTTCGGTCTATTCGGGAGAGTGGAGGAGGGGCAGCACTGCTGGAGGCTGCAGGAACTTCCCAGGTACAGTATGAACTGTAAGGTAACAGATGGACTGGCGGAAGAAACTGGAGGTAGCAATGAGAGGAGAGCAATGGAGGCATGCTATATAATAATGGATCTTCTCTAGAATGCAGTCTAGTTTCATTTTCTTTGTACATTTTGGACATTAATCAGAGTTTCTCCTGCCACTGACCAAACTAGGATCAACGTGATGGTGTAATCTAGTTTTAGAGTTTTAGAGGATTTGGAGGAATTTACTAAGGGAATGTGAACCAGTGACTCCCATTTAAACAATAAGTAACTAAACAATGGCCTCCTTTAAAATGCATTTTAGAAATGCCCCATTATGACTGAAGACATGCATGGAATTGGATTGGTTTTTAAATCTGTTGTGACCTAGACACTTATATTATGTATATGTAGTATACTTTAAAAAAAAAAAAGTATACTATATATACTTTTTTTTTTAACAATGTATTACTGAATACTGAATTAAAATTAAAAAGGAGGAACAATCTGACCTTATCAACTCTTCTACCCAGCAACCTTTTGGCTCAACCCACAGTTCAAGATTACGCTGCAGCACCCCGACTCCGGCCATTCAGACTGCAGCTTCCTGGTTGGCCTCATGCAAAAGGACCGCAGGAAGAAACGGCGTGAGGGCGAAGACATGGAGACCATTGGGTTTGCCCTGTATGAGGTTAGCTGCACTCCAACAAACGCTGCTTTTAAAACTGAATCTTGAAAGTCAAATTCGCCTTTTCCACTGCAGGAAGTTAACGTAATGTAACCTGTTGTTTTAAGATTATTTTTTGGGCATTTTTGGCCTTTATTTTGATAGGACAGATGAAGACATGAAAGGGGAGAAAGAGTGGGAATGACATGCAGCAAAGGGCCCCAGGTCAGAGTCGAACCCGGGCCCGCTGCTTCGTGGAGTAAACCTCTATATATGGGCACCTGATTAACCAGCTGAGCTATATGGGCGCCCAATGTAACCTGTTTTTTTAAATGACTGTTAAGAACATTGTGAGGCTTTGCTACGTGATTATTCCCTGCATTTTCCTTGCATTTTCCAATTCAGGACAACTTGCATTTGGGCAATGCTGACATTTAATTCTAGTAACTTTAACCCAAATTAAGCAGAGAAAAGTGGAACCCAAAGAAGCACCTGTGACATGTTACATTATCTTTAGTTAGATTCATGCAGTGGAAAAGGGTTATTCTTATATTCTTATCAGCTTCTTTCCTGTTTTTTATTGTGCCTGATCACATCCATCATGTTAATAATCTCTCTCTCTCTCTCTCTCTCTCTCTCTCTCTCTCTCTCTCTCTCTCTCTCTCTCTCTCTCTCTCGTCGTCCCTTACAGGTTCCAAGGGAGGTATGAGTTTTTTTAAGTGCTACCCAGACATTGTGAAATACAAACATAAAGGGATTTAACCTAATATTTACAAGTACAAGTGTGTTAGAAAGATAAAGGATATGATAAACAACAGACTAGTTATCTCCCCTCTCAGTTTGCAGGCAGTTCAGCAGTCCACCTGAAACGAGACTTTTTCCTCACCCACGCCTCCAGCGCTCGCTCAGAGACCTTCATCAACCTGAGGGAGGTCAGCTCGCGTCTGAAGCTGCCACCCGGGGAATACATCGTCGTCCCCTCCACTTTCGAGCCAAACAAAGAGGCCAACTTTGTCCTCAGAGTTTTCTCTGAGAAACCCGCCAACTCAGAGTGAGTGGCTGTGACAGAGAGAGGATCTGGAGAAGAAATGATGATGATCGTGATATGAAGTTTGGGGGAGAAAATGAGTGAAAATAATCTACTCTTTTTGTCTTGATTTATTCTTAACATCTACAGGATTATTTTTTTCAGATCTATATTTGGTAAAGTGTCAAAACCAAAAGCCAATGCTGTTATACCTGTAGAGGATCAGTGTTACTCATGATAAATGTGTAGTTAAAGTTAAAGTGCGTAGTTTCTGCAGCGCCCATGAGGAACTCTAAGTAATGAAAACAAAACTGTTCTCCCGCCCCGAATGTAATGGATGTTCATTAATATCAAAGTTACGCACTAAAGCTTTAAAGACTTAAGAGAAGTAAACAAATTAAAAAAGTAATGTATAAATAAATACTGATGACAGATATTACACATTTTAAAATAAGCAACGGAAAATCTTTTTTCTTTTCACATCAGGGAGCTTGATGATGACGTTGTAGCAGATCTTCCACCAGAGGTGAGATTATGAAAAAACTGACCACCTGGCTGCTAATGAGGTGTGGAAAGAGAACAAATGCTACTAAAAACACTTCTGTTTGTGTTTCAGGTTCAGCTTGATGAGAGCCAGATTGACAGCTCCTTTAAGAATCTCTTCAGACAGCTGGCTGGGCCGGTGAGCACGCCTAGATAAATGATTTGTGGTATACAGACGGACATATTTAAATGATTTGACCGTCTCTGTTTGTGCCAACAGGACATGGAGATCAGCCTCACAGAGCTGCAAACCATCTTGAACAGGATCATCAGCAAACGTTAGTAATGGCTGGAATTACAAGCTTGCTAATGACATTATGGAATTAGTTAAACATGTGTTTCATTCTTTTCAAATAGAGTTTTAAATGTGTTATTTTTCTTTCTCTTGCTAACAGATAAAGACCTGAAAACAGATGGCTTCACACAAGAAGCTTGTCGCAGCATGATAAGCCTCATGGACGTATCCTTGAAATGACGGCTGTGGCTCAGTGGTAGAGAGGTTGTATGTCCCAAGTGGCAAGACACTGAACCCCGAGTTGCCCCCGATGCTGCGTCATCGGAGTGTGAATGTGTGTGAGTGTTTATCTGCTGAGCAGACCTTGTACGGCACACAGCCTCGGCCACAGTGTATGAACGTGTGTGAATGGTGAATGGTTCCTGTACTATGTTAAAGCGCTTTGTTGTTAGATGTTAAGACTAGAAAAACACTATATAAATACAGAATATCATGGAACAAGCATGTAGAACTCTTCGAATTCCTTAACAGCACCGATTTAACTTTGTGCTCCTAAAGCATTGTCAGACGCAGAGGTGGAAAGAGTACAAAAATATTCTACTTAAGTAAAATTACTATTACTTTGATTGACTATTACTTAAATGGTAGTAAAATTACTGGTATAAAGATCTACTCAAGCAAAAGTAACTCATTTAAATGCAACGTAAGAGTACTAGTTTTTACTCTATAACGGATGTGATTTGAAATGTAGCAAAGTACAATACTTCAAACAGAACATACAGTACTTAAAGCTATAGCGCGTAGTTTCTGTCCCCTCCATGAGGAATTCTAAGTAATGACAACAACACTGTCAGCGCGTCCACATGATACAAGCCTTACGTGACCGCACACTGCCCCCAACCATCCTTGATGCAGTTGCTAGTAGCCACAGAGGGACACGGAGGATTAAAAAAAACATGATGGACTCTTCTAAAGAGGTCATTATCTTCACTTGATTTTCTGCGCGGGAAGACGCCAGACAACATAATCTTTTAACCATTGGTGATACAGAGAAATACAGATGGCCTTGTGTTGAGCTGATGGTCTTAATTAGCTTTGTAGCAATTCATTTAGCAATGGTTTGAATGTCACGGATGTTTATTAATATCAAAAAGTTACACATTAACGCTTTAAGTAGAAGTAAAATTACAGATTTTAAAAACGACTCAATTACAGTAAAATGAGTAATTGTAATTTGTCAAAATCAAAATTGATGCTGCTGAACCAGAGATATTGTCTTTTTGATTTCATGCATTGTTCTTCCAGGTCAAAACCTGGCAACTGCATTACCCACAATGCAATGGGACTTGAGGAAATTTATCAGACTTTTATGTACTCATCCAAGAACTGTAAACAGACTTTAAATCATTGGAGTTCCCCTTTAAAGTTTGCTGCTTCTGATATTATTTAGTAAAGTTATTATGTTGTTGTACTTGTTGATCAGATGAAAGTCACAGTTGTTCCTTAACTTCTGGACTTCAGACGGACGGCAGTGGAAAGCTGGGCCTGACAGAGTTCCATGTACTCTGGGAAAAGATTAAACGATACCTGGTAAGCCCATTACTGCCAATGGGATGGGAAAAAAAGATCCTGTAAGTCATTGAAATGAGAGACCTTCTCGAAACAATGAATTATAATACTACTTACAGGAGCTTTTTTAAGTTTTCATCTTATATTTCTCTGTTTTCTGGTCTAAATTTTTGTTCTCTATTCTTTCGGTGTGTTATTTCCTTTGTTTGTGTTACCGTGCCAGACCATATTCAGGCAGTTTGACTTGGACAAATCGGGCACCATGAGCTCCTATGAGATGAGGATGGCTCTTGATTCTGCAGGTACGGTTCCTTTTTATTTTAATTAAGACAAAAGAGACGGACAAACACAAGAGGCAGGCGTTTTCACTCTTCTTCACTTGTTTAGAGTGTGTTCCCTGCTGAATTGCAAGTTCTTTTCCTGACACTTTTGATTACTGTTTTGTGAAACATTTTCCGTTTGTCTCCTCTTTCCTTCAGGTTTCAAGCTGACCAACCAACTGTTCCAGCTGATTATCCTGCGCTACACCGAGGATGACATGAGTCTCGACTTTGACAACTTTGTTAACTGTCTGGTGCGACTGGAAACCATGTTTAGTGAGTCCCATTGCTGCACATCTTTAGTGTCTTTAAATAATCAGTTTACCTACTTGTCAGTTTACCTACAGTACTTGTTATCACCTCTGTTTAACACAAACAATACAATTTGTGATTGTGAATAAATAACATATAGTACATGTCTGTGGGTTGCTGGGATTCATGCATAACACAACACAGCACATTAAACCAGAATAGATAATAAACATGATTGTCTTTGTTTCTGTCTCTGCAGAAACCTTTAAGACCCTGGACACAGATAAAGACGGTTTCATAACCCTCAACTTCCATCAGGTATGGCCACACACTCGGGAAAAGAAATGCAACCATACACCCAAACAATTTCTTTGCTTTTTTGTGCTTGTGTCAGATCAACCATTTCTGTGCAGAAAGTAGATCTGCATTAGTTATAATTGGCATCCCCTAATATACATGCTCTCTGTGTTCCACAGTGGATTACTCTGACCATGTTTGCCTAGAGATGAGTGGACTCTTGCACTGCATCCTGCTGCAACTTCAGTATGTGTTGTTTCAGAAGTGCCTTTTTTCGGCACCAGTTCTTCCTCTCGCTGCCGAAGCCCTCTGATGCTAAACAACTGTAAATTCAGCTCTACAGTGTCTACTTTAGAAATAATGTGCCAAACAGTTATTTGTCACATGTTTTGCTAACAGAGGAAAGCTCACTTCTTGTAGCCTGGCGTTCAGTTTGCTGTGCAACAGCCTTTTTAGCTTTACAAACATTTCTTGTCTTGGGGAAGTTACTCTGGGGGAAGAAAAAACAAATTGTTAAATTTCAGTTGGTGAAGACAAGAAATATGTTGTGAAACTGGTACTTGGTGGAAGGAAAAAAAACAACAATTTTCTTAAAAATTACCTTCTAATCATAGCTGTCGTTCATGTTTAAAGGGCTTGTACTGTATCTACCACGTTTTTAAAAGACCAAACCTGACTTGTAAGAACTGACTTATAAGAAAGTAAATTAATTATTTAAGCAACTGAATAAATTGATGAATTGACTAATAAACACATTAGTAATCAAAATGCCTAAATAAAGGGAGGGAAAACTTGAAATAATTCTGAAGAGTTATTTTCCGTTAGCATGATTTAGCTGACCTTTAGCATTATTTCAGGAAAAGTAAGGGCCGGACTGGGATAATAATTTAGACTGGGAATCTAATAGCAGTCCAGGTCAATACCACATTCACAGCAGCACATGTATACTGTCACATTTTTTCTGTTTTCTGGCCATTCTCCTGCTTAATTATGTCTCATAAGTTGTTGCAGCAATTTTTGGATTGATACAGAGATACAGGTTGTTACAGAGATTTGGTTCAAAATGTAACCATGTTTGACCACTTTAAATACAAATTTAAACATTAATGCACCAAGACCTTAGAATACCTTAGAAAAAACACATTACACATGGGAATTAAACACTTTTAACATTTTTTGCAGTTGGATGGTGAGCACATCTGTTCTGAAAACTGCTCAGAAAGCCCCTTATTGTCAGTATACCTAGGAAAGCCATACATTCTCTTAATGCCCTAAGAGTTTGTCGTTTTAAAGTTTCATGAGACTATTCCCATAAAACCCATTTTCATTCAAAATGACAGGTCAAGAGACCATGGCCCTGTCAGTTTTTCCTTTCGCCAAAAGCCTAAAGCTGCATCGTTATTTAGCGACAAGATAACATTACATGGTTTGTGCAAATTAATTCCTTAGATCTTCTAGTTTCATATGATACCAATATCGTCATTTTGGAGTCTGCTAGGTCTCTAACACAGGTCTGACAGTCTGTCAGTTTTATGTAGGAACTATTTTTATTCTACCGCACTGCATCTGCCAACTATATAACCGAGCAGAAGAAGTGTCCTGAAGGACAAGAGGCATAGACGACTTTTCTTGCTTCTGGATATTAGTTTATAGCTACAGCTCAGGACGCCATGAATGTTTACGTCTCGCACTGTCACATGCACGCTTCCTCCTGCTCGGTGATGCCGTTGGCAGCAGATGTAGTTCGGTAATTGGTACATGAAACTGCTCACAACCAGGCCTGTGGATTATCAGTAAGTGATTAGGGAAAACAAATCCTGTTAGTCCACCAAGAGTTAATGGACTTGAGGACAATCAGCAAAATACTCCAGAGCTTTATTTTTTAAACCTGCTGTCAGTTATTACAATCTCGGTGCCAGATGTGGTCGATGTGGACAGCTGTTAAGTGTTTTAACTTTTTCTCCAGCCTATTTTTAATGCTACACATTCAGCGCCTATGAATGTTTGCAACATGTATCTCCAATCTGCCTTTGTAGCAACATTGCCAGCCTGGTACTATGTGTTTACATCTAGTGCCAAACTTTGCCTCAGCACCAAGAGTCCACTCATAAAGCTTTACTGAGCCCTGCAGTGTGGAGACAATGATGGTGTGCTGAGAATGTGTTGATTTATATTTCCTTAATACCAATACTGGTTTAGCTTTAAGACATTACTTATTATGCATGGCACTTTTTATTGACTGTTTTGCTAAATATGAAAAGAAAAAATAATTTTATATCATGGTTCTAACTGGGTATCATAGTTAAAAGGGATGCATTGTCCTTGTTTAATCCTGCCTTTTTGAAAGTACATGTCAATACTTTAGGTGAAGGTAAACTATTATGCAAGTTGGATGGGTATGTTGTATGCATGCAGTGTGAAATGGGATATACTGTATATTGTCTGCCTGCCAAATTATGTTCAACCAGGGGAGCAAGTGTTTTATTTGAAGGGTTATATTCCAAAATAATTTGTCACTTTTGGGGGATAAATACTTGAAAGCTTATTAATATGGAGGATCTACATGTTAAGTGTTTTTTCTTATCAAGCAAAGAGTTGCAAGTGTTTCAAATGCCAAAATAGTTTGTTCTACCAATTATTTTTGTGTTTTTGGATATGGAATTGAATTTGAAACATTTAATCAAAAATTGAAAGGTAAAACCTTAAGATACTCCAGCATTCATGTCTTCAGTTTTTGCAGTGTAATGCTTATGTAACATTACCTAATGTTTACAATGGTAACATTGGTGTCCCTTTGGACCTAGTCATCATGCAATACATTTAACTGTGTAGCGTCTCTGTAAAACATATATACACACTTTTAAAATAAAAATGGGGATTTTACGAGTCTCTGAATTCATTATCAATTCATATTGTTATAATAAGTCTAGCAGGTGATTATTTTTATTAGCCTGGCATTGCCAAACTAATGTGCAATTGCGTATTAGTCTAGACCCTCAATCAATCAATCAAAATTTATTTACATAGCACTTTACAGCAACCAGCAGCTATCCAAAGTACTTCCAAACCTCTTAGTTCATTTTTGATTACCAAGGACGTTATCAACGAGGCAGATCAATGTACTGCACACAATTGAATAGAATTACAGCCAATTAGAAATGCAAAACAACGTTAGGGTGGTGCTTGGACAATCTTTATAGCAGAAAATGGCTGCATGGTGAAAAACTTGCTGCTAAACAGTACATTAAAATGTGTTTATGAAAACATTTAAGGTTGGAAATAGGCAACACAGTAACAGAATCTGGATTTATATTTGATCAACACTGCTGTTTGATCTAAGTTTTGCAAGCTACGTTATGTAACTTCATTCGGTAAGCATGGCACATTAATGGCTCTGTCAGTCATTATCTGAAACCCGTCCTTTGTGAGATAAATGGTTGTGATTGGTCTGTCCAGGGCCTGGCTGATTGGAAATCTGTCTGAATGGGAGGTGGGCCAGATGAATCTGCCAGAACAAATGAAAGGAGCAAACTTGTCTGGTTTCCAGGCTATATATATATTTATGGTTGTGATGAGCAAATCAGTTAAATTAATTTAAAAAAAGACTCCACTCCCTACCAAAAAGAACAACACAACTTAATATTGTAATAAATAGTATCTTTAATAACAACATTTATGTGAAAAAAACAAGCACAGTAAAATACATAAAATCCACTAATGTACACATTTCAACATCATAATATTAAGATCTTTGCTGCAGATTTTTGCTCATTAAGTTAAATTGCAGACATTTATACAAGCTGATCACATATTTTAAGTTACAACAAATATTTCTCGTGTCTGAAGCTACTCGGTAGAGGAATGTAATGTCAGATAGGGCACCGGGACATAATGACAAATGAGTCTGTTCTACATTTGTTTATATAAGTGAGATTCTTTAGAAGACTACAAAAGTATCATCTTTTGACCTACAACTACAAACAGCCTAACTGCTCGCCTAACTAAGTGGGTTTTTCTTTGACACATTAGCATGAAATATAAACCCTAACCACTTTGAGTCTTCGTCAGTCATGCTAAAATGGTAAAAGCTGGCTTCTGACCAGCATTACGTCTCTTAGGCCTAGTTGTTGTTGTGCTCGATCTTGGTCACCATGGTGGAAACCAGCCGCTCCAGCTGCTCCGCTCGCTGCTTGCCTATCTGAAGGACCTCCTCATGATTGGCCTTCTCTGCGCTGTCGTAGTCCATCACCGCCTGGTTGGTGATCAAGGAGAGGGCGAAGACGCGCATGCCGCAGTGACGCGCCACAATCACCTCGGGGGCTGTGCTCATGCCTGGCGAGGAAAAGAGGGCATTCAAAACAAAATATTAGGACAAATATAAAATACACTAGGAGAGATATAAAAGTGAAAGACTACTCACCAACAGCATCAGCGCCCAGTTTGTGCAGCATACGGGACTCGGCAATGGTTTCGAACGAGGGTCCGCTCAGCACGCAGTAGACACCCTCCTTCAGGAAGTCTCCGTAGCCAAGCTCCTGTCCCACATCCATGGCCATCTGCTGCAGCTCTCTGTCATAGGCGTCAGACATGCAGGGGAAACGCACACCAAACCTGCAAGAGGAAGGCGTAGAGGGAGGGGTGGAAGGTTTAGTTAGGCCAAAGGCCAGAAGAGATATTGCTGAATGTCTGCAGACAGGTTTAACAGGCCTGGTTATGCCAGAAAGACCAAGTGATACCTTGTCTTTTGCGGATTTAACTATTGCAACTATTTGCAACATACCCCAGTGCAGGAAACCCATCTTACCTCTCATCGTTGGGACCAGACAGCGGATTGTTGCCAGCAAACCCTGGCATGTTGAGGTGGTCTTTGATGATCATGATATCTCCCACTTTAAAGTCCTGATTGAGGCCTCCGGCTGCATTGGTCAGCATCACCGTTTCCACACCGAGCAGCTTGAAGATGCGAATGGGCAGCGTGATCTGGAAACACACACAAAAATATACATAAATACACTAAAATATACGTTACACATCATGTAACCATTCAGAGGGGACTTTGCTTTTAGCACAGCAACATTCTTTAAAGGCTGCACATTTCATGCCAACTTGCTCCTCATTTCAAGTGTTCAAATGCACTCTGAAATTTGTTGCAGCACACACACCTTCTGGATTGAGTATCCCTCGTACAAGTGGAAGCGCCCCTGCATGCAAACACACGGCCTCCCCTTTAAGGTGCCGAACACCAGCCGACCTGCATGTCCGTGCACTGCATGAGAACAAAAGGCACAAACCAGTCAGTAAATATGTAAAGCAAATGGGAAATCAGTCAGTAACTGTTGTAGTTAAACTCACCAGTGCTCTGTGGAAAGTTGGGGATGTCCTTGTAGTTGAAGGCTACCTGGTCCTTTAACATGTCAGCCAGCCCTCCGAGCCCCGAGCCGCACACGATGCCCACTTTGGGTCGAACGTCTGTCTGGGCCAGCAGCCAATCAGCAGTGGCCTTGCAGTCCTCATAGGTGTAGCTGAATGACATGAAAAGAGGGTTTGCGGTCAGGTTGACTGCAAAATGCCCCTAACCTCTCTTTGCCTCCTGATACATTAAGTAGCATGTGACATGGTTGTTATAATCAGATTACAGGATTTTCTGGGCAGCAGGCCTGATCTGAGAACTGCTACTTATAAGGATATGACTTGAAGAGACACACACTCTTACTCTCACACACACACATTCCTGCAGTCACAGCAGTATCACGCCTCTCATTCACTTCAGTGGTGACACTCACACACTGTTTTGTCTGCTGTGTTGATTACACTCACTGATTCCTTTAATTTGACATTTTGAGTATTTCCTTTCAACGATAAACTGCTTTGACCTTTACTCAAGCAAACATCAATGGATACACAAGACTGTGCTATAAATAAATATACTCTGAAACTGCAAAGCAAGCCCTGTAGTGCTTTGTTAAAACCTTAAAAGCACTTTAAAGTTAAAATAAAGTTGCCGCCAACTGCCACAGAACAGTCTTAATGAAAAATATTGATATTACTAATGGTCTAATCATTAAGAATGTGCCATAAAGTTCATATAAAGTGTAAAAGGCAGTTTAATACCATGTAGAATTCCCTCAGGAATAAATAAATGACTTTTGCTTTGCTGCCCACAGAGCATGTGCACATATACAGTATATTTTTGGCCCCAAGCCAAACATTCCTAGTATAGTTTTTTACCCACAGTCCCGAGCTGCCCATGAAGGGAGCCATGTGTTCAGCAGTACGGGAAGAGGAAATGGGAAAGTACAGTCTGTTCAAAAGTGTACTTACCCATTTTTTGTCTCTGGAAACATTGCAAAAGATTAAAATAGAGTCTAATCAGATAAGAAAAATGAAAAAATGTGCACTTTTTAGCGCAGAAAATCAAGTTCCAAAGCAGCAAAAACTTTGAATTAGAGCTGTTAAAAATATAAGATATAATTAACAAAGAAAACTTAAAAAATAAAAAAATCTTCTTTTGAATTTCTCTGGTTTGGAGTCCTGTTAAAGTCTTCAGTGCTTCCCACTTGTCTGTGGAGAAAAGGCGCTGTCGCTGGGTTTATTATAGGCACAGAGCCCCCCCCCCCGCCCCCTGCCCCACTTCACTTCACCACTTTTCAAAATGACGCATGTAGATGCTGCACCCTCATTGGCTGGGTGGACACACCTTCAAAATAGCATGCAATGAAGAGGAAATATATGTGTATGTTCTGATCGACAACCCTCACCCCGTTCACTCCCCTCCTTTTTCCCAAAAGACACGATAAACCACTTCACATCCTGCTTTCCACCATTGATTAACACTCCAGGTATTTTCCCAGATAAGATGTGTAATATTAGGATTGTTTGTTTTGAACCTCACGTGTCCGTGTGATTCTTGTTCTTCTAAACATCAGTTGTTGAGTGTTTTAATATATGATTGATTGCATACGTTAACACATGCTGACTTTTAAACAACTTTATACCGGTAACCAGGTAGAATTGTAGAAGAGTAGAATTGTACAGGTACTTTATTTTTTATTTTTTTAAGATTATTTTTTTGAGACATTTTTAGGCCTTTATTGACAGGACAGCTGAAGACATGAAAAGGGAGATAGAGGGGGGAATGACATGCAGCAAAGGCCCACAGGTCGGAGTCGAACCCCGGCCTGCTGTGTCGAGGAGCAAACCTCCACACATGGGCACCCACTGAGCCCGTGAGGTACTTTTTTGAGTACAGAGCTGCAAAAGATTAATCGATTAGTTTTCAAATTTTAAATTAATCACTATGATAACTGATTAATCTTTGAGTTGTGGACATTTGAGGATGTCATCTTGGGCTTTAGAAAACACTGATCAACATTTTTCAACAACAAATTGGTTAAGCAACAATGAAAAAAAGCATTAGTTGCAGTCCTACTTATGTATTTCCATTTTATGTATGTTGAAACTTTAAGTCCTTTACATTTTCCTGTAAAATATTGAACTTTATTCTCCACTGCATGTGTCTCACAGTTAGTTACTCTGCAGATTTCTTTAATCAACAAAATATGATGCATTATTAAACAATGATTTGTTATACATTAAACTGCCCAACATGAATCAATAGGAAGGATTAAATAAGAGTGATCAGATGAGACATTTTTTTTTACAAAATGTGCACTTTTTTAGCACGGAAAATCAAGTTCCAAAGTAGCAAAAACTTTAAATTAAAGGCTGACTGTTACACGTATAAGATATAATAGACAGAAAAACATTTTTAAAAAATCTTCTCTTGAGTTTCTCTGGTTTGAAGTCCTGTTAAAGTCTTCAGTTCTTCCCACTTGTCTGTGGAGACAAGGCGCTGTCACTGGATTTATCACAGGCACAGAGCCCCCCCGCCCCCATTCACCCAAAAACTCTGCATTGTACTTTTGGAATATTACATACACACGCATGCACGCACACATGCATGCATGCACGCACACATGCATGCATGCGCACGCGCGTGCACACACACACACACACACACACACACACACACACACACACACACACACAATCACGAGTTTTGTCACCTGGACTGTAATCGATGTGCCGCATTAAATGTGAAACAGAACGAGACATTCAGCAGGAATGGACACACATTCAAGTGTGAAATGGCAGAAAACACACAGTACATTCTGCCAGTGGTGGAAGAAGTATTCAGATCCTTAACTTACTGTACAGTAAGTAAACGTATCAATACCACAGTGTAAAGTCCTTCACTTCACTTAAGGTTTTAGGTACATTAAAATAATCAAAGTTTGCTTCTAAATGTTGTTAAAGAATCAAAAGTACAATTAGCCCAACCCAAAAGTCACTGTGTGAAAGACTAGATAACTTGTTTTTGTGTGTCGGTTATTAACATAGAGTAGGTATGATACATAGCTGTTACAATTCATGCACTGGACACAAAGTCACTTTTATGGCCGTGCACTCTCCCATGTGTTTCTCTTGTTTCCCACTCTTCACTGTGTCTTCCTTGTTCCCGGTTTGTCTCTAGCTCTGTGTATATATGAGTGTATGTGTGTCTGGTTCCCGTCAAGCTGCTCACCTGAACCCTGCCCCCAGATTGTTGTCAAAAGCTTGCAGGGACATAAAAATACAGACAGCACAGAGTATTACACAAGAAAAAACTCAATGTTGCTGCCAATCCCACGGTCACTGACATTACATAACACCCCTCCTCCTTTTTGGAGGTATTCATTGGTACAATTATATAAATTATCTTTATTATGATTAACATTTCTTTTCCCAAAACAAAACATACAACTCACAACATGAACACATCACCTTCCTGTCTGAACCCCCCACACACACACACACACACACACACACTCGCCATCACCACGCCCCTATACAAAATTTAAGGAACAAAAGCCACAGCATCTAATAAACAATAAAATAACAAAATAGAAAATGAACTGTAAAACAAATTAACATTTCATGTATATGTTATAACACCATAAGCACGTGATATGTTTTTTTCAAATGCTGGACTGAACATATCCAATAAATTAATTTTTTTTTAAACTGGTATATTCGCAAATGTACTACAGTGAAACACTAGGACAACCTGTAATTATTACCCATGTTAACATAGGCCAGTTATTGACCTTTGCCTTGGTTTATGTCTTTAGGATTACAGGTAAATACAGACCCAAGACTATAAGGTTTTTCAAAACATGGAGAGCCTACACCACAACATACAGCCTGACATCGTTGGACCTTGAGTTGTTGTGTGGCTTCACAGCGCGTGTTACGATTTCCTTCCAGGTCAACTGCCTCTCTGTTTGGGTTCTGACATCTTCATGTCTCCTGTTCTTTTTAAGGGCAGTTGTCAACTTTGTCTGATAATGTGGTGAAAGTCGTTGACCCTCATTCCTACCTCATTCCCCTCTGTCATAGCTAACACCCCTTTGGCTCAGCCAATGAGTGGTTGCCACCTACACTTACTTGTTTACCTGCTCCCTTAGTTTTTACATCCAGATTTGATGTCAATAACAATGTTGGTTGATGAAAAGGATGATTCTAATATGTAGACACTGATGGTAGCAGGACAGTCACATGGTTGAACTCCCTCAGAAACCTGTCATCTGTCAGCTTTTTTTCTCCTTTTCTAAATGTTTTGTTCAATACAGACTCAGTCATGCATGCGATACAATGTTAGCAGACCCTGCAGAAACATGCCAGTTTGTAATGGCATGCATATTGATACTACTGTAACATCACAAGACAGCTTTTCATTTTTCTTTGGCAATTATATTTTCTAAACTGCCAGATGGGTTTTTAGAAACTGCACTAATACTGAAACTCTAAACAGCTGACTCTGTATTGGTCGTCCTTGACCTTAATGTAGCTGTTGACACCATTGATCACTCCACACTCAATTGTTCCTGGAGTGACTCTGGATCGTTTCCCCTTCTGTTGTTAAAATAGGATTTTTTTCTCCCCAGTTGTTATCTCGTCAGCTGCAGAAGTCAAGGATCAATATTTCATCATAAGGATCCATCACTGTGCACACCCCCCTTACTCATTTCCTTCCACTGTTGTGATACACAGTTACATCTTCTGGTCAAACCAATAACTGCACCACCATTGCACTCATCTTGTTTTAATGTGGGAGATAGATATATTAGAGAGTCTTTATTTGATACTCATAGCATCTGCACCCATGCAGTATGCATCCTATCCACTTGGTTATCAGGTTGCACCGCTACATGTCTTCCTGCCTTAGTAATAATGTACACTTAACTAGTCCCTGAGCTGTCGTTCAGCTTTTACCAGTTTCAAATTATGCAGATTTCTGAATATTTAAAGAGTTATCTACTGATTTAGCAGTAAACTTCAATCTTGTTGTACATGTGTATAATTACAATAAAAGACATTCTAACCCATATAACACTGTTGGACTCAATGCTGCAGACACAGAGATGTCATCATTATTATTCCATGTATTCTTCCTCTAGCCACAAGTAGAGATAACGAGTGGGCAACAGAGGTCAATTGATCAAAGTTTGCGCACCTTCCTCTTGAGCCACAAAATACTTTGTGTGCACACTGTAAACAGACTTTGATATGGAAAAATGGTGTTCTCCTTTAAAAGCCCTGCCCACCCACACACAATTTATTTGGGTTGTACATTGTTCTCTAAGGTGCATGGGTGTTGTGTAGCCTACAGAGTGTTATTTGGCATATGCGTCAATGTCTGGTTAGATTTACTGCACCTATAAAGTGGGATAAATTACACCTTTGTCATGCTGGTTGGACAAGTTTGGTGACAAAAGTCCAAGAGTCCCAGTTAAAATGATGCCAATCTCTTATTTCTAGGTTTTCTCTTTTGTGTCTATAGTAAATATTGTAAATCTGTCATTTTGTGCTATTGTACTGACTTTATTTTATATGCCTCTAACCTTTTGCTAGAACAGTCCTGTATAAAATAGAGAGATAACCACTGTTGTATTAACTGGTAATAGCACGTTAGAGACAGTGATTATTAAACTGTTTACTTTACCGGGTCTTTTGGGTGCATGAGACATGAAAAACATGCCAACACAGAGCAAAGTACAGTTTGAATAAGCCAATGATCTATTTTCTTTCCATCTGTAGCAGATTTTTTTTTATCTTTGACTTGTCTCATTATACTGTTCTTCATGTTTGCTTTTTTATGTGCTGTTAAAAATCATATAAAGCACACTAACATTTGAGGGTTGTGCAAGTATTTTTTTTAGATGACACAAAAAAGAACCTAAATTATATTTTTGCATGGCCTTGACAATTTTCTAGTCTACAGAATTGGTTGTTCCGCTCCCAGTGTCCTACAATCATACATGCCCAGTTGCCTGATTTCCAGAATCATGGACTGAATTCAGCACCTGAATGTATAATTGTGAGGATGACTTTAACTACAGAAATAAATAAATAACTCCAGTTAGATGTGTAATATTTAGACTAGAATCCACATTCTGTTTTACCTTCAATATTGTACCAAATGATACTTGTTCAACTTCTTAAACAACTGAGCTAAAACGAAAAAATTGAAAAATCAAAAGTTGCTAACATGCTGGTGATAAAAGCGCTGACCCCTGTGAGCAATCGACTGCAATCAAAGCTCAAAGCTTCACAACTGTGTGAAAGTATGAACTCAGCCAAAATCTGTAAAAAACTTTGCTCACATGACTGATGCATGATTCTGGTTGCATGATTCTGGTTATTTTCGACTGAACGCTGCTTACATCTGTAAAATTTAATTGGATTCCTTGCATTGATTACAGTCTACTGTACAGTCCACTACATTGACAGAGCTCTTTGTGAAGCAATGATTGGTCATTGAGCTGGAATGTCACCAATCAATTATACATTTTTGTAACTGCATGGATCTCACAACTCATGCAGTAGAGTAACGTGGAAGACTCCGGTGTAGAGCTAAGTAGACTCTGCAGCAAATACAAAGCATGAATTCCTTTTAGTATTTAAGTATCAATAAAATCTCTAATTGAATTCTACAGTGACTTTAATCCATTGGCGATAAGACACAAAAAGAGCCCCACGAAGTGCAAGGATTTCAGTGTCACTTAAAGAGTGAAGGCAGCTGTTTGGCCTCATCTGCACTTTGATTTGGATTAATGGTGTGATGTATTGTCAGCAGTCATTTGATCTGGTAAAGCTTCTTCTTGATCTAATCTGTGAGGCCAATGATGGCACTAACAGCTATCACAGAAAGGGAATATGCTTTGCATATTTTCTAGAAATGATTGCAACATGAATCTGATTTAGTTTAAAACAAAGTTACACATAAAAATGTAAAGTAAGGTTGATGCATAGTTGCAGAAGTGAAGCCTCGCAGGACTATTGGTATCTCAGCAGTTAATCTTCATTCTTGATAGCAGTTGTATGTTACATTTCCTCGTAATCTGTGGTGTCACTTGAGGACTGTCCAGACAGAGATAAGACTTTAATTGAATTAATTAATTTGGATTTTATTATAGATTTTCAAGACAGACAAACGTACAAGAAAGACAGTATATCCTGTACAGTATGTCAAGACATGGCTACAGCACAGACAAGACAAACCGGTGGAATGGAATGTGTTTCTATTTAACACAGACCCACCATCAGGAATTATGGACAGGGGGACAAATCAATGCATGCTTTGCAGAAATACACATACAAACATTTCCCACATTCAGACATGGTCTCAACATGGGATTCACACGCACCAAACAGCAGACAGTTAGCAACTAGATGGTAAACACAATGAAGCATTCAGCAGCTACAGAGACAGAAATTTCCCTTAGGATTTACACTTCTAAAAACATTGTCTTTGAAAAAAAAGTCATTGTATCTTGAAGATCAATTCTGCATAGCACTATTTATGTATAATTACTTGGTTAACATCTGTCACATCGGTACTAAATTATACAACCTTGTTTTGAATCAAAATCCCTCAGGGTGACTGTTAAACCCCCCATTTTAAAGTGTTATAAAATAAATAAACAATAAATGATTTTGAATTTTTTTACTTGGTAAATGACTTAAATGATTTTCCTTCAGTTGTTTTAACAATAACCAAACATGATTTCCAACTGGATATTTCCAACAAAGATTCATTGATATCTAGTCTTAAAATTGTAATATAATAATAGAATATATTTTAAATTATACTGTATGTATATATTTTTTAAGATTTTCAGTATAAAATAAGGTTGATTAAAATACATATATATAATGTGTCTATACATAGAGGCATAGATACAGTGCTTACATGTCAGACTTTGCTTTGACGTTATAACTTCCTGAGCAATAAAACAGAAATATGACTTTACATAGAAGTATAAATACCTATCCCCTGGTGTCATTGCCATAAAACATGTTACATAAAACTGAAACACAGACCTGTGAATGAACCTTATAGTTCATAACAAGTGTTTGTACATTTATGCTGAGTGCCAAATACCATCAGTGCATGACAGTCCTTTTGAAGAGTACACATTCCTCTTAAGCTCCCACTATTACGTGAACAGCATTATGCACAATGTACATGTTAGTGATACTCTGGCAACTGCTGTCTAGGTTTTATGACAGGTAGAAAGGTTTCTGCTGCGCACACTGCAAAAAAGTCCCTTAAAAACCATAACTAAGCGTCAAAATCTCCGTCATTTCAGGGTTTCAACCTGTTAATCGCCGGGTACTCACAATTATAGCCTACTGTAAATTGGAATGTCTACATGGATATTTGCGCACATCATCTTGCACAATCATACACATCAGTATAGGTTTCAAAGTATTTGTTTTTGCCTTTCTTGAGTGCCAGGTGGATCTTTCAACTATATTCTGACTCAGCTGCAATTCCCCAGTAGTTAGTCAAAGTCAGAATTTGTGTAACATGAATCTACATAAACTAGTTTTAAGTCACTGTTTGTGGTAAACAATTTATTTCTAAAAAACAGAAATCACAAGATCTAACAAGTCACTTTTTTTGCACCTTTAAAGTTGCAATTCATATACAGTAAATGCATAAGAGCACAGGATATAACAGACACATTACACATGCTTGAATGCAGCTGTAAAGGTTGGCATGAGTGGAACATTGTGGCAACATGTGAAAACTGAACCATGTGGTCTCATTTTCAAGGACTCTTGAAACGCTACCCACTGACCTTATTCAGTGGAGGTTAGGGTGAGACACTATGTCAAGAAGATTATTGCCTGGAACTTTACATAGCAAAACTGGATTTCAAGACAACTACAGGGACGGTGGTAACTGTAGGTACCATTCATGAGATGAAGCAAGATTTTGCTAATCTGGGGCTATGTGTACTATTACATGATTCCCACAAGGTCAAAACATATTGATAAACTAAAAAAGTGGGGTGAAAAGTGATTATGATTGACGGAGGCCACATATTGAGAGGGTTCAAGAACATTCCCAGATTTTCACATTAAAAAAAGTTTCAAGATACGCATGGCTATTTCTAGAAAATGCACAAAACAAGAGGAAGCACAGAGTGCCAAAATGACTGGTGACACTCTAATAATGTGGCCATGCAGTGACATATCTGGTCATTTGTGTGCTCAGATGACTATAATGACCTGTTTGTCTATTTGAGTCTCTGTTGCCAATTGGCTCTGGATCAACTGTGTTGCTTCCAGCATTGATCAAATTAAGCAATGTAGGTGAGAGAGGGAGCCAGAGCTGGGAAGCAACATCATGGAGATCCAGAATGTACATGTACATTAACGGTTATCTGCAAAAGTCAGTATTAAAAGAAAATAGCCATGAATACAATCAGAATCGTGGTTAGAGCGTAAATCTATAATACTGCGTCATCAGCATAGAGATGTGAGCAACAGTACCTAACGCCCCTTTTGCACTGCAAGCAAAAGAACTGTATGTGAGAATGCAAATGTCCAAATCAGTTGGAACTAATGTTAAACAGACTTTAACCAACCAGCTCCAGAGTACAAAGTCTACAGTATGTAACATGAGTGTGGTGTAATCCAAGTCATGTGCTGCCTCCTGCATACTCTATCCAGTTGCCACTCCTTGCTTAAACCAAACAAAGTATTTGTTAGTAAATATTTATGTGAGAACGTGTCTTAGATGGACAATCTCCCGTTGTGTGCTCCATGTGTGAAAGGGACACATTAAGGACAATGTCTGGAGTTTCTATAAAAAAAGTCTTAAGTGTGATACAAAGTTTTTCTTGGTGAATGAAAGAGGTCCCAGAATAGATCCTTGGAGAACCTCTTTGAATGCAGTAAGTAGCTAAGTTATTTAGTAGCCTTGCACATTCAAACACCTTTCTCCCATGGATTTACTGGAGTGAATATAAACCAATTCATTAAAAACATCTAAAAATAGTACATTATTAAGAAACAAAATAAAAAAAAATGTTGGCTGTAACTTGTGTAAGTGACTTCTGCTTTAATAGATACTCAAAAACTTTACGGAACGCTAAGATTAACATGGTTTCTCATCAGGAACATCTGCAGCTATTTTTCAAGATTTCAATCGGAAATTCATTTGTCTCTTGAAAAATGTTTGAAGGCAAAATTCAAATCCAAGACACCACATGGCTTGTCTTCATAGGGTACCAGCAAACAAGGGCGGACTGGCCATCTGGCATACCGGGTGTCACTCCCCAATGAAAGTCGAGTGCAGATGTGCGTTGCGCATGCTTAGATTTAAATGGTTTACAACATACTGAAATTGGTGAAATCCATGAAATAATAAACTTTTTTCAATACAAACAATAACAGAAGATGGGAATCATTTCAAAAACGTTGTAGCTATCTAGGATTGTTTGATTGCTAATGTTAGCTCAAAATGCCATTCAACTGACAACGTTTGTTGTGTTTGATTGCTAACTTGTAGCCAGCAGTGAATGAACTTTGTTAAGTTGGTCCATTTTTACTGTATTGACATTACAGATATCTGTCGTATCTGCCGACAGAGTCTGGAATGAAACTCTTAGGTTTCTACGCTTTCGTTTTTTAACAAGTCCTGTGGTGTATCATGGGGGTGGGGGATGGTGTAAGTTTTGTTGGGTCAGACCCATCTGCTAGCAATGGGGTGGCTGAGACTGAGAGCTACATGGAAAAATATGCACTAAACAAGCCACTTTGAAATTTTGCTGTTTTCAATAATATTTTCCTCCAGTGGTCCATTCCATGAATACCAAACGGTCCCTAAGCAAGGCAAATGATGATCAGAGCAGAGAAAGGAAAGGAAATCACAGACATAGGATATAAGATACCAGCAATTTTTTTTTTAAATACAATTACTTTGTGAGGACCTTTAGGTCTTCAGCAATCATGTGCTGACATGGAAAGATTAGATCAGGTTTTCTTCATTGTGAGACCTTGACTCAACCTCGTGAAGGCAGAAATTGGATGAGCTATTTGCAGACTGCCATGCTGCAGCGCATTAGTTAAAACGAATGGAGTATACATTTAGTTGTATGTGTGTTCACTTTGGATTGAGATGACTCTTTTCAGCAGACTCTTTCTGCTTTAAGAGAAGCAAGTAGTCAGTTTGAATGCTGGAGTTTTGAAAAAAGTGTTACCTGACCAATCATAATTTGATATTCTTGACATCTTGTGTTGCACCTCAACTTTTTGACTAGTAATTTTTCTGTTTCCTGTTTTGATTTTAGAGTAAAACAAGTGAACAGAAGTGGATTTAGCAAATTAAATGTTGATCTACTTTTTCAAACCTAATCATCGTTATCTTTTTATGCGTTGTATGATGTGACTCATTTCACGATAATTAGATTGGAGATTTATTAGAAAATATTGAGACTGAATGTAATAGCATAATAATAACAATAATGAATACCAATAATACATATAATGAATAATGAATGCAGATGCTCATATAGCTTAATAATAATAATAATAATAATAATTATAAAAATGTTATTATTCTTATTATTAAGCTAAATGTGCATCTGCATTCATTATGTTTCTTTGCTTATTTTGTATATTTTTTTTGTATAAGGTTTTCCTTTAATTTGTGACAGGTCTGCATGTCACATGAGCCAAATTAGGTTTGAAGGCTACAAGTTTCTTTTCTTTATTCAGCAAATTGTTGAAACTGCTTTTAATTCAATAACAAAAAAAAACCCCTGATGAAATACCATCTTCCCATGATTAAAAAGACTAAAGTTGCATAGTCTGAGGCATGAGTCAGTAATTCAGGCTCATGAATTGTTGTCATCTGTTCCTACACCAGTGATCTTGCTTTACTCACAAGAATACATTTGAGTCATCTGCAATTAAGAAAACATAATTTGTTACATCCCAAAAACAAAATAAACTGTCTAAGTCATTGCAAACGAGAGTGATGTTATTACGTGTAAGAGCAGCAATGACCACTTGTGGCTGGATTTGATAGACAGCATAAAGTCACTTAACAAATTCAGTTTTTTGTGATCTAATAAAAAAATCTACAATTTGACATGAGCTCTATCCCTGAGTCAAAACATCAATCGACCAATATGAAACTGAAAATTCTTTACAGTCTCACAGGTTGTTTTGTCTGTCACAGTTTTGATTGCACGTCACACGGCGCCCCTTATATAGCTGCTGTATTTTTCACCAGCACATTCTTTGGCAAAAAAAAAAAAAAACTCCAGCATTTTTGCTGTGCCACTGATGAGTCTGTGTGTGTGTGTGTGTGTGTGTGTGTGTGTGTGTGTGTGTGTGTGTGTGTGTGTGTGTGTGTGTGTGTGTGTGTGTTTGTGAGACAGATTACCAACCACCAGATGGAGTCAGAGATTAATGTTGAACTTGTCTACCATGCTTTTGTCAACATAACTATTTTAGTTTTCACTGAAACATCTGTAACACTAACAGCATAAAGCAGCAGCCACACTTGTAACAGAGTATTTTTACAGTGTGGTATTAGTACTTTTTACTTAAGTAAAGAATCTGAATATTTCTTCCACCAGAAAGTAGAGTGGGGGCTGGGGGTGAAGCTAAAGTGACAGGATAAAAGAAGAAACAAAGGGCGATGGCAACTTGTGATGGAAACACAAACCTTGTCCTGGGCCAAGGAGGCACATGAACAAAGAAAGGGGTGGAAAAAAGGAAGATGAAGTTGAAAAAAGCCTTCCTACCGGTCCCCATTACAGCATCATGTGCTACTTTCTCTCCTTCCTCTTTACCTCCTCTTACAATGTCTCTCTGCTGCACATCTCCTGTCTGCTTTGTCCTCTTTTTCTTTCTGTCTACTTACAGCACATATCATACCTTCCTCCTCCTCCTCCTCCTCCCTTTTCTTTTTCTCCCTCCTCTTTTAACTCCCTCTCAGTGACTGCTGACCTCTGTGACATAGTTTTGCTAAAACCCGCCGGTCTGAAAACAGACAAGCAATGTGTTGGTTTGTGTTGGCTTTGCAAGGTCACATTCTTTCATATATGTGGGTTAAATATGATGCAGAGCAATATTGAGCCTTGATTTATATGTATTCCTTATGGACTACATGAGGCTGGCCTATTTCATCAGATATTTGAAGCTTCTTTGGAAGACAAAATATGGTTGTTGCCCAATCAGTGATGGTAATGATCAGTGACTACATCAGCCTACTAACTGCAGCATGTCATAAGTTCAGGTTGACACAAGGAAACAAAACAACACTTTTCTTTGGTGTAGTTTAAAAAAAATGGTCAGAAATGCAATATATGGTTAATAAAATGAAACAAATATCTTTAATATACTTTTTTTTAGGGTCCCACTTTTGTTCACTTCCATGCACACATTTTCTTTTGGTAACATTTACATTAAAAGTGTCTTCAGCCATGCAAGCGTTTCTTTGAGGCTTTGCTTACATCAGCACGCTAACATGCTCACAATAACAGTACTAACATGCTGATGTGTAACATTGTCACCATCCTAATTTAACGTGCTAGGATGCTAACATTTGTTATCGATCGCTGTACACAAAGTTCAGAAGAGGCTGATGGGATTGTCATCAGTTTCCCAAGTATTTAGTTGTACACCAAAGTATTTGATGAATTAAAATTGAGACCAGAAGCTGAAATTGCTAAAGGTAATGCTAATGGGAAACATACATCCCCCCTATACACTGCTAGACTCAGTTTGAATCCACCTGCAACCTTTTTACTCAACCAATGACTTTATTTCTGCCTTCAAAGCAGCTCTGCCACAAAAGAAAACAGTTTGTGTTAAAGAACCAAAAACAAAACTGAACTTTGTTTCGAGAAATTAAGAGCTGACAATGATAAGGACAACAGTGCAACAACACAGCCATGATACAGCAGGTCAGTTCTGTTTGTTTAATATGTTTATTGAGAAAGATGCAAAAGGTTGAATACAGTTAATTGCAAAGGCTGCATGTTGTTTGACAGAGTAGGTTATTTCAGGTCATTACATAGACACAATAAGCACAGTACATTTCTCAAACAGTTTGTATAGCAATTTGCCAACTTTAGCGTCTCTTTCTGTAACAACCGCAATAGTCTTGATGCTTTTGTTTTCTTTCATTATTCATCTCTATTCATCAACTGCTTCGTGACACCTTTAGGTGAATCTCCCCACTCCAGGAAGCCAAGAATGACCCCGACCTAAAAGGAGCCAAATCCTCATGAAATCTTCACCCAGAAGGTAAAGACACTCATATAATCTGGGCCCCTATGGATGCAGGGCCCCATTGGTCCGGATAAGGGGAGCCCCAATCTCTACAGGACAGGAGAGGGTGCTGAGGAGGAACAACACCCTCTGGCAGGTTGGAGGGGCCCCCGCAGATTGATGTGCGTGTGAAACCAGCCGAGTTGAATATTGCGCAGAGCCGGGTTTATTGTGCTGCAGATTCATGAATCTGTGCCTGCCTTGGGACTCTCACCTTAACATTCGGTAAATTTAACTCCCATCAAAACAAAGTTAAAAGGCGAGCTTTAAAAGTGGGGCTGACAAGTTGCCCTTTTCACTCTCTTTAGAATAAGGAACTCTGTTAGGCAGCTCCTATAGTGACATACAATAACTCTATAGGGAGAAAGACCATATACTTTGTACTGATGTGTATTTATTATACTATACTAAGTATGTAGCCTGTAATCAAATAGTAAATCTAGCCTTCTTTTCCACATTTTGACACAACGTGACTTAAAAACATTTAACTCAAACACAAATTTTAATGTTCTGTTTTTAAATTGGATTGATTCCAGTCAGAACACTACAGTAATCCCACTGAAACGCCTTTACGATGTCTATATTAACCTTATTAAAACTAGTACTGTGTAATGAAAGACCAGCAGTATTGTAAGGAAAATGTATTCCAAGTTTCATAACATTATTAATCCGAAGCAGAAGCACCTTTCAGATTAATAATTCTAAATATCACACTATTGTTTTGATATTATTGATGGAGGTGATGGTATGTTTACCGTTGGGTTGTGTAATCTATAAAAATGCATCATATTTTTGTTGTTGTTGTTGTTATGTTTATTTAAAAGGGACACTGCACATCAATTGACATTTTGTTTTGTTTTTACTCAAAATCTAAATGTGCCAGAGTTAGCAAAAAAGCTAATTTTCATTTGTAGTCCCTTGACAGGTCAACACGTCATCGTTATACATGCAAGAAAGATAGAAAGTAAATTAAAGGTGTTCTAAGCGATGTCACACTTTTTTTAGGCTACAACATTTTTTGTCACATACAGCCAACATCTCCTCACTATCCACTAGCTGCCTGTCCCCTGAACAGGCTGTAAAAAAGCGCGGCCTCTGTAGACAGCCCAGTCTCCATGGTTCATGGTGCAGGTTGGCGCAGTTTGTATGTAACACATTTCCACTGGGCCAGTGTTTCACTATAATGCTGGTTACTTTGGTGAATTCATTCGTCCTGGTCATCCTGTGCTGTCCATTCACAGCAGGACCGTGTGTACTCGCCTATACACAACCGTGTCCCCCTTCATGCAGGCGGACATGGCACAGCCTCACAGAGATGCACCGACATTATCCATTCACTGCACACTGGCCAACGCAAAACTGCAAAGAGCCAAGCGCTCAAGAAAAGAGCCCTGTGTTTTCCCCCCGTCTTTGATTTTTAAATACCTCCGTTTCAGTGCAACAACTTCCAGGCTTGTATCTTCAACCATCAAACATTTACATGAGAAAGTTGACAAAGGCTGAAACAGCGGAGGAGGCCTTGCAACAAAGAGACCCATTTATAGAGTACAGTGAGGGAGAGACACGGAGAGGGAGGGTAGGAGGAGAAGCTGGGAGGAGAGTTGAATTAATTAATTAAAAATGTTGTGAAACAGCTGCTGTCTGAATACTTTTTGGGTTTATATAGAGAGGCGTGCAGGGGGGTCCTGGAGGAGTGGACAGCACAAGCTTCTTTAACTTCTCTCTGTCCGGTCACAGGGCTCACTCTCAGCTTCACAAGCACGGAGAAGTGCAAACTGTGCTCATCTGATTACATAATGACCCAGTAACAGTGAGCCAGAACCGGTACTGCCAGTACCAGTGTGCTGGGAGACACTGACTGACCGCTGGTCAATCCTCACCAAGGCCTCTTTTTTTCTGATTTCATACTTTTTCCTAAGAGCTTTTTTCTTTTATAAATGTAGGATGGCAACGACGTAGAGAGAGAGACTGCAAAAGAAAAACAATGTGATGTCAAAGCCAGAGGTGATGTAAAACATGCTTGAGCTGTCAACAAGTGCGCGTCGTTCTAAACCGTGAACGTTCTCATCTTTTTTCCAATTTTTTTCCCCTTTCCAAGACACATTGTATGCTCTCTGTCTTCTTCACATGTCTGCTGGACAGTGAAATTATTTAAATCTTCAAGTTTCAGAGTTGAGGTCCGAGTGAACTTCTGTTACAAGACAACAAAAAGGTAAGAGACACATTTCAAAATCAGTCTTTAATCTTTGTATTATCTGTGTATTGTATTTGTAGCTCTTCTTCTTCTTCTTCTTCTTGTTACTAAAAGAACATAAAAACAATGTGTAGATCTGACAGCTTATTTGACTTGTTGACTTGTGCTTTGAAATGTTAAATCCATGTGATATTCCTATAGGTACTACAGTACTAAGTGTGTCTGTCTTTTATTTTGTTATGTTTAATCCTGAAATGTGATGTTCCTCTATTCACTTTCTTGAGTCCTGATCCCCTGTAAGTGTTATGTTATAATACTAATAATGTTATAATAATCAGAGGAAGCATGTTGTACAGTATATCCTTGAGCTGTTGATGCAAGGCCTGAGATGAACATTCAAACAGGTGCTCAGTCTCACTGCAGCTACTTTGTGTTGTGTTTACATCGCGGAGGGATATTAGAAGTGTGTAACAATAGAGGAGGGTCCTAGCCACTAGCAAATCTGTACCGCTATTTCTGACTGCTACACATAATTATAGGGAACTATATTATTACATTAGTACCAAAAGTAGCAAAGAAATCAAAATCCTACAATACAATATTTAATGCTGTACTGGGTGCAAAAATGTTTTGCATTCAAAGATGATTCAGCGTTAAATGAAACCTTTAGCTACCTCAAGTCTCCACATCCTGCGCCTGTCCTGCAAGGATAACCATGAATAATAAATATGTTTTTTATTAACAGTTTATGGTAAATATTTAGAAGCAAAACAGGTAAGAAAACATGTAGGCTTCTGCTGCACTTACACAAGAAGTAGTTGTAATGCAAAAGAACAGATGTGATGGTGTCTTGGTTCCAAGTCTGCAGAAAAGTCTTGGCTCGGAAACCTTCAGTCAAAATAAATCACATCTTCTCATTGAGGAATCCTCATCAGCTTCACAACAGTAGTAGACGAGTCAGATTTATAGCAGAGAGACAGCCCGTTGGCTGCTGCCGAGTCGGAAGAAGATGGTAAAAGTCAGTCCTTAATCGCAGCCTGCTGGCCAACAGCTGCTCTCCATTGTTTAATTTGGGTCAATGTCGCAATCCTTTAGCTGCTAATACTGGGCCGAGGAAGTGGAGGTGAAGTGTTTAGGTCTAGATGGAAGTTTGGACAGAATGCTGGACACGGACACATTGAGACAAACATCTAATCACTGTGGCAACTGGTCACATTTACTTCTGGTTGTTAAATTGAATGGTAAATAATGTTAACAACAGACAATGACTACACAAATGCACTAAATACAGATGTAGCATACATGAGAATTATGTTTATATACAACTATTGTATTTTAGTAGAAATTATGGTTGCTTTGATTACAGTTTTCCTCTAAAATGGACTATAGGAGAAAGTTGAGGTGTCGTAACCTTCATCCAAAGTGTTATCAGATGGTCAAATAGTATCTGAAATCATTTGTCCTCATAGAAACAGTTGTTTTTGGGCCACCAGGGGTCTTTAAGGCAGAGTTTCTCAATTTCAGCCAAGAAACCTATACAAAATAGAAACTACATCAGGGACCTCCTTGTGGATGTCTCTTGGAATAATTTCACTTAACCTTTTAATTTTTTTTACACGTCTTTTGTAAAACAAAAATAAAATATTTGTGACTCTTCAAATTGGGTCATTTTGCATAAAGTGTTGAGGGTAAAAAAATTCTCCTACTTCTTAAATTTAATAAACTATTTAAAAATTGGATTGGATTGTAACTTGGATTATCTGAAAAAAAAACCTTGTCACAGAGCTGTGAAGAGGGCCATTTCTCTTAGCTTGTGAAAAATTTATGTTATGGAGAGACATGGATTTCACAAATTACCCCAATGTTAAGTTATGAAACCTTAGGCCTCACCAACACGTTCTCACTCCCATTGCGTCAAAAAGCAATGCTTGGTCGAGTGCGTTTGGAGTTGTTATTGACGCAAAAGGTACACCTGAAAATGATGATCTATGTTTCTATATTGATCTTGACCAACAAGGAAGTGCTCAGATATCTGCTGCGCGTGATCAATAATTATAGTTATTACAAATATATAATATAGGTAAACAGTTGTATTTTCATTTATTCTAATAAATCAGCTTCCAGACCAACAAAGCAAATGTCTATTGGTTTAGTGATTGTTTGGGGCAACTACAAAATATGTTAATAACTTAAAGTTATAACAATGATGCATTATGATAAACATCAGTGTTCTTACCATAAATAAATTATAGCAGGCTTTTTACTTGTATATAATAAAGGCCGGGAATAAAGAGACAAAACAGGAAAGGTCAACACAAAGCATTGCCAAAGAAGAAGCTCTCTCTTAATGAGACTGTCCCTGTATATTTAAAGACACATTGACACAACAGCAGCTCATTTGTATGGCGATGTGCAGTGCTTAGTTTGGCTCCAGTAAGCTTTTGGTCGGTAACGTCTTATGTTGGCTGAGTAGATGCCTTCTTAGCATGGCCTGTGTTGATGTCTTTTCAGTCCGGTGCAGAGGCTGCTGCGTTGTGGACAGTGGTCACAGCCATTCAACTTGTGTTGCATTGAGTCTTTTCAGTGCAGTGTACTGGCTGCTTGGGGTTCTTTATGGCTGTGGACACTGGACAGGGGCACTGAGTGGAAGGGATTACTCTCTCCTCTGGAATACTAATGACCGTCTTTTGTCACCGATCTGTTTCCTCCACCTTCTCTTCACATATCCCTTCTCCTCTCTCCGTCACCATCCAATTCCCTCCCTCTTCCTCTTTCACTCCCTTTGTCACCCGATGCTCTCTCAATCCTTCCCTCAAAACCAATTATTCTCTCCCTTCTCTGCCCCCACACAATGTCAATGTCAAGCACTGCATACTCACACATGATCAAGCTCAGTCGCAAACACACGCACACACGCACACGCGCGCACACACACACACACACACACGCACAATTTAACCCTCCGTACCGCTCTCCTCTCCCCGTTTAATTTTCTCTCTCTTTCACTCACTAGCTCACCCAGTCGTATTTTTCAATGGTGGCTTTTGTCCCTTTCATCTCCTCGAAAACAAGGGATTCTTGTACACACAGGACAGAGAGGGAAAAGATCTTAACCTTAAGTGTGGAAAAAAGTATTTTTTTATGTGAGAAGGAATCCATCATATTACTGTCAGTGAGACTGATACACTTCCCAATAACTTGCTATTGCTTTGTACACTTTAGACTAGTGACTGTAGATTCTATAAGGGTGGTGATATTCTGTATTTTTCTTTATATCAAGTAACCCCAGAAAAGACCAGAGCCAACAATGAATTGAACCTTCTAACGAATAATTTCAGTTTCACTGTCTATTACAGTAAAAATACATAAATGAAGCACACGCTTGCACTGGTTGACATGTTCCTTCATTACGAAGAACCTAAATTTCAAAATATGACTGTTTCTACAAAAAGGTGTCTCTTGGCTTAACTTGCCCCCAGTGGTTAAGTTTAGCTGCTAAAGAGCCAGCTATTTCACTCAGGAGCTAAACGGGAAGTGAATATTGGACTTCTATTCATCAGCTGGCCAGAAACATGACTCAATAAGAAATGCTAATGTTGCTCTGCGTCTGTAGATGTATCAATATGATGAGTTTCCACCTTGTTGTGTAGACCCCAAGTTTCCAAAAAGATCAGTTAACAAATTTATGTGCTACTGCTAGTTTCTGTATTGTTGTGTGCATGGTCTGGACTTTGTAAACCAAGCATTCCTTTGGACAATACAATGGTATTGTATTGTGTTCTAACTGTTCAAAAGGTCCATATGTCGAATACATGAGTGTGTGTTTACTGTATGTGTAGGCAGGAGCTCCGCAAGGTTCAGAGTTCAGCTGGAGATAGACACGGCCAATCACATGTCCCTCCTCTTGACCCCGCCTCCCTCCCCTCTCTCCCCTCCACATCTTAATATTCAGAGCACAGACATCAACACAGATCTCTATTCATTCACTTAGTGTGAGCTCCAACGTGGAGAGAGGAGAGAGAAGGGTCAGAAAGGACAGGAAAGGACAGAGCGTATCAGATCGTTGTGTTTCTTAGGCTTTTGTTTGTGTATTTTTTTTTTCGGTTTTGCTGTATTCAATCCGGAAGGCAGAGGCAGTTTTAGACAAAAGGGCCATTTGGTGAATAGTGAGTGAGAGCGAGAGAGAAGGAAAGGAAAAGAAGGATGTGAAGGATCTGCAGCCCAGATGAGGGTAAAACTGTTAAGTGTGAACAGCGGACAACCTATACAGTTTCAATAAGTGTCCATGGAACCTGGAGTAGGGGCGGGGGATATCTCATTCTGTTAATATAATGACGCTTTAAGACCCACAGACACTTACTCTATATAATATCCCATCCCATCACGTTACACACACATTTTCTGACATAGAAATTTACTTGAAACTTGTCAACAAGCATTTAAAGGGGAACTATGCAGTTATTTTAGCTTAATTACCTGAATTGAACAGCTTTGGAGTCACTGGAAGGGTTATATGACTTTTCTTAGTTAAACGGTGGTCGCCTCGCCCCCAGCGTCTGTGAACAGAAAACCACCATTGCAACTTTTGATGCAAACCACCCTTGCAACTCATCATCAGGAAGTATCTTATGATATCAGGTCTCGCCATGTAATTAATTGTTTCATGGCACTACATGCATACACCCATTCAGGAACCGGCTAACAAGGTAGTGATGGAGTTTTTCACACTATCGTCATGGCTGAGCCGGCAAAAAAGAAGCAGAAAGCTAGGAAAGCAGGAATAGAGAAAGAGGAAACTGACTGACTGAGTGAAGAATCAGACACAAGTAAACTTCAGGACTGCCAAATATCTATTCCAAAGCTGTGGGGTTACTTCTATAGAGAAACCTGCTGGCAAAAACCAAGAAAACAGCAAAGAAATGGCCAAAACTGCATAGTCCCCCTTTACCTTGCGCTTAGCAATTAGCATAAATATGTGGTTAGATATATTTGGACACCTGGACATAACATGTAGGTCTACATCTAATTCCAAAACCACATGCATTAATATGCTGCAATGCCATCCTCCACTCGTCAAGGATGGTTTTCTACAAGATTTTGGAACTTGACTGCAAAGATTTGCTCCCATTCAGCCACAACAGAGTCAAACACTGATATTGGGTTACATGGCCAGTTCATCTCTGTTGGAGGGGGTTAACGTCAGGGCTCTGTGCAGGCCAGTCAAGTTTTTCCTCACTAAACTGGCTAAATCATTTTTTTATGAACCTTGCTTTGTGCACATATTATTATATTATTTAGATTATAATCTAAACTACACAAAAGCCAGCTTTTAGTACAGTTCTCCACAGCTGAACAACCTAGACCTGATTTTAACAATGCACATCTGCTTGTCACATCTGCTGCAAATGCTGCATGATTGAAGTCTTTATTCATGTAAAAGCAGGCCAAAAAGTAAAGGTTAGAGTATGAAAACAGCTTTTGGCAAAATGTAAGCGGGTGGTCCAGTAGAAGACCTCAGTGTCCTTGATTCAAATTTAAAGACTCCTTGTCTTAATCTCTTTCATGTAGAATAACAGTCATTAGTGTCTCTTAATTCAATAGCCGTCTTGTGCAACTGAAACGGGAATGAGCGTCCACTATCACGCTTTTAATGTGAAAGAGCAGCTGTGCCTTTATGCTGAAAGAGGCTTTTATTTTGACAAGGCCAGCTGCCTCCATTGAAAGGAAAAACGGGACTTGTGGATAGCCATAACACTGTCCAGTTGTAAAATGTGCTTCAAATCCCTTTTTTATTCTTCTTATTCTCTCCATCGTCATCTCCCTCACCTTCCAAATGTTCCACCTAGTCATTTTTTATCATGTGGTTATCAAATGTCTTTTATTCTCTTTTTTCACACATCCTGCACCTGTTCATATGGACTCCTGCTGTTTGTTTGAGCCTAATGCCTATACAACAAATGCACTTTTTTGTCCTTTTTGCCCTTTTCATGTATACCCCCTTTACCTACCCTGCTTCTTCTCTTTACCTCCTGTTGTCTCTGTCTCCAACCAACTGTAGCGCCTGCCATGACCTCCGCCACTCCACCCTCCTCTGAAAGCTCCTCCCCTCAGAAAGTATGCCACTCCCAAACGCAGACTGACATCACCAAGCCCCTGTTGGGCTCCCCAGCGGAGAGTGGAGGTGCTGTTGCAGGTGGAGGAGGAGCACTAGTTGGAGGGCCCAATGCTCTGCGAAGGAGGCGCCGCGTCCTCTCCAAAGACGGACGAAGCAATGTGCGCATCGAGCACATAAGCGGGCGAGGGGCTCTCTACCTCCGCGACCTCTGGACCACTTTCCTTGACATGCAATGGCGCTACAAGTTCTTCCTCTTCTCTGCCACCTTTGCAGGGACCTGGTTTGTGTTTGGAGTGTTTTGGTACCTGGTGGCATTGGTGCATGGAGATCTACTGGGTAAGGAGAAGGGATGTAGAATGGTGGAGGGTCAGAGGAGAGAACAAAGGAAAGTAGGAGGTTGAAGCCCAATGACTTTGGTGATCTCTTGACCTTTCCTTTTTCCTCCACTGTGTAGTTGAGATTCATGGATTTAAAGGGATATGTCATGAAAAACTAACTTTTTCGGTGCTTGTGCTCAAACATTTGGGTAACTGTAGAGCCCAGGGCGTCGGACTGGGGTTGATAAGCAAGTGATTCCCAAGACTCTTTGTTCAGTCTCTCAGACTCTCATGATGAACTAAACCTTCTTTGCGCAAAGAATAAATACTTAAAAGACTTGCTTGAATGAAGCTTTATTTCAAATCTCACCTAGGTATTAGAATTTCTACCACAGTACCCAGGGACCTCACGTGAGGAGGGCCCAAAAAGATACTAGAATGAAAAGCTGTAGATTGGGGAGGGGCCCTTAGAGAATGTCTTTCTACAGGGGCCCAGAATGTTGTGCTACACCCTGGTAGTGCCACCAAAAACGTTCATCAATCCATTCAGATTTGGCTCCCCTTCCAATGTCACATGCAGGCTTATTAGAACATGCTGCCACCCATCTGAGTATCTTCACCAACGACTTAAGAACTACCTACTACTACTATCCCTTTCCTTTCTCTCTGTCACACGGGCAATGGACACACAGAACAGCCAATAGGAACGCCCCCTCTCTCTGAAATGACCTGTGATTGACCATCTAAAGCCTGAGGAGGTGCAGAAGTCTAGTTTTCCCTCAGACCACTTGAATTATGATATGCTGAAAGATTATTATGGAATTTTTTCACAACGCAAAAAAACAAAGTG
Organism: Percina caprodes; assembly: GCA_013375575.1. NCBI lineage: Eukaryota > Metazoa > Chordata > Actinopteri > Perciformes > Percidae > Percina > Percina caprodes. The sequence continues at coordinate 2,621,162 of JABXJD010000028.1, read as the reverse complement.
CCTGCCACAACTTTAAGTGCAACCTCGGGATAAATTGTACTTTGGTTATCCCCAATCCCTTTCATCCAGCACCATAATCAAATCAAGAGTAGAAGTGTTGACCAAATGGAGGAAAAATAGTAGGAGTTATTGATATTGATCAGCAACATCATCAGCCCTCCGTACTGTATGTATAAAAGTCATATGAACGTCTTGCTTATTGTCCCTTTAACCGCATACATCTGAATAAAATAAAAAGTTCTTATTCATGTCCTCAGGCCTTTTGTGAAAAAAGGACCTATGCAGTACAAGTACAGTATCTTTTTTGTGACTGTGTTAACAATGAAGAAAGACACACAGGCATACAGTTTTACATTGCAAAAAGGGCATGAGAAAGATCCGACAGAACATTAAAAGAGGGAACAAAATGTTCCTTGGTAATTTGTTTACACCCCCAAACCTAAGATCTTCTGTTCTTCCTCGCTTCCTCCAGAGTTTGACCCCCCCTCCAACCATACTCCATGTGTAATGGAGGTGAAGACCCTGACGGGAGCCTTCCTCTTCTCTCTGGAGTCCCAGACCACAATTGGCTATGGTTTCCGGTGTATTACCGAGGAGTGCCCTGCCGCCATTATCCTGCTTATCTTTCAGCTGGTCATCACCATGGTGATGGAGATTTTCATCACCGGCACTTTCCTTGCAAAGGTAGTCTAATGTAGTTTTTATTTTGAAGTTTATTTCATCCAAAACATCTTATATGATCTTCCTGTGATGTTGCAGTGCATGGCTGCTTCCTCAAACCCACTCACCCTATTATGCCCTTCCTTTACCCCTTATATCAGTACAACTGCCTATCAGTATTTTTAGCAATCAACTTATCAGTTATGCTTACCATGTCGCCATACCGAATATTGCAACTCTTACCTGTCTTATCTAAAAGCAGGGTTATCTTCTCACTTACAGCCAAACAACCTTTCTTCTATGTACAGTATATGACCCTGTAATTTCACTCATCCGCATATTGCATATCTTACTGTATGTCAGGTTATCTTAAACAAAGAAAGAGGAAATCAGAAGTCCTGTAGATGATTACTGAAGGTTATATGTGAAGAGTTTATAGTATATATAAAAGGCATTATGTATAATTTTTTTTCCAAGAATTTGACACGTTTTCCTGGTCTTTCAGGTTGCTCGTCCCAAGAAGAGAGGCGAGACAGTGAAGTTTAGTCAACATGCTGTTGTGGCAAATCACGAGGGCCGGCCCTGCCTCATGATCCGAGTGGCCAACATGCGAAAAAGCCTGCTGTTAGGATGCCAGGTATGCAAGTTGCTTTTGTATAAGTATTTACAACCCAAAATACCTACAGTTTTTAATGCACCTGATGATTGCTTTACTATTGATTACACCTGCTCATCACAGCATTTGATTGGATGCAATGCCATGATAGATATATACTCACTGACACTGACATACAGTCTTACCTGGATGCCCATGAATTGAATACAAAAAAACTTTTATGAGAACCATAAGCTGTAGTATAATGTTTTCTCAATACTCTGACTGTTATGAAATGTAGTAAATTACACATTTAGTCATTGAGCACTTCAGCTTTATGCTCAAGGATAGATCACCTTTGATGAAGATATTGGCCGTTGCAGGTATTAAACCTGGGGCCTTTTGGTTACAGGATGCCTTCTGCAACCTCTTGGCTACATTTACTGACTCCATCTTGGCTCCCAGGTGACGGGGAAGTTGCTTCAGACGTCCCTGACAAAGGAGGGCGAGACTGTGAGACTGGACCAGCGAAATGTGCCTTTCCAGGTGGACACGTCGAGCGACAGCCCCTTCCTCATTATCCCCCTGACCTTCTACCACATCATTGACGACAACAGCCCTCTCAGGGCCTGGGCAGTAAAAGGTAGGTCATGGCTCTAATGTCAAGTTATATGGCAGGTCTGATTCACAAATATCAAGAGGAAAACTACTTGTTAAAACTACTTTTTTTACTTCACACACACAAAGTGTCTACAGTACAACTGTATTTTGACAGTTTATTATAACTTAGTTGAGGCTAAAGGACCCTTGTACATGGCATGTACTTACTTATGTTGGATGTAGCTCATATCATTTTTACAATTATAAGTCAACACAATGTACTTGGCCCAGAGGGAGCTGTCAAAGAAATTTAAATAAGCATACAGCCATTTACTACCAGCAATCCTTTAATTGTGTAATGTATTATGAAATGGTTAATGTCTTTATTTGAAACCAAAGTCTCATATGTTTCTTGAGAATGACTGTGTGTGCATTGAGTATGTATGTGCACAGTATGTAGGTGTATTGGTATTTACGGTCATGTGCTGCTTGCTTGGCTACATATTACAGTCCAGAGTTGGGCTGGTTTGGCACTGGAGGAGAGCGTTTCTCTGGCTGGAATGTGTGTGAGAGAGATCGGCCGAGACACCCCTCATTAGAGCACAATGTTGTACAGTCTGGGGTGCTGACACGAATCCCGCACAGATCCACTTACAGCAACACAAACCTCTCAGCAATGGAAACAGTACTGACGGACTCTGATCGCAGCTTTATTTACATTCACACTACTCATTTGCTGTACATGGCTTATTTTCTTCGCCTCACTTGACACACTTGATTTTCTGACGTGTTATTGTCCTTTCATTTCCTTATGTCCTATAATTACTGCACTTTTATGCTATTCCCTTTAACTTTCTTTTCTTTTATTAATCATAACCTCCCTTTCATAACTTATTCTAACTGTAGCCATATTTAAGGGATTGTGTTACAGCTTATATAATACTGCCCATACAGTAATCCCTTAACTGTAACAGCACTCTGTTTTTGTTGTCAGTATCCCAGTTATGTTTCATCTAGGTTGTTTTGTTGTCACAAACATGTAAACCAAGAAGTTAAGCTTAAAAGTGCTCATAACATAAAAAAACGGAAGTCATAATACAAAATGGTAATAATACCTTATCATTTTGGGACCATAAGATGCTGCCTTTGACTTGCAGAAACCATTTGTTGAAGCCAATGTGCAGAATGCATTACAGACTACACAGACCTCAATCCTCAATCCTGCCACTTTAATCTCAGGCACAAGTCTGCAGATTTGTGTCAGTGTGTGAACAGGTAAGCAATTATCTGGTTAGCATTTTCCCAAAGACATCATTTATATCACCTAAAAACTAAGCCTTTTGGATAAGTGGTCAAACATCTATCTTACAAAAAAACTGTATTTTGTATCTATCTATACATCTAGAGTATCTATTTAGCTTATTGATTTCTTAGTAATGGTAAAAATGATAACTTCAATTTGATGAGTTGCTAGAACACCTGATTTGTTTACCTGTTTGAGTCAACCTGCTTAAAAAACACAACTTGGTGTCCTTAATATCCTTAATAGATTAATGTGGGTGTTAATGGTTGTGAATAGACTGCAAATCTTCAGTACAGAACAGGAAGGAAGAGAAGGAGTGCTAACCTTTCTTTCACTGTGCAATTAAGTAATTAATAATCTACTGACATACATACCTGGACACTCTAACTGCTCTTAACTGATAATTTATGCTAAAGGTCTTTTTATAGCCAAAGGGTATATTGTTATTATTATTATTATTATTATTGTTATTTTTATACTGTTTTTTTCTCTGCACTGTATTTTCATACCTTTTTTGTAAGCTGCTGAAAACTGCTGCTGGAAATTTCAATTTCCTTGCGGGAGTTATCACAAAAGGATCAATAAAGAGAAGTCTAAGTCTAACCTGTCCAGGTTTGGTTTTACCTATTTTCACAAAGTTCCACTGCCAGAATTGGTTCGGTGCCGTCAGAAATTCCGCCGGATGCCGCTTTTTTCGTCCGGATGTCCGTTTCCTTCCTCTTTCTATGTGTTGTAATCTTAAACTGCGGTGGATTTCTGAGGACTATGGCTAGCTGCTCCTCAGATCTCTGCAGGGTAAATCCAGACATCTAGCTAGACTCTGTCCTATCTGAATTTTCTGTTGCACGATTAAAACACACATGGATGTATTAAGAGAAAACAAGTTCCTTCCCTAGGCTATTTTGCAGCGGCACCATGGCTCCGTCCGGCGCTTAGCCCACTCAGCTAGCTAGACTATCTATCTAATCTGAGTTTTCTGTAGCATGATTATAACAGCGTTTAAAGGTACACGTTCCAACGAAACAAGTTCCTTCCGAGCCTATTTTGGAAGGAATTTCTCTGGTGCTTATCACCGCCTGTTTGGTTTAATGAAAAGCCAATAAACCAGAGCACGTTTTCTTCCCATCCCCGCATGCTACGTGGAGCAGCCAGACTCTCCTCCAGCACGCTTTGGAGGAGGGTCTGGCAATGTGAGACTACCCTTCCTCTAACCCAGTTTGATCTGGGATAGGCTCCACAGCTTTCTGCAATGCTGTGCATGATAATAACGTATACATCATGGATGGATGGATGTCCCTAATGGACATTTTAAAAAGTCAGCATTTCTTACATTCATGATAACAATCGTGACTGAGCATGCTACTGTGCTCACTGGTTCTTTCATCAGAGATTTAGAGCTGCTTGCAGAGCTTGCTTTATGTCCTCAGCATGTACTGTATTTAAGCAGGGAACTGCTTTGATAGGAACATTGAAAATTGGCTTTCAGTGCGACAGTGTGTACCACTGTACCACACAAGGCTGATCAAGAACATCTAAGTGTGTGCACACTGTGGGAAACTTCATCGTTGAGTCATTCAAAAACTCTCTGTGTGGCTGATGATTAAAAAAAACATGCTTCTCTGTTGAGAAAGGTGCAAAGGTGAGGTAGTTTGCTGGTTTTTGGTCATAAACCACAGTACTGTGAAACAAAAATTCAGAAACCGTCACCAAAGGTATTACAATTCATCCCAAGGGGGAACATGTATGTCCATACCAAATTTCATGGTAACCCATGCAGCAGTAGCATCCCTGGCTATACTAAAGTGCCCATATTATATATATATATTTTTCTCTGGTGCTTCTAAATGCATACAAACATGGAAAAAAAAGCATCCTTGCTGTTTTGAGTGAGAACAGGTTTCTATATGTATCCTGCCTTTAGTCTCCAGGTGAACTGTTCGGCAGGGTTTTCTGTGTCACTTGCCGAAACGAGTGGGCCAAACGCTAGTATTTTAGGTTAGCCCCCTCGTTCTCAATGGCAAAACACTGCTACAACACACACCATAATCTGTAAAAGAACTACTTACATGTCCCTGTTCTGCAGGTATTCCACGCAGTTGGAAGTGTGCCCTCGTTTAGAAGAAGCCTCACTGCTTCCTTGTACTGACCAAAGTTAGAGAAACAGCTTACTAATGTTATCCTTACCTAACCACTGCACATGTACAACTCCCAACAAAGATGGTACAGAAGTGAGATGGCTCACTCTGTAGCTACAAAGACCTAAACACACAGGGTGAAAATAGGCGCTGCAGCAGTGTGCAGTACAACAAAAATAAGTTTTTTTTGAAAATGAAACCATAAAAACCTATTGTGGTACTACCTCAAAATACAATTATGAAACTGCAAATGAGCATAATACGGGTGCTTTAATAAGGATGATCAGAAGTTTACTACATAAATGCAGATGCAGCCCTATGCACCGCCCACAATAGGCCAATATAAAGAATCCCTCAACCAAGTTTGTCGCAGTAAGTACAAGTGGTTGCGAAACCTGGTGTTTTATCCCTAGTGGGAGCGGTACTGGGTCTGGGTTGGAGTAAGGACTGTTTAGACAGATGACAGAGTCTGCATTCAGAGTGAGGCCTGTTGATGCAGGTGTGTGCTTGTTTGAGTGCGTAGGTCTTCTAATGTGTCCTTTGTGTTATTGGGGTTGTGTGTTGATGAATGACAAGTATATTCTGCATGTGTTTTGAAAATATAATAAACACATTTTGATTAAAATCTTTTCCAACCTGTGGTAGCTTTAAATTTGTTTGTTTAGAATTCCGAAATGAGTTACGTGTGAGTCTGTGTGTTTGTGTGTGAGGTCCAATGTTTTTGGAATCAGGCCGTAGATGGGGGAGTTTTAATGTTTTGGAAATTTCAAGAAAATGCTAATGTGTGCATGTTGATGTGACTAAGGAATACATGTGTAACCTAGGGCTTGCATTCTTTTAAAGTGGGATTTGACCTCAAAATACAATGCAGGCTGAACGTGATCATTCAAACACATCATTGACAATGACATGAGAAAACTAAATCAAATAAAAAAACAAATAAAAAATGCCCAAACTACTTGATAATGCTACTTAGTTTATATTGACATTGTATTAAATAAATGTAATGTTTCCAGCTGTACCAGCCAGCTGTTTTCAAAGGAAACTTTCGTAAGGTTCAGAGAATCCATCCATCCATCTTTGTCCGCTTATCCGGTATCGGGTTGCGGGGGGAGCATCTCCAGCAGGGGACCCCAAACTTCCCTTTCCCGAGCCACATTAACCAGCTCTGACTGGGTGATCCCGAGGCGTTCTCCTCCACCTAGTCCTGGGTCTTCCCCGAGGCCTCCTCCCAGCTGGACGTGCCTGGAACACCTCCCTAGGGAGGCTCCCAGGAGGCATCCTTACCAGATGCCCAAACCACCTCAACTGGCTCCTATTTCAAGCCAAAAGAGCTCTACTCCAAGCTTCTCACGGATGACTGTGCTTCTCTCCCTATCTCTAAGGGAGACGCCAGCCACCTTCCTGAGGAAACCCATTTCGGCCGCTTGTACCCTTGATCTCGTTCTTTCGGTCATGACCCAGCCTTCATGACCATAGGTGAGGAAAGGAATGAAAACTGACTGGTAGATCAAGAGCTTTGCCTTCTGGCTCAGCTCTCTTATCGTCACAACGGTGCGATAAATTGGACGTAATACTGCACTAACCCTCACCTAAAACGAGTCCGACTTACTGCCAAGAACCCGTACACAGCTCTCGCGTCGTACAGAGATTGGATGGCCCTGAGAAGGGACCCTCACCCCATACTCCCTCAGCACTTCCCACAGTATCTCCTGGGGGACCCGGTCATATGCCTTCTCCAGATCCACAAAACACATGTAGAACAGTTTGTCATACTCCCAGGCTCCCTCCAAGATCCTTGTGAGAGTGAAGATCTGATCTGTTTTTCCATAACCAGGACGGACATTATTCCTCTTCAACCCGAGGTTCAACTATCAGCCGAACCCTCCTTTCCAGCAACTTGGAGTAAACTTAGCCAGGGAGGCTGAGAAGCGTGATACCCCTGTAATTGGCATAAATGGATAATCATTTTTAAGCAGTTTTTTTTTTTATTTCTGTAATACGTTTGTGCTGTATTGAAACTGTAATGGGATACATAGGACCCTATTCCCGCCTGGAAAGGAAGAAACTAATATAAATACATATGGCTTGCTTTGTAAAAATTTTTGTTTAGTTTTGTTTGTTGTTAACCTCCAGTCTCGCCTGTCCTCCAGGTGGTGGTTGGACAGACCCGGAGCTGGCTGATTTTGAGCTGCTGGTGATAATGAGCGCCACGGTGGAGCCGACCTCTGCTACCTGTCAGGTTCGAACATCCTACCTTCCGGACGAGATCCTCTGGGGCTACGAGTTCCCCCCCGTTGTCTCCCTGTCTCCCTCAGGGAAATATGTGGCCGATTTCGCCTTCTTCGACAAGGTGGCCAAAACCAAAACCCCGCCGGCCTTTAAGCAGGCCCTGCCACCGAGCCCACCATCACAGGCATCCCGTCGCCACGGCAGCAAGGAGGCTGGGGTGGACCCAGAGAAGATGCAACTGGAGGAGAACTACAGGGGGGAACAAAAGGGGCGAGAAAGGAGGCCCATCAGAGATAGCAGCCCACATAGTGTGCGTATTAGTAATGTGTGAGGGTAGAGAGTGACAGGAAGTGGTAACGGAAAGTTGATTTGAAACTGAAATAAGGTTAAGGCAGAAAGGAAAGGAACAAGCTGCTCACATTGTCAGATTAAAACATCTCCCACAAAACACCCCGCCTACGCATATGAGATAATATGAGACAAAATGAAAACACCTTGAACCATGAGTCTGAAGCTGTCTGTGTCTGCATCCACCTTCAAAGGAAGAAAGTTAAAACCCAACATGTACAAATGTACAGCACAACACCAAGTCCATCCATCCATGTTGACATTTACTACACTTATATTCATTTTTCTTTATTTCTGAAAGGACTTGATTTACTGCAACTGGAGGATGCTTTAAACACGGCAAAATCCTTCATCTTATCAAGTAATTTCAGTTGATGATTTAGCACTGGGCATAACTTTGGGTTCAACACTGCCAACATTGGGTTGAGAATTTTTTTTCTGTCAAAGACTTCATTTCTGCATTTTGGTGAATTTTACTACAACAATTTTAATTTTACTGTATGCCTTTTCTGCATCAATTTGTGGTGTGAATGCCTTTATTTATATAAAGGAAAATCCAATAGAAATCAACTTATTTAAAGAATATTCTAGAAATGAGTATCTCTTCCTTGGACCAAGAACAAATAGACCATTTCCCTGTTGTAAACATACAGTAAACTAAATTACACAAGCTGATTTCCTGTTGCAGTGTATGTGATTGAAATCATAAGGCAGGAAGTTAACAGCTATTGCCTAGCAATTGAATGCCATCAAAAAGGCGAAACTTGATTTCTGAAACTAGAAAAAGGTTCAGTTCTATTTCTGTTATAAGAAATGAAGAACTCAACTACAGACAAATTGACCTAATTAGATGAATTTTGCAGGGTAGATGAACGTGTGATACGGTTGCTAATCACTGAATCACAGTACTGTTTTCCTTTTTCTTTTATTTAACAAAATACCTGCAACAGGTGGCAAAAATACTGGAACCATATTATTTTTTTAACGAAGGATTTAAAGGAATGTATATTTTATGTACCCAATAGTTTCTAACAACATTGCTACTTGTTGCACCTGGAAATATTGTGTTTTTGATATAAATGTATTTTCTTGTTTATTGGGGTAAATATGTTTAGTAAAATTACTAAAAGCACTTTAACTTGAAAGAAAAGTGGCATTTCTAAGGGGAATAACTGAACTAATTGATACTTAATGCACTGTAATAAATAATTACATTTTGTGGTTATGTTTGGAGTTCATGAATGTGTGTTTTTATGCTTGAATATGGGTGTTTGTTTGAACTGTCTTAAATGTCATGTGCAGTATGTCTGTGTTAATGTACCTCTGTACAGTGTATACAAATATTTTTCATATCATTATGTCCTGACATTTGACACAACACTCTGCATTTTCAATATATTGTTGATGCGCATGCAATTTCTGTAAAGTATATGCCCATCTTTTACTCTACATTGAAATGGTGAAAGATTCATGAAAATGCAATCTAATTATAGTACATGTTCAAGGGGACTAGTTGAATTCCCTGGTGACAAAATATGAGATATCTGATTTTATTTTTTATTTTTAGATATTTTTGGGGCATTTATCAGCCTTTATTATTGACAGGACAGCTGAAAATATGAAAGAGGGGAGAGAGGGGGGAATGACATGCAGCAAAGGGCCACAGGTCGGAGTTGAACCCAGGCCCGCTGCATCGAGGAGTAAACCTCTATAGACATCTGATTTCATTAGTAAAGGAATGGGGGAATCAGAAATGGTTTTACAAAAAAAGATATAGATTCCTAGGAACGTTTTCTATATTCTGGCCAACTAAACATTATATCAGTATAATATGATCTGTTTTTAATGTGTACTCTTGATAGAGATTCAAATGAAATCCTGTGCTGCTCCAGACAAGCCCAATGAAAAATACAACTGAAAATAGTTTCATATCCGTGTCTGGTGAGAGTTTATGCTTGTTTGTACAATAAGGCCTACTGTATTCTGTATATAGGTCACTCACATTCCTCTAACTTTTTAAGTAAACACTTTTAAATGGTTGTTTTAATAAATGTATTATTACAACATGTATATATGTGTGTGCATCAAAACAAAATGATTCCTGTTTGAATTGCCTCCATAGGCAAATATATATTTTCAAAGATAAAGGTCCAAAACATCACAAACATGTTTAGTCATCATCAACACATATTACATGTTGATGGTTTTAATTGCATTAATTTCACTTGATTTTTAAATTAAGATTGACCAATATTCAGAGGAGCGGTACTTCTAGCAGTCAGTACAACGAACACCCAGCTTACAAAGGAACTTGATTGGACAAACCTGTAAATCCCTGGCTCCTTTGACCAATTAAAGCACCAATACTCAGACATATTATTTCAGGATGGTGGTATGAAAATGATTTATAACACCACTTTACTACTGAATATCACCATATTAAAAAGGCTTGTTTTATCATAGCAATAAACTCCATAAACAAATTCCATCAATATTACTACCAAATTTGAGAGTTTTTAGCACTAGCTTAAGCTAATGCAGAAAACATTAGTTCAATGTTAGGTGAAAGCTATGTAAGCTACTCGCTCTAGGTCAAATTAATGGCGCTACATTGAAGATATTGTATTACATGGATTAATTGTAGCCTATGAAAGAAAGATCTATGCTGGCAAGTGAAAAGTAACCATAGAAATGAATCATGCAAACTTGACAACAATAATTTAACTATAAATGTATTAGCATATGTAAATACAATACTCAAACAATTAATACTATAGTTCTAAAGAATATCAGAGAATATTTCAGACTAACCCATTTTGGTTAGCCTGAAATATTCTCTGATATTCTCAGCTTTTCAAACCTACAGGTAATATGCTCACATTAACACACACACACACACACACACACACACACACACACACACACACACACACACACACACACACACACACACACAGATAATAAATAAAACATTTTGAATTTTTAAAAATCTCAGAAGAAAGACTGAAGATGTTCAGATCCAGCTGTGCTGATCATTTAACCATGACACCAGACATCTGAAAAGTGATGCATGGAAGAGTTTTGGTTTCATCATCATTCATCAACATCATAGATAGAATATTTGTGGATGAAGGTAAGACTGTATGTTCAGTTTGTAAAATAAGGTAGGATAACATTATGCAACCAAAAAAATAAATCAGTTTTACCCAATATCTTGTTCCTCAAATGAGGGATGGCGGATAAACAGCAACATTCATTTTATAATGTAGTTTGAGGTTAGGCCGTGTGGGTTGCATTCAAATTAAATTAAACAAATTATGTTTTAGTTTTCTTTCACTGGAAGTCTTTACAGGTGACAGCTGCACTGTGTTTTGCTTCCTGCCCTTTGAAGACTATCTTGCTGCCATAAATGTTGCACCCATCATTCAAAACTGTGTTTCCTGTTTTACAGTTTTACATGCGCTAACCATACATTGCAAAGCATTTTAAGTTCATTGAAGATGCTTCTTCTTCTTCTTCTTCTGAGTTGTTGGATTATTGCAGGTGAGACGAATACAAATGTTATTGCAATTGTCATGTATATGTCCTAAACGGTTAAACTATTTTACAAGGTTTCATTAAGAAACAGGCTGTAACACTATATTTAATGCAGTGAAGTCCTTTAACATCATCATGCATGATTCATTTAACTTTTTTTAAAGTAATATGCTGTAATGTAAGGTAAGGCAGCTTTATTTGTATATCAGATTTCAGCACAAGGCAGTTGAACATATAACATGAAAGAGCAGTTAAAAACAATATAAAACAGAAATAGAATAAGACAGGTATAAAATACAAGAATAAAAGAATTAGAAATAAACAATTATTTAAACAAAGGCTGCATCAAAGAAAAAAGTCTTGTTTTTTGGAAAAAAAACAGAGTTGCAACGGACCTGCAGTTTGCTTCTAGATATGTGGAACATAAAAAAACTAAATGCTGATTCTGCCTGTGTAGTTCTGACTCTGGGGACAGAAAGCAGACGTGTCCCAGATGACCTGAGAGGTCTGGGTGGTTCATAGTGTAGCAACAGATCTGAAATGAACTATTCAGTGCTTTATAAACCAACAGAAATATTTTTGAAATCTATTCTTTGAGGGACAGGATGTCAGAGTAAAGACTTCAGAAGTGCAGTGATGTGATCCACTTATTTGATCTTAGCGAGGACTCGAGCAAATCCTGCTGAGACATAAGTCCTTTACCTCTTGATATATTCTTCAGGTGATAGTATGCCTACTTTGCATTTGTCTTAATGTGGCTGTTAATTTCAGGTCTGTGTCCATGACTACACAAAGATTTCTGGCTTTGTCTCTTGCTTTTAACAGTGACAATTTAAGATGAGCGCTGACTTTTAATAGTTTTTCTTTGCCTCCCAAAACAACCACCTCAGTTTTGTCTTCATTTAAATTAAAGTTCTGGCTCATCCAGTTGTTGAGTTGTTCAGTGCAGTGTTTCTATTAGACCATAGTCCCCGGGTGTTATGTTCATGTAAATGTGCATGTCTGTCACTACTGTCATTTATTTTGTTGTATTATATAATCTGTATAAGCTCTAATGTATTTACAATTTCTTTATTTCATGTCAGGGATTACAGCAGAGGACCCAGCAATGAGGCACTACAGGGTGAAAAATGGCTCCTTATGTTTAAAAATTGGACGATCGCCACCATTTCAAGAGGTCAAGTGGACATTTAATAATAAAATAATTGTTCTAAATGAAAACATCACACCTTATTACAAAGACAAAGTGGATTATAATTCAAGTGACCACTCCTTGTGTATCAACAAACTCACTGAGACAGACAGTGGCAACTATAAAATGACATGTATCATCACAGGCAATGATTCTCATCTTGAAGAATCAGTTGAAAACCACATACTAATTGTTGAAGGTAAGTTCTAAATACTACTTTGTCTTTAGCCAGTGAATGGGTCTTTTTGGTCTGCAGATTTCTTTATCCAAGATTAGTATAGGAGTCCTAACAATGCATATGTTTTTTTATGATTCATGTATCAACTACTCCTTTAAATATACTTCTTTTCTGTTATGTTTCAGTTTTGTTGCTGCTTCTTTTCTGCATTTGTTGCTTTGTGTTATTATTCGTGTTTTCTCCCTGGTCTTGTGTTGTAGTTTTTGTCTTGTATTCCCTTGTGAGTGTCTGTATGGTTTGTTTCCTGTTTTATTTTGATAGTCTGGTTTCCTGTGCTGTCTCGTCTCTAGTTTTACTACCTGCCTTGTGTTTCCTTCCTCTGTGATTGTCGTCCCCGCCCTGATGTGATTCACCTGGTGTATCATCTGTTCCTCGTTTGCTCGTTACCTCTTGTATTTAACCTCTGTGTTCCCTGTATCAGTTGTCATGATGTTTTGTGCGTTGCTGTGCGTCTTCCCTGTTTGTTTGCATGTTCCTGGCCGTGTTTGTTGCAGTCTCCGTTTCCCTGAGGTATCTGTGCTAGTTTTTTTTGTCTCTTTTGCCTTTTTGGATTTTTATATTTGGATTTTTGAACTTTGTGTTTGCAGTTGTGGATTCATTTTTGTATTCCCATTTGTTTTTGGTTAAATAAATCCTCTACTTTGAACTCTCCTGAATTCTGCCTGTCTCTGCGCTTTGGTCCCCCTTCCCTACACTTTTCATTGTGACTTCAAAAATCAGAAAAAAGTCTACAGTCAAGTAAAACACTCTTGGGATTTAACATTGTCTCCTGTAGCCTTTTTACATCCCTGTTGGCATATTAGTAGTTTATACAATATGTGAAAAGTTTCCTCTGATCTCAGTTTTGAGGGTTTTGTGGCTTTTAAATGTCTGATTAAAGAGCATTTGGCCCCCAACAATGAATTTATCAGAGCTGTTATAGTATAGACAAATACTGAGGTATTTTAAGGGGAAAAAATGTCAACAGTAAACTATTATGAAAAACACTCCCAATGCAGTTATGTATGCAAATGTGCAATTCCTGTGTGAAATAAGTTGTGATTCTAAATAATTGCCAATAGTGTGCTAACAAATAACCTACACTATTGCCCTTAATCAATCTGCTTGGGCGGGTTTTGCAGATACTGTTCCCAGACCTGTCATGAGGGTGTCAGGACAGCACTCCAACCTGTCTGCTGGACTCTGCAACATCACATTCAACTGCTCCATCCAAGATGACTGGGCATCATCTGTCTGTGTTGAAGACAGTTGCAGAACATCTCAGAGATCATTATTCAGGAAGGTCAACATCACCATCTTCACTGACAACAGATCTGTTATCTGCAGTGGCAACAACAATGTCAGCACAAACAATGTTTCTGAAAGCATAAACGAACTGTGTAAGTGTTATGTGATTCATGTATATATTGCTCACTCATTTCCAGTTAAACATTAAATCCAGTATTCATTTTTTTCTTTCTTGGTCGTTTTTGGGCCACCACCTCATCATTTTAATAATTAAGTTGTTCCGGGTTCTATCTGCTAAAATGTGTTTCCAGGCTTTAGAGAATCTAACCCTAAGCATGAAGAGGCATCGGCACAACCCACTGTGATTGTAATAGTAGTTGTGGTGTGTCTATCCCTCTGTGCATTTGTCGTGTGTGGCGCTAAGGAGATTTCAACAGAATGTAATCGTCAGGTAAGCTGGATTTATAAAAGCACTATTTCAAATTGATCTTTGTTATACCACATTGAGGATTTAAAATAAGAACATATTGACAAGATGGTGTATTCCTCATTTAATAAAATGTTTCAGGTGATTACGACGTGTAAAATAGAATTTTACTTTAATGATTGGTGTCTTGTCATAGACTGTGACTTCTTTAAAAACAAAAAACAGACTGAAAATATATTTTACTGCATTATTTCTAGACGGAGACATCTACTGCTCAGATAATACAAAGCCAGGCAGTGGAGACACAATCTGTGCCTAGAGTCTCTACCTTTTCTTCCAGTCAAGCTGAGGCCTGTTATGAAAACGTGGATCCCGCACAGCCCTGCCAGACCAGCAGCCCAACCATCAGCCCAAGAGATGAGTTGGGGTCCCAGCAAAGTCAGAAAGTAGATACAGTCTACAGCTTTTTACAGGTACCAACCTCTTTGGGCAAGACTGACGGTAGTAAAGGACACAAGGATGTACAAGAGGCTTCGACTTCACAGTGTTTCCCCCAGGAGGAGGCACAGCACCCTGCGCAAATTGACACAGTGTACAGTGTGTTGCAAAAGCCAACAAAATCTAAAGTCACAGCACCACCAATAGGTCAAACAAGATATTCAGAAGCCAAAGAGATGACATGAGGAGGAAGAAGCCTGTTAGACTCTGTAAAAGCCAGAATGATCATATCACATTCATGCAGTATTAACTGGAGGACACATCTTTAAGGATTATGCATGTAATAATTTTCTTTTACAGTGTTTTGGTATTGTAGTATTAGTTTTCTTTCAGAAGAGATAGGAGTTTGTTTTATTTATTTTTTTAAACGTGGCAATTGTCTGTTTTCTTAAGCTATATAATGTGCTTATAAGTTCACATACCCATTAGGCCTGCACGATTAATTGCTATAAAATTGCAATTTTCACAATTTCATTTTTAAATACCTTTCATTTTTTTTAATGACTTTGATTCACATAGGGGTGTGTAAACTTATACCCCCGTATTTTAAGGAAGAACATTTATTTAGGATAAATCATTCATTCATAAAGGAAATTGGTGTTCTTAAAGGTTGGATTTTTCCTCATTTCTTTAAATTAAGGCTTAAGATCAATTTCCAAAAGAGAATTTTTATACCTCTTTTAGTGAACTTTAGCATGGGAATGTAAATTCGTGAGCATATATATATATATATATATATATATATATATATATATATATATATATATATGGTTGTCAGAAAATTGTGCTGTTATTGCTAATCTACAATTTATTAAAAGTAATGTATATATCATATAAATGACGTCTCTTTTCTGTGCATGAACACATGAGCTCTGGTGTGAATGTGGTGATGACATTTTCTTTTGTTGCCACTTGTACTTTTAAGCTGTGATAAAGTTTTAGCTGTTCCTAATATTCAGTACATACATCAAGCAATTTATATTATTTAGCTATGGGCTGTCATCAAGCAATATGTAGTTTTCAGCTGCTTTGGGGTTTCATAAGACAGACATTTTCCAGCAGTATATATGTTTTAGCTGCAGGTTTTCATAACACATTTCAAGCAGTTAGTTAACTTTTGATTTTATTTTTGGGTTTTCAACTGAACCTCCGTTCAACAGATTTTGTTTTACGAGATGTAGATGACAACATTTAAAACTCTACAACTACTATTGTGTTCAGATGAATTTTATTCACATTGGTATTTTCATATTTAATCACCTAATTTTCAATGCTGCAATGACTATTGATTTAATTTGCGCCAATATAAAAAATTAAGTAAGGCAAAGGAGAAAATATAATGCTTGCTTTTGTGAGTTCAATCATGCAGGCAGTTTGTCATTTCTTGTTTCTGGGGTTGCAACCAAACTTGAAACAAGGGGAGAATGTCTACATATTCTATACTGAGGTTATGAGATGCATTTCACTGGTACCGCAGCTTAATTTTGTAATGTGAATTGGGAACATGGGGAATATTTTCAGACAAAAAAGAAAATGCTCCTTTAGACTGAGGCTACGTGAAGTGTGAAAAGGTCCTATATTACACTGGATATTTTATATCTACTATATATACTTTCATTTCCACGAGTGCTCTCTTTTATTCTAAGCTACAATAACATAACCACAGTTGTTATTACTCTATTAAGTAATTAGAATGTAAGTGGACTATTTCTATAGCACTTTTCTAGTCTCTTTGATTGCTCAAAGCACTTTAACATAGCACAGGTACAAATTCACCATTCACACACAGATTTATACACTAGTGGCTGAGGCTGCCACACAAGGTGCAACCTACTCATCAGATAATAAACATTCATGCACATTCACACACTGATGACACAGCATGCATCAGTAGACATTTTGGGGCTCACTGTCCTACCCTGAGGACACTCCGGATCCAGGGATCAAACCATCAACCTTATGATTTGGTAGAAGGTCTTTCTGCAACATGAGCCACAGCCGCCCAGATGGCAACACATTTGAAATTCAGGGCTCAGATAGACTACAATTCTAAAATTTAACACAAAACAAAATGTTAGCTATGTATATGGTGATATGATTAAATTCAATTTTCAATTCAATTTTATTTATATAGCACCAAATCACAACAGTTATCTCATTGCGCTTTTTATAAAAGAGCAGGTCTAGACCATACTCTGTGATATTATTTACAGAAACCCAACAATTGCCACCAAGAGCAAGCACTAGGCGACAGAGGCAAGGAAAAACGTCCTTTAAGAGGCAGAAACTTCGAACCGAACCATGGCTCAGGGTGGGCGGTCACCTGCCCCGACCGGTTGGGGGTGAGAGAAAGAGACAGACAGAGACAGAGAAGAGACATGGAGAATTGAAGCAGAGGGTGTCGAGCAGGAACATGGAGGCAGTAAAGCGCCTTAAGCTGTCTGTATCTCTGTATGTCAAAGTATTCTGCCGCTAAAACCGCTGTAGCTTCCTGAGCTGTGTGTGAAAGGGAAGTAAGACCAGACAGGATATACTGAGAAGAAGTTAGAGAAAAAATCTTCTCTAAAACTTATGAAATGTAACTTCTCTCTTTCTGTTCCATAACTATTAATACAAGGTAGCAGAGCAGCAGAGCGACAGTGTTGGTGCTTGATGTGAGGATGGGGCGCACTGTGCTCTGTGTAGTATCAGTGACTTCACTGTTTGCTGACTTTCAGAGGCAGACTTAATCTGTATGTTAGTTTTGTAGGCATGATCTTGTTGCTGATGTGACTTGGTTCAGAGAGGAGGACTGTTAATACATCACTGGACTAGTTACTTTCACACACATTTGCACAATGCAAAGTACAGTATTTGTTTCCCACCACTTTAGCAACTTACAGAATACCATCAATGCCTGATACTGTTGATTGATTATAATTAGGTAATAGTTGCCTTGCAACTGATGAAAGCATGACTTTAAATGCCTTTTGTTGATTGCCTAATGAAGTTTTATTCTTTTTTTTGTAAATATTTTGTTATGTTTTCTTTAACCATTCACTCAAAAAGCTCAAAATTAATGTCATTATATTGTTACACAATACTACAATATAAAACCAGTTAGGGAATCAGATGCTCTTCACAACAGTAAAATTAAATCCACAAAGTATCATTATTTTGAAAATTAACAGTTTAGTATGAAACTCATTCCAAATAAAGCGCAGTTACATATCTCCCTTGTATAGGGTGAAAAACATTCCATCACCTTATGATGATAATGATGATGATTGAATGTAGTATAAAGTATATTTGTGTAGGTTTTTGGGCAATCTGTACTTTACTTGCCAAGGACCCCCATAAAAGTACTGTGTACACCTGTTGTCAGTTTGGTAAAAGGTTAACGTAATAAATAAAAAAAAGTCACATTATATAATCACGCTGTAAAATATACAAGCGTTACAAAAAGAAAAATGGTGTGTTTCCATTATCATCATTTTACATCCACTCATCCTGAAGTTGTGCAGCAGCTGATCTCTGACTGAAAACTCAGTTTCTTTGGGACTGTTTTACAGATGAAGATATTATCCTGGTGAGCCCTGCCCGTCCTGTGACTGAGGGAGATCTTAGTGAAGTCAGTCAAAATGACACCAGAAGGGTATAAATATCTCTGCAGTGTCAATGTCAGATGAAGACCTCTACAAGTGTCAACACTCAGGAACAGAGTCCACACAGAGCTGGATGCCAGTTAAAGGTGAGTAATAAAACAAATGCTGCTTTTCTTTAATGTAAACCATGTGTACACGTTCATGTTTATACCTCTGCATTTGTACATGTATGTTGTGTTTGTTTAAAAGTCTATTAAAAGTTCTTATTTATTATAGCACTGTCCAGACCTAGAAGCTCTTAATTTCCTGTGCTGTTGATTATTGGGCTGGTTTGTGGAATCGTACTTGTTAGTCTCCTCCTTCTTTTGTGTCGCTTGAGATCGTTAAACGGTGAGGTTTTATTTTTCTATGAGATGTTTAAGCTTTAATTATTCAAATACACAGATGTATTCTTATCTCATGATATAGCATGGCTGTATAACAACGTACAATACAAAACCACGTTACAACAAATGTCTTTTTCACAGACTCATGCTTTAACAGGTTGGTACAACATCCTCTCGTTTTGAACATGGCAGCAAATACACTCCATGTTCCTTTTTGAAATGTATTTGCTACATGTTGTAGGCCGATCCAGACTGAGAGCACCAATCGGGGCTCCGCCACTAGTCACATGGTCAACCAGAATGAAGCTCAGCATAATAAATATTCCTCTCATCCCAATGGTGAGCACACATCTTTAGAACTACTGTTTGAAGGGTCTTTCATGCTTTTAGGTTGAAGGAATACAAATATATATTTTCTATGAAGGGTTTGCATACAGAGTCATGTTTTGTACATGAAGAACAAAATGCAGAAAGAGACAAAGATCCCTCTGAGCAACTGTTAAGGCAGAATAGAAGAAAGCAGCAATCATTTGTAAAATAAACTGGAAGCATAGCATCAAAATGTGTGCCGATTTATAGGAATCTGAACCTATATGTCCCTGTTTCAGTGTCAAGTGTGCACCAATGTCTATAACTAGCTGGATTTGACAGGCAACATGTTGCTTTAGCAACACTATCATTCAAACTTAAACAATATAACAATATAAATAGAAGGTTAGTCTGGGGTTAGAACTAATGGAATAACAGATGAACAAACTAAGACCTGACATATCACAGTGTAAACCTCTTCAATGTACCACAGGGAGGAGAATACAGAGGGTCATAAAGTTGATAGGTTCCCAAAATATTTAGAACCCAATTGCACTGCTGTGGTTCAATAATGACGAGAGTCACTTACGCTTTTCTAGACTGGAAAACAAGTTCAATATCCAAGTTCCAACTGTATTCTCCCCCTGACAAGCAACACTATGGGGACATCCACTTGTAGAAGTTTGAATTGTTCAATTCTTATTCTTTTTGGGACAAAATCAATTTCAAATGTAAATAAAACATTTGAAATAGCGATTATTAAAGGAAAGAAGAAAAAACATCATTACAACAGCTGATTCATAATGTTTAAGGAATATCATGCAATTAAAATGGTTAACCTGACTTGTCTTTTAGAATCAGTCAAAGCCTCTAAAGATTCATATGTTGCAAAAGAGCCCTGTCCAATTTTAGTTTTATTTGCTTGAAACAGTGGCATATTTGGCTGCCAGTGCATAATCAAATTAATAAGATGGGTGCTTTTGTTTCTAGATGTGAAAATGTCACCTTGAATAAGAACTTGTTAATTAAGACATGGCAAATGACACTTTCCTGATTTAAGTCAAATAGCTTTGTAAAGTCGCCACTAGATAATCTAAAACAAGTTGGATTTTAAATTTAAATGTAAGATTATATCACTTATTTGGAAATAGCGGGTTTGCGCTGGTAGTTAGGAATGAAACAACTGCGTGTTAAGGGCACTTCAGGATGTAAGGAGGAGTGATTTGTATAAAATCCTGTAACTTAAGAATATATTTCAGATGCAGCTGAATCCCAGGATGTCACGTATTCTTTACTTGAATTGAAAAACACTGGAAAGAAGGGTGAGTACTTCAAATACATACAATGGATACAAAACAGTTGTATGTATGTCCGGTACAGTCGTGATCAAAGTTTGTATTTAAATGTGCCGTGTCATTACATCATGACGTGTCATTACATCATGCTGTAGGTAATGATGGGACAGCAGTTTTATTAATTTATTATTTATTTATTTATTAAAATTAAAGTCACCTTGGCTAACTACTAAATACTACCACTAGGCGTCACCAGAGTTTTAAATGATAAAACACAACTTCTTACACATCTAGGGCCTTTTTGAGTTTTTCATGATTATTATATCTGTTCATCATAATATGTTTCAATCTCACAGACATGGTATAAAACTGAATTTTTTTTTTTTCTTATTGTTTTACTCTCTAATCAGGGTGATGCATATTATGAAATAAATTGTACGGTATGTCCCCTCCACCCTCTCCATTTTGTCTTAAACAAACGGCACCTATTTTAGGTAGTTATACTCAAAACAGACATCACTGACATGATCATTTCATCTTTGAATATGTGTTGGAAAATGTTTGCTGCCAGTTTGTCCCTTCTCTAAAATAATGGTTGCACATTTAGTTTATTTGTATTGCACAAAATCACATTGTTTAATTTGGCTTTACTAAATAACAGTGTCAAAGGAGTCTGATCCAAACCAAACTCATGTTGTCTTTGAGTCAAATTGACCCGTTTTCCTATATTAATGTTCTTTTTAACTACCCAATTGTAACTACTCAAAGTAACATGACTGATTCCACACAACACTCTTTGGCAAGTACAAATCTCTACTTTCATTTATTTTGGGGCATCTTATTCAATTTTATAGCATTTGGAAAACAAATTGAAGTGGTTTCCAAATAGTATTGAGTAAAAGTTGACATATTCTAGTCTGTGATTATCCATCAACATCCATTCCTAATTTCTGCTTTTCTAACTCAAACATTAGGTATAATTTCCTATAAATGAGGTTTATTGACCATAAATTCCAAAAAGAACTGTAAAACTAAAGTTAATATGTTGTCACGTAGTGTTACAAAAGGTAAAAAACATTGAAAAAAAGTGTCAAAAGTGTTGAAAAAAGGAACAAAAACATAAGAAAAAGTTAAAAACATCGATAACAAGCATCAACAAAAGAGGGGAAAGATCCAGGATGGTCATCAACTATTACTTTAATAGATTTAATAACCTGCTGTTACTATTATATATTTCCTCTCTCTAATTAATGTATTGACAGTTACTCTGTGTATTTTACTTTACCCAAACAGAAGTTTTTTTTAACATTTGTATGCATCAATAAACCTCTTTTTTATGTGTCAGTTGTGTTTTTAATTGCTTGTTTGAGTGGACAGCCACACTGGTGAAGCAAATCCCACAATGTTCTTCTTCCACTAACAAGATTGGCAAAAGCCCTGAAGTGGACTTGGTATTGATTTTCAGAAAATATTGATTTTCTTTCTGTATCTGCTCTGTAAATCACTTTTAATATGAAGTATTTCACATAGAGGGTTTCTTTAATCTTTTTTTTTTTTTTTTTTGAAAAGCTAGATATTATTCCGGTGGGTTTCTGTATTCATGTAAAACTAAATGTTCATCTGTTTGGAGAGTTTGATAATCCATTATCTTAAGCCAGATAACAACCCTTGTTGTTGTTTTTTTTTCTCTCGCATTCACACTGTGTAGTTATTAAAAGCTAAAACACATTATTTTATCTATGACAAACCCCCTTGTGTCACAGCCAATCTAGCAGCGTCTAACTGGGAGCGGGGGCAGGGCTGTCATGCAAAGCCACTTCCTCTGTATAAAGTTATTACAGTGGTTGGAACTTGAATTTCATCATAAAGTGAGGACATGTAAAACTTATGTGCTGGAGTGATACTTGTCTCTTTACAGTGTAACTGCAGTTCAACACTTTACACAACTGAGTAAGAAAGCCCATGAATTAATAAATGAGTATGACAGCTGCAACTGTTTCCTGTTCCTTTAAAACTGCATGCTGGTGGGCAGTTGATTTGTGCACACAACAAAAATCTAACCAGTCTAGCTGTGCAATCATAGTTTTTAAGGGAAGGAAGTACAGACTGTGTAAATTCAGAAGAAGAAGTTAGAGAACACTTCCGATCCAACATTCAAATGTAATGCGTGTTGTGTGTTTCCACAGTTCCTGATTTTTCTTTATATGCTACAATTTACAGCTTTCTCTTTACACCAAGCTGAAGCGGATTAACAAATGTTGGTGCTGGATGTGAACATGAACACTCTGCTCTGTGTGCTGGGGTTTTTCTGTGAGTACATCAGTGACTTTCTCTGTTTAAATCATAGTTACCATTGATAACACTTGTTAAATGCCTGAGGTTATTATATATTCAATAGTTTCTGTCAGTTTGAAGTCTGATGAGATTTCAAACTTTATTTTAGTGCTCCTCTACTGTGGACATGCTCAAGGTAATTGTATAATTTTATTTCTTTTTATATATTCACTCATGGCAACTCACCATCTTCATCACTTTTCACCACATCCTCGTTCTGTGTTCTGCTTTGTTAGTGTATGATAAACACATAGAATAAAAAGAAAACCCTTTTTACTCTCTATCTATCTTGTGTTGGTTTCTAGATGCTGTGTTGACCATTGAACCAAACTGGTCCACTTTGTTTACCGGAGAGTCTGTTACCTTCATATGTGACATGAGGGAAGGAAAAGACACCGACTGGTATTACGCAATCTGGAAGGATGGTGGAGAAATTTTCAGCTTCAGATCACATAAGAGAAATACTTTACAACCACTAACTACAGGTCGCAGTGGTGAATACCAGTGCATTGGTGATAACAAGGCCTCACGTTTTAGAAAAGAAAGTAATAAAGTCTCTCTAACTGTATCAGGTAAGTTTTACCACCATGACCAACTTTACAACTTATTTATTAAGGGCCTTGTAGATATGATCACCCGGTTTGGCAAAATGCTAATATGTAATGTATAAATGTTGTTCATCTAGTGTAAAAACTAATATTAAAAATGTAATATTAAGATACCTTAAAGTTTGACCACTGATGCTGTATATGAAGCTGTGTAACTGTAATCCTGTACTTTGTGTAAATGACCAATTATTACACAATCATGAGAACTAAAATAAGAAGAAAGATGGGCAGGGTTCAGCTGTTTATATTCCATAATGATAATGATGATATCAAATCAAAATATATTGAAAACATTCATTGCTGATCATTTTCAAACATTTGTTCATACTAAATGTTAATTTAATTGAGCTCATTTAGTAGAACAAGGTATGACCTTTGTTACAGATAAAGATGTGATCCTGGAAACTCCTGCATCCACTTTGTTTGAAGGAGAATCAGTGACTCTGCGCTGTAGACATCGTACTCAGACAGAGGAGAAGAAAGCTGTCTTCTACAAAGACGGATCACCTGTTCAAATAGACACAAACCATCAGCCACTGAAAATATCAACAAACACAGTTCAAGTAAAATCAGACGGGAGCTCTTACATGTGTAAATTTGATAGCGAAGAATCCAAACCAATAAAACTGAAAATGGAACGTAAGTAGTTTTTATACTAAGGCAGGCGTTCCAAGAGAGAAGCAAAGTGAAGATTTCTCTGCATTATCATAGAGACACTGTAATTTAACAAAGGGAAAAAGAGAAGGTTGAGTTTAGATTATCATTAAAAGTGTCTTTGTTCTCACTTGTTTTCATATCAGATTAATTTTACCCACAACTCCACTGGTTTATGAGTGTGATAACCTAGTTGTTATTGATTTCCATCAGTTTACTATACCACATAAGTAATTACATATTTTCTGTATTTTATCTACATTTAGTTGTAGCAACACCAAGAACGCTGGATGGAAATATATTATTTATTTGAATTATCTTTTAAACTAGACTAACTCACAGGGACAATAATGACTACTTTTTATGTCTTCGTTCTAAATGAAACAGCACGACCAAAGGCCCGACTGAGCAAAGATGTTGCAGGGGGCAATGTGACCCTGACCTGCTCTGTGAACCCATCATCATCATCATCTGGTTGGAAATACTTCTGGAACAGAGGACAGAAAACCTCTGAACCAGTGACCACACAAGATGTTCTCTCAAATGAAACAGTCCGTGTCTCAGTAGGAGGAGTCTACCGGTGCAGAGGAGGAAGAGGAGAGCCTGTTTACTACACAAAGTACAGCGATCCAGTCGGTAAAGCAAATAGTTGGTAATATGATATGGACTACAAAATGCAGAATAAATACATTGCGTGTTCATGAATACAAATTAAGACTAACACTAAGAATGTTACGCTTGACCTTTTCTAATTTTTTTCATTTGTGGCATGTCGATCATGAACAGTCACACACAGAGCCGTTGTGACTCTGCAACACAACTGGCCTGAGATATACGCTGGAGAGACGATCACTCTTAAATGTGACATTGAAGATGGAGGAGACATTGAGTGGGAGTATGAATGGATGACACCCAGCAACTACAAACCTCCAAATCAAAAGGAATACATTATTAGATATGCTCTGTCATCACATAGTGGAAACTACAGGTGTTTGGGCAGACTGAAAGGTGAACAGGCTTCAACGGAGTCGAGTGATGCTTTCACATTGAATGTATCTGACAGTAAGTCATCGGCCATATTGTTTCATTTTGCTGAATATAAAGAAATACAGTACAGTGCATCTTCACATTTGTAGTATGTATGAGGAGATAGTGAAAATATGTAGGATACAAGCAGTGCATGTAATCCACCAACAATATGTTTTAATTCTGTTAAATCTCTTTCCGGCAGACAAGCCTGTCCTCACTGTGTCTCCATCATGGCTGAGTCCCGGAGCCTCAGTAACTCTGAGCTGCAGTGTTAAAGATCCGTCTGCAGGATGGAGGTTCTACTGGTATAAGGCTGTTCCTGATCTGTCACACACCTACTACAGCTATGATCTGCTACCTGGCAGCACCACCGGGACTGAACAGGATTCCTACATCGTTGATGGACAGACACACACAGCAGGATATGTGTGCAGAGCTGCAAGAGGAGACCCAGTGTACACTCCATACAGCAACCCGACGTTTGTCTGGTCTGGAGGTTAGTTTGACCTTTTCTATTCTAGCTAAATTAAAGTAATGTACTTATTGTGGTGACTTTTTCCTTCACTCCAGCCTCAGGTCAAATGTCTCTAAAACAGAATGTTGTCTGATTTTTCTGCTGAACTGAACTTTAACGAGTGAATCTCCTGACCCCCTTTTCATCCTGGAACAGTCAACAGTCTGTTAAAACCCTCTGACTTTGGAAATACTCAAGTGCTCATGATGATAGTTTTTATTTTTAAGATTTGTTTAATTTAAAGATGTGCCAACAATGGCCGGATCTGGAAAATAAACTAATACATTTACCTAAATATACATATACGCTGTAGTGTAAGGTTGAGATACTTTCTATGTTTTCCTTATTTCCTTCCATTCATCCTTTATTTCCTTCCTTTTCTTTCCTGATTTGGCTTTTCTTAATTCCTTCTTTGCTTGTTTACATCTGTCTTTCCTCCAAACCTTTAAGTACAGGACATTTAGTTGTAATGGGGCATTTGTCTATTTTGGTATTCCTACTTTACATAAAGGTACCCCATGGTGCATCAGCTGTGTTAAAATGAAGAGAAACGTTTAAGCTTCAACAATGAAAAAGATTAAATCCACAGTAAACCTAAAAGCTTTTAATGTGGTCTTTTTAACTGAAAATATACCTGTGTTGGTGTGATCTTTTGATTTTATTTAACAACTTAAATGATTAAACACAATAAAAAAAAACGACTGTTTTCATTATAATCTTCTAAATCTTACTTTTATACATTGCTTTTCACTACATGATGTTTTTCAGATGTTCATCCAGCAGCGTCTCTCACAGTGAGTCCTGACAGATCGCAGCACTTTGACCATGAGTCTCTGTCACTGAGCTGTGAGGGAAACTCCACTAAGTGGACAGTGAAGATGTTTAATGAACCTAGCAGTGTGTTTGGCTGTTCTATCTTTGGGAAAATGAATGGATTCACATGCAACATAGACCATTCCTGGCTTAGTGGAGTGTACTGGTGTGAGTCTGATACAGGACAGATCAGCAATGCCGTCAACATCACTAAAGAGTGTGAGTTTGAATAAACTTAAAAGATTTTTTCTTTCTGAAGTATTTATTAATATAATTTTGAAATGTTTAGGTGACTAACAAACTTCTTTTCAAAATGATTTAAACTTAACTATTTCTCTTTTAACAAACCATTAAACAAGCTCAGCAGCTTTAGTTCATTTAATCGTCATTTCTCAATGTTTTTCTAGAAAATGTCATTTGGATTGTATATCTCGCTGACATCTTTATGACAGTAATAATCTGGCTCTAGGTCGGCTCCTACGCTACACCTGCAGTCAGAATAAACCCTTCTGTTCCCTCAGTGGACCATTCTGTAGCACACTGACACAAAATTCATCTTGGCTGCCAACTATTGTTTTTTAATGTGTGAATACATTCAACCACTAATATAACTGTAATTTTTAACTCTGTAAATTACCAAAGTGTTACCTTCCCCATCATTCACATAGCGTGAATTTGTTTTTGTTGTAGAATTTTTTATTTATCCTCATCGTGCACTTCAGCTTGTTCACCCTGCACCAGCTGATCTCTCTCACCTAAACCTCTTATTCCTTTTATCTTTTTACAGACGGTGATATTATCCTGATGAGCCCCGTCCTTCCTGTGGCCGAGGGACATTCTGTCACTCTTCGCTGCAAGTTGAAGACAGAAAATGTTCCATATAATGTGGTTTTCTATAAAAATGACAAAGTCATCCAAAACAATACAAAAGGGGAGCTGACTATCGCTGCAGTGTCAAAGTCAGATGAAGGTTTTTATAAATGTGAAGCAAAAAAGTCACCAGGTCATTGGAGGATTCTGACGTCGAAAGAGAGCTGGATGTCAGTAACATGTGAGTATGGTTAAAGTTTCTTTTTTGTAAGCTGCATTACAGTCTGAGACAGAAAAGTTATAACTGAATTAAAAGTCTGCTTAGTTCCATTTGACTTGAACTATTAGTTTGAGAAATTGTTTTATACTTACAGACATTATTAGATTAGAAGTGAAAGGTATGAAATGGTATGTGTATTTCAGTGTAGGTTATCTCTTTTTTGTACATTCAACATCTGTAAGTTTGTTTGTATTTGTGTGTATATTTAAATTAGAGTCATCATTTCTTATTTTAACGCTACACACAAAATCTATTTGAGAAACACTTTTAAATTATATATTATTAATCATGAATATAATATTCATCTTAACAGGGACCAGACCTAATGAAATCTCTCCATTTCCTGTGCTGTTGATTGTTGGGCTGGTTTGTGGAGTCGTACTGCTTCTCTTACTCCTGCTGCTGTTTCTGTATCGCTACAGAAAGTCAAACGGTGAGATCCTTTCCTTCTGACGTTAGATTGATTCTGATCTAACTTCCTGTCCTGTAGTGATAACAGAACATTATGCAATACAAATTTAATGTAACAGCAAATGTCTTTTTTTTACAGATTCATGCTTCAGCAGGTTGGTGCAACACTCTCTTCTCTCATTCTTTACATGTTCCTTATTAAAGCCACTGTATTGACTTCTGTGTTTCTGGCCCACTAGGTCCACCAATCAGAGCCCTGCAACAGACCACATGATCAACCAGGAAGAAACTCAACACAAAGATTATGCTTCTGTTCACCATGGTCAGCCTTAATCCTCATCCTAATTTTATGATGTATCATTAACTCTAAGACAATCATTTACATTTATGGTGATCTGTTGTTTAGATTATGGAATTCATATAATGGGATTAAAGTTATTTATATGACCGTAGCTTGATTTTTACTGCTCTGTAGGTGATGTTTGTTTCTATGAAACAATCAAAGTCCCTGAAGAACCTGAACATGGTACAGTAAATACTTTGTTTAACACGGAGGAGTTACAAATTCAACTGTAGTATAAGATGACTGCATGACTGATTGACAATCCATTACAATCCATTAAAAAAAAATCTACATTTCAGATGAATCCAAGGATGTCACATATTCTGTGGTCGAGCTTAAAAACATTGGTAAAAAGGGTGAGTACTGAATTTTTATGTACTGAGAATTACGTGCAAGAGGTAAAGTGCTCATTATGCTTTTTTGGCTTTTCCTCTTTCCTTTATTGTATTTTGTATCTTTTTTGTGCATGTTATAGGTTTACAAAGTCCACCCCAAAGGGTTAAAGGGTTAACACTGTTAACAAACTGCCCCAAACAGCTCTGTTCTAGTCCAGTCTTTACTTCCGTGACATACTGTACGTGCGTCAGTTTGTAACACACGTTATAATGCTCGCCTAGCTGCTAGCGTGGCACGCCCTCATAGTCTGCTTCTGACTGGCTAGTAGTGCTCACCTAGGTACTGCACATGTGCAACAAAGATGAACAGAAGTGAGATGCCTCACTCAGAAGCTAAAACAGAGAGCTCAACTTACAAGGTGAAAAGAGGAACTGCAGCAATGTGCAGTACAAAAAAAGATGGTCTTTTTTTGAAAATGAAACCATGTAAACCTATTCTGGTACAACCTCTTAATACAACTATGAACCTGAAAATGAGCATAATATGTGCACTTTAAGACGCTTTTGTAGGCCAGCAGCGCCGATTGTCTTTTAATACATCCATGTGATCTTCTAACAGGGAGGAATAATGAGCCAAAAGAGAGCGCTGTTTACTCGACTGTGAAGATGGCATCAGCTGCAGGTACGGTCAAGTACAACAGACTTTATTCTATACTTTAATCTTTTCATACAACCACTAGTCAGCAATTATCAAATCCTACACATACAGTACATAAAAGCTTTGACAGTTTTTGTAAATTGTATTTTTCATTTATGCATTTTAATGTCTGAACCTATGCAGGCAGTCATGCAGCAGCAGATGAAACTGTTTATTCTGAAGTCAAACCAGGAACAGCTCTTGGTAATAATGCCCCTAAAATAATGTGCATATTGAGATTATTAGTCACAATAATGATTTATTTTGCATTGAAATGTGTCATACAATGGATTAAAATGTCATAAAGCACCCTTAAATCTTAAATAACCCCAAATCTCTATTTCCTTTGCTTTTCTTCCAGGTCAATAAAGACATCTGAATGGATAACAACATCATTGTTTAAATAATATTTACAGCTTTTATGCAATCATTGTGTGCACCTTTGTTGTCTGACCACCAGGCATTATTTTGTACAGTTAATCTAATAGTTAGTTAACAATAAATACATCATCTTTAATCTTCTTTTAACTATTTGGTTGATTGTTGTATGCTTAAATAAACGTTTGCTTCAGCAGGATGCTGTCAGCGGTGTTTTTAATTTATCTTACATGGTTTTCTTTAAACAGCCTGTTTAATATGTTTTATAATCTTTTTATTTTAAATTAATCTAATAAAACTAGAATCTAAAAACATGAATTGTAAAATTGTAAACAAAGCCATCTTCAGAATCAGAACAACCTTTATAGTATGTGTACGCGTACAAGAAATTTGACTCCTGTGTTTTACATTCTTTCTTACATTCTACACTCTTAGTTAAAGAGCGAGGACACAAAAGCTGAAAAAAAGGGTAAAGAAATGAGAAATGACAGGACTATTATGTACACATAAAGATTGGACAAATTATATATATATATATATATATATATAATAGAATGAAATAAAATTTTTCATTTTCATTCAAGATTCAGGTTGAAAATGAGTAAAAATAGCCCTTTAAAATACTTATTGCAGTACTCCTTTGAACTTCAGCTAAGAAAATACAGACCCACTACAAACTAACTAACAGATCGAGACAGCTGTAGTCCAGCAACTCTGATCTGTTTATGATTATGTAGGGTTTTAGAGAAATCAAATCTTTTTTAGATAAGGTAATGACAAATAAAAACACTGCTGATATCTTAGTGCTGGAAGTTTATTGAGGGATAAAATGATCAAGTATAACACATAATAAATCCATCCAGGGGAAACTAAAATACATGCAGTGTCTATCAAACCATACAAAGACAGAGGGAAATTGTGTGCAACAGGATATATACAGTATATTTTTAAATAAGATATTATAAATGAGTTCATCATCAATGAAAGAGATGCTGACTTTGTAGCTGAACTATCACATGCAGCCTATACATTTCAAATCAATATTTCAAGATTTGTTTCATCCATTCAAAGTACAGGAGCTATAAAAACCAAAAACAAAAAAACAGAGGGACAGTTTACCAAAGAAGAAATACAAGGCATAAAAACTCAATAGAAACATTCAATTATTATATGTTATTATTGTTTTTTTTCACCAATTACAACAAAAGATCAAAGCCATATGATGTATTTCCTTTATAGTATCTACTATTAGGTTAACTGTACAAAATACTGTATAATAGCAGAGGTGCACACAATAATCAAGCTTTTTATTTAAGTTGCAAATACTGTTCGAACAACAATGTTGTCATATAAAATGTCACCCATTCCATTGGTTTTGTCCTCAGATGTCTTTATTGATCTAGAAGAAAACCAAAAGAAAAAGAGATTTAAGGTTATTTGAGATTTTACTACTGATGTTACAGAAGGCAGTTGAATACATCTCTACTGTGGTGCCAGCTAATATATGTGAGATGGGATGTAAATGTCACATTTAATAATCAGATTTTGTTTTGATTTTGTTAAATCAAACATGTCTGAAAAACAACATGATGTACAGTAAACAGACAAACATGAAAATCCCCCAAATTCTAAAAGCATCTATTTACTGTATGTGTCGCCGTGCACTCTCAATACCAGTGTTAAAGAAATACACTGTGGCAGGCAGCACAGCAGCCAATACACACTCATTATATAGAATATAAGTGGTACAGTCCGTTGTACTTGACTTTACCTGCAGCTGATCTTGTCATCACATTGGAGTAAAGAATGTCCTCTGGTGCTGTTAGAAGGATCAGAAGGATGCATGAAAGTACAACTTCCTTAACTTTATTTTGGCACTGCAGGCCTTCAAAATTGTCCCAACTATTGCATGTATATCTCACTAAATCAAACAAAGTACTCAGCCATCTTAGCAAGTGAGTATTTTAAGCTCAATCAAAGAATGAGGCTCCCTAGATTCATTTGAAATAGATATTTTTATAAACGTAAGGGATTGTTAATCAATCATTAATGAGCTTGTTCTAGCACTCCTCTGTGTAAAACATATAGTATGTATAAGAGAATATTTGAACAATATAACAGAGCAATAACATAGAGCCGCCCATCTTCAATGTGATATATGCATGTCTTTAAGGTATCTTGTGAATGATGTTGTTGTCATTGTCTTGTTTATCTTTTTGTGTCCTTTTGTCTTGGTAAATTAAAAAATAAAGTATTTACTGTACCATGTTCAGGTTCTTCAGGGCCTTTGATTGTTTCATAGAGACAAGCATCACCTACAGAGCATTGAAAATCAAGCTGTGGTCATTTTAATAACTTTAATCCCATTCTATGAATTCTATACTTTTTAAAAGAGATCACCAGAAATGTAAATGTTAGACTTAGAACTAATGATAAATGATAAAGTTATTCAGGATTGAGGCTGACCATGGAGAAGAGAAGCGTATTGAGGTTCCACCTGGTTGATCATGTGGTCTGTAGCAGGGCTCTGATTGGTGCTCTGAGACCTGTTGGGCCAGAAACATAAAGTCAACAGTCAAAGTATTCAAATCCTTTACCTAAGTAGAAGTACTAATACCACACTGTAAAAATAGTCTGTTACAAGTAAAAGTCCTGTGTTGAAAATGTTACTAAAGTAAAGTTTTTAAGTATCATCAGAAAAATTTACTTAAAGTATTAAAAGCAAAAGTACTTAGTGAGGAAAAATCCCTCAAAAACTGTTATGTGTTTAATGGTCTAATAATTTCAGCTGGACTAGGCCGTTATATTGTTGGGTAGTTTGATTTATAATAAAAAATCAGATTTTATAACTACTTGTGTTTTGTGTGCAAAAAATCTTGTAGTGTGAAGTAAAACATAACTAAATTTTTCAGATTAATGTAGGCTAGTGGAATAAAAAGTACAACATTTCTCTCTGAAATGTAGTGCAGTAGAAGTAGAAAGTGGCATCAAAAGAAAAAGACTCAAAGTACCTCAACATTTGTTCCTAAGTACAGTACCTGTGTTAATGTACTTAGTTACATCCCACCACTGGAAGTCAATACAGTGGCTTTAATAAAGAACATGTAATGTGCTGCTGTTGTGTTCACAATGAGAGAAGAGAGTGTTGCACAAACCTGCTGAAGCATGACTCTGTAAAAAAAAAAGACATTTGCTGTTACATTACATTTTGTATTGCATAATGTTCTATTATTACTACAGGACCGGTAGTTAGCTCAGAATCAATCTAACGTCAGAAGGAAAGGATCTCACCGTTTGACTTTCTGTAGCGATACAGAAACAGCAGCAGGAGTAAGAGAAGCAGTACGACTCCACAAACCAGCCCAACAATCAACAGCACAGGAAATGGAGAGATTTCTTCAGTTCTGGTCACTGTTAAAACAAATATATTTATTCATGTAATACTTTTCTCAGATAGATTTCCAAATTGTTTTAAGAAACAGAGAGTTAAAAGTCAAATTAAGCCTCAGAAACAAATCTCCCAAGAGTAAGAAACTATGACTCTCATCCATGCACACATACATCTACACAAATACTTTGTACAAATACACCCTCAAAAATGCAGCGGAATGTATAAAACAATCATTTAAATTAGCTGAAACTAAGCCGACTTCTAATTCTGTCATAATTTTTCTGTCTCAGGCTGTAACGCAGCTTACAAAAAAGAAACTTTAACCATACTCACGTGTTACTGACATCCAGCTCTCTTTTGACGTCCGACTCCACCGACCTGGTGACTTTTTTGCTTCACATTTATAAAAACCTTCATCTGACTTTGACACTGCAGCGATAGTCAGCTCCCCTTTTGTATTGTTTTGGATGAGTTTGTCATTTTTATAGAAAACCACATTATATAGAACATTTTCTGTCTTCAACTTGCAGCCAAGAGTGACAGAATGTCCCTCGGCCACAGGAAGGACGGGGCTCATCAGGATAATATCACTGTCTGTAAAAAGATAAAAGGAATAAGAGGTTTAGGTGAGAGAGATCAGCTGGTGCAGGGTGAACAAGCTGAAGTGCACGATGAGGATAAATAAAAAATTCTACAACAAAAACAAATTCACGCTATGTGAATGATAGGGAAGGTAACACTTTGGTAATTTACAGAGTTAAAAATTACAGTTATATTAGTGGTTGAATGTGTTAAAAAATAATTAAACACATTAAAAAATAATAGTTGGCAGCCAAGATGAATTTTGTGTCAGTGTGCTACAGAATGATCCACTGAGGGAACAGAAGGGTTTATTCTGACTGCAGGTGTAGCGTAGGAGCCGACCTAGAGCCAGATTATTACTGTCATAAAGATGTCAGCGAGATATACAATCCAAATGACATTTTCTAGAAAAACATTGAGAAATGACGATTAAATGAACTAAAGCTGCTGAGCTTGTTTAATGGTTTGTTAAAAGAGAAATAGTTAAGTTTAAATCATTTTGAAAAGAAGTTTGTTAGTCACCTAAACATTTCAAAACTATATTAATAAATACTTCAGAAAGAAAAAATCTTTTAAGTTAATTCAAACTTACACTCTATAGTGATGTTGACGGCATTGCTGATCTGTCTTGTATCAGACTCACACCAGTACACTCCACTAAACCAGGAACGGTCTATGTTGCATGTGGATCCATTCATGTTCCCAAAGATAGAACAGTCAAACACACTGCCATGTTCATTAAACATCTTCACTCTCCACTTAGTGGAGTTTCCCTCACAGCTCAGTGACGGAGACTCTTTCTTAAAGTGCTGCGATCTGTCAGGACTCACTGTGAGAGACGCTGCTGGATGAACATCTGAAAAACATCATGTAGTGAAAAGCAATGTATAAAAGTAAGATTTAGAAGATTATAATGAAAACAGTCGTTTTTTTCATTGTGTTTAATCATTTAAGTTGTTAAATAAAATCAAAAGATCACACCAACACAGGTATATTTTCATTTAAAAAGACCACATTGAAAGCTTTTAGGTTTACTGTGGATTTAATCTTTTTCATTGTTGAAGCTTAAACGTTTCTCTTCATTTTAACACAGCAGATGCACCATGGGGTACCTTTATGTAAAGTAGGAATACCAAAATAGACAAATGCCCCATTACAACTAAATGTCCTGTACTTAAAGGTTTGGAGGAAAGACAGATGTAAACAAGCAAAGAAGGAATTAAGAAAAGCCAAATCAGGAAAGAAAAGGAAGGAAGGAACGAAGGAAGGAAGGGATGAATGGAAGGAAATAAGGAAAAAATAGAAAGTTTCTCAACCTTACACTACAGCGTATATATTTAGGTAAATGTATTTGTTTATTTTCCAGATCCGGCCATTGTTGGCACATCTTTAAATTAAACGCATCTTAAAATATCAACTATCATCATGAGCACTTGTGGTATCTATTTCAAAATGTAATGTGTTAGCTTTACAATATGAGGAACCTATAAATGTGCAACAAACTGTTGACTGTGTCAGGATGGAAAAAAAAAAAAAAAAAAGTTCAGTTCAGCAGAAAAATCAGACAACATTCTGTTTTAGAGACATTTGACCTGAGGCTGGAGTGAAGGAAAAAGTCACCACAATAAGTACATTACTTTAATTTAGCAAGAATGGAAAAGGTCAAACTGACCTCCAGACCAGACAAACGTCGGGTTGCTGTATGGAGTGTAAACCACTGGGTCTCCTCTTGCAGCTCTGCACACATATCCTGCTGTGTGTGTCTGTCCATCAACGATATAGGAATCCTGTTCAGTCCCGGTGGTGCTGCCAGGTAGCAGATCATAGCTGTAGGAGGTGTGTGACAGATTGGGAACAGCCTTATACCAGTAGAACCTCCATCCTGCAGACGGATCTTTAACACTGCAGCTCAGAGTTACTGAGGCTCCGGGACTCAGCCATGATGGAGACACAGTGAGGACAGGCGTGGGTTTATCTGTAGGAAAGAGTTTTAACAGAATTAAAACGTATTGTTGGTGGATTACATGCACTGCTTGTATCCTACATATTTTCTCCCAATACATACTACAGATGTGAAGATGCACTGTACTGTATTTCTTTACATTCAGCAAAATAAAACAATATGGCTGATAACTTACTGTCAGATACACTCAATGTGAAAGCATCACTCGACTCCGTCGAAGCCTGTTCACCTTTCAGTCTGCCCAAACACCTGTAGTCTCCACCGTGTAATAACTGAACATTTCTAATCATGTATTCCTTTTGTTTTGGAGGTTTGTAGTTGCTGGGTGTCATCCATTCATACTCCCACTCAGTGTCTCCTCCATCCTCAATGTCACATTTAAGAGTGATCGTCTCTCCAGCGTATATCTCAGGCCAGTTGTGTTGCAGAGTCACAACGGCTCTGTGTATGACTGTTCATGATCGACATGCCACAAATGAAAAAATTAGAAAATGTTAAACATCAAGCGTAACATTCTTAGTGTTAGTCTTAATTTGTATTCATGAGCACACAATGCATTTATTCTGCATTTTGTAGTCCATCATATTACCAACTATTTGCTTTACCAACTGGATCGCTGTACTCTGTGTAGTAAACAGGCTCTCCTCTTCCTCCTCTGCACCGGTAGACTCCTCCTACTGAAAAACGGACTGTTTCATTTGAGAGAACATCTTGTGTGGTCACTTGTTCAAAGGTTTTCTGTCCTCTGTTCCAGAAGTATTTCCAACCAGATGATGATGATGATGATGATGATGATGATGATGAGGATGATGAGGATGATGATGATGATGGGTTCACAGAGCAGGTCAGGGTCACATTGCCCCCTGCAACGTCTTTGCTCAGTCGGGCCTTTGGTCGTGCTGTTTCATTTAGAACGAAGACATACAAAGTAGTCATTATTGTCCCTGTGAGTTAGTCTAGTTTAAAAGATAATTCAAATAAATAATATATTTCTATGCAGCATTCTTGGTGGTGCTACAACTAATTATAGGAAATAATACAGAACATATTTAACCACTTATGTGGTATAGTAAACTGATGGAAATTTGGTTATCACACTCATTAACCAGTGGAGTTGTGGGTAAAATTAGTCTAATATGAAAACAAGTGAAAACAAAGACACTTAATGATAATCTAAACTCAAACTTCTCTTTTTCCCTTTGTTAAGTTTCAGTGTCTCTATGATAATGCAGAGAAATCTTCACTTTGCTTCTCTCTTGGAACGCCTGCCTTAGTATAAAAACTACTTACGTTCCATTTTCAGTTTTATTAGTTCGGATTCTTCGCTTTCAAATTTACACATGTAAGAGCTCCCGTCTGATTTTACTTGAACTGTGTTTGTTGATATTTTCAGTGGCTGATGGTTTGTGTCTATTTGAACAGGTGATCCGTCTTTGTAGAAGACAGCATTCTTCTCCTCTGTCTGAGAACGATGTCTACAGCGCAGAGTCACTGATTCTCCTTCAAACAAAGTGGATGCAGGAGTTTCCAGGATCACATCTTTATCTGTAACAAAGGTCATACCTTGTTCTACTAAATGAGCTCAATTAAATTAACATTTAGTATGAACAAATGTTTGAAAATGATCAGCAATGAATGTTTTCAATATATTTTGATTTGATATCATCATTATCATTATGGAATATAAACAGCTGAATCCTGCCCATCTTTCTTCTTATTTTAGTTCTCATGATTATGTAATAATTGGTCATTTTCAAAAAGTACAGGATTACAGTTACACAGCTTCATATACAGCATCAGTGGTCAAACTTTAAGGTATCTTAATATTACATTTTTAATATTAGTTTTTACACTAGATGAACAACATTTATACATTACATATTAGCATTTTGCCAAACCGGGTGATCATATCTACAAGGCTCTTAATAAATAAGTTGTAAAGTTGGTCATGGTGGTAAAACTTACCTGATACAGTTAGAGAGACTTTATTACTTTCTTTTCTAAAACTTGGGGCCTTGTAATCACCAATGCACTGGTATTCACCACTGCGACCTGTAGCTAGTGGTTGTAAAGTATATCTCTTATGTGATCTGAAGGGGAAAATTTCTCCACCATCCTTCCAGATTGCGTAATACCAGTCGGTGTCTTTTCCTTCCCTCATGTCACATATGAAGGTAACAGACTCTCCGGTAAACAAAGTGGACCAGTTTGGTTCAATGGTCAACACAGCATCTAGAAACCAACACAAGATAGATAGAGAGAAAAAATTGTTTTCTTTTTATTCTATGTGTTTATCATACACTGACAAAACAGAACACAGAACGAGGATGTGGTGAAAAGTGATGAAGATGGTGAGTTGCCATGAGTGAATATATATAAAAAGAAATAAAATTATACAATTACCTTGAGCATGTCCACAGTAGAGGAGCACTAAAATAAAGTTTGAAATCTCATCAGACATCAAACTGACAGAAACTCAAATAGCCTTGGGCATTTATCAATGGGAATTATGACAAACAAAGAAAGTAACTGATGTACTCACAGAAAACAAACAGCACACAGAGGTGTCTCATGTTCACACCCAGCACCGATACCGTTGCTCTGCTGCTCTCTACTCTTTGCTCTCTACTCTCTACTCTCTCCTCTCTGCTTTTAGAAAGGTGTCTATTTGATGTAAAGCTTTAAACTGCAGCACTGGATTGGAAGTTAGTTCAACTTCTGCTTGTCCTTCCTTCCCCTTTGGGTTTGACCACAGGATATGTTTTGCACATACAGTATCTAAGAAATAAGAATAATATAATCTCATAAAACATACATACCTGTAACCATTAATGTTCCCTTAATGTGTCTTTGTATGCATGTATAGAACAGCCTGTTTGTTCGTCTAACACTCTCCAGGACAATATGTGATATGAAATGTGTTTAAATCTTTGGTGTCTTAAATCACTGAGTTGGTACAACTCTCTTGACTTGAATGTAAAAACTGTACAATGCATGTTTCTTACCTTTCTCTGAGCACCAATCAGGGCTCTGCCACAGTCAGCCAGGATTAAATAATCAACAGCATGTATTCTAGTTTCTTATCCACAGTCACCCTCCCATCTAATACTGAATGATTTCAGGACTATTTCACCAAAAATTCAACAGCAAGATTTTTGCAATGAAGTCAGAGTGTAAAACTGTATCATATTGCAATAAAGGCAAACACTATATATATATATATATATATATATATATAAAACTCAAATTCATAGGCCTATCTTAATATTTCTCCCCACCATGTTTAGCCCTGAGTGTCATGCTGTTTCAAGTATTTTCATTTAAATGTAAAAATAAAGCATGTTCTTCACATTTCTATTAGGTTAAGCAGATTGTGAAATA
Source organism: Percina caprodes (assembly GCA_013375575.1). Classification (NCBI taxonomy): domain Eukaryota; kingdom Metazoa; phylum Chordata; class Actinopteri; order Perciformes; family Percidae; genus Percina; species Percina caprodes. The sequence continues at coordinate 2,582,073 of JABXJD010000028.1, read as the reverse complement.
GGGAGAGAAATAGAGAGCAGTGGGTAGTAATTTGTTTTTGCCACCTCAAAATCTTTGGCTCAAACTGCTTTATTTTAGACATTTAAATTTAGTAGCTGTGGTGTCAACAATGTCTTTCACAGCAACACCTCTCTATATATGTAAAGAGGAAAGGAGAAGTTACATTTTTGCCCACACACTGTTACCAGCAGTGTATTGCCTTGTTGCATTTTTCTGGAATCAGTTACACAACAGAGCAAACTCACACTATAGTTTGTTTCAGTATTTTTAATGCTCACCTTCTGACTTTCCCTACTTGCATTATGTTGCTTTAAAACATGGGCATCTCAAATTTCAAACGTATTTAAAAACAAGTGTTTATTTTAAGGTCTAACTAACAGCTTTGATGATAATTAATGAACAATGCTGCTTCATCAAGTACATTGTATGAAATAATGTATAACAGAGCACTTAAATCTTTGTATCCCTGACTATACTTTTTTTTATATATATTTGTTGGGATTTTGTTTCAGGTATATGAATAGAAGTGCATCATCAACAGGGGCAAAGATGACAACATTCAAAAAACGATTCATGTTTAATCATTCATGGCAGCAACAAGACAAATATTCAAATATCTGACGTACACTTTTATCATACTGTAAATCAACGACGATCGTTACCAATGTGGATGTTATTCTGAATCTGAATCTCATCTCTAAAGGGTGTTTTGCTTTTAATATAAATTTAATATATAATTACACTTGCACTTCCTAAATTGCAATCAGTAGAGTAGTTAAAATATCAGTCGAATGTCTCATTCATACAGCTTAAAGCTGAATTCTGTAACTTTGTATATTAAGCTGAGAGCTATATAGTATTAGTAGTGTTAGTCACCAGCAGTTATTTATCTTGAATTAAATAGAATTTTAAAAACATGTTTGATCTTTAATTTTCAGCTGAGGTTTCACAGATATTTTTTTTTTACACGTCTTGGTGTATGAGTGAAGTTGTAGTATCAAGCCTATTCAAACCTAGTTATATATTTTTTTTTTGCGGCACCACCAGAGATACATTCAAAACCCCAGTAATGACAGAGCGAGGGTTATATGGAGCTTTTCGATAAAATGTCATTGCTAGCCTGGCCATTCGTCAACTTCCTGTCAGCTGATGTCATTCATTGGAACAAGAAATCAACTTGGGGCCATTAGAAAGTTTACAACTGTCAAATGGTCTAAAACACAGTCTAAACATATATCTAGCATCACATTTTGTTTTTTTTCTTCCTGACTCTAGCAAAACATAGCATTTAAAAAGTAGTATTTGGAACTTTGACACTGACCTGTTCTGCTCTGCTGGCTGGAAATATGAATGGTTCAGACATACCTGAGATTCTTATGAAGCTATGATCGAAACGGATAGTGTACCAAACTTCATCAGCATCTCACAAGATGGACTCTACTGCAGGGGAGTAAGAGGAAAGCCAGTTTTCCTCACTGAGTACAGTGATGTGTATCGTGTTGAGATAACTTGTAAGTTATGTTACTTTTTTTTTTAAAGAGTAGCCTGCATTTATGATTACCTAGAATAGTATTGAACACTGTATTGTTTTTTCTGTTGATTTTATATTTCTGCTTGAATGTCTATTGTTTGTTTGTGGTGTGAACAGTGTCCAACAGGATCTTTGTGACCCTGTAACACAACTGGACTCAGATATTCAGCGGTGAGACGATCACTGCCAGATGTGAGATTAAGACAGTATGAGACACTAAGTGGGAGTATGAATGGAGGACAACCAGCTCAAACACACCTCCAACACACGGTGAATACAGAATTAGCAGTGCTTCTGTTTCCCACAGTGGACAACACTGGTGTAAGGGTAGATGGGACTCGTATTCCTCAACAGAGTAGACCCTTACCACTGAATAATAATAATAATAATAATAATAATAATAATAATAATAATAATAATAATAATAATAATAATAATAACAATACATTGTATTTATAATGCACTTTTCATCAATAGATCTCAAAGTACTACAGGTAAAAAAGAGGGAAAAAAAATACTGATAGTATCATGTAAGTCAGATATCGTAATTTCAGTGAGAAAGGCCAGAGATGGACTTCAACAATTGCTATTTTGCAATTATAAACTAATGGAGCAGGTTAGGATACCTACTAACAAACTAACAATAGTTTCCTGGAAATTATCTACTCTGATCAAGATGTCCACCCTTTCAACAGTGAGTTCTTTGATGGCTGAACTAAAATGTCCGTTCTTTGGTTCTAGGCAGCACTGCCATCATGTGTCACACAGTGTAGTTGCAATCAACAGCAACAACCTCAGTTCCTAAATGCAGACGTTCTGAATCCAGCCAAGGACTGATAAGAGAGACCCCCTCATATATATATATATATATGTCCCTTGGCCTTGGAGTGATTTGACATATTTTGGCCTATTTTACACACTTCTAGTCTTAGTTATGTGAAAGTGCTATATTTGTGCTTGGATCATTTATCTGTTTGTAGTTTTTTCTTGTTTTTTTTATTGATTTTATTATTATTATTATTTATTTTTTTCTCTGTAAAGGTCTATTTTGTGTCCATGGCAAATTGAACTTTTGGTTGGTATATTATTTGTTGTATATTTATTGTTGCCGGGCCGGGCCACCTCTGAAAAGCTTTTAGTAGCTTATTTGGGGTTCCCCGTTTCACGCAGTCTGCATATGATCATTGTACTTCCTGAAATTGTGTTTAAAGATACAATGATGACGTGAAATAAACAAAATGAAATGAAAAGGACAACACAGGAGAAATGTATTAGATCAGGAGAGAGACTTTATTGTACATAGTAGGAAATGTACAGAGTCTTTGGAGATTAGACACCATTGTTATATAATTGTTAAATAATTTTTAAAGGGGTAGAAAAACCAAGACATATCCCCCTGATGGAGTCTAGAAACTGGTGGTGTTGACAAAGGAGCCCAAAGACCAGACCAAAGTAGTCGCCGGAGCGTTCTGCTGGAGATAGACCCAGATGGTGACCGGAGGTGGAAGGGGATGAGGAAGGTTGCCGGCCTTGCCTGAAAATGACAGCTGACAGCAGCAGACAGAGAGAAACAGATTTAAAGCAGGGACGTAATGCTGTGATTGGATTGTAAATTTCATGACCAACTCAGGTTGGTTTACTAAAAAGAGAAGAAAAAAAAAAGGGGTTGTACAAAACATTTATCACATTAAATAATCTACACACAGCTAGACACACTTTGTGCTCCTCTACACTGAAAAAGGACACTTTGTAATACGTAACTCCCTCCAATTCTCCCTCAAATACATCAAACAAACACATGACTTATCACTACACACAAGAAAACCCCATCTGTTGGTTCTACCCAAAGATTTCAGTGATGACATCATGAACTCATAAATACACAGGAAATGCCCCCCCAAACATATGTGAATGGTGGACCAGACAAAGGAACAGAGAAAAGGTGAGTGAGTGAGAAGAAGCAAACAATTAGCTTTTCCAACCTGCAACTTGATACATCTACTGAAACTAAACTGTGGTTGTGTGTTTGCTTTAAATTAAACTAGAACTAAATTAAACTATTTGTAGATTCAACAACTTTAACGCAAACAAACCCGGGATAGTACATGCTGAAATGTTACACAAAAGCAATGTTCAAATTAGCAAACTAAAAATGAATACATGAAAAAAAACTTGAGCAATGTGAAAAATATCTGGACAAATGTACATGAGACAAGCACAGGGACCATATGGTGAGTATACAGGAATCTCACTTACTTTCTTATATAATCACTTAAACACAAATATGATATTTACTTAAAAAGAAAGTGTGACCTGATGACGCAGTCAACATACAGTAGGCTTCAGAGTTATTTCTACCCACACACAATTTAGATATTTTAACAAACATATTCACTGAGAAACCTTATAGTCTTTAGCTTTAAAAAAACACAAACCTAAATTTGTTATCTTAATGTTCATACCTTGTCCAACACATTCAAAGAATATTACTATATATCATTCTGCATATCTGTTCTCTCTCTTATCTTTGCACTGTCCGTTTTCCTTATTTAGGTCTAGTCAAAACTGCAGTATAACGTTAATGACAGCTGCGTTGATGGCAATGTTATTGATATGAATTGAGAACTTCTTCCATTGTTTTCTGCTACAAGTATTATTTTAGTCATAGTTCCAAAATCTTTATTGTTACTATAACTGCCACTGTTCATCATTCCAATTGCTATAATTATCAATCACATTTCTCTATATCTGTGTCAGTGTGAGTCCAGACCGGCAGTGACGGATGGTGCACACAAAGAGCCTGGGTCTGTCCGAGCTATCTGCATAAAAGAAAGTTTTCCCTCGCGTCTGTTGCACAAAATGCTTTCTCATGGGAAATTGTTGAGTCTTTGTAAATTAGAGAGTGTGGTCTAGACCTACTCCATCTCAAAATTGTCTTGATATAACTCTTATGATTTCATGCTATTAATGCAATTGAATTTGATTGCCTCTCTTCACATGCTGCATTTTCGGTGCTGGATGTGATAAGCCCCCCTTTGTTCTGTGAGCTGGGGTTGGAAGAGGAGTGGAGTGCTGTAGAAGCACTTCTGGGTCTTTGTGGTGATCACATACAGTCACTCTTTGGATACTTCAGGTGTACTGTGCTAATCTTCGACTTGTGAAGGACTCATGCATGTAATCAGATCAAATACAAATATCCTTCCAAAGCAACCCAAGGTGCCCAGAGAGTTTATGAAAAAATCCCAAATTGCTCTATTTAGTTTCTTGGCTAAAATTAATGTAGCATATCTATGCGGTCAGGGATGCAATTTCCACACTTTAAAGTGATGAAGCAAATCTAACATTTACTTTTTGTCACCTACTAATATAATATACTGTGACGGTAAAATTGTACAATTTAATAAACAGATGGCTGTATTTTTGCTAAAAGATCCAACTAATGATCACTGTTTTATCAGTCCCGGCCACACTGCATGTTTGGCTTGCTGTCCCACTTTCTGCCATCCATCAATTTTTTTTCTTCACCACAGAGTCTGATAGACCAGAAAAGGAAACAGACGTTCCTCTCCCCACAGAGATGGCTGGTGGTCGCCGCCGATGCTTGAGCTGCTTCTTAGCATACAGTGTTCTGCTCCGGATTGGGGTCTGCCTCCATGGTACGTACACCTCTGGTTAATTCATGCAGGTCAATGCTTTGAGATGTACAATATTTGTTTACTTCTGAATAGCAGAAGTAAAGTATAGGTTAGTAAGTAGCAGTATTTCAAATGTCATCTGGGAAAGACTTGTCTTTGTGTTTTGTGTGTTTGCGGCTGTTTTAGTGCTAATTGTAGTTTTTTCAATTACACTTTTTTCCCATAAAGATCCAAGATCCAATTCCATAGATCCAATAAATTCTCCTTTTTCATAATAAGCACATTGTCAGCATATTCCCATTAAAAACGACTCAGATGGACATTTTCTACTCTGCTGTACTGAGGCTAAGATACATTGCAGACCTGACAAGTTTTCCAAAAGATTTGGTCATTTCTACTAATTTTAAACAGTTTGACTTCTGGAATTTTTCCAAATTATTTCTAACATGCAGTTATTCAACTGATACTAAAAAAAGAGAAACAGACTCTGGATCCCCCATTACTCAGTAATTACAGACCACTTTCAAAATAACGATTTTTATCTAAGGTGCTGGAGAAAGTCATGGCTACTCAATCTCTTTTAGGAACTATCATAGTCTTTAATAGTTTTCAGTCAGGTTTTAGAGCTTGCCGTGGCACAGACACAGCCCTTATGCAGATTTCATTTTAACAACATTTATATCTATCCAATAGAAGCTTCTCTGTTTCAGCAAATAGCTGTTGCGCATTTCAATTGTGAAGTTTATATACTGTTTTTTTCTTTTGTAAACCACTTTGGAACCTTGTGAAGAAAAGTGCTACACAAAGTTTATTATTACTACTTACTGTTTTATTGTTAATAATAATCAATATGAACAGAGACAAGGGCTGTTGTGACCCTGCAACCCAACTGGCCAAAGATATACAGGGGAGAGACGATCGGCCTCAGATGTGAGATACAGAATGGAGGAGACAATACGTGGGAGTATGAATGGACAACAACCAGCTCAAAGAAACCAGACAGAGAATATAGATTTAAAGCTCATATCATGCACAGTGGATCCTACAGATGTAAGGGCAAAAACAAAGACAAGCAGTCTTCAACAGAGTGGAGTGATGCCTTACAACTGACAGTACATGAATGTAAGTTTCTTTATATTTAATTTACAATAAAAATGTCAATGTTTAAATACATATTTAAACAATTCATATGTTTTATGATAGCACTTTAAGAAAAGAAACCACTAAAACAAAAATCCCTTCCCAACAGCTACACCTGAGCCTGTCCTCACTGTGTCTCCACAATGGCCGAATCCTGAAGACTCGGTAACTCTGAACTGTAAGGTTGAACATCCGTCTGCAGGATGGAGCTTCTACTGGTATAAGGCTGTTCCCATATTCCAACCACAAAAAAACTACATCCATAAGCTACTACCTGGTTTGGACAATGGGTCTGAAAATGATTCCTACATTGTTCGTGGACAGCCACACACTGCAGCATATTACTGTAAAGCTACAAGAGGACGACCGGCCTATGACAGCCAAATAAGTCAGTATAGGTTTGTCTGGTCTAGAGGTCAGTGTGTTTTGTTTCTTGCTTTGTTTCTCTCACAAAACATATTTATTCAGAATAAAAATGTATTGAGCCCAATCATGTAAGATGTTAATGTTAGTAACCCAATGAGCTCTCTATTAAAGCTAGCATCATTAAAAGATGTTTTTTCTTCTTCTTTAAACCCACACATAAAACAGAATACTGGCAAATTGCTAATTTGAAGAACTGTTTTTAAATAGGAACTTGGCACTAAATGTTTCAGGGTCCAAACAGAATTTAAAATCCAGTTCAACTTTCACCAAAAACTGAGGAGAACCTTTGTTATACTCCATTACTTTAAGTTTCACCTCTTTTAAAGTAAATGGCATCACAATTGCTGTAACACATTATTTAGTAATTCTATCTTTTTGGTCCAAAAACTGAGACACCATTTAGCATGTGACATACAAAAATGTCTGAAAATGTTACTTTGCCTTCATATGTAGGACAATATTTTAACAATTGAAAGGATTCAACACAAGCTAAAGGCACATTTTCGCTGTGGTGTCCTTAATTGTTAAATAGGTTTTTGCTTGGTTTTTCCCATTTTTTGTCTTTTTTCAGAGATCAACTCAGCAGCTTCTCTCACAGTGACTCCTGATAGAGTGCAACACTTATTTGACTCTGTGTCACTGAGGTGTGAGGGAAACTCCACCCAGTGGAGAGTGATGATGTTTACTGCAACAGACCAACTCTCCTGCTGTTATGGCTGGGGAACAATGAACGGATCAACATGCAACATTGACAGCTTAAAAAACAGTGATTCAGTGTACTGGTGTGAGTCTGGATCTGGAGATTACAGCAACGCTGTCAACATCTCTGTACGCTGTACGTTCAGTAACACAGCTCTGCCATGTTTCATATTTTTTGGCATGCTACGGACATATATTCATATGAGGAAATTAAGGGTTTTGGGACATTCTCTTTTCAGAATTATAAAAAAAAATTCCTGAAAAACCTAGTAAAATAATTTACTACAGCCAAAATACAGCCTTTTAAAATTACTAAATACTTGTACGTCTGGATGAGTTAAATTCACTTCCTTCTGTGGCCAATAAAATCCATATTAAACTATTTAACTGAAATCATAAAATCAGTAATGAATGACAGTAGCATACTATTTTCATAATAGTTTCTTTCTGCAGTGTACAGGCTTGAAAGCAGTTCATCTCTATTGACGCTGTACACTGCGGTCACCACTGGAGCTTTTATCATTCTCCTGCTCTTGTTGTATCGCTTTATAAAGTCCAAGGGTGAGAAAACAAATTCTCAGGAGTTCTTATTATATGGCACTGACGATAAGAACATTCTGCAATATTAAAAACAATGAATAAATGTTTTGTTTTGTTTTTTGCAGGTCCATGCAATGACAGGTTGGTGCAACTATCTCCCACTTTGAAGCAATACTTTTTATGTTTTTCTGCTAAATTTACTGCAATTCCCGAATGTGTTAGAACCCCACAGTGTCAGAGCACCAATCAGGATGAACTGGTCGACAAGGAGGAAACTCAAGAGCACGTATACGCCTCTCCTCTTCCAGGTCAGCCTTTCTGAATGGTTTTACTCTTTCTAATATCACTGCTGGGTTTTATATAAGAAATGCCACAATCTAAACAACAAGATCTCCTACAAAATCACTTTTCAACAGCATTCCTCTGCTGCAGGTTTAACACTGTTGAATTGTACTAAACCAGTTGTTAAAATGTTACCTTAAGTCATGGAGATGTCAGAGATGGAGTGACTAATTTGACTTTGGCTTGATTTTCACTGACCTGTAGGTGACGATTGTATCTACGAATCAATCGGTGGTTGTAAAGACAATGGAAATGGTACAGTTGAAACATATTGTAATGTGGGAATATTGGAGGCGGTTTTCTGACTGATTGATTGATGATGAAAACATTCATGTTTTTAGATGAACAAGGAGAAGAATACAATGATGCCACATTTAATTTGATTGAGCTCAAAGGTCTTGACAAGAGGACTAAGCCTGATGATCCAGTGGAGAACTCAGACTACTATAATGTGAATCCACATTAAACCACAGGTTCAGTACATCATCTGTTCATCTGCTGGTTTAAAATTAAATTTTTAGCCAGTATGTCTGTTTTCCAGCTTTTTGACTGTTATCTTGCTTCAGGTCCATAAAGATAAGTTATTACATTCATGTTAGGCCGGTTTATGCAGTATTATACATTCACATAATAATAATAATAATAATAATAATGTATACCTTTTATTAGTCCCACAAGGGGAAATTACAATTTACACTCTGTCGTTATTACACACAGGCCTGAATTACACACACATGCTCAGTACCTATACATGCACTAATGGAGAGATGTCCATGGGAAGTTGCCTCAAGCAGTTGGGGGTTCGGTGCCTTGCTCAAGAGCACATTGGCAGTGCCCAGGAGGTGAACCACCACCATACTTTGGTCCGTATGTGGACTTGAACCAGCAACCCTCCAGCTTCCAACTCAACTCCCTACAAACTGAGCTACTGCCAGTATTGTTGTTTAAAATAACATAATACAGTATATGTAATTTTGCCTATAGTTGTATAACTAAACTTACTAACTGTTAATCTTCTGTACTTTTTTTTTAAAGAACCAGGCTGTGAGACTTTTTTACACTTTCTCATGTCTGCAGGTTAACATTATCAGCCACTTGGTGGCACCCTGCATTTTTTCTTTTTTCATTTTTAAGTTCATGTGGTCTCTAAATATCTTTGCAGATGCATCAGCAATTGAATTCATGATGCATAATATAATGTTTATTTAGTTTTCATAACTTTTGGCATGCCATGCTACCTGTTATTGGTTTAAATAAGGCAACTATGTATGATCTCTTCTATTTATTGCGCTACAGCTCAATAAAAGGAGATCATACATAGTTTTACGTTGTATTATAAGTACTCCATACATTGAGATTCATTTTGACGTTACGAAATAATTAAATTACCTCTCGCCATACGGAAATACTATTGTAAAATAAACCCATTGTAAAAAAAAAAAAATGCGATTTTTAATTAAACTGGTTTGTGTTTCAGAGCTTTTCTAAAGAATATGGAGTCTGGTGTGTCATTTAATATGCCAATGCTATTTGTGCTGGGTTTCTCCTTATTTCAAAAGACATTTCAGTAAACTTGGTAGCGTTACACTTTCTTGGCTTCACCAAGTATATTCCGTTACAGTAAATATCCAAGGTAACTACGTTAAAGTCAACATGAACAAATTGTAAAATAAAGTTTATAATAGACAATTATGAAGACAGAGCACATATGACTTCGGCAGAGGCCTGTGCTCAACAGAAACAGCAGTACTTTGTTGACTTGTAGAGATATCTGATGACAGGAAGTGGTAAATGTGGACCCTAATCTCAAAGCTTCACACATCTAGATCAATCAAGAATCCGGTCAGGGATGCAGCAAATCTAAAATTCACCTTCCAGTGTCAAAGAGTGTGATGGTGAAATTGTACACTAAAACAGCTGGGTGTAAATTTGCAAAGATCTAGTCAAGGATCTATTCTTCAACTCTCATTCAGCTTTTCATTAGGCCCAACCAGACTGCACGTTCTGCCTGCTGTCAATTTCTTTTACTCATCACAGCAGAGTTCAAACCAGAAGAGGAAACAAGTTGTTCTTCTTTCTCACAAAGATGGCTTGTGATCTTCGATACTCACGCTTGTTAACGTACAGTGCTCTGCTGCTGATTGCGGTCTACATCCATGGTATGTACCACTCTGCTCAGTAAGGCTGTGCAGTTTTACTGTTATTAGAAATAATTGTTTGGCTAAGGCACTCTTGGATGAGCTTAGAATTGCAGAGCTGTACTGTATGTATGTCAACCTTACAGTATTTCCTGGATGCCTACATATCATCACTATCTATCATAAGTTTTCAATTACATGCAAGCTAATTTAATTACATTTTTATTTTATTTTTTATTTTCAAATGTTTTAATGTATTTCTTTGCCCTAGAAAGAATGACCTGTGTAAAATGTTTTTTTGTTCCAATAAATGTAGATTATTTGACAAATTTTTTTTCTTTCACTTTTTCTTCTCTCACCAATAACAATATCAATTTGACAAAGACAAAAGGATGATGCTCACTCTGTTGTTTGCTCATGTGTTTCAGACGTGGAGGCTTCCAGTTGTCAACGTGTCATCCATAAAAGCATTGGAGACACCGTAGAGTTTTCATCATGCTTACCAACTGAAGGGCTCACAACGGCAAGATGGAAATATAAAGGGTCAATAATAGCAGACAAAGATGATGTCTCTGGAGAACATCAGTTCAAGGGAAGATCAGGCCTAAACCCCACAAACTTTAGTTTAACAGTGAGCAGACTGACTCTCAAAGACTCTGGTGATTTCAGTTTTGTCTCAGAGGGTGAGGGTAACAGCCAAAGAAAAACAGTCATTTTCACTGTGAAAGTTCACGGTAAGACATAACCAAGTTACCTAATAATTGTTGATTTATTTTTCCTAATAGATCAGATTCCATAATAATGGTAGCAGAGAGAACTCATGAAGAGGTTTTCTTTATTTGCTTGTATTCTGTGCTCCCTTGATCATCATAATTTAATAATGGTAAATATAATATAATAATATATTTGCATATTTATTTAAATAGCTAATCTTGTAGACTGTGTCTACACACTATCATTTCTTTGTGGTTTTATTGTTATGCTTTTATACTTATGATGTATAGTCACTGAGTCTGTCCATAGTCCGGGACTTCCCTTGCTTCTTTACTGATATTTAAAAGATAATCTGCTTTTTGGGCTACAGATATGTGTTTTGGAAGCAAATACAGACAACTCACCAGATCTTAGTTCCGAAATAGAAGTTAACAAAATAGATTTTGTAATGAAAATATTCTGATGTGAATGGTTTGTTCTGTGGGTCGAGTTGTGAGTTCTGCTAAAGATGCATTTGTTGATGTTTTGATGGAGATTAGCTGAAATCTCTCTCTCTCTCTCTCTCTCTCTCTCTCTCTCTCCAAACCGTCCCATTAGAGCCCTTAACTGTCATAATTGTTTCAAATTCTACGTGGCACACCTTAAACGGAGCCTGTACAGTTTTGCTGGAGTGCCGTGCAACCTCTGACATCAGTAACAGTGACATCACCTACACATGGGCCGTGGGGAATCAAACCATACGAGGCCCCAGACTGGAATACAGCATCAAACCTCAGGACAAAGACACCAAATTCACCTGCACAATTACCAATGAAGTCAGTAAGATGGAGGCAACCAAAACAGAGACGTGCAGAAACAGTACGTCTGGCACACCAGAAACAGGTATGTGCAGAGGAGTGATTGTAGTCTATTAGTGGGGGTCAATAATGTTGTCTGATGATGCAGAAGAAAAAGAAGCACAGGAAGTAAGGCAATATTTGATATATAAATGGTTTCACTTAACTAACTGTAATTATATTAAAGATATCCTCATATGCATTTGGATGACTCATATTACAGTGGAAATAAAAATAAAAAAATTCAAATACAAATGCTGAATTTCAGGCTTTCATACTACTTGCTACCATTGTCGCTCTTAATACTACGTCATCTTCAAGCGCTGCATAGCTGCTCTACTGCCCAGTGCGGTCTATACACACTCTAGAGGGGCTTATCAGCCACTGCTGTTAAAAGTTTGGAGTGAGAATGGGTTGTGCAGGAAGAAAATAAAATATGAATTGCTTTAATTTTGTACAATACACGTTAAACAGTATCCATAAGGAAAGTATGATTTAACTTTGTTCATATATTTATTGCAGGGTTCCCTGTACAGTTGATTATTTGGCCGGTTATTGGAAGTTTACTGATTTTTCTACTGCTGCTCTCGCTGCTTTTCTACACAAAGTCAAAGGGTGAGACCTCCTCTTGAAAATATAAAATGGCTAACATTCTGATTATCCAAAAATCACTGAATGCTTCTGAATTTAATAAACACATTTTTCTTTTTCACAGATCCATGCTGTAACAGGTTGGGGCTTCTTTCTCTTCTTTTCTCATACAACTAAACAGCAGTAATATACTGTTCAGTATATTTACTCTTTACTGTAATTCATATTTAAAAAGAACTGCTAATTATGTTTAAGGGCCACCCAGTCTCAAACAGTCAATCAGGACGAAACTGAACAGCATGTGTACTCGTCTCTTCTACGTGGTCAGTCTTTCATCCACTTCTGTTTGCTTTCATAAGTATTTTAAAGGGTGTGTACTCGATATTCAGAAAAAGTGGTCTGGGATTGCCTCCACACAGCACTCACAGACCATTCCCAAACTTTAGTATTACACAAGAGCTGGTATTTGAAAAGAAATTGCCAAATAAAACGTGTTTTTATACACTCACAAACATTCCACATTCAGAAGATGCAGGTACAGTATAGCTTGTGCAAATTGTGACCAATGGCTTCTTAAAAGAGTATGGCAACAGACATAAGGTAATTGAATGTTTTTTAACTACCACAACTTTGATTAAAAACTATTTCATACTTCTACTAAACTTTAAACAAATCACAAACAGTACATGATCATAAAAGCAACAGTTAAATTATGTTGGATTTAGTATCTCGCCAAAAGTATTTTACTAAACATCTGGTGGAAATTGATGTGCAATTACTAATTATCTGGATAAGAATGATTTGGATAGTGTTTTCATGCACTCACAAACATTCAATATTTTTGACCATACCTTTATTATCTCTGACATGTAGGTGAAAGTTGTGTCTATGAAGTAATGAGAAGCCCTGCAGATGTCAAAACAGGTACAGTATAGATTGTGACTAATTGTGACCAATGGCTACTTATAAAAAGTATGGCAACAGACATAATGTAATTGAATAAACCTTGACTACCACAACTTTGATTAAAAATCAGTTTAATACATTAACTAAATAAAAAAAAAAAAATCAGTACATGATCATAAAAGCAACAGTTAAATGATGTTGATTTTGATTTTTGACCGTACCTTTTACCTTTTCTTATCTCTGGTAGGTGATGGGTTGTGTCTATGAAGCAGAGAGGCTCTGCAGATTCTGGAACAGGTACATTTTAATAAGTCAGTGGTTCAATTTAAATTCAAGTAATGAAAAACTGTCTTATTTTAGGTGGACCACCAAATCAATACAGTAATCACACCATGATCCGTTTTTCTCAAAGATCTTGACAAGCAGACTAAGTGCACAAAATATATTTAATTTTTCTTTAATTTAAATGAATGCAAAATATGCATATAAATATCATGTTCCTAGATCAGAATACATTTATATACATATTCTAAAAAAATTACAAATATTTACCACTTACCACCTAAAAGATACAAGTGCACTGCAGTCCTCTGAGCGGTGACATTTTGAATTACTGTGTCACTGTGGCGTTAGCGCTCTCTAAATGTGCCCATTACTGCAATACTTTAAAATACTCTGAAAGAGGAACTGTGAAGACTTCTCACTCACGGTGACCAACATCGTTTTGTGTATTTCATATCTGGCTGCAAATATCTAGAGTGGCTACTGGAGAAAAACACAGACAAAATAATTTCTTTCACAGTTGTATTTCTTCTGAACAAAACTGCATTGAGCTTCATCTGATCTTACCTTTTGGATTATGCTGTTGCTGTGTTGTGTTGTGTACAGTTACATTGATTTTTCTGGTTTGGTTCTAGACCTAAAAAAAGAAATTAAAATAAAATGACATACAAAACCACATTCATGTTGAGGCTGTTTAACAAAAAAGGTACTATTGTATGTATTAATCTGTCTACACCTTAACTATATATAAAGATACTCTAAATGGAGGGAAAAGTGGACTTTTTATATTTTCTATCTTTAAAAGGTCTTTACAGTGTTATAAGTAAAAGGAAGTGTGTTTTAAAAGAGTGTCAGTGATGTCAGTATTTCTGTTCACACTGATAAACTCTTTTCATGCAGGTTAACAATTTTAGACACTTGGTGGTGCAATGTGGTTACCTTCCAGTTATTAGCAGCTTGGTGGTTCATGTGATCAAAGGTCATTGCAGCTTCATCAGTCTGCACATCCATGATATACAGTATAACTTAATGCATTAGCACATTTAATGTCTTATATCATTGGATAAGAGTGTTACTTTCAATTATTTTAAATGTTTAATTCAAAATATTTTTTCTCTATTCAGGCAACATCCTTGTTGAGTACTATGTTGTATTTAAACTATTGTACATATGTTCCTATGTGCCTTATATTGAATTTGTTGGTCAATACTAGGAGTATCCTATTTACATTTAGATTAATTTGTATGTCAGCAAACTAATTGTATGTCAAAAAATGAATGAGCATTATTAACTTGGTGAAAATGTTATTATGAAATAAAAATATATACAACTCATCTGGTTTGTGTTTCAGAACTATTCAAAAGGATGTGAAGGGTCACGATGTGCCGTTTAACATGTCTGTTACATCTTGGTTCTCTTTCTTTGATTACTCACTGGCCGGTGTCATTTAACTGTCCCTGCATCACTTCTCCTTTCAAAAGAAATGACAACAGACATGTTGATACACTTCAGGGTTTTACCAAGTAAGCAGTCCACTGATATGTCCAAAGTGACAACTTAAAAATGTGATGAAATTCAAAATATAAAAGATTGTGACGGAGAGAAATGGAGTGTTGGCCATGTAAAAAGTTCTTAAAATAGAAGTTGAGACATTTAATTCACTAGCTGATCACAGTGCATAAACATGGAAATGACTTAATACATCCCACCTGCAAACTCCCTAAATAGTTTCAGCAATTGTGCTCAATGCTTAATGCTCTGCTCTATAAAGAATGTGTTATAGCTTATTTTCAACAAACTTGCCAAACCTCACAACCATATAGGTCATTTTTCCTTTCCCTCTAATGTGACCCACAGGAACATGTGTTAGATGAACGGTCCTAGCGGTGGCAGCAAATACGACCCACTGGAGCATTTTTTTAGCCTTTTAACAGACTTTTGGCACTCTCACTCACTCACCTTACTACTTGCCTTTCTCAGTTCATAATTACTATGGCCATTAGACGGATGCTGCCACTAAAAATGTAAATATAGGTTGTAATTGCAGCTTGAACAAACAACTTATCAGGCCCGTTGTGGGGAGGAACTGACTGACCGACATAACACAAACAAAGTGACAGACATGACATGAGTTGGCTGTGTGGCTCCTGTGAGGTGAGATTTCAGTGTTGAGCGATGTTTACCAGTCATAACAATGTATGAATTTCTAGAGAAGCAACACCAGTGTGTGGTTTTAACATTTTGTATTTGTGAGAAGAATTAAACACGGTTGAGCTGGCTGCTTCTTAAGTAGACAGCATTCATATTGCTTGTGTTTCATCTTGTGGGTTTCACATGAGGGTTTGACTGTGTTTAAAGTTCATAGGAAAACAAGTGATCTTGCAGGCAGTGCAGAGACCACCTCTGCAGAAACCCCACGCAGTATTGTGTAGTGACGTTGTTTAGCCTACGGGCAATCGGTAATCTCCTTTTTTTTTCTAAACTAGTAAAACCAGAGCCTTTCACAGCCTGCTGCTGAGACACTGCAGTAGTGACAAGGGGTCATGGTTATTGCTGAAGAGTTCCACTCATGATCTCATAATTTCCCTTGCCCTCTCAAGTAATACCAACAAATTCATAGATTTTAACTTCTAAATCTTTCATTTTTACTATATCTCCCCTTGAATGAAAAGATAATGTGCGGCATGGACATATGTCCTCTTTACAGGAGAATCGTCATTTGTTGAGAAAAAGCCGAAGTAAAAGCCTTCATCTTGATACTGGGTAGTTTATTTCCTTCAGTGGTTGAGGCGGCACACACAGCTTAAGTTCTGCAATTGGGGGCCTTATCATGCAAGCACAGACAGACTCACTGCAGAGTCTGAATGCTGGTTTTTAATCATATATTGTGTGAAAGAAAATAGCACTTAATAGAATGCAGGTGAAGCAAAAATAGAATAGTGTTTTGAAATACAACTTGTCAGGAGGCTAAAACGTGGAGGGGTAAAACTCCCATCCTCCACCAACATAGTTTGGATTACCTGTACTGGTTCTGTAAAGTATAATTTGAATTACAGTGCCTTTCTGGCAGGACTTTCAGCCCTACTGGTTTTTACTGGCCAGAATACGTCGTATTTGCCCATTACCTATAAGAGAAGCAGTGCAGGTATCTCTCCTGACATTAGTCATGTCCAAACTTCTCCAGACAAATGAAACCCCTTTCTGAAATTCCTGCATCTTCCATCAGACTTCTGAAGACATAATTCTGCAGCCTACAGTTCCACACGTTTTTGCACAGTATTGATAAATTTTAATTTCTCCGTAGGCGATCAATTAAGAGTATATATAAATTATCAAACAAAATATGGTTAGAGAAAAAAATTCCACTTCTCTGTTCTTCACAGTATTCAATTCACTGAATTCAATTCTAGACTTTGGAGTATAAAGGGAACTGCTCCTTACTCTCTACACGCCAGTGTGCCCATTGCACTTTTTTTTGCCTTTGGACTGTAATGACAGCACCTTCTCTTGGTAGACCATGTGGGTTTTCTCTACTCTGGCCCCACTGTGGTGAATAATCTCCCCACTGAAGTCCGAAAAGTCCCTGCCTACCTTCTGCAGCAGGCTGAAACGCCACCTTTTTTAACTATCACCCAACAATCATCTAAGTATTTCTACTGGAGCACTGAACTTGCTCTAAGATGTTTTTGGCGACATTTACCCTTGGCCCGTGTGAAACAGTAATCTCTTTAGCATCTCCTTATCATGATGAGAGGTTGTGGCTAAGTTCTTCCTGCTCAGGATTTTATCAGATGTGGACCTTGACTCTTCACACATCTAGCTCAGATACGTGTGCTTGCAGTAATCAGTAGATACATTATTTGTTAGCTTGAGTTAATTCAGGGTAGGACTATGTTTATTGCAAAATGAGCCAATCTTGAACACTTTGTTGCCTGTTTGGTCACCTAATGGAAACAAATTGTGTGATTGTAATAGCTGGCTGTGATTTAACAAGGAATCTGCCAAATGTTCTCTCATTGAACTAATTTTTTAAATATTTTTTGCTTTTCCTGCTTCTTTATCATTGACAGAGACCTCCCCCATTATTCACCCTGTCTATTTTTTTTTCTGTTCTGACTTCTGTCACGGCACAGTTTGATAGACCAGAAGAGGAAACAGACGCTGTTCCTCTCCCCACAGAGATGGCTGGTGGTTGCCTGAGCTGTTTCTTTACATACATTTTTGTGCTACTTCTTGGGATCTGCCTCCATGGTACGTACACCTCTGCTAGTAAAGTTTATTTTAAAGTACTACATTTTTGCTGGATGCACTCTGTCATGTGCTTTGCATAGGTATTTTAAGTCAAGAATGCAGGATTTACTGGATATGTGCATGACATATCGGTAAATTACGTGTATTCCTTGGAAGATGCATGCAGTCGTTGTGTCTTGTTTGTGTGCAAATGCAAGACATGCAAGAGAATGCAGCTGTGACTTCAAAGCTATAGCAGAAATATACTGCGAATCGAGGCATCTAAATTGAAGAAATTATTTCAATGCACCAAGTCTTTAATGCTTAAAAAGCATTAATTGTTCTCTCCTGATAAAAAAAAGAAAACGTCATAATATTCATGCTGCTCAACATTTATTAGAAATTTGAGCTCCCAATGTTTTTGTTGGAATTTCATAAGTGGGCAAAATATTTGAGAATATATCATAAGATACATGTTGTATATTGTGGTTTTAGGCTATTTGCAGATATAATTTGCATTTTTTGGTACATTGTGTCAGCAAATTTCCTGCTAACTTCAAAATGTTACGCAATTCAGGAGGCATTTCTTTCCATTCCTGTTGCTTCCTCTTTGTTTGTTTTTTGATCAGAAGATTGGTTATATTGTAACACCTAATAAAATAATATGTTCTGGTCTTACATATGCATATTGCTTACAGGAACAAGGAGATGTGGACTTTCTCAGAGTATTTGCAGAAATAGGGGAGTGTACAGTATGTCAAGTGTAAAGAAACCTGTCTTTGCTCACAGATACAAGCCATCAGTGTTTTAATAATATGTTAATTTAGACACTAGCAAGTGGTAGCAAGTAGTTCTTGAAAGCTTGTTTCTCACAAAACATGACAGCAGAAACATGTGACCTGTCCATTTCCTGAGTATTCTCCAGTAGCAACACTGACCGAAAGTGATGAGCAGCACAGAATAAAAGCAGCTTTAGCGATGCCTTTGGCACTGAGGTCAGAGTCTGTGGGTGTGCCGCTTCCTTCTTGAAAATAGCATATGGTAACCTGGCCACCTTTAAAGACTATTGTGTTAAAATATTAAACAGGCAATAGTTTTAGCTGCAAATTAATTATTTTCGGATTCTGCTGGTTCAATTGGCTTACCAGACATGACATAAATACCATGTGAGTCAAGTTTGTATTTTCAACTGGCAATCTGAAAATCTTAGTAAGTCCTTTTTCTAAATGACAAAATAAGTTAAATGGCAGTGCAGCTCCAACAACCCACACTTATGACAATTAAAACATGACTCAGATGAGTGGTTTTCAATCCTGCCTCCCTAATATAATGGTTAAGGCAGGTGACTGAAATATTTGTTGAGGTTAGGGGAAGGGGACTGTCATTGAAGACAACCAGTGGTGACTGTTGACAGGAAAACAGAACACAAACAAAGAAAGACATTTCCTTTAGTAAGTTAGCTGGTGGCATGTCACATCATGATGTCATTCATGCTATGTCAACATTTTATGCCATTTTGCATCTTTATCGTGTATGTTGGAATTAAACGTAGTATGTTTTATGCTCTTCTTTTCTATGCTACTTTATGTGAGGTAGATTTGCATGTACTTTGCATACTAGGCCTAGATGCCATGGTTGCAGTAGGTCATTCAGTCCTTTTTTATTCTCAGTAATATCTAAACCACTCTCCCCTAATGTTATGAAACTAATTTGACAGTCACACTGTGTTGTTTGCTCATGTGTTTCAGATGTGGAGGCTTCCAGTTGTCAAAGTGTCATCCATAAAAAAGTTGGAGACACCGTAGAGTTTTCATCATGCTTACCAACTGAAGGGCTCACAACAGCAAGATGGAAATATAAAGGGTCAATAATAGCAGACAAAGATGATGTCTCTGGAGAACATCAGTTCAAGGGAAGATCAGACCTAAACCCCACAAACCTTAGTTTAACAGTGAGCAGACTGACTCTCAAAGACTCTGGTGATTTCAGTTTTGTCTCAGAGGGTGAGGGTGGCATACAAAGGGAAACAGTCACTTTCACTCTGAAAGTTCACGGTAAGACATAACCAAGTTACCTAATAATTGTTGATTTATTTTTCCCAATAGATCAGATTCCATAATAATGGTAGCAGAGAGAACTCATGAAGAGGTTTTCTTTATTTGCTTGTTTTCTGTGCTCCCTTGACCATCAAAGTTTAATAATGTTAAATAGAATATAATAATATATATATATACAGATATGTGTTTTGAAAGCAAATACAGACAACTCACCAGATTGTAGATCTTAGTTTCGAAATAGAAGTTAACAAAATAGTTTTTGTAATGAAAGTGAATTGTTTGTTCTGTGGTTCAAATTGTGAGTTCTGCTAAAGATGCATTTGTTGGTGTTTTGATGGAGATTAGCTGAAATATCTCTCTCTCTCTCTCTCTCTCTCTCTCTCTCTCTCTCTCTCTCTCAAACCGTCCCATTAGAGCCCTTAACTGTCATAATTGTTTCAAATTCTACGTGGCACACCTTAAACGGATCCTGTACAGTTTTGCTGGAGTGCCGTGTAACCTCTGACATCAGTAACAGTGACATCACCTACACATGGGCCGTGGGGAATCAAACCATACGAGGCCCCAGACTGGAATACAGCATCAAACCTCAGGACAAAGACACCAAATTCACCTGCACAATTACCAATGAAGTCAGTAAGATGGAGGCAACCAAAACAGAGACGTGCAGAAACAGTACGTCTGGCACACCAGAAACAGGTATGTGCAGAGGAGTGATTGTAATCTATTAGTGGGGGTCAATAATGTTGTCTGATGATGCAGAAGAAAAAGAAGCACAGGAAGTAAGGCAATATTTGATATATAAATGTTTTTACTTAACTAACTGTAATTATAATAAAGATATGCTGAAATGCATTTGGAAGACTCATATTACAGTGTGACCAGTCAGAGTGATAATATGAGATCAGTGAGAAAGACAATGCAATAATCTAAAATATCAGATTGTGCTGTGTAGTATGACTGAAGATACTTTTACCATTAGGTTGGTGAAGTTTATAAAAAGATTTATTTTAATTACAGATTTTTCCATTCAAATTATGACGAAACCTACTGTATTGTTATAGTTCTGATTAGTAAAGATAAAAGACAAATAATGATGCCTTTACTTCCTCACCACTAAAGATATTTTAACCACAAAAAGACAAAACCACAAAATATTTTTTTGTCTTTGGATGTTTAAAAGTAAAATAATACATCATAGAGTTATGATATTAGAGCCTGCACACTGAGGAAGTCATTAGCTAAAACTGTACTTGGTATTGCACTGTTAAAAAAAAAAAAAAACTCTAAATTTTGAGTGTGACCCAGTTTTATTTTAGTTTATTTGAAAAAAGTGCTTTCTTGTATTTGGGTTATGATTTGTTTTTGCACTCATTCTTAAAGTAGCCCTAAATATATTTATTTAATACATTTGACCTTGCACAATAATGATCATTATTATTGTTACTCAATGTTAATATCAATGAAATTACTATAATTTGCAGGCCCAAACTTTATCATTCTGCTGAGTGTGGCAGGAGCCGGCTGTGTGTTGATTGTCGTGATAGTTGGAGTAACTGTGTGTGTTTGTCACCGCAAACAAAGACAAGAAGGTAAGAAATGGCATCTTTAATAACAGTGTGTATTTTTAACGGTAACATTTTCAGAGTTTTTAATTCAACTTATGTTTTCTTTATTATTGTTTTTCTTTTGTTTTTTTCTTCTTCATTAAAATCTACCACCAGCTGTTGACTCAAATGACCTCACCGTGTACGCTGATATCTCTGACGTTGCGATTCCAGATGTAAGTATCCATGTATTCATTGTGCACACATTGCTTTTCACTCATCCTCTGCAGCAGCTTTAAAGATGAATTATGAATTGTTTAGGGAATGCTTGTTTTGGAGGATGAAATGCATATTTTACCCACTTTGCTTTCTTTTGTTTCCTCTCCCTGTGATGTGTAAACATTCAAACTTCCAGGCGACCATGAAGCCATGCACACTGTATGAAACCATTGATCACAGAATCGACACGGTCATGCCGGGGGTAAGAGCAAAACCTTTTATCTTTGACGTTCTTGCAGGTGAGAATGAATATACAGAAGCACGTGGGCCTCTCCCGCCCTTATATTTTTTAAACTACATGTTTCTATGATTGTATACTTGGTTTTTTAAGAGTAAAAACATCACAAACATTTGGTTTTGAAATTAAATATCCACCTCAGGAAAAAATGACTCGCCAACACTTTAAAATAATAGTACATGAATTATTCACGTATTACTTCATGCATGAAAAAACATGAATTCATTCATGAACTATTAGTAATGTACATTAATAATATCTCATGCATGACTTAATGCAGGAGCAATACATTAATTGATGCATCAATCAAAGTATCATCCTGATTTCTGATTTTATTGATGATGTTCATGTCATTTTCATAGGTAAATATGTAGATAAAGTGACAGGCCAAAAAAACTGAATTTTAGTCTTGTAATCATGATTTACTAAATACTACCTTTTCATTACTTCCTCATGCCTGTGGCCCGTTAAATAAAGTGCTGATCTGGTCCATCTTTGACATTGATAAATAAGATATGATTACATTACGCATTATGAGTAGATAAACATTAGTACATGATTTGTACCCTCATGTTTTCATATTTGAGGTAAATGGGTCTTGCATCTTCTTGTGACACTGATGTTTCTTTTTGTTTGTTTTTTAACCTCCTTTTGTCCCACATCCAGCCCCAGACGGTGTATGACAAGATCCAGGTCAGTCGGATGAGAAAAGCCTCGGTTTCGCCCTACCAAGAAATTTCCTAGTGGATCACAGCATAAAGTAGGCCTTGAATTACCTTTGAGTTAGTCTATATTGACTAGATTACACTGGATTGTTCAGGTGCCACCTGAAATTCTGCAGGATGTCCTCTTATTAGGCTGGATGTCTCGCACCTTCTGCTTTATTTATGTTGGCATTCTACACTTCGGTGGCTTTCTGAGGACTATGGTTAACTGCTCCACAGATCTCTGCAGGGTAAATCCAGACAAGGAGCTAGACTATCTGGCCAATCTGAATTTTCTGTTGCAAGACTAAAACAAATTTTATATACACGTTTCACCAAAACAAGTTCTTTCGCGAGGCTGTTTTGCAATGGCGCAGTTTTTGTGTGGCGCTTAGCACTGCCACAGATGATTGTGATTGGTTTAATGAAATGCCAATATACCAGAGCATAAGTAGACCAATGTACTTTCCTCAAAGCTACAGTTGGGAAAGGCTACCATGGAGAAGGAAACGTGCAACACTTGGAATAAAACCGAGGACAAAAATGGAATTTCATACTTTTGTACATTGTAAAACAAAAACTTCTATTCTACTTTTAGCTACATACCCCAGTTGTATTAACATTGTTGTAAATTCTGTAAATACAGAGATTATATTTGTATTTGTACTGTACAATGCACATTTTTGTGCATGTCTTCCTTAGACCTGCCTAGTGTTTCAGCCTGTGCAAATGATCATATTAAATAACATTTACTGTCACTTTGTATAATGCAAGCATGTGCATGGGTAAGAGTCATTTGAAACGGTTACAAATGTGACAACTAGACTTTACATAAATATATGATGTTTTGATCAAAATTGTAAATGGCAATGTAAAATGTTTTCTTAGGTGAAATGTTAAAGCTGTCAAGTGGTTACGCTGTCAAACAGTATATACTGTAAGTGAAAACATTTTTTTAATAGTGTGACAAGTGTAACAGTTACTCTTCCACATACATGTATTAACAATTCTTCAGTCAAAACGGTACATAACATTTGAAAAGAGTTTACAACAAACACTGAGACAGGCCAGCACAATATATCTAGTGCATACATTACATCTACATATAATTTGTGCTATCAAATTGTTTTCAGGTGATAACTGTGCTGGTTTTACCGTAAAGTGTCTTTGAGTAGCCTACCATGTAAAGCACAATATGAATAAAATGTATTATTATTTAACCTACTTTGCCTTAAAAGTGAGCAGAGGGAATTAATGTTCCTCGAGAGATGTACCCTAAGGACTAGGCTTAATTTTAAACCCTTATTTACAACGCGAGAACATGTATTACAACCATATGCACACATCTCTATAAGCTATGTCGAATTCTAAATATATTTGTACAATATTCATACAGAACAATCAGAAAGGTACAAAAACTAGAAAAAGAAATGACTTCAATACACGCTGTGAGCATTTATGTAAAACAATATCCGTGATTTTTTTATTCTTCTGACAAGTAACAGCATCAAAATAAATATATTAAGAAGCATTGTGGTGTTCCCTGTGTGCTGAATGTAAATTACACTATATACATGTATAGGCCACGTTATTGGTCCAGTGATGTAAGACCAGAGATGGCAAAAGTACTCACTTTCCGTACTTAAGTAGAAGTACAAATACTTGAGTTAAAAAATACTCTGGTAAAAGTGGAAGTACTGATTAAACTTCTTTACTCAAGTAAAAGTAACAAAGTACAGGCTTGGAAATTTACTTAAAGTATAAAAGTAAAAGTAGCCTTGCGAATGGCAACCATTTTCTATGCAAAGCTACCCGGAGCACACAGATGTTACTAGAGAGATGCTGAGGAACTTCAGTGGACATGGAAAACACATATATGTCTTTATATGGCAATGGCTACATTTTAAATGGATGTCTGCCAATTGGCCTAAAACATCACATATATGATTATTATGACAGAAACTGGGACTCCAGGTTAATAAGATTCTGACTCATTAGCAAGATATGAATTCAGTTGTGATTCTGTGAGAATTCACAGATCCAGTTTATATTTTTAATCTTCCCCTTAACATTTAAATGAATCTACATGTATGTGTGTGTGCTCAAATATGGCTTCTGGAAATAAAATAAAGGATCAAAATATGAATGACTAAACAGACATTAATGAATAAGTTCCCCAGCACATTGGCCAGGAGTCCTTCTTGATGCCTACTGTCTCAAACATCTCTCTCTGATAAGGCTGAGGATGATGCTTGTCTGCCGGATCTCCGTTTTCTTCATTTTCAATCATGTCTATGTGTAAGTAAGTAAGGTTTATTTGTATAGCACCTTTCACAGATAAAAATCACAAAGTGCTTCACCGTAAAATGTAATACAATACCAACAAAGTACAATACAATGCATATGACACTTAAAAACAAATGGAAAACATAAAAACAAAACCATAAAAACCACACGTCTAACTAAATGTGCTAACGTTAGCGCCATCAAGCCGCAATGATTTGCTGTGAATTAATGCAGAATGCTGAATCTGTTGAGTTGCGTCAAATGCAACGTACAGCAGATATTCCCATCTATTTAGATTGAATATGGTATTGATGATGTAAACAATGATAACGACAACTCCAGTGAAATGATGTGAAAGTTGAGGACTAGATTAGGACTGGATTAAAAGCTGATTCTGGTTTCCAACGTCCCCAGGTGTGTCTGTTAAAACAGACGGAGACAACTTCTGTCTAGCTAAGTTTTCATCCACTTGTCAACTGAATTACAGTGTCTGAAGTTGGTGAACAGGTGAAGAACACACCAAAACCACTAGCTAACTTACTTTAAATGTGAAGAACTATATACTAATAACGGGCTTAAGTATACTGACAACATGAGTTATACGACTTACAGTTCTCAAAGACGCACACACACAATCTCAGCTGATTATCCTCCGGACAGATATTCTCTTTTTCTCCGTGCGGCGCGCGCACCCGCTCGCGGTGTGTGGCGCATGTCCGCGCTATTTTCCGACATAACAACCTCTTGTACAAAACAAAAGTAACGAGCCAATTTTGTAAAATGTAAGGAGTAGAAAGTACCGATATTTGTGTTAAAATGTAAGGAGTAGAAGTAAAAAGTCGCCACAAAAATAAATAGTAAAGTAAAGTAAAAATATCAGAAAAATCTACTTGAGTACAGTAACGGAGTATTTGTACTTCGTTACTTCCCATCTCTGTGTAAGACTTATGAGAAGGTTATGAAATCAAAGTAAGTTATAATAAAAAAACATCTGCCTACATATTACGGAGTAACACAAACTGTCCTTTATTAGATTAGCTTTTTCACTTATCCTGGATATCTTTATTCTAGTTTCGTGAAACAGGCCCCTGGCTTTGTAGAAAAGAGGCATTCCTGCTACAAAACATGGAACAGTCAAAGCAGAAAGTCAAGCTATTATGATATTGTTATATTATTTTGACGGAAACAGTTTTCCTGAAAATAAAAGAGAATACAAATACATTAATGTAACATGTAATTCATGTAACCATGTTCCAATTGAAATTATCACTAAGTACGTAGTACTGTACCTTGAAGGTTTCCACATGTAGCTTTGATTTGTTCTGTAATTTAAAAAAAGTACAAAGTCAACATTAGGACCTATATCGGTGTAATTTCGGGAAACGGTCAAGTTCTGTGTATTGTATCTTGGTTTGATGCGTGGGCTGGAGCTGAGTGTGGAAAGAGGAGTTGTTATGAGAAATGGCTGAAGAAAGAAAATGTTGCACGGAAAGCAAGAGAAACCACAACCATAGTTTCACCTTTTTTCTTTTTCTCACGACCTAAGCACATCCATGCATGTATACATTAATGCTTTATATTCTATTTTTAAATAGAATAGACCTTGGGGTTCCTAAGCAAATATTTGTGATTCTTTATAATCTCCACATTTTTTTTATAACACACCCAACCCACACACCCATTCCAAATATGCATTATAGCACCCACCAAAATGTGTTATTTCCTCTAACTGCCATGCTCTTTTCAAAAAGGTGTGTCTTATCTACATTGTACAGTCCTATGAGGCTGTTGGAGCGTTCTGCAGCATGGCAGCTTCATTGGCTCAACATTTGGAAGATAACCAACTGGTTAAGCCTAAAATGCAATATTATTGTCTGTATTGCAGTTGTTTTAATGCCATAGTTTCTTGGTGGTAACATAGTTGAAGTAATTTTATAATTAAGACTCTTCCTACGAAGATTATTTTTTCTTCTTACCTTTTAAAATGATTACTACAAGAAAAACTCCCACGACGAATCCCACAATAAAAAAAGTAAAATTTCTTTCTCTGGACAAAGGACAAGGCGGAGACGGAGGCTTTTCATCTGTAACAACATCGGAGAAAAAACCAACATAATTAAGAGAAATCAGAGTAAAAAAAAAAACACACTGGCATGAAATTGATCACATCGTATTGTGTTTTCTCTTTTAACTTCAATGGGACCTTACCACCACAATTTGGAGTGACAGCATTTGAATTCTTCTCTATATTCCTGCTGGAGATGCAGGTGAATTCTACAAGGTTCTGTGTGGTGTTCAGAAATCCTAAAAGATCTACAAAGCTGCCATCAGGACTTGTCATGTTGAAGAGCGTAACACTGGGAAATGTACGCTTCCAGGTCAAGTTAACACCTGTATCCTTTGAGGAACATCGCAGCCACAACCAAGAACCTCCTTTTGCAGACGTACAGGTGACAGTCTGTATGATCGGTTGTGTCAGGCGTTCTGCAAAGGGTTTAAAACAAGATTGTTGATTAGACGTTAAGATATACTGTATATACAACAACATTTTAAAATCTGACCTGAGACACTTGGCAAAACATGTGTTAGCAACACCCAGAACTTTATAAAGTAAAACCTTTATGCAAACATCTGTGTAAGAAAAGCATTAAAGATAAGGGGATGGAAATCATTTATTTAACAATATTGAAGCATTTACCAACTTTTTGGAAAGATGAAAGACTCAATGTTTGTTTTGGGTTCAATATATAATGTTGGGTGATGTAGATTTGGATGTATGGGATGATGACTTTGTGAACAATGACCTATTGGTGTGCATTATAAATATGGTTGTGGTTTGAATTTCAGTTTGACCTGATGAAGATCCATGTAGGATGTCATAAGGTCATTAAAGTTTTCTGGCTTGGGGTAATTGTGTTTTGTGTATTGCCAATAATCTTTTAACGCTAGTCACACTTACCTATCACTATGAGCTTAGTTTTGGTTTCATTGTTCTGTCTCTGAGTATTGATGAGGTCTACAGTGTATTCCATGGCATCCCCTTTGTTCAAATTATGGATCATCAAGTCACCTATTATTTAAAAAAACAAAAAACATTGAAGAGACATTCCCACGAGAGAAATAAAATAATGACTCCTTTACATCGAAAGGTGATAGCTTTGTATTTTACCTGAAGAGGTGTTGAGACTGAGTCTCCCTTTATACCGATCAAGCCGGTTAACGTTTACCTTCCCGCTGCGATAAGTGGCAATCCAGGTGATGTTTGAGAATACTGACCACTCTATTGAGGAAAGAGTCCATGATGGGTCGGCATCGGAGGACAATGTGACATTATCCCCAAGGTAGCCAGAGATCTCCCTGAGGGACTCAATTACTGCCACTGTGAAAACACATTTAAAAAAGACTTAGCATCAACATGAATGACAGAATTTTGAAAAAAGCTAAACAAAATGATGAAAAGTTAAAATACTGTCTTATGACTTATTTCAGACTTTATGACTTTGATCGACACGCTATACTAGGACTCTTTTACTTTTTTTAAATACTATACCATTTATCATTTGTTTCCGACAGAGTGTACAATGACTTTCTACATGCTATACTATGACTTTTTTGACATGCAAAACTATGACTATTTTATGACTTTTTCGACATGGTGTACTATACTATGACCGTTTTATAACTTGACAGTTTACTGTCTTTTTTTCAACATGCTATATATCGACTTTTTTGACATACCACTTTAAAAACAAATTTAAAAAAGACTTTTCTACATTTTGTACTGAGACATTTTTAGAAGTTTTTTTCGAAATACTAGCTATACTATGACCTATTTTTTCAACATACAATAATATGTCTTTACTATGACATTTTTGATGCACTTCTGTTGTGTGGGCGAGGAATGAGGACCCAAACGCAGAGTGAAGGGGGGAACTTAAGAAAAAGGCTTTATTGTCCATAGGCCGAAAAACACAGGAGCAAAAGGCAAAGGCAAAAACAAGTCCAAAAACAGGCAGGGGAAAAAACAAACCAGAGAAAACTCACAGGGAAATCACAGGAACAAAGACAGGAGGACAAGCAGCGTCAACTGGAGAGCCTTAAGCAAACAGGTAGACTAGGCGCGTGGACGGGACAACAAACTAGAATGATCCTACAAGAGACAAAGGAAACACTGGGTATAAATACAAGAGGTAATGGGGAACAGGTGAGACATCAGGTGAATCACATTAGGGCAGGGCTGGACAATCAGACAAAAAAAGTGAAGCTAGACAAGACAAAACAAGACAGGAAACTAAACTATCAAAATAAAACAGGAAGTAGAACAAATAGGGGCACACCAGACAGGAACAGACCAGGGAGAAGACCACGACAGAAACACAAAAAAGGCCAAAGAAAGGGAAAAATAATCCCAACTACAAACCCAACCCACAACACACTTCAGTATATTGACTTTTTCGACATACTTTGCTATGACCTTTTTATGTCTTTTTTCACCTTACTATACATTGGCATTTTAATTACTTTGTTCTACATGCTATATTACGACTTTTTATGACTTTTTCAACAATGCAATTTTTTCATGACTTTTTTGAACATACTATACCATGTCTTTTTCAACATGCTATACTATGAATTTTTATCGACATGCTATGCTATGACTTTTTTCTACATGCTGTACTATGACATTTTATGACTTTTTTTGACACTGTAATTTGTGGTTGACTTTTCTTGACATACTATACTAGGACATTTTTCAACATACAAAAGTATGACTTTTTTCAACATCTATAATAGAACTTCTTTTGACATAAGATATTATGACCATTTCATGACTTCTTTTGACATACTATATACTATAACCTTTTTTGACTTCTTTCGACATACTATATACTATAACCTTTTATGACTTCTTTGACATACTATATACTATAACCTTTATGACTTCTTTTGACATACTATATACTATAAGTAGCTCAGTCCATAGGAGTTGGGCTGGGAACCGGAGGGTTGCGGTTCAGCTGCAAATAAGTATTTGAACACCTGTCTATCAGCTAGAATTCTGACCCTCAAAGACCTGTTAGTCTGCCTTCAAAATGTCCACCTCCACTCCATTTATTATCCTAAATTAGATGCACCTGTTTGAGGTCGTTAGCTGCATAAAGACACCTGTCCACCCCATGCAATCAGTAAGAATCCAACTACTAACATGGCCAAGACCAAAGAGCTGTCCAAAGACCCTAGAGACTAAATTGTACACCTCCACAAGGCTGGAAAGGGCTACGGGGAAATTGCCAAGCAGCTTGGTGAAAAAAGGTCCACTGTTGGAGCAATCATTAGAAAATGGAAGAAGCTAAGCGTGACTGTCAATCTCCCTCGGACCAGGGCTCCATGCAAGATCTCACCTCGTGGGGTCTCAATGATCCTAAGAAAGGTGAGAAATCAACCCAGAACTACACGGGAGGAGCTGGTCAATGACCTGAAAAGAGCTGGGACCACTGTTTCCAAGGTTACTGTTGGTAATACACTAAGACGTCATGGTTTGAAATCATGCATGGCACGGAAGGTTCCCCTGCTTAAACCAGCACACGTCAAGGCCCGTCTTAAGTTTGCCAATGACCGTTTGGATGATCCAGAGGAGTCATGGGAGAAAGTCATGTGGTCAGATGAGACCAAAATAGAACTTTATGGTCATAATCCCACTAACCGTGTTTGGAGGAAGATGAATGATGAGTACCATTCCAAGAACACCATCCCTACTGTGAAGCATGGGGGTGGTAGCATCATGATTTGGGGGTGTTTTTCTGCACATGGGACAGGGCGACTCCACTGTATTAAGGAGAGGATGACCGGGGCCATGTATTGCGAGATTTTGGGGAACAACCTCCTTCCAGTTAGAGCATTGAAAATGGGTCGAGGCTAGGTCTTTCAACATGACAATGACCCGAAGCACACAGCCAGGAGAACCAAGGAGGGGCTCTGGAAGAAGCATATCAAGGTTCTGGTGTGGCTTAGACAGTCTCAAGACCTAAACCCAATAGAGAATATTTGGAGGGAGCTCAAACTCCGTGTTTCTCAGCGACAGCCCAGAAACCTGACTGATCTAGAGAAGGTCTGTGTGGAGGAGTGGGCCGAAATCCCTTCTGCAGTGTGTGCAAACCTGGTGGAAAAACTACAGGAAACGTTTGACCTCTGTAATTGCAAACAAAGGCTACTGTACCAAATATTAACATTGATTTTCTCAGGTGTTCAAATACTTATTTGCAGCTGTCTCATACAAATAAATAGTGAAAAAATCATACATTGTGATTTCTGGTTTTTTTGTATTTTTTTTTTTTTAGATTATGTCTCTCACAGTGGACATGCACCTACGATGACAATGTCAGACCCCTCCATGATTTCTAAGTGGGAGAACTTGCAAAATAGCAGGGTGTTCAAATACTAATTTTCCTCACTGTACTACATTGTGTGCACAATTATTAGGCAAGTGAGTATTTTTGACCTTTTTGTCATTTTCATGCATATTTTCCAATTCCAAGCTATAAAAACTTAAATGCTAATTTGATTTAAAGATTATCAGATGATGTGTATTTATTTAATGAGGGAGGGTGTGGCCTAAAGTGATCAACACCCTATATCAAGGTGTGCATAATTATTAGGCAGCTTCTTTACCTCAGACTAAATGGGCAACAAAAGAGATTTAACAGACTCTGAAAAGTCAAAAATTGTAAAATGCCTTTCAGAGGGATGCAGCACTCTTGAAGTAGCAAAGATATTTAGGCGTGATCACCGAACAATCAAACGTTTTGTTGCAAATAGTCAACAAGGTCGTAAGAAACGTGTGGAGAAAAAAAGACTCATATTAAATGCTAAAGACTTGAGAAGAATTAAACGTGAAGTTACTAGGAACCCATTAACCTCCAGAACCGCCATATTCCAGAAATGCAACCCACCTGGAGTGTCCAGAAGTAAAAGGTTTTCAGTGCTCAGAGACGTGGCCCAGGTAAGAGAGGCTGAAACACGACCACCACTTAACAAGACTCATAAGTTGAAACGTCAAGACTGGGCCACGAAATATCTGAAGACAGATTTTTCAAAGGTTTTATGGACTGATGAAATGAGAGTGACTCTTGATGGACCAGATGGATGGGCCCGTGGCTGGATCTCTAATGGGCACAGAGCTCCATTTTGAGTCAGGCGCCAGCAAGGGGGAGTCGGGGTACTGGTATGGGATGCTATTATTAAGGATGAGCTAGTTGGACCTTTTTGGATTGAAGATGGACTTAAAATCAACTCCCAAAACTACCGCCAGTTTTTAGAAGATACTTTCTTCAAGCAATGGCACAGAAAAATGTCTATATCCTTCAAGAAGGCCATGATTTTTATGCAGGACAATGCTCCGTCACATGCATCCAAGTATTCGACTGCGTGGCTAGCCAGCAAAGGCCTTAAAGATGACAGAATGACATGGCCCCCTTCTTCACCTGACCTAAACCCCATTGAGAACTTGTGGGCCCTTCTTAAATGTGAGATTTACAGTGAGGGAAGACAACACACCTCTTTGAACACCATTTGGGAGGCTGTGGTTGCTGCTGCACAAAAAGTTGATCATCAACAGATCAAGAAACTAACAGATTCCAAAGATGGAAGGCTCATGACAGTTATTGAAAAGAAGGGTGGCTATATTGGTCACTGAATATTTCTTGAAATGTCAATAGTGTTTAATTGTACATCTTGAGTTTTATTCTTAGTCTAAGAAATTAAAATGAACAAGTGAGAGGGGGACATTTTAGTTTTTCTATTTAGTTGCATAATAATTCTGCACACTAATAGTTGCCTAACAATTCTGCACACAGATATTCTCCTGAGAAAGCCAAAACTCACTTTTCCTTTGTTAAATATTCTGATTTGAGGTTTATTAACATTTCTGATTGACTGATAGCAATGCATTTGTTACAGTACAATAAATCCTCAGGAATAGAACTTAAAACCTAATAATTTTGCACACAGTGTATAATATGACTTGTTATGACCTTTTTTAGACATAATTAAATGTCTGCTTTTGACATACTATAACCTTTTTTACTTTAGCATCATACTTTTTAATTACTTTTTTCAACATCTAATACTATGAGTTTTTGAGATACTTTGTGACTTTTCTTTGGATATACCCTACTACGACTTTTCATGCCTTTTTTGGACATACTATACTATGACTTTTTATGACATTTTGTATGGCAGATCATAGAATAAATCATTAAATGACCACGGATGATTACAATTAAATGCATGCATTTCATGTAACGATGTCGACGCCATTTGTTTCACGAGGGCTAACCACGATTTGTATCGTAGTTCCTGCCTTGGTTAGTTTGGACATGAATGTTCAAAATAACCCTTCCTTTTAACATTAACATTTAAGCAAATCTGAAAAAGATCTTTTAACTGACGGAGCAGTAAAAAGTTGAGTTAGTATTGAGATACTATATTTATTTACCGGAGTCCCCCAGTCATATTACATCTGCCTCAGTAAGTCAGGAAGTGACATTCTGTTCTGAATTGTCATTTAAAAGTTCATACAATATAAAGTTGAAAAAAGCTTATCAGCTGCTGCTCAATGTTATTTTCAGCAAAGTAAAACCTACCTTGGAGGAACAGGGTTAGGAGGATTTGAAGTTTCATCGTTCTAACACAGTTTCAACGAAGAGAACGAATTGACTTTTTTTCTTAGACTTTTGACACTTCCTTTTTTGTCATCGTCACAAGCACATGCTGCTTAACAGCAAATAGCACACATGAACAACAAAAATCCAAATTTACACAAGAATAACACAAGCATAGGCTATTTTAAGTTTATTGATCATACACCGTGTTCCAGGAATGAGTAAATATTTATTGTTGGGTTATAAATTCTACACTCACATTTTAATAAATTGATATTTAATTACTTTTATTTTCCTCACATACAGTTGACTTGACATTGAAAAAAATTCACAAATGTACTTTTTGGGTAAATTTGCAATAATTCAAAAAATTAGGAATATGAATAATTTCAATTCTGTAGTGTCCATGCTTTGCATAAACCATAGTATCTTTTAAGTTAAGTGAATTCCAATTGCAGTAGGTACTGTAAAGGTGTTTTAATCACTTTTTATAAAGCAATTGAAATATTTACACATTGTCGTAGCTTAACACCCACACTCACCCCTACACTTCCTGAAAAAGACATAACCAACAACTTGTGACTCACATGAGACAAATGACTTTGGATGATATCATTTATTAAAAACCTTTTACATCAACTCAGTCCTAAAAAAACACAGTGCAACAGTAAACAACAACCTTGCTTTTAAAGACAATGTTCTTTAGAGACAAGTGTTAGGAGCATAGATCGAGTACAACAAAGGGATCTATTTTAAAAACAGGAACAATACAACCTTAGAAACGGCATCAAAATGTACAAGTCAACAGCTTGTTGAATGACACAAGAATCTCTATCGGTAGTGTAAAAAGGACATCTATAAGTTTGTCTCTGAGTGACAAGACACAAATGTGTACATGTACAAGGCTGGATTATACTGCTAGGGGGCACCTGTTAACACCTCATATATACAGCACCAAATAGTACTCTAGAAATTGAACAATTAATCTGTTATTAGCTAGTTAAGCAACTGAAAATCCTTTTGCATTTATTTATTTACCTTTATTGTTGATTTGTAGATTGCTTAGGCAGAAACAACAAAAATCACTGGTGTCTGGCTTCACAAATGTAAAATATCAGTGTCAATTGCCTTAAAGCACTTTGAAAGAAATATAGTATGAGAATAAAAACAAACAGGTCTTGTGAAAAGTTGTACTGAGTAAAGCCTTTTGTGGCTTGAAAAATGTGTGGAATTAAAAGATAGTTCTGATTCTGCTGCATTGATTTTGTAATGTTTTGTATTGTCTATCACAAGTCCAGCAATGACAAAAGGAGTGCAATGCTAAATCGTGGGAAGCACTTTAAGGTCTTGAAAATTAGATTTTGACAGAGGCCACTTCTACAAGACAACACAAAACTTGCAGTCAATCAAATTACGCACAAGGAGAAACCCTAAGGATTTTTGGTCCAGGCCATGAGGCAGTTGCTGACTTTGTCCGGTTAGTGATCCAGGTGTGCTCAACCACACACAGAAATTAATACACTCACTTTAAAAATGTCAGTGACAGTAATTACCATCAAGCTGCCAAAAAGAAACACATTGGCGGTACTTGGCTGTATTGTGCTTGAGTTAATCAAGTCCAATCCAAACCTCATATGTAGAGGAGAAAACATTTGTTACCAGTATCACTGGACATACATACATTAATTGGTCAGAAAGTTAGATTAGTTCTCAGTGCAGGAGTGCATTTCTGTAGCTTCTCCAGAAATGAGAAGTGATTCAATAAAACCTGAGCAGGAAATAATACAAAAGTCCATCCAGTGTTTCTTATTTCTGACTTTTAGTATGAAGTACAGTATGCATATCCACTTTACAGTAAACTATTCAGTAAACAAAAAGAGAATGTGTCAGTGAATCCATTCAATGTCC
Organism: Percina caprodes; assembly: GCA_013375575.1. Classification (NCBI taxonomy): domain Eukaryota; kingdom Metazoa; phylum Chordata; class Actinopteri; order Perciformes; family Percidae; genus Percina; species Percina caprodes. The sequence goes on along the minus strand of JABXJD010000028.1, from coordinate 2,546,384 downwards.
AAAAGGGGAGATAAGGGTCATCACCTGATTCTGTCTGTCTGTAAAAGGCCAAATACGACAACAAAAAGTTCAAGTCCAAAAGGGAAAAGAGAAGTAAGATTAGCTCTGACAAAGAATGTGCATTAAAAAAAGGTCATTGCACACTCAAAATATTTTATTTAACACAGTCCCTACATGGGTATATTCTTCTGAATCCAATTGATAGACACAAGTAGTCATTCTTTCAACTGAAGAATCAATTTCCTTTTATCAAAACAATGTATTTTATTAAAGGAGTGTTAAAAAGCCCCTAAAAACCCGAAGAATACTTCAGTATCATGGGAACAGTCTGTAGTGCAATATCAAAAGTTAACAGTCACACTTAGAGTCTAATAAAGTTTGTTTGAGTAACCATGTCTGAGATTATGTTGTCTTTTCTTTTGGTAATTCTTGGGTGTCACACGTTAACAAAAAAAAAAAAAATAATAAAAAGAATCAGGAAAACAGACTAAACCGGTATAAAAAATAAAATAAAGATACCCTGAAAGCACTAAGATTAGTATGTTTGTTTCAGCCTCCTCATCCTACACGGAAGTCTCCGACTGGAGCTTCATGACAAACTTGTGCCTTTTGGGGTCAATGAACTCCTCGCCCAGGTGCAGGAAAGGGAGGGGCGTCACCGTGACGACCAGCGAGAAGTCAAGGCGTCTCAGGGAGAAGACTTGGCCTTGATGGAGAGCAGTAGTGACCGGCTCCTCACTCACTAGTGTCCACTGGCGTCCCCTGCTGGTGTCCAGGTACTGGAGGGTGGGGCCTGGGCTAATGTAACGCTCTAGGAAAGCCTGGGACACAAGGACACACACACGGACACACACACACGGACACACGTTTATAAATAGTTGCACTAATTCACTGTCAGTAACCGTTTCATTATTTCTGTTATGGATCGTTTTTAGGTTGCTATACCATATTAGATTGTACTACTATATTCAGGTCATTTTATAATATTTTATTTAAATTATTAAATTTCATTAAATTCACATATTTGTAGTTTTTATGAGAAGAGAGGGCCAAGGCAAAACACATGTCATTGCATTCTCTCTGTACTTTGAAACGCACATGACAATAAACTTGAACTTGTGGCTAAGAGACATAATATCAACTTTAAAATATGGTATAACTTTTAGAGCTGCTGAGAAAACAATAAAAGATTTTCATGTGAAATACATATTTCTATAAATAAATAAAAATATCCTGAAAGTACCTTGGGAGTCATGTTGTGTGTGATGCAGAACTGCAGGTGGTTGATGATGCTCTCCATGCTGTGGTAGGACTGCTGCCTGGTGGCGCGGAGGTACTTCTGCATGGCCCTCGCCATGGGGGCAAATATGGCCTGGGCCGCCTCCCTGGGGTCCATCACTTCCCGTGGGTGTTTGGGGGAGGACGCGGTCGCCTCTTCGTCCTGGTGACGCTTGATGTGGGTAAATGCTTCTTCTACTGCCACCACCAGTCTGTGAGGGGACATGGCAGAGTGAGTCAGACACTCACTTAGATTTAAAGCTACTCCAATCTATATTCATATATTTAAAATGGGGCAAATAACAACTCATAACATGAAAAAGGGACATAGCGCTCTTGATGAAAACTATATAATTTTTATCAAAGTTTAATGATCGGTTGTTACTTCATTAGGCCTAAATTTTACTCAATTGACTCGCGGCCGTGGGGATCATTTACACTCCACCATAGCCTTAAAATCCGATCAATATATTTACTTGCGCATGTGTGTGTGTGTGTGTGTGTGTGGGTATGTTCTCACCTGGCCTTTCGTTTGCGGACCCTGCGCTCCACTTCTGCCTCCTCATAGTAGAACTCGGTGTGGGAATTGTCTCTTCTCCGAGCCGCGGCGGCAATCATAGTTCTGGACTGTCCCGTAGAGTTATTGGTGCTGTTCTCTGTAGAAAGAAACAATGAAGTCAAGATCCAACTAATAGACAACTGTCTTGCAGACGCACTTCTATCACTTTATCATTGTTACCGCAGAAAACAAAACTAGAATTCTATCATTTGCGAGTGCATGTTTGCTTGTTTTGCACCATTTAGTGTATTATAAATATATGCATGATCGGAATTATTTTGATGCAGAATGGGCTGAATGGGAAAAAAAGTTAAAAGTAATAGATGGATGGATAGATAGAATAATAGACAGAAGATCATTTTACCTTCCCCCAAGTTGTAAACCTTAAAGGCAGACATCTTCTTGGAGAGGATGGACTTGGGCAGGTTGAGTATGGCGGGGTTATAGACTGGGAAGTCACTGTAGTACTGGTCCAGAACCCACACTGCTGCCCTCTGAATACTGTGTTGCACAAGACAGAGGAAGAACAATATTTCACCCGTAACAACAAGAGAGCAGATGGAGGAAGCGGTAAACCAACGAGGAAGAAAAAGCCACTCCCACTGGGCTGCATGCATGAGAAAAGTCTGCTGCATCATTGTGGAACTATAAAGTTCATATGACAAAGTGATAAAATGAAAAAATGACCTGGAAGCCACATAGTAGCTATAGCATGCAGGGAATGATCAGCTTGTGGGAAGAATATATATTTTATTAATTAATAATTGCAGTCTTCGGCATTTATTTTGTATTGATGAAAGCACCAAAACCTTTTCAGCACGCAACGAGAGCAACTTCTGCCAATGCTGCATAATTGTCTGTATTTGATCTTTTAAAGGTTTGAAAATATTGTTATCCTGCATGGGAATATTGTCACTGTATACATGGACCAAATTTCAACTGAGCCAGGCATATGAATACTACATACTGCTGGCAGCAATGGATTAAAAAAAAAAAAAAAAAGACATACATATTTTTGTATCCATTGCTGCCTGCAGGATACAAGATTATTTGTTATTATGTGTCACCTATATATAGTATAAGTGCAAAGCGCAGGCAAGTGTTGCAGCTGCGATAACGGCCTACTTTTGGTCGAGAATATGTTGACATATTGTAGGTGTAGCGTGAGCACTTAGCGGCATGTTATCAGAGCAGCAGCAGCTTCCTTTGTGTTTGACACAGGATGCACTCAGGCACAGAATTGAGTCAGGTCACCCGCATTTTGGCAGTGTACTCACAGCCCAACACACATCACTGCAGTGAAGCGTGTTAAACAGAACGTAACTTCAAGCATAAATGCTTCAGGTTGTGTTTATGCACGTTTATGCACGTTTAGCTCTGTTATGTGGTCTGTTCCGCTGGATTGATTCAAAATAGAAGCATAATCTGTACCGTCAAATGCATGTGCAATAAACTGAAGATTGCATCTGAAATTGTTCCTGTGTAGACACGCCGTTAACCTTTAAGCTACAGCTTTTTGTGTGTATTAATCTTCACCAAAGTATCCAAAAGAAAAAAATATTTTGTCTTTAGACCTAAAAATGTGTGTAAAAAGTATTTATTTTATTTAATGGCCTTGCTATTCACAACAAAAAGTTACCAATTCTTCCTAGGCCTGTGGTTGAACTTCCAGCCAAGTGCAATAATCTGGCATCAGACTTCCCGCTATATATATATATATATATATATATATATATATAAAAAAAACTAAACATCAGCAGAAAACGAAACATCATTTTTAAATAAAATAAAAAAACATGTTCCTGATATCCCAAACAAACCTGAGATGTCCCACGTTGTAGAAGCGACTATGTCCGTCTGTAGTCCTCACAACCTTTAGACAGAAAGCGGGCTGCAGATGTCGGACCTCCAGCAGCACCAGGGCCAGGTACTGGATGAACAGCAACGCGTCCACCAGAGACGCTGCATATCCCACAATCCCCCTGTAGTCTGTCTCTCTGGGCTCCAGCACCCGCACCCCATAAAAGAGCCAATAGGACGCCACGAAAAGGAAGACCAAAGCCAGCAGCAGAGAGCGGAAGATGAAGAAGCGCGGCAGAGTGGCTCTGGGCGGGCGCAGAAACAGCGTCCAGGTGGAGATGAGGAGGATCAGGAGCTTGAAGGCCAGAGATATGTAAAGGCCCTCACATGGTGTGCCGCAAGGTGCCAGTTCATCCCGCCAAAGGAGCTGTGGGAGGGCCAAGAAGGCAAGAGGAGTGATGAGAGCAAAGAGCCCCAGGACGGCGCCCAACACTGGGCTGAGGTAACGCCGGCACTCCAACGGCGAAGAATCCTCAAGGTCCTTCGACATGCGTGTCAGGTCCTCGTTGGAGACGCTGTCCACGGAGGTGCCAGTGACCACCGTGGTGGTCTCGCCCCAGTTGTCATCCTGAAGACAGAGCAGAGTAGAGAGAAGCGCATTGGAGACAGAACACTTCAGTCCATTTTTATAGGCCTTTATTTTGACAGGACAGCATAGATATGAAGGGGGGGGGGATGACATGCAGCAAAGGCCCGCAGGTTGGTACTGAACCCGCGTATGCAAAGAGTAGTGATTCAAATCGGACTCTTACTCTGTCATCTCCTCTGGTGGACTCGGCGTCCAGCAGCGGCTCTCCAGGAGCCTGGATGGTCACCGATTTGTCTCCGCGGATGGTGCTGTCGCGACTCTTCGAGCGATGCCTGTCCCTCCTGTCCCTGGAGAAAATAGAAGTCAGGGATGGTTTACTATCCATGGACAGAAAACGATGATTTTAAACGTCTTGTACTGGCAAGTTAAATAGATCCCTGGAGTCATTGATATGATTATTTGATAGCTAGTGGAGTAAAACTCTAATCAGGCAAGCCAGAACAAACCCAGACGGCCTGTTTAAACTATATGAAGACAATAAAGGAATGAAACACCTGGTACATAAGTGTTATTTTCTTCTTGTCCTCATGCTTGTAATATTGTAAAAGTATCTATAAAAAGGCCAAGTAACTGGAAATAGACCTATGCACTTGTGCAATTAGAGCTGAAACAATTTATCGATTGATTGACAGAAAATTAAAAGGCAACTGTTGATATTTGATTAATTGCTTTGGCCATTTTTGTGCCAAATAGTTTTATTTCGTCTTCCATGATGGTGAATTGAATGTATTTAGGCTTTGGAGCAATGATCGGACAAAACAGGTAATTTGAAGAAATCAACCTCGGCAGATTAACCAATAATAACAATAGTTTTAGTTGCAGCCCTGCTTGCATTGCACTACAATCTGCGGTCTGGTACCGGTGTTTGCGGGAGCTTCGCGACTGGGACGACTTGTAGGAGTAGCCCGAGTACGTCGACTCGTTGTCCATGTCGGAGACCGGCGGTGGGCGGTGTTTCCGGGCCACTCCTGCCCCCGAGCCTCCGCCTTTCTCCCAGACCACGCCCAGCTGGCTCTTGCGATTGCTGATGGACTTGGTGGAGAGGGCCAGAGGGAGGCGCAGCAAGTCCACTTTACTCCTGAGGGAATCTATCTTGGAGGCCTGGGAGGTAGAAAAAGAGGGGAGGGATAAGGGGAGGAAGACAGGGTGAGAGCAAAGAAGATAAATGATAGAAATGTTGAGTTTGGAAAAGGCAAAGGGTGTGAGAGAGAGAAAGTGGAGAGGGAACAGAGAGAAAAATGAGGAACGAGAGAGAGGGACAATTTGTCATATCAGCGTCTCAGAGTTAAACGTGCCAAGTAAAGGACACAAGAAGAGAGACATTGTTAAAATGTTGGCCCTACGAGGTGTGTGAAATTGTTTGTGCGTGTGTTTTCAGTCACACACGACATAGCCAGGCCCATTCTTCCGCATTAAAGGAGTTTTTATGAGCAACCTCAAGTAATTTGGCCCCTAGTGTGTTCTCAGCCAATAAAGGACGATTACACCATCTTCTATTCTAGGCTACAAGTCTCCAGTGTGCCGAGGCAGAACATCAGCGCTGGTCTGAAATGTTCCAATTTCATACGCTAAGCTGAAATGTGTAAGTGCTTCATTTATACAAATACAGAAATACATTTTGTTTGTGCTGGTATATTTTTTTGTCTTGGATCCATGTGTGATACATACTCACACAGATGCCACATTCCCCAACTGTCCCCTGTGGTTTCCAAGGGCAACAGAGCTTAACTACTACAATGGGGATGAATGGGAGGCCAGGGGTGAGAAAAGACGGAAGGGGGGGGGTAGTTGCTACAGCAACCAGACCATCAACTATACACCCCCTCCTCTCATTCTCCCTCAAATACACACCTCAGAAGACAAACAGACACTAATCATTTACCAGGCTACGATTCTGAACCTCTTTCAAGTTCCATTTCAAGTTTGAGTTTTGAACCGGACAGGGCTTTCCGAATCGGGCGTGAAACAAGCAGACTCTAAATCTAATAACAAATCTTCTCGTGCTCTCAATTTGTGCCATGACGTCCTCTGTCCATCTTTCACATTAGACACTAGTAATAGCCTTCATGTGATTTACAAATGGACTTCCCAGATGGATTATTTTGCAAGAAGATTCACAAGTAGGCACACAACGCTGCACTGAAAATGCATTTAGACTCCAAGGCCTGACAACATTTCAGTTTCTCAATTAAGCTGTCAAGAACCCAGGCAGAGTCGTCTGACAGGCTGACGTGGTACTGTCTGGATTTCAAGACTGATGCATAGATAGTTGTTTGATATATAAGCTAGAAGATAAGAGTTTGTGCATGCAACATCTCTGTGATTCAACACTTGCAGTGTTACGGGAGAGTGCCAAAGAAAAAGCCACTCTTATAAAAATCTACTTCTTTTTTCTGTCCACAAAATTTAGAACTTTTTGCCCATAACTCTAAATAGGATATATGATCTATGCTAAACGCTGCACAACATCCAAAACATACCGTCCATAGCAGCATCATGCTGTGAGGATGCTTCTCTACAGGCGCTGATAAGCTTGTTAAGGGTGGCGGAGAAGTGAATGCAGCTAAATATGGAGAAATATTGAAGGAAAACCTGAAGTAGCCTGCCGGAGAAGAAACATGCCTCTCTGGAGACGATGTGTTTTCCAGCAAGAAATGAGCAGAAAGTCAAAGTTATTAAGTATTAAGAAAACATCTAAACATGCACGAATGCACAGTTTTTCACAGGTTTAAAACTAGGTTAAATGGCTCTGTCTCTTTCCCACCCTGACTGAGACAGTCAATCCCAATGATCTCACTGACAGAGTCTCTCCCACTGTAATCAATCCCCCACTCATTGATTTACACTGGATTCCACGTTCAGCATCCCCTGGGATGTGAGAGGTTCCACGTGCAGTGGGGAAACAGACAAAATGTCCACAACCAGAATATGCCAGTGTTAAAATATGTTTTTCTTAGCAGGATCTCTGCTGATGCTGTAAGATGATTCAAGTACAGCTGCACGTTTATGAGGTTTAAGTTTAAACAAGTCACTAAACTTGTAATGAAATGTTTACCTTTACTTTGCTGAAAAATCATGCTCTAATACTGGGGTTTCTAAGCCAAGGACCCCTTAACTGGAAGAGGGATGGAGCAGGGACCCTCTACTACATATACTGTATATATATATAACATGTTGCATATTAATCAGGGCCTAAAACCTACACACACACACATATACATACATACATATATATATATATATATATATATATATATATATATATATATATATATATATATATACACACACACATATATACTAAGCTATTAAAACTATGACGACTTTAAAATATACTTTAAAATACCTTTATTTGACGCCATTCTGCTTACTTTCTGTCTACCTTATAATTATTGTTTATTGTTTTGCCTGTATTTCTTGTGTGTTTATTTGCTGTATAGAAGATAATGCTGATGCTGTAATAAGGAAATTTGTTTTGGGATAAATAAAGTATAATCTAATCTAATCTAATCTAATTTCATGAATCTTGTTTTAATGTTAAACATACACGTGGCACGGTGAATCTTTAGTATTAATTATCTGTAGATGGCCTTAGTGACTACCTTACCTATAGGCCAGTAAGCAGATCAGTGGGAATTTATATTTGCTATTAATATTTATTAATTTTTTTTTTTTTATAAAACTTAAAACATGTAACCATAATTAGGACCCCCCCACTGCATTGACTCTGAAGACCCCCTGTTGAAGTTCCCTGCTCTAATGCATGCAGCCTCAGGTTGGTGTTACGAGCTAAACAAACCAGCCTGCCTGTGTGGCTCCCGGGGGCCTCCAGGCCTCAGGGTGGCAGTGGGCCAGCGAGGCGTGGCTGCAGCCTCGATACAGACTCCTTTAAGCAACCCAAACCCAGGCTTCGAGGCCTTTGCAATTTACATTACAACACACACACATTCAGCAGGAATCAAGGCGCATGAGGCGAATCAGCGACCCAAGCGGTAAAAGCAGCAGCCGCGCTGTGATTCCACACCAGTAGAAACACAGCGAGAGTGTTCTCGAGACAAAGCAGAACACACCCAGGATGAAGTGATGAGCAACAGACTGGTGAATCCACAGCAAACTCACTTCACATGCGCGTGACCACAGTGAAGTAAATCTACCAGATGTCTGGTAATGTGTTCCATTTGGCACACAGTGCGTAAAAAGTACAAAATGGACAGCGGATAAAAACAAAGAACTTGGCGAATGAGCTGCAATTGACTGTGTAAACAAGGCTATGCGTTCACACTGGAAGTGAAATTCAGTTGGTCACTGTGATCAATACTGTTATCTGCCAGCTCACCAGTCCCGACAGACGGGGGACCGTGCACAAAAACAGAAATGAAAATGTATTTGGAAGGAGAAAAGTAAACAAATGTAGTGGTTTCCATTTTTGTATTAAAGTCACAATCTGCCTGTGTTACCATATACATGCTCAGTATGCTACACTAACTGCAATTTTTACCCAGAATGCATGCAGGAATGTCTTACCTTTCTACCCAAAGAGAAAAGCTGCAACCCGCAGCACAAAGAGCCGAACAGCTTCCAAATGCTCAAAAATTACTTTCTCCCGACTCTCATCTGTCCGCAGTCTCCACGCTCATTTACCACCGGAGTGTAACTCGTTTCCTTTTCGGTGATCGCGGATTGTTTGGTTTGTTTTGTGGCTGTTAAATCGCATCTCAAATCGAAGCACCGAAGCCGCACAAAAGACATCGACACGCACCTCATCCCGGCTCCGCTACTGCTGTGTGGCGGAGCCCCGCTGAGCTCAGCGGCTCTGTGCAGACATCCAGCACCGGCTGAGAGCCACACGCTGTCAAGTTAAGACTACATTAACAGCTTCCGGTGACGATTTTCAAAATAAAACCGATTTTTCATAATGGAACACAATGGAAATACCCGTATCTGCTACACTCACCACTATAGATGCATCTTACCTTAGGGTGACCATATTTTAATTTCAAACAAAGAGGACATTCGACCCGGTCTCGAAACACAAATTCAGCTTCTCAGAGGTTACATGCTTTATTATTCCTCAATGGTATAAAAATAACTTATAAATAATAGCTCTTTTCAAAAAAAAAAAAGACAATGTTCTATGATATTCTGTGTCAGCTTCAACTAAATATCTCTTAAAACCTTTTCAACGTAATAAGATAAGGTTTTTTGGTGTCCTTCTGAGCTTTGAGATCTCCAGCAGGTTTATTAGACACTGAAACATATGTGTAGCTTTGCACATGCACTCATGTCCGGGGAAAAGAGGACGTTTGTTCACCCTATCTTACCTTAAAATAGTAGCCTAAGAATTTATCAGCTGAATAACTGCACATAAATATTTCATTAAAGGTGCACTATGAGTTCCTGCATGGTTTCAGCCCGATTTCATTTTTGTCTCAAATCGTAGGCATCTCTCATTGATCTGCTGCCTGCCACCTGAATACACTGTGAAAAAAACCTGGTCTCTAGAGACAACACAGGGGTCGTAAACCTCAAACAAACACAAGAGGCACAGCCTGTGCACCACAATACAACAAAACAATCCAGCCAATCACCGACAAGATGGTTGGGGGAAGGGGATAGTGACAGTTAAGGACATTTTATGCTTCTTTTATACTTATACTGTATGTACGTTGCTCTTCTTAAACTAACCCTTATAATCTATTCTTACTATTCAAGAATATAAAAGTGTTTGTTTCCAAACAATCAAACTGGACGATTTTGAAAAGTGGTAAGAAGAGGTTGAAAGTTATTCATGGTCATAAAATGATGATGCATATTATAGCTACAACTATGAATTTTAGCCAACATATCCAAATGTTTAACTGAATGGGTCACACTCACTTAAAAATACTAACATTGCCAATTAAACCCAAATTCAAAGAGCAAAAACTCACAATCCACATTTTCTCTTTTCTTTAATCCAGTTTCGTTTTAATCTCACAAAACACATGAATCTGAGACATGAGCTCTCTTTTCCTTCTGTGCAGCTAAACAATCTCACCAATTTTAAAAACAAGGGAGAAGAAAATAATTTATACATCCTTTTTAAAAAAATCATATCTACAAAAATAAAATCAAATACGAGGACTAAGGCTTTACAGAAAAAAGAAATTAACATATATAAAACAAGTGGGTCTGATTTCGCTATATTACATGAGTGAACAAGAGTTTTTTTAAAAAGACACAAAATAAAAAGACAATGAGATGATAGTACGTGTGTATGCATACAGTAGTTTGCACCGTGCAGGGAAGTTTGTCTGTGCAACATTTTTTTTTTTAACAAGAAAGGAATCAGTTAGAGCTTTTTTTTCCTTTCCTTTCCTTTTTTTTTTACAGCTGGTTAGGGCCACAACGCTGATGTCAATGTACAAGATAAATGTATGAAAAGAAGAAGAAATCAGGGAAGATACAAAGAAACTGAAGTGTAGAGGTAGAAATTGGAGATGAACAAATAATGTAGTGGTGGGAGGAAAAAAAGAGGAAAGATATTTGTCGAGGAGGAGAGGAGATTCTGACTCGGATTCAACCAGCTCAGACCATCTGGCTTTTTTTTTGTGCCAAATTATGGACAACACACGTTATGCATGTGATGATTGAGTGTCCATAGCTTGGCACTGAAATCTGTTAAAATAAAGGAATATTTTTTTTCTTATAGGTCATGGACAAAACATATGGTCCGAGATGCTTGAAAATCAGCAGCCAAAACAGGAGGAAAAAAGCCAAACCGTGTTCCCTTCAACACCTCTAAAGAGATAATTCACTTTGGAAGAACATTTTTACATTTGAGCACAAATTCCTCAACTTCATAGTGGCTCAGCTGCTAAAATCAGCCATTTGCAATTAGCCGTCCACTGTTTTTTTTGTTGTTGATCATATGTGACAGCCAAGTTACACTTCTCATCAAACGACGCCTTCCGTGTGTACTGGCTAAAGAGTGAAACCTCCCACCAGGCAGTGAAATATCATTTTAATAGCAGAATCTGGCTGGTAGTTTGTAAATATACTTGGCTCCTGGTTTGTGCAGTTTGGTAGTGTATTGTCAGTTTTTCTGGGTAACTCACTAAAGTGCTCCTCAGTATTTGAAACCAGCTCAAATAAAATCCAGTCCAGTGTGATTCTGCCCAGCTTGATAAGAGAAAAACAAACATTTAAACTGGTACACAAAAGGACTAAAAGAAGTTCCTTCCTTGTAATATTCCTTGTAATATTTTAAATACATCTTTTCTGTCTAGGGTTTATTAGAATTAGTTCAAGATAGATGGCGTTTGAGAAAAAAAGCACTTGGCTCTAGTGTCAGTCTTTGCTGGTTACACGTGCCTCAACCAAGGCGTACAAAAAAACCTTTCTGAGTGTTAACGGTAAATTACTCCTACATATGATCCAAAACCAGTTCAAGGAGTAGTTTGACATTAGCTTCCTTGCAAAGTGTTGGATGAGATCAATACCATTTTTGTGTCTGTCTTTAAGTACCGAGCTGGAGCCAGCAGCTGGTTAGCTTAGCTTGGCGTAAACACGCAAAACCGATACGTTCAGGCGCAGTAACCCGCAGAGACTGCAGGAACTAATGAGATATTAATTACTGCGCTTTGGGTGCTAGTTGGTGGATTTTGTTACCGTAAGATCAAGCCCAGCTAGCGATTTCCCCAATTCCAATGTTTATGCTAAGCTAAGCAGCGGCTGTTGTTAGCTTCATATTTACCGTACATATATGAAAGTGGTATCGATCTTTGCCCATAAATGTATTTTCCAAAATGTCAAACTATCCTTTTACCCCCTTTTTTTAACTTCATCTAACTGCTGTCATCACAGCACAGTTCGTATAGCAGTTACTTGTGGATTTTTGATTGGATCATGTGTTTGAGTTTGTAAAATTAAATTTTACACAGCTTTTCCTTTCTCTTCATAAATATAAGTTGTTCTGCGAAAGGTAGGGGGACACGAAATAGGCTGGATGGATATAAACACTATAAATGGTACGACTGCTGCGTGGGGGAAGGGAGGAGTTGCTGGTTCACAGTATTTATCGTGGTATTTACACACACAATACACAGGAGAGAGGGGTAGAGGATGCACAGTCAAATCTCAATGTGTAGACAGGCAATGTCAGCGGCGATATTTGGCAGCAATTTGGTTGAGTGACACAGGATTTCAGTGAAAAGTCAAGTTTCTAAGTTTGAATCTGTTGTTTGTCCTCTTTCCTCACACTCGTCATCAACATTGCCTGTCTTGAACCTTGCCCCAAAACACCAGATATCCCCCCCCTCCCCAACTTAAACAACTTTACATGATCAGAACAGCTGTGCAAATCCACTGAGCTTGTTTATTTAATCGCTGAGGTTCCTGTACGCCTCTGAAGCAGCGCTGACAATAAAACCTGCCAGCATTTCAGTAGTAGACAGTGCAGAAGTGTTTCCAGGACTTTGAAGTGAACAATCAACACAAACCATTTAACCATCAATAAGTCGCACTGATGGTTCCAAACTTAACTTAAAAGAGGGCTTAAGGATATGTCAATGTGGCTGCAACTGTTCCTGGTGACAATAACTCTAGTGTTTCTCTAACAGTGTGGGGATACAAAGGTCTGAGATGAATGAAACGGTTTAATGTGTGTGTGTGATATTGGTTTCCTTACCCAGTGCAAATAACCTGAATTATATAGACACAGTCCTTCGGCCGTGGTGGCAGGTGAACTCAGTGTAAAGCAACTAGTGGCAGCGAGCCGGGCACTGTAACGTCGGCCCCTAAATATATAAAGCCAGTGGCAATTCCGGTTCCTGATCTGTCCACTGTAGAGGACGTACATGACAGAGGGATGCATTGTGGGTAAAGTGCAGGGGTGGTGGGTCCCTCGGATTTGTCCTTAAATTAACATTTCAACACTTTTCTGCTCCGTTCCTTCAACCAGCTCCTTTTTCAACTCCTTTTTCTTCACATATATCCAACTTGGTCATTTTTATCCCCATTTTCAATTCTTTCAACTTTTTTTTTTCCTTTCATTAACCTGTCAACTTGTCTTCTGAATTTTTTTTTTCCTTCATATTCTTTCCTCACTCTGTCCTGGACTCCCCCGTGTTCTGGAAGAAGTCAGAGGTTGTGCGGACCTCAGACATCCTGGTCAATCCGGCCAGCTTAAAAAAGCAAACAGCTACAGTCCTTCCTTGGCTCTGTTCCACTGGCCAGTGCATGCAGGGATGAGGGGCGAGGTGAGGCATGGCTGAGGTGCCCTAGTCTGATAGTGGGTACACATTGGTCTGTCCATATGCCAACAATCAAGATCGAGTGACCGCAAGTAAATCCACACTGCAGCGACGTCAGAATCCAGTCGACTGAATCTTGGGCTCTGCTGGACTGCCCTCTTTGCCTGGTTGAGTTCAATGAAGAAGAAAAAAAAGACATTTAAAATAACTGAAACTGCATCACCAGACATTGTTTTGTAAAGATTTAAGATGCAAATTCAGTTCCTCCTCACCGTCTCCTGAGCTACAGTCCAGAGACGGTGTTCTGGAGACGGTTGCCGAGTGACACTGTGGGTCCTCTGAGTCCTGATTGACAAAGGGCTCTCTGAGGGTCTTCAAAAGCTTGTGATGGGACTTCTCTATTTCCTGTAAAGGGGTGAAGATGCGGGACATTATACGAGTAGAACAATGAGTGTAATTATGCTAGCAGGTGAGAGATGAACACGTTGTTCCATTGTAAACTTTGTGGGTTAAATCATAAGACATGCTGACGCAGTTTCTTGTTTGTTGTTAGGAGGGCGTCAATGCCCGTGTACGAAAAATTTATAAAAACATTTGACGGACACATTCACAGATGCCATGAAGAAGCTGCAACAACAAAACAAAGTGAAGGACAAAGCCCGTTGTATAATCCAGTTTTGTATAATCCATCCAATCTACATTCAAGTATTTATTTTTTACATCCAGATGACATATGCTGCCTTTATTACAGTCCCCTAAAAAACTGTGGTGTGAGATCCCCTTCCCTAAAAGCTGATCTCTGCTGTTGGCTACATTTACTAAAATTAAATAAAGAATCTATTGGTTGGTGAATGGAGGCCATGGTGGAAAACATGGAGACTGCAGGGAGATTTCTTAATTTGTTTTTAGATACAGCATATGTTCACATTTATTTCTGATGTTCTGTTGCAACAACCAAATTTCCCACTGGGGACCAATAAAGATGGATCTTATCTTATCAATCACTCCGTATGCACCCTGTGTCAAGTTAGGTAGGTTAACGCATTACAAGATGCAGTCTGTGTGCAAACGTTGTGTCATTTCTCTCCATTTGTCCTCCTAAGAAACAACTACGCCTCTCTAACTATTTAGAAAACACATGAGAAAGAAAAGAGACGCTTTGCAGTCAGTCGAGAAAAAGTTTGATGTGGTGGGAGCTTTGGGTGTGTTATAACATGTGGAGAGTTGATGGTCATCAGTCCAGACAGCAGTCACACAGCCACCTTGTTGCCAGCTTAACACACTTTAACTCACCTTCAGTTGGCGCAACTTGCTCATCAACCCCTCAATCGTGTGGAAAATCTCATCCACATTTTTGATCACGTGGCTCTGGTGCCCAGCCTGCGATTGGCCCGTTTCCTCTTCCTGTTCCGGTTGCATAGCCTCTGATTGGTTGGGCTCTGCACCGCAGGTGGGCGTTTCCTCCTCTGGATGAGACTGTGGTGGTATCACTTCCTCCAGAGGCTGAGGGGAGTGGCTGCCTGTGGGGGTAGGAGGGTCGTTGAGGTCTTCAGTGAAGCTCTCTCCCTGCTCAGTCGGCATTACCAAGTAGAAAGTGTTCCCTGGGGCACAGAAACTGTGCATTAGTGCGAGTACTTTCAGGTGTAAAATCAACACAACTCTTCAATTATAGACCATACCGTTTATCTTGATTAATTAAACATGTAAATAAAATAGTGTCTTTGTCTGATAAAAACTACAGCACTTGACCAAATTTGTCATCATTACCCTGCGTAGTGGCCTCGCCTCTCGGCTTGGATGATTGGTCGGAAGGGAGGGTGACCCCATCCGTGATGCCATCAGGGACAGAAGAAGAAGAAGAAGAAGGACCCGCAACCACAGCTATTGCACAGAGGATAGACGTGTGACAAAGAAAAGTGTGCAAAGAATGAAAGAAAAGTGTAAAAGAGTGAGGGAAGACAATGCCAAATCAAGTGTAAGATGGGTGTGTGTCATGAAGAGCAAGCAGACAAAAGAAAAAGAAGATTAAGTTTGTAAGAAACAAATAATGAATCACCAAGTGCAGAGAAAACATGCAGATGAAGGCAGCCATTAAAAGACATCCATTTTATCCCAAAACAGAAAGCAGTCACCACATATTTACCTCAAGGGAAACAATGGTGATTTATCTTGACATAAAGGGTTCAGATTTGTATCTGAGAATTGATTGATCAGCCAGCCCTGCTGAAGAACTAAAGAGAATTATTTGGAAACTTTTCTCCATCTGATCCCTTACCTTTCCGTACGACCTGAATGCTGCTGGGTTGCTCCGCGTCTGGAGGCGGAACTTCTTCAGAGTCGGCCTCCCATTCGTTGATGCTGAAGTTGAGGACAGTTTCTAGAGACTCGGGCCGCTGTCTTTCAGTGAACGAGCTCCTTTCATTCGCCGTCTCGTTGGTGGGCGTGTCATCTGAATCGTGGCTCCAACTGTCCTCTTCCAAATCTTGTAATATCAGCTGCCTTAGTGTTTCAACTGCAGAGCCATGACAACAACAACAAAAAGGTTTTGAAATTCCTCAAGGTTGAGACTTGCTGATTACTAAAAAAGCCATTTGGATACAAATAAATTTAACATCCAACAGTTTGTAGAAGTGATGCAGGTTTGTTTGTTTCTCACCATCTTGTAAAGCGGCCTCAGCCACACCAAGGTCTTTTCTCTCACCACAGATGAAAGCTCCTGATTGGTCCATACGTGTTTTTTCTGAGACCTCAATGTCCTCATTGGAGGAATGAGTCTCTATAGAATCTGACTGCTCCGTCATTGAGTTGTCTGGAAGATAAAAAAAATATATATTTTATAATATTATAATATTTTTTGTTTTGTGACTAAGCCAGTAAGATAAGACTCTATTTTGTTTCACAAATATTTGCAGACAGTTTACAAATTTGAGGCTGATGATTATAATGTGGTTATTACCTGCAAAGACATTGCTGCCAGTTGACGCTGGGGATGCACTGCGTAGACTGGGGGAGCTATAGAAAATACCAACACATGGCACACTGAGCATACGCAAGGCGATGAAAATAAATAATAATAATAATAAAGATAAGGAATAAATGATAAAACTAAAAACACATCTAAGAGAAAAATACAAGTCCTAAAGTTCTATGTATTATCCATAGACATAAGATTCACTCACGACATAGGCATGGATCCGTGATTGATCAGGGGTGATGAACCACCAGCTGACGAGATGGTCTTTTCAAGTAAATCTTTCCAGCTGCAAAACAAAAACACAAGTTTCTGGAGGCTGAAGAAGAATGTGGATGCCCGGTAAGCCTTCTTAACGGTTGAATAAAACAGCTTACATGTTTTTCTCTGATGCTGTCCCAGCCACCAGCTCATAGATCTGCCTCTCTGTGGTGCTGATAACGTAGAGGGCTTTGTTGTCTGGAGAGAAAGCCAAACATTTACACATTTGATCACCAAAAAAGCAGCAGGACAATTCATTCTCAACATTTTTTAAATTAGCTTTCCCAGGTGTGACCACAGTCTCACCTGTTGCTACTAAGCGGACCAGCAGAGAGTCCAGCTTCACCAGAGGGCTGAAGGAGGTCTTGCTGTCTCCGCTGCTTCCCCCGCTTCCACCCAGCCAGCGGGATGGATATCTCAGCTGCAGCCGGTCGTCTGGGCCCCTCTGCAGGAGGACCAGGCAGTCTGACAGCAGCAGCGCTTGGATCTCTGATGGAGGAACACAAATGACATGAGGTATGAAACCAAACTGATGAGACTGCATGCATCAATACAGAATGTATCCACACAGAGGTACTGACCTATCTGCTTATCTTTGCTGATTTTCCATGTGAGAGGACCTTCATGAATCATTCTCTTAGTGGTGAGGTCCAGACTCTAATAGAAAGAGAAGCGTAAATAATAATGATAACTTTATCCAGGACACAAAGGATAAAAGTTAAAAAATAGTCAATATATACAAAAATATAGCAATAAACATTTAGTCTAGATGTGACCCTGACAGAGCTAAGATGAGTGTGGGCTAAAGCATCAACATATGTAAATAAAACACATTTAGGTAAAAAAAAAAAAAAATGGTATACTACAACAACAACAGATTAACCAGCATAAATTATGTGACAACCTTGAATAGCGGGGCAGCGTCAAGTCTGCGTTGGTATTGGCTGAGGCGTTGCCGGTGCTCTATTTCTCCGACAACCTCATTAACAGCCTGCAGTATCCTTCGGCAACAAGCCTGGGCGCGCTGAAGTGAAGGGAGGTCCGACGAAGCGGCTAAACAAAAAAACATGTCAGTCTTAATAAAAAATTATACTTTATTCCATGTTCTTTTCCCCCGTGTTAACAATTATAATACGATGCATCACTTGATTCCTCACCCTCTGTGTGTTTGATGATGTTGTCCAGCAGCAGGGGGTACTTGGTGAGTCTTTGCATCTCTGACACCAGCAGGTCTTTGAGTTGCAGCCTCCGACAGTGAGGACTCGCTTCACACTCCTGAACAAAGTCAGAACAAGTGAGCACGTGAAGCACAAGGCTGCACGACTATGAAGGCTAGGACTAATGAAAAAGGATCTAAAAGGAAAAACTGTTGTCTTGTAATTTCAATGGTAAATCATAGATTTCTAAGTATAGTGACATACAAATCGATACCAAATAGAAATTGAAGAGTTCCATAGTCCACACGTCATGAATGGGAGTGAAGCACTAACACAGCTACTCATACAGTATTAGTAATATTAACAAGGATACAAGTATGTTGTCTTTATTTAGTTGTATGGTCTTGAATATAGTATTTACTGTGTCATCTCTTCTAGAGTTTTACGCGGGTGGTGTATGTTTTTTGTTGCAAATTGTTTTGTGTGTTGTGTTTAAAATAAATGAAAAAAATTGGTAATCACAAAATAAATATAAAACAAGATATCATCTTGGTAAAATTAGGAAATCCACATTCCTAATCAAATGTTACTGGCTTCAGAAATTATATGTTCAAATGATTAAGACCGTCCATTTGAGTCAGTGTGTGTGTTTGTGTGTGTGTGTGTGTGTGGTGTGTCTACCTGGATGATGTGAGCGAAGCGAGGGTCTTTGCGTTGTTTGTTCTTGATGAGCTCCAGAGCCTGGGACTGTTGGCTGCACAGGTGCGACGCTTGTTCCTGAAACTCGTCTCCAGCTGCATCTTCAAACTGGAAACACACCACAATTACCATACTTTATATAGTGCACATATACACCTTTCACATTAAAAGAGAAATGAGAAAATGGAAACTGTCTGCAGTGATTATTTGACTCACTCTGGCCAGCATAACGTCCCCGATGTCCTGAACGATGGGAGTTTCTCTTCGCTTCTTCATCGCCTCGCACAGACTTGCTGCAAAGACACAGAAGCCACATTAACAGTGACATTTAAAGAACTCTAAGCAATGTCACGTTTTTTTGGGTTACATTTTTTTTGTCACATAGAGCAAACACATCCTCACTAACCACTAGCTGCCTGTCCCAGAAACACACTGTAAAACAAAAAAAAGCGCAGTTTCTGTAGACAGCCCCGGTTCCACAAATGGCAAAAAAAACTGTGCCGACCTGAACCACAAACCATAACAGTGTTCCATCCTATAACCGACAAAAAGGAGTTGGTTGAACCCTCACCGCAGCAGCACAAGCACATAGGTTACTTCCACAATGTGCATTCATGACTCAACCAACTCCAAAATGTTGCAGCCTAAAAAATGTGTGACACTGCTTAGAGCACCTTTAAAGAACCTCAACTGTTGATCATCAGTTAAATCATTTCAAATCATACCAATGAAATAATCCATATATCTAGTGGCAATTGTATCATACCATATGCCTTCAAGTTGTCTCCTACAAAAAGCCCAAAATACATATTGACTTAGAATAGCTGCAGACAGAGATTACTTTTAACAGACACAACATTTGCTTAGTATTTGCTTCACTTATTATTATTATTTACCTAGCAACATACAGTCCTGAATACATGTTGACTCAGTACAACTCACTTTATTGTGCAAACAGAAGAAGCAGAAAGCAGTGACACTCTTACAAGAGGACAAAGTCACAGTTCCTCAATTGTCCTCATATTGAAATGCTTGGAATCCAAACCAGGATATTACTTTAATTAAAGTCAAGTTTTCAAATTGAACTCAAACAAATAATGAAGAAGTTGCTAAATAATTGTGCACAAAGTCAGTGGGTTTACTTTTGGGAGAGAAATGTTGTAATGTCAAGCTAAATTGTAACATCGTTTTAAATAGGATTTTTTTTATACTGTGATCTGAAAGATACAGGTATGGATAAAGTTGACTGGGAGTATAAGAAGTCTGTCGTGTTCTGAAAATACGCAGCTATACCTGCAATTACAGTAAACACACATACTGTATGGGCAGTCAAATGAGTGCCACATTTGTCATGTACATTTTTGTAACTGACAAATTAAGACCCGGAAAAATTCACTTTCACACAAACAGTACACTGACCGTGGAGTTCATAGACCTGGGGCAGGTTGGGGAAGATGCAGGCTAGCTCATCAGAGTTCAGCACAGACCTCATCTTCTGGAAAAAGACCTGGTCCAGGACCCTCAAAGTCCGCAGGTGGGACGCCTCTGTGATGAACAGCTCTGATTTTGAAGAGAAGAAAACAAAAATGGGACATCAGTGCACTGGCATCTTACAGTCTCAACACATTTTAAAGCAGACTATTTTATTTGATAGTAATACAGTTGTGTTTATTGTAACAAGTGTTGAATTTGACTCGTACCGTATATGACGGCCTGTCTGTCCACCTCCCTTGGACTGAGTGTGGCGAGGAGCTGAGGAGGAACTGTGTCCTGCCAGATCTGACTGTCACACACCTCCTCCTCCAGTGGTGCAGCGTCTGGCAGCAGGGCCAACGGTGTGTCCACACTCCTACAGAGTCACATGAAAAAAAACATGGATGTATCAAGATGGGACAAATAGAAAATAGTTTATTTTAATACTAACATAGTTATATATGTATCTCTTTTCTGTTTACCTAACATCATGGGGAGACTTGAAACTGAAAGATGCTAATGGTTGACATGTCTTGTCATCCAAACCACTTCTGCTTCAAAGGTTTTGCATATGGGGAAATAAGTCAGCCATCTTTATTTCTAATTTTCTGCCAGACAGTTCCTTAAAGTACTGATCATCTATGGGGATGATATTGAAACTCACCTGCGTCTAGACCGAGGGGTGTATGGGGGTGTAGGGTTCTCTAGAGACCTGAGTTTGAGAGAGTGGAGAGAGAGAGAGATGGCATAAAGTGAAAACCTACATCTGGAGGGGTAACATCCGGGATGTTTGAGTTACTAGGGATGTACAGGTTCCACTAAAGGGGAAAGTGTTGAGTCATTGAAGCTTATGTAATTATTTAAATTTATCCCTGCCTGAAGTATGCTAAAAAAAGTTCTAAAAAAATCTGTATCTTAGTACTATCTAGGAAATATGAGTACAAATCTGGCATTGTGAATCTTTACCGCGCAGAGCTGCTAGAGGCGGAGGACGAGGCACTGTGCTGCAGCAGCCTGAGGCCTGGCCCCTCTCTCCTCCCCGCAGTCCTCCATGTCCACATCACTACGAGAGCGAGGGACGGACTCTGTCCCTGAGACGATGCCACGCCGTCGCCCTTCTCCCTGAGCCTTCAACGACTCGCTGCGTGCCAGACGCACTGAGATCGTAGGGCTACGAGAGAGCGTAAAGAAAACAACATACTAAATCTCAGATGTTTCAACGAGATGCTGTACCACCCATACGAGCTGATATTGAATATATTCTACATACTGTAGTTTAAGAGAGCTACCTGTCCATGCCGTCTTCTCCCAGGCTGCTGGTGGAGAGCCTCTGGGGGTCGGCAGCATTGTCCCCCTCCTCTGTCTCTGTGTGGTTCTCAAACTGCTGAATGATGTTCCTCACACTGCCAGGACGGACTGCACACACAGCTATTGCTTAATTGTACAGTATGATGAAATAGTACCCATATAAGGGTTGATAAAATGAGGTATAACACAAGCAAATTTTCAAACTACATACAATCCATAAAGAATAACTTAGTTGGTATGTTTGTTGAAAAGGAACATTCAAATAAACAGAAAAAACAAAAATGCAGTGACATAAAATATATACCTTCGGTGGGAGACAACGGGACATGGAATGCTACAAAACCAAGACGAACCAAAAAGAAACAATGAAAACAGAACAAGATGACACAATGAATATTCCATAAATATATAAATAAACCTGCAAAAACCATAAAATGAATAAAATGAAATATGTGTATGTAAGCATGCCTATGATGTGGTGTGCCAGTGTATCAATACCGTCAGCTGATAATGACTTCACACAGATGGACTCATACTAGTGTGATGATTAGAAGAAAAAGCTTATTTTTCATCTCACACTATTGTATGTGTGTTTTAGCATTTTTAACAATAAAATTGGATAAGGTAATAATTATATTGTTTGTGTGTGTATACGTGTGTGTGTGTGTGTGTGTGTGTGTGTGTTTACTGGACTGGGATGTGGTCCTGGGTTTGCCGATGTACTTCAGGATGGGATTTCTCTTTTTATCCTCTCCATCTTTCTCTTTCTTGGTACCACTCAGCTGTGGAGAGAGAAACCATCAAATCATGTTATAAAATCAATGTAATTTTGTATATAGACAGTTCGCGCGCACACACACACACACACACACACACACACACACACACACACACACACACACACACACACACACACACACACACACACACACACACACACACACACACACACACACACACACACACACACACACACACACACACACACACAAATAAATACATTGTATATTTATAAGTTTACATGCCAATGCTAAAGTTAACTAAAAAGAGGAATAGAAAAAAAATGATCTTAATGCCTTAATTAAAATAATTAGGAAAAATCCAACCATTAAGAACCCATTCTTCCTCAACATACATGGGGCATAAGTAAGATTGGCATGGGGTACTTTCCATAAAATCATCTTTCAATGCAAATCAAACCAGCTATTAGGCTAACTGAAATAAAATCATGCCAATCTCTAGGTATGGTGAAGGGTATGTGATGATGTGGGGGGGCTATTTTAATTCCAAAGGCCAAGGAAACTTTATCAGTATGCATAGTATCCTGGATCAATGAAATAACTGGCCTTTAAAAATAAAAATGTGCCTGCTTCTATTTAACAAAGGAGTGTGTATACTTATGCCCCTGTATTTTAAGGAAGAACATTTATGTATTTACATTATTCATTCACAAAGAAAATTGGTGTCTTTACAGGTTGGATTTTAACTAATTATTTCAATTAAGGCATTAAGGTCAATTTCCAAAAGATGTTTTTTTTTTTTTATTCTTCCTTTGAGTCAACTTTAGCATGGGTATGTAAACTTATGATCTCCAATGTTTTCTCAATTAGATTTTTTAAAATGATATCTTTATATATGTAAACAGAATGTGCCTTTGGAACAATGGTTGCTGATAATGAGCAATGTAGATATTGCATTAAAGATCAGCCACCCACTCAGATCAGCTGGTATTCTGTTTATAATGGAGAGGTATGGAAGTTTGTAAGTGACCCCTATATATATATATATATATATATATATATATATATATTATATATATATATATATATATACAGCCAACCACACTGAGAAGCTAATACATTTTTACAACATATTGTGATCGCAGTATGAATTGCAACACTAAATTATACTGCAGAATTTGTTGGTCTTGCATATTGTAAAACAGATGCCCATGTACTACTACTCTATTTTTATTAGTGTGGTTTCAACATAGCTGTAGTCAACATTACTTAGATAATCACTCCATCTTCCCTTCCAACTCAGATTTCTTTTGAGAGCGCAGTTGCCCCTTACCTTTTTTGTCTTTAGGAAAGCGAGCCACTTCTCCTTCTCCGTGCTCAGACCAGGGAAGACCTTGGAGTCTCTCAGCTTGATACCAGAATGACGCAGGTATAGGTGCACGGCCGACGCCAGAGGAGAACTGAGGGAGAGGAGCGATGGGGCGGAGAGAGGGAGAAAGAAAGAAAGAAAGAGACAGGACAAACATGAAAATGTGGGGAGGATAGACCACAAGGGAAATCAACCAAAGAAAAAGTGTTAAGAAAGAAAGAAGCAAATTGCTCAAACAATAATTGCTGTTAAATTACATTTCACTCCAACAAACAAGACAATTTCTTTTACCTTCTGTCCTCTTCGTGCTTTGATCTGGAGGGAGAACAGAAAGAGAGACATAAAAAGGCTGTTAACTCGCCACACAAAAAACAACAGGCTTTCAAAAAGATATCTAGTTTAATTCCTCAGAGTTAAATCTAGTTAATTCAGGTGAAAACACAGGTGTAAGTAACAGACTGTAGTGCAGCAGTCATGTGATGGGAATCGGCCTGTGTGTGTACAAAGTCAAAGGAGTAAATGTCATGTGGTTTACAGGTTTTGCCGCTGTGGTGATGACCTTTGTTATGACTATTTTATTGGGCCCCAAACATTGGATTCTGTGGCAGTCTGAGTGTGCAAAAGTTAATATTCACTTCATGGTTACAGCAATACGATGAAGTAGAAACTGTATAATTAGTTAACAGGTGGATTTAGACCCCAACAAAAAAAATCAGCTTTGGTTATCTTTTGGCATAATAGTAAAACTAAGTGAATAAATTCCAAAGGAAAGCAAACTGTTTGCTAGTTTGACATAATTATATAAAAGGTGAGTCAACATGTTTTTGATAAACAGGAAAAACATGAAGCAAGAGCCGTATGTGAGTAACACACTCACAGTATTTCCCAGAGGGCAGTGACCTGTCTGTCCACCACCTGTCTCTCTTTCACCGGGTCTCCATCCAGCTGCAGCAGGTCTCCTTCTCCAAACAGAGAGCCGAGACCCATCATCTGCTTGTTCCTATGAAACACAAGCTTAACGGGTTAATATCAACTCGTGATCGTCATGGTAATATTGTCAAAATGAACATTTATGATGATTATTCTGCTTAAAAACGGCCGTCTTAAGTACTCTCAATCTTGAGTAATGTACCTGTAGTCCTGTATCTGGTCTTGGATGTCCGGCAGCACTTGCTGCTGCAGCTCGGACAGAGGTCCTCTGATGTCCTCCTGGGCATGAAGTCGACTTTCTGAAGGGACGATGGACACAACATTATGTCAGTGGCTACACTTCCTCACAAGCTAATTAATACAGCCTTACGTGGCATAAAAAGCAAAACAAATTGAGTAAGCCCACAACGCAACTAGCATTTAGTTCTTACCTATATCTGTGAGATACTCCTCTCGTACTTTGATTTTCAGCGGCTACAAGGGGAAAAGAAATATTTTTTTAATAAATTTTAAGCATGATATAGGGAATAAGTCTATATTTTCTGTATATGAAAAAAGCAAAAAGGAAGATTAGAAGAAAGGAAGATTAGAAGAAAGTTTAGCATTAGCTTCTTTGATGCCAAGTGCATCAATACATCAGCAGCCAATGCTGGGATATAAGACAAGGATTACAAGAATAAACTCATTAAGATATGTTGGTGCATACAGCATCTGGGTCCAGGAAATGGGAACAGATCTGAGGTGCAAGTGCGCGGGCGTCTTTCGTGCTGGAGCCCAGGTAGGCCTCCACCGACAGGTAAAACAGCTGTTGTGGACACACATACAGTAACCATGAATGTAAGCAAGCAAACAGATAACCACATGGAAATGTCATCCAAAAACAGCAGAATAAGCACTTTGTTTCATTGCATTTGCTCAAATCTAACATGAAATATAATGTAGACCGACCAGAGGGTTGGGGTCCAGAAGCTGGGTGAAGACATATCTCATGAACACCGCCATGTGTGCCGGTCGTGACCTCAACAACTCAATGTCCTGGAATGGTCCATCCATCTGAGAGACAGTGGAAGAGTATGAATGATTGAATAGCTGGAGAGAACTTTGAGATGCAATGAAGAAAAAGAAAGAAAAGACATCAACTCGGACTGATAAGAGTCACACCGAATGTCCTTCTCACCTCGTTAAATGCATAGCCATCATCTTCTTCATCCTCTTCCTCGGGGCCGATGATCTGGGCCTTTCCGCCCTTTGAACAGACGCACACACATTTAAAAAATGAAAAGCCCCTAGTCACACACTAGAGGATGTCCAAGCAAATCTTCCATTTTCACTGCTGTGCATGTGTGATCAGCGCATAACAGTTGGATGATGTGCAATTTGAATTTAAGGTCGTGGTGACAAGTATGTTCTCAGTCTCACTGCTCGTCTCATACATTTTAAGCAGCTATGCAAGATGCAGTGACAGAAATGGACAGGAACAGATGAAAAGGAAAGAACAGCAGCTACATCTCAAAATAGGGGAACCATACTTTAAAGAATAGAAGTATTTTTTGTTATTTTTATGTTCAGTTTAAACTTCAGTAGAAGTGAGCATGTGCTGCATGTGAGGATGTTATTGAAAAGGATCTAGAGCCCAACCGATATATCGGCGGCCCAATATTAGGCATTTCCCGATCTATCTGTATCTGCATTTATTATGGCCGATTTAAAAACTGTGACTATGTGACTATGACTGTCAACCATGATATGAGCGTTGGCGTTGCATAGTAGTTGCATAGTCCACCAGAGAGGACTCTACAACGTCCCTGTTGGCAACACTGATTTTTTTTTTTTTGTTAATGTGTTTTTGTTCAAAGGACTTTAAGTTTCATATCTTAAGTTTATATTTTTATACATTTTATTTATCAGAGCTTTAATATATTTTGATGTTCCTCTGTTCTGTTGTGGCAAAACAATTTATCATCATATTATTTTAGTGAGAACTCATAAATAACTAGAAATAACTAATGTTATTGAAATCTGTTTATGTTTTGCAATGCGTTTCTGGATTAAAAAAAAAACATATATATCAGCCGATATATTGGCAGATTGGATTTTTAAATAAGCAAATATTCGTATCGGTATCGGCCTTAAAAATCTTTTATCGGTCATGCGCTAAAAAGCAAGTGATTGCAAGTGCGTGTGTCCATCTCACCAAATCAGACAAGGTGTGTGTGTCGGAGTTCTGTCGTCGGTGGTAGGGGGTCCTGAAGGTGGATGAGGGGGAGGAGTGGGGACTCTCAAAGGCCTGGGGAGGAGGAGGATGAGGGAGGAAGGGAGGACGAGGGGAACGGGATGAGTGGGACCATCACAAACACAAACATACGATCTCACCAGTTAATGAAAAGATAAGACTGGACAGCCTACCTCCATGTCTCCTTCGCTTGACTCCATAGATAGTCGACCTGTCAAAGCACAGAGCAGTTTTAAGCTACAGTGTTTCCCCTGTTATTGTTCAACGGGAACCCCTGCCAGGCCAGAAAAATCTTTTTTAATGCCATAAATAACCCCAATATCAATTGTGTTTCCACTCTACTTATTCTGCAGCAGCCAAATGCCATCAACTGCAGCGATGCACTGCCGTGAGTCAATGAGCGAGGCCAAGATAACGTCGGTAATGGTTACGCTGGCTCAGTGTGTTTTATTGTACAAGAGACAACCCATTTTAAGCCACTTCGATTAAGCAAGTTTACTTCAAATCAAAGTATGTTGGGTAGTGTGCGGCACCATAGTAGCTAATGAATAAGAATGTCTCCTTTCATTTGAACTCATTCTGTGTATTTTCAGCTGACATTTAGACGTATTAAACCAGGAACATTGCATGCTAAACATGAGATCCAATGCACGACCGAGATATTTACTTAAGTAGGTGAAAGATAAAGTGATACAAACCTTCTCCCGCTATGACATAGCTTGTGGCACATTCAGATCGCGTTCCCTCCTGGAGAAGCAGAATAAAGCACAGGCTGTAAAAGGTAAACTATGCATGTAATCGTTAAAGCTTGATTTTTTTTTTGGGGGCAAATCAGGTGCAGCAGAACAGACCGTGAACACAACACTGACAATTTAAAACCTTTTAACACGCTTGACACTAGAATTTGTTGACATGCAGGCACGGTTTGCGTCATGCTGCGCAGGGTGCAACATAGGGCCTCTCATCTTAAACTTAACTGAATTCATATGGTCCCATGATTTGAAAAGTGAATTTGAATATGCCGGTAAAACAAATAGTTCAAATATATAGAGGAGTTTTCAGTGAGTATGAAAAGCAAAAGTCTCGTCGCCTCACCAGATCTTGTTGAATCTTGACCCTGACTTGGTGAGCTCTTCTTTTGGCACTTTCAATCCGCTCCCCCAGTGACAGCGACGGGCTCCTCAACTGCTCCTCCATCAACTCCTGTAATACAGTTATTATCAGCAGACATTAGATGCAAAACGTTGTAACTAATTCTGCAGACAGCACAAAACAACAAGGAGTGACACAGAACATAGAGTACACAGTAATGTACGCAGTAATGTGAGACATGGAAAGTTGTTGTTTTTTTTTTATCTACAGGAAGATGCATTAAGAGATGTGTGTGTGTGTGTGTGTGTGTTTACCTGCAGTTCAGCCTCTTCCTGCTCCAACATTTTCCTGAGTATCTGAGTGGCATGTTTCTGTACTTCTGGGTCCTAAAGAAATCATTTGGATGATTATTCCCTGCATTATAATTTCCTACCTAGTACCTACACATGGTCAGTTTTAAAGCTGACCCCCATGATACCAACTGGGAAACATTGTTTTGTTTACCTGTAGTGGTTTGGGTCCAGTGATTCTTTGGGAAGGGGTGCTGCTCAGTCCAGAGGGCAGGGGTGGAGGTGGAGGGGGTGGGGCCTCTCCACCCAGAGATGTTCTTTGATTGGATGTGAACTCAATGGAGAGGGGCTCTAAGGGCAAGGAGGTGGCTGAAGGTGGCGGCCCTTGTAGCGTCAGAGCTACATATGGTCCAGCTATGGGAAGATTAAAAAAAATAAATAAAAAAAAAACAGTGATGGAATCAGATTAACACTGGCAAAAGAACAGAAAACTACCAAACACATGAAACAGCAAACACACACTTATTGCAAACTCACATTTGATGAGCTTTACCACCTCCTGATGGGACATGGAGGACACCAGTGAGCCATTCACCTGAGAGAGAGAGAGAGAGAGAGAGAGAGAGAGAGAGAGAGAGAGAGAGAGAGAGAGAAAAAATCTGAAAGATTAAAATCGGGAAGAAACCAAAAACCTTCTGATTTAGTGTCTGTGGTGAAAAGTAGTACCTTTATGATTCGGTCCCCTTCTTGGACCCCGGCCTTGACTGCTGCACCACCTGTAAAGATGAGTGAAGGCATACAGTGAAGCTCAGAGAGAAAACTAATTTATCACTGCTCATGTCATCTAGGTCATATTATATTTGAAAAACTATTTTCAAAGTAGCATCATATCAGTTTGTGATTTGACAGCAACACATAGGGATTTTCTTAACCACATATGAACATTTAATCATAAAATCTTTAAATTCACATCTATAATCTCTTGAAAAGGGAGGAAAAACATATTGTATTTATTGTATGTATATGCATTTATACATTGTGTGTAAATAATAAAATAAGCATTATTATAACATCAACACATGGGCTGTGCAGGAGTCTTACCAGGTCGGACATTCTGCACTAGCTTGACTCTCTCTCCACATACTGTGAAGCCGAAGCCGAGCTGGTCCTTCTGCACGACCACACATCTCTGGACAAGACCAGTACCTGGAAGAGGAGAGCAGGATGTTAAGGGTGTTTTTGGGAGATATTAAATAAAGTGAAATTCTAAATCGATCCTTAAAACAAAAACATAAAGCAGCATGGGGAGTTGTTACCCGTACTCTCAGCAGTGATTTCAATCGACGGCTCCCTCTGCTGGGTGCCAGAGGATTTGCGCTCTGAGTCCCCGATGGTCAGACTGCTAAGCCTGGGTTTGAGAGAGGAGAGAAAGAGAGGCTTATAATAAATGCAGCAATACCAAACCGTGTAATTTAGAAAAATTCTCTGGGAAGGCTGATTGGGACTGGGAGAGGAATAAATGAAGAGGGAGAATCATTGAAGGTGGGATATCTAGAAAGGGCCAGAACAGGCCAAAGAGAAAGAAGGGATGCTTACAAATAGACACAGGCTACAGAAGGAGAGAAGGAGATCAGAGGCAGAAAAGCTAGGGAGGAGCATGGTCAGATATGTAGAGAGAGTGAGTATATACACATAGCATTAAAAGCAACAAGAAAGAAGCTGGAAGGAAAAACTCACCAAGCAGCAAAAGGGCTGAAAGCGAAGCGTGACAGGAAAGAAGGATAAGGGCAGATAAAGGATAAGCACAAAAAAATACATATTCAGAATGAAGACCAATTTTGAAGTTAAAAGACACAGAGAAACAGCCCAAGAGTTGACATCACCCCCATGTCCTTTATGCTCTAACAGATTGTAAACAGTGAGAGCAAGTGACTTCCAAGAATACCATGACAAAAGAACACACAGTGTAAATACAGAACAGTTTTGGTGCTTTTCCAAAGTCCAATGACAACTGGACAATTTACCAAAAAGGTACTTACAAGTTATTATTCCATCAAAATAAAGGTGTTTGTGTAAATTTACAAAGATCTGGCGATATTGACCTTGTGCTCCTGCAGAGTCAGTTAGTGCTGAAACAAGTCAACAAATGGCAGCGGAGTAGAAAACTAGTAAACAAAAAATTAGATACATGAGTAATCTCTTTTGTCAATTGTCAAGGAAAAACGTTTGCTGCTTCTAGCTTTTTGAATGTAAGGTACCGCTCCTGATATTTGGTACTTTTGGGGTTTTGACCTTTTGGACAGAAAAAACAAGCAATTTAAAGACTTCACCTCACATTTTGAAAAACTAAGAATAATCTTAAAATGATAGTTGTTAATTGATCATGAAAATGATCATTAGATGTGTCCCTAGTTATCAAATCTCAATATCAAACAAAGAACTATCTGAATGGACTGATCTACTGTGACTAAGAGTAAGTTTGTAATTCTGTAATTCACTTTGAATGCTGTCTTCACCTGCTGCTGTAACACAGAAATTTCCCAGTGTCAATAAAGTCCATCTATCTCTCTCTCTCTCTATCTATCTAGTTGTTGTTCTAGTGTTTTCGCATGTGTGTGTATTGAACACCTAAGCTTGCTCAGGTAGATGGAGTCAGCACTTCATATAAAACTGGCTGGATACAGCTAGAGTTTTTACATCAAGTGCATTACAAAGTTCAGTGTTCTGATATGAGTTACATGGAGGGATGTGAATTGGTGCATCCCAATGAGCAATGATACAATTTGAGTGTATGACATGTAAACATTTTCCTTTTTGTGCAAGTGCCGGGTGCCTTTCTGCCTACATTGCTACGTCAAGCTCAGGCGTTATGAAATAACAAGGGCAGCCACTGAGAAACCTGTTGCCACAACTGTACAATCTGTAGGTGTCACATTAACCCCAAACCCTGACGTAAGCCCTCACTGGACAGCTCTCCTACCTGAACGGGTGGGCGTTTTTCTTATTGGCTGCCCTGCTGTCACATGACACACACAGACACCAGTGGTAGGCACGTGCACCAGAGAAAAAACACACACACACACACAGAGGAAAAAAGTTGATAGGAAAGACATAAAAGACAAAAATGCATCTAACAAACAATGACAGAAACAAAGTGTAATGCTACTTGGTGAATGTGGTGACTGACAAACAGGATGAACTACAGTACACCAAGTAGCAGCGACAGAGCTAAACATAGCAGGGGAAGAGTCACAACACGACATTCAAGCAACAAATACAACACGACAATCAAGCAACAGACATTGAAACTCACTATAAACAAAAGACGTGGGAATCAATTCAGAACCGATTTTTGATTGAATTAAAAGGTGGCTGAGGTGTTTTATGCTTAATGTAAGAGTGACTCCTGCTTATTTCAGTCTCAGTACATAATATCCCCACTTCACCAGGCCTGGCTTTGTGTCGTTATGCTACTGTTGATTCTGTCTGTCATAAGAGATGTCTCTGTTGTCTCTACGTAGTCCAAGCTTTGGATCTATTCTACATGTTTGTTCACTGCTTTTACCCGTAACTGCATTTTCAATGCTTTTATTCTTAATGTCTGTGCTTTTAACAATTGCCTTCCAGGGGAATACAGTTTAACATTTGTTTTTCTGGATAATTCAGGAATATTTTCATATAAGTTATTAATATGCATTGCCCCTGTGAAAATATGAAGAATATTGAAAGGGGTATTTTCATGCTATTAGTACTCTGAAATGCAACAGGAAACATTATTGGCATTAAGTTAACTGGTCATGATGATGGAAAATAGTAAAACAAGTATAAGTATGCAGCTTTTTTTATTTTATGTTCATAAATTTGAAAGTGTGTTACAAAGTGTCTTACAATCATCTGTATATTAAAATAAAAGTAGAATTGACTGACGGATCACTGGTTAGCTGGTTTGTGTGTGTTCTTTGAGTTTTGTAAAGTGCTGCAGTTTGAGTTGGTCGGCTGGTCTTGTTTGTTAGTGCTGAAGTTAGCTAAAAACTAAATATCCACAAGATACCTAACTTCATCACGCAAAGGTAATTATTAAGATATTAAATCCAAAATGGTCCCAAACGTTTCACACTTTTTTTAAGGACGAATTGCAAGATATGCGCGCGTTGTACATCGTCCGGGTGCTGCACTGTGCTATTGCTGTTGGGTTCCGCTTTTTTCGTTCCGTCCACAAACTTCATTAACAACGTACATATTTGTGATTCAAATTAAAGAGTGTAAGCTCTTTTGAAAGTATAGATTCCCAGGCTGCTACTATTGTCACGCATACAGTATTGTCTCCTCTTTTTTCTTATCTTATCACCTCCCAGGAAACAACCTGTCTGACTAGTTTTTCAACAGTCCAGACTCGACCTCAGTCTGATAAAGACATGTCAGTAGGCTGATCTGGGAGCCCTACATTTCTGCGCAAGGCCTTGAAGTGTTCCACAGAAAGAGAAACTGTCTGGGTGAATGTGAGCCTCGTACCTGTCCAGTGTAGAGGTGGGTTGGCGGAGACTCATGTCTTCTGCCTTCTTACACTCCTCTGCTTCCTGGTGCGGGGATCAACACTGTCACTGGGCCTCTTTATCAGCATCATCATCATCCACATCATCTTTCCTTTTCCAGTTTTCAGTCCACACAATGGGGCTCTCTGGTGTGCTTTGATCAGATCTTCGAGCTACTGGGAAGCTGGTTCAGATTAGACAGAGTGCTCCTCATGTTCCCATCCACCCAAGTAGTTCCAGTTGAGTGTCAGTGTGACTAAAAATAAATAGCTACTACAAGAAAGACTGTTAGTGGTTTGATGCAGTGGAAAATGGGTAAAGGACAGTCTGCTCCCACAAAGGTCATCAATCATGAATGAGTGGCTGATATGTCTCGCTATGCTCCAGGTCAACAACTCCCATGCCTTATGGTGTCTGTGTTAAGCTAATTATTGCCAGATAAATCAAAGCTTTAACATGCATAACTGTCGTCCAAGTAACAGCTCAGCATCATCTCGAGTGATATGTAGTGAAACCTTGAAATAAAATAACGAACGAATACATTAATACGACTTGTTTACGTGTGTTGGATGTGTGGCTTCCAACAGTTGTGCCAACCTAAATAATCCCTTACAAGCTAAGCAGTACCTTAACGTCGCACGTATCTTCGCCCAAAGTTATTTACATAGTTTTATGTGTAATGTGGCTAGCTGATGCAAATTTCTCTATACACAAAATAACGTGCCTTAGTTTTATAAGTAAAACGTCAATTACCACTCCGTAAAAATTAAAAACAAAATAAAACACCGTGCAGAATGAAAGTTAAATGTGTATGTCGGTTTTGTGTTGTGACTTATCTAAATATTTAGCTGTCTAGGGGATGATAACGACCATCGGAGGCGGCCTGCTATATTCAGCTAGCTTCCTGAAGTTAGCTCTACGGGTGGGCCGATTTCAACCCGCGGCATGGCGTTGTTCCTCTGGCCGACCAAAAGCGCCGTGGGTTCGGCTTCCAGCTGCGCTAACGAGTCGGCCCTTTAGAGGTAGCTAGCTAACCAGCTATGTCTGCAAAGTGAAAGGCCAACATGGTCTTAACTGCATGCGAACAGATGGGTGTTAAAGTGGTCGAGGTAGTGGCAGTCCATGCGAATTCCAGCTCGATATATCCCAGAGTCCCGTTTTCGTGCAAATTCAGACACTAAAGCTGCATGTTAGCCAGCTAACGTTAGCTAGCAGGCAATACGAGTAAAAGCTCCACCTTAGGTCTTTTTTCCCAAAACAAGTCACAGTGGTGAATCCGGATTTGCTTCTCACTCTCGTGGTCTTCCAGAAGACTCAGAAGTTATCGTTGCATATATTTATTGTGTTTAAATCCCAGTTCTAGAAATAATTATCTCTGCTGTGTTGTTATCCTGCTGTCTTGACCGGCTGCTGATCCACCACCATATTCTCAAAGATCATACGTTCAAAAGAAACACAACAGCGCCCTCGTATGGATAGCTTGTGGTATTGCAGGCGGTTTGCCTCATCGCAGTGTTGATGCTACTCTGACTACTATGATCCATGGTTGCACTAAACTGCAATGGAAAAAAATATTTCTTGAAACTTAATATAGTATGCAAAATATAACCAACACGAGTAAAAACTAACGTTGTAAAAAAAAAATATTCATAAAAAATACTTTCTAAAAGAGTGCCAATTTTAAAACATCTTGAGATCTGATGTTACAGGGCCAGTACCCCAATATCGTCTTTCTGGACTCACTATTTTTCAGCAATAATTTATCTTCAAAGAGTGGAAATTTAACCACAAATCAACTTATTACAATCTATTATTGCATTATTTTACTAAACTTAGTTATTTGAAATATGTTTTTTTAATGTAGCCTACCTATTTTTCCAAATCAGACGATTTTGACACTTTGAAACAGTTTTCATGAAAATGTAATGCCATTATTTGTTATTTGTAATGAATCTTGACCCTGACTTGTTGAGCTCTCCTCTTGGCGCTTTCAACCCATAACATATTGCCAATTACATATAACATGTTGTTTTACACACATTTTCTGTCTCAAATGTGAGCTAAATAATAAAAATATATCAGCTATAAAATTGTATCTGCATTTTTCCATTTGGTGCCCCTTAGGAAATATCATATATTTTACTGCTATTAATTAACAACTACACCTAAGCGGAAAAAAGTAGTGGGTCCCTTTTACTCTTCTGAGGTAGTAGAGATGTGGGGACCCTAAATCCAGAGAGCCCATTTGCGTTCAGTATTCCAGAGTGAAAGGGATTTGACTCAGGCTCAGGGGTATTTATTTATTATTTTTGGCCCAGTTGTATAGGTTAAATTGCGATGACCTTACTGAGGGAGATGATTTCAACATGGGTCCAATACTTTACCAAATATGGCCAGAGCGGGGCGTGGGCTCCATTCTGCTCTGAGGTTTTGGTGGATGAGAGCAGGGGATGCATGCGCCTCCGTGTACGCGCGGTGTTACACAGGAACTTTAAGCTTATGACAAAAACATAAAAGACAACTCCTAGCGAAGAAATCGGTAAGATCAATATTCACAATTGTATTGTTTTCTCTCCCCCAGGCAGTTTGAGTAGAAGTTATACCGTTAGCAGCGTTTAACCATAGTCTATTTTTGGAACAGCGACAGAAAACTGATTACAACGGCACAGCGGCTGGGCGCGGTATGTCCGCTATTTGGGAAGGAATACCTCTTTATCATTCACTTCATCTTCCAGTTATAATGTGTCTATGTTACCCTTAAAAGTAGATGTAAGCCTGGATCATTAAAAGGAGGAAAATAGGCCTAATGTATACATTTTAGGTAGTTTGTTTTAAGAAGAAGCTTTTTAAGCCAGTGAAAATGATCAATTTGACATTTAAGCTACAGTGATATACAATAGCATCCAGTATAGCTTATATTAAGAACATGGCAAAGGTCTATAATATCACCCCCTGCCAAAAAGAAAGAAAAAGAAAAACCAAAGTCTAGTTTCCTGTCAGCATCAAGGGCATGAGGCTACACACACAACCCACACATCCACATGTATCTCTTCTAGGTTTGGTGATCTCATTTAGTTCAGGTATTAGCCAATATCTCTTCCAGTAATAAAACTGGGGGACTAAGCATTCAGCACCAGTATCAAACCGAAGACTATGGTAAGTGCTCATTTGGATTGTGTTGCTAGTGTGTGTTCAGGCAGGAGTGCCATTACCTCAGAGCTGCTTCCTGTCTATGAGTCTCATTACACAGAACAGGAAGTGTGGCATTACAGTTAATGAAGAAACAATAAATAAGGTTAGCAATTTTCAGGGTTTGTATTGACAGAATGAGAAAGCGTGTTTTTCTTTATGAACAATGCATTGTCTCCTAGGCCTTTAGTGTGGCACTTGTTGCTTCTTAAGATAAGCAGCCTGTAATCATGGCAATCTGTAGAACACCAGACTGGCATCAGTTTGATTTGTCTAACCTCAGAATGCAGTTTTAAAAAAATCTGCATGTTTTGACAGATTTGGCAGGGACATGCAGCCCCTGCAACAAAAGGTGAACTGCCTCACCTCAATATATTCCTATGAATGCAAACATAATTGTTACCATGTGTAAGAAAAAGCCACGTCCTCCTCCCATTACACTTATGGAAATGGAAGGAGGATTGCTCTTCATGAGGTTCCACCCCTTTTTTTCCCCACACAAAGCTTTTCCTTATCTCACCTTATCTCATAAATACCTGGGAATGTGGCTAGACACATACTTTAAAACAGCATGTGGAGCAACTGACGCAGAAAGTAGGATGATCAAAATGGGTTTCTTATATTGGAAAAAAAAACACTTTGCGGTCTTAAGGACAGGAAGATGGTCATAGTCCAGCATCATGTCTGTGCATGACTATAGAACTATACCTGGAACTATGCCTTTTTCCATGCTGTTTGCTCAATTTTAAACCAACCTGATGCGGTTTATTATGTGATATAATTTATGATTTTATGGGGTTTTATGAAAAAAAACAGGCTGTTTCTCACAAGCAACACCACCGAAAGAACTACTGGTCGTTTTTATTTATAAAAGTCTCATACAACAGCTACTTCTGTATATCATTTCTCAAATAAATAAATACAAACTATAAATAATATAGAATATGTCAAATCTTGTAAAGATTGTAAAGCTCTGAGGCCAAAACCTTTACTAAAAACCATCAACAGCTCGGACACTAGATGGCACCAACATCAAACCGTTAGTACAACCTGGAGATGGAAATGTACAACTCACTTCTGTTTTAGACTGAGGGACTTTCCAACTTCAAACTTCCTCTTTCCATATATTACCTCCCATCGCACGGGTCACAGCTTGAACAGGTTCCTCACACATTCATCAGTCTTTACACAACTTTAGTTTGAGCCTAGACAAGTCAGTCAGGGATGAACAAATTATTAATACTTTTATTTAGGGCTGGGCCATATATCAATATTATATCAACATCTATATATGAGGCTGGATATCATCTTAAATTTTGGATATCGTAATATCATGATATGATACAACTTTAATCTTTTCCTGCTTTTAACGGCTACATTACAGTAATGTCATATTCTGAATTTACCAGACTTAGCCTACTGTTTTATTATTTGCCTTTAATCATTTAGTCATTATGTCCACATTATTGGTGATTTAGCAAAACTCTCTATTTTGTGAAAGCACCAATTGTAAACCCCTTTGATATCGTTTTTGGTCAAAACCACCAGTTCTGATGTTACAGTTTTGTTTGTGCTGCAAAAAATCAGTCATGATATACAGTAGAATCAGAAGACCATTTCCCTGATGCATTAGGCCTTTAATAGCTTATAGATGAACAAGCCAGTTGATCATTTTCATCATCAAGAAATCATGTTTTTGACAGTAAATAACACAGAATTAAGACTGGACAACTGAGCATTTCTTCATTACTGGCTGCTCAGACTTACAGGATGCATCAGCCAGTTAGGGCTGCAGCATTAATGATAGAGCAGAATATGTTTCAATGTTAAGAAATAAAGCACCGTGTTGTATATTGTATTTCAGCGATACACTAGTATTTTGCATCGTGTTTCAGAATCCCATCAAACTTTACTCTGATTACTCCCTCATTTATTGTCTTTCTGCAGAATATGTGACAAACATCAGCAGAGTGTGTGACAAGCAACCAACACAAGATCCCACATTCAGCATTAAAGACTCCTCTTAACCCTCGCCGGGCTACAGAAGACACTTTCAACTCCTGTCTGCTTGTGACTTCCCATAATGCCACTGATTGTGCTTCCCACCTCCCAGCTGCTATGGGTGCGTGTAGCTGCCCTGCTGTTCACCTGCGTGGCGTTCAGTGTGGCAGCACATGGAGCCCTGCTGCCCCACGGAGGCATGGCTGACTGGTGCATCTTCTGCTGGGCGTTCAGCTTCGCCTGCACCCTGCTGGTCCTGCTGGTGGAGCAGTTTGGCCTCCAGGCCCGAGCGCCGGTGTCCTGGTCTAATTTCCCCATCACTATCGCCTGCTACGCCTCCCTCCTCTGCCTCTCTGCCTCTATCATCTTCCCAGTTTTTTTCCTTAAGGACCAGCGGCTCTACGGTGATTCTCGTGACTATCGCATCGCCTCCACCGTCTTCTCCTGCCTGGCAGCGGTAGCATACATGGGGGAGGTGAGCTTGACTAAAGCGAGGCCAGGAGAGGTGGCAGGTTACATGGCTACGGCTCCTGGTCTTATGAAGGTGTGCCAGACCTTTGTGGCCTGTATTATCTTCATCCTGGTCAGCGACCCTGTGTCGTATGACTACCATGCAGCGCTCAAGTGGTGCATGGCCGTGTACTGCATCTGCTTCATCCTCTCCATGGCCGTGGTGGTGCTGTGTGTGGGCGAGTGTACCGGCTGGCTCCCCATCCCCTTCTCCAAGTTCCTGTCAGGTTACGGGCTCCTGGCGGTAATCATGTACTTGACGGCTACCATCCTCTGGCCCGTGTTCCAGTTCGACAAACAGTACCATAGAGGCCAAGCGTCGTCAAGACTGATCGCTGTGGCTGTGCTCACTGCTCTCAACTTCCTGCTTTACGTCGCTGACCTGGCCTACACTGCCAGACTAGTGTTTGTCAGTGCCTGAAGACAAAAGAGTTGAAGGAGGAGACACATTGAGAGGTGAACATAAATAAAGATGCTTAGAGCTTGAGTGGCTTTGCAGAAAAGTGTATATTGTTGCTGACAAAAAATACCTTTTGTTATCTAATTTTAAAATGCTGAAATGAGACATCTTGTTAATATGAGAGAAAACATCCCAAACTCACTTACAGTATCTATGTGCATATTTTCTGTAATCGCCAATGGCATCATTTTACGTCTAATGTTGAATTGACCTAAGCTAAATGTGCAACCCAAGTATAACATGAACAATGGAAAAGTTGGATTTTACATGATAATGACAAAAACTAATTAAAACCCATTGAAGTCAACACTGGATTACAGGTGAACATCAGAAGAGAAGTTTTTAAAGGGAAAGAAATGTATTTACTGTATGTGAGACACACAGGCACTCTGGCTGCTGATGAGGAAGCCTCCTGTGCACTGTCATCACTACCTAACGATTTGTTTAATGCCCTTCTTATTATCCTTTTGTTAATAAGGGTTTAGAGAAAATGTACTGTATCTGTTCTTTTGTCTTTATAACTAAGTATGTAGTACATGTGAAAGAATGTAATTTGAGAAATAAAGTTTTCTGTTAAACCAATAAATGTTTTATTTTAAAGCATTTGATGGATTGGGTATGTGCTGTGATTGTGTTGATACATGTGTTGTGGCTTTCACGATGCAGTGGTGCAGACAGTTGCAACTCACCTTTGTTGCACACTGTTACCTTGTTATGTAATAAAATGGGTAATGTGTTAAAGACACAGGAAACAGGAAACATACTCACAGGCCCCTGCAAAAGATTCATGCAACTGTCATTCTGCCCTTTTCTCTTGACATTGTGAACTGTGAGTTAGTGTTACTTCTTATCCTTTACGTTTTGAAGCTTTAGACAGCATGACATCACAATTTTCCAATGAAGGCCTTCCCAGATTTGTGTTCATGCCCTTACCTGACACTGATGGCAACAGCTATGTTAACCTACTGTATGCAGTGGTTGCTATGTTCATGTAAGCTACAAAGAAGACGTTTCCTTTTTGTCACCCCTGTTCCAGAGAGACAGACAGACATCACTGTTATGGTTTATTACTGATTATATTCATGCAACTATGATTTCAAGGTTTTTTGGCAAATGTAGAAATGTGATTAAAAAAAATTTTGTTTTCATGATCAGATTATCACTGAACCAATAACGTGATGAAATATTTCTGTTAATAGTAGTCAGACCGTGTAGTGAGACATGCAAAATGGAGATGCGTAAAAACTCATACAGCATGTTAATGTGTAGTCAGGAAGTGAAAGCAGTGGCCATACTCAGATACAGGAAACATATTTTACATTTTACATTCTGGCAGTCTTTTGACTCTGACTTATAGTCGCTCCACAGTTACTTCACTTTTTGACAACATGGATGGTAAGTTCATTCATTTACGTTATTTCAGGACTGAACACATTAAGTTGCAAAATAAAATTTAAATAGTTATTTTGTTTTAAATACTTTTCTAGTGCACATGTGCTACACGTAGATGGCTGACATACTGTTTATTTTCTTTTTTGTTACAATCATCAATATATGTACGTATACTAATACGTATTTAGTTTAATTTGAGAGTGACATTTTGATTCTGTAAAAAATCATTTGATTGCATTTGCAAATTCTGTTTTGTTATTTCAATGTTGCGGATACACACTTAAGTAAATAGGTATCAGATCTGACCATCTTAACATTAAAGGACTCAGATCGGAGTTTGGTGCAAACAATATCCTCCATCATCTTCTCGTACTAACTACTTTTGACCATTGAGGATTTTATTTTTGTTATTAAGTTTATCTGCATTTTCTTTTACATGAAAACAACCAAAAGACAAAGGCATGTTATTATTGATAAACATTATTATTTTTTTAGGGTCAAACACAAGGAGAATTGTGATCTTGGGAAAAACTGGATCTGGGAAAAGCAGCCTGGCTAACACCATATTTGGAGAGGAAATGTTCAAGATCAGCCACACTCTCAACTCTGAAACAAGAGAATGCCAAGCAGAAACCAAATCTATTAATGGAAGAAGGATCACTTTGATCGACACTCCTGCTTTCTTCGACACAGAGAGATCTGAGGAGGAGTTGCATCCTGAGATAGTGAGGTGTATCACAGAGTGCGCTCCTGGTCCTCATGCTTTTCTCATTGTGATTAAAGTGGAGAAATTCATAGTGCACGAGCAGGCTGTCATCACAAAAATAAGCCAGTACTTTTCTGATGAAATATTCAATTATGCAACAGTTGTCTTCACTCATGGTGACCAGCTCCTTGAAGGAGAGAAAATTGAGGATTTTGTCAGCCAGAATAAGCCAATGAGTGATCTGGTGAAGAAGTGTGGCGGCCGCTGCCACGTCATTGATAACAAATACTGGAAGAACAACCAGCAGGATGAATACAGGAGCAACCAGTTCCAGGTGAAGGAGCTACTTAACACAACAGACAAGATGATTGAGGCAAACCCAGGAAGCTGCTACACCAATGAGATGCTACAAACAGTAGAGAAATTAATACAACAAGAGGAGGAGAACATTAGACGGTCATCAGGAAACATGTCAGGGGAAGAGATCAGAAAGCAGGCTAGAGTCAGCACATTTAAGACGTTTTTGATCGAATGTGCAGGTATTGCAAAAAATACATTGTTAAGCGCATTTACAGGGCTAACTGGTGCAGTGGAAGCGATGATACATAATATTAGAGGATATAAGGTACAGGAAGAAGTGCCTTCTTTTCCTGTTGTGATAGAAGAAGCAGAAGAGGCTGTTGAGAATGAAACCTATTTGTGACTCTTAAAGAAGGGGGGGTGTTCTCATGAAAAAGTTATATCTCCCTGTTTATTAAATGGAAATCATGTTCCAAGTTATCTATAATCACCAACCTGTTTGTTTTTCATATGTAATATGTTATAGCTTTTCTTCTTGTCTGAGTTTCACACTTCAAGTTCAGTCACTTATTCCTGTTTCACAAGCTACGTGTTGTCCTGTGCATGTACTCTACATTTTAACCACGTATGGATACAACATTTAATCACCATTAATGGATAAGGTCTTAAAAAATGTTTTAATGAAACCAGTGCATGCTGTTTGTTGCTTTTCTCACTGTTTCATGTTGCAAAAGAACCCTAAAATGTTACTTAATGTATTTACAACATTATTTTTGCATGATGCTTTTGCACAAATAGTTCTTGTGAATTAAAATGTATCGCCAATGCAAATATGATAATTAAATTGAGATCTATGTTATGTTATTTAATATTAATACTGTTAATAAATGTTATTTGAGCAAATTACGTTTTTTATTTGGTAGTAGTATAAAGTACCAATGATTACTACAAGCCTGTGTGGACAGAATATTGTATTGACAAGAAAAACAACAAATCTTAAATACAAATCTCTTACAGAAGATGTGCTACAGTGAAATGTCACAGAAGCTGTCTGTTGCAACACAGCCCAAACAGTTGGTTCAAACTAATGTCCCACCTTCCCAATCCCTGA
Organism: Percina caprodes; assembly: GCA_013375575.1. Classification (NCBI taxonomy): domain Eukaryota; kingdom Metazoa; phylum Chordata; class Actinopteri; order Perciformes; family Percidae; genus Percina; species Percina caprodes. The sequence goes on along the minus strand of JABXJD010000028.1, from coordinate 2,504,141 downwards.
CACACCACTGAGCCTCTTGTGCATTGGCACATTTCATCTCAAATCACATCACAATCTAACAATGATTTGTTCAGTAATTATCTTTTGGTAATACGTTATTGGAAAAAAATACTTTAGTTGTCCCTTTGTCTTGATAATAAAGTATCAGTATGGAATGTGGCATGTGCTGAGCTTGGAATCACACAGTGTGTTACACAATGTGTTTTGGCTTTCATGATGCAGTGATGAAGATAATTACAATGTTTTTGATTCTCCCTCTATCACTTTTTAGTCAGTATTGAAATGGGTGACAAAAATAAGATGTGGTGTCAGAGACAACTGCTATACTTAACATGCCGGTTTTAATGAAAAGTGATATTACGAAACTTATATCTAAACCATCCATAGAAAATTCCCTTTACGGGCAGATAAAACAACAACTTATGGTCAGCATCTGAATGTTAACGTGAAAATGCTATTCACTGGGAGCTTAATTGGTTGCCAAAAAAGGTGGATTTATTTGGACTTTCTTAAATTAGAGAAGTCACTCCAATAGCAGCAGCTTAGCATCAACATGTGTGCTCCAGCCACTGCTGGGGAGATAGATCAGATTTGGTTGTCAGCAGAAACATAAGGATACAGTCCCACAAGTGTCATCCGACTTTGATTAAAATATCATGATATTCTGATTGGTGCAGTAGTTTTACATGATTTTACCCTTTTACATTAAAGTCCCGCTCAACCCGCCCCTTAAAGTAACAGCCTGCTTGACAAAGTATGTTATACCCTTTACTTTATAGTAAACATATACTTCATTAGGTAACTATCTGTACTCTGATAGTACTCTTGATTTTTGCCCAGAATTCACTACCCATGTGGTCCTTATTGTCAACCCAACTGTTCCCCAAGTCTGAGTTGTTGGACTATTTGAAATAGGTTCCTGTAGCCTAGACATACTACTGAGCTATTTCTTGTTAAGAAGTCCAACTAGTTTTTTTCTGTTTTTAACATCAGCTAAGAGAACAAAGCCACACAAAGCACCGTTCAGTTTACAATGTTCTAAAGGTTTAATATGACACAGAAGGATACACATTTTCTAATAATTACTATACACCTATTTTGATGATTTGTTGTTGTGGTTATACTGTGCAGTGAGACATGCAAAATGAACATACACGGAAACTTGTATAGAATTTTTTTTTGCACGTCGTGCATTGTGCAGGTAGTGAAACCAGTGGGCAGGCTCAGATACAGGAAACATATTTAACCACACTCTGTTTTGTCCCTTTGACTTTTTGGCGCTCAACAGTCACTTCACTTTTGACAACATGGACGGTAAGTTCATTTCTTTCAGTTTAATCAGGACTGAACACTGCACATTATGTTGCAAGATGCAGAAATAAAAAGAAACAAAAGAAAGTTTTGTTTTAATTACTTTTTATAGTGCACAGGTGCTACACTTATATGGCTGATTTACTGCATGTCTTCATTTATTCTTACAATCTCACGATGTGAATTGTAGGGGAGAGCCGGGACAGTTGAAACACAGCTAATATTTTGTCACTAGCAACCCACACGTGACATCTGTCAAATACAGTTGCATTTTCAGCTTTGAACAAAACTGTTCAGGAATTATTACAGCAAAAGTGGGACGTGAGCAATTTCATCTAACGGGACAAAGGAAACAGCATGGGGGTGGGGACGAATGAAACATACAGTTTAAGCCATGTAAACTTCCCACAACTGTAATATTTTACTGTATACAGTATCATGAATGGTACTTCCAAAAGGTGTTATTTTAGATTTGTTGCAGGGCTATACATTTTTGTGAATGTTTATTAACTAATTGCCGTCATCTTAAAGTGTGGATGAAGCGTTTTTTGAAACATCATGTAACCTACCCTGGATGATTCTGCCATTTTTATAGCTAGAACAGTACGTTTTTTCCAATTATATCATGTTTCTATTATTGAAAATGTCGTTTTACTAGGATTTTTTCGTGGGTTAACCCACTAGACATCCAAATAACGCCCCCCAGCTTGTCTCCATAGGATAACATGGGAAACCTCGACCCCCCTACCTGGTGGGCCCAAATATATTTTCCTCTTTCTAAAACTGCTTTTCCATGTTTCACCTCCATAAATTACTGTATAAACGAAGTTTGTGCGTTTAGGCGGCTGTGGCTCAGTGGTAGAGCGGTTGCCTGCCAATGGGAAGGTTGGTGGTTCAATCCTGACCCTGCAGTCCCATGTTGTAGCATCTCATTGGCACATTTAGACACTGAACCCCAAGTTGCCCCCGATGCTGTGCATCGGAGTGTAATTGTGTGTGAGTGTTTATCTGATGAGCAGGTGGCACCTTGTACGGCAGCCTCGGCCACAGTGTATGAATGTGTGTGAATGGTGAATGGTTCCTGTGCTATGGAAAAGCGCTTTGAGTAGTTGTTAAGACTAGAAAAGTGCTATATAAATACAGCACATTTACATAGAATACATGGAGGTATAGCCAGGCCGACATAGACATATGCCATCATAGCCTGTTTGCTTTCCATGTAAAGAAGCAAGAAAGTCTGGGGTTGTGGAGAGCACAGAATGGTCTACCAAATAAGCATGCAGTCAAATTTTTAAATGAAAAACACTCATAAATAATTTACAAAATGTAACCGCTAATGAATTACTATGTAATATATAATATATAATATTACTATGTTTTGACTTAAGGAAGTCTGTCTATCATCATCGCACTTGGAGAAAACTGGAATGTTTCAATTGTCCCGGCTCTCCCTTAATGTTCTCATACTAAAAGTGTCGGTATCAGGCTGTTCTGGTCAAACTGTAATGGATCATATCAGCTAATATTAAGTCAATCAAAACCGAACTCTATTGTGTTTTGCCTGCTGGTGCTGCAGCGCTGCACTCTTTAATGACAGCAGGCTACACTGTGAGTATTTCTGCTTCATTTACCTCCGTCATGTGAATGCGAAAGATCATTTCATTGTATTTGCAAATGCAGTAATCTAAAGCTCTTTTTAATGTGTCAGAAACGGTTTAGTAAATGATCCACAACTTTATATATCACAGTGGTTTATCTTATAATGCTAAACAGTGATTGGTATGGTAAGAGAAAGTAGACACGTGATGTTCTTAATCATTCATATGCTTATTGTTCTCTTTTTTATCTTCTCATAGTTGAAAAAGTCAAAAGACAAATGTGAAATATAATTTATGGAACCTATTCTTTTTCAGTGTCAAACACAAGGAGAATTGTGATCTTGGGAAAAACTGGATCTGGGAAAAGCAGCCTGGCTAACACCATATTTGGAGAGGAAATGTTTACGATCAGCCACACTCTCAGCTCTGAAAAAAGTAAATGTAAAACAAGAACCAGATCTGTTAATGGAAGAAGCATCAGTTTGATCGACACTCCTGGTTTGTATGACACAGACAGATCTGAGGAGGAGCTGAAACCTGAGATAGTGAGGTGTATCACAGAGTGCTCTCCTGGTCCTCATGCTTTTCTCATTTTACTTAAAGTGGAGAGATACACAAAGCACGAGCAGGCTGTCATCACAAAAATAAGCCAGTACTTTTCTGATGAAATATTCAATTATGCAACAGTTGTCTTCACTCATGGTGACCAGCTCCTTGAAGGAGTGAAAATCAAGGATTTTGTCAGCCAGAATAAGCCAATGACTGATCTGGTGAAGAAGTGGCGGCCGCTGCCACGTCATTGATAATAAATACTGGAAGAACAACCAGCAGGATGAATACAGGAGCAACCAGTTCCAGGTGAAGGAGCTACTTAACACAATAGAGAAGATGATTGAGGCAAACCAAGGAAGCTGCTACACCAATGAGATGCTACAAACAGTAGAGAAATTAATACAACAAGAGGAGGAGAACATTAGACGATCATCAGGAAACATGTCAGGGGAAGAGATCAGAAAGCAGGCTAGAGTCAGCACATTTAAGACGCTTTTGATCAAATGGGCAGGTATTGCAAAAGATAAATTGTTAAGCGCATTTACAGGGCTAGTTGCTGCAGTGGAAGCAATGATACATAATATTAGAGGATATAAAGTAGTAGTTAAGGAAGCAGAGCCTCTTGTGACTTGTGAAGCAGAATAAGCAGAAGAGGCTGTTGAGAAGGAAACCCATTTGTGACTCTTAAAGAAGGGGGGGATAATTTATCATTAAAAAGCCCTGTTTATTAAATGGAAATAATGTTCTAAATGATCTTTAACCACTGAGCTGTTTATGTTTTTTCATATGTAATATGTTATAGCTTTACTTCTTGTTTGAGCTTCATACTTCAAGTGCAAATGAAACCATGTAAACCTATTCTGTTACAAACTCAAAATACAATTATGAACCCTAAAATTTGCATAATATGGGCACTTTAAGAGTGTTAACGAATTACAATTCCTTGAGTTTTATTAATTATCATTTATAAATTTTTTTCTGTAAGCACCGTGTTCAAAACTGTCTCATTGTTCTCTGAGCTGTGATACGGAGATGTAGTCAAAGGCCCATTATATTTATTATTACATTATATATTACATGTAGAGGTTTTGCTTACTGTGGTGCAGGTACATTCCTAGCTATAGGCTTGGAACCATTTATGGAAATCTGTATCAACTGAGTAAACATATATGACAGCCTGTCATTGGTGAAGAAGACAGTATGTCTGAATGACCATTAAAGGAAAAGCTGTATACGAAATTATACGGAGACATGCAAAGGCTTGTCATTAGTTATTGGCAATTGTTATTGTAAAGAAACATTTTAGTTGATTTAGAAAATATTAATTTGGTTATCTTCCAATGAGCATAGACTTCTTGCTTTGTGACACAAATATAACCACACTATGTTTGTCATTGTTCCTTCATAGCTGCTGGGTAAAACTAAACTGATGAGACCCTGTTACTTTCCCTCTGTAACTTCCCTGTGATTACTTACATAAAACATTTGCAATATTCACCTTAAACTATCTCTGTGTTTCTCTGTGCATTGTATTTGATTGAGTATCTCTGGAGAGGTCAGAGAATCTCTATAACAATAGTTTAAGTGGCTTTGCAAAAAGGTGTAGCTGCTGTTGAACTTCTGATAAACTATACATGAGTATTGACTTTTGGTGTCCAATTGTAAAATACTGAAATAAGATAACATAAGTCAAACTTTACTGATCACATACTGGGGAAATTCATATGTTAAAGCAACTTCACCAAAGCAAAGAAAAAAAAAATTGTCTGAGCAATACAAATGAAACAAGATAGTTTAAAGTTTATTTCATTTATTTAGCTCTTGAAAAGCAAACACGTTTTGCACCAAAGTGCTTCACGAAGACAAATACAAGCATAAAACACAAAGATACAGTATACATAAATACTTAGATGTGGTGAAAATTTAACAAGATTTATATAGAAACAAATTGAAACAAATCAAAACCCCTGAAATCAGATGGAAAAAGAGGAAAAACAGGTACATCGCAATTAAAAGCCAGAGAATAAAAGTGCTTCTTAAGGCGTCTTAAAAACATCCACAGACTCAGTCTGTCTAATGGCTTCCAGCTATTCCTGAGCCAAGGAACCGCTACAGAAAAGGTCCTGCCTCGGGCTTTTTTTCCAACGTGCGGGGCACAGCTAACACTGCACTGGATGATTGATTGATTGATTGATTGATAGATAGATAGATAGATAGATAGATAGATAGATAGATAGATAGATAGATAGATAGATAGATAGATAGATAGATAGATAGATAGATAGATAGATAGATAGATAGATAGATAGATAGATAGATAGATAGATAGATAGATAGATAGATAGATAGCTTCATTTGTATCATATGCACAAGTACATAGCGAGATGATGCTTTATGCAGACAGCAACATAGTATACAATCCTAAACAACATAACAACATGATGCACAACACAACACACAGTTCATGTGGTCCCGTGAAGGAATTTTTTGAGGTGGCTTGGGAGGGAAAAGAATAAAGTATTTAAAGTATTGGAGGCAGACAGTTCAACGGGGGATGGTTCGGGGTGGGTGGTGTATGGTGAACATGTGAGTCTGTGTATGTGAGTGTGTGTGTGTGTGTGTTTGTATGTGGAGTATGAGCGACAGACTGTCTGTGTTGTTCAAAAACAAGCAGACCGCTTGCCAATTCTCCCACAAATCGCAAGCATAGCCTGCCGCGTATGTTCCACTCGGGCAGGACGGCTCCCCCAGTGAAGCATGCCTGAGTGAGAAAATCTTGTCAATAGCGCTTAGTGACCAGTTGACCATTTCCATTTCAAATGTTTTCCAGGAACACAGCAGGCAGTGTGGATAGAAGAAAAGGAAAAGTCTCCACACGACAAAGTAGACAAAAATGGACAAAAAAATAGAAGCAAGCCAAGATAAGAGGGGAGAGTAGGAAAGCACGTCTGCACTCTTCAGAAGTAGGAAGTAGAAGCCACAAAAGACAACAGGAACAAAGGACACTGGAAGCACGTGATTTTTAATAAGAAGCTTTTTAAACTGTTGGTGTTGTAGTCTGTGACAGATAGACTGAGCAAATGCATTTGCTTGAAAGAAGTGGAAGAAGTTTTTCCATGTTTTCACATAAGATTATTTCTGTGAAGCAATCTAGTATTTTTTTGTCAATTCTGCTATTTGACCAATTAAGGTTTTAGCAAACAATGGTGCTTTATTTGGTACATGCTTTCATAACCTGCATGCCCAGGTCTGCCAATGCATTTGATGGTAAGAAGTCCAATGGAGATATTTTCAATCGCCACCCCCATTTTGATGACGTTTAGTAAGAGAGTCAAGATGGGCAGAAGAATTGTTTCCTGCTAGTACACAGATATATATTTAGGGGGGGAAACAGTGTTGCAATTAATGCCACAAATAAACAGATGACTTTGTCCACAGTTCTCACAGATTGGAATGTGGAATGTCACATATTCACAACATCGATGCAAAAATATTATAAAGAATATTTCTGTTCAGTTGTGGTTGTACTATGCAGCAAAATGAACATACGCGGAAACTTGTATAGAATGTTTTTTTGAACGTCGTGCATTGTGCAGGTAGTGAAACCACCGGGCAGGCTCAGATACAGGAAACATATTTAACCACACTCTGTCTTGTCACTCTGACTTATTGTCGCTCCACAGTCACTTCACTTTTGACAACATGGACGGTAAGTTCATTTCTTTCAGTTATTTCTACCAACATTGCACATTAAGTTCTTGTTCACATTGATGTCCCGAGACAATCTACAGTGAGTGTCCGTATCAGGCTGTTCTGCTCAGATGTTAATGGATTGGTATCAATTAGTGATTTATATAAATAGAGCCAAACTCCTCTGTTGCCTTTAGGCCACTGAACTCTTACGCTGATCTCTTAAATGGCAGCCAGGCTTTACACTGGGAGCAGCATATGTTTCATGAGAGGGAAAATAACATTTTATGAACGTGAAAAATTCTATGATTGAATTTGCAAATGTAGTTATTAGTAATTTTGGTAATGTTATAAGAGATAAGACACAAGATGTTGTTGATCTAAATATGCTTGTTTGTTTCTTTTTTAATCTTTTTATTTAGGAAAGAAAAGTTGAAATACAAGTGTGCAGGGCTATTGATAAACATAAATATCTTTCAGGGTCAAAAACAAGAATTGTGATCTTGGGAAAAACTGGATCTGGCAAAAGCAGCCTGGCTAACACCATATTTGGAGAGGAACTGTTCACAGTTGGCCACACTCTCAACTCTGAAACAAGAGAATGTCAAACAGAAACCAAATCTATTAACGGAAGAAGCATCACTTTGATCGACACTCCTGGTTTCTTCGACACAGACAGATCAGAGGAGGAGATGAAGCCTGAGATAGTGAGGTGTATCACAGAGTGCGCTCCTGGGCCTCATGCTTTTCTCATTGTGATTAAGGTGGATAGATTCACAGTGCAGGAGCAGGCTGTCATCACAAAAATAAACCAGTACTTTTCTGAAGAAGTTTACAAATACGCAATAGTTGTATTTACTCATGGTGACGAGCTCCCTGAAAGAAACACAATAAAGGATTTTGTCAGCCAAAATCAACTTGTGAGTGATCTAGTGGAGAAGTGTGGCGGCCGCTGCCACGTCTTTGATAATAAATACTGGAAGAACAACCAGCAGGATGAATACAGGAGCAACCAGTTCCAGGTGAAGAAGCTACTTAACACAATAGACAAGATGATTGAGGCAAACCCAGGAAGCTGCTACACCAATAAGATGCTACAAACAGTGGAGAACATAATACAACAAGAGGAGGAGAACATTAGATGGTCATCAGGAAACATGTCAGAGGAAGAGATCAGAGAGCAGGCTAAGGTCAGCACATTTAAGAAGCTCTCGATCAAACTGGCAGGTACTGCAACAGGTGCAGTGTTAGGAGCTCTTGTTGGTGTAGGAGTGAGTGTTGTATTAGTTGTCAAACTTTTAAAAGAAGTAGGACTAACATTGGCAGCAGAAGTAGCAGGAAGAAGAAAAGAAGCAGGAAGAGCAGTAGCAGCAGCAGGAGGAGGAGCAGTAACAATAGCAGCAGCAGTAGGAGCAGCAGTAGAAACAGGAGGAGCAGCAGTAGGAGTGGCAGTGGCTGTATCTGCTGCAGTGGGGGCAGTGGGGGGAGGTATTACAGGCTATTATGCAGCTGAGGGAGCAGACACACCACAGGAAGCAGCAAAGAGGGCAGCAAAGACTGTCAAGGATAACGCACACTTTGTCTATAACAAAGCATGTGATATTTGTGACAGCGTAAAGAAACAAAAGTCAAAACAGAGTTAAAACCAATGATGAGCTGTGACTCCGAAAGAAGGGGGAACGAATAGATCCTTAATAAGTCATGTGTCCCTGTAGATTGATTGATAGATCATTGAGCTAATATGTTAATTCATATGTAATATATTAAAGGTTGTGTTTTTCATATATGAGCAGGCTATTCCTGTTTTAAAAAATATTTACACCTACCTATACTTCTGATTTGATATTGTACATATCTATTTTTGTTAACCCAACTCCAGTTATGATTTTATGATGCATACGTGTAACCTGTTTTTACATTTTGGATTTGCATCTCATTGCAATTTTATGTTTGCACTCTTTCCTACATTGTGTCGCAACTGCTGGATAGCAAAGGTAGTGCATAATGTAAATATTAAATCATTTGATCATCTTTCATAGATAAGATCTTTAAAAAACGTTTTAATCAAACCACTGTACACTGCTATTTATGTTTCCTTTTGAAAACTTTGCTCACTGTTACCTGTAAATGTCACTGAATGTATGTACATCATTATTTTAGAATAGTTGTGGTTCTTTTGGATTATAATGTATCACCAAGACTAATAAGAAAGATGAATAAATTCAAAGGTATGAAAAAATATGATTTGAGCAACTTTTTTTTACCCCTCCTGTTGTCCTCGGGTCAAATTTGAAAAATGTCTATATCTGAAATATGGGTTTAGTCAACTATTAGTCAAAATAATTCATAATTTCTGCTTTTTTAATTCAAATATTAGGTATAATTCTATATAAATGAGGGTTATTAATATTATAATATAATTCTCTTAATAATATCTGTTTCAATGATCTAGAATATGTCAAATCTTGTAAAGATTGTAAAGCTCTGAGGCAAAAACCTTTACTAAAAACCATCAACAGTTTGAGCACTAGATGGCACCAACATCAAACTGTTAGTACACCCTGGAAATGGAAATGTACAACTCACTCCTGTTTTAGACTGAAGGACTTTCCAACTTCAAGTTAGACAAACTTCTACTTTCCATATATTCTCCCATCGCACGGGTCCCAGCTTGAACAGGTTCCTCACACATTCATCAGTCTTTACACAACTTTAGTTTGAGCCTAGACAAGTCAGTCATGGATGAACAAATTATTTATACTTTTATTTAGGGCTGGGCCATATATCAATATTATATCAACATCTATATATGAGGCTAGGTGTGATATGACAAGTCATTTCTTGGTGATATATGGATGAAAATAAGTTATCATTTTTTAAAGAAACATTTGTCTCAGGAGGAAGCTTTAATCAAATTGGCAGGAGCAGTTAGAAAAGTTGTTCTTTGGGGATTACAAGGCATCACCATTACAAATATCACAGCAACCAATACATTTAAAAACTATTTGAGCAAATCCTCCTTTTGCACACTTAACCTGTCTATGGCATACGCACGCACGCGCGCGCGCACACACACACACACACACACACACACGCGCGCGAAAGTGAAACTGGAATAAACCTGCGTCATAGCAAAGGAGAAAAGAAACAGGGTGGTCGTCGAGTAAATCCTAATTCGACTCTTTACTGATTTCTCTTCTAACAACATGAACGGTGAGTCAAAGTTACCGACAGGCTTTAGTTCGGTTGAATCGAACTAGAGTTCGTTCGCCCCGCTGGTGCGGTTCGATTGGGCAGCTGAGAACGCTGCGATCGGACTCGGGTGCGACCAAAAGCGGACCAACAAGCGTACCGAGACCCGGTACAGAGATGGAAAAAGTACATTTCCCATCCTTAAGTACAGATACTTGTGTTAAAAAGTACTCTGGTAAAAGTGGACGTAGGCCTACTGATTTAACTTCTTTACCCAAGTAAAACAAAGTACAGGCTTGGAAATGTAAAGTATAAAAGTAGCCTTGCGAATGACAAGCACTGTTTATGCAAACCTACGTGGACCACGTATGTTTTTAGAGTGCACGCTGAGAAACTCAGTGGAAACGGATGAAAGAGGCTTTTTATATGCCGTTGCCTACATTTTGAATGGACCAATAGGCCTAAAACATTACATGATTGAGACAGAGACATATACGTACTGTATATCTATATCCATCTTTCATTTAGGGCTGTAACGATCAGTGTTTCCAGATTTTTTTTAGCAGTGGGGGCAAGTCACAATCTAGTCATCATGGCATAACTTCATATAATTCACTATCATAGAAATGAGAAGTAATATATGTGTATTTGAAGGTCACAAAGTGACTTTTCACATATCATTAGAACCTACTGTATTTTAGTACCCTATTCAATATTGTAATAAAATACTATTTATTATCCTTTTGTATGGTACAACTGGTATTCCTAAACAATTGGGCCAAGGCCTAATACCATATCATTGTGCAAATGTACTTAATTTATACCTAGTCCTATGTCAGGGATCATGAGGGCCAGACTACAACCAGCATCATAATCAAGAATGTAAAGATTGCATCATTCTTATCAGCTGTGTACTTGGCCAACAAGTGGGATTTCAGACTGGACGTGGTGCCAAGATAGCTCAATTCACAACAGCAAAACATACAACATACTTTGGTCTTGTTAATGGAACTATTTGGCAATTTTTAGGAAGTAAGCTTTCCATTTGGAAAACTATTGGCATCCATTTCGGCGTCTCACGATCACCGCGCATAATTCTGCATGCACAGAAGCGCGTTTACCAATTTATGAAAATGCATATATGAATGAATATGCAGATGGAGAAGTCAAGTCAACATTTATGTAGCAGTGATAGTTAAAATGTACATTTTTAAAGGAACCAATGGAAATTTCTGGAGGCTAACATTAGAGAATGCAGTGAGGAGATAGAATGTAGACATTAGCCTAAACTACATAAAAAAAAAAAAAATTTAAAAAAAATCCTCAGAGCCACTGCAAGCCCTAAACAAATTAAACATTTAAAAAAACAGAAAGCATGCATTAACTATTTGATCAATCTAATATTGAAGCATAAATGAGTTACAATATTGCACACAAGTCAGCAATGTTTGCTTCATATAATTCATGAAGGCATTTTATATTTATATCTTACCTACAGGAATAAAAGCAAAATGATACACCTTACACAAGACTACATTTCTGAATCTTAAACATTTTTACCATTTAATTGAATACAACTTAAATATCGCCGGACCTGGGACGGAGTCCGAATGCAGCCGTTCCGCAGTCAGTGAAAATACACAAATTGACTTTAATGGAAACCGGTTTCCTCCGCCGCCGTTCCGCAGTTGGTGGAAATCAGGGATTACTATTAATGAGAAAGTATTTTGACATCTCGTCAAAATAAACCATCAACTACTGCTCAATATCTAAAGTAAAGTAACAGCTAGCGGGTGTCAGTTACTTGTAAAATACATTAATGTTTAACAGTAAAAACATATTTGAGTTCTAACATTAGCAAAATGTCAGCTAGTTTGAGGTGTATGCATAGGCTATCATTACATTAGCAACACATTTCCCGTATTTAAGAATGATTAAACATGGACTTACCTGCAAGTGATGCACGGGCATCATCTAGCAGTTTCTTCTGTTTTTTTCCCCCTCGGCTCCTGACTCCTCCTGCTTCGAGGCCATTTCCAAAAAAGCTGACTTAGCCCAAACTTTGTCAGGCGCAATCCAACAGACCAATATCACACACACAGAAGGATGGACCCACAATACACAACTCAGGTACGTAAAAAGAAAAAAAGTTTATTTAGCAAGATTAAAAAACTTACAAAAACAGTGTCCAAATCGGCAGGCAAAGGGAAATCCAAGAATACAGGCAATGTTCAAAATCCAGGGAAGCAGCAGGGACTCAGAATAACAGGACACAGGGAAACCACTTCCAGGGAGGCCAATGATCTCACTATGGGGTAACGGGGAAAACTGAACTTAACCCTTGTGTTGTCTTCCCATCAAAATTGAAAATCAACAATTTTGTTGACGCTTTTTATTGATGTTTTAAACTTTTTCTTACGTTTTTGTCCCTTTTTTTCAACACTTTTGACATTTTTTTGTGGAATCAATCATGTTATTTTGGGTAGTTAAAAAGAACATTGAAAACGGGTCAATTTGACCCGGGGACAACATGTGGGTTAATACACAAAACAGGGGAGATAATGAGACAGGACACATTAGGGCAAGGCCAGGTAATCACAAAGGTGTTAAACAAACAACAGGAAGTAAAACAAGACAAAACTAGGGGGGACAGAAACCCTTCAAAATAAAACAGGAAATGGAAAAACACCCAGAAAATGTGAATCTAACTCAAAACAATAACTTGACACAGGGACGGGACGTGACAACCACTGAGATAGGGAAGATCCATAGAGAGTTATAGAAATGAACCAAGAGATCCCGTTGCTCTGGAGAGAGAGCCGTGAAGGATCTTGCAAAGAAGGAGACCGTAGGTACAGTATATGTTAAGAGATAACATAGGCACAGGCTAATTATTGCTAACATTAACATTAGTAATTAAACCTAAACAGCTAATGTAAGTCCAAACTGTCTGCGTGCTTACTCTGTACCATACGGTAATTTCTCTATTGTGCGACAGTAAGTCAGTGTGAGGTGGGAGTCAAGCACTTAATAACAATATGTAATAAATGCATAGTGCACAGACGTCGCTACGTGGTTTTTGATCATTTAATTTAAATAATGTATGTTATTAAACAGATTCAATCCCAAAAAAGTGTGCTTGGCCGTCAGATGTTTGCGTGGTACAAATCACACAGGGAAAATTTCCTACTATGCAATTATGTGCATGCGCAGTACGGATCTGATAGGCGGTCTAAAAAAGTTTGATGTGAAAAGATTTTGGCCAATTATCTCACTTCACCTACATATGAGAGTAGGAAATGCAGCTGCAGGGAGATCTGAAGGTGGAAATGATGAGAGGAAGAATACCAGGTTTTTTCAACCATACTCGTTACAATGTTTCATGGAGAATAGCCAGAAATATTGGTGTAGTCATGGACTCAGACCTGAATTTTAACAGTCACATTAAGACAAATACAAAGTCAACCTTAACTTTGACTCTATTACTGCAACAGTGTCTACAGGTCTCCCTAAAAACATCAACCAGACCGCTGCAGCTGATTCAGTAGGCTGCTGCTCCAGTCCTCAGGAGAGTTGACTCCAGTTTAAAAGAAAAAATACATAAATAAATGAATAAATATGCCTTTGAAATATATCATGTAATAAATACATAATTAAATACATCTAAATGTTCATATAAAAATGAATCAATTAGTTAAATAAATATATTACAGGGTTTTACTTTTAATTATTTCATGGTACTTTTATTTTCTAATGCCACATTTATTTATTTCAAGAGACTTTTATTGTATAAAACCACGTTTATATATTTCCGTGGACTTTTATTTCCAAATGCCACATTTTTTTGATTTCCCTCTCTATTTCCAATTCTTATACTCAAATCAGGGTCGTGGTTATCTCTCACATTCAGAACACAGCCATTCTTTCAGGATCCGTGTGCTGCCTGCTATAATTTACGTCAAATCCTTGCACACGGATAGCGCAGAGGTGTAGCAGAAGGCTATAGTGCACGATATAGTTACGTTTTTAAGACTAAATCAAGGTAGCCTGTTATTTTGGAGTACTCAGATAAACAGTGATTAATGGCCTACTGAGAAAAAAACAAAAGTAATGTCCTGGAAATTAATGTGATTAGCGCAAAGCGGCCTTGTATGTTGTTATTTGTGCTTAGGAGGGTTAGAATCCAGCGCAACAAGGATCATCCTGATTTCTTTTAAAACACATTTTCCCGCGGTAGAATGTTGTAGTAATGTAGTGATGTTCAGATATTCAGTTCAGTACAGTTTATATTGAGGTGCAACATGCAAAGGTCAGTAAAATGTTTATGAATATGTAGCGAATCTACCGACGTGGGTAGCCGTTGATTGGTTTCCTTGGCATCTGGGAAGGCTAGGAACCAGTTGGTGGAAAAACCAGAATGCACACAACACTGGTAGTGTTTTGAGGCCACAAGGGCTGGTCTGATAATAGTGCTGCTCCTGCCCCTGCCCGCGGACGCTGTTATGGGAGGTGAGCCACAAAGACTATATGGTCAGAACAATGGGATGTCAGAGCAGAGGGTTTATTTTTTTGAAACTAAAGAACGTCGGACAAGTGGACTGTAGGACCAAAGGGATTTTTTTGGGGTTATTGAGAGGTCTAAACAATAGAGCATCAGAGAAATGGGCAGTCCCCATATCAACCCGCAGTGGGAACAGAGCACCACGAGTGCTCTGTCAGGTCAGCGGTAGTTGGTGGTCTAGTTACCCCAGAATAGGTGACTGTGCGCTGGCCGTGGTGCTCTCTCACTCATGGATGTATTAAGAGAAGCTCTCACTTCGTCAGCCTTTTTTTGCCCACGGCTCTTTTCTGAATGTGAGAGATAGACACGCCCCCTGATTTGCAAATAGGAATTGGAAATAAATAGAGAAGGAAATCAAAGATGTAATCTAATGTGGCATTAGAAAATACAAGTCCAAGGAAACAAATCAATGTTGCATTAGGAAATACAAGTCTATGGAAACAAATAAATGTGGCATTAGGAAATAAAAGTACCATGAAATACTTAAAAGTAAAACCTTTTAATATATTTATTTAACTAATTGATTCATTTTTGTATGAATATTTACATTATATTTAATTAGTTATGTATTTATTGCCTCACTTATTTAATTCATGATGTATTTCAAAGTCATGTTTATTTATTTATCCATGTATTTACTGTATGTACTTATTCATTTATGTAATATTGAATAGAACACCATGCCATAGAAGATTGTTCTTTTTTGACACTACCTTACATTAAATCAAGTATCTGTTCATTTCTTACACTGCACTATAACTTTTATTCTGGTATTTTTTATACCTATCTATATCTTTGTTTTTGTTTTTATTTCCTATTCTTGTTAATGTCTTTTGTTGGGGCAATAGTAACAGGTATTACTGTGTGTACACTCTTCAAACATTTCTATGTATGAAGAGTGCTATATAAAAAATAAAGTATCACATCACTTCATTATAGTGACCACATACTCTGTGGGTTTGTACCGATTTGCCTGAAGGCCTTGCCTATCCTGCCAGACTTAAGAGTCAGAGATTCATTTCTTGAGAACAGACACAATAAATGCAAAAATAAATGAAGGCTGGAATATATGTACAGTACATTTCAACTTATAAACATGAATGGAGATTTTTGGGATATAATTTTTTTAACATGTGTTCCTGTATTAAAACTGAAATACATCCCTTTTTTGACTCTACAGAATTAAACATTGTTAGATGTGCATCATAATGTGACAGTGAAAATAAAGATTTAAATCAAATTTGGACATAATTTTATGGTGAAATTATTATTTTCCTGGACAGAAAAAAACTAGAAGTAGCCTATTTAAACATTTGGAAAAATGGTCAGCAAATGTTCAATATTTTTGTCCTATATCATGACATATTTAGTGTTATTTACAGTATATAACATACTTTTTACGGTTGCTTATGCATAATGCACTTTAAAAGAACAAATGCAATGTGTGTTGCTAATTCAGCCTGCAGCCGGGAGTGTGGAGTCCTTGCAAATAAACAGAGGTGTCAAAAGTATTTACATTCAATACCCAGGGATTACCTGTAGTACCTAGGGTTTTGTATCAACTCAAGCTTTTTACTCAACTAAAAGTGTAAAAGTACTGGTTTTAAAATTAAACAGCACAACAAGTAAGCAAATTTGTGTTAGGTTGATAATTTCTCTGTGGTAACAATGCTTTTTGGCAATACATCTTATACCGTTTTAAAGCCTGTTTAGTTCCCTTTCAAATGGTGCAACATAATATGCATTTGTGGGATGTGCAGCAGAGCTGAGTATGTAGGTTGCGCTCATGAAAACAGCCTTTTTTTGCTGTTGCTATTGCCTCTTGTTTTGAGCTTCTGGTATCCCCTGGTGCTGACAATCAGGTGCCTGATTCTGCAACCAGTGGCCATCCTATATCTCCCCAGTCAGGGGCCAAACTCTATCCTCCAAGCTTGCCCCCACAGGGTTGGGTTTATCACAGACTACCTCCAGAATGTGGGAGTGGAGAGGATGGAATGGCCTGCCAGAAGTCCTGACCTCAACCCCATTGAACACTTTGAACCACGTTGGCTGACTTGCTGGGTGAAGAATGGGACGCCATCCGCAGTGTGTGACCAGGCTGGTGACCAGCATGAGGAGGTGACAGGCTGTTGTGGCTGTGTACGGTTCTTCCACTCGCTACAGAGGCTGCTGTTTGAGAAATGAATTAATTGTTAAATTGCCAATATGTCTTGTTTCTTCAAACTTCGATCATCCGATCCACCGAACACAAAACAAGTGAAAGGCATGATAAGCTGTTTGGCGCTGGCAGAGAAGATTTGGCACATTTTTAATGGGCACAACCCACATGCTCAGCTCTGCTGCTCATCCCACAAATGCCACCGCAGAGAAATAATCTACCAAACACAAATGTCCTTACATTTTGGGTAAATTTACTTAAAGTATAAAAGTAAAGGTAATGTAAGGGGGAAAAATTCCATTAAGGACAAAAGCTTAGGCCACACCACAGGGGACTATAGTGCACCACCTTCTGCGGTTCACAGTTAACGTTATGGATGTTGTCAGGGAGCAGGCCGTCAAAATGACCTGTGTTCCAGAATTTAGTCGGGGATACAGTCAACAAATGAAGTTGAAAAGAAGATTAAGGTAGACCATGAATCGCTTGTTGGCTGCACAGTCTGAGCTCTCAGCAGAACTCAAACAAAGAAATAACAACGCAGCTCTAACAACCAAATCTGACAGATTCACTTTCTTTTGTATTAATCCACCAATTAGGAAGTGTTAAATTATTATTGAATTGCATATAGATTAAATAAATATATAAAGTTAAATTGAAATATATAAGTATTATACACACCTCTTTTATTATACAAACCACCATGTTTCTTATTAACGTGAAATATACTGAAAGGAAGTGCAGTTTGGTGACAATGAAATTCTCTTCACAAACTACTTTGACACAACACAGCAATATCTACAGTTGATGTTGTTAAAATTGATATATTGTTAATGATGTTAGCAGCTTTTCCCCTAATGTCTTCTCAGGGAACTTCATCTGAATTTGCAGAATTAGTAGTCTTTTTAAACCCTAAAAAGGAATGTTTTTTGAAAGACATTAAAAATATGAAACCGGGACAGCATACAAGAACAGAACGACCACACAATTCTCAACATTAGCTTAACTTAAAAAAAAAAAAAAAAAATGTAATTGGCTGATGTTTAACATAATTATGTCACAAATGTTACTTTCTACAATGAAACATTTTAAAACGTCCAAAGTTGTGATTGTTAACAATACTGTATTTTTGTTTTCTCAGCCTTCTCTCACATTGTGGAATATTTTTTGTGGCACAATAAATGAATGAGAAAAACAAGGAGCAAGATATTGATACTGATGTACTGATACAGAATCATCATTCTCTTCTAGTGCCAAAGAGGATTGTCCTACTGGGGAAAACTGGAGTTGGAAAGAGCAGCTTGGCAAACACCATATTTGGAGAGGCCACATTCAGAATTAGGCAATCTAATGACTCGAAAACACATTGTTCTCCAGCTGAAACCAAATGTGTCAACGGAAGAAACATCACTTTGATCGACTATCCTGGTTTCTTTGATGCAGGCCGGTCTGAGACGCAGCAGAAGTGTGAGACAGTAGTGTGTAGCACAGAGTGCGCTCCTGGGCCTCATGCTTTTCTCATTGTGCTTAAAGTGGAGAGATTCACAGAGCAGGAGAAGGCTGTCATCACACAAATGTGTGAATGTTTCTCTGAAGATGCTCTAAAATACGCTGTTGTGGTCTTCACTCATGGTGACCAGCTCCGTGAAGGAATGAAAATGGAGGAGTATGTTGAGCAAAGTGAAGGTCTCAGTGATCTGGTGAAGAAGTGTGGTGGCCGGTGCCACGTCGTTGATAATAAATACTGGAGGACCACCGGAGAGGACAAATACAGAAGTAACAAGTTCCAGGTGGCAGAGCTGCTCAACACCATAGATAAAATAGCGATGGATAACAATAGAGAATACTACACAGATGAAAAGTTGCAAGAAGTAGAGAGAAAACTCCAGGAAGAGGAAAGGCGTATTAGGCACTCATTGGGAAACATGTCAGAGGAAGAGATCAGGAAACAGGCTGTAATTAACATCCTAAAGAAGCAGAAGAGCAATGCAGCACAAACATGGATCGGAGGTTTAGTGGGGTTAGCAGTCATAGCTGGGTTAGTAGCAACTGTCTCAGCTGTGTTGTTAAATTCAAAATCTGGGAAGGAAGCCCCAATACTTCATAAAGAAATCACAGCAGAAGCATTGGCAGATGTGGTGGCAGAAAAAGTTGCAGCTTTAGACGTGGCTTCGCCGGCCACTGTAATAGAAGAGATAGGTGAGGTAATAACCACACCAGGGAGTGTAATACAAAATACATTTGAAGTTGTCATGGACAAACTTAATGCTTTGTACGAAATGACGTACAATCCTTGGAATCTGTTTGAATGAAATAAATAAAAAAAACAACAAAACAGCAGATGTCTTAATAGGGTGACATTCACATGTAAGTTGTTGCAGTCAAATACAGTTAATTTCAAATTCTTGTTATCAGTTATTAGTTATTAGTAGTTATTATTATCAGATTAGTTTAAGGTTTAATTAATTTGTCCATTTAAGTCATTAACCTTATGGAAGTCCTTGCATCTGTGTGCTGTTCCTGTCACCTGATAAGAGAACCACTGTGATTACTTTTCTTAAAATACTGAGCAAATAAACTGTAAATAGAGAAGCAAATTGTTTATAGAAGATTTAATAAAATTGGAATACATGTGTTTTACATTCAAATTAACTAATGATCTGCAATCTCTAAGTGGTAGTTGGGTCTATAACTGTGGGTTGTTATATAGGAGCATACCAACACAAGCAATCTTGCCTTGAGGAGCACTCAAACTGTAAAAACTGTTGTAAAATGTCTCCTGTAGCTCTGATGGAAGTTTTCAAAGTAAATCCACCAACTTTCTGGGAGTAAAATACTAAATCCCACCATGTAACCTTTTTTGGTATTGATTTTTTATATTTCTTATTAACATATATTTTTTGTTACCATGTGTTTCTGTGTTGTGATATGATGTAACAATAAAACAGCTGATTGGTCAAGTCCTTCCAGTTTCTTATTTCTCAGAATAATTCCCATAATGTCAAAGGACAACAGTACTCGTATTTGTCAATAAATTCCAATTAAAATACCAAAACCATCAATAAATTGATTGAGTAAAAAGGAACTCAAGTAATTTACTGAGGTAAAAAATACCATAATCTAAAATACAAGTAAAATATTTCAAAATGTTACTTTAGTAAAAGTACAGACACATTAACTGCAAAAACTTAGAATCATAAACAGTACTTAGAATGACACTTGTGTCATGATCATAGAATATTATATCATTCAGTTTTTACTAACAAAGTAAGAATATTTTATTGTTGTAGTTTATCAATTTGGAGCCAATTTTAAGTTCTTTGTACACAACTAGGTAGATTTTAGCACAGATCTGCATCACATCCTATGAGCATATGCTCTTTTTATGTATCAAAGAAATGTTGTGAAATAAAACATACAGAATACCTCTCAAATCTAGGGGAGTAGGAGTTTAAGTGTAGTGTAGCATAAAATAAAGTACAAGAATGGCATAAATTGAAACAAGTACATTTACATAGTTACATCCCACCACTGCTATCAAGTATTCCTGTATCTGTGTAGCTCCTATGTTGTCCTAAAACTATGGAAAACACATCAGTGAGCCATGATGGCTTTACTGCTTTATTGGCTTTATTGATGAAGTGCCAGCTTTAACTTTTCTACCAAACTACAGGAGGAAAATTGCTGAACCAAGTAACCTTACATCAGACTACATGTGTAATGTCGACACATTTTTGGGAGCAGACTTTAATCTGAATTTCTGAGGTTTTCCAAAAGTAGCAAACAACTGTAATGTTTATAGTGTGACATTCTAAGAGCCAATAGGGAATTGAAAGTAAAACCCATTCTACATTTACAAGAAAATAATCTGGCAACAGGCCACACTCTAAACACAAAGGACTTTTTGTTGACAGTTAATTTCCTGCGGTTAGGTGTGGATGCTGCCAATAAACACACATAGAATCCTTTCAGCTTGTTCTGTCTCACTCAGACAAAAAAGTCTCCACCCCGAAAAGGTATGAAAAGTATGAAAAAGGTGCAGCTGCCATCTTCTCTCTTTGACAAAAAATAGATAAAGACTACATAGCCTAATATTTTAATATGTATGATATTCAACATGAAACCTACTGCCACAGAATACGGTACTATTCACTATAGAGTATTAATTACACTAATATCACTGAGTTGCCTATTTAATGGGAAATAGAGCTTTGAATGCCGTGAATGTAGCAGAATGGGTGGAGCTACTTCAGATAATGTCATGTTAGTCTGGTTATACAACCTGTCAATACTCTCCAGCTCAATAAGACTGCTTCTATTAATAACCATCATAAAATTCTTTTCAACCTGTACTTTCCCAACCACAGCCACCACCCTAAACCACTAAACTAAACCACTGCTGTGCATCACACAAGGTTCAACTTCAACCTGCTCATCTCATTCATGCATTCAGGAGCTTCTGTCCTGACTTCAGTAACGCCTTGTTTACTGGCATTAGTGAAACACTTGTTCCCTGTCAGAGGCTTCAAAATAGTGTTACAAAGATTTTATTGGGATTATAAAACAACCACATTTAAGGCATGCCTTGCCTTGCCTAACCACATTAAAAATTGTATTTAAAAAAATGTTATGATATCTTTTAAATCTTGAACTGGTTATATTGGCGAGCTGGTAACCCCCTTCTGTTTTAAACTCACTTTCACAAATGATTTGTCTTTACTCTAATCTGTAGTTTGTTTAATTCTTGTTGTGTTAATTCATTTTAACTGACTTTAAAAAAAAAAAAAAAACTTTTTCATGTTATTTTCTCATTTCACAAAACTGTACAAACAGTGTAATTAATGACTTATAGAACTTCTGTTTTTGTGTTTGACTGGCATTTAAAATTTTGATAATGTTATTTTCATGTATGATATCGTTTTTGTTTATATTTTGATATATTTTGGATAATTTGTATAGTGCAGCAGGGACTTCTAGTAATACTTACCGTCAAGTCAAACGGTTAGAAATGAAAGTAAACAGTCAGACTACAGCAAGAGAGCAGAAGGAAAAAGATCCAGCAGTCCAGGTGACTCGTTTTGTTGCAACATGGACGGTGAGTTGACCCCGTTTCACTGCAGTGGTGGAGGAAGTATTATTCTTAAGTCTTAAATTGTTATTGGTGATG
This sequence comes from Percina caprodes, assembly GCA_013375575.1. Lineage (NCBI taxonomy): Eukaryota > Metazoa > Chordata > Actinopteri > Perciformes > Percidae > Percina > Percina caprodes. Next base: position 2,481,915 of record JABXJD010000028.1, on the reverse strand, counting down.
CATACATGCACAAGTACATGTACTGTATATAGTACTCTTATGTTGTTAAATCTTGAACACTGAATCCTATTTCCATCCTACGTGTTGTTAGTACCTAGAAAGTATTCTATATCTGTCAGATACATACACATATTTTCCTCTGAAATGAAGAAAAGTAGATTTATAAATTAGCATGAAATGGAAATACTTCACTTCAATTATTTCAATCATGTCCTTGACCTCAAGTGTTTGAGTAAATATACGTGTCAGCATTTTATCAGCGTCAACACCGAGAAACGTTCTGTACTTGATTCTGCCACACACAGAACTTAAAAAGAAAGAAATTAGATTAGATTAGATTAGATTAGATTATACTTTATTTATCCCACAACGGGGAAATTTCCTTATTACAGCATCAGCATTATCTTCTATACAGCAAAAAAAACACACAAACAAGTAAACACACAAGAAATACAGGCAAAAACAATAAACATAAGGTAGACAGAAAGTAAGCAGAATGGCGTCAAATAAAGGCATTTTAAGTATATTTTAAAGTGTATTTTAAAGTGCGGCCATGATACAAGAAAACAGTGTAATATTGCAGTGTAAGTGACGTTAAAATTAAATTGAATGTGTAATTGGAGTAATAAAGCAAGAGTCTGTAGCACAATATAAATTATATTAACCTGTGACTATAAATATTGAAAAGTAAGTACTTGTAATAAAATAATATAAATACCGATAATAAATATAAACAGAAAGTGTGTGGTGTAGATGGGAGATAAAAAGGAACAGAAACTACAACATTATCAGGTAGTGCAGGTGTTGTAGAGTCTGACAGCGGCCGGGATGAAGGACCTGCGGTACCTCTCCTTCTTACACCGTGGGTGGATATGCTAGTTCAAAGCAAAGCTTGCTAGATGAATTATCCATAGAATACATCAAATACGTGACACAATGTTTTAATTATTAGGAGATATTTGGGCTTTATGATAATTATAAAGGAAATGTTTGATGATCCCTTAACCTTTCATCTGGCTCCATCTACAGGCCACCAATATTATTTGTGCAATACTTAGATTTATGAACAAATCCTCAGATGTAGCCTGCTGTGGATGATTTGAAATACCAGAATAAATATAAATCAAACAAAAAACAAGTGAAGTGCATGAATTTATAAAAACAAAACACTTTAAGTACCAAAAGGAAAGTGACGTGCTAACACAGAATCATTTCTGTCTTCTAGAGATGACTTCAAGAAGAATTGTCCTACTGGGAAAAACTGGAGCTGGGAAAAGCAGTCTGGCTAACACCATATTGGGAGAGGATGTGTTCAAAATAAGCCATTCTGCCATCTCTGAAACAAGTCTTTCTCATGCAGAAACCAAATCTGTCAATGGGAAAAGCATCAAGTTGATTGACACGCACAGTTTTTTTGACACGTGTGGGTCCGAGACGATGCTCAAGGCTGAGATAGTGAGGTGTATCACAGAGTGCGCTCCTGGGGCTCACGCATTTCTCATTGTGCTTAAAGTGGAGAGATTCACAGAGCAGGAGAAGGACGTCATCAAAAAATATGCCAATATTTGTCAGAGGAAGCTTTAGAATATGCCACCGTTGTCTTCACTCATGGTGACCAGCTCCCGGAAGAGATGAAGATTGAGGAGTTTGTCAGTCACAATATAGAGCTGAGTGATCTGGTGAAGAAGTGCGGAGGCAGGTGCCACGTTGTTGATAATAGGTACTGGACGAGCAGCGGGGAGGACGACTACAGAAGTAACCAGTTCCAGGTGGCAGAGCTGCTAAACACCATAGAGAAGATGGTTGAGGCAAACAAAGGATGCTGCTACACCAATGAGATGCTACAAGCAGTGAACAGTGAAATACAGAGAGAGGAAGAGCGCATTGCACAGTCATCATCAGCAGGCAACATGTCACAAGCAGAAATTAAAGATAAAGCTACAAATAATGTTTTTGACAGGTTATTGATCAGATTGGCAGGAACTGCAACCGGGGCATTGTTAGGAGCTTTTCTTGGCGTGGCAGGGATGGTTGCAGCATCTGTTAGAAATGTTCAGGATCTTTCAGCCCTGGTCACAACAAACAGAGGAATGTTAGCAACTGTAGCTCTGCGGGGGGTGGTGGAGGGTGGTCAGATAGGATATGATGCAGCGGAAGGAGCAGAAACTGCAAGGGAAGCCATAGACAAGACAGTAAAGGCTGTCTGGAACCCATCTGGGGTTGCAAATGATCAAAACAAAAAAATAGAGCATTGACAATACAAAGAGTGGAGCAGGAGGTTGCTGTTTGTTATATGATTAACTATAGGGAACAATGGGCTACTTGTTTTATGGATGTGTGAAATTATTAGTTAGGAACCAGGATTTTGAGATCAAGCTGTACTTTCTAATAATCTCTGTCAAGTATGTATGTCAGTGTGATTAGTGTTTTACCAATACAGGGTACAACATTTGGTAAATTATTAATGATGACACAATATTCCATTTTAAATAATTCAAGAAAATGCTGAATAATGTATTTTTAACTCCTTATTGCAGTGGTTTTTCATTTAGTTTTGAGTGATTCAACAAGTATAAAGCTGGTTTAATAGGACTTTCTTCATTCTCTATCTTTTGTTTTGCCAACTACAATAAATTTGCTGGCCATAAATGATAAGACTAATTTTAATGTTTTAATAATTCTTTAGGTTGATCTAATATCAAAGATGAATGACATGTGCTATTATACTGATGACTTCAGTATTTTTGAAAGATTTTACTCTTTATTTTACACTTCCCATGTCTTTAAGATGCATTTCATAATGTTTGTTTTTAAATTAGCAAGCAATAGCTTAACAAGTTAGACAATTAAACAACTGTGATTACCCATTTCCCACTGTCTGTTTTGTGCGACAGTAACTAAAACCAACATTTATAAAATTCCAAAGACCAGATTAAATTGTTTTCAGTTTGATTTTCTCACATGAATTGATGTCAATTCTGAAAATATTGAGTGTTTGGCTCATTCGCTTCGCACTGTTTGCGACAGAGAGAAAGAGCGGAACAGTGTCATTGTAGATAGATCAAGAAGTATTGGCCTACTAGAAACAATAATGAATTAATTTAGAATGGGAGCACCGAAGAACGCAGTGAATCAGAACAACCTTACTATCTGTTCTGAAGAGCTCAGGAGAAAAGAAACAAGGTGGTCATTGAGTAAATCCAAATTCTATTCACTGAAGACTCCACTAATTTCTGTTATGATTTAGATATTTTGCTTTGTTTTCTGTGCCTTCTTATGTGGTATTTTGGTTCTTTCTATTGTCCTTGTGTCCTAGTTTGCTCCCTGGTCTTGTGCTGTTCCTGTCTTGTGTCTTCCCTTGAGTGTCTGTTCTTTTTCCGACTTTATTTGTTATAGTCTGTTCCTCTGTAAGTCCTGTCTGGTTTTACTACCTGCCTTGTGTTTTCCCACCTTTGTAATTGTTGCCCCACCCTGATGTGATTCACCTGTTCCAGGTTTTCTCATTACCTCGTGTATTTAACGTCTGTGTTCCCTTTGTCTCTTGTCAGATCCTTTTGTTTGTTCCAGTCTCTGTGTCCCCTTGGTAATCTTTCCTGAGGTATCTGGGCTCTTGTTTAGTTCTCATTCAGTTTGAACTCCCAGTGTCATTTTTTCTCCTCATCTCAACCTTTCTCCTGCCTGCTGCTTGCCTGTCTCTGTGATTTTGATCCTCAAGTCCCTTCACGGCACAGACTTGTCTTCTAACAACATGAGCAGTGAGTCAAAGTTAGCCTATATCTTTTCAGTTATTAGTCTGACATTCTGATTACATGGATTAAAGTAAAATGGTGTAATTTGACTATTCTGTAGGCTCATTTTTATAACAAACCAGTACATGGTAATGTAAAATGTAGCAGCTAAATAGTCAGCCTCCTGTGTGAGAGAATGAGTCAACTGTTATGTGATGCATCGACCATTGTGGTAATCATCTGGCTAGAAACATTCATCATAGTTTATCTTAACTTGCTCGAAAAATCCTTGCTCTTGGAGGCATTACTGGAATTGTTGGGTCCTTAAATGAGTGTGATCTAGACCTACTCTCTGTAAAGTGTCTTGAGATAACTTATGAATTGTTACTATAACTATCTGAGAAGGCTTGAGTTTATCAGCTGCTGTTTCAGCAACATAGGTCAGTGGTCCGCACCAAGTCCTTCTTGTCTAAGAGTAGATTTCGGAAAACGTTTTTAATTTAAAATTGAAAATGGTGTTTCTCAAACTGTCTGCCAGCAACTCTAAAGCCTTAAGCCCCTGACACACAAGATAGTTGGACTGATCAGTCTCCCCGAGTTGGTCAAAAGTGCCTTTTAAGCTTCTGAAAAAGGGTAACTAATCTTTTGTTACTCTTTCATAAACAGTAACTACATTTTTTTTTTTGCGTACCCTATAGTAAAGTGTTAACAAAGAGGTCTAGTCCAGACAATTATGATCTGCAACACATTCCCTTTAGTTTATGCATTTAAGATATCTTATAATTTAGGGCTGAGAATTTCTCATTGTAATGCTCTTAACAAAGTGGATCAGTTTGCGTTGTGCAAATATTTTTTATTGAACACTATACACAGCCTACCGTAGTGTTCACTTACACATAACATTCTCATTTGGCGCAACTAATCTCACACAATCCAACACTGTCCATCAATAAAAGGGTGAATAAAATACTTTGGGGGAATTGGCAGCTGTGTGCTTTACCATTAAATGGTATTTCAGAGTGATGTGCTGCATGGATAGCTTAGTTCACAATGACACAAGTATTGAAGTGCATAATGTCAAAATAAACAAGACTTTCCAAAATCAAATCGGTACTGTTGTGGAGTCCAGACCTGCTGGCTGGGGTTGATGTGTGCCTGAACTGTTTGTAGATGGTTGCTCGTCTGTATCTTCCTCTTGGCCACGTGCTCCTCCTTGTACATATATCAGCATTGACCCTGCATTCATTTTAAAACAAGATCAGTATTAAAAGAGAATATTAAAAAAAAAAATCTTAAATGGGGAAAAAAGAACATTTAAAAAAACATGCATTAATGAAAATGTTTTGTATATAATTTTATCTTACAGGAATAAAAGCAAAATGATACACCTTACACAACTACATTTCTGAATCTTAAACATTTTTACCATTTAATTGAATAACTTAAATATCACGGACCTGGGACGGAGTCCAAATACAGCCTCTGAGCAGTCAATGAAAATGCACAAATTGACTTTAATGGAAACCTGTTGCTGTCGTTCCGGAGTGGATCTGCAGTTGGTGGAAATCGGGTGATTACTGAAAGTGTTGACCACCATCACGTCAAATGATCCACCAACTACTGCTCAATATCTAAAGTAACAGCTAGCTGGTGTCAGTTACTTGTAAAATGCATAAATATTACATAAACAGGAGTTTGCTAACATTAGCAAAATGTCAGCTAGTTTGAGGTGTATGCATAAGCTAACATTACATTAGCAACACATTTCCCGTATTTAAGAATGATGAACATGGACTTACCTGCAAGTGATGCACGGGCATCATCTCGCGGTTTCTTCTTCTTTTTTCCTCGGCTCCTGACTCCTCTTGCTTCGAGGCCATTTCCAAAAAAGCTGACTTAGCCCAAACTTTATCAGGCGCAATCCAACAGACCAATATCACACACACAGAAGGATGGACCCACAATACACAACTCAGGTACGTAAAAAGCAAAAAGTTTATTTAGCAAGCTTAATAAACTTACAGAAATGGTGTCCAAATCGGCAGGCAAAGGGAAATCCAAGAATACAGACAATGGTCAAAATCCAGGGAAGCAGCAGGGACTCAGAATAACAGGACACAGGGAAAACACTTGAGAGCTGAACACAAGGAAGCCAACGATCTTGCATTGGGGTAACGGAAGACTAAGCTTAAATACACAAAACAGGGGAGACAATGAGACACAGGAGCAACACATTAAGGTGGGGCTGGGTAATCACAAAGGTGGAAAATAAACAGGAAGTGAAACAAGGCAACACCAGGGGAATAGAAACCCTTAAATAAAATGGAAAAAATGTGAATATATCTAAAAACAATAACTTGACCAGAGATGGGAAGTAACGAAGTACAAATACTGTGTTACTGTTATCAAGTAGATTTTTCAGATATTTTTACTTTACTTTTTCTTTTTGGCGACTTTTTACTTTTAATCTACATTTTAACACATATTGGTACTTTTTACTCAAATTTTACAAAATTGGCTCGTTACTTTAGTTTTGTCTATCAGGTGTGATTGTGAGTCGGAGAATAGCGCGGACACGTGCCTCATACACTCATGCACGCCACACAGAGAAAAGTGAGAAAGGAAACTGTCCAGAGGATAATCAGTTGATCGTGTGCGTCTTTGAGAATTCTAAGCCATATAACTGATAGCCTGTTTAATTGGTCTATAGTTCTTGCAAATTTAAGTTAGCTAGGTTACACCTGGCTGTTTCGATGTAATGCCGATTGTTGACCGTCCTTGCTCATTAAGATAATTTAATAGTGGGTTGCTATTTACTATGATTCCTATGTATTGTGTATGGTAGCCTTTACAATGTTATTTATTTCTTGTATTACCACAAAACGGCAATAGCAGAGCTACCCACGGCCAAGGTGGAAAATAAACAGGAAGTGAAATACTGATGCTTGATTGTAATAAAGCACCAACAGAGAGAAGTTGTCTCAGTCTGTGGTTTAACACACCTTGGGCCAACTAAGTTTCAAATAATTTCACTGGAGTTAGTTATTTTTGCATCATCACTACCAAATTGAATCTAATTGGATGCATTCATATCTTGCTACTCGGTCAGAATCTCATTAACCTGGAGTCCCCGCCTCTGTCACAATAAATAAGCTATATGTTTTAGGCCTATTGGCAGACGGCCATTTAAAATGTAGCCAATGGCATATAAAGAGCCTTTTTTCCATGTCCACTGTAGTTTCCCAGCGTGCTCTCTAGTAACATCTGTCTGGTCCAGGTAGCTTTGTCATTCGCAAGGCTACTTTTACTTTTATACTTTAAGTAAATTTCCAAGCCTCTACTTTGTTTTACTTGAGTAAAAGTTTTTTTTTTTAAACAATTATCTGTACTTCTTGAGTATGGGAAGTGAGTACTTTTTCCGTCTCTAAACTTGACACAGGGATGGGATGTGCCAACCAATGAGATAGGGCACCCACAGGGTGCTTGGGCAGTTGAGTGTGGGGTGGGGGGCACCATCCTTACTTTCTTGAGCAATTAAATATAGGCATTATATGACTATAATATTTTTGTAACGCATGTGGTGGGAGCGGCAGTGCTGAGATTACTTGTCAAGCATATCAGTGACAATGAGTCTTAATTTAAATGTTATAAAAAACAGAACGGATATTTTTATAAATATTTAAATGAGCATTGCTGAAGAAAGCTCCTGCCTTTTACTGAACATTACTGTGTGTTAACCGCCTCAGCCTGCTGATGTCACAGCGCTGCTCTCTTTAATGACGGCCGGGCTCTACACTTATAGCATTTTGCCACATTTGAATGAAAAATGAGTGTGTGAATGTGAAATAATATTGATTTGTTTTGCTAATTTGGTAGTCTAAAACTTCTATCAGGCAACTTCATCTATCACAATGTATTATGTTATTCATCATTAATATGCTCTTGTCCTTATTTTTTGACACCATTCTCTGTTCTCTAATAAGCACTATCATGTACTGCTTGTGGACACTGAGGATTTAAGCATGTGTACAGTTTTATTGATGGAAATTATTCTCTTTCAGGGTCAAACACATGGCGAATGGTGATGTTGGGAAAAACTGGATCTGGGAAAAGCAGCCTGGCAAACACCATATTTGGAGAGAAAATGTTCACAACCGGGGGCACTAGCAACTCTGTAACAAGAACATGTACAGCAAGAACCAAATCTGTCAATGGAAGAAGCATCACTTTGATCGACACTCCTGGTTTCTTCGACACAGACAGATCTGAGGAGGAGATGAAGTCTGAGATAGTAAAGTGTATCACAGAGTGTGCTTCTGGTCCTCATGCTTTTCTCATTGTGTTTAAAGTGGAGAGATTCACAGAGCAGGAGCAGGCTGTCATCACAAAAATAAACCAGTACTTTTCTGAAGAAGTTCTAAGATATTCCGCAGTTGTCTTCACTCATGGTGACCAGCTTGAGGACAGACAGAAAATTGAAGATTTTGTCAGCCAGAATAAGTCAATAACTGATCTGATGAAGAAGTGTGGCGGCCGCTGCCACGTCATTGATAATAAACACTGGGAGAACAACCAGCAGGATGAATACAGGAGCAACCAGTTCCAGGTGAAGAAGCTACTTAACACAATAGACAAGATGATTGAGGCAAACCAAGGAAGATGCTACACCAATGAGATGCTACAAACAGTGGAGAACATAATACAACAAGAGGAGGAGAACATTAGACGGTCATCAGGAAACATGTCAGGGGAAGAGATCAGAGAGCAGGCTAAGGTCAGCACATTTAAGAAGCTTTTGATCATACTGGCTGGTACTGCAACATGTGTAGTGTTAGGAGCTCTTTTTGGTGAAGGAATCAGTGTTGAAATGGCTCTCACAGTTATAAGCAGGCTGTGAAGCTCATAGTTTCTAGGTTGCTAAGCTGAAGCTGAGGGAGCAGACACACCACAGGAAGAGGGGCAGCAGAGGCTGTCAAGGATGGAGGACTACATCTCTTTGATGGAACACATGATGTTGTGAACAGACTCAATAACCCAACTCGTGATGTGCTTTGATCAAACAAAGACCAAACTGAAGTTGTTGTTTTTGGAATCAAAAGGATAAAAGTCAGCGCTTAACAAATATGTATGTTTATTTTAGGCCTTTATTTGGATAGGATAGCTTGTACTCAAAAGGGGAATGCCAAGTTGGAGGGAAACCTGCAGCCGCTGCATCGAGGTGTAACCCTCTATGTATGGGCACCCGCTCTACCAGATGAGCTAACCAGGCACACTCTGTTAGCAATGTTAAAAACAACAGACAAAGCCAGAAATAGTCTGTAGTCATGGACTCAGACCTGAATTTCCAAAGCCACATTAAGACAAATACAAAGTCAGCCTCAACTTTGACTCTATTACTGCAACAGTGTCTACAGGTCTCCCTAAAAACTGATTCAGTAGGCTGCTGCTCGAGTCCTCAGAGTTGATTAAAGTTTAAATAAATACATAAATAAATAAATGTACATGTTCATATGGAAATGAATCAATTAGTTAAGAATATTAAAATGCTTTACTTTTAATTATTTCATGGTACTTTTATTTCCTAATGCCACATTCATTCATTTCAGTAGACTTATTTTATAAATCCATTTATTTCTGTGGACTTTTATTTCCAAATGCCACATTTCTATGTATTTCTAATTAGTATATGCAAATCAGGGGGTGTGGTTATCTCTCATATTCAGAACACATCCGTGTGCAAAAAAAGCTGGCGATTTTCATAAATCCAACAAAGTAGTTATTGTAGCTGTTTGAGAGCCTCGAGATCATGCGTTTCCAGCCCAGGGTAACCAGTTGTTTTAGACCCGTTGTTTCAGGATCCGTGTGCTGCCTGGTATAATTTATGACAAATCCTTACACAGAGGTGTAGCAGAAGGTTTTAGGGCACTATATTGTTATGTTTTCAAGAATAAATCTAGGTAACCTGATTTGTAGTACTCAGATGAACAATGATTCATGGCCTACGACTGAGGGGAAAAAAAAGAAAGAAAGCAATGTCCTGGAAATTAATGTGAATAGTGCAGTGGCAAGCGAAGCGGTCTTGTATGTTATTTTTGCTGAGGAGGGTTTGATTCCAGTGCTACAAGGATCATCCTGATTTCTTTTAAAACATATTTTTCTTGCGTTAGAATGTTGTAGTGATGTTCAGATATTCAGTACAGTTAATAGTGAGGTGTGACATGCAAAGGCCCGTAAAATGTTTTATGAAATATGTAGCAAATCTATCGACATGGGTAGCCGTTGATTGGTTTACACGGCATCTGGGCAGGCTAGGAAACCAGTAGGTGTAAAAACCAGAAGGCCCACAACACTGGTAGTGTTTTGAGGCCGCAAGGGCGGTCTGATAATAGTGCTGCCCCTGCCCCTGCCCGCGGACGCTGTTATGGGAGGTGAGCCACAAAGACTATATGGTCAGAACAATGGGATGTCAGAGCAGAGGGTTTATTTTTTCTAAACTAAAGGACGTCGGACAAGTGGACTGTAGGACCAAAGGGATTTTTTTGGGGTTATTGAGAGGTCTAAACAATAGAGCATCAGAGAAATGGGCAGTCCCCATATCAACCCGCAGTGGGAACAGAGCACCACGAGTGCTCTGTCAGGTCAGCGGTAGTTGGTGGTCTAGTTACCCCAGAATAGGTGACTGTGCGCTGGCCGTGGTGCTCTCTCACTCATGGATGTATTAAGAGAAGCTCTCACTTCGTCAGCCTTTTTTTGCCCAAGGCTCTTTTCTGAATGTGAGAGATAGACACGCCCCCTGATTTGCAAATAGGAATTGGAAATAAATAGAGAAGTCAAATGTGTCATTAGGAAATGAAAGTACCATACAATAAAATTAAAACCTTTTTATTTAACTAATTGATTCATTTTATTTTAAGATCTATTTAATTCATGACATTTCAAAGGTTTATTTATTCATGTATTTATTAATTTAATATTGACTAAAACACCATGCCATAGAAGATTGTTCTTTTTTGACACTACCTTTATATTAAATCAAGTATCTGTTCATTTCTTACACTGCACTATAACTTTTATTCTGGTATTTAATACCTATCTTTTGTTTTTATTTTCTATTCTTGTTAATGTGTTTTGTGGGGGCAATTTATATAAGTGTGTGTGTGTGTGTACACGTTTCATACATTTTTATGTATGCAGAGTGCTATATAAATAAATTCTGAACAAAATATAACTTAATTATAGTGACTACATACTCTGTGGGTTTGTACCAATTTGCCTGAAGGCCTTGCCTATCTTGCCAGACTTATGAGTCACAGGTTTATTGAAGGTTGGAATATATGTACAGTACATTTGAACTAATTAACACGAGTGGAGATTTTGGGATAAACTGATTTTTAACATGCATTCCTGTATTAAAACTGAAATAAATAATTTTTTTTACTGCAGAATTAAACATTGTTGGATGTGCATCATAATGTGACAGTGAAAATAAAGATTTAAATCAAAATTGGAAATGATTGTCATGGTAATTATTTTCCTGGACAAAAAAATTTGAATCCTAAATATTTTTGTCCTATATGTAGCCATTTGTTTTATGTAGCAGACATACTTTTACTGTTGCTTATGCATAATTCACTTTAAATGAAAGCAAATGCAATGTCCTTTGCTCATTCAGCCTGCAGCCAGGAAGCCAGTCAGACAAGTAGAAAAATAAATCAAGTGGCGGAACCTGTTTTATACAACTATGGTCAGAGCGAGGACAAGAGGAAAGACTCAGAGACTTCTCTTGGATCTGAGCAATTTCTTTGCACTTCTACTTTACACAGCATGAACATTAAGTGCGGATTATTTATTGATGCTATTGTGTAAATAATGAATACTCAAAATTCTGTATGCTTTTGGGGCATTTTCAAAACTCACAACTAATTCTAATACCACATTGAAACATAATTTAGTTTACATTATTTTTATATTTCAGTTCAGTTTATTCTTTGACTCAAAAGGACAATTTATATGCAGGAGGAATACATCACATGAAGAATATACAACACAAACCACACAATAAAAATAGCCACTTAAGCCTGAGTTAAAGAATAAATAGAATATATAGTTGCAGAGTTGTATTGAATTCAATTCAATTCAATTTTATTTATAGTATCAATTCATAACAAACGTTATCTCGAGACACTTTACAGATAGAGTAGGTCTAGACCACACTCCAGAATTTACAAGGACCCAACAGTTCTAGTAGTTCCCTCCAGAGCAAGCAACAGTGCAACAGTGGCGAGGAAAACTCCCTTTTAGGAAGAAACCTCGGACAGACCCAGGCTCTTGGTAGGCGGTGTCTGACGACCGGTTGGGCTTAGAATGAAGAGTGGAGTGATAATGTATGTAAAGAACCACAAAAACTCAAACAATAGATAATAATATAAAGAAAATAAATACAGGGGTCATTAATATAAGCAATGCCTGTCACTTCCTTATAGGTGAGTTGAGTGCCTGAATGAGTGTATCTCTGTGTAAGAGCAAAGAGGGCGCTAAAACGTAAGCCAGATGGTAATAACATGTATTATCCGGTCAAAAGTATTCACATTCCATGCTCAGGTAGAAGTATAGATACTAGGGTTTAGTATAAACTCAAGCTTTTACTTTTAAGTAAAAGTGTAAAATTACTGGTTTCAAAATTAAACTTAGCACAACAAGTAAGGAAATTTGTGTTAGGTCGATAATTTCTCTGTGGTAACAATGCTTTTTGGCAATTAATTTTATACTGTTGTTTGGTTCCCTTTCAAATGGAGCCATTTGTAAAGAACAAGCATTTGTGGGATTAGCAGCAGAGCTGAGTATGTAGGTTGCGCTCATGAAAAATTTGCCAAATTGTCTCTCAAACAGCTTTATTTTCCTGTTGCTATTGCCTCTTGTTTTGAGCTTCTGGTATCCCCTGGTGCTGACAATCAGGTGCCTGATTCTGCAACCAGTGGCCATCCTATATCTCCCCAGTCAGGGGCCAAACTCTATCCTCCAAGCTCACCCCCACATGCTCAGCTCTGCTGCTCATCCCACAAATGCTTACAAATGGGGCTCCATTTGAAAGGGAACTAAACAGGATTTTCATCGGTATAAGATTCATTGCCAAAAGCATTGTTACCACAGAGAAATAATCTACTAAACATAAATGTCCTTACTTTTGGCTAAGTTTACTTGAAGTATAAAAGTAAAAGTAATGTAAGGAGGAAAAATGTCATTAAGGACAAAAGCTTAGGCCACACCACAGGGGCCTATGGTGCACCACCCCGGCAAAAACACATGTTTCTAAAGACCGTAATGACTAAAATATTATATTAAAATGTTCATGTTGAAAAATTTGGAATGCACCTGTTTCAACCACATTTATGCCCATTAGAAAATTAACGCATTTTATTACAGTGCAATACAATAAAGAACCATACAGTACTACTGAGCATTAACATGTGTTTTGTGGAGCGGAAGATATGATGACTAGTTGACTATAAGTATTGTAATGGTGCAAAAGTCAAACTTCAGAGGCATGTTATCAGTAACCTTTATTGGAATGTAAATGTACATCCAAGCTTAGCTGCAGGAATCTGTGTGGGCAACAAATTCTCTCTGTCCGGATGGCACGATTTATCTGGATAGGTGTTTGTTTGTTTTGTGTTTTTGAATGATGACAAGCCAGAATGAAAACAAGTCAAACTGAAATAGGAGTAACGAGGCTGTTTTTAAAATATAAGTTTTAGAAAGTACAGATAATTGCATGAAAATGTAAGGAGAAGTAAAAAGTCTGCTGTAAAATAATAACTCTAGAAAAGTATAGATACCCAAAATGTCTACTTAAGTAAGTTAACAAAGTATTTGTACTTTGTAACTTAACACTTCTGCCAATAGACATGGCTCTTTTTTAAAATGTCAGTAAGGCTACTGAACTTCACACCCACTATCTTGCTGGCCACATTCCCAACTTTTAAAAGCGCATTTTCATTCTTGATGGTGAGGTTTATATACCATACCAGAAAATGTCAGGGCAGACTGAATAAAAGCTTTGTAAAATATGTACTGTGATTTAAAACAAAATGTGTGTTTATTCTCTCACATTAAAACACATTTTAGTTGATGTTATGTTAGCAGCTTTTGGCCTATTATCTTAAGGAACTTCATCTGAATTTGCAGAATTAGTAGTCCTTTTGCATCCCTCAAAATAAAAGACATTGTGAAAGACATACAGGAACAGAACGACAACACAATTCTCAACATTAGCTTAACTTAAAAAATAAATCAAATATAATTTAATATAATGATGCCACAATTGTCACTTTTTCCAATGAAACATACAAAGTTGTGATTGTTAACAATACTGTATTTTTGTTTTCTCAGCCTTCTCTCACACTGTGGAATAATGTTTGTGGCACAATAAATGAATGAGAAAAACAAGGAGCAAGATATTGATACTGATGTACTGATACAGAATCATCATTCTCTTCTAGTGCCAAAGAGGATTGTCCTACTGGGGAAAACTGGAGTTGGAAAGAGCAGCTTGGCGAACACCATATTTGGAGAGGCCACATTCAGAATTAGGCAATCTAATGACTCGAAAACACATTGTTCTCCAGCTGAAACCAAATGTGTCAACGGAAGAAACATCACTTTGATCGACTATCCTGGTTTCTTTGATGCAGGCCGGTCTGAGACGCAGCAGAAGTGTGAGACAGTAGTGTGTAGCACAGAGTGCGCTCCTGGGCCTCATGCTTTTCTCATTGTGCTTAAAGTGGAGAGATTCACAGAGCAGGAGAAGGCTGTCATCACACAAATGTGTGAATGTTTCTCTGAAGATGCTCTAAAATACGCTGTTGTGGTCTTCACTCATGGTGACCAGCTCCGTGAAGGAATGAAAATGGAGGAGTATGTTGAGCAAAGTGAAGGTCTCAGTGATCTGGTGAAGAAGTGTGGCCGGTGCCACGTCGTTGATAATAAATACTGGAGGACCACCGGAGAGGACAAATACAGAAGTAACAAGTTCCAGGTGGCAGAGCTGCTCAACACCATAGATAAAATAGCGATGGATAACAATAGAGAATACTACACAGATGAAAAGTTGCAAGAAGTAGAGAGAAAACTCCAGGAAGAGGAAAGGCGTATTAGGCACTCATTGGGAAACATGTCAGAGGAAGAGATCAGGAAACAGGCTGTAATTAACATCCTAAAGAAGCTGAAGAGCAATGCAGCACAAACATGGATCGGAGGTTTAGTGGGGTTAGCAGTCATAGCTGGGTTAGTAGTAACTGTCTCAGCTGTGTTGTTAAATTCAAAATCTGGGAAGGAAGCCCCAATACTTCATAAAGAAATCACAGCAGAAGCATTGGCAGATGTGGTGGCAGAAAAAGTTGCAGCTTTAGACGTGGCTTCGCCGGCCACTGTAATAGAAGAGATAGGTGAGGTAATAACCACACCAGGGAGTGTAATACAAAATACATTTGAAGTTGTCATGGACAAACTTAATGCTTTGTACGAAATGACGTACAATCCTTGGAATCTGTTTGAATGAAATAAATAAAAAAAAAACAGCAGATGTCTTAATAGGGTGACATTCACATGTAAGTTGTTGCAGTCAAATACAGTTAATTTCAAATTCTTGTTATCAGTTATTAGTTATTAGTAGTTATTATTATCAGATTAGTTTAAGGTTTAATTAATTTGTCCTTTTAAGTCATTAACCTTATGGAAGTCCTTGCATCTGTGTGCTGGTTCCTGTCACCTGATAAGAGAACCATTGTGATTACTTTTCTTTAAATACTGAGCAAATAAACCATAAATAGAGAAGCAAACTGTATAAAGAAGATTTAACAAAATGGAAATTCATGTGTTTCACATTCAAATTAACTAATGATCTGCAATCTCTAAGTGGTAGTTGGGTCTATAACTGTGGGTTGTTATATAGGAGCATGCCAACACAAGCAGTCTTGCCTTGAGGAGCACTCAAACTGTAAAAACTGTTGTAAAATGTCTCCTGTAGCTCTGATGGAAGTTTTCAAAGTAAATCCACCAACTTTATGGAAGTAAAATACTAAATCACACCGTGTAACCTTTTTGGTATTGGTTTTGATATTTCTTATTCTTTACATATATTTTTGTTACCATGTGTTGCTGTGTTGTGATATGATGTAACAATAAAACAGCTGATTGGTCAAGTCCTTCCAGTTTCTTATTTTACAGAATAATTCCCATGATGACAAAGGACAACAGCACTCATATTTGTCAATAAATTCCATTAAAATAGCAAAACTGTCGATAAATTGATCTTACTAACAAGCAGTGGAGTAAAAAGGAACTCAAGTCATTTACTGAGGTAAAAATACCATATTCGAAAATACAAGTAAAAATTCTAAATGTTACTTTAGTAAAAGTACAGAAACATAAACAGCAAAAACTAATTAGTATCAAAAACAACAGTACTTAGAATGACACTTGTGTCATGATCATAGAATATTATATCATTCAGTTTTTTACTAACAAAGTAAGAATATTTTATTGTTGTAGTTTATCAATTTGGAGCCAATTTTAAGTTCTTTGTACACAACTGGGTAGATTTAAGCACAGATCTGCATCACATCCTATGAGCATATGCTCTTTTTATGTATCAAAGAAATGTTGTGAAATAAAACATACAGAATACCTCTCAAATCTAGGGGAGTAGGAGTTTAAGTGTAGTGTAGCATAAAATAAAGTACAAGAATGGCATAAATTGAAACAAGTACATTTACTTAGTTACATCTCACCACTGCTAACTGTGTAGCTCCTATGTTGTCCAAAAACTATGGAAGACACACCAGTGAGCCGTGATGGCTTTACTGCTTTATTGGCTTTGTTGATGAAGTGCCAGCTATAACCTTTCTACCAAACTACAGGAGGAAAATTGCTGAACCAAGTAACCTTACATCAGACTACACGTGTAATGTTGACGCACATTTTGGGAGCAGACTTTAATCAGAATTTCTGAGGTTTTCCAAAAGTAGCAAACAACTGTAATGTTTATAGTGTGACATTCTAAGAGCCAATAGGGAATTGAAAGTAAAACCCATTCAACATTTACAAGAAAGTCATCTGGCAACAGGCCACACTCTAAACACAAAGGACTTTTTGTTGACAGTTAATTTCCTGCGGTTAGGTGTGGATGCTGCCAATAAACACACATAGAATCCTTTTAGCTTGTTCTGTCTCACTCAGACAAAAAAGTCTCCACCCCGAAAAGGTAAGAAAAGTATGAAAAAGGTGCAGCGGCCATTTTCTCTCTTTGGCAAGAAATAGATAAAGACTACATAGCCTTATATTTTAAAATGTATGATATTCAACATGAAACCTACTGCCACAGAATACGGTACTATTCACTATAGAGTATTAGTTGGACTAACATCACTGAGTTGCCTATTTAGTGGGAAATAGAGCTTTGAATGCCGTGAATGTAGCAGAATGGGTGGAGCCACTTCAGATAATGTCATGCTAGTCTGGTTATACAACCTGTCAATACTCTCCAGCTCAATAAGACTGCTTCTATTAATAACCATCATAACATTCTTTTCAACCTGTACTTTCCCAACCACAGCCACCACCCTAAACCACTAAACTAAACCACTGCTGTGCATCACACAAGGTTCAACTTCAACCTGCTCATCTCATTCATGCATTCAGGAGCTTCTGTCCTGACTTCAGTAACGCCTTGTTTACTGGCATTAGTGAAACACTTGTTCCCTGTCAGAGGCTTCAAAATAGTGTTACAAAGATTTTATTGGGATTATAAAACAACCACATTTAAGGCATGCCTTGCCTTGCCTAACCACATTAAAAATTGTATTTAAAAAAATGTTATGATATCTTTTAAATCTTGAAAAGGTTATATTGGCGAGCTGGTAACCCCCTTCTGTTTTAAACTCACTTTCACAAATGATTTGTCTTTACTCTAATCTGTAGTTTGTTTAATTCTTGTTGTGTTAATTCATTTTAACTGACTTTAAAAAAAAAAAAAAACTTTTTCATGTTATTTTCTCATTTCACAAAACTGTACAAACAGTGTAATTAATGACTTATAGAACTTCTGTTTTTGTGTTTGACTGGCATTTAAAAAAATAAAAACCTGTTCATTGCATAATTTGATAATGTTATTTTCATGTATGATATTGTTTTTGTTTATATTTTGATATATTTTGGATAATTTGTATAGTGCAGCAGGGACTTCTAGTAATACTTACCGTCAAGTCAAACGGTTAGAAATGAAAGTAAACAGTCAGACTACAGCAAGAGAGCAGAAGGAAAAAGATCCAGCAGTCCAGGTGACTCGTTTTGTTGCAACATGGACGGTGAGTTGACCCCGTTTCACTGCAGTGGTGGAGGAAGTATTATTCTTAAGTCTTAAATTGTTATTGGTGATGCATACATGCACAAGTACATGTACTGTATATAGTACTCTTATGTTGTTAAATCTTGAACACTGAATCCTATTTCCATCCTACGTGTTGTTAGTACCTAGAAAGTATTCTATATCTGTCAGATACATACACATATTTTCCTCTGAAATGAAGAAAAGTAGATTTATAAATTAGCATGAAATGGAAATACTTCACTTCAATTATTTCAATCATGTCCTTGACCTCAAGTGTTTGAGTAAATATACGTGTCAGCGTTTTATCAGCGTCAACACCGAGAAATGTTCTGTACTTGATTCTGCCACACACAGAACTTAAAAAGAAAGAAATGGATATGCTAGTTCAAAGCAAAGCTTGCTAGATGAATTATCCATAGAATATAATAACGTGACACAATGTTTTAATTATTAGGAGATATTTGGGCTTTATGATAATTATAAAAAAAAATGTTTGATGATCCCTTAACCTTTCATCTGGCTCCATCTACAGGCCACCAATATTATTTGTGCAATACTTAGATTTATGAACGAATCCTCAGATGTAGCCTGCTGTGGATGATTTGAAATACCAGAATAAATATAAATCAAACAAAAAACAAGTTAAATGTATTTGAAGTGCAGTGAAGTGCATGCATTTATAAAGACAAAACACTTTTGGTACCAAAAGGAAAGTGACGTGCTAACACAGAATCATTTCTGTCTTCTAGAGATGACTTCAAGAAGAATTGTTCTACTGGGAAAAACTGGAGCTGGGAAAAGCAGTCTGGCTAACACCATATTGGGAGAGGATGTGTTCAAAATAAGCCATTCTGCCATCTCTGAAACAAGTCTTTCTCATGCAGAAACCAAATCTGTCAATGGGAAAAGCATCAAGTTGATTGACACTCACAGTTTTTGACACGTGTGGGTCCGAGACGATGCTCAAGGCTGAGATAGTGAGGTGTATCACAGAGTGCGCTCCTGGGGCTCACGCATTTCTCATTGTGCTTAAAGTGGAGAGATTCACAGAGCAGGAGAAGGACGTCATCAAAAAAATATGCCAATATTTGTCAGAGGAAGCTTTAGAATATGCCACCGTTGTCTTCACTCATGGTGACCAGCTCCCGGAAGAGATGAAGATTGAGGAGTTTGTCAGTCACAATATAGAGCTGAGTGATCTGGTGAAGAAGTGCGGAGGCAGGTGCCACGTTGTTGATAATAGGTACTGGACGAGCAGCGGGGAGGACGACTACAGAAGTAACCAGTTCCAGGTGGCAGAGCTGCTCAACACCATAGAGAAGATGGTTGAGGCAAACAAAGGATGCTGCTACACCAATGAGATGCTACAAGCAGTGAACAGTGAAATACAGAGAGAGGAAGAGCGCATTGCACAGTCATCATCAGCAGGCAACATGTCACAAGCAGAAATTAAAGATAAAGCTACAAATAATGTTTTTGACAGGTTATTGATCAGATTGGCAGGAACTGCAACCGGGGCATTGTTAGGAGCTTTTCTTGGCGTGGCAGGGATGGTTGCAGCATCTGTTAGAAATGTTCAGGATCTTTCAGCCCTGGTCACAACAAACAGAGGAATGTTAGCAACTGTAGCTCTGCGGGGGGTGGTGGAGGGTGGTCAGATAGGATATGATGCAGCGGAAGGAGCAGAAACTGCAAGGGAAGCCATAGACAAGACAGTAAAGGCTGTCTGGAAGCCCTCTGGGGCTGCAAATGATCAAAACAAAAAAATAGAGCATTGACAATACAAAGAGTGGAGCAGGAGGTTGGTGTTTGTTACATGATTAACTATAGGGAACAATGGGCTACTTGTTTTATGGATGTGTGAAATTATTAGTTAGGAACCAGGATTTTGAGATCAAGCTGTACTTTCTAATAATCTCTGTCAAGTATGTATGTCAGTGTGATTAGTGTTTTACCAATACAGGGTACAACATTTGGTAAATTATTAATGATGACACAATATTCCATTTTAAATAATTCAAGAAAATGCTGAATAATGTATTTTTAACTCCTTATTGCAGTGGTTTTTCATTTAGTTTTGAGTGATTCAACAAGTATAAAGCTGGTTTAATAGGACTTTCTTCATTCTCTATCTTTTGTTTTGCCAACTACAATAAATTTGCTGGCCATAAATGATAAGACTAATTTTAATGTTTTAATAATTCTTTAGG
Source organism: Percina caprodes (assembly GCA_013375575.1). NCBI lineage: Eukaryota > Metazoa > Chordata > Actinopteri > Perciformes > Percidae > Percina > Percina caprodes. The sequence continues at coordinate 2,461,591 of JABXJD010000028.1, read as the reverse complement.
TTGATCTAATATCAAAGATGAATGACATGTGCTATTATACTGATGACTTCAGTATTTTTGAAAGATTTTACTCTTTATTTTACACTTCCCATGTCTTTAAGATGCATTTCATAATGTTTGTTTTTAAATTAGCAAGCAATAGCTTAACAAGTTAGACAATTAAACAACTGTGATTACCCATTTCCCACTGTCTGTTTTGTGCGACAGTAACTAAAACCAACATTTATAAAATTCCAAAGACCAGATTAAATTGTTTTCAGTTTGATTTTCTCACATGAATTGATGTCAATTCTGAAAATATTGAGTGTTTGGCTCATTCGCTTCGCACTGTTTGCGACAGAGAGAAAGAGCGGAACAGTGTCATTGTAGATAGATCAAGAAGTATTGGCCTACTAGAAACAATAATGAATTAATTTAGAATGGGAGCACCGAAGAACGCAGTGAATCAGAACAACCTTACTATCTGTTCTGAAGAGCTCAGGAGAAAAGAAACAAGGTGGTCATTGAGTAAATCCAAATTCTATTCACTGAAGACTCCACTAATTTCTGTTATGATTTAGATATTTTGCTTTGTTTTCTGTGCCTTCTTATGTGGTATTTTGGTTCTTTCTATTGTCCTTGTGTCCTAGTTTGCTCCCTGGTCTTGTGCTGTTCCTGTCTTGTGTCTTCCCTTGAGTGTCTGTTCTTTTTCCGACTTTATTTGTTATAGTCTGTTCCTCTGTAAGTCCTGTCTGGTTTTACTACCTGCCTTGTGTTTTCCCACCTTTGTAATTGTTGCCCCACCCTGATGTGATTCACCTGTTCCAGGTTTTCTCATTACCTCGTGTATTTAACGTCTGTGTTCCCTTTGTCTCTTGTCAGATCCTTTTGTTTGTTCCAGTCTCTGTGTCCCCTTGGTAATCTTTCCTGAGGTATCTGGGCTCTTGTTTAGTTCTCATTCAGTTTGAACTCCCAGTGTCATTTTTTTCTCCTCATCTCAACCTTTCTCCTGCCTGCTGCTTGCCTGTCTCTGTGATTTTGATCCTCAAGTCCCTTCACGGCACAGACTTGTCTTCTAACAACATGAGCAGTGAGTCAAAGTTAGCCTATATCTTTTCAGTTATTAGTCTGACATTCTGATTACATGGATTAAAGTAAAATGGTGTAATTTGACTATTCTGTAGGCTCATTTTTATAACAAACCAGTACATGGTAATGTAAAATGTAGCAGCTAAATAGTCAGCCTCCTGTGTGAGAGAATGAGTCAACTGTTATGTGATGCATCGACCATTGTGGTAATCATCTGGCTAGAAACATTCATCATAGTTTATCTTAACTTGCTCGAAAAATCCTTGCTCTTGGAGGCATTACTGGAATTGTTGGGTCCTTAAATGAGTGTGATCTAGACCTACTCTCTGTAAAGTGTCTTGAGATAACTTATGAATTGTTACTATAACTATCTGAGAAGGCTTGAGTTTATCAGCTGCTGTTTCAGCAACATAGGTCAGTGGTCCGCACCAAGTCCTTCTTGTCTAAGAGTAGATTTCGGAAAACGTTTTTAATTTAAAATTGAAAATGGTGTTTCTCAAACTGTCTGCCAGCAACTCTAAAGCCTTAAGCCCCTGACACACAAGATAGTTGGACTGATCAGTCTCCCCGAGTTGGTCAAAAGTGCCTTTTAAGCTTCTGAAAAGGGTAACTAATCTTTTGTTACTCTTTCATAAACAGTAACTACATTTTTTTTTTTGCGTACCCTATAGTAAAGTGTTAACAAAGAGGTCTAGTCCAGACAATTATGATCTGCAACACATTCCCTTTAGTTTATGCATTTAAGATATCTTATAATTTAGGGCTGAGAATTTCTCATTGTAATGCTCTTAACAAAGTGGATCAGTTTGCGTTGTGCAAATATTTTTTATTGAACACTATACACAGCCTACCGTAGTGTTCACTTACACATAACATTCTCATTTGGCGCAACTAATCTCACACAATCCAACACTGTCCATCAATAAAAGGGTGAATAAAATACTTTGGGGGAATTGGCAGCTGTGTGCTTTACCATTAAATGGTATTTCAGAGTGATGTGCTGCATGGATAGCTTAGTTCACAATGACACAAGTATTGAAGTGCATAATGTCAAAATAAACAAGACTTTCCAAAATCAAATCGGTACTGTTGTGGAGTCCAGACCTGCTGGCTGGGGTTGATGTGTGCCTGAACTGTTTGTAGATGGTTGCTCGTCTGTATCTTCCTCTTGGCCACGTGCTCCTCCTTGTACATATATCAGCATTGACCCTGCATTCATTTTAAAACAAGATCAGTATTAAAAGAGAATAAAAAAAAAAATCTTAAATGGGGGAAAAAAGAAACATTTAAAAAAAAACATGCATTAATGAAAATGTTTTGTATATAATTTTATCTTACAGGAATAAAAGCAAAATGATACACCTTACACAACTACATTTCTGAATCTTAAACATTTTTACCATTTAATTGAATAACTTAAATATCACCGGACCTGGGACGGAGTCCAAATACAGCCTCTGAGCAGTCAATGAAAATGCACAAATTGACTTTAATGGAAACCTGTTGCTGTCGTTCCGGAGTGGATCTGCAGTTGGTGGAAATCGGGTGATTACTGAAAGTGTTGACCACCATCACGTCAAATGATCCACCAACTACTGCTCAATATCTAAAGTAACAGCTAGCTGGTGTCAGTTACTTGTAAAATGCATAAATATTACATAAACAGGAGTTTGCTAACATTAGCAAAATGTCAGCTAGTTTGAGGTGTATGCATAAGCTAACATTACATTAGCAACACATTTCCCGTATTTAAGAATGATGAACATGGACTTACCTGCAAGTGATGCACGGGCATCATCTCGCGGTTTCTTCTTCTTTTTTCCTCGGCTCCTGACTCCTCTTGCTTCGAGGCCATTTCCAAAAAAGCTGACTTAGCCCAAACTTTATCAGGCGCAATCCAACAGACCAATATCACACACACAGAAGGATGGACCCACAATACACAACTCAGGTACGTAAAAAGCAAAAAGTTTATTTAGCAAGCTTAATAAACTTACAGAAATGGTGTCCAAATCGGCAGGCAAAGGGAAATCCAAGAATACAGACAATGGTCAAAATCCAGGGAAGCAGCAGGGACTCAGAATAACAGGACACAGGGAAAACACTTGAGAGCTGAACACAAGGAAGCCAACGATCTTGCATTGGGGTAACGGAAGACTAAGCTTAAATACACAAAACAGGGAGACAATGAGACACAGGAGCAACACATTAAGGTGGGGCTGGGTAATCACAAAGGTGGAAAATAAACAGGAAGTGAAACAAGGCAACACCAGGGGAATAGAAACCCTTAAATAAAATGGAAAAAATGTGAATATATCTAAAAACAATAACTTGACCAGAGATGGGAAGTAACGAAGTACAAATACTGTGTTACTGTTATCAAGTAGATTTTTCAGATATTTTTACTTTACTTTTTCTTTTTGGCGACTTTTTACTTTTAATCTACATTTTAACACATATTGGTACTTTTACTCAAATTTTACAAAATTGGCTCGTTACTTTAGTTTTGTCTATCAGGTGTGATTGTGAGTCGGAGAATAGCGCGGACACGTGCCTCATACACTCATGCACGCCACACAGAGAAAAGTGAGAAAGGAAACTGTCCAGAGGATAATCAGTTGATCGTGTGCGTCTTTGAGAATTCTAAGCCATATAACTGATAGCCTGTTTAATTGGTCTATAGTTCTTGCAAATTTAAGTTAGCTAGGTTACACCTGGCTGTTTCGATGTAATGCCGATTGTTGACCGTCCTTGCTCATTAAGATAATTTAATAGTGGGTTGCTATTTACTATGATTCCTATGTATTGTGTATGGTAGCCTTTACAATGTTATTTATTTCTTGTATTACCACAAAAACGGCAATAGCAGAGCTACCCACGGCCAAGGTGGAAAATAAACAGGAAGTGAAATACTGATGCTTGATTGTAATAAAGCACCAACAGAGAGAAGTTGTCTCAGTCTGTGGTTTAACACACACACCTTGGGCCAACTAAGTTTCAAATAATTTCACTGGAGTTAGTTATTTTTGCATCATCACTACCAAATTGAATCTAATTGGATGCATTCATATCTTGCTACTCGGTCAGAATCTCATTAACCTGGAGTCCCCGCCTCTGTCACAATAAATAAGCTATATGTTTTAGGCCTATTGGCAGACGGCCATTTAAAATGTAGCCAATGGCATATAAAGAGCCTTTTTTCCATGTCCACTGTAGTTTCCCAGCGTGCTCTCTAGTAACATCTGTCTGGTCCAGGTAGCTTTGTCATTCGCAAGGCTACTTTTACTTTTATACTTTAAGTAAATTTCCAAGCCTCTACTTTGTTTTACTTGAGTAAAAGTTTTTTTTTTTAAACAATTATCTGTACTTCTTGAGTATGGGAAGTGAGTACTTTTTCCGTCTCTAAACTTGACACAGGGATGGGATGTGACAACCAATGAGATAGGGCACCCACAGGGTGCTTGGGCAGTTGAGTGTGGGGTGGGGGGCACCATCCTTACTTTCTTGAGCAATTAAATATAGGCATTATATGACTATAATATTTTTGCATGTGGTGGGAGCGGCAGTGCTGAGATTACTTGTCAAGCATATCAGTGACAATGAGTCTTAATTTAAATGTTATAAAAAACAGAACAGATATTTTTATAAATATTTAAATGAGCATTGCTGAAGAAAGCTCCTGCCTTTTACTGAACATTACTGTGTGTTAACCGCCTCAGCCTGCTGATGTCACAGCGCTGCTCTCTTTAATGACCGCCGGGCTCTACACTTATAGCATTTTGCCACATTTGAATGAAAAATGAGTGTGTGAATGTGAAATAATATTGATTTGTTTTGCTAATTTGGTAGTCTAAAACTTCTATCAGGCAACTTCATCTATCACAATGTATTATGTTATTCATCATTAATATGCTCTTGTCCTTATTTTTTGACACCATTCTCTGTTCTCTAATAAGCACTATCATGTACTGCTTGTGGACACTGAGGATTTAAGCATGTGTACAGTTTTATTGATGGAAATTATTCTCTTTCAGGGTCAAACACATGGCGAATGGTGATGTTGGGAAAAACTGGATCTGGGAAAAGCAGCCTGGCAAACACCATATTTGGAGAGAAAATGTTCACAACCGGGGGCACTAGCAACTCTGTAACAAGAACATGTACAGCAAGAACCAAATCTGTCAATGGAAGAAGCATCACTTTGATCGACACTCCTGGTTTCTTCGACACAGACAGATCTGAGGAGGAGATGAAGTCTGAGATAGTAAAGTGTATCACAGAGTGTGCTTCTGGTCCTCATGCTTTTCTCATTGTGTTTAAAGTGGAGAGATTCACAGAGCAGGAGCAGGCTGTCATCACAAAAATAAACCAGTACTTTTCTGAAGAAGTTCTAAGATATTCCGCAGTTGTCTTCACTCATGGTGACCAGCTTGAGGACAGACAGAAAATTGAAGATTTTGTCAGCCAGAATAAGTCAATAACTGATCTGATGAAGAAGTGTGGCGGCCGCTGCCACGTCATTGATAATAAACACTGGGAGAACAACCAGCAGGATGAATACAGGAGCAACCAGTTCCAGGTGAAGAAGCTACTTAACACAATAGACAAGATGATTGAGGCAAACCAAGGAAGATGCTACACCAATGAGATGCTACAAACAGTGGAGAACATAATACAACAAGAGGAGGAGAACATTAGACGGTCATCAGGAAACATGTCAGGGGAAGAGATCAGAGAGCAGGCTAGAGTCAGCACATTTAAGAAGCTTTTGATCAAACTGACAGGTACTGCAACATGTGTAGTGTTAGGAGCTCTTTTTGGTGAAGGAATCAGTGTTGAAATGGCTCTCACAGTTATAAGCAGGCTGTGAAGCTCATAGTTTCTAGGTTGCTAAGCTGAAGCTGAGGGAGCAGACACACCACAGGAAGAGGGGCAGCAGAGGCTGTCAAGGATGGAGGACTACATCTCTTTGATGGAACACATGATGTTGTGAACAGACTCAATAACCCAACTCGTGATGTGCTTTGATCAAACAAAGACCAAACTGAAGTTGTTGTTTTGGAATCAAAAGGATAAAAGTCAGCGCTTAACAAATATGTATGTTTATTTTAGGCCTTTATTTGGATAGGATAGCTTGTACTCAAAAGGGAATGCCAAGTTGGAGGGAAACCTGCAGCCGCTGCATCGAGGTGTAACCCTCTATGTATGGGCACCCGCTCTACCAGATGAGCTAACCAGGCACACTCTGTTAGCAATGTTAAAAACAACAGACAAAGCCAGAAATAGTCTGTAGTCATGGACTCAGACCTGAATTTCCAAAGCCACATTAAGACAAATACAAAGTCAGCCTCAACTTTGACTCTATTACTGCAACAGTGTCTACAGGTCTCCCTAAAAACTGATTCAGTAGGCTGCTGCTCGAGTCCTCAGAGTTGATTAAAGTTTAAATAAATACATAAATAAATAAATGTACATGTTCATATGGAAATGAATCAATTAGTTAAGAATATTAAAATGCTTTACTTTTAATTATTTCATGGTACTTTTATTTCCTAATGCCACATTCATTCATTTCAGTAGACTTATTTTATAAATCCATTTATTTCTGTGGACTTTTATTTCCAAATGCCACATTTCTATGTATTTCTAATTAGTATATGCAAATCAGGGGGTGTGGTTATCTCTCATATTCAGAACACATCCGTGTGCAAAAAAAGCTGGCGATTTTCATAAATCCAACAAAGTAGTTATTGTAGCTGTTTGAGAGCCTCGAGATCATGCGTTTCCAGCCCAGGGTAACCAGTTGTTTTAGACCCGTTGTTTCAGGATCCGTGTGCTGCCTGGTATAATTTATGACAAATCCTTACACAGAGGTGTAGCAGAAGGTTTTAGGGCACTATATTGTTATGTTTTGAAGAATAAATCTAGGTAACCTGATTTGTAGTACTCAGATGAACAATGATTCATGGCCTACGACTGAGGGGAAAAAAAAGAAAGAAAGCAATGTCCTGGAAATTAATGTGAATAGTGCAGTGGCAAGCGAAGCGGTCTTGTATGTTATTTTTGCTGAGGAGGGTTTGATTCCAGTGCTACAAGGATCATCCTGATTTCTTTTAAAACATATTTTTCTTGCGTTAGAATGTTGTAGTGATGTTCAGATATTCAGTACAGTTAATAGTGAGGTGTGACATGCAAAGGCCCGTAAAATGTTTTATGAAATATGTAGCAAATCTATCGACATGGGTAGCCGTTGATTGGTTTACACGGCATCTGGGCAGGCTAGGAAACCAGTAGGTGTAAAAACCAGAAGGCCCACAACACTGGTAGTGTTTAGAGGCCGCAAGGGCGGTCTGATAATAGTGCTGCCCCTGCCCCTGCCCGCGGACGCTGTTATGGGAGGTGAGCCACAAAGACTATATGGTCAGAACAATGGGATGTCAGAGCAGAGGGTTTATTTTTTCTAAACTAAAGGACGTCGGACAAGTGGACTGTAGGACCAAAGGGATTTTTGGGGTTATTGAGAGGTCTAAACAATAGAGCATCAGAGAAATGGGCAGTCCCCATATCAACCCGCAGTGGGAACAGAGCACCACGAGTGCTCTGTCAGGTCAGCGGTAGTTGGTGGTCTAGTTACCCCAGAATAGGTGACTGTGCGCTGGCCGTGGTGCTCTCTCACTCATGGATGTATTAAGAGAAGCTCTCACTTCGTCAGCCTTTTTTTGCCCAAGGCTCTTTTCTGAATGTGAGAGATAGACACGCCCCCTGATTTGCAAATAGGAATTGGAAATAAATAGAGAAGTCAAATGTGTCATTAGGAAATGAAAGTACCATACAATAAAATTAAAACCTTTTTATTTAACTAATTGATTCATTTTATTTTAAGATCTATTTAATTCATGACATTTCAAAGGTTTATTTATTCATGTATTTATTAATTTAATATTGACTAAAACACCATGCCATAGAAGATTGTTCTTTTTTGACACTACCTTTATATTAAATCAAGTATCTGTTCATTTCTTACACTGCACTATAACTTTTATTCTGGTATTTAATACCTATCTTTTGTTTTTATTTTCTATTCTTGTTAATGTTAATGTTGTTGTTTTGTGGGGGCAATTTATATAAGTGTGTGTGTGTGTGTGTACACGTTTCATAAATTTTTATGTATGCAGAGTGCTATATAAATAAAGTCTGAACAAAATATAACTTAATTATAGTGACTACATACTCTGTGGGTTTGTACCAATTTGCCTGAAGGCCTTGCCTATCTTGCCAGACTTATGAGTCACAGGTTCATTGAAGGTTGGAATATATGTACAGTACATTTGAACTAATTAACACGAGTGGAGATTTTGGGATAAACTGATTTTTAACATGCATTCCTGTATTAAAACTGAAATAAATCAATTTTTTACTGCAGAATTAAACATTGTTGGATGTGCATCATAATGTGACAGTGAAAATAAAGATTTAAATCAAAATTGGAAATGATTGTCATGGTAATTATTTTCCTGGACAAAAAAATTTGAATCCTAAATATTTTTGTCCTATATGTAGCCATTTGTTTTATGTAGCAGACATACTTTTTACTGTTGCTTATGCATAATTCACTTTAAATGAAAGCAAATGCAATGTCCTTTGCTCATTCAGCCTGCAGCCAGGAAGCCAGTCAGACAAGTAGAAAAAATAAATCAAGTGGCGGAACCTGTTTTATACAACTATGGTCAGAGCGAGGACAAGAGGAAAGACTCAGAGACTTCTCTTGGATCTGAGCAATTTCTTTGCACTTCTACTTTACACAGCATGAACATTAAGTGCGGATTATTTATTGATGCTATTGTGTAAATAATGAATACTCAAAATTCTGTATGCTTTTGGGGCATTTTCAAAACTCACAACTAATTCTAATACCACATTGAAACATAATTTAGTTTACATTATTTTTATATTTCAGTTCAGTTTATTCTTTGACTCAAAAGGACAATTTATATGCAGGAGGAATACATCACATGAAGAATATACAACACAAACCACACAATAAAAATAGCCACTTAAGCCTGAGTTAAAGAATAAATAGAATATATAGTTGCAGAGTTGTATTGAATTCAATTCAATTCAATTTTATTTATAGTATCAATTCATAACAAACGTTATCTCGAGACACTTTACAGATAGAGTAGGTCTAGACCACACTCCAGAATTTACAAGGACCCAACAGTTCTAGTAGTTCCCTCCAGAGCAAGCAACAGTGCAACAGTGGCGAAAAACTCCCTTTTAGGAAGAAACCTCGGACAGACCCAGGCTCTTGGTAGGCGGTGTCTGACGACCGGTTGGGCTTAGAATGAAGAGTGGAGTGATAATGTATGTAAAGAACCACAAAAACTCAAACAATAGATAATAATATAAAGAAAATAAATACAGGGGTCATTAATATAAGCAATGCCTGTCACTTCCTTATAGGTGAGTTGAGTGCCTGAATGAGTGTATCTCTGTGTAAGAGCAAAGAGGGCGCTAAAACGTAAGCCAGATGGTAATAACATGTATTATCCGGTCAAAAGTATTCACATTCCATGCTCAGGTAGAAGTATAGATACTAGGGTTTAGTATAAACTCAAGCTTTTTACTTTTTAAGTAAAAGTGTAAAATTACTGGTTTCAAAATTAAACTTAGCACAACAAGTAAGGAAATTTGTGTTAGGTCGATAATTTCTCTGTGGTAACAATGCTTTTTGGCAATTAATTTTATACTGTTGTTTGGTTCCCTTTCAAATGGAGCCATTTGTAAAGAACAAGCATTTGTGGGATTAGCAGCAGAGCTGAGTATGTAGGTTGCGCTCATGAAAAATTTGCCAAATTGTCTCTCAAACAGCTTTATTTTCCTGTTGCTATTGCCTCTTGTTTTGAGCTTCTGGTATCCCCTGGTGCTGACAATCAGGTGCCTGATTCTGCAACCAGTGGCCATCCTATATCTCCCCAGTCAGGGGCCAAACTCTATCCTCCAAGCTCACCCCCACATGCTCAGCTCTGCTGCTCATCCCACAAATGCTTACAAATGGGGCTCCATTTGAAAGGGAACTAAACAGGATTTTCATCGGTATAAGATTCATTGCCAAAAGCATTGTTACCACAGAGAAATAATCTACTAAACATAAATGTCCTTACTTTTTGGCTAAGTTTACTTGAAGTATAAAAGTAAAAGTAATGTAAGGAGGAAAAATGTCATTAAGGACAAAAGCTTAGGCCACACCACAGGGGCCTATGGTGCACCACCCCGGCAAAAACACATGTTTCTAAAGACCGTAATGACTAAAATATTATATTAAAATGTTCATGTTGAAAAATTTGGAATGCACCTGTTTCAACCACATTTATGCCCATTAGAAAATTAACGCATTTTATTACAGTGCAATACAATAAAGAACCATACAGTACTACTGAGCATTAACATGTGTTTTGTGGAGCGGAAGATATGATGACTAGTTGACTATAAGTATTGTAATGGTGCAAAAGTCAAACTTCAGAGGCATGTTATCAGTAACCTTTATTGGAATGTAAATGTACATCCAAGCTTAGCTGCAGGAATCTGTGTGGGCAACAAATTCTCTCTGTCCGGATGGCACGATTTATCTGGATAGGTGTTTGTTTGTTTTGTGTTTTTTTGAATGATGACAAGCCAGAATGAAAACAAGTCAAACTGAAATAGGAGTAACGAGGCTGTTTTTAAAATATAAGTTTTAGAAAGTACAGATAATTGCATGAAAATGTAAGGAGAAGTAAAAAGTCTGCTGTAAAATAATAACTCTAGAAAAGTATAGATACCCAAAATGTCTACTTAAGTAAGTTAACAAAGTATTTGTACTTTGTAACTTAACACTTCTGCCAATAGACATGGCTCTTTTTTAAAATGTCAGTAAGGCTACTGAACTTCACACCCACTATCTTGCTGGCCACATTCCCAACTTTTAAAAGCGCATTTTCATTCTTGATGGTGAGGTTTATATACCATACCAGAAAATGTCAGGGCAGACTGAATAAAAGCTTTGTAAAATATGTACTGTGATTTAAAACAAAATGTGTGTTTATTCTCTCACATTAAAACACATTTTAGTTGATGTTATGTTAGCAGCTTTTGGCCTATTATCTTAAGGAACTTCATCTGAATTTGCAGAATTAGTAGTCCTTTTGCATCCCTCAAAATAAAAGACATTGTGAAAGACATACAGGAACAGAACGACAACACAATTCTCAACATTAGCTTAACTTAAAAAAATAAATCAAATATAATTTAATATAATGATGCCACAATTGTCACTTTTTCCAATGAAACATACAAAGTTGTGATTGTTAACAATACTGTATTTTTGTTTTCTCAGCCTTCTCTCACACTGTGGAATAATGTTTGTGGCACAATAAATGAATGAGAAAAACAAGGAGCAAGATATTGATACTGATGTACTGATACAGAATCATCATTCTCTTCTAGTGCCAAAGAGGATTGTCCTACTGGGGAAAACTGGAGTTGGAAAGAGCAGCTTGGCGAACACCATATTTGGAGAGGCCACATTCAGAATTAGGCAATCTAATGACTCGAAAACACATTGTTCTCCAGCTGAAACCAAATGTGTCAACGGAAGAAACATCACTTTGATCGACTATCCTGGTTTCTTTGATGCAGGCCGGTCTGAGACGCAGCAGAAGTGTGAGACAGTAGTGTGTAGCACAGAGTGCGCTCCTGGGCCTCATGCTTTTCTCATTGTGCTTAAAGTGGAGAGATTCACAGAGCAGGAGAAGGCTGTCATCACACAAATGTGTGAATGTTTCTCTGAAGATGCTCTAAAATACGCTGTTGTGGTCTTCACTCATGGTGACCAGCTCCGTGAAGGAATGAAAATGGAGGAGTATGTTGAGCAAAGTGAAGGTCTCAGTGATCTGGTGAAGAAGTGTGGTGGCGGTGCCACGTCGTTGATAATAAATACTGGAGGACCACCGGAGAGGACAAATACAGAAGTAACAAGTTCCAGGTGGCAGAGCTGCTCAACACCATAGATAAAATAGCGATGGATAACAATAGAGAATACTACACAGATGAAAAGTTGCAAGAAGTAGAGAGAAAACTCCAGGAAGAGGAAAGGCGTATTAGGCACTCATTGGGAAACATGTCAGAGGAAGAGATCAGGAAACAGGCTGTAATTAACATCCTAAAGAAGCTGAAGAGCAATGCAGCACAAACATGGATCGGAGGTTTAGTGGGGTTAGCAGTCATAGCTGGGTTAGTAGTAACTGTCTCAGCTGTGTTGTTAAATTCAAAATCTGGGAAGGAAGCCCCAATACTTCATAAAGAAATCACAGCAGAAGCATTGGCAGATGTGGTGGCAGAAAAAGTTGCAGCTTTAGACGTGGCTTCGCCGGCCACTGTAATAGAAGAGATAGGTGAGGTAATAACCACACCAGGGAGTGTAATACAAAATACATTTGAAGTTGTCATGGACAAACTTAATGCTTTGTACGAAATGACGTACAATCCTTGGAATCTGTTTGAATGAAATAAATAAAAAAACAGCAGATGTCTTAATAGGGTGACATTCACATGTAAGTTGTTGCAGTCAAATACAGTTAATTTCAAATTCTTGTTATCAGTTATTAGTTATTAGTAGTTATTATTATCAGATTAGTTTAAGGTTTAATTAATTTGTCCTTTTAAGTCATTAACCTTATGGAAGTCCTTGCATCTGTGTGCTGGTTCCTGTCACCTGATAAGAGAACCATTGTGATTACTTTTCTTTAAATACTGAGCAAATAAACCATAAATAGAGAAGCAAACTGTATAAAGAAGATTTAACAAAATGGAAATTCATGTGTTTCACATTCAAATTAACTAATGATCTGCAATCTCTAAGTGGTAGTTGGGTCTATAACTGTGGGTTGTTATATAGGAGCATGCCAACACAAGCAGTCTTGCCTTGAGGAGCACTCAAACTGTAAAAACTGTTGTAAAATGTCTCCTGTAGCTCTGATGGAAGTTTTCAAAGTAAATCCACCAACTTTATGGAAGTAAAATACTAAATCACACCGTGTAACCTTTTTGGTATTGGTTTTGATATTTCTTATTCTTTACATATATTTTTTGTTACCATGTGTTGCTGTGTTGTGATATGATGTAACAATAAAACAGCTGATTGGTCAAGTCCTTCCAGTTTCTTATTTTACAGAATAATTCCCATGATGACAAAGGACAACAGCACTCATATTTGTCAATAAATTCCATTAAAATAGCAAAACTGTCGATAAATTGATCTTACTAACAAGCAGTGGAGTAAAAAGGAACTCAAGTCATTTACTGAGGTAAAAAATACCATATTCGAAAATACAAGTAAAAAAATTCTAAATGTTACTTTAGTAAAAGTACAGAAACATAAACAGCAAAAACTAATTAGTATCAAAAACAACAGTACTTAGAATGACACTTGTGTCATGATCATAGAATATTATATCATTCAGTTTTTTACTAACAAAGTAAGAATATTTTATTGTTGTAGTTTATCAATTTGGAGCCAATTTTAAGTTCTTTGTACACAACTGGGTAGATTTAAGCACAGATCTGCATCACATCCTATGAGCATATGCTCTTTTTATGTATCAAAGAAATGTTGTGAAATAAAACATACAGAATACCTCTCAAATCTAGGGGAGTAGGAGTTTAAGTGTAGTGTAGCATAAAATAAAGTACAAGAATGGCAGAAATTGAAACAAGTACATTTACTTAGTTACATCTCACCACTGCTAACTGTGTAGCTCCTATGTTGTCCAAAAACTATGGAAGACACACCAGTGAGCCGTGATGGCTTTACTGCTTTATTGGCTTTGTTGATGAAGTGCCAGCTATAACCTTTCTACCAAACTACAGGAGGAAAATTGCTGAACCAAGTAACCTTACATCAGACTACACGTGTAATGTTGACGCACATTTTTGGGAGCAGACTTTAATCAGAATTTCTGAGGTTTTCCAAAAGTAGCAAACAACTGTAATGTTTATAGTGTGACATTCTAAGAGCCAATAGGGAATTGAAAGTAAAACCCATTCAACATTTACAAGAAAGTCATCTGGCAACAGGCCACACTCTAAACACAAAGGACTTTTTGTTGACAGTTAATTTCCTGCGGTTAGGTGTGGATGCTGCCAATAAACACACATAGAATCCTTTTAGCTTGTTCTGTCTCACTCAGACAAAAAGTCTCCACCCGAAAAGGTAAGAAAAGTATGAAAAAGGTGCAGCGGCCATTTTCTCTCTTTGGCAAGAAATAGATAAAGACTACATAGCCTTATATTTTAAAATGTATGATATTCAACATGAAACCTACTGCCACAGAATACAGTACTATTCACTATAGAGTATTAGTTGGACTAACATCACTGAGTTGCCTATTTAGTGGGAAATAGAGCTTTGAATGCCGTGAATGTAGCAGAATGGGTGGAGCCACTTCAGATAATGTCATGCTAGTCTGGTTATACAACCTGTCAATACTCTCCAGCTCAATAAGACTGCTTCTATTAATAACCATCATAACATTCTTTTCAACCTGTACTTTCCCAACCACAGCCACCACCCTAAACCACTAAACTAAACCACTGCTGTGCATCACACAAGGTTCAACTTCAACCTGCTCATCTCATTCATGCATTCAGGAGCTTCTGTCCTGACTTCAGTAACGCCTTGTTTACTGGCATTAGTGAAACACTTGTTCCCTGTCAGAGGCTTCAAAATAGTGTTACAAAGATTTTATTGGGATTATAAAACAACCACATTTAAGGCATGCCTTGCCTTGCCTAACCACATTAAAAATTGTATTTAAAAAAATGTTATGATATCTTTTAAATCTTGAAAAGGTTATATTGGCGAGCTGGTAACCCCCTTCTGTTTTAAACTCACTTTCACAAATGATTTGTCTTTACTCTAATCTGTAGTTTGTTTAATTCTTGTTGTGTTAATTCATTTTAACTGACTTTAAAAAAAAAAAAAAACTTTTTCATGTTATTTTCTCATTTCACAAAACTGTACAAACAGTGTAATTAATGACTTATAGAACTTCTGTTTTTGTGTTTGACTGGCATTTAAAAAAATAAAAACCTGTTCATTGCATAATTTGATAATGTTATTTTCATGTATGATATTGTTTTTGTTTATATTTTGATATATTTTGGATAATTTGTATAGTGCAGCAGGGACTTCTAGTAATACTTACCGTCAAGTCAAACGGTTAGAAATGAAAGTAAACAGTCAGACTACAGCAAGAGAGCAGAAGGAAAAGATCCAGCAGTCCAGGTGACTCGTTTTGTTGCAACATGGACGGTGAGTTGACCCGTTTCACTGCAGTGGTGGAGGAAGTATTATTCTTAAGTCTTAAATTGTTATTGGTGATGCATACATGCACAAGTACATGTACTGTATATAGTACTCTTATGTTGTTAAATCTTGAACACTGAATCCTATTTCCATCCTACGTGTTGTTAGTACCTAGAAAGTATTCTATATCTGTCAGATACATACACATATTTTCCTCTGAAATGAAGAAAAGTAGATTTATAAATTAGCATGAAATGGAAATACTTCACTTCAATTATTTCAATCATGTCCTTGACCTCAAGTGTTTGAGTAAATATACGTGTCAGCGTTTTATCAGCGTCAACACCGAGAAATGTTCTGTACTTGATTCTGCCACACAGAACTTAAAAAGAAAGAAATGGATATGCTAGTTCAAAGCAAAGCTTGCTAGATGAATTATCCATAGAATATAATAACGTGACACAATGTTTTAATTATTAGGAGATATTTGGGCTTTATGATAATTATAAAAAAAAATGTTTGATGATCCCTTAACCTTTCATCTGGCTCCATCTACAGGCCACCAATATTATTTGTGCAATACTTAGATTTATGAACGAATCCTCAGATGTAGCCTGCTGTGGATGATTTGAAATACCAGAATAAATATAAATCAAACAAAAAACAAGTTAAATGTATTTGAAGTGCAGTGAAGTGCATGCATTTATAAAGACAAAACACTTTTGGTACCAAAAGGAAAGTGACGTGCTAACACAGAATCATTTCTGTCTTCTAGAGATGACTTCAAGAAGAATTGTTCTACTGGGAAAAACTGGAGCTGGGAAAAGCAGTCTGGCTAACACCATATTGGGAGAGGATGTGTTCAAAATAAGCCATTCTGCCGTCTCTGAAACAAGTCTTTCTCATGCAGAAACCAAATCTGTCAATGGGAAAAGCATCAAGTTGATTGACACTCACAGTTTTTGACACGTGTGGGTCCGAGACGATGCTCAAGGCTGAGATAGTGAGGTGTATCACAGAGTGCGCTCCTGGGGCTCACGCGTTTCTCATTGTGCTTAAAGTGGAGAGATTCACAGAGCAGGAGAAGGACGTCATCAAAAAAATATGCCAATATTTGTCAGAGGAAGCTTTAGAATATGCCACCGTTGTCTTCACTCATGGTGACCAGCTCCCGGAAGAGATGAAGATTGAGGAGTTTGTCAGTCACAATATAGAGCTGAGTGATCTGGTGAAGAAGTGCGGAGGCAGGTGCCACGTTGTTGATAATAGGTACTGGACGAGCAGCGGGGAGGACGACTACAGAAGTAACCAGTTCCAGGTGGCAGAGCTGCTCAACACCATAGAGAAGATGGTTGAGGCAAACAAAGGATGCTGCTACACCAATGAGATGCTACAAGCAGTGAACAGTGAAATACAGAGAGAGGAAGAGCGCATTGCACAGTCATCATCAGCAGGCAACATGTCACAAGCAGAAATTAAAGATAAAGCTACAAATAATGTTTTTGACAGGTTATTGATCAGATTGGCAGGAACTGCAACCGGGGCATTGTTAGGAGCTTTTCTTGGCGTGGCAGGGATGGTTGCAGCATCTGTTAGAAATGTTCAGGGTCTTCCAGCCCTGGTCACAACAAACAGAGGAATGTTAGCAACTGTAGCTCTGCGGGGGGTGGTGGAGGTTGGTCAGATAGGATATGATGCAGCGGAAGGAGCAGAAACTGCAAGGGAAGCCATAGACAAGACAGTAAAGGCTGTCTGGAACCCATCTGGGGTTGCAAATGATCAAAACAAAAAAATAGAGCATTGACAATACAAAGAGTGGAGCAGGAGGTTGCTGTTTGTTACATGATTAACTATAGGGAACAATGGGCTACTTGTTTTATGGATGTGTGAAATTATTAGTTAGGAACCAGGATTTTGAGATCAAGCTGTACTTTCTAATAATCTCTGTCAAGTATGTATGTCAGTGTGATTAGTGTTTTACCAATACAGGTTACAACATTTGGTAAATTATTAATGATGACACAATATTCCATTTTGAATAATTCTCAAGAAAATGCTGAACAATTTATTTTTAACTCCTTATTGCTGTGGTTTTGCATTTAGTTTTGAGTGATTAAACAAGCTGGTTTAATAGGACTTTCTTCATTCTCTCTCTTTTGTTGTGCCAACTACAATACATTTCCTGGCCATAAATGAGAAGACTAATTTTAACGTTTTAATAATTCCTTAGGTTAATCTAACATCAATCAAAGATGAATGACATGTGCAGTTATATTGATGACTTCAGTATTTTTGAAAGATTTTACTCTTTATTTTACACTTCCCATGCCTTTAAGATGCTAAAAGATGCATTTCAGTTTTCATTAATGTTTTTATTTTTGTTTTTAAAGTTGCAAGCAAAAGCTTAACAAGTTAGACAATTAAACAACTGTGCTTACACATTTTCCCACTAACTAAAACCAACATTTACATATTTATAAAATTTCAAAGACCAGATTACATGTTATACTGTTTATTGATCCCCCAGTGGGGAAATTACAATTTACAATACACACAGGTCTGAAATACACACACAGGCTCTGGACATAATCAATGGAGAGATGTCAGAGGCTACAAGGTGTGTTGCTCAAGGGCACCTGGCACACTCCATACTTTGGTCCAGGACCGAAGACCTTCCGGTTCCCAACTCCTTACGGAACAAGCTACTGACACCCACGTGACTTCATGCCAATTCCGAAAATATTGATTCACACCATAGAGAGCGCAACAGTGTAATGCTAGATAGATAGATAGATAGATAGATAGATAGATAGATAGATAGATAGATAGATAGATAGATAGATAGATAGATAGATAGACTTTATTAATCCCAATACACTATGTTACAAACAGCAAGTTACATACTCTCACACACATGTAAAAAAAAAAAAATCAATAAGTATAGGCTTACTAGAAACAATAAATAAGATAACATAACATAATGAGTGAATTAAGAGAGGGAGGGCAGGACGCAGTGAATCAGAGAACAACCTTACTATCTGTTCTGAAGCACGAATAAACACACGCACACCCCTGCAGGAACGTACCGCATTGTCGGAGTGTGAGTGAGAGCTTCATCCTTTTTGGGGATGGGACCATAGACAGTTACAGTTACCTGTACAAATAGGGTTACGTCGCCTTGCGTAAGCATGGACGCCTGGCCAATAGCGATTGAAGGGCGGGTCTTGGCGCTCCCTTCCACGAGGGACTTTTCCATAACAGAAAGTGAAAGTCATGAGTGCTTTCTCTGCTTGTAAAACTCATCAGAATGGCTGAGCAGCAGCAGCAGGAGCATGGCGTTCAGTTGGACCAGAATCAGTTCTGCTGTTCAGTATGTCTGGAGCAGCTGAAAGAGCCAGTCACCATTCCCTGTGGACACAATTACTGCAAAGGCTGCATTGAGGGTTGCTGGGAACATAAAGAGAAGGAGGGAGAGCTCAGCTGCCCTCAGTGCAGGGAGACCTTCAGCACGAGGCCTGTCCTGCAGAGGAACACCATGCTGGCTGAGGTGATGGTGTGGAAATAGGCCTACTGGAAGTAGTGGTAGAAAGATAGCCTACTAGGTTATTGGTGGGGAGTCATGCCCTGTATTAACGCTTTTTCCCCCTGGCCCATTAAAATATGAGAATAACATCTTTAAAAATAATCCATCAACAATACTTAACACAATTAGATTGGCTACTGTGGTGTTCCCAATGTTGACTACAACTTTCAAAATACTTTAGCCTATGATAACCTACCTACACATTTTATTAACTCTTTATTTATAATGTATTTGTGTTGTTTTTCTTTGACATGACATAATGTTCTTATTAATTAGGCTATAGGACTTTCTTGAATGTTGTTCCCCTAAATGCCTTGTGCAACAACAGCTAAATTCTGAGTCGTCCTGCAGTCTATGAGTGTATTTGACCTGTAGGCAGATTCTTTATTAATATAAACAAAGTAATACTTACAGCGTAGAAGTATTTGTTAAAAGAAAGTACAATAGTATTACATCCACATATGATGAATGCCAAACTACTCGTTATGCAGATTGGACTATTTCAAAGTAATGTAAACATATTATTAGATTGTATTGATTGATGCATTCATTTAAATTACTGTAATATTGCAGCTGGTAAGCATCACTCTATAATACATCAAAAGTTATTAAGATTTGTTGATTACATTTATGTTAATAATGTGAATCCGCAAGGAAACAAGTGGGCTAACTAGTTTTCAAATAAATGTTGTGTAGTAAAAAAGTGAATACTTGCCTCTTAAATGTAGCAGTGTATAAGGGTAAAGTAGCTAAATATTTAAATACTTAAGTAAAACACAAGTACCTCAAAATTGTACTTAAGTACAGTGCTTGAGTTAATGTTACTTTTTGTCTACAGTCACCAGATACATTTAAATGGCTGTAAGTGGTCATGAGTCTGACTGACTCGCTTGTGTGAAGCCCTAACAACTCCAGGAATTAGGTTCTCTAAAAATCCTTGCGCACTTAAAAAACTAAAATAGATCTAAAATAAGAATAAATAATTCAGATGATTGTGACGCCTTGGTAGATGTACTGTATACTCCGAGTGAGTTCTGTTCTTATTCTGATTGTCTCCTGTATGTCATATAATTTAAAATATTTATCTTTATCTGTAGCTTGTGGAGAAGCTGAAGTCCAGCCTTCAGCAGGCTTCTCCCCCTGCTGCTGAGGCCTGTGCCGGCCCGGCAGATGTCGCCTGTGATTTCTGTAGTGGGACCAGACAACTCAAAGCCACGATGTCCTGCCTGACGTGCTTGGTATCTTACTGTCCCGCTCACCTGGAGCCTCACCACAGTGTTCCTGTGTTGAAGAAGCACCAGCTGGTCTCTGCTACAATCCCACTGCAGGAAAAGCTGTGTAGGAAGCACAACAAGCTGATAGAGATCTACTGTCAGACGGACAAGAAATGTATCTGCTATCTGTGCGTTATAGATGAGCATAAGAGACATTGTACGTTGTCTGCTGCAGCAGAGAGGGCTGTGGAACAGGTAGTTACAAAAAACACAAAACAGAATTGACGTGTTTGTTACTTTAGCGTTTTAGTCTAATCTTTCTCACCAGTAACAGTCGGATGTGATCGAAGTGATAGAAAACATACTATATAAACATATCCATTCACAAAGAGCCATTTGCTGTTGTGCCAATATTTTCTTTCAGAAACAGCTGACCGTGAATCAAAGAAAGTCCAGGAGAGACAGAAGGAGAGAAAATGAGCTGGCTGAGCTGCTCCAAGCTCTGATGGAGTTCAAGGTGTGGAATTTAGACTTTAGTTTTTGAGTAATCCTGTTTTTGACAACTGGCCCTACGATATATGTATGGAGCCTTTCATTTTCCATAACCTAACATAATGATGATACATACAGGATGACCTAAATTGAGGAAAACTATGCTTGTTATTGTAAAGGCAATAAGTCCTTTATCAAACTGTATGAATGTGTCCCAGGCCAGGATAGGAAATTAACTAACAATGTAAAGATCAACAAGCTGCTGACACATATGTTCAAATTTGATTCATTCAATGAATTATTATTTTTGTTGTCTTAAATCCACCAGCTTTTTCATATTATACCCACATTTGTAGCATCCTGAGCCTTTTTGGTAAGGTTACTAGGAAAACTCAGCCTACAGTAGTTTTATTCTCCCAAAAACAAGTTTCCTTTTTATTTCCTTATTTTATTTAAGAATTATACCAAAAAAACTTTCTCTGTCTCCCGCAAATTCATTGCAACAAACGTACAAAAAAACATTGCAACTTATATCTCAATTTTTTTTTCACAAAAGCTCCTGCAACATCAGGCATTTTGGGCCGCAACAATCTCAAAAAAAGGAAGAGAAATCCTTTGCCATATATTTTAGCACAATTTTTTTTGTTTTTCTTTGTATGAACAGAGTTGTAGCCAGCCTGCAATTGAGATCTGTGATAAGATCTTTGATGAGCTGATCTCCTCCATTAAGAAAAAACACACGTTGGTGAAGCAGCTGATCGAAGCCCAGGAGCACACTGCCGTCTCTCAGGCTGAAGAGCTGCAGCTGCAGCTGAAGGAGGAGATCACCAAGCTGAAGATAAGAGACACCGACCTGGAACAGCTTTCTCACACAAACGACCACGTCCACTTCATTCAGGTAGCAGACACCCGGTGTGGTGTGGAGCAATTTTAACAGTTTTGGAGTTTTTTTAAATCACTTTTTATATTTATGTTACTATATGTAAATGATCAGTGCTGCACAGTAGTGATGGCCAAATGAAGCTTTGTGAACCAGTGTCTTTATTTTCTGAGCCTACTAGATGACGCTCTCTGTTTAACAAAGGGCAGAGAATACACTGAATTGCCATACCATAGGCCTATCTCTTAAAACCAAGAGCGCCTTTTAGTGGGCTCAGAAAATAAAGACAGTGGATCATAAAGCTTAATGTGGCCATCACTACTGTATGGCTATTAGAAGATTAGAATATGCAAAACTTAGCTCAGTTAATTTTCTCGAGGACGCGGCAAAAGTGACATCTGCTTACCACATTTGAAAGTAAAACACGTGATACGCCGATGGTGATATTGTTTTTTTTTAGTATTTTTGTTGTTGTTGGTCTCTGGCTTATTGAATTCCCTCCAGACTTTTCAGTCCCTCTCCACCTCCTGCGAGTCTCCAGTCTGGCCAACTGGCCCTGTTGTTCATCCTCAACATTTGACTTTCAAACCTGTGACTGACTGCGTGTCTAAGCTGAGGGATGACATAGAGGGCCTCCTGAAGGACACATCTCACAGGATCTCTGCCACAGGTACCTGGTAGTAGTATAAGAATCTAGAGTAATGCAGTGGATTTGATTCATGTCTAGTGGTATTTAGGATCTGTGTGTTTTTGCTAGTTTCTACCATAGATGTTGTGCTGCCACCTGTGCCGAAGACCAGAGAGGAGTTTTTAAGCTGTAAGTGAAACATTTAATTCCCTGCAGTTCCACAATATACCGGTGCATTAGTAATGAACTAAATATTTAAAGGTTGATGTTAATATTGCCTTATTTGTACTGCTTTGTTCTTTCATCAGATTGTCGTCCTCTAACCCTGGATGAGACCTCACTCTCCCGAAATTTGTTCATTTCACAAGAACACCGGCGAGTGACGTTTGACAGCTATTGTATGAACAGGTTAACAAATTGCAGGCAGGTGTTGAGCAGAGAGGGTTTGTCAGAGCGCTGTTACTGGGAGGTCAGTTTGAGTGGTTATACTTGGTCAGTGGCAGTGTCTTACAAAGACATTAGCAGATCATCATCCCATGAATCAGAGTTTGGAAACAACAGCAAGTCGTGGAGTTTAGAGTGCTCCCCAGATGGTTACACTTTCCAACACAACAGCAGAGGCACGGCAGTGTCCGGCCCTCCATCATCCAAGATTGGAGTGTTCTTGGATTATAAACCAGGGACTCTGTCCTTTTACAACGTCTCTGACTCGATGACTCTGCTCCACAAAGAGCACACCACGTTCACTCAGCCTCTCTATCCTGGCCTTGGGCTGAAGAAGGGAAACAGTGGACATTATGCAGAACTGGTCAAATTATGGTGATGAAGTTTATATTGGGGTGGCTAATATCTGCTACTGCTGTTATTGGCTTTCCAATATAACTGAATACCACATGGTAGATGAGAGGATACCATTTTACAAGAGTGAAGAATAAAACAAAAGAAAAAGAAGCATTGAATACCACCTCACTCTGACTTTAAGGTCCTGCTGAGCCTCAGCGTTATCTTTCGTTGCAGAGTTTTGTGCCAGTCTTCTCTGTAGCTTTACAGCGCTAACAAGAAATGTTGCAAAAATTGGCAACTATTTTGATGATAATTTGTAAAACTTCACTAAATAATATCATTTCAAAACATTTTATTTCTGCAACTTTTAACTAGCACTTGAGGCCATATAAGTAGTTTCCTAATTGTGAAACAGTTAAGGGAAAAGGGTGGCGTGCCCTCAGTTGTTATGGCTGATTTATTGCCATAATGTGACATGCTTGTTAAATGATTATTTTTTTTGGTTTTCTCTTGTTCTGCTTGCCAATTTCTTTGAATACTTCTTTGCATGAAAAAGGCTGCTCAGAAAAGTTTGTTGTCAGTTACTTTAAACCACAACTGTTTGGTTATGATGAGCGGTCATGGCTCCACATTGAAGCATTTATATGCAGAAGAATATGCTGTAAATCATTGGAATTATTTTATTACAAGAAATAAATAAAGAAATAAAGGTGTACCCACAGCCCATTGTTTGTGAGTGTCGTGTGTCTTGCCAGAACATGTGTAGGTGGTGAATGTGTTTGGTGTCCAGAGATACTTGCTGTTTCTAATATCCTTAACTAATTCACACTATTGTATTTAGGGAACTACACAGTGTCTCAAGATGGCAAAAAATATATAATCTCGGACACTACTCAGGTCAGTCCTTGATATTACTCATAGTATGTTGTATTGTGAGATGATTGGAGTTCATTAAATAGATTATAAGAAATCTTACAAGACATTAAGATGATGGTACAAAGTAAATAACATAACTGGAGTGAATATTTTCTTCTGCCTCTGTTCCACAGAGAGATCAGGGGTCAAAGTCAGCTGCTGTTGTTGTGCATTTCAGCAGATAAGAGAGAGAGACTAAAAAGAGTGTCTGAAACATTAACAGGGTGGATGCTTGCCAACACAGGTACGTGAAATCTGCTTTTCCTTTCTCAGGTTACCCACTCTTCTGTGGTGATACACTCAGTTTCCACACAAAATGAATGAAATATAATGCTACAGTTCTGTAATAAATGCAACTTTCATGAAGGGAAGGACACAACATTTATTGTCTTCATGAATCACTGTGCGATACTGAGAGGTGTAACTGTTATTTACTGAACCCTCATTAATGTAAATAGGGTGAACAAAATTGTATAACACATTTTAGAATACCAAAAAAATGACTTTGAAAGCACTGTGACATGGACACTAGGGGGCACCCTTGTCCCATTAAATAGGCTATTCCCTAATGTTTGGATAAATAACTCAGAAATAAGTTTGTGCCCATGTACAAAGACACACCTGCAGTACAGTGTACCATTAGTCACAACTCAAACAGCCAGGCGTGGTTGTCTTTATGCTCAAGGATATTTTTATTTAATTTAGTCTACAGAAGGTCACATGGTTTTGGCTCTATTTCAACATATTATTTCATTAAGGAGATGAAAGCATTTTAGTATGACCTTTCAGTCCATTCAAAGAATATGAACAGTCCCATTCACCTAAGTTCAAAGTAACAGTTCCACTGCACTTAATAATACTTGATAAGAGTTTTTTTCATCACTCTCTGTTTTACCTAGATGAATATTGAGCACTAAATGAGATTAACTTTTTGTTCATGTATTGTATCATCATTATTAGCAGTATTGGTCTCATTGCGTTGTTTAGGTTAGTGGTTCTCTGCCATCCATATTTTGTCGTAAAAATATACATACAGTACATACAAATACAGTATACAGTACATAATACAAAATGGACTTTTGTATTATGTACTGTGCCTTTTGAGTGTATAAATTGCTAAGGAAATGTATGCAGCATTTTAGAGGTGATAGTTTGTGGGAAAACAAGTAAAATAAAGAGATGATAGAGGGGAAACTGGAGTATATAAATAAGATAGAATATAAATGTTAGACTGGCAATATAACACTGAATAGTATGATGAGTAGAGAAGGTAAGAATATCACAATATAAATAACTAATCCGACAGCCGATCTTAGCTCTAGGTGTGGTAAGCAGCAGGCATGCGGCTGATATGTGGAGTGGAATAGCGACATACCTTCGCCATTGGTGTGCTCTTCAGTGTTTTGTGTCAGCAAAGTACACTGAAGCTCCAACCTAGTACAACAAAAGAGCTGCGTAGTCACAGGACTTTGCCACTCAGCTCGTCATAATCAACACGTCAGCCAGTGAAACATGAGATATCCGTAAGAACTTATTCTTAGATGGTAAACTTTGTTTCTGTGTTAACGTTGTTTGTTTTCAAGAAATGTTCTCTTCTTCTGATAGTTTAATTGTCAATTATTTGTCCAATTACCTTGATTTTTTTTTCTCTCTCTCAAATTTTATGAGAACTGCTTTAAAACATGATTTTAAACTGATGACACAATTCATAGGTCTGGAGAAAAGCATTTCTTGACACTTTGGGATATCCCTAGCTATAAAACATGGTTAAATAAAATACATTTGCAAAAATAAAAAAATACAGAAGAGATACAAATATACATATATATATATATATATTAGTCATGTGATAGCACACGGAATGGAAGTCAGAAATTAAATTCATTTCACTGCTTGTTGTAAGTGTATGACTATGCATGTGACAATAAAGAAACTTGAAACACATTGTGTAAGAGAACATATGGTACATTTGTAGGCCTATGGGGATCTGGGAATGTCTTTTTGGCAAACAAAAGACATATACTTTCATGCACATCTGCATATAACTCACAAACAGGCATATCTCCTCTGTGTAATGGCAATGCTTTATGATCCAGTCTGTGACAAATGGAGATTAGGCTTACATCAAAACTTATCCAGATATAGTGTTTTAACAGGGTCAAATGAAATAAAAACATTTAGAGGAAAAAGTTGGTTAATTTTGCAATTAGCCTATTATTTTTATAACATTTTTTTAATTTATCATTATCATTGTTAGTTTTTATTGGGGTTAGTGTGGTTTGTGGGACCCCCCCTCCCCACCAAAAAATCTACCCTGTTACACTATTCCCTATAAAGTAAGTTGTTTTTTCTTCTTTTTCAGCTTTAGCAGTAACGACATAACCTACTGCATGGTACCTCCCATTTATATAAAGTCACCATGGTGATATTTGACTCTTCTCTGCTTTCCCAGCACTAGGCGCGCCGATCAGAAGGATCCCACAGGCGACAGTAAACACACATACAAATCGGACGCTGCATATGGTTGTCTTTCTCCGTCTCTTCACGAGAAGAGCACAACTATGGATGCTATTTACCAGTACTCCGTTTTCTTTGAGTGGCACTGCCTGCTCGAGGAGCAGGCGAAGAGAATAAGAACATATTTCCATGTTCGGCGCAGATCCGGCGGAGGAGAGTGCGGACCAGTGAGCAGGGTGCAGGGTGACATCTACAGCGTCGCTTTCAAACAT
This sequence comes from Percina caprodes, assembly GCA_013375575.1. Lineage (NCBI taxonomy): Eukaryota > Metazoa > Chordata > Actinopteri > Perciformes > Percidae > Percina > Percina caprodes. Next base: position 2,434,955 of record JABXJD010000028.1, on the reverse strand, counting down.
CAAAAAGGTAGCCAATAAGATAAGATAGGCTACCGTGCATTACTGATCAACTCATGTTATAAATGATGTCTTCCGACTTATCTTGGTTAAAGAAGTAGCCTACCCTATTTTTGAACTAGGCTCACCATAAGTTTCATTTTCCCGAAAATGAAACTAAAATCAGTGAGCTTTGGAAGTCACCGAATGTATTTAAGAAGTAGCCTATAGCCTTAGTATAGACCATCATGTAGAAAAGAATGTAACAATAATCCAATGCAAAATATTAGTAGATTTCCAGTTTTCATTCACTGCACCAGCTACTTTATTAGAATCAGTTGTCTATGCAACAGGATTGCATGAGAAACAACAAAGCAGGTCCTTATCATGTTGAAGTACTGTCTGAGTGTGTACACTGTGGGAGGGGGGGGATTGAAACAGCAACTTTGCTCTTTTTAGCCCACTAGAGAGAAGTAGGCTTCACACTAGGTCTACATCCATTTTTGTTTTTTTCTGACTATTAGTGACAAAAAACGTGTTGTCAAATGAGCAGCAAGTCCATGATTTAAAACCCAATAAATAATGTTGCATGTTTTCAATAGATCAGCAGGCAGTCCTGCAAAAATCTGAGCATGTTGTGGATGGTGTGGTGTTCACTGTCCGAGGCACCATGGAACACATCATCTCCTCTCCAAGCCAAGATCCTACAGCTCCAGTACAGGTTAGCACAACATTTCTGTCATTTAATCAAGATTGTGTAGACAAAAAATACATTTCTATCAACAGTTTCCCATTTCATGTTGTTATATAACACCAAAGAGGCTGTATACTGCATCATAAACCAGTAAAGTTGTTGTTGTCCTCCTAAAGTTGTTACTTGGATATCTCTTTTCATCAGAGCCCGCAGTCCATTCCTGCTTCAACTCCTCCACCAAGTGGTGAAGAATATGAACTACAAGTTGATGCTTACCTTCTTCGTTACTTTAAGGAATGTCCCAAGGCTGGGGAGAAACTAGAGAAAGAATTTGCCTCTGTGGCCTGCTCTGCTCAGCTTTACCCAGAGGAGGAGAGGGTTTCAGTAAGGCGTTTAGCTCAATCTGGTGCTGCAGGTGATGATAGAAACTGGAAAACAGAGGTAGCAAAATTATTTGATGGCTACCTGTGCCACTATGAGACAGACGCTCATAAAATTAAAGCTTTGCTTGAGTCCTGCAGCTCTCCTCAGAGCACAGATGAGGTGAAGGTGTACAGCGAGGTTGGGATGGCTGTTGTTGTCGGGGAGCGTTCTCAGGTGAACGCCAGGTTGATGAATGTAGAGGTCTCATGTGTTAAACAATTGTCCCGTGTAAGTGAGAAGCAAACCAGCATTCGTCGACTGGGCGAGGCCAAGCTCCGCCTCCTCTGGAAAGACATCGAGCACATTTTGGGACGAGATTGTCCAGGAGTGAAGGTAACGAAGGGAGCTGCCGGTCAGTTAGTTTTGGAAGGTTCTGCGGGGGAGATTCTTAAGGCTGGCGATTGGATCTCTGGACTGGAGAAATTGGTGTTGGAAAAGACGGTTTCTGACATGAGCCCACATTTGTTGGCCTTTCTAAGGAAGGCATACAGAGGTCCAGGGGTGCTAGGTCACGTTTTAGGTGTCAGTGACAAGGTGGAAGTAGAGTTACGAGACACAGAGCTACGTTTGATCTCCCTTTCCGATGATAATCTTGATGAAACAGAAAATGCACTGCAAGCTGAGATAAAGGAAGTCAAGATTGATGTTCCTAACTGCTCCTCTGTGCCATCTGAGCTTCGGGAAAAGCTGAAGTCCAAGACAAAGGAGATGAACCAAGGGCAATACAGGGCTCAGGTCGTGTTTGGCTCAGACAGCTCGGTGTGGTTACTGGGCCACACCAAAGAGGTTGAAGAGCTGAAGGAAGCTGTCACACAGTTTATTTTAGACCAGTCTAATGTGCAAAACCAAGTCCATCTGCCTTTGTCACAGTTAGCGCAAGAGTTTTCACCAAGTGTTGCACATAATTTGGAATCTCTGAGTTTGAGTGAAATAAACACAACAGTTGCCCGCTACAGCCTCCCTGGTGGGTTCCAGGTGCTGGTGTGTCAGGGTGACATCACCAAACAGGATGCTGATGCCCTGGTGAATGCTGCCAACGAAGATCTGGAACACAGTGGAGGGGTGGCTGCTGCACTGAGTAAAGCAGGCGGTCCTGAAGTACAGAGTGAGAGCACTGCCTTAGTAAAGTATAATGGGAAAATCCCCACAGGTGATGTGGTAGTGACCACAGGGGGAAACTTAAAGTGCAAGAAACTGCTGCATGCTGTTGGGCCTGTAGGTGGAAAATCAGGTGGCAGAGAGGGGGTGTTACTGGAAAAAACTGTCCAGTCTGCTCTGAATTTAGCAGAGATGATGGAGTTCAGGTCCATAGCCATTCCCTGTATCAGCTCAGGGAATTTCGGTGTCCCTGTTACTGTGTGCTCAGAGGCCATTGTTACTGCTGTTAAGAAGTTTGGCAGTCAGGGAGGGAGAAGTCTGAGCAGAGTTATCCTGATTGATAACAGAGGAGAGGTGGTTAGGGCAATGCAGGAAGCGTGTGACCGGCTTCTCCAAGGGATAAGTCCTGGAAACAGTCCACCAAGAGGTCTGGGCTTCCAGATGGATGCTTCTGCCCAAGACACAGCAGGAGGAGCCACTGCTGGAGCTCCTGGAGGTGGTGTCCATGTAGAGATCATTCAGGGAACCATTGAGACCCAGAAGGTAAGATACTTTTCTGTGAATTTTAAGAAAATGTATCAAACCTGCTCATTGGAAGATTAGAACCACTCTCCGCAGAATGACTCGTGTATAAGATACTTCCACAAGGGCTTTTCCATATGACATGCATGCAGTTGTATAAATTACTTTGCTTAGCTTGATAATGTTCTAACCGTTTGATGTTTGGCAGGAGCGCCAACATTACACAAAACTACTGAATATCATATGTGTTTAAAATGCTGCTGGCTCTATTCATGCCAGCTTGACCAATGCATTTTTTTAACAGCAAAGCCCAGTTGAAGACTGATCCTATTACATTTTGTCTGTCCAGGAAGTGTTTAACACACATTTTGGCAAAACACAAGTGGCTAAATGATTATTCATTATTGTACCAGATGTTCCTGTAAACAAGGGCTTTTGGATTTAGGAAGACACCGATGTTTTTTATAAGGGGGAACTTTTATGTCTTTAATTAGGAACAATATGAGAAAACAAATAAGCTAGATATTTGTGTGAAAAATCCATGACATGGTTGTTGTCCTCTTAGGTGGATGCCCTGGTATCGCCCATGGTTGGCCATGAGCCTCTTTCTACCCGTGTCGGAAACATTTTGTTTAAAATGGTTGGGTCCCAGCTGACCGCAAAGTTTAGAAAGGAAGCAGGAGAAAAAGAAACAATGCCTGGTGACCCTGTCCTGGTGGAGGGCTTGCCTGAACTCCCATCTAATGCAGTGTTCTTCCTCAACCTCATTCCCTGGGATGATGATCATGATGGAAGTGCAGTCCAGGTGAAATATTGGAGGAGTGTTTTCAGTTGTGTATTATCTTCTTGTTGAAGGAGCTGTTTCCCAGTCTTCTGCACCATAATACAGCATTTATTTTTGTCTAGCCTTAAAAACCATTGAATTCTGACCTTTTACAGGTTCTGAGAGTGGGCATCAACAACATCCTAACTTCCTGTGAGAAAAGAGGGTTTGGATCCGTTGCCTTTCCTGTCCTTGGAGCTGGGATTGCCCTGTGTTTTCCTGACAGTGTGGTAGCCAGGGTTCTACTGGAGGAAGTTCATGCGTTTGGACAGAACCGAGCAAGCGGAACACCATTACTGGTCCGCATCGTCATCCACCCCAACGACGTGGAGTCTTGTGAGGTATTGGAAATGCATTGTACCATAAACGCTGACTATTCGCGATGAAACTCTAGAGTGTTCAAGTTCCACAAAATATAGCAAGCAGTAGATAAAATGTCTTTTCTAAATTTATTTGGATTTCTTTGTGTGCAAACTGCAGTGACGGCTTCAGAAGTTCAAATATCTTGGTAATTATATTGAGTGCAATTAATGTAGTGTGTCAAAAATAATTCTATTTTATTAATGCTGGATCTATTCATACAAATAAATGTCAATCTTGAGCAAGGAACATAATCTTCATTTAATATTTTCCTGCATCGGATGAGTACATACTGAAACTGATATTAAAACATTTATTTCCTGTTCTTTGCAGGCTTTCAAGTCTGTGCAGGAAGCTTTCCAACCCAAAGGATGTACAAAAAATGTTCACCAACCAGACCAAGGTGGGTATATATATATATATATATATATATATATATATCTTTATATATATATATATATATATAGATATATTATGTCTAGGCGATGTGATGTCAGCGTGATGGAGCGTGAAATTACTATTGAAGATCCCCCTGCCACTTTTAAATCATTTGTGTGGCAACATTAACCCTAACCCTAACCCTATTTTTCTGTTATTTACACATTTATTTTATTTATACTGTTTATTTTTTTATGTTCGGTTTGTGGAAAGGAGTTAGATTTCTCGTGTGAAATTGTACAGAGCAGAAGCCAGTTGGTAGAGTTTATACAAAACATTTTGCAGTGTTTGCACGTCCTTTACTGCATATAATTCATTAAAATAGTAAAAAAAAAGTTAAATAACATTCATCATTAATAGTTGATTTCAAAATGCACCTAAATTGTTTTGCATTTTGTGATTTTTCAGTTGAATAAAACACTATTTTCCATTCATATAATTCATCGAGGATTTCTTTAAATTTTTTTAAAAATGTTCGTCCGTTCTCGTGAACCAGATTGGGTTCACGAGAACGTGATGTGTCTCATCTCGTGGAGTAAGCGTCTCGTCACACCCCTAATATATATATATATATATATACACAGTCATACTGACTTCCACAAATGAAATAAAGGAAACATACAAAACAAACATACATTCATACATATATACATACAGACATATAAATAGCTATGCCCATATGTATTATGTGTCAGAAAAGAATTGTAATTCAGTACTTAGTTACAGTGGTGCTCAAAAGTTTACATACACATGCTTAAGTTGACTAAAAAGAGGAATAAAAAAATCATGTTTTGGAAATTTATTTTAATACCTAAATTAAAAAAAGAGGTAAAATCCAACCTTTAAGGACACCAATTTTCTTTGTGAATGAATAACGTATTGTAAATAAATAAATGTTCTTATTTAAAATACAGGTCATAAGTATACATACCCTATGTTAAATTCCCAGAGGCAGGCAGATTTTATTATTAAAGGCCAGTTATTTCCTGGATTCAGGATATTATGCATCCTGATAAAGTTCCCTTGGCCTTTAGAATTAAAATAGCCCACATCATCACATACTCTTCACCATGCTTAGAGATAGGCATGGTTTTATTTCAGTTAGACTAATATATATTTGAGAGATATTTATAGAAAGTATCCCATGCCTATCTCTAAGCATGGTGAAGAGTATGTGATGATGTGGGGCTATTTTAATTCTAAAGGCCAAGGGAACTTTATCAGATGCATAATATCCTGAATCCAGGAAATAACTGGCCTTTAATAATAAAAATCTGCCTGCCTCTATGGGAATTTAACATAGCTATGACCCATATTTATTTATACGTTATTCATTCACAAAGAATTGTAAGGTTGGATTTTACCTCATTTTTAATTTAGGTATTTAAACTGAGTTTTTTTTTCTCTTAAAAAACTTTAGCACCACTGTACCTTAACTGAGTTTCTTGTTCTCAAAAAGCATTAGAAAACCAAGCTTAAAAGCTAAAAAAGCAATCAAGCTAGAGACAAACATACTTTACAGAGGCATTATTATCTTTTCTAGTGTCAACTGCAAGGAAGATTGTCCTGCTCGGGAAAACTGGTTCTGGGAAAAGTAACCTAGCCAACACCATATTTGGAGAGGAATTGTTCACCCCAAACCATACTCCCAACTCTGGAACAAGTGAATGTCAAGGTGAAACCAGATGTGTCAACGGAAGAAGCATCACTTTGATCGACACTCCTGGTTTCTTTGATGCAAACAGGTCTGAGGAGGAGATGAAGCCTGAGATAGTGAGGTGTATCACAGAGTGCGCTCCTGGGCCTCATGCTTTTCTCATTGTGCTTAAAGTGGAGAAATTCACAGAGCACGAGAAGGCTGTCATCACTAAAATATGCCAGTATTTCACGGAAGATGCTTTAAAATATGCTGTAATTGTCTTCACTCATGGTGAACAGCTCCCTAAAGGGATGAAAATTGAGGAGTTTGTCAGTCAGAATGAGAATCTGAGTGATCTGGTGAAGAAGTGCGGAGGCCGGTGCCATGTCTTGGATAATAAATACTGGAAGAACAAACAGCTGAATAGCTACAGGAGCAACCAGGTCCGGGTGGATGAGCTGCTTAACACCATAGACAAGATGGTGATGGAAAACAATGGAGGCTACACCAATATGGTGTTTCAAGAAGTAGAGAAACAAATACAGAGAGAAGAAGACATCATAAAACAGTCATCAGGAAACTTGCCACTAGAAGAGATCAGAAATCAGGCAAAAACCAAAGTGACTGAAAAGTTTTTGATCCAACTGGCAGGTACTGCCACAGGAGCATTGCTGGGAGCTATTTTTGGCGTGGCAGCGATGGTTGGATTAGTTATCACGGCTCTGCGAAACTGTCAATCAGTAATGCAACTTATGAATAAAGTTCCACTATTAAAAGGGGGCGGGACTGGCAGTTGCTGGAGTGGTGGTGGGAGGCGTTGCTGTAGCAGGAGGAGTAATGGGTGGTGTTATTGGATATCAGGCAGCCGAGGAAGCAAAATCACCAATGGAGGCAGCAGAGATCGCAGCCAATGCTGTCATAAACAATGCAAAAGCTGCTTCAAAGCTTCAAACATCTTTGCCACTCGGGATCAGCAGAACATTAAAACATTAAAAACAGCATTAACACTTTTACTAGATGCTGAGAAACATAAGCAATCATATGTAGTCGTGTTTCTGGCCGGCTGGCTAACATGAGTCCAACATTCACTTTCATTTTATTTCTGTTTGTTTTTGTCTCCACCAACTTTGTCTCTTTAGCTGCTAAATGCTCCGCTTTGTTCATCAGTAAATCACTACTTTTGTTTGTTTGGTGCTGGGCTGGTAGCATACAGTGGGGTTTATTTAAGCTTATTTGATGAAAACAGCTGCCGACTGAGGCTAGAAATAAGGTCAATAAGAATTTGTGGGTCATTAATAAAAGTGATAATTCTTTGCAAGTTTGACACAACAATCAACAACTTCCACAGCACACATAGTCACTTTATCCATTGTTAATGAAACAAAAATTGATGAGTACAGCTTTAACTAAAGAGAAGAATGTTATGGGCCAAGAATAAGATTATTACTCATTTGTAAATAATTTGTAAAATATCTCAATCAAGTCTTAAGAGTGGGCTAATATTAAATTAATATACAATATATATAATTAATATATTAACATATATGTTGGTTTTGTATGAGCAATTGTTCACAGACAGTGGTGGGTTCAATGTTGTCTCCATATCTAAATCTGTTTCTTTACAATAAAAGCATTGATTGCTCACATATTTTCTCATTGATCAATTTTTTTCATAATGAGGCTATATGTTTACTTGGTACCTGCAGTCTCTGATCAACAGAGGGCCCCCTTAAGCAAGAAAAATGCTTTGTTAAATCAAAGGCCAATGGAACATATTCTCTTACATCCAGTAAAGATAAGGTGCATCAAGTCAAATACAATGTTGGCATTTACTTTGTGATGTATTATACATTTGATGCAGATATGGGTGATTGCAAAAACCTTTTTGGTTCAGAGGTAAAGTCACAGTGCGGACATGTAGCCTAGAGAGGGTTTCTTTGTTAGAGCTGCATCTGAAAACATTCAGCCACAGACATACAGTTCCTCAATTACCATTATTATTTATTTCAGCCATCCTCGTTTAATATGAAGGTTAATGTTTTTAGCCAATTGGCCTAAAAGTTTGACTCAGCCTGTATTGATGGGATTGTGGGTTACATGCATTTTTTCTCAGACTTTGAAAGAGGACAATAATGAACACTATACACAGGCTAATTAGCACAAACCATGACTGGTACAATCAATTCAAGTTGATGGACATTGAGTCTTAAACTTCATAATCACACTCTATTTAGCAGCTTTTCAAACAAAACTCTGTGAAACTTGTCTTTTAATGAAACTGGTTGTCAGTAAAATGGCTGTCGAATAACATCAGCAAGAGGGCCAACATGAATATAAGCTGGAACAGAATCAGTCCTGCAGTTAAGAATGTCTGGAGCAGCTAAAAGAGCCTGTCACCATTCCCTGGGGACACAGGTACTGCATAGGCTGTTATTGAGGCTTGCTGGGAACATAAAGGCAAGGCTATTTGTATAGCACATTTCAGCCATTCAAAGTGCTTTACACAAAAACAGTTAAAAAACAAAAAGAGAAGAAAGGAGGGTACAGCTGCCCTCAATGCAGGGAGACCTTCAGCACAAGGCCTGTTCTGCAGAGGAACAACATGCTGTGTGACTGACTGTGACTGACTGTGTGTCTAAGCTGAAATGTAGATAAGAGACTGTGGTAAGGGACATGTGGCCCAGGATGTCTGCCACAGGTGGCATAAAAATGTACAAAATTTGACTGTGCAAAGTGGTTTTAAAAAAAAGATTATTATTACAATCTCTTATGCTGACTTCTCAGCATAAGAGTTTCTACGCTGTAAGAAATTCAGTTGAACCTCTTCAGGCAAGGCAAGGCAAGGCAAGGCAGGGCAGCTTTATTTGTATAGCACATTTCAGCAACAGGGCAATTCAAAGTGCTTTACATAAAAACAGTTAAAATAATAAAAGTTAAAGTGCAGTACAAGAAATTAAGCATTAAAGAGCAGTTAAAAACAGTCAAAATAAAATACCAAAAAACAGTTACATTGCGGTATAAGAAATTAAACGTTAAAGAGCAGTTAAAAACAGTTGAACAAATAAAAACAGATCAAATAGCAGATTTGAGGCTGCTGATATGGGAAAGTATATAAGCCGCTGCAACAAACACTTTATTGATAGCAATAACCATTTAATAACCATACTTTAGCAGTATTAATACTTAATTTGTCACATTGGACGGGAACTTAAACTACCCCTATCTCCACCTGATAGACAACAACTACAGAGAGAGGCCTTCTCCCCTCACGTACTCCACTCACTCAGACAGGTTTGCTAAGTTTCCACAGATGCTGTGCAGATAGGGTTAGCCAGAGCAATGTTACTGTGAGGGGGAGTGGCACGCTTACACTGTCTGCAGCAGCGGCATACAAGACGAGTCAAAGATTGGGAACGATCACCTGTCCTGGAGTCTAGAGTGCACAGAAAATGGTTACTTGTTCCTTCTCAATGATGTAAAAACGAGGGTATCAGGCCCTTGTTCCAAAAGGAGAGTGTATATAAAAGCAAACACTCTGTGTTTTTATCAAGTCTTTTACCCAATGGTCCTGCTCCACAAAGTCCAGACCAAGTTTACAAAGCCTCTTCATCCTGGGCTTGGGCTGGAATATGTATGGTATGATATTGGAGTGTTTGCACAGCTGGCTAAGTTAAAGTAGTAAAAGAATATGTCATGGCAATTAGAAGTTTTTTTTCTGCACTGCAACAACTATTGTCTTTCATGGAAAAGCTGTCCAACATTTTGACAGCCCAAAAAAACTAAATAAAAATGACCAAGTACTTAGTGAACAGCTCCATTACTGCTCGAAAGGTGTAGCAAGCACAAGTAAAATTTTCCTAATGTCGTTTCTTATGCTTTGTCATAGACTGACTTATTGGCATTGGAAAATTAGCTGAGCATGACTCATCTAGATGGATTTTCATCTCTGGCAAGAAGAAACGGCAGCTTGCAAGTTATTGCAAGTGAATCTATAAAGTGGTCTGAAATATGTTGGACATTTACTTGAAAGCCAAATGTAAAATGTCTTTAATTGTAAACATGTATTGTAATATCCTGAGTATGGATTGTGCTTTAAAAAATAAAACTACATTGAATTGTTTATAGAAGATTGTATCTGGTTTATGCAGCTAGCAGCGTCACATCAACAATCCTGAGTTGGACGATTCTGTGTAGAGTCTGAGTTTTAACCATAGACTGTATATTAATGGACAAATCATCTGGTTCGGTGAAGTACTGCAAATGCAGAAGTGCCTTAAAGCTGCATTCTGTCTGAATCACAGCAGAGGGTGACACGTGCGGTTGCAAAACGGGGATGGTTTCTATAGAAGTGACCCATTTCTCACTTGATTTATTACCTCAGTAAACATTTGCATAATGACTGTATGATCTTAATTGCTTGTTTTAAGACTTCTGCAACACAGAATGATGTTCATCTTTTGAATTATGGTCTTGTTAATTTTTAAATCGACGATAAAGCAGGGGGTGTTTTAAGGTGTGGCTATGATGTGGTTGCCAGTAATGGGATGTAACGTCACAGAGTGTAAGGGCCCCTCCCTCACTCCTCCCTCTTGTCTAAAATCATCACTCAACAACTCATAGCAGATCTCCACAAACCAATGGGTGATGTCACACATGCTCTGTTCACTAATTTTACAATCAATGGTTTTAACAGCATACAATGATGTTTTTGACAATGGGGAGCTTCCAACTTTGTTAGAACAGTTCAGGGAAGGCCCCCCTGTTTCACCGTGACAATTCCACTGCACACAAAGCAAGGTCCATGAAAAAAGTTTTTTTGTGAAAAAAAAACAGCCCTGACTTAACCCTCATCCAACTCCTTTGGGATGGACTGAAATTCCAACAGCAACTCAGTCCTTATTACCCAACATCATTGGCTGACCTCGCTTATACTCTTGTGGTTGAATGGCAAATTCACACTCATGGTATCAGAATGACATGCTCATTTGTGTGTCCACATACTTTGGGCCATGTATTATAGTTGGATTTTTAGACATATCTAAAATATTGACACCACTTTGATAATGGAATCTTAAAGCAGTAATCTGCATAGCAAGACACCATATGGTAAAAAAAAAAAATAGACTTGCCCTTTAAGCCGAAACTACACAAATGGATTCCTTGGTCGACAGTTGATGTTGACAGACTGCCAGGACAGAGGCAGGCCAGGTAATAAGGGGCACACCTTTTCTTCTACACTGCATGTTAGCGCAAGCATGACAAAATCAATCAGAGAGTGAGAGAGAGAGTGGGTGGGTGGGGGGAAGCGGGAAGAGGAAAGGGTGGAATGAAACTGAGGAAAACAACATTAACTTCAGATTATTTCCTGGCCCTGGGTGTCTTCTTTCTTCTGTTGGGATTTACAGGCGATGACTTGGTGAGTACATCTTGTGTTCCTGTCTCTCATTCATGATTCTATGTTAGTTTCTGGCAACAACACTGTGGTTACAACAAATCACTGCAGTCAGCTGTGTCATACTAGGTGCTACTGTTGGATGGGGGAAAGTTTTACTAAGTGTTTTCATGTGGTCTTTTGACAGTATGGTTAATTTCATTTGACAGCTGTGATTTGTTCAAAGACGAACAACATGGCGTTTTGTGCGTAAATGTGTGTTGTGTGGTAGAATTGTATTTTGCACAATTTTCCTATGTAGGCGGAGCAGGTGTGTTTTAATACCCTAGGTGTGTGTGTTAGTCACACAATACACACAAACAGCCTTTTGAGTCAGTCAGGTTTTATAGTGGTCACTACAAGATAGTTGTACAGCTCTGCTTGTACAAATAAAAATCAGGAAATAGGAAATAAAACTTTAATTGTCTCTATTTAAAAAAAAAAAAATAGTAAAAAGACTTTGTGCCATTGCACAATAAGACACAGTTTCACCGCCGTTTGCTGCTTTGATGCTACTATCAATGTGGTTTTACCGGCTTTCTGTAAACACTGCCATGTGGTTACATCTTTTTGTCTCGCTCACTTTCTGAAACCTGGAGAGAATGCTCTTACACAATAATATTTCATTTGAAAATGGTTGTGAGTGCATCTGCGGTAAATGAAGATAAAAAAAGGTATTACTTTAACATCTTCAGCATAGATCTTTACCTGTGTTTTGCTGTCACGGTCTATGTTTTTACATAGACTTTTATGCCAAATATGGTGAAGTTGCATTCTCTGCATTATCTACAAACATACTGTATGGAACTGATGCAAGCAAACTCCAGCCACTTTTCAAAGCTTTTATTATCTTTATTCACTTCAGAAAAAAATCATATAACTGGATTTTATGTATACCATTTTGATTTGAAATATAGAAGACATCAGTTTATGTTGTAGTTGGTCTAAGTGGAGCTAATGTGAACTGTTAGGCGGATGTGTGTACCAATGCATCATTCTGTATGAAGTGATCATGTTTTCTGATAATGTTGTGGAGTAATGGTAACAATGACTGAAGGTCCAGGACTTGAACTTTTACTGAAGTACGGTGATTAAATATTGAGTAAATGTGATTCATTTTCCAAAGGGATGTCAACATACTTTTGGTCACATTGTGTATATTTCTTTTTTGTTTGGATGGTACTACAAATAAACTTGCTTCATTAGGCACTAAAGAGAAATAGAAATAATAGAAATCTAAGACTGAATCATTGCTCAAATACGGACATAAACACAGTAACGGTTGCTCTCCACTCTTGTCTGGTCTCGTTTTTCAGGAATTAAGAAGCCGTGTCTAAACCTGTTACACGTGCACCACACTCCCACGCTTTTCTGCAGTAATATGCACACGTATGTCAAATTGAGGCCTGTGCCAGATAAAACATGGAGTATGAGTCAGAGGTGAGGCTCTTTGTTAGTCAGACAACTGATCAATGCAATTTGTTAAATTCTTTTTGTAATTTTGCAGGTTGGTGTTAGGTAAGAAACGCCTCCATATTCTAGTTACTTTTTTGAGAAACTGCCTTAAAAACAAAGTCTCATATTGATTGTTCATTTTAAAAAGCAACGTTTTGAGGTTGGCTTTCCTAGCATTTCTTTTTGAAAAAGAAGAGGAAAAACCAATTCCGTATAGTTTTCTGTATTTTCACTTTAGAGGTAAAAAATGTACTGAGGTAAACCTTAAAACAACATTTACCATTTATTCTCTCTTTGGCAGGTAACAAAAATGGCCCAGAAAAACATTTCTCCCTTCCTAAATGAATCCTCCAATTCAACCGCTGTGTATGACAGCACTGGCACCACTATGGGCGCCCTCATCCTGAGCCTCGTCTTTGTCCTGGGTTTCCCTGGAAACGTCTTCATCATCTGGAGCGTCCTTGCACGTGCCCAGAAGTATTCTGTCACCACCCTCCTCATCCTCAACCTAGCTATTGCCGACGGCTCTCTGATGGCTCTCACTCCGTTCTTCATCATCTACCTTGTTCTTAAGAAGTGGGTGTTTGGGAACGTGATGTGTAAGATCCTCTTCTACCTTTGTCTGGTCAACATGTACGCCTCCATCCAGATCATCATGCTCATGAGCATCTACAGGCTGGTGGCAGTGCTGTGGCCGCGGCGCGTCACTCTTATCACCAACCGGAAGAGTGTATTGCGGGTGCTGGTGGTGTTGTGGGTTCTGGTGATGGTCGCCTCTGTTCCTGCAATAATCTTCAGAAGTGTGAAGCAGGAGGGGACTACCTTGTTGTGCGAACCACTCCACAAGGAAAGCAGCCATGTGAGTGAACAAAAACCTGATTATCTTCATATTAGTAATGCCAATTAAGCACTCTCCACCAAGGTTACACAATCCTCTAAATCTTGAATAAAAGACACATGTATAGTGTATGCAAGAGTTTTGTATGATGGGAATGAAAAGGAACATCTGAAGCACATGGAGGCTCTGACCTTTCAGAGAAAAGGAACTATGCTTTTTCACCTTCTTGTTGAGAGTTAACGGAGAAGATTGATACCACACAAAGCTGTACACACTCAATACATACGTAGCTGGAGTCAGGAGATGACTGTCCTAGCTTAGCATAGCACATGGAAGCAAGGTGAAACTCTCTTATCTCCTAAAAGAGAAACCACGTAATTCGGAGGTTAAGTTAATCAAAACTGATTCTACATACCATAGAGAAAAGCATCTGAACTTAGACTATAGCTGAAACAAACTGATTTGCTAATTTTCCTAACCTTTCAATCTTGAAATCCCTATAATAAATTCCCTAAATCAACTTTTTGAAACACTTACCTCTTGCTGCCTTTCCGGGACAGCCAGAATGTAATAAATATATAATATTAAATTTGATTTTCTCTTCTTATCTTCCATGACAGGTAGTCCTCCAGTACATGCTGGAGCTCGTGTTAGGGTTTCTAATTCCCTACGTGGTAATTGTAGTTAGCTACATCTGCATCTTACGACGGATCCGACAGACGAGGTTCCGCCGTCGCATTCACAGTGAGAATCTCATCCTGGCCATCGTGTTAACCTTCTGCCTCTTTTGGTTGCCTTACCACATCATCAACATGGTGCAAGTATGTCTTACCTTCTGTTTTTACAAGTAACACATCGCTCCAAACATTATCAATATAGAGTACATGTATTCATCATGCATTCAGGTTTAATGTAATTTATTCAAAAAAGTTGCTGATCATTACTTATGTTTTCACTTATTAACTTAGCAATTGTTTGCTTGTCCTCAGGTAACATGGGCTTTGTATCCAGATGGTAACGTAAAAGACGTGTAAGTGATGACACTTACAATTGCATGCATTTCTTTTTTTAAACAGACCAATCATTGGTGTTGCATCAAAATGGGCCATTTATTGCATCACTTATTGAAAATTTTGGAAAAACATATAAAGTATTTGATAAAACGTATCAAACCTTTTGGTAACACTTTACAATAACTGATTACTAGTTACTTGATTACTACTAATTGATTGTTACTTAGACTTTAGTTAATAGTTCTTCTACTGTTAACCAATAATGACCTTATGACTTATAAAGTGTACTTATTATTAGTAATGTTGTAATTGATGTTATCTTATCATTAGTTTTGTGTAATATCAAATCATTTGTTTCATTCATCTAGATCGTTAAAACTTTGTTAATGGTTATTTATTGTTTTATAAACCATCTATTAACATCATTTGGATGGCTATAATAAAGTTACTAATTAGTGCTTAAAATAATTAGATTAGTAAGTGATAAAGCAGCAAATAACATTAATTTGCCTCCATTAAATATGTTTTGGTGATCTCTAAAAGAGACAATTATTGATTTTGTTTATTGATGCTTTACATTGTATTTATGAAACATTACCAGGTAATATAATAATTAGTTGCAAATTTATAAAACCATCCACATAATGTTTACTAATGGTTTACATATCATTTGTTTTTTGATTGAATTTTTTATATAAAAAATGTTAAGCAGTACTAATTATCATTTAATTGTTTGTTAACAGTAAAATAACTATTAACATTACTTTTGAACAACTAACTAATCAATTAACCATTTATTTTTGATTGAGTCATTGTAAAGTGTGTTTAAATGATTTGCTTATTATCAAGAGTTAGATGTAGGGAAGGATGGAGCTTAGCTTAACACACTTGGAGTAGGTGGAAACCACTGACCTGACTTCTAATATGTGTACACTGTAGTATTCCCATGTTAAGTAAAATATTGTATAATACATAGTCAGTCATTTGTCTCTGATGAAATCTCTCTTACTTCTCCACTCTCCAGACTCAATGCAATATGGCACAAGAGCCGAGCAGTCACGTCTTCTATAGCCTTCATCAGCAGCTGTGCCAACCCGGTGCTCTACTTCTTCGCAGGAAAGTCCTACATCCGGCGAGAAGGGATGGCGTTCATGGCCCGCTTGTTTGAGGGCACTGGGCTTGACTCGGCCACCAGGAAGAGCCGACAAAACAGCCAGAACAGCCGGGAAAAAGACAAAGACGCAGATGCTATCATGCCAAAGGACAAAGATCCAGACTGTATTACCAACTCTACTCTCTTACCAAACCAGTAAAGAATGGTAGCTAGAGGACACACAATTCAGCAGGCTTGAAGCTGATGTTGTTCCTCTGATTGTAAAAATTCCTGTTGCAAAAACGTCATCAGGGTTCGTCATGCACAGCTGGTTCCTGCCAATAAAGACAAAATTCAGCAGCTGTTCAGCTAATGTGAATCCCTACCCAAAATGATACTGTCACCAACTTTAAAAGGGATGTCACTGGGCATACTGATCCAAGAACATTTTGCCTTATCCTAAAGTGACATTGTTGATATTTGAGACACTTGACTTTGTTTTTATATTATTGACACTGATGTGTTTGCTTTGTATGCTTTGACAACATTCATAAACTATGGCTGAGGTTTTGATGAGATTTAACAAGATTTACCTTTACAACTTTACTGTTTGTACTGTCATTTGTTGACAGATCATGTCATTGCGATACAGAAAAAAATAAGACAAGACTATTTTACAACACAGCATATCAGACCCGGCTAAGGATTTTTGGTTTTGCTGGTAATCAGTAAAAAAATGTAATATAGCAGCTGTAAATGTGACACATATAATACACATAACTTAGTTGCAATCCGGTTTATAGGGAAAGAAGAATATGCTGTAAATCAGCAAAGATGTCTGGTGAAAGAGAACAGACACTGCACATGATAGAGGAATGAATTATCACTCATGTATCAACAAGATCCTGACAGTTTACTGGAATAATAATCGCCCGCTCACTTATTCACTTCCATGACGATCTTTTGTGCTGTTCATTCCTGCTCTTCCTCAAACATTATGCCATCAGTTTCCTAACATTTTGTGGCTCCATGCTATCCACTTATTGCCTCTTTTATAACGAGGCACTACATTTCTATCAATGAGCTGTGTTGTTGCTGTTCTACACCAGGCAGAAGATGCATTGTCAACAGTTTCCCATTAAGCTGGCGTGCACATCACAGAATACAATGTGTAGCAGGCAAGGAACTATGGCCACATTGTCACCCACTGAGCTCAAACTGACTTCCTGCTGTCACTGGGTTTTCTCTCCTTACTCAATATATATACTTTCAAAGTTTGCTCTCCACACACAGTCTTCAAAGCAAAGAGAGAAGCTTGAGAGTTATCAGTTGATCACTCAAGGTGTACAATAGATGGAAATTGGTAAACCGTTAGAGTGGATTGATCGTTGCCGCCTTTAAAAAAAGATCAGCAGTTTAAGGTCAGTGAAGTTTTAATTTAAAATAAATGTTGAAAGTTTACACTGCTTATTTTCCTCTTTCACACCTTAGTCATAATGTGGTATGAAGCAAAACTGGTACATGACATCCTATTACTTGCCAAATTTTATCAACACATGTTGTGCTGCTTCATGAGACACATTCTCAGATTAATTTGAACAATTGAGAGTGAATGCATTGTATTAGAAAAGAGGGGATTTTTAATTTTAACATTGCGTCAACTTATGATGTCCCATTACCACTGATCTTTAGAAACTTAAAATAAAGAAACATATATCAGAATTTAAATCTCTCCCGTTTGTCTGGACTTATTTGGCCAAAAACATGTCAAAAATGGCACAAAATAAACCATAATCAAAGGTATAAATAGGTAAAAGCAGGGACGTCACTAGGATTGAAAGACGGGGGTGCTTAGCCCCCAGGGTATTTGTAACTTATGTTTGCAAAATCTTTGCACTTACATCTTTTGTTACTGTATTAGAGCTACTCTTATGTCAACAACCAGTCAACAAACCAAGATGTTAACAAGTAAAAAGTGACAGACATATCCTCTTCTTCCATTTCTACTCTGTTCAGCAAAAGTTACACTAATGTTAGCTTTTAGACACATCAAAGCTGCATGGGGGAATTTACTTAGGCCAGACTTTGCTCCTGATGAGTTCTTCTGTAAGCAATGACTTAATAAATGCTATCTGTCTGCTCATGTCAATGTATGATAAAGTAATAGCTTTATCATAGAACGTAATAGCACATCAAGAAAGAAAAATAAAAAAATAGGCATCACTGCATTATTTATCATGTAAGCTAATGATCTATCTATCTATCTAAAGTGGCTACTGTGTAAATACTGATAATCACCTGATGGCGGAAGGAATGAAAGATTTGGAATAATGATTAGTGTATACATGTACTGTATGTAGGATTGTTTTCATTTTATTTTCACTTGTGTATCTGTTGGCATGTGCTCATCTTTAGCTTACATTTGGGTAACGTCTACATATTTATTTAATTTATCAGAATGCAGAAAGTTAGATTGATTGACATGCTAGCTCTATTCTAACCAATTTAATTGGTTAGAATAGAGCTAGCATATATAATAAATATAATTAAATAATTTAGTTTAGGCTATGCATGGTGCCTAGACCTGCCAACAAATGTTTATTCTTAGAAGAAAACTGAACAATCCTCAGACCTGTAGACCACTACTGACCTCAATCACACCGGCTCCCTCAGAATCAACTGCCCTCTCAATCTCCTGCTTCTCTTTTTTCTCTGTTGAAATATCTTCCAATATCCACCTAATTCAGGTTTCAGTGACAACAACATTCTATGGGGATTGATATTGTTTTAGAATAGTCCTACTAGAGATAGGCTACATTATTGGCAACGAATAAAGAGTTGTGATTAGCTTGCTAAGTTAACCATTTCTTGTATTTTGCTCGTTCACTCTAGCTAGACTATTTTCAGATTTCCATAGCAATCCAAAATATCCCCTTTCCTTTATTTCAAGAAAACGTAGCTAAAGGTAAGCAGGTAATTAAAAACAACTTACAATTTTACTCTGTATCACTTTGTGTAATCAATCTTCCTTTCACCATTAGCGTGTGTACTATAGTTCAGAACAAAGAGTAGCAACGAGACGAGATGAATCTCCCAGTTACTTGCAGTTACTTCCGGTTCACACCAAAGCAACGAGACGACGCGGTGCATCATCTATCTTGATAGCGCAACCTTTTCTTTGTTCTTCTGACTAACTTCAGACTTTCGGCTATTGTTTTGTCGCTGGATATGTGTCATTTGTTGGGTCTAAATGAATGAGGATACAGTTATTGATGAATTTTGAATGAATATTGTTTTTGTTGTTCTTAATATCATTTAGGGGTGCTTAGGAACATTTTGGGGTAGCTTTAGCCCCCCTAAAATAGGCCTAATGACTATCCTGGGTAAAAGTACAAATACGAGTAGTGAGTTTGTTTGACAGTGCAATATTACTGTACTGTAATTTCCTATAGCCTTGCTGCACATAAGATGTGATGAAATGTAGACATGATTTTTTAGTTATTAAGAAATGTACCTTATCAATCTATACCATCTGCACAGAGGCAGCTCATGATCTTTGGCCTCTCTTATGATTCTCTGCTGATTCTGGCAGCTCTGCTGTAAACTACACTCTAGAAATATGTTGTAGAGAGAGAGAGTGACAAAGATGAGAAACAATATATTGTGCAATGTTCAGCCAGCATTGACACACATGTACATCTCACAAACCTTAACACAACATATCCTGTTTCCTGCCTGTTTTTGTGTTGAAAGGTTGTATCTGGTCCACAGCTACCGAAGCCAAACTCGGATTCATTAGAGGCTTTCCTGATGGCATCCAATATCAGCCCCACCACCACCTCCCAGCCGCTCTCTCTGTCCATCAGCGCCCAGGTCGGTATCGCCATCCTGACCCTGGCGTTTGTGCTGGGCTTCCCTGGGAACCTGTTTGTGGTTTGGTCGGTACTCTGCCGGGTGAAGAAGCGTTCAGTGACTTGTTTGTTGGTGCTGAATGTGGCTATGGCGGATGCTTTCGTGCTGCTCAGCGCCCCTTTTTTCCTGCGCTATCTGGGTGGCGGACGGGGCTGGGAGTTTGGCTCAGCCGCATGCAAGCTAGTGCATTACCTGTCAAGTGTGAACATGTACGTGTCCATTTACCTCATCTGCCTGATGAGCATTGACCGCTGGCTGGCCGTAAGTAGGCCTTTTCTGTCCCAGAGAATGAGAACCAAGCGCTCTCTGCTGATTCTACTGCTGGTGGTCTGGGTGTTAGCGTTCATCCTGTCCGTGCCGATGCCTTTCTACCGAAGGTGAGACTGAAGTCTTTGTACATTTGGATCTATTACGTTTATCAGTTTCAACCTTTCTTAAACAAAACCTGCAAAATAGTTGTTTTTCATCATTATTGTTGTTGAAGGTGTCATTTCTAATGTTAACTGAGGTGTCCTTTGAAGAAATGTTATATATAGATAATGGATTATGAAGATATGGCTTTTTTCCAGGCAGTGAGAAAATCTCTTTTTTAGAAGGATGCTGTCTTATCTTAAAATGAACTCTAATCAGAAATATAATCCTTGATTTTATTTTCCTCTTCTTTTTAAATACAGTAAAAGTGTGATGAAGTCTAGCAGACAGCATGAAAATGGAATTATATTAACAACAAAACTATTGAGTGGGGCAAAGCACTGACTGAATGATCATTACATTAACCACAAATGAAGAGACTGAGTTAAAACTAAACGAAACATGGCGTTTGTTCAAATCTAGAGCAAAACTAAAGTAACTTACTTACTTTAACTTAACTTAACTTACTTTTTGATTTGTTTTAAGTTTGCTTAATAGTTCTGTCACTAATGAACTTCCATATTTAAAGCTAATTTGATGGTGAAACCACTTTGATTCCTCTGTTTCTTAATTGCCACACACTAGTATGGATAAAAATGCTGATACATCTGCTATAATTTATTAAAACATAAATTACATTTTATGTATCTATGTCTCTGGCTGGTACATCTAGTGTCATATTCAATTTGTGTATTTCTTCTTGTTCTCTGACAGCAATCTGAGGAAGACCCTACCAAACAACATCACCTTGAAATTTTGTGTCCCGTACCACTGGCAAAGCACGGGTCACAGAGTCTTCCAGTACCTGTTTGAGACCATCATGGGCTGCCTGTTACCTTTCTCCCTCATCATCACCTGTTATTCCTCCGTTATCTGCCGTCTGCGAAGCGCCATGTTCCAGCACAGAGGACAAGGCAGCCGCCTCATCCTGCTAATCATCGCTGCCTTTGCAGTATTCTGGCTGCCCTATCACATTGTCAACATCATAGAGGTGATTTTGTTAAGTTCAGAGTTTGACTACATGGGTTAGAAACTGCCACTGATTCCATTAGATACCAAAAATGTAAGAAGGACTCTGTAACTGCTGCGTACCCAAAAAATAATACAGGTAAATTAAGAGACTATATGTCTTAAACCTTTCAAAAATCCTACACTATGTGACTATAAATTCTTTTGTGATGATTTTGCGATAATGTGAAACCATTATTTATCATGATTGTCAACAAACCTACTGACATTTCAGTATAATGTTGAAAAAAAAATGCTATGCAATGCTCTGAAAATATACATTTTAAAATACACATTTTTCTTCACTTTGACACATCATTTATGATGTTGTTTTTTAAATCTTCATCTATTGTAAATGCCTGTTTTCTGTCACAATTTATTAACAGTTGGTTCTACTTTGCTGTTTTTAGTGTTATTTAAGTAACTGTGAATGAATGTCAACTCTCCCTGCAGATGTTTCACATTAAAAGTCAAAACAACACTTTCCATACAGCGTTTAATGTGAAATTCCTGCAGGAAATGTTGACTATCAAGGAGAGTAGCTTAACACCTTAGTGCGTAACTTTTTAACATTCATGAACGTCTGTTACATTCAAGCCCCTGCCAAATAAGGTGCTCCAAAGTTCTGTATTTCTCATTATGAGAATGTTGAGAAGATTGTGTTGTCCAATGACTTTCCCACGCAAAAACCCAAGTGAAGACAATTACCTCTTCTGAAGAGTCTATCATGTTTTTTTATGTGTCCTCCCTGGTTACAAGCAAATGTATGAAGGGTGTGTGGGGGTGGCAGAAACTACGCACTATAGTGTGGCAAGTAGAACTGACTGTGATTGAGTAGTGAGAGTTCCTACTGACATAAGTGGTGAGTGTGACACAACTCTGCTGCTGTACTGATGGAATTAGTGCTGTGGAAATGTACATGCTGAACTTATCAGATCCATTAAAGAGCAGGTGATCCCACCAGCCTCTATGTCTTTGACCAGGCTGGTTTTTTGGGGACCTTAATTTGTGTGAACTGGTTTAGCTGTTTCCTCTCTTCCTCTAACCTCCCTCTAACCCCTCTCCCTCCTCCAGGTGGTCGGTGCGTTGCAGGGCAGTGCTGCAGTGATCAATGCCGCCCTCACAGCCCGTCCAAATGTCACGGCCTTCGCCTACTTCAGCAGCGCTGTCAACCCCATTCTCTACGTGTTCGCCGGCAGCTCCCACATCCGCCAGGCCGGCTTCAGCTTCATGGGCAAGCTCTTTGAGGCCACCAACTCGGAAAGCAGGAGCATGTCTACCCGTAGCGGCCGCATGAGTCGCAGCAGCTCTTCACCGGATGAAAGCTCTGTCCTGCACACACTGTCGATCAAACTGGGACATCCTTTCAAAGGCAAGAACAAGGACAGGAGCAGCAGTGTGGCGGGCAAAGAGATCAATCAGCCTGAACTCAAGATTTTAACCAGTGTTGAGTTGTTAGAATAGTCCTTACATGTTAAACCCAAGCTTTTTTCACTTGACTTTCCCAACTCATTGATTAGACACAGACTATGTTGACTCGTAATTTGCATCATCAAGCTTTACTTCCATGACTTTCATATCTGGGAATGTTTCAACAACTATTGAATGGATATCCATGAAATTTGTTACAAAAACTAAATAAGATGTATCCTTATTTGATGGATTGGCACCCAATTTTGTACAGGCGTTCATGGTCCCCAGATGAGGAATCCTAATGACTTTGGTGATCCCCTGACATTTCCTTTAAAGCCACCACAAGATTAACATTAGTGGATGTGAATGAAATGCTTTGTCAATTATTGGATTGATTGTTATGAAATTTGGTACACACAATAACTTTTCTCGCAGGATAGATCTCAAGAAATGTACCCTAACTTACCCTGGTACCATTATCAGATATAATTTAAAATTTGTCCTGTACCTTTATTTATGACCCAATACCTGCAAAACTGATTCCCATCAGCCCCAACTGTACTTTCTGTTTCGAGCTAAATATTGTATTATATTTGATTTGCATGCTAACACACTTAGTTAACTTAGTTAATTGTGAACATAAACTTAAACCACCAATGTGACTGAGTAGCATAGCTATGTCAAAAAATGTGTTCACAGGTAAAAAACACCTTTAATGTATTTATTGTCTAAAAGACAATGTTTGACTTAGCTATGGCAGACTTCATATACAGAATAATTGATGAATATTTGGCTATTTAAATGATCATATATATTTTGGATGTGTGAGAACATTGTTTTATATTTAATAGTAACTTGTATGGTCATCAGTCAAAAAACAGAAGACAAGGTTTGTTAACTTAATAAAGCTTTTTTAAATATTGCAACTCGCCTGTTGTGTATTTTCACAAGAGTTCTAGTTGAGTACAAGAAGTACTGGCTTGTAAAATGAATTGTTCACTTATGCAATGTTCAGCAACCTGAACAGATCATTGCATAAGAAACATTTCACAAAAGCAACCATCCTTTCAACTATGTCCACTATTTCACAACAGAAACAGCTAAGTCACAAGATTTCATGTGGTTAATCTCGCCTCACATTTTATTTGAAAATTGCTGAGCAAAAGACAAAAAGGAATTTTTTTTCTACAGGAAACATGAGTCATATTTAAAGCTGCTGAGTATCAGAGTGAATGAACATCAAGAGATCTTTTAGTATGACAACATCCTCAAAACGCAAGTATGTTACAATATCATGACAAAATCCTGGTGGCTTAGTAACACTGTCAACTCCTTACTTGTAGCAACCAGGAGGCCTGGTATTTTGAGAGCAATGTCAGAAGCCTCTGGGTTTAAAATACTCAACACACACTAGGATAGACCTTATTGAGCCCACACTTTGGGAATCCCCTATCCTTATATACTGTAATTGATACAACCCTTCAAAGACGATAATAAATCTCAATCTCAAAGGGTTATTCTTGACCATGGAAACAGCCTTTTGACAACAACACATTCTTGTTGTGTGTCTGATGCTTTCTGCCAGACAGAGGGTTTAAGATCTCCCCCCACATACACAATGCCATACTAAGGTCACATGATGAAAATGAATAAACAATGTCCAAGTCTACGTCCGAAAGAACGAGATCAAGGGTACAAGCGGCCAAAATGGGTTTCCTCAGGAGGGTGGCTGGCGTCTCCCTTAGAGATAGGGTGAGAAGCTCAGTCATCCGAGAGGAGCTTGGAGTAGAACCGCTGCTCCTTCGCTTCGAAAGGAGCCAGTTGAGGTGGTTCGGGCATCTGGTAAGGATGCCTCCAGGGCGCCTCCCTAGGGAGGTGTTCCAGGTATGTCCAGCTGGGAGGAGGCCTCGGGGAAGACCCAGGACTAGGTGGAGAGATTGTATCTCCAACCTGGCCTTGGAACGCCTCGGGATCCCCCAGTCGGAGCTGGTTGATGTGGCTCGGGAAAGGGAAGTTTGGGGTCCCCTACTGGAGCTGCTGCTCCCGCGACCCGATACCGGATAAGCAACTGAAATCCTTCGTCTGCTGAGGATTTTTGAATTAGGTATAGCTACATTGCTTTGAGAGCCCGTTTTGACTGGCAAAGAGCATATTATATGGACCTGAAAATCATGCAAGCATCCTTTTTTCTAAAAGGGAACTAATCCTTTTTTAAAATCCTGTATGAAGTCCCTTTGGACTGTGTCTTAGCCCAGCTGAATAGAAGAGTTTGACAAAGAGCTGAGGAGTTGGTGTTGGCAAAGTTGTATTCACAATTTGAAATTGACAGGAATCCAAATTTTTATGAGGTACGAGTTTGACAACTACTTCAGACTAGAGGACAGATCCTCTGTCTAATCCCCCTTTTTAAATAATCTTTTGTTGTGACATTGCACTGAATATCTATTTTGATTTCTCTGTATGAGTAGTGAGTTTGTTTGACAGTGCAATATTACTGTACTGTAATTTCTTGTATCCTTTCTGCACACAAGTCTTAAGACAGTAAAATGAAGACTTGATTTTTTCCTCATTAAGAAATGTACCATATCAATCCCTACCATCTGCACAGAGGCAGCTCATGATCTTTGGCCTCTCTTATGATTCTCTGCTGATTCTGGCAGCTTTGCTGTGAACTACACTCTAGAAATATGTTGTGTAGAGAGAGAGTTACACAGATGAGAAACTACAGTATATATTGTGCAATATTCAGTGAGCATTGACACACACATACATCTCACAAACCTTAATACAACACATCCTGTTTCCTGCCTGTTTTTGTGTTGAAAGGTTGTATCTGATCCACAGCTGCCAAAGCTGATCTCTGATTCATTAGAGGATTTCCTGATGGCATCCAATATCAGCACCACCACCACCTCCCAACCGTCCTCTATATCCATCGGCGCCCAGGTCGGTATCGCCATCCTGACCCTGGCGCTTGTGCTGGGCTTCCCTGGGAACCTGTTTGTGGTTTGGTCGGTACTCTGCCGGGTGAAGAAGCGTTCAGTGACCTGTTTGTTGGTGCTGAATGTGGCTATGGCGGATGCTTTCGTGCTGCTCACCGCCCCTTTTTTCCTGTGCTCTCTGGCTGGCGGACGGGGCTGGGAGTTTGGCTCAGCCGCATGCAATCTAGTGCGTTACCTGTCAAGTGTGAACATGTACGTGTCCATTTACCTCATCTGCCTGATGAGCATGGACCGCTGGCTGGCCGTAAGTAGGCCTGTTCTGTATCAGAGAATAAGAACCAAGCGCTCCTGAGGATTCTACTGCTGGTGGTCTGGGTGTTAGCGTTCATCCTGTCCCTGCCGATACCTTTCTACGAAAGGTGAGGCTGAAGTCTTTGTACATTTGGATCTTACGTTTTTCAGTTTCAACCTTTCTTGAACAAAACCTGCTAAAATTGGTTCTCATCATTATTGTTGTTGAAGGTGTCATTTCTAATGTTAACTGAGGTGTCCTTTGAAGAACTGTTGTGACAATTTAGAACTTTATAAATAATAGATTATGAAGATATGGCTTTTTTCCATGCAGTGAGAAAATATGTATTTTTGTTAGAAGGAGGCTTTCTTATCTTAAAATGAACTGTAATCAGAAATATAATGCTTGATTTTATTTCCCTATTATTTTTTAAAGACAGTAAAGGTTTGATGCAGTATAGCAAAACTATTGAGTGGGGCAAAGCACTGACTGAATGATCATTACATTAACCACAAATTAAAAGACTGAGTTAAAACTACACAAGTGTTTGTTAAAATCTAGATCCTCTTGCAAGCTCAAAATGTCAGTGACACTTGTGTGTTTTTACTTTTTGATTTGTTTTAAGTTTGCTTAATAGTTCTGTCACTAATGAACTTCCATACTTAATGCTAAATTGATGGTGAAACCACTTTGATTCCTCTGTTTCTCAATTGCCACACACTAGTATGGATAAAAATGCTGATATATCTGCTATAATTTATTAAAATATAAATTACATTTTATGTATCTATGTCTCTGGCTGGTATATCTAGTGTCATATTCAATTTGTGTATTTCTTCTTGTTCTCTGACAGTAATCTGAGGAAGACCCTACCAAACAACATCACCTTGATATATTGTGTCCCGTCCCACTGGGAGAGCACGGGTCACAGAGTCTTCCAGTACCTGTTTGAGACCATCATGGGCTGCCTGTTACCTTTCTCCCTCATCATCACCTGTTATTCCTCCGTTATCTGCCGTCTGCGAAGCGCCATGTTCCAGCACAGAGGACAAGGCAGCCGCCTCATCCTGCTAATCATCTCTGCCTTTGCAGTATTCTGGCTGCCCTATAATATTGTCAACATCATAGAGGTGATTTTGTTAAGTTCAGAGTTTAACTACATGGGTTAGAAACTGCCACTGATTCCATTAGATACCAAAATTGCAAGAAGGACTCTGTAACGCCTGTTGACCCAAAAAATAATACAGGTAAATTAGAGACATTATGTCTTTAACCTTTCAAAAATCCTACTATATAGGGCAAGTCGCACAATTCTTTTGTGATGAGTTTGCGATAACGTGAAACCATTATTTATCATGATCATTTATCATGATCGCTCAACAAACCTACTGACATTTCAGTAAAACATTGAAAAAAGAATTCTATGCAATGCTGTTAAAATATACATTTCCCATTTAATATGTTCCATCACTTCAGTGCTGCTTACTTTGACACATCATTTATGATGTAGTTTTTTAAATCTTCATCTATTGTAAATGTCTGTACTCTGTCACAATTTATTTACAGTTGGTTCTACTTTGCTGTTTTTTGGTTTTAGTTAAGTAACTGTGAATGAATGTCAACTCTCCCTGCAGATGTTTCACATTAAAAGTTGAAACATCACTTTCCTTACAGCTTTTAATGTGAAATTCATGCAGGAAATGTTGACTGTCAAGGACAATAGCTTAACACCTTAGTGCGTAACTTTTTAACATTAATGAATGTCTGTTACATTCAAGCCACTGCCAAATAAGGTGCTCCGAAGCTCTGTATTTCTTAATATGAGAAAATATGACTATGTTGAGAAGATTGTGTCGGACTCTGAAGAGTCCATCATGATATTTTAATCCTCTGTGTCCTCCTTGGTTACAAGCAAATGTATGAAGGGTGTGTGGCGGTGGCAGAAACTACGCACTATAGTGTGGCAAGTAGAACTGACTGTGATTGAGTAGTGAGAGTTCCTACTGACAGAAGTGGTGAGTGTGACACAACTCTGCTGCTGTACTGATGGAATTAGTGCTGTGGAAATGTACATGCTGAACTTATCAGATCCATTAAAGAGCAGGTGATCCCACTAGCCATTATGTCTTTGACCAGGCTGTTTTTTTGGGGACCTTTATTTGTGTGCACTGGTTTAGCTGTTTCCTCTCTTCCTCTAACCTCCCTCTAACCCCTCTCCCTCCTCCAGGTGGTCGGTGCGTTGCAGGGCAGTGCTGCAGTGATCAATGCCGCCCTCACAGCCCGTCCAAATGTCATGGCCTTCGCCTACTTAAGCAGCGCTGTCAATCCCATTCTCTACGTGTTCGCCGGCAGCTCCCACATCCGCCAGGCCGGCTTCAGCTTCATGGGCAAGCTCTTTGAGGCCACCAACTTGGAAAATAGGAGCATGTCTGCCCGTAGCGTGCGCATGAGTCGCAGCAGCTCTTCACCGGATGAAAACTCTGTCCTGCACACACTGTCGATCAAACTGGGACATCCTTTCAAAGGCAAGAACAAGGACAGGAGCAGCAGTGTGGCGGGCAAAGAGATCAATCAGCCTGAACTCAAAACTATACCCAGTGTTGAGTTATTAGAATAGTCCTTACATGTTAAACCCAAGCTTTTTTCACTTGACTTTCCCAACTCATTGATTAGACACAGACTGTGTTGACTCGTAATTTTCATCATCAAGCTTTACTTCCATGACTTTCATATCTGGGAATGTTTCAACAACTATTGGATGGATTTCTGTGAAATTTGTTACAAAAACTAAATAAGATGTATCCTTATTTGATGGATTGGCACCCAATTTTGTACAGACAGGTCCCCAGATGAGGAATCCTAATGATTTTGGTGATCCTCTGACATTTCCTCTAAAGCCACCACAAGATTAACATTTATGGATTTGAATGAAATGCTTTGTCAATTATTTGATTGATTGTCATGAAATTTGGTACACACAATAACTTTTCTCTCTGGATAGATCTCAAGAAATGTACCCTGGTACCATTATCAGATTAAAATTTGTCCTGTACTTTAATTCATGACCCAATACCTGCAAAACTGATTCCCATCAGCCTCAGATGTACTTTCAATTTTGTGCTACATATTGTATTATATTTGCTTGCTAACAAACCATCAATGTGACTGAGTAGCATGGCTGTGTCAAAAAATGTGTTCACAGGTAAAAAACACCTTTACTGCATGTTTTTTGTTCTAGAGTCTTACATATTTTTTGGATTTAGCTATGGCAGTGACTTCATATACAGAATAATTAATGTATATTTGGCTATTTAAATGATCATATATATTTTGGATGTGTGAGAACATTATTTTATATTTAATAGTAACTTGTATGGTCATTAGTCAAAAAACAGAAGACAATGTTTGTTAACTTAATAAAGCTTTTTTTAATATTGCAACTCGCCTGTTGTGTATTTTCACAAGAGTTCTAGTTGAGTACATGAAGTACTGGCTTGTAAAATGAATTGTTCACTTATGCAATGTTCAGCAGCATGAGCAGATCATTGCATAAGAAACATTTCACAAAAGCAACCATCCTTTCAACTCTGTCACTATGTTGTGGTTGGGGTCCGGCTGACCGTGAGTATTTGTTATGTTTTCTATTTTCTTTAGTTTTCTGTCAACCTGCCTTGTTTTTTCCCTGCTGTGTCTTTTTCTCCTCCCTCTCCTCCCTGCTGAAGCCAGCTGATAACGCACACCTGATTCACATCCACAATCACCTGCTCCCGCCACTCACACCTGCCTGCCACCACTGTATATCTACCCCGGCTCCTCATCCTCTCATTGCATGATCGCTGCTTCAGAAACGTGGGTGAAACTTGTACAAGCTCATATTATCTCTTGCGAAAATTAGTCTCTGTGTATGTGTACTTACTTTTCCCCGCAGTCTTTGCCTCCACTCCTGTTTCCCGTCTCAAGTCAGCTGGCTTCTCCTCTTGGTCTCCCTCCCATGGCGCCCTGTGTAAGCTTGTCTCCGTCTGTCTCCGTCTGTCTCCGTCTGTCTCCGTCTGTCTCTGTCTAAGCTTCCAGCCCCAGTGTCTTTCCCTCGGCTCCTCGCTCCTGGATCTCCCACGCTATTCCTAGTACTCTCTTCCTCAAAATTCCCCAAGCTTCCCCGTCTCTGCACCCTCGTCGTTTGCTTCCCTACTTCCCCTCTCCCTCCGACAATAAATAAATCCATTTTACTTTTTTTTTTTAGCCTTGCGTTTGAGTCATCCTGTTATCTCGTCACACATTATTTCGTAACAGAAACGCCTCACATTTTATTTGAAAATTGCTGAGCAAAGACAAAAAGGGATTTTTTTTTTCTTTTTACAGGTTGGAGTCATATTTAAAGCTGCTGAGTATCAGAGAGAATCAACATCAAGAAATCTTTTAGTATGACAACATCCAATAAACCCAAGTATGTTACAATATCATGACAAAATCCTGGTGGCTTAGTAACACTGTCAACTCCTTACTTGTAGCAACAAAGAGGCCTGGTGCTTTGAGAGCAATGTCAGAAACCTCTGGGTGTAAAAAGGTCAACACACACTAGGATAGACCTCATTGAGCCCACACTTTGGGAATCCCCTATCCTTATATCCTGTAGCTCACACAACCGTTCAAAGACAATGATAAATCTCAATCTCAAAGGGTTATTCTTGACCATGGAAACTGCTGTTTAAGATCTCCCCCCACATATACAACTACTGCAATGCCATACTGAGGTCACATGATGAAAATGAATTAATAATTTCCAAGTAACTGAAAACATTCGTCAGCTGACGATTTTTTTATTAAGTTTAGCTACATTGCTTTGAGAGCCTGTTTTGACTGGCAAAGAGCATACTGAATGGACCTGAATATCATACAAGCCTCCTGTTTTCTAAAAAGGGAACTAATCCTGTTTTTTTAAAGCTTGTATGACGTCTCTTTGGACTAGACCTTTGAATAGAAGAGTTTGGCAAAGAGCTGAGGAGTTGATGTTGGCAAAGTTGTATTCACAATTTGAAATTGACAGGAATCAAAATTTTTACGAGGTCTGAGTTTGAAAACTACTTCAGACTAGACGACAGATCCTCTGTCTAATCCCCCCTTTTTAAATAACCTTTTGTTGTGACATTGCACTGAATATCTATTTTGATTTGTGTGTCTGCAGAAGGACCAACAGACAAAGTAGGCCCATGAAGGAAAACTGGGCAGAGAAGCCCAAGTTAAAGGATTATAAACCTGTGGGCCAAAAAAGCAAAAACAAAAAGATTCAAGATTGGAAAAGACGATGAAGAACTGTGATTTTATTATCACACACACACGCGCACACACAAACACACACATACACACACACTTAAACTGTGTGGTGTGTGTGTGTGTCGACTAACAACAGGAAGCTGTTTGACAGATAAATAGGACAATACTGTTGTGAAAATCAGAAGTGGTTTGTGCGACCTCATTTTGCATCATTTTGGATTACCGTGGTTGACTGACGTATTAGAGCATCAAATGGTAACATTTGGGGCGTACATGGCCACCACATATTATTTAACCAGATCAAAGTCTCATTCAACATCTCCCTTTTTACTTACTTGGGGCTCTGCTGGTGTTCACATTTAGATCGCTTTGACCTAATTTTACATTTGACCAGTAGAGCAAGAATGAATTATTCAGAACACAAAACAAACTAAATTTTAAATAATTCTTTCAGTTTCAATAGGGCCTTTGCCGCTTTTGGCGCTCGGGCCCTAAATACACACACACACACACACACACACACACACACACACACAAATTTGCCTAACTAACTGCATCTGACCCTCCCAGCCTTCCTGCCCACATCTTTCAAACTCAAAATTTGTATTGCAGGATTTCTGATGACATCATGTGTCTCTGATGAAATATAATAGGGCCTGGTTGTCCTATAGCACCTACTGTACTTCTAGCTATATATTAGATTTGCTTCAACAGAATTACATCTATTAAAGCTCCTTGGGTTTACCTGAGCCAGAAAAAAAAAATTAACCAGTGCTTAAATGAAAGACTCAGAAAATGGCATGGAACAAACTGCCAGATTTGTGTATGGGTGTGGCATAGACCCCAAGTTTTCCCAGCACCGCTCCAAGGGATCATAGCGATGCACCCCCTTGTTATCCCTTGATATATCTGCGTTTGCTGAAGACCCTCCCACCACGTATAACCGTCCACCAAGCACAGTTGCCCCTGGTGACAGATGAGGGCGAGGCAGGGCGGGGATGGAAGACCAGGAGTCATGCTTGGTGTTGTACAGCTCACAGAAGAGTTGGTCTCCGAAGCCCATCCAGAGCGGCTGCAGCCCTCCAGCTACCACTAACCCCCTCCCCAAGGCTAACATGATATGGCCTGCACGACCCGTTCCCACAGTCATGGGCGCTCTGGGTGAACAGCCACGGGCAGGATGGTAGTGGCACATAGAGGAAAGGCAGCGCTGATGGGGGTCACAGCCTCCCGAGATGTAGATCTGTCCATCCAGAACAGCTGCGGCGTGGCTGCACACTGCTGTGTTCAGAGAGTGCGCCCGCCTTCAGGGGAGGACAGTAAGGGTTATGAGTGAAGTGAGAAGTGATAAATTACACATATTGTTTACTTTCACTAACCTCTTTCCCCCAAAGTTCCCTATGGTTGGCTTTAAAGTGAGATATCACTTTTTTCAAACATAATCTTTATCTGAGATCTTCAGAAGAAGGTATTTTTTTATGACTGCACCTTTACGTAAAATGGGAAATTCATGTATTTACACACTTGACTGTGATTTAGGGTGGGTTAATTTTTACGTTCAGAAATGTTAGATCTGGCCTCAAAGCTCAAATAAAGTAATGTTGGTAAGTAAAGTTTCCCTTTGAAATACCGCCAGGTAATAAAGTAAATCTAACAGCATTTTATTTCAACAATTGTTTTTGCATTAGTAAAGATGTAGTATGGATGCATACTGCACAGTACAGTGCATATGCACAGTATTTGTAACTGTACTCCTTACACAACAACTTCACTTTTATGTTCACCTCAATTTGTCGCCGAGGGCAACTGGTTTAGGAGATACTGTAAAGCAAACATGAAATTACTGACTCAGCAGCACTATCAATGAACACAGATAATCATCGGAACACTAATAAGAAAAGTACATGATGAGTATTCTGTCATCCCCTACAGGAAAGTATGACCAGCATATTATTATAATCAAGATCAAAATATGCTAAGAGAGTTGTCCAGAGGTGACAACATAACCACAAAGATAATTTCAGTAGATTGTATGCCAATGAAGACTTAGAAAGAGGGCAGATGATGTAGCAAGTGCTGATTGTATAACTTGTTACATCCCA
The DNA here is from genome assembly GCA_013375575.1 of Percina caprodes. NCBI lineage: Eukaryota > Metazoa > Chordata > Actinopteri > Perciformes > Percidae > Percina > Percina caprodes. The sequence goes on along the minus strand of JABXJD010000028.1, from coordinate 2,401,801 downwards.
GCCCAAGTTTATTAAAGTGCTAACATTTTTTATTAGTGAAGTCCCTGTAGTGTTATACTGTACCTCCAGGTGTTCTCCTCAGGAGTGTAGTACTCTACAGCATCCAGGTACTGGCTGTCGTCACAGTTACCACCCAGAGCAAAGATCTTACCTTCCAGACACACAGCAGAAAAGTAGTCCCTTTGACACAGCATGTCAGGTAGTCGTTCCCATTTACACTGAGACAGGTCAAACCTTCACAGAGAGCAACAAACAGTATGCGTTAAAATTAAAATACTATTGCAATAAAAATGTATTGTCATTGCAGTTTTTCCCAGACTATTTACTGTTACTGTGGAAAGTGAGCAATCTGACAATGGCTGACGTTCGACTTAGTTATAGCGCTCAACAGCTCCCTCAAATGTCCAATTTTTTTTAATTGGGAACTGGTGATGAAAACATGTGGTGTTGCATAAACATGCTTGAAGGCATGTTTTTGGATATATATATATATATATACTGTAGTATACACATATATATTTATATACATAGTATTTCTCTGTATGGGCAGAGTGTGTGTAGGAGCAGTCTAGAGGATCATCAGGGGATGGATCTGTCTCATAATTAGCGGCTGATGGAAAACACCTGGGAGAGGCCTTGATCAATTGTATTTTGAGGTGGGAGCAGAATAGGTTTACATGGTTTCATTTTCAAAAAACACACACTTTTGTTGTACCGCATGTTGCTGCAGATCCTCTCACCGTGTGTTTAGGTCTCTGTTTTAGCTACAGAGTGAGACATGACACTTGTTTTAGCTAAAGAGGAACTATCTGTGTTGGGAGTTGTACATGCACAGTAGCTAGGTAAACTCACATAAGCTAGATAACCTTTTTGGTCAGTACAAGGCAGGATTAGCTGGGAGACTTCTTCTAAACAAGGGCACACTTGTGGAATCCCTGCAGGACAGGGACATGGAAGTAGTTCTTTTGGAGATTTTGGTGAACTAGTGGGTGTTGTAGCATTGTTTTGCCATTGAGAACGAGCTACCATGCTACGGTTAGCCACCTGTCTCGGGTAGTGACGTAGAAAGCCGTGCAGATTTTGAACAGCTCACCCGGAGACTGAAGGCAGAGGACATTCAGAAACCTGTATCTCACTCAAAACTGCATGGATATGTTTTTTATCCTAGTTTTATGTGTGTGGAAGCACCAGAGACACAAAATAACACCCCAAATCCCAGAAAAAGTGTTTTTCTTCATGGGCACTTGAAGCTGCGATTAAAACCTGAACTGCCAACATCAAAAGAAAAGCAGGCCATATCAGCCAGAGAAACTATCACCAGCGGCTTTCCAGACTTGCGTCCCATCCGTGATACCGATCTAATTTTGCAGCTGTGGGTGAGTCAAACCTGTCCAAATCTCCTGCAGTGTCCTAGTTAATATTTTCACAAAGAAAGGTTTTCCCTGTAATTGAGAACATGTTGTTCACCTTGTCTAGTTAATTGGCAACAATGTCATTTTGTCAACAAATGGCCAAACATCACTGATCAAGTTTCATAAATATTAATATTTCACTCTTTCTTAATATTTTGTGAACTGAAAATCGTTGGGCTTTTTACTGTTGGTCAGATAAAACAAGCTGTGTAAGCATGACATTTTTCACTATTTTCCTGACTTAAATCAGAGATTTTAATTAACAAGCAGATTAATCAATAAGAACAACCGTTAGTTGCAACCCTAGTGAAGAATAATCTCATTGGCCTTTTATAGAGGCATGGGACATGGAGTCAAATTTGAAGATACTGAATATTTGCCGTAAATTTAAACCATCACACACACACACACACACTCACACCCTACCTCAAAGCAGACTTAAGGATATCCAGTGATCCGTAGTATTTGCGTCCTCCCAGGACATAAAGGTGGTTGTTGAGGAGACAGACACAGTGCCTGAACCGGGGCGGTTCAGGAAGCTTAGTGAATGGCCTCCACTCTATGCTTCTGACCAGACCATGTCCACGGTGGAACTGCTGGGCGAACCACAAGGTCTGGCTGGGAACCATCTTCCTGCATTCATCATCAACAGTGTCCCCACCGACCAGAACCAGAACCTAAACCAAGTTATAAGGCATTTCTTAAGCATGAGTATTGAATATATTGTCATGGAAAAATTGGTGTGTATGGGTGTGTGGATGTGGGGTACTTGGTTTGGGTTGCGAGGTCGGCACTCGGGTCCTGTGTAATCCTCCTCCAGGAGGCTTCGGAGAGCATCCAGTGATCCTCTGGCCCCTGGGCTCTTGCAGAGGAGGCTGCAACTTAGGGCTTCCTGGAGCTCAGAGTAGCTGAGGAGGGGGAGACGAACACGGTGGAGCAGGCCTGGCAGAACTGGTAGTCTCTCTTTAGGGCTGTCCTCCACCCAGTCAACTACTGCCCTAAACACCACTATCTAAGTATAAGGAAGAGAAATTCATAATTTACAAGTTCCCCGTCTCTGTTGACATAGAAGGTTTAAAAAAAATTGCCATTGGTCAGGATAATACATAGTAGGCATCACATGGTTATTAGTCATAACCTTATTGAGTGAACTAAATCCTGGTTCTCATTTGTAACTTTTTTAATCATGTTATTCATTCATTTTTCCTAAACTGATCTATTTGAAGTTTATTCTATACATTTTTGTAGGTTCAAACTTTCCTATTTCTTATTTCATCTCAAACCCCTCAAAATTAAAGCACTTAGTGTTATGAAAGGAGATCCTCTCATTTTAGATGCTGGAACCAGCAAATGTAGTTTGCTACAGGGTCGTTCTTTACAAAACCACTAGATGGAGCCCAAGTGGCATATTTTCAAAGCCTAAGCTGCCTAATCAAACTACATAGTATTAGTATAGTATTAAAGGTCCCATGGCATGAAAAAAATCACTTCATGAGTTTTATTTTTATTTTTTTTAATTGATATGAGTTAACCCAGCCTGCCTATGGTCCCCCAATGGCTAGAAATGGCGATAGGTGTAAACAGAGCCCTGGGTATCATGCGCTGAAAATGAAAGGTCAGATGGGCTGATCTGGAATCTTGATTCTTATGAGGTCATAAGGGGCAATGTTACCTCCCCTTTCTCTGCTTTGCCCACCCAGAGAATTTGGCCCACCCATGAGAGAGAGAGAGACATCATGGCTTTCAAACAAGCAAAGTGGCAGTTGGTCAAGGCCCCCCCTCCTCAAAAGCTAAAGACTAATAAATGGCACATACTAAGGAAAGCTCATGTGGGACTGGCTCTAGTGGCTGTAATTCTGCACCAAGGCTGAATTTTGGGAAAGAGACTTCAGATATGATATTAGGGGACCATTAAGGTGTGTATATATAAAAGCATCCAAAGAGCACCATATCATGGGACGTTGCAACATGCAAGAGGATGACCAATAGAATAAGAAAATATATTACCTCACTTTCTACAAATAATGAGTCCTTCTCAAGCAACTTCTCCAGGAAAGAACAGGGGACATCCTTGAACTTCTCCCCAGCAGAGATGCACTGGAAGTGGGCTAGGATGTACTCCTCTGCCGCCTGCCCTAGCTGGACCAGTGCATAGGTCTCAGCTAGTACCAGCACATCCAGACAGGTGCTTTCATCCATTCTGTCCCGTAGGAAGTCAATGCACAGTGAAAGTGCCCCCTGCAGCTGGAACTGACACAGTGTGTCTGTCAGCTCCCAAATCTGGCTCCAGCCCATTCTGAGCTGACCCGTGTAGATGAAGCTGAGCATGGATTCAATTACCCAGGATGCCACGCCTCTCAAGCACACAATGTCCTCAGTGGACTCCCGTAACCCACCACAGAGCAGTGCCCGGAAATAGTCCCCACCTGCTGCTAACACCACACGGTGTGCTAAGACATAACGGAGGGATAAACAAACAAAAAAAGAGGCATTGACAAAAATAGTCCAGAAATGTCAGTGGATGACTGTTTCTTACTGCAAGGCTGGACCAAGCCCCAAATTATGACACCACCCATTGACAGCCCTCTGTAAAATGCATTTACAACTTATTCATCCGGAATCTGCAGCTGTCAAATACAGTCATTGTTATTTTGCCCTGTGCGTTGTGCCAGCATGTCATTAGGAAATACTAGTAGGCTTGTTTCAATCTTGTTTCAACCTAACACAAGACATCTGCGTACTGTATACGACTGAGTCCCCTATCACTGATACTACTTTCTTCTCCTAACAGCTGATGGCAACACACTTATTGGCTATTCTGGGAAACCATTACTAGGAACTGACAAATTATAAATAAGGGAAGCACATAAGAGTTTAAGTAGATGTAAAATAGGTCACTATCTTGTACTTTACTTCCTATTTTATTTATACTTTTTATTCAACTACATTTTAGAGGGAAGCGTTGCACTCTTTAATCCACTACTGATCATTTGACATTTGATCAAACAAAGGACTTTTACCTGGGAGACGGGGTTTGTGTCCTGTTTGAAAAAAGTAAATGGCGAGTTTATAAAAAAAAAAACATCCTTACGGAACAGAGTTGCATCATGTCTCTAACCGTTAATGAGGTAGTATATCTCCAAGATGCTAAAACATTTAAAAACTGCCGCTGGACATTTCACTGCATGTGCCTTATTTAGGCCAGATGTCCGTTATCTTGGGCTTTTTTTGTGTTGCCATTTTAAACTCTAGTGGATTTTCTGAGGACTATAGTTAATTGTTCCTCAGATCTCTGCAGGGTAAATCCAGACAGCTAGCTAGATGATTTGTCTACACATTTCTGCATACTGTCCACCAAAATGTGTTTCTTCCCGAGGCTATTTTACAGAGTCGCTGTTGCCCTGTACGGCGCTTGGCGCCGCCAATGAACCAGAGCACATTCTTCTTCAATCCCAGCAATTTGTGTGGACTTGCCAGACCCTCCTCCATAGCGGTCTGGCAAAGCAAGATTATAAATGAGGTAACTTTGTGTGACAGCTGTTACCGTTTCCCAACGTCAACATGTTGAGAACTAATGTTACGTTATTTGGTTTAGACATGAGAACGGAAACCACTCCTGTGGGTCTAATTTCCTACCATTGCTAAGAGCGCTAATTTATAAAACACTCCTGGCTCATATTAGAATGTAAGAATAAACTTCCTTTTACCATGATGTATTTTGGAGGATTTGTTGATTTTAAAATAAGTCTTGAAAGTGCTCATTTTTAAACTGGCTCAACTTTTGCCGCCATGCATTATTACCATCATCTGGCAATGCTGATTCAAATTCATGTAAATTCACATTCCTATTAGATTACTTTTGTGAAACATTGCACATTAATGTTGTCTCATAGATACATGTAGCAGCACCCCCACACCAACAGATATTTAGTCTAATGTCGCTCTACTTTTCCCTTAAACAACAATCGTAATTCACACATGGTTCTTTTTGTCAGGAACAATCTATACATGTAGGACATTTTGTCTCTTACCTGAGTATCTCTCTCCACTCTCTGCTTGTATTGTGAAGTCACAACCAACACCTCTCTCCCACATGATCTTAATGTTAGCCAAGCTCTTCTCTCGCTCTGTGGCCGCAGACGTTGTGACTTTTGACGTGCACCTTTGACTCAGCCTCTCCATCCCTAGATACCTGCAAGCATCCAGCACCTCCTCCATTACCGCTTTCTTACTGAGGTCTACGGCTACATTTCCACAGTACGCAAAGTCCAGAACAGCACTTAACCCAACTGGGGTCAAACAGTGTGCTATATCCTCCACTCCAAGCCCACATTTTAGTTTAGAGCCAAAAAATACATCAGGGGTTTGACTGGCAGCTGCCAGAACAAGTCTGTGAGCTTGGAAAGATTTGCCTTGGAGGGGGAAAATGCAATCCAGGAGTAAGTCTTCCTCCTGTAGGCTATTTAGGCGAGTGAAGAGGGTATCTGAGTGTGAGGGAAGGGTGTAAGAGAAGAGATCTTGTGGAGAAATTAAGGGGGGAAGGTGAACAGGGTGGTTTTGGTAGCGAGTTTGCCTAACATCATCCATAACTGTTTTCCCTATTCTTTTTCCTACTTTTTATTTCTGATCATAATGTCTTGCTGTACCCACTGAGACTTGATCCACTTGCTTGTCCCGATGCAGACGACCAGACATTTCCTGTCAGAGGGCAAAAAGGGAGAGCTGCGATAACAAAAGAATGGGGAAAGTAGGGAATGCTGCATTCCTGGAATTGTCACAGACATAGTCATTGTACTTATTTACTTTGTCGCCAGACACGGACCACTTGTCCTTGTGACCCCTAAGATGTCTTGTTATGATTTCTAAATGTAACCTCACCTTCAAAATGTAACTGTAAACAATGCCATGACCAACCCAAGTTTAGAAAAGCATTCAGTCAGTCACACGCTTTAGCAATGCTGCAAGATAATGTGTCAGGAAACAAATGTTACCCTGTTGCACAGTCCAGATGATTTGAAAAGCACTTACTTGTATTTCTACAATTTGCGACATGATACACCAGCATCACTCTAACTATTGTGAGTTGAATCTTCACTTTTGACAAAAGGTTAATATCCCATCATTTTGGAAGAAGAGTCTGCATAGACACTTACCTTAGTGATTCCTCTACCAGTGTGAGTGTAACAAGTGACTTTGACCAGGGCACAATGGCATGTGGGTACTTGTTTAATAATAGCTGGGTACTGGCACTATGACGATTACACTGCAAGAAGTATCCTACCTTAAATAAGTCAGTCAGTATAGAGTCTAAAAGCTTGATCTTTTTAGTCCAATGCAAAGCAGGTAGACTTAGTAACTTTGTCCTTTTTTTAACGCAAATTAAGAATAAAATAATTTTCTTTTTTTAATTAAGAGTAGCGTACTATATTTCAAATATTAATACACCTATATAATGAAGGTTAATTGTAACCATACCAACCTTTTCTGAAATTCTTTTATTGAATTTTCTTGCAGTGTATAAGCGTCAGTGTCAACAACACAAGTCTGCTGCTACTGTTGTTCCTCACTAGTACCCTATTCAGCTAAAATGTACTTTTCCGTTGGATTTTTTTTTTTTTTTTAAAGCATAAAAACAGTTTAAACTTGTGTGGATGTTAGGATCCAAGTTCTTATTGTATCTGTTTAGTACACTATGTGTTTAAAATGATTTGTTAATGGATGAGACGTTTGAAGGTAAGACATAGAATAGAAGAATATATTCATACCGTCACTTTTTTTACCATGCATCTTGTAAAAGCAGAGGAGGAGTTGGCTCCTGTGTATTGGAAAAATATTACTGTTTAATCAGTAAACAGACAGCTGTTATCTCTGGCCATATAAACGTTTGCATTATTTATGATAATTATTTAATAGTTCGAAATCATAAAACAATTCACTTGGCAAACATTTGAATAATGCTAGTTTTACAAGCATTTTTTTGAGTGCCAGAATAAATGGAAAAAAAATATTTTTGAACGGATTTCCCAGAGTAAATCAGTAAAGAGGCCAAAACATTATTATAAAAATGTTTATCTTAGTGTTAAATAGGGAACTATTGTGGTGTTACTTTTTATGCAGTACATTGACTATGTTCCACTTCCGGAATTGCTTCCGGTTGTCCCTCATTTAGGCTGGATGTCCATTACCTTGGGCTTTCTTTGTGTTAGCATCCAGTGGGTTTATGAGGACTAGGGTTAACTGCTCCTCAGATCTCTGCAGGGTAAACACAGACCGTTAGCTAGACTCTGTCCAGTCTGAGTTTTCTGTTGCATGACTAAAACTACTTCTGAACGTAAACATGTTCCACCAAAACAAGTTCCTCCCCAAAGCTAGTTTGCAGCAGCGACGTTGCTCCATACTGTTTAGCGCTGCCCCAAGATAAGAAAGAAAGAAAGAAAGAAAGAAAGACAGAGCATGTTTTTCTCCTATCCAGGAATGCTGTGTGGACTAGCCAGACCTTTGCTGGCCACCCTGTGGAGGAGGGTCTGGCAATGCAATTGCTGTTTATTTTTTGAGTTTGCGTTTTGTGCTAAACCATAATTAATGGGACTTTTGCCATGCCCTTACAGTGAAATCCAAGACGGCGTACTTTGAGTTTACAGTACATAGTACAACATTTTTATTTGTTTTTCACTTTCTTGAACCACCCACTTGCTCTTCTGTTTACTGCAAACTTTGTTGTTGTGGCTGCCACAGAACAGCGACCAGAAGCTATATATGGCAAACCTAAAATATGTTAGGTTACCTTGACATAAATCAGAAAAAGTATTATCAATGGAAACTGTGTGTGTGTGTTTTGTGTGTGTGTGTGTGTGTTTGTTTGTGTGTGTGTGTGTGTGTGTGTGTGTGTGTGTGTGTGTGTGAACCAATTAGTTAAAGGTGATCTAAGCAATGTCACGCGTGTTTAATTTGTTATCACATACAGCAAACATCTCCTCACTATCCAGGAGCTACCTATCTCCAGAACACACTGTAAAAAAACGTGGTCTCTGTAGACAGCCCAGACTCCACAATGTGCCCATCTGCACCACGAAGCATACACAAACAGGGTTCGAGCGTAACACCCAATAACCGACGACAAGGATTTGGGGGTGGGGTGTTCAGTGTGCGGAAGCACAGAAGGGAGGGGGAGGGGGAGGGGACGGGGTGAGGAGGAGGGAGGTGCAAGCTAGTCTTGTTTTGTTTGAAAATACTTTGAACGTCAACAAGAAGTTACGTCACCCAACATCGCTTTAATGAGTTTCTCTTTTTTTTTTATTTTTAACCAGTAAGTTGAGTCATTTGGTTCATTTCAAATATCAGACGTTCTGGCATGAACTATAATCACACCAGAAAAAAGCAATAGCTTTTATGAAATTCTTTTAAATTTCTTTCAGTGTACACAGTAAATTGTGTCTGTGAGGGAAAGGAAGGAAGCTGAGAAAGATTGGCGTGGATGAAAGAAGACAAACAATGGTTTAGTCAGCAACAACGTGTGTGCGTGTGTGCGTACGTATGTGTGCGTGTCATGTATGTAAGATGACTGCAGGATCTGGTCTTTGCCACATCACTCTGCACCACCCTGAGCGGTCACGAAAGGCTTGTATCATGTGGACGCGCTGAAAGTTTGGTTGTCGTTACTTAGAATTCCTCATGGGGGCGGCAGAAACAACACACATGGCTTTGAAGAGGCTACAACCCCCCTTTCTGCCAGTGTTCCTCTGACTAATATTGACATAGCTTATAACTTGAGGTTGTGAATTCAGTGAGAGTGATGTGGATACGTTTTTTGGGCTGTTGGCCCAGCCACCAGAGGCTCGCTGACGAGCCCTGAATCTGGGCCTGGCTACAGAAGGGGGCCCAGTTAGCCTTGAAGTTTAAAACCATTTGCACCGTTTGTCTGACCTTCATCTTTTTCTTAAGAACTAGCCTTGTAACACCATACATTTGGAAATATGCAATATTTATGATAATTGTATTTAAAAAAAAACCTGATTAACATTTGTGTAAGTTCTCTTAAATAAAAAGATTATTTCTTAATTAATAAAATTTCTTTTGGAATCTTTTTTGAATAATACTAGTTTTCTAAATAACATTTTGAACAGAAATCACTGGGTAAATAATCATTAAAGACCCTAAAATGTAATAATAATGTCTGTCATCTCATATTGGTGTTGAATTAAATAGGGAAATATTGTGGTGTTAAACTTGCATCTTGCTGTTTTTTTCTTGGCACTATTTTGTGGTAAACCATAATTATTGTGACATTTTTGCAATGTGCTTCCAAGAAAATTAAAGACAATTCAAATATAGGGTTGTACTTTAAATTTACAGTACATAGTACCTTTTTTAAATTTGATTCAGCTATGATGCACTTGCTCTTCTGTTTCCTGCAAACTAATGTAGCCGCCAGACAACATGCTTTCTGTCATTTATTTTTAGAGAACACCAGAAATTTGATATGGCAAACAAGAGGTAACCTTGGCATAGGCTGGAAATAAATGTTGTCAATGGACACTGTGAAAATGCATATTTACTCAAATCTTTATTCTCCTACGTGAAAATATTATGTAAAGATGAGAATGTGAACCAAATAGTTAAGACCAGTAAATTGTGTAATTTGCTTCATCTCAAATATTAAAATTCCTGGCATGAACTATGATCACACACAATGATTAGGTGTGTGTCTGTGAGGTGGAGGAAGCTGAGAAAAATGGGGCATGAATGTCCCCCATCTTGACAGTAGAAATCCAAAGGGTTGCAGTGTGAAATGAAAGCAGGAACATTTAATCCATTGACAAGTTTTATCTGGAAAAATATAATCTGTGTAGTACTTAAGCCTTGTTTTTTTGCCCATAGTGTCATTTTTGGCTGCAGCTGTTTCACATAAAAACTCTAATATTCCGGTGTAGACCTGAGCAGACACTGTTATAATCTACATGGTAAACATTGTGGAACATCTAGCCGCTAAGCAGCCAGATATTTCCATGAGGCATTGGTAGACCCATAAAACGGAGCTAAAACCGCCTCGACTTCATACATATATGTAGTGTTTATTATATTGGGGAGTGCATTACTGCTTTGTAGTATTACTCAGTGTAATTCTAAATATTGCCCCGACACCGCATTCTTCCTTCTTTTACTGTTCCAGCTGATGACATCTCTGAAGAAGGCGATGGTGATCAGATCCGGACTGTTTCAGAATGTCCAAGGCAAGAAAACCATTGACGTCTACTGGACAGCAGATGATGGAGGTTAGATCTGAGAAAACAAGAAAAAGAGAAAGTAGATAAATACTGTACATGAGACAAGTCTTTATTGATGTATAACATGTTAATAAAATTGAAGTTCTCCTGTTAAGGCATTTTTATAGTCTTACAACTGTCTTTTACAGTTTTGTCATTCATTATTTTAACAGCAGCACTGGTTGCCCACAGGAGGAGTTATAGTGGTTGAAAATTATATTAGTTAATAATTATATGTACTCTTAACCCTACATTATAGTAAGTTATAAACCATTTAGTAGTGTGTGATTTATATAGTGTGTATACAGGTTGAAGCTAAAAAAATCTCTTGATTGGAACTAAGGGGCCTAACCGTGAATATAATATAACATAATAATGATCGTTAAACTAATTTGAAGATTTCCAACCACAAACCTTTTTTTTGTTTAATTGAACCAGTGCCTGAATAGAACACAGCTATAACTTATACAACTGAGTATTCTTTATTATGTTCACTTGTAGTTTAGTCTTAGACTTTGTAATATAGATATTCCATACTGTAGATGAAACATTCATGTATCAGCTTTAGGTGATGAATACAGTACGTTGTCTGATGTTCACAGGGATGCACATTTAGGCCCAAAAACCCACCAGACCATGGTTGTTTCCACGGCAGTATGATGAAGATAACAGAAGAAGAAGAAGCAAATTGTAAAGCGCTTTGTCCGGTAAGGTTAAAATGTGCTATATAAATGCAGACCATTTACCATTTAAATAGAAGAAATAAGGTATAACATTTCTCTTTGAAACAAGTATTTTTTGAGTGCCAGAATAAGTGGAAATAAGATATTTTCGAAATAAATCCCAGAGTAAAGGATGAATAAACACCCTAAGACATTATACAAATCTTCATGGTGTTACTGTTTCATCTTTCTGTTTTTTCCCGGCAAGATTTTTGTGCTAAACTACAATTATATGATTAATGATATAAGTAATGTTTAATGACATTTTTTTTGCAATGCACTTCCAATGTACTTCCGTTGTACCTTTACTCTTTGAAATCTGTTGAGATGAAACCACCCACTGGCTCTTCTATTTACTCCAAACGTTGCTGTGTGGTCGTCGGAAACCTGCTTCATCTCATTTATTTTCACAGATAATTAATTTGTACAGATAACACAAAATATAAGAGGTTACCTTAGAAAAATATTGTCAATTGGCACTGTGTTAAAATGTTATGTATTTTCATTTAAATGTAACTTTAGTATCATATGTGAAAATGTTAATAATGTAAAGATTAGTGTGTTAACCAATTAGTTTGAGACCCAAAGAGTCTTATTTTCATCATAAATTGAGTCATATGCTTTATTTGAAATATCAGAATGTATGGCATTAACTAAAAATCACATCAGAAAGAAGCAAAATTATCGTTGATGAAATTATCTTACATTCCTTCCAGTGCCCAATAATAAGGTGTGTGTCTGTGATGGGGAGGAAGCTGAGAGAAATGGGGCATGAATGTCCACTACCTTGGTGAAGGTATAAATACAAAGGGTCCCAGTGGAAAATAAAAGAGGGAACATATTCATCCATCGACAACAGCTTATTCATCTGGAATAAAAAGAACCTGTGTGAGTACTTAAGCCTTGTTATTTTCATGTATTTACTTAATTGTATAGTCAAGTCGATTTATTTATATTGCACGTTTTATACAATGTTAGCTGAATGTGCCGGTCGGTGGGGACACTGTTAAGGGTTAAACACATGCAACCCTTTGGAACAATGTATTTTGGTTAATTTTTTTGATCGGCTCTTTCAAATGAATTTCAAAGATGTAAAAGAAGAGAAAAGGTCATACAGAAAATGATATTACAAACACTTGATACTATTTTTTTTGACATGCCTGAAAAAGTGTAGGGTGAAGTATACATATTTAATAATTAACAAGCTTCCTCAGTCAATTTTTTTTTAAAACTCATCCAAATATTGAACTATACTGTAAAATACTTTACTATAGATACCAAGTATCTTAGAAAATCTCATGTATATTCTTATCAAATATATTTTATGATTGCTTACACATTCTTTTGTTCACTCAAAAATGATAAACTAATGATATAATTTAGTATCAAAAATATGAATTAATTCAGAAATTAAGTAAATACATAAAAGGAATAAGGGAACCTAGAAAGAATACATAATCTAAAAACTAAACAATAAACCAACAATGATACTCCAACACCTACAAATTGTATCAAGCGATGTTACTGGAGTGAGCATCAGCTGTGGCTGAAGATAACAAGTTTTAAAAAAATGATGTGGGGTTGAGTAATTAGAAAGAAGTGAGTTCACCAGAACTAGACCTGTAGTCGGCTCCTAATGTCTGCTTGGTTCTAGCAACTTGAGGCTACATTAGCCGCTACTGGCATAACACATTTAGTCAGTGGTTGAGTTGCAATGTGTGTGTAATGTGGCTGCCAGGTTTGGACAAAGAAGAAAAATGTGTGGAATGAAAAATACAATATCTCTGCTGCTTGCATTTTTAACTGTCCATCGTGAGTCAGGCAATGTTATAGAAGTGCAATGTAAGTAGAGTTCTCTTTTACCAATTGGTCAAATGACAGCAGTGTAATGTGAAAGGAGCTGCTCGTAGTGGAAAACCCCCAGGAACAGTGTAGTGCTGTGAGACATAGCTGCAAGTGCAGCTTGAAGTGTACACATTCACCATAAAAAATTATTATATGACAAATGTTGTTGAGCCTGTTTTACTGAAAATTGACCCATACTTTGCATAGACCTTCTGAGAGATGCCAATAGCATTCTGACTTTGGAGTCCATTAACCTACCAATTTAGTCATCTACCATCTTTTAAACTAAAACCACTATAGTAGGGTCCAAGTGAGGCTGCAGGACTTGGTAACGGTTAGATACACAGATGGTATCCGTTAGAGGACAAATGTGGCATCTGTGTGCCAATAATTTCTGTAAAAACAAGCTTTTTCATAAATTCTTTATCATCTTGTCCCACACTGCACAGGTGTACGTACGACGTGCCGATGGGGCAGTTAACATCCAAACTGGGTAGGTTGGACCCGGGGGTTGTCCCCAATGTCCACTTCTCAACCAATGACGAAGGACCTCCCAGGTACTCTGTACATGGGATTCCTCCAACCATCGTCGTCTCGGACGTCGAGTCAAGGTTTGTGTTAACTTCTAGAATCCAGCTATACCTTACAAATCAACTTAATTCCATATTGGTGATAGTTTAAGGGTTAACTGCAGTTTCAGTTATTCTGATTGTCTTACACTACAAAGTGATTTTTTTTCAGTTCATTTTCATTTTAGTCAAAGTAATTGATGTTATGATGTCCTGAGAAAGCTAACCTAAAACCATACAAATAGTAATGCTAATGTATCATTAGTTAGGTAAGTGGACCATTACTATATTTCTATAACCTTCCACTTCCGGGATTGCCCCGTTGCCACGGGAAATTCCACAGCATGTCCTTTTTTTTCTCTGCAGGGTAAATCCAGGCAGGTTAGCTTCTGTCTGATCTGAGTTTTCTGTTGCATGACTAAAACAACTTTAGAACATACACATCGGGCTCCGTGCGGAGCTTAGCACCGCCCATGACAAATTTGATTGGTTCAAAGAAATGCCAATAAACCAGAGCATGTTTTTCTCCCATCTCAGAATGCTGAGTGGATTAGCCAGACCCAGCTCTGCAGGGCTGTGGAGGAAGGTCTGGCAAAGCGAGACTAGTGGACCATTAAAGGAACTGCAGCTCATGACAATTACTAATAACCTTCAGCATTTATTGCTGAATAATATTTCATCTTATTTGTTTCTGTTTGTTTAAAATGACACCTTTGCTTGGACCTCCTAATCAACAGTGCATCAGAGCGCCGCGGCTCGAGGGTGGAGCTGCGGAGATCTTCCATCTACAGCACGTTAGACCAGGGACCACAACTGGGGCATTACACCCGCACACTGCACCATCAGACGGGGAGCCGACCATCTCTTGAGGCTCTCCGCAGGGCATTTCAGGTAAGTTTTTTTCCCCCTCTGGAAACTATGTCTCAAAGCACCTTGCGTTATCTAAATTGTGAATAATCATCTCAATCCCACCATCAGTATCATCAGATATTTAAAATAGTTCTCTTTGTAAAAAAATATTTTACTCAGGAGAAGGAGGCGGGACTAGAGGTCCCAACCACAGACTCAGGAGATAGCAGTCTGCCAGACAGTGGCACCGAAGAGTCAAAAGGTCCACAGGAGAAAGCTCCTGTTAGATTTGGCTGGATTATTGGAGTCATGGTGAGCAAAACTTATGTATTTGAGCGTACATATAGACTTCATACACTAATTATTTCAGTTCTGTTAACACTTGATATGAAACAATCTTACAAACGTCTTACTGAGCTGATTTTATTGAACATTTGTCACAGATGCGTTGCATGCTGAATATTTGGGGAGTCATCCTGTTTCTGCGCCTAACGTTGATCACTTCTCAGGCAGGCATTGGTGAGTTCATTCATCCCTCCATACCATTCATTAGTCCCTTTCCATCCTCTGTTTTGTGACTGTAATACTGTATTGCATCACTCTCGCCCTCTGATATAAGACTTTATTCAATTTACCTTCACATCATTACATTTACATTATGTTGCATGAGAATAGTATGTGCAGATGCACATAGCTGATAGATTTTTGCCTCAGATGCTGGTGCAGATGTTGCGCTCACTGAATAAAAACTGATTTGATATGTGTTTAAACCTTGTTTTCAGTGATGACTATATGTGATTCACAAACTTATGCATGTACATTACCTACTGTTCTTGTTTTTCTTCTCACAAAACATCCTACCACCAACATATGGTAAAACAGAGGCCCATGAAATCTTGATATAAATGCTGTTTTTGATTACTTGATAACTGTGTTCAACAGTATACAATATCCAAAGCATGTATTATTGAGAAAATAATGCATGTACAGTGAATCCCTGTTGTCATGCAGAGGCAAAAGAATAGGCAAAGATGGAGAGACAGGCCTTGAAACCAAAACATCAATAACCATGTAAAGTCTGTTGACTATGTAGTGTCATGAATATTTAAATTTTTTTCTCATCAGTGTTGACCTGTGTTATTATCCTGTTGTCTGTTATGGTGACCACGATAACTGGCCTTTCCATCTCTGCAATCGCCACCAATGGGAGAGTGATCTCAGGTCAGTCACTTCCTGTGTCTCAAAATGGGTGAAAAGTCATGCAATTGAGTGCTAAGTGTAGCCCACATGTACCCAGTTTAGTCAGGGAAGGCCCAGACTTTTTTAATTCAGTTAAAGTGATGGTTCAGAGTAATTTCACCCTAGGGTCCTTTGCACCACGACCTCAAGCCAAACCACCCCCCAGAAGCTTTTTTTCACCTGGGTCGAACATTGGGCGAGTTAGTGTTATCAGCTGGTTAGCTGAGTGCAGGCGCTATTGGAACCAAGTGTGTATCTCATAAATTTCCCCACTAATAATGCCCAAAATGATACCAAACTTCTACAGTAGTACAATAGGTTATGTACTCATAAAACAATGGATTGGGAAGTGTGCAAGTACACCAGGAGTTTATTTAAATAGCACTCGCCTGCAGGCTCCTGCTCTCTGCTGTTACTACTACCTGCAGTAAGACGAGTGCTTAGGGACGTCTACAAGTTACAACACCGAAAAGAGATACATCTAAAATATTCATTCATTTAATGATTAAATAATGTAGTGTCTCCAAACTTACTTCAATTTTAACTTGTCTCCTGCTAATTGTACTACAGCACTTTTAAAAAAAAGTAAAAATATTTTTGTTGTATCTCTTCATGGTGTTGTAATTTGTAGACGTCCCTAAGCACTCGTCTTACTGCCAGTTTGTCCGTACTTTACGTTCTTGGTATTGAAAAATGCTGTCTGTCTCCGCGCCACACATGCTTTTAAATACTGTAGGTCCTTCACACCTGGTCCTCATTGTGTTGATTTGGAGCCATGAGAGGTGGGTGTGCAGTTCAGGGGTTGTAGGAAAACTGACACTGTTAAAAGCATTACATGATAACATAATTAAAACACAGCAAACAAACTTAAAACTTGCCAATAAAATAAATCATGCATCACCACATCTAAAAATAAAAATGCCCTTGTGCACTGTGACAACTATGATCTACAAAACTACAGATCTATGGTCTTATATGATAACAATCTTGTCTCCGTTACACATAATTTATAGGTGGGACGTATTTCATGATCTCCCGCTCTCTGGGTCCTGAAATCGGAGCCCCAATTGGGATGCTGTTTTCCTTCGCCAACGCTCTGGCCTGTGCGCTCAACACCGTTGGCTTTTCAGAGGTGGTCCGGGATCTAATGAGGGTATGATGATATGCTTTAACTCTAAAATGGATGTATAATTGTTTTAAAAACCCTTGGGAATATAGGTAATCTGACAACGCACAATCATTTTGTTTAACTATTTTAGCTCTCTGCTGAACTCCGGCGCATAACATACCTCTTATCAAGTTTAGGAATTATTTAAGGTTCTTGTTCTGACATATAGACATGCATGGTCAGTAACCTGTGTACATCTTTGACCTGCTCCTTCCATAATTCCAATAGGTCACTTAGGTCTTCTGACCAGGGCTAAAGCTAACCAGGGCTAAAGCCAACACTACTGGCCTCTGACAGTGCTTCTGGTTCAAACACTGTGAAATGCCCTATAGTTAAAGTATATAAAATCTGACGCTATTAAAAAGCAGATAAGAGACTACTTAAATTGGTGTCTCATATTTGTAATGTCTTTTTTTTTTACTATTTTTGAAGCCCTTTGTAGTTCTGTCTCTATCAGGTGCTTTGTTTAGAAACGTTTAATTCTTTCCTTTGTAAACTGTCAAGAATAATTTCAAAACCTAAAATGACTGATTTAGTATTTATTAAAGGTACTCAAAAACATTTTAACTGTTAGGCAAATGCCTGATGTTTACCCAATATGTACATCCATACATTTTCATATTTTTGTATGAATACTTTCGTAATATTATTGTAGGAGTTTGATGTTGTCATTGTCGATGACTTGAATGACGTCCGTATTGTGGGCGTGATCACAGTGACTATTCTTCTGCTCATTTCATTGGCTGGAATGGAGTGGGAGTCTAAGGTGAGCACATCCTGATACCTCTCACTGCATTTGATCACTACCTTTTACTTTTTATCGTATTCGAATATAATATGTTATTCTCTCTAATTTGTCTCTGATTTTTAGACCCAGATTTTGTTCTTTATTGTTCTCTTGGTCTCGTTTTCCAACTACTTTGTGGGTACAATCATCCCGCCATCTAAAGAGAAACAGGCCCAAGGCATCTTTGGATACAACAGTAAGTTTGACTTCTCAGGACAAACAACTGTCTTTTATTACAGCATGTGATCAGTTTTAAAATATACTGTGCTTGTATAGTTTTTCAGAGGACAATAAAGTGTTTTTGTGTCACCAGGTGAGATTTTCATTGCAAACCTGTCACCAGATTGGAGAGGACCTGATGGCAACTTTTTCCGCATGTTTTCCATTTTCTTTCCCGCTGCCACTGGCATCCTGTCTGGTGTCAACATCTGTGGCGACCTCAAAGTATGATGAAGAAGGCAGAGAGATACTTCTTACATCAAAACCACTAATAAAGATGAAAATAGATGAATGTTGATTTCTCTATGATTTCCTTTTACAGGACCCTGCTACTGCTATCCCCAAAGGGACCCTAGGGGCCATTTTCTGGACTACAATTTCCTATCTAGCCGTTTCTATAACTGCTGGTAAGCAAATCATTAAACATGCATATATTTTGGATTGTGTTACCTCCCCTTCGATGGTACCGGGGACAATAACAACAACTTAATTAAAATGAGCAAAAGAGTCAGTTTGGAAGTGAAAATGAAAGTGTTTATTTTTAATGTAATCAAAAGGTTTACAAAAGCTAGAGGTGCTAAATCAATGAAATTAATATAACAAATAAATTAATCTTTAGCTCTAGCCAAACACAAACCAAAAGACATAGCCTGCTTCTCTAACAACAGTGCTTGACAAAACCTACAGGGGTGGCCCTGACCACTAAACCTGTGTATCTAAACAAAGTTAACACTGAACGTAAAATGTACAGGGTACCCCAAACTCACTTACAGTCCTCTACCTCTAACCACAAACAATTTTGAACACAAATCCATCACAGCTGGTGTGCTCCTTTTTTATTGACTGCCTCAAAATACAGATTTTCCAACACAGTTTAGTTATTATTCATTTTCTCAATCGTTTGTTTAAATAACACAATGCCAATATCTATTATAAGATCTAAGGGAACCTGTGGTTGTCTGACTTTTCCGAGTTAAAAAGCTCCGCTAAAGTTAGCGGGTGGAAGTTAACGAGCTCGCTGGCCAGCTGTCACTCACACACACGGCCACAGAGCAGGCAGAGGCGAGGGACAGCAGCATCTGATAGGGCTGAGAGATACCTGTCTCACTTTGAAAGACTTTGTTTTGCTTATTTCATATGAATAAAGATTTAATAAAAAACTTTCAGTTGAATGGTAGATAAGTAAACAGTTGTAGCAACATAAGTAACATGCTGTGGCAAATATGTAGACTTAGGGGGACACCAAAGCATATAATTTGTATTCATTTATTGGAGAGGTATTATCTTATTATATTATCATTATTAATGACAACATGACTCTTTAACATTAGTTTTAAACTACCTAAAATTGTTTTGTTCATGTAGCCTAACTGAAAAAAATTCTTTAAGAGTTTGTTCAAAGGCGCAGCTTTGACCTATCAAACCGCAGAATAAAATGATTTAACTGTTTCCTACTGCATACTACTGATTAACACAGTATGGAGTAGGTACTGCATAATGTAACGTAACGTTTGTGAGTGTCTGTGTAGTGTTTCCTGTTTTATTTTGTAGTAGTCTGTTTTTTCTCCCTTGTCATGCCTTGTTTTACTTTCTGCCTTGTGTTTCCGGCCTTTGTGATTGTCTGCCCTTCACCCTTTTGTCACCTGTCCCTTGTTAACTTTGTTACCCTGTGTATTTAGTCTGTGTTTGTATTTGTGCTGTTACTGTGTTTCCTTGTGGGTATGTCTTAGTGATTTTTTTTTTTGGAGCTTGTTCTTGCCTGCCAGTTTCCGTTAGGACTTCCTTGTTTCTTTTTACACCATTTTTGTAAATCCACATAACCATCCACTGCCTACCCGTTTCTGCCTGAGGATTTATCATTCTTGTTAAGGCCAGTGTCATCAGTGTACTGGTTAGCGTGAGAGAGTTGATGGGCTCAAAATGGTAGAAAAATATATACTGTACCTCTTTATCTCCTTCCAGCGTCGTGTGTGGTGCGTGACGCCTCTGGTAATACAGGTGACATTCTGACCAGAAACATCACTGGTGACTGTGTGGGTTTGGGATGTAACTTCGGCGGGAACTTCACAGAGTGCATCGTGTCTCAATCTTGTCAATATGGTCTGGCCAACACTACAAAGGTACCACTCAATCCTTCCGCCTATCATGGAATAAAAATATAAAATGTATTATAGCCTTTATTATTCAAAACTTACTGGGTTTGTAAACGAGCCAGTTTTCCTTAAAGTGGCTACGAGGAACTTGTAGTTTGTGTTGATTCCAGTGGCCGCTTTGGACAAAATCTTTTTTTCATACCTGCAGTCTTAAAGATCTTTTATAGCTCATGCAGGCTGGAAAATATTATTTCCACATTTAGACCTTTTACATATGAATATTGTGGAAAAATACTACACTAGATGCACAAATCTACTTCTACTACTTCTAATCTTCTAATTATTTAGGGATATTAACAATAACAATAACAAACGCAACAATAATGTGCCCTATGTGCAAAAAATATGTAATGTTCACGGGAGGTAAGCATGTTTACCCACTGTATTACTGAGTTAGCGTTACCTGGAGGTCACCTAGTTGCGGTGAATGTTTTGCTTGAACAGAAAATTATTCTTTTTGTCGTAGCAACCCATGTAACAGCGCTTTTTAAGGACTTTTACACAAGTACAAGGTGACATAAAGAATAGGGTATCACTAACGTGGACTGATAAGAAATACACTGGGTGCTAAATGCAAGAGCAATGTAATTTCATGCAACGTTAGGCTACTGCCGTACAACCAAATCTCACATTGTAAGTTATTTTAGGATTAAAATAGACATATTGCATACCTGTGTAGGACGAAGAGAGACAAATCAGGTTTTCTGTTTTAAATCCTTTACAAGCTGCTACTTGTCTCCATCTGTTGAAAGCCTGACCGAGGTTGACTCAAGTTTTGCTGTCTTTCTGTGATGGCCCTGTATCCCAGTATCAGCCATAAATATAACTTTTAAAATATACATAAATTACAATTACAAAGAAATCTCCTGCTACCTTTTACCTGGCTCGACTTAAACACAGGCTTTTTCGGTGTTACAGCAAAATCTGTGACCCATCAGAATGCAGGCAGTCTGCCTGCTGTAAATCATTTTGTGACATTGCAGGCAAAATTGGACTAGGGCAAAGGCATTATTAAAACTATATATAAATAACAATCTTTACACTTTTCACATTTGTCTTGTTTGCTGTTACAGGTATTTATGATCATCATATGGAAAATTAAACAGTTTCAGAAACATTTAAATGTTCCTCGTTGTTACTTTAAATTACAAGTGTTGAAGTAAATCTTATATCTTAATTATTATTCCAACCAGACCCTGGGCCAACTATCTGGTTGGTACTACCTCATCACTGCTGGTGTCTTTGCAGCTAGCTTGTCGTCTGCTCTTGGCTTCCTCGTCTCCGCTCCTAAAATCTTTCAGGTGAGAAACCACAGCCAAACCCTGATGTACATGTATATTGCCGGGATAAAGTTTGTTATAAACAAGGTTTTTAAGGATGTATTAAATTGTTGAACTGTCAGTCATGACCACATTCTCATGAAAAGGCAAAAGTCCAACCTGATCCATATATTAAAATGTCAAACTGTGAAAGTTATCTCTCAAGCTACATCATAATAAAAACAAGCTATTAAATGCATGTAGCAGATATTAAATAGCTTCTACTTTCTGCTTTGTCTGACAGTGTCTGTGCAAAGACAACATATACCCATACATTGGAGTCTTTGCAAAGGGCTATGGGAAAAATAATGAGCCACTCCGTGCCTATATACTCTGCTTCCTCATTGCTGTGGCCTTCATTCTCATTGGTGGGTGTGATCTAATACTGTAGCTGTTTTGTTATTGGAACTATTAATTCCCATATTTTTATATTCTAAAAATTAGTTTTTGTTCTAGTCATGATTGCATATTTCAACTAAGAGCTGAAGGAGTTACCATTACTTTTAAATTGTCCTTATAGCGTTAGGATTTGTAGTGATTGAGTGACTTTCTCTCCTGTATTGTTACAGGTGAGCTGAACACCATCGCAGCCTTGAACTCCAACTTATTCATGTGTTCCTACTCCCTCATCAACTTCAGCTGCTTTCACGCTTCAATCACAAACTCTCCCGGTGAGTCACCTGTTTCTCTTGGACTTCTAAACAACTCATTTGAGGTTTTCTGTTGGAAGCTAAAATAAACCAAAAGCAAAGAGTGGCCTCCTGCTTCAGTCATTTTTCTGACTCATCCATGCTCCTTTTTGTTGGATTTGGATTAAAGTTTTTACAGGGTGAAAAGTATTTTCGCAGCATATAGTGAACTCCCTGGCTTGAACACGCTGTGTTTTTTGTTAACACCACGTTGTGCTATTCCATTTTAAAATTATTTTCCATTGGATATTGAAGTGCATAAGTGTTTTGGCATGGTTGCCCGAGTATGTGGCAGCATGGTATTGAAAGTGGGATTTAATTATATTATTAATTAAAGATATAGAAAAGAAGTCTGGCACCATATAGGAGCCAGACTGTGACCAATGCCATGTCAATACGTGATTAGAATCAGACATGTGCCCCTCTGGCTGTGATATTGGACAGATATTCATCTATTTCTCATTGTCGCCCCCTTTTAGGTTGGAGGCCGGTGTTTCATTACTACAGTAAATGGTTAGCTTTATTCGGAGCCGTGGTTGCTGTGGTGCTGATGTTCCTGTTTACCTGGTGGGCTGCTCTCTTCACCATTAGTGTCCTTATCCTCCTGTGTCTATACATCAACTACAACAAGCCAAGTAAGTCCAAAACAGATATGTTTTGAAATGCAACTATGTTCTGATGAGAATACCCTGACGTATATTAAAGCGTGAACATGTCAGCACTGTGTGGTATTACCTCAGTTACTGTATGTGTGTGCTTTGGATTCCACAGAGGTGAATTGGGGTTCATCAGTCCAGGCAGGTTCATACAACATGGCTTTGTCAGCTGCTGTCGCTCTATCTGGTGTAGAGGATCATGTCAAGAATTTTAGGTGAGTAACCAAAAGCTTCAGTTATATCATGTAATAATATTCTTAATCAGCATATAGACTTCTCTCTGTAGTATTAGTCTGATCCATTTTTAAATGGAATTTGATCTCATACTTCTCAGTTAGTAGAAAATTAACAGTCATGTGTTCCTTCAGGCCGCAATGTCTAGTCCTGACTGGGCCACCAACCCGGCGACCAGCTCTAGTGGACTTTGTTAACTCTTTTACCAAACACACAAGCCTCATGATCTGCGGCGACATAATCATGGTCAGTCATTTTAATCTCAACAATTTTGTTACCGAAAGGAAAATTAGATGAATTCAATTCAAACAACTTTATTTATCCCAAAATAGTAGTGTCTTGTAAGAAAAAATAATCTCCCACAAATGTACAACAATGTGTGATGCACAAATGTGCAACACAAATGTGTATTACTTATAAAAGTCTTCTTTATAACATATAAAAAAAGTCTTAAGAAATCAGTGTGTATATATATATTTATATAAATAAAATGTTTAATCTTCAGTGATGCTGAACTTGCTCAGCCAGCTACCCAAATGTATCATCATCTTACCCAAACATTGGAGGCACCTGACTGGCCAATAGGAATGTGGTCCCTCCCCCCCATGACATTATTTTCAGAGAGAGAGTTTCACAGTCACAGGAAAGGGAGAGCATAAAACCAACAAATGAATGACAAATTTAAAAGACTTCTAAAAAAGAATGATAAAAGCTGCATATAAAATAGTTTCTACCAGTCTAATTTCTATCAAGTGCATTCTTTGCTGTCCTCTTGACATTTGACTCAGTGTTTTTATCAAGCTAAAGGTTAGAGTCGAACATTTTCACCTCGGATAATGCTGGCGTTTGCCTCAAAACAATTCTTTAGTTTTTGTCACATTGAGGCCCAGGTAGTTGTCATCCCACCAATGTACAAATGCTCATAAGGTGCAGCCATGCCCTGAATCTGACCCCTGAAGAACAGACAGTAGGGCAGTGTCATCAGAGATTTTAGGAAGCTGCCCTCCATAGCCTGTTTGTGTACATAACGAAAAGTAAGGGGGAAAGTAGACCGCCTCATTTATATCCTTGTATTGGAAAACTACCTAATCCTTCTTAAGGTAGCTTTCCAGTAGACATGTTTTACTGGTCGCGTTTATTGTCTTTTATTGAATCTCCTTGTCCTTATTGATCAGGACAGACAGACTCAGCCACAGGATGCCACAGATCGGTTGGTAATGTGGATGAACAAGAGGAAGGTGCGCTCCTTTTATTCTCCTTTCACTGCTGACAGCCTCAGAGTTGGAGCTCGACACTTGCTGCAGGTAAATCTGCATGTGTTTATCTGTGGGAAGTAACTACAGCTTGTATTGAGAACATTTGCTCGGGATTAATCTGGGTTCAGATTCTGTTTTAAGATGACAACCTGTTAAACACAATTTATACTGTCTTATCCTCGCAATTTTGTCTTTTTTGTATTTGTATCTTTTCTCATTAGAGAAGGAGTCATCTATTGGGTGCTAAATATAACTTCCATTAGAACATTTAGACATCCTGTTACTCGCATAGTAAAGTATTTCTACCTACAGTATGTTTTCATTTGTATTCACTGAAACGTTAAATATAATTAATCTTCTCATTTGACATTTTCTCAAGGCTTCTGGTCTTGGCAAGCTGAAGCCCAACACTCTGGTCCTGGGCTTCAAGTCAAACTGGAGGGACAGTTCTCCTGAAAGCATTGATGATTATATAAAAACTATAAAGTAAGTGTAGTTAAAGAAATGATTAAAAAACATTGTGGACTTTTCGGTTTTACTGTCATTGAAGGATTA
Source organism: Percina caprodes (assembly GCA_013375575.1). Taxonomy (NCBI): domain Eukaryota; kingdom Metazoa; phylum Chordata; class Actinopteri; order Perciformes; family Percidae; genus Percina; species Percina caprodes. The sequence goes on along the minus strand of JABXJD010000028.1, from coordinate 2,376,866 downwards.
AATAGCTCTCTATAGCCTGAGGAAATATTGCACATTTTAAAAATCCATTGTTGCTTCTATAGGTGCTTACAGGTGCAGTAACAATACACATTTTCATTTTTTTAATCATCATTACTACTTGAAAACTTCCTTTTTAACTTCCTTTTCTTCTCTTTTCTCTAGCGATACCTTCGACTCTAACTACTGTCTCTGTATCTTGAGGATGATGGAAGGACTGGATGTCTCTGACCAGTTTGATTTTGAAGGTTAGAAATCCAGACTTTATAATCCTTTTGTCTTTATTTTATCTGTGTGCTTTCCTACAACATGACATATTTGTATAGTATTGAAAACAAAATGGTTAAGGATGCAATGTCTGTCTTCCAGTGAACCAAGGGTTTGAGCCAGAGGAATCTGTTGAAAAAGAGGACCAGCAATCTTCTGAGAAGGAACCCTGTGAGCGCACATATACATTAGAATACAATACTTTGGGACATTGTATTGATTTGTATTGCATCCACTTCTGAAAAATTATCTGTACCATGAAATCCTAACAAATCCAAATCTAACTCTGACTTGAATAGAAAACCCTGAAAGGAGTCCCTTGTTGTAGTAGTGAACCTACAGAGAATTATCACAGGAATCTGTTGCTCTCTGCGGCTTTACGGTTCTTTATTGCGTTTCAGCCCATGGTTTAGCTGTTCGGCAATAACATTACTGAGTTCACTCTCACGGCTCTCATATTGCCATTTTCAGCTGCAGCAAGCAGCTGTTTAACATGAAAATGCTATGAAAATCCACTGTACACCTAAGCAGACACATGTATCAACTACATGGTGGACAATGTGGAGCATTTAGCAGCTAAGGAGCCAGATATTTCCCTGAGGAGTTGGTAGAGACCAAAAACAGAGCTAAAACAGCCACCACATCATAAATATATTACAGTATTTAGTATATTGGGACAGCTCGAAGTGCATTATTGGTTCGTAATACTAAACTACTAATGGAATTTTGAAATATTGCCCATGCACCTCATTCTTCCTCCTTTTGCTGTTCCAGCTGACAACATCTCAGATAAAGGCGACAGTGATCAGATCAAGACCGTGTTTCAAATTGACCAGGGAAAGAAGACCATCGACGTCTACTGGATAGCAGATGATGGAGGTTAGATCTGACAAAACTAGCATTATACACTAGTTTTAAGCTAACGACTTTCTCTGACAATCAATGCAATTATAATATATGGGTATGTCTGGAGGAGACCTCTGGCTGAGCATCCCTGTGGAGGTTGGGGGCATTAAACCTGATTGGGCAATGTTCAAAGCTTCTCTTGCTAAAGCAGTGGCAGGAAGCTGTGGTATCAGTGTCTTAGGTGTCTCAAGGGGCGGGAACTCCACGAACAATGTGGTGGACACAGGTGGTCAAGGAAGCCGTCTGACTTAAAGACATATAAGCTGTCTACAACAAGGATGGAACACTGTTGACCTCAACTGAGAAGACAATTGGGCAGTGGAAGGACAACATAATTGGGCAGAAGGAGTGGAAGGAGCACTTCCACTCCAAATAATATACCTTCTATGGCAGAAACAGAGCTGGAGGTTGATGGGGTATTGTCATAATTTTCTCTGGTAGAAGTCAAATGAGGTAATCAAACAGCCAAGCCCCGGGACTGAGGAGATCTGTCCAGAAATGGTGAATGCTTTGGGTGTGGAGGGGTTGTCTTGGATGACACGCCTCTTCAACATTGCATGGAAGTCTGCGACAGTGCCTAAGGAGTAACAGACTGGGGTGTTGGTTCCCACGTTCAAAAAGGAGGAACAAAGGGTGCCAATTACAGGGTTATCACATTTCTCAGCCTCCCTGGTAAAGTTTAGTCAAGGTTCTGGTAAGGAGGGTGGAATTGAAGAGGAACAATGTGGATTCCTTCCTGTTCGTAGATGGATCATGATCAAAAGAACGAGATCCTGATACATGTGGACAACATGTGTTTAGAAGAAAGGATGAGAGGCTCAATCTGTGAGGAACTAGAGCCGTTGCTTCTTTGGCCCAACTTCTCCCCCCTAGGGAGGTTTCCAGGGGTCTGGGAACACCTCAGGATCCCCAGAGCAGGTTATTGTGGCTCAGGAAAGGAATGTTTTGGGTCCCCGCAACTTGGATAAACGGATGACAATAGATGGATGAGTGATGTGTATATATATATATATATATATATATATATATATATATATATATATATATATATATATATATATATATATATATATATATATATATATATATATATATATATATATTACAGTTTTAGTACAATAATGGTCAGTGAACACAAGGTAGAGCCACCTCTGTCTGAAAGTGGGCTTGATACAAAGGCATGCCGAAAAATACACATTTTTTGTAGATCCTCTTTCTTAGCTGCTGTATTTCTCTTTCTGCTCTTTTTAAGGTCTGACTCTGCTGGTGCCTTACCTGCTCACCAGGAGGAAATGCTGGAGCCGCTGTAAGGTCAGGGTCTTCATCGTAGGAGACGAACAAAACATGGAGGAAAGCCGGAACGAGTATGTATTTTCTATTTTACCTTCTAGGATAAGTGAATAATAATGAATAATAATAATAATTAATCTTTCTACACAAGTTCTTGGTGTGCACAAGATAGCTTCCCAGCCTTGGTCACACCAAGAACACTAACATAAAAAGGTTTTGGTCATGCCCTTTAAATTTTATTTTACTTTTTCTGAGCTACAAAGTTAATTCTCAAAGCACCTATTTCAAATTAAATATCAATATTCAGTCTAATGTTGGAAAAGTAAGAATGAAATTGGTAAAAATACAATTAATTATTATAATTAATAAAGTAATAGGTAATAGTTTTCTCCATACAAAACTCGAGATACATACATACATACATACATACATACATACATACACATGTTTGTACAGTATTACAAATGGTGGATTACATTCCATGATGATCTGCAGTCCAGCAGAAAATATTAGGACTGATCTGCATGAATTGTATCTTTTTTTAAACTACATAGTATTAAAAATGTTTTATTTTTATTTGGATCAATTGTTGGTCTTATTATGGTCTGAGGAAACTGTTGACTGTTGTTTCTTTTAGGATACTTGCTCTTCTGAAACGGTTTCGTTTGGATTTTAATGAAGTTACAGTCATGACGGACAGCGAGAAGCCTCCACAGGCCAAGAAGTATGTACGGGAAACCTTCACTTTCACAATACACACTAAAACAGTTGTACCAAAACAGGAAGGGATCAGTCTATAATAACAGACTGGCATGTTCAATAATTTAAGTATATTTTAAACAAACAAGCTTTTTTACTCTTGCTGAATTAACTTTGTATCAACTCATCTGGCAATGGCTTGAATGTAATGGACGTTCATTAATATAAAATAGTTTCACACTATAGCATTATGAACCTTTAAATACCAAGACTGTTTTCTCTGTCCTCCCTCACACACTGACTTCTTTTTTTTTTTTTTTTCTTCTTGCTGCTTTTCAGCCTTGATAGGTTTGTGGACAGTGTCGGCCCCTTCAGGCTATATGATCAACAGCATGAAGGTGTCGACCCAATGAAAATATCAGACAAAGAGTTTGAGGCCTTCAGACTTAAGGTGTGTGTGTGTGTGTGTGTGTGTGTGTTCCAAAATAGCATACTGTTAATGTTATTCACTGTCAACAAACTGTCTGAAATTCATTTCTCTCCTTCCCAGTCTGAGACCAAAGTCAGGCTGAATGAAATCATCCGGAGGAATTCAGTACACGCTGGTCTCGTAGTAGTGTGAGTATACAGTTTACATTATCACTTCCGGTTAATGAAAATATTACATCAAGTCTGTTTTCCACAAAAAAGTAGACGCATACTGTATGTAACGACATTTTAAGTCTTAATGTATAGTAGTGCTGTCAAACAATTAAAATATTTAATCGCATTAATGTCATAGTTAACTCGCAATTAATCGCACATTTTTGTCTATTCTAAATGACCCTTGAGTTCTCATTTTAATGCTCTCATGAACATGAAAAAGTGGATTGGCTTGCTTTGTGCAAATGTTTCTCACTTGGAGCAAATAATCTCTCACACAGTGTAACACTGTCCATCAATAAAAGGGTGAAAAAAAATACTTTGTCGGGGGAGAGAGAGAATTCGCATCAGCTGTGTGCTTGGCCATCAAGTGGTATTTCAGACTGGACGTCCTGCGATCATAGCTCAGTTCGACAAAACACGCAGATCACTTTGGTCTTGTCAATGGAACCATTTGGCAACTTTTAAAAAGTAATCTTTCCATCCAGAATCTTATTGGCGTCCATTTCGGAGTCTCGCCCTCACCGTCCACTCAAAACGTAATGTTACTATTCTTTGGCCGGCTCGCAAGCTCAAGCAAGTGTGTACGGCGTGCCTGTTGTTTTGTGTCTGGTCTAGCTAGATAGTGTGGTGTTGTAGTTTTTCTAATGTTACTAGAAACTAGTAGTTGCAACAGCATGTGAAAAAACTACAAAGTTTGCTAGGCCAAAAAGAATGTTAATCTTACGCTAAAAAAATGTACACCGTTAAAATGGGTTTGCGTTAACGCTGTTAATAACAAGTTTAACTGACAGCACTAATGTATAGCATTTGTGACTAAAATGTAAGTTCTCCTATTAAGACATAGTTTATATTCTTACCATTGTCTTTTACAGTTTTGTCATTCATTAGCCTGTTTTAAACCAGCATCCACTGGGTTAAAGTGATTGAAAAGCATGTAAATAAACAATGATGTGCTCTTAAAGGGACACGCCGACTTATTGGGACTTTAGCTCATTCGTCGTTACCCCCAGAGTTAGACAAGTCGTTAGCGTTATTTTGTCACTTATTAGGAGCAGTAGCTAGTTGGAACCAGTTACCTGCAGGATCTTTGCTTGGCTAAGCTAATGCTGGGGGCGTCAGACAGAGTTACAGCACGTAACCCTGCATTATAGTGAGTTATAAACCATTTAATACATGTTTATATAGTGTGTATAAAGGCTGAAGCATTATGATTTCTCTTTTGGAACTATACCATATTATAGTACTAATTATAATAATAGTTTAACTTATTTTGATATTTTCATCCACAACAGCATTCTTTTTAATTGAGACAGTATTTGAATAGCACACAGCATAACTTATAAAACTGTGAGAGTTTCTCTTCTAGTTTACGCTTAGGAATTGTAATACTAGTGCAGTGCCCATTTAAAAATGTACCTGTTTGGAACGGGCCAGTTGCTTGGCCTGTGGTATTGCTGCTTGCAGAATTCATTAAAACCAAATTTTACCTCAAAATTACTTACAGAAGGATCCCAAACCACTTCATATGTAACTCCTCTGTATACCCTACTACTAACTTATTGATTTACCTGACAGAGAATGTTGAAGATTCAGAATGTAATCACAAAATATCAAAATGAAAATGTGGAGTTCCCAGACATTAGCTCCATGGACTCATGTAGTAGTAGTAGTGCTACTTTGCACATTTTTGTGGGTCTGAGGTGTATTTCACAATTTAGCTGCCAAAGCTCCACTGCTTTCTTCGACTCTCTCTGTGTCTGGTCCTGCGCTGTGCTCACTCAGGGCCACATGTATGTACATTTGCGAATGTAACATTATCAGCGCCATGACCAACCCACAGAAAGCGCACGCTGTGATACTTCAGCTTACGTCATATTTACCAAACTGCAGTTCATCACCCACTATACTGTATTACTGTAGCAAAGCGTAAAGTACTTGTAATGTGATATGGCTGAGTGCAGACTGCGATAGTCCCACTGCTGATACTATGACTGTTTGAAATGATCCTGATACCAATATTTGTAATGAGTTTAACAACTGCTGGAATGAAATGTCAACGCTGAGTTGGATTTTCAATGTAATCTTATCTTCCAGTAACTGTAATATTGCATGGCTGTTTAATCTGTAACGCTTAATGATTTTTGTGTTCACTCAACTGACAAAGTGTGATCCTTGTGGCAAAAATCCTTTCAGCTCGACTCAGTGGCTTATGTCTTTGTCTTGCTCGGATTACTTCTGCCATTATATGCCAGGAGGCATATTTAACGAAACCTGCATGCGCCTGGTTTACACCTGCTTTAAGAGGCGGAGAATTGGAGTGGCCAGTGGCAAAAGCCAATGTGTGCATCTTTTACCAATATTCATTTAACAATATCTTTTGCATTTCTCATCCAAACATTGATAAACTTGGCACTGCAATTACTCATGCCCGTAGCAAGACATCGGTCAAGTTTGAAATCCATCAGACTAACAGTTTGAGAGACATGCGCATAACAGACAGATGGACGAACGAACGTTCCGGCAATTTATAGATAAACTTGGCACAAAAAGTAAGGAAATGTTTGTTTGGTAGATTATTTCTCTGTGGTACCATTGCTTTTTGGCAATAAATCTTATACCGTTGGAAAACCTGTTTACTTCCCTTTCAAAGAGAGCCCTATTTGTCAGCCAACATGGTTGTGTTGGTCACTCTGGCACGAACAGCACACCCAAGTTGCCAGCTGATTGGCAGCACCTGATTGGACATACCAGAAGCGTAAAACAAGAGGCAACAGTAAAATAACTTGTTTGGCAATGGCAGAGAAGATTTGGCAAATTTTTCATGGGCGCAACCCACATACTCAGTGCTGTTGCTCATCCCACAAATGCATGTTCCTTACAAATGGGGCAGCATTTAAAAGGGAACTAAACAGGCTTTAAAATGTATTGCCGAAAAGCATTGTTACCACAGAGAAATAATCTACCAAACACAAATTTTTAGATAGATATATGCCATAATGTAGGTAAAACATGTATATAGGCCTTTCTATCAGCTTTAGGAAATAAAAAAATTACATTGTCAGATTTCCACAGGGATGGAAAATTAGGCACAAAAATCCACCAGACCATGGCTAATTCCACGGCAGCGTGATTAAGATAAAAGAAAGAGATGGGAGAGGTTGGGTTTCTTTGAGTTAGCTGTAAACCACAGCGGGCAGTGTACATATTTTCCCCATAAGTAAAGTTGAAGCAGCCTGTTCTTGTCTTGCAGTTTTGGTATGCTCATATAAATGTTATGCTTTATCCAGGAGTCTTCCTGTGCCACACAGCAACTGCACTAGTGCTCTGTACATGGCCTGGCTGGATGCTCTGACCTATGGCCTCCACTGCCCTGTGGTGCTGATACGAGGAAACCAGGAGAATGTGCTCACTTTCTACTGCCAGTGAATGAATAAGTGGTCTTACAGGAATGGGCACTAAATTAAAACACATGAAAATGACCATGCAATGGTGTCAAGGGTTAAAAGAACTATTATATTTGAACCTAAAAAACATTTATGGAATTAACAGTAAGTTCTTAAAGGCTGTGATAGAGGATAACACCTGTTATTCTCCACTGTTACTGTCACTGTCACAGATCTTCAGGGCGATGTGAACGTCATCTTAGTCGGGCACCCCGCTGACGCTACCACTGACCGATCCATAATCTCTATTAGTCATATACAGACAGATTAATTCAGACACCTTTTGGCTTTTTATATACAATCAAATTGATAGGTATAAAAATCCATGCCATCACCATGTCTTATGATGACCAATGGCTGATTTTACACTGTTGGAAGATGTGGCAAATGGTGACACACAGCAAAAAGACTTGCTGGCAAATAAGTCGGTTCCAACTTCCTCAAGCTGTCCTGTTGAATCTCTCTTCTGTTTTTTGGCCCAGCGTTACAGAGAGGACCACTCTGAGAAACCGCGGCGTTCCAGTCCCACTTCAAGGGGGCTAGGCTCTGGTTGTCCCTTTCTCACCGGTGGCCAAAACACTTTCTCTATGTAACGCTTTTTTTGCATCAACTTTAATACCGGACCATTTCCTTTTAATCTCGGCCACGGTCCAACCTTCCAAAGGCTGTGGCATTAATTGTGTATAACATGTTTACTCTACAGCCTTTTTAGCATTAGTAATTCCCACAATGTGCTCTCCAAACAGTTTATCCTCTTATGGGTAACTATGGCCGTGGCATGAAGCCGCCAAAGCTGCACCACAAGTTGATTATGAATTATAAAAAGAAACTGGCGTAGGATCTGCATGCGTACGGTTTTATAGTCTCACAATATTTTGTGCGTACGCACGTCCCTTTTTACGTCTGTACACCACTTTTGACACAAATCCACTGCACAGTTTTATAAATAAGGCCCCAGGTTTCCCTCACCAATTTCAACCAGCAGAGATGGGTCCAAGAGAGAGCCAAGAAGGCCGACAGCCCCTACGTCTAGCTGGGACTGCGCTACTACACCTGCACCCTAAATTTCCGGTTCTGGGTTAGTGACGAGTTGATCTGCTATAATAACTGGGACTCAGAAAAGACGGATGATGAATGTGACATGGACAGATGAGGACAACAATTGAATCTGTTCTTAGTAAAAACCCTCTACTCACTGGTAGCAGTCGTTTGAGTAATTTACTCACTTTGTTTGCAGTGCTGTGACGTTGACATTATTTAGGAATCTGGGGTCATTGAAAGGCATTCTGGGAAATGTAGGAATCACAACCGAAGGGGGAGAAATATTAAGTTGCTAACAGACTTTCCAACAGCAGATTTTAAATTGAGGGAATATTACTGATGATGTGAATAGGTTTATCTGTCTCCTGATTCTGATTCAGCTAAATGATCACTATTTTTTGGAGTCTTTTGAGGTTATATTTTGTTTTCTGTATATTTCAAAACTTGTAGTTTTCACCTATATTTAAGGCTGGAAAATGAATAAATGCACCAATCTATGGTATAGAGGTTTGATTTTACTTCCCTGTATTCTCTATGTAACATGTTATTCATTTTTCTTATGTTTTGGTGAATATCTGGTGATTAGTATATCATGTAAAATCTGTATATCCAATTTTTTTTGTTTCATGTAAAGAAATAATTACTTTCTTTGAGGCTGAAAAAACTGTTAAACTAATACTTTGCTTATTTTACCCAAATCCCATGTTCCTTTCACCTAAGTTACCAAGCCTTAACCATGTTTTCACATCATGAAACTGACTTGTATCGAGAATTAAAAGTAACGAAGTAGAACTACTTTACTACTGTACTTAAGTACTACAAGGCTGTATCTTTACATTACTGGAGTATTCATTTTTTCTCCTACTTCTACTTCAGTACATATTTTCTATGAATTTAATACTTTTACTCTGATACATTTTTTTATAAGCTGCATCATTACTCGTTACAACCAATCACCGTGAATTTGGTGCAACTCGCATTTTTGACCAATCACCAAAACCTTTCCGCAAAATTTGACAATTAACCGGAGTTTCCCGTGACTTCAACCAATCCCAGCAGTCTCACGTGCCAGAATTATATCATAGTGCGTTCTTCCCACCTGGGAATATCAGGAACCCTGTGATTACGTTGTTTTTCTGACTGCCAGCGTTCACATGGTCATGGACTTGTTGCATGACTGCCACCAACTGTTGGGCGTAGCCTAGAGCATCAGTTGTGTGAAAAACATGGAGGTCACAATAACAAAGATTTGCTGCTGTTTCCTTATGTGAGCATACAGACAGCACATTGACAGGTGTTTGTTTGTGTTATCTGCAGAACAACGAACGGAAAAGACCGATAAGGTGTTTTTTTTCTACATCGGCCTATTTATGAATAATTTGAAACATGTTATGCCTGGGTCTGTTCCTTGGCAGAGGCGTTTGTCTACAATAAACAGTTTGTCATGAAATATTTTCAGTGAACCAAAGTTGCCTACATCAAACGTCAATTGTCAAAGACGCGTCACCAACTGGGAAACTCTGAGTTTCCCACCTCTGATTCCCACATGAAGTGATGTGAAGGATGACGTTTTCACAGTTTTGTCAGTATGTGACCCTGACAGCCAATGACCTAGTGGGAGTGAGAACGGGTTGACGTAATACATGTACGGTATTAATTTCCTTTTTTCTGCTATGAAGAAGAAACGTGTGTGACTCGAACATCTCAAATTTACCAACAAAATGTACAGCGAAAGACCGTGCAGAACATTTCAGACCGTCCTGCCGACCTGTCTACATTTTAACATCAAAGTCTGCTGTAACGTTTTTTTCACTATAAAGTCGCTGAAAGCTGCTGTTCTTTCAATCCTGTCTGCTCTCTGCAGTGGGTGGGGCTGCTGAGTTTCCCCAATGACTACACACACACAAACACGGTGAATGCAGGAAAAACCGGAGATGAAACGCAGTACAGGATGACCTAAATTGAGGGCATCTACGCTCGTTATTGTAAGTGTTATTATAAGTTAAAGTCCAATAAGTACTTTAACTGTATGAATGTGTGGCCCAAGCCAGGATTGGAAATAAACTAACAATGTAAAGCTCAAGAATCCACGAACTAGGCTGAATCTCATTTCTGTCTTAGCCCTTCCCCTTACCCATTCCCCTTAATTTTGGGCATTCACGTGAGCGTAAGGGCTCGCCCACGTCTTGTTTTGATTGAGGGTTAGGGCTAAGGGGAAAGGGTAGATACCCCTTAAAATCAAGCATTCGTGAGCTTTATTGAAACCGAGGGGTACCCAGAAAACACCGCAAAACCGGCAACAATGCCGGCCAGATCAACCAGAGTCCCATAAATGTAAGTATTTTCGGCTTAAATTGATTTAAAAATGCTGTACACAGTCCTGTACATATATATTTGCAACTATGTACTTAATTGAAACGTTTTTAAACGCTAATGTTACATTACTACTTACATTATTACATTGCTTTGAATAGACTCCATGCATGCCTACAGTTTTATCTAAACTCCATTATCAGCGAATTTCATTTGATATCAGTGCATAAAACTACTTGCTTTGGAGACATTGATACATGCTTTACATATACCATCCTGTATCACACAGGGACGCCTGAGGAAACCCCGCAGCTGATCCACTTTTGGACTGAAAACGAGCAGACGTTTCTTAATCAAAATATTCTGCAAGTAACTATGGGAGTGAGTCATGCGTTCATGTTGTAGCCAATCATTATTGTATTGGTACTGTGTTATTGCAATCATATGTAATTCATTCATGTTCATGCACCTGTACATTGTTGTTGGTTATGATACAGGACACTGATGAAAGAAATGGGGTTGGAGGGAAGGGTGACTGGCCAACAGGCATCAGACCGGTCTGGAATTTCAGAATAGCTGGAGTTTTTTTCCGTTTGTAGTCTTGTGTCTTTTTTGAGTTTTATACATTTGAGTGCCTTTTTTATGTGTCTGACATGTAAGTTATGGTTTGTTTACTTTATTGGGCAATAAAGATCTTTTTTGTTAACAAAGGTTTCTGAACATCAATGACATTCAAAACAGTGATAACTGAAATGGATATACAACACACTTGCATGCAGTGTGTATTAAACTATTTATTGCAAACAGACCTAAGTACGACACAGATTAGAACATCTGCACCACCACCACCACCAAAGTGAGCACAAAAGAACTATAAAATATATATGTACATGCATTTGACACGGTTGTCAAAACCCACGCAATCAACATACACACACTTGCAGATGGCAACTTGGAAGTTTGTTTAACCAAGTGGTGTCCCGTTTCATAGGGGTATGTTTTTACCCCTAGCCCTTACCACTCGGTTTTGAGAGCCAAGGGCTAGTAGGGGTAAGACAGAGAAATGGGATTCAGCCCTAGTCTGTTTTGTTTGAAAATACTTTGAACGTCAACAAGAAGTAACGTCACCCAACATCACTTAGAACACCTTTTAGTGTTTTGGATTCAAACAAGTACTTTAAAACCAATTACTTCATTGCTTTAAATATATATTTTAATCTTCCGAAAAAGTAAATGGACTCCAGCATGATTTAATGTTTTGCTTTTATAGTACATATTTGCATGAAGATTTCCTTGCAAAATGATTGATTGATTGACAGTTCACATTATGTGTGAGTCATGCTGACCATTCATGTGAATGAAATTTAAATCCTGAAAAAATTAAATAATAAAAGTAGGTCAACCCCGGGTGTAACATTATCTTTGGATTTTCAGCTCATTGAGTCATAGAAAGCACAGTTTTGCCATTTTTACCCACATTTGTACAGTCTGCATTTTGTGTAAAGCATATTATATTATGTTTGCTTTCTATAAAATTACATAATCTGAAAGATACATATACTTTTTTTTTTTTTTTTTTTTGCAGTATTTGTTATTGGTATTACACACAGGAAATGTACACACAGGAGCCAAGGAGTGTTATTATTGTTCTTCACACTCTGTTGTGTACACAATGTGTTTAATATGAGACAATTATATGGTGATGGATGATGTTGATTGACATTGTTGGGTGTCTTTAGACAGACATGTGACCAATGAAATTGTGTTTTAGATTGACTAAAGTCCAGGCTGAAGAGCTGGCAAAGGTAAGACATGGAATAGAATAATATATTTATCCCCTCATGCTGTTTTAGTATGCATCTTGTGAAAACAGAGGAGGACCTGGAGTTTTCTCTTGTGTATTGGAAAAACATTACTGTTGTGTATAGTCAACAAACAACAAACAGCTGTTGCTCCATCTCCAGACATTTTAAAAATATGCATTAATGTGCAGCCAGGTGGTTAAGTTGGTAGAGTGCGTGCACGTTAATACGGGTTTCCTGCGTGTCTTACCCCACTTTCTCCCCTTTCATATCTAAACTGTACTAATAATGTTCGGAAATGCCCGAACAAATAATCCAAAAACTAAAGCATTATTCATAATAATTGTTGTATTTTTAATATTTATTTATTTTTTGCTTCCCCAGCTTTCTGCACTTTTTGGGGTTGCAATGTTTTAGGAGGTAAAGTGGGTCATCTTTAACCAAAAGGTTGACGGTTTGAGCCCCAGCTCTTCTTGTCTGCATGTTGAAGTGTCCTGAAGCAAGACGCTGAAGAGCTGAAGAGTTAAATAGGAAAATATCGTGGTGTTACTCTTTTGTCTTGCTGATTATTCTTGGCAAGATTTGTGTACTAGCGCAGCGATGATCGGGGCCAAGCATTTTGAACTCACAGGGAAGGTGCCCAAAGCACAATGGCTGATTGTGTATATGAAGTGGCATTGTGACCTTTGAGCTTTGAACTCGCAAACTTCAGGTCCAAAGGGAAATGCTGATTTCAGTGAGATATTGTCCAAGGGATGACTCCTCTAGATATTTGGGCTATATTTTATTGAGTCAATAATCAAAGTTATTGAGTCAGCCTGGATTGACGTTATATACAGTATATAATAACATGATATTCCAAAACTGCAACTGAACTAATTGTTGATCATTCATCAATGATTTGAAATGTGTATGATCCTCTTGCAACACCATGGGCTCTGACTCAAAACCATTGAAGCTGAAGTTTTAATGCACTGTGGGCTCAATTTTTGACAAATGAAAAATGTTATAGTGAATTTCTGGAGGACAGTCTGGAGAGGAAGTTACCCAAATTTTGTGTCAATTGAATAAAAAATGTGGGAGGAAGAAGTTTTGCAGTTTTTGCAAAAAGTAGAGTGATGGTCTTCAAAACTGCCACTAGGTAAAATCAGAGTACAGTTTCTGCTCTATTGGGGCTAGTTTGGCGTAAGTTGCGACGTTAAAGCATATGCCGCTGATTTGTTATTAATCTTTAAAGTTTAGAATTTTAAATGGCTGTTGATGGTTTCACCATTAGGACAATCAGCACACAAACTCATTGCATTTGGTATAGGACTGATCTGCAGTGTTTGAGTTTTCGTGCATGGATTTCATGTTCAAGAAGAAGAAAGAATAATAATAATACAGGCAAAAACAACAGGGTCCAAGCAGCTTTGCTGTTAATAGTACATCCTTTACTTTTTAAAATCATTTCAGTTATCATAGAACCACCACTTCCTCTTCTATTTACTCCAAACTTTGCTGTTGTGACTGCCGGAAACATGCTTCCTGTCATTTATTTTCACAGCGAACATCTACCAGAAACTAGATTTGGCAAACAAAAAATATTATGGGTTACCTTGGCATAGACTGGAAAAAAATATAGTTAATGGGTACCGTTAAAATGTTATGCATTTTCACTCAAATGTTATCTTTATTCTCATATGTGAAAATCATAATAATTTAATGATTGTCTGAACCAAACATTTTTTTTTTCATCAAAAGTTTAGTCATTTACTTTATTTCAATTAGCAGAAACTAAAATCGCATCAAAAGACGCAAAATGATCCTTAATGAAATTATCTTACATTCCTTTCAGTGTACACAATAATAAGGTTTGTGTCTGTAAGAGGGAGGAAGGAAGTTGAGAAAGATGGGCGTGAATGTCCGATGGGCGTGAATGAGGTATAAATAGAAAGGTCCCAGTGTAAAATGAAAAAGGGAACATATTCATCCTTTGACAACAGTTTATTCATCTGGAATACAAATAATCTGTGTGAGTATGCTTAAGCGTTTTTTTTAATTCTATAAACCATGCAGTATAGTATATAGTCATATAGTCAAGTCAATGTATTTACATTGCACATTTTTTATACAATGCGGAAATTAAAAAGCCATTGCATTTCTAGCACTGAATATTAATGCATTGAAATTTTGTATCTGGATTGTTTGCCTCTGAATTTTACTTTTCAAACTTATTTCCCCTTTGTTTTCAATGCTCACAAATTCAGAATCAAAAATAGAGTATGTTTTTCTTTTGCTATTGTTTAAACATAAGAGTGTTGATGCTGTAGTTAAAGCAGCTTTCTTGCATTAAAAGCCTAAAACAACAGCATAACTACGAGTCATAGTTTAATAATTTTACTTTAATGCTTGATTCATTTATTTTGTATACTTATTGTGTTGCACATGTGCAGCGCAGCTTTCTCATTGTGCCTTGTTGGTATTGATATTAATATGTAGCATGTTTGGGAAGACAAATTGAACATGTGTACTTTAAATCATATTATTGAATGTGAATGTGAGTTATTTGATCTGCTGTTGTTTAGGGTAGTTCATGACCTAAAGAAAGAAACAATCTCTAATCACAATTTATGGTGAAAAGAGTGTTTGAAAAGAAGAAATAGAAATAGAAATTAAAAAGTTTGTTATGACATTCACTATGGCCATAGATGATTTGATGACGTAAGAGAGTAACAGCCTTGTTTCGTACAGGCTAGTTTTAATCCCGTGGGAACACTTGATTGGATCTAGATTCTGAATTGTCCTTGATGAAGGCGATTGTGAGCCACCTGCAGACTTGATCACTTTTGTCCTTGAGGAGTTGATGCTGATATTGTTGGTTTTATCCCAGCCCTGATTGTAGACTGATTTGAATGGGGGGAGGGCAGTTAAAGATGTTGGTTGGGCATCAAAGACTAGTGTTAATTTGAAATTTTGTGTGGCTTTTTTGTGGCTGATAATGTGCTTTTGGGGGGGACACATTAGGGCGGGGTCTTCTGGGGGTCTTCCCCCAGAACATTTTGAGTGTCAAACACTTCATTTCCTGCATTATGATACATTGTATGCACCAATCTAAGGCAGAAACATCTTATTTATGTGAAGGTAAATACTGGGTACAATTCCAAATATTAAAATATAGCCTAATGGCAAAGGCTTTATAATGTAGTAATGTAGCTGCTCCAGCCGCAAGGAGCAGAGCGCCCCTCGCTAAATCCCTTTTCTTTCTCCAATGCAGTTTTCCTGATCAGAAATCTGATCGTTGTGTCTCCATGTATTATAGCCGTTAAGAAAAACATAGTATCTCCAACATATTATCTCCATATGGCAGTGTTATGATTGAATGAACCGATGAGGACAAAATGAAATACTTAGGCTACTTTTTTTTATTTAGGGTGAAGGGAGGATTTTGGGGTTAGTTAGGCAAGTGGAGCATACAGTATAACTCACCCTTTTCATCTTGAGGGAAGGATCACCTATACTTTCTTCTATCCTTTGGTGTTCAACGATGTGGTAGGACTTTTGAAGATTCCAACTGACTATTTTTTTTTTGGTTTACTCACTGTTGACTTAACAATAAACTCTGGACTGCAGATCCTTGACACAGACTTTGGGTCGCGTTCTTGCAAAATTCGTAAGGGCTTAGATGGTTGTCCCATTGTCGAATTTCAAAAGGCGTGAGGGTTTGAGTACACACTTACAGACCCCTTTCCGTGAGTCTGCATCGATCAGCACGACACACAACCACAAAACGGACCGTCTCCTGTGTCTTTGCTGTGTGGAAAACAACCTTAAAATGAAAATTCCCAAACCGGCAAGTGTCAGCAACATCTTTATTAAATGTCCCCAAGGCAACATGTGATCTTGTGTCCCAATCCCATTTATAGCTCTCTGACCCCATGAGGCCTCACACACTAAATCACTTAGCACCTGAGATCAATTTAGTCTGTGAGTCTTTAGTCCATCAGGGCTCACTTTGGGATTGGGCCAGAGATGCAAAGGCAAGAGGCAAGAACAAGGGTGGGGCACTGGTTCTGTTTGTGAACAGCAGATGGTGTAACTCCCGACATGTCAGCGTATTAAAAAAATCTGCTGTCGGCCTTAGACCATACTATGTACTGAGGGAGTTCTCACACTTTTAGCAACTATTTACATTCCACCAAGGATAAGGGGCAGCGGCTGTGTGTGATGGCATTTACAAAGCAGTCGCTTGACTACAGACCCAGCATCCCAAAGCTTTTATTACAATCATGGGGGGTTAAAATCCCCTGTGATTGTTACCCTTAACTACCATCTAACTGGTTTTGTGCAGTATGTTGGCTATCCCACACAAGAAAACAAAACACCAAATATGTTCTATGCAAATGTTAAGGACGCTTATTGTGCTGAACCTCTACCACCACTTGGCAGATCAGATCATAGTTTAGTCTTCCTCCAGCCCACATACAAACCTTGTGTACAGAACCTGCCTGTTACTACCTGCTCTTTTAGGAAATGATCACCAGAGGCCAGCGATGCTGTGAGGGACAGTTTTGGATGCAAGTAGGATGTGCTGTCTGAGTGGCAGGGAAACAGCATGGACATTGATGGGAGGGTGGACACCATGACGGACTACATCAACTGTGATACCTGTGAAGACTGTTTTCCTAAAAATTTACCACGGATTACCAGTAACATCGAACAGCTCCTGAACCACAAAAAGCAGGCGTTCAGGCATGGAGACAAGGAGAGGCTCAGAGCGGAATAGAATGAGCTGAGGAGGAGACTGATGCAGGCAAAGATTACAAAAACTGGAAGCTGGTAAGTTGCCCCATAATAACATAAAAAAGATGTGGTAGGGGAATACAAAATATCACTGGCTTTAAAAAGAAGAATGGCCAGGTTTCTGAGGGGGGATCTGGAAAAGGCCTATGATTTCAACCATTTTTACGACTGTCAGTCTGTCCTGGCCCATCTGAGACAGTCTCACCCACTTTCACCTCCACCACTTTTTCACCCCTTTTTCATTATTTGATCTCCCTCTATACATAGATGCATTTTCATGACCCTATCATCATTGATCAGGAAATCAAAGGCAACCAGCCAGTCTGCATACAGGGGAGGCCATTGAGGTTGTGCAGACCTATAAGCGTGCCCCTGGACAGCAAGCTTGACTGGCCCGAAAATGCAGATGCTCTGTATAAGAAGGGGGATATTCTTTTATTCAGACATGGCTTGGTTGAAATGTAATGTAGAATGCGGTCTGTTATTTTCTTGATAACAGACCGTTGCTGCTTTTCCAAAGTCGTTCACAAAGTAGTGTAATATATGATTAAAAGAGTAGATACATGTAAAATATATCTCTAAAATGAAATTTTGTCATATCGCTTTTTGAGTAGAGGTGTTGTCTGTCATTCTTTTTTCACCATAGATGTTTTTTTTTTAAACCAAATATTTAACCTATATGGAAGAACACAGAAAAAGTACAATATTTACACAAATGTGGGTAGAGATGAAGGTGTTGACTGCTGGAAAGATGGAATTATAGTAGCAGGCAGGATGGAGATGGAGATGGAAGATGACCATGAAGATCACTGAGCCCTGGCAGCTGTGGATGCCTGTATATGCATGCTTCTGTTCAGTATTCATATGGTTGACTCAGCCTACCATGCTTCCTTGAGGTTCATTACCAGCTGTAAAGCTCGGACTCACCACCTCCAGTTGTACTCTCGTATAGGATGGCCTGCTCTGGCAAACCATAGGCTCTGTCACTGCATAACTTTATTCATAAGGTGATGCTTGGTATGCTACATATGTTTTCTTATCATGCGGAAAAGTGCTGGTCGGCACTTTTTATGTTCTCGGGACAGAGTTTTGCTTTCTGTCCCTAATGCACGGATTAGGGAAAAAAAGGCTTTTGTGTACTTTACCCACTCTGCATGGAATACGCTGCAGGATGACTTGAGACTTAAATTAATAGTAAATGGTTTGAAAGTCAAAATGAAAGAAACAGAGTCGGACTCTTTAAGATGTCATTGTTTTCAATAATTTTTCCTGGTTACAAAAATGGCTATATTAAATTGAAAGAGATTCTTAATCTCAGTTGGTTTCTCCTTGTTAAATGAAGGTTCTAATAAAAATAATAAAAAAACATTAGTATGTGAAGCTCACTTTTACACAACAAAACCTTTGCTAACTTTAGTAAAAACAAGGTAACAAAATGAAAACTGAAAAACACATTTACCGGTCTTCAAATGAATCTTTGTTGTTGCAATAATCAACTTTGTCAGAGAAATAAACCCAGAAAGCCTCAGAATCATCTCCTTCTCTCTCACCGTATCTCTGGACTGGGTCGTTTGAGAAGAGCCAGGTCTGCGCAGAATCAATCACCGGCCAATGCATGCTGGTTAGAGTAGGCTAGTTTGAGATGAGCCAGCCAATAAGATTTGTGTCCGACTTGATCCCGACTAGCTCTGACGTCATGCACACGTGGGCAACAACAACCTCACGAGATCAGGGCGGCCGCAGGTTTAAAACGCAGGCAGCTCAGTTGCAAATCTCTACGCTGTAATAATAAAAATAATAATTCATTACATTTATATAGCGCTTTATCATAGACACTCAAAGCGCTTCAGGGGGCGACTACTCTCTAACACCACCAATGTATTGATCTTTTGAACTGTATTGATCTGGAGATATTAAATAAGACATATGAAGTATGTGCTAGTATCGCTGGCGATATTGCTGACCTTGTAAGGTTAAAAGAGCTTTATTGTTTTACACAATTTATACAGTTATAAATGGGCATGAACAGTAGCCTACATGTTATACAAGAGAATGAAAAGAAAGAAGAAAAAAACAAAGGAAATACATAACCCAACCATGTCCAAACCAGTGCTATGTGCAAAATATGGACTAATAAAGTGCATCAAGTGCGTAAAAGTGCTGTGATCACAAGTTTAGTTTGTTCCATGGAAGGAGCTATTTTTTGTCCAAAGTTGTTCTTCTTTAGAACTCATTGAGCACCTGTTTATACACTATGTCACTGTCTATTACAGTCTGCTGTACAATCATACAACATCTTGTCTTCCACAGTTTAAAACAAACAATACAGATGATTATTTGCATCAACTCCTTGTGTTTCTCTGGTAGTACCCTAAATCTTCCAAGATACAATACATCACCGATTTATATGAAAGATCACAACTAACACCATACACTTTTCATTTGTACCAGACTTCTTTTGCTCTATAGCAGCCCATTTAAATATTCTGTTGTGTCTTATTAGTAAATCATTGGACATTTTTGTTGTTCTTACATAGCAACTCCAAGACACAACAGCTCTGTTTAGGGTTATCAACCAATTTAGGTCGCAAATGCTCTGAAAGGTTCTTATTGTTTTCTAAAATCCAAAAGCCCACCATATTTCTAATTATTTTTTTTTGAAAATCCTTTTCCTCGAGAGGCCGTTCCAGTCTATTTGAAGGCTTTGATGTGTGTACATAAAATCCCCAAAATCAAGTTGTATTCTGGACCATGTCTGGCTCTTCTTCTCGTTTTTCTCCTTCACGTTTTTTCTTTTGGTTACTTCCCTGGTTGTACCCCAAACTAAGTTTGCTAAACTAAACTGTTTTTTTTGTTTTACTTCTTTAACGTCACATAGTTTAGTCTCCCAGTTTCCTTCACTACAGTTTCTATTACAAATGGTCAGACCCAACATTTTAACTTTATCCTTGACTTTATTGTTGATATTACTTCCGATCATAACTACTGTTTAATTATGATTTAACTTGGTGCCAGAAGCCAGTTCATACAAGTTTAAATGGTTAGTTAACCATCCATCTCCATCTGATTATTATTTTTTTTTTATAACAGTGACATTGTCTGCATAAAACCTTTTTTTTTTTAATCCAGTTTGATAGTCAGTTATAACAGAAAAGAACATAAATAAACTACTTAAATGTAGATTTTCTTTAGAGCTTTATTACGGGCTATTAGATCGGTGCATAAACTCCAGGACTTCCCAATACCGTTTTAGGCAATATAGAAGGCGATACTGATACTGGTATTGGTATCGAAACATCTCTAGTTGATGGGTGACAGCCCTTTTTTCCATACTGTTGCACAGGAGTCAGTAAGACGTGTCAATGGGGCAGTTAAAATCCAAACGTGGTGGGTTGGACCCAGTCGGTGTCCCCAATGTCCACTTCTCAACCAATGATGAAGGACCTCCCACGTACTCTGCACATGGTGTTCCTTCAACCATCAACTCAGATGTTGAGTCAAGGTTTGTATTGTTACCCTCAAGTGTCTACTTTTACTTTGCAAATCAACTGGTCTATCCTTTATTCCATATTATCCATTGTTTTAAGTTAACTGTAATTTCAGTAATTCCTGGTTGCCTTCCACTACAGTAAGTTAATTAGTTATTAGTTAAATTAGTTAGTATAATTTAGTAATAGAAACTGAAGGAAATCTTCCTTTCTTCTGCCTAAATGCATTAGGCAACTAATTGCCTAATTTATTTATTGCAATATGAGCTGTATTTGTTATATTTGTGTTAGTTTAAAGTAAAACCTTTGCTTGGACCTCCTAATTAACAGTGCATTAGAAGGTGGCTCAAAGACGGGGCTACAGAGATTTTCCGCCTACAGCACGTTAGACATGGTGCCACAGCAGGGTCATTATGCCAAAACCATGTTTCAAAAGAATCTGAGGAGCCGACCATCTCTTGAGGCTCTCCGGAGGGCATTTAAGGTAAGTTGTCCACCTCTGGAAAATCTCACAGCACCTTACATCATCTAACTCATAAAGCATTTCTCCTTCAAACCACTATTATCACTAAACTATTTTAAAATGTTTTTATTTGTAAAAATGTATTTTACTCAGGAGGCGGATGCGGAAATAGAGGTCCCAACCACAGACTCAGGAGGTAGCAGTCTGCCAGACAGTGGAACTGAAGAGTTAAAAGCTCCACAGGCTCCTGTTAGATTTGGCTGGATTTTTGGAGTCCTGGTGAGCAAAGCTTGTGTATTTCAGCATACACTACAGACTTCATACGCTTATTATTTCAATTCTATTAACACTTGATATGAAGCAAGCTTACAAACATCTTACTGAGCTGTTTTTTTTTTTTACGTTTGTCACAGATACGTACCATGCTCAATATTTGGGGCGTCATCCTGTTTCTGCGCCTAACATTGATCACTTCTCAGGCAGGCATTGGTGAGTTACCATTCATTAGTCCCTTTCCATCCTCTGTTTTGTCACTGTAACACTCCATTGCATCACTCTTATTGCCCTCTAATGTATGACTTTATTCAATTTACCTTTACATCATTACATTTACATTATGTTGCATGAGAATAGTATGTGCAGATGCACATACATTCTCACAAAACATCCTACCACCAACATATGGTACAATAGAGGCCCATTAAAGCATATATGTATATGTGTGTGTATATGTGTATGTAGATATTGAGAGGAAATATGCATGTGGTCATACAAAGGTGAAAAATAGGCAAACATGGGGAGACAGCTCTCGAAATTAAAACATGAATACCCATGTTGTAGTCTGTGTCTGCAGTATCATAAATACCTTTATTTTTCTCATCAGTGTTGACCTGGGTTATCATCTTGATCTCTGTTGCGATTACCACAATAACTGGCCTCGCCATCTCTGCCATCGCCACCAATGGGAAGGTCCTCTCAGGTCAGTCACTTTCTGTATCTCAATATGGGTAGTGTTAGAAAAACTAAGACGTGTTCTTTGATTTGATGAGGAAGGAGAGAGGCTAGAGTTCCAATGGAGAATTATCTAAAGGTTTAATGAAACAACATGATGAAGATGATATGACAAAGACAATAAGATATGCACAAAGTGTCTCATTTTGACCTTTTTTACACTTAACTTGAATATCTATAACAACCAAAAGGCATGACAAGGTACTCCTAAAATCAACTTGGTGGGTTAAAACCTGTCTTTCACTCATCTCCTTCTCTGATCCTGATGAGGTGATAAGCATTTCTGAGCTCTAGCTTAGTGAAGCAAAGTGGCTAGCTTAGTGGCTGTATGGAGCAGTTCAAAAGCAGAGGAGATTAATGGTAGTGGGTAGCGGTTCTTTACAGTGATGTCATTCAAGGAACTATAATTAATGCATGGCCTGAGAAAGCCATCTTTCTTACCCACAAAAAAGAAACCTGCACCAGCTGGAGAGGAGGACGGGCGGATTATCCCAGCTGTCAGAGATGTGGTGATGTTCTTGCCCATAGCTTAGAAGAGGTTCAGTACAATAAGTCACCCTAAACAATAAATGACCATCCAAGGCAGTCTCCTTTACAGGATGGATCAGCGGAACAGACTTAACCTGGTACTGTTGGGCTAAATTCCGGTCCATGAGACTTTCGTCTGCCCCAGAGTCAATTCACACCCACTGGGTAACAGTCTGGTCGTTTATGGAAAGCTTTACCAGGGTCAGTTTTTTGAGGAGGAAAAACAGAGGCAATCATGCTCACCAGCGCCCTCCTCTTTGCTGGTGAACTCGATCTTTTCCCAGACAGGTGACGAGTCAGTGGCCCAGTTGTACACAATAGAAGCAGCACTGCTCCTGCAGGACTCAAGCATCGCAGGTTTAAGGCCTGACGTCAAAATATGTATCAATCTGTGAAGGGGTTCCCCAGGGCTCCATTCTGGGGCCAATTTGGGGACACTCTATCTCGGAAGTCTCTGTCTGACCAGGATGAGAGCCTCAGAGAGGGCTTGGATATACAGGTACCCATTCTGTATTGTAACTTTCATGTCAGTGATGCAAAGCTAAAAGAAATCAAAGCGGAGACCTAGAAAGACACACAGTTAAAGGCACTTAAAAGAACAATCAGTGAAGGGTGGCCCGAGGAATGGAAACTATGCCTGCAGAATATTTCAGAGTACAGGAACTATTGTGACAAGCTCTCCCAGATGAATTACATCATATTCAAGGGTGAGGGAATTTTTGTTCCTACTCAACAACACCCACCCACTTTTTGGGACCAATGATATTTGACCCACTCACTTTTCAGCCCATCCGTCTCTTTTACTTTTCAGAGCGCTGTCAGTCAAATCCATTCCACACTACTGCTTGCTCAAATCTATTCCACTTTGCTCATTTAGAGTCCATATAAATTAAACTCCATGGTATGTTTTCACTTTACACACAGCAAGGTAAACAAATCATCTTATCATATCTCACATACTGTCACCAAACCAGGCTTTTGATCATCATGTTTTTTATCAATATTTCAAAATAGAATAAAAACAAAAAGAAATTACACTTAATTTTTTGTAATCATAACTTATGTTATGCTGCATTATATTCCATTCCATGTAACATTTTGAATTGTTACAGTGCAGAATTTTGTATTTTTGTTGACATAAATCAAGAAGTTTTCAGAAATGATGAATGAAATTTCTTCAGGGTTTCTACTTTGAATGTGCTGGACTGGAGCCAATAGGCAAGGCAAGGCAGCTTTATTTGTATAGCACATTTCAGCAACAGGGCAATTAAAAGTGCTTTACACAAAATCAGTTAAAAAAACAGTTAAAAGAAAATAAAACCGATAAAACACAGAAGAAACAGTTCAAAATAAAAACAGATAAAACACAAGAATAAAAGTTACAGTGCAGTATAAGAGATTAAACAGTAAAGAAATGAACATCATTTAAAGAAAGGCAACATCAAAAAGAAAAGTCTTCAGCATTGATTTAAAAGAACTGAGAGTAGCAGCGGATCTGCAGGTTTCTGGGAGTTTGTTCCAGATATGAGGAGCATAGAAACTGAAAGCTGCTTCCCCCTGTTTAGTTCTGACTCTAGGAACAGAAAGTAGACCTGTCCCAGATGACCTTAGAGGTCTGGGGGGGTCATAGTGTACTAGCAGATCAGAAATGTATTTTGGCCCTAAACCGTTTAGTGATTTATAAACTAGAAAAAGAACTTTGAAATCAATTCTTTGGGGCACAGGAAGCCAGTGTAAGGACTTCAGAACTGGAGTGATGTGATCCAGTCTCTTGGTCTTAGTGAGGACTCGAGCAGCAGCGTTCTGAATCAGCTGCAGCTGTCTGATTGATTTTTTAGGGAGAAGCATGTAGATGTTAAACAGAAGAGGCCCCAGAATGGAGCCTTGGGGAACTCCGCACGTCATATTTGTACGCTCAGATGTATAATCACCTATTGACACAAAGTAATCTCTATTCTGTAAGTAGGATTCAAACCAGTTTAGTACTGAGCCAGAAAGGCCAACCCAGTTTTCCAATCGGTCTAGTAATATGTCGTGGTCAACCGTGTCAAATGCAGCACTGAGATCAAGTCATAAGACTGAAATTTTGCCATTATCTGTGTTAAGGTGGATGTCATTAAAGACCTTAACGAGAGCCGTCTCAGTGCTGTGGTGTGGTCGGAAACCCGACTGAAAGGTATCAAAACTGTTGTTTAGTGACAAGAAATGGTTGAGTTGTTGAAAAACTGCTTTTTCAATGATTTTACTTAAAAACGGAAGGTTTGATATTGGCCTATAGTTGCTCATTAATGATGTGTCTAGATTGTTCTTTTTTAAGAGTGGCTTGTATACTGCAGTTTTCAGGGCCTGTGGAAAGATACCTGATAGAAGAGACATGTTCACAATCTGTAGAAGATCAGAAGCTAAACAATTCGAGACATTTTTGAAAACACCCGTTGGTAGAATATCAAGGCAACAGGAGGAGGTTTTCAGATGTTGTATAATGTCCTCCAGGTTTTTATGGTTGATCGCATGAAATTCTGTCATATTGGAACTAGTTTTGCTTGAACACTGTGACAACACATATCCTGTACTTGATATGGAGGCACTGACTGTTTGTCTAATCTTCTGAATTTTGTCTTTGAAGAAGGAGGCAAAGTCATTGCAGGCCTTGGTAAATAAAAGTGCAGATGCTACTGGTACTGGAGGGTTTGTTAACCTATCGACAGTAGCAAACAAAGCACGTGAATTATTATTGTTTCTAGAGATAATATCAGAGAAGAAGGACCGCCTTGCATTCCTCAGTTCCAAATTATAAATGCGAAGTCTCTCTTTAATAGTGTAAATTGGGTTAGCTATGATGGCTAAGAGTCCATTTACTTTGATGATGAATGCTAAAAAAATTACACTCAAGGAATACAAGAAATATAAATATAATATTTATAATATAAATGTAAAATCCATAACTTTATAAAGCATTGCTTAGTGCTTAATTTGCACGCAAAACTACCGATCTATGGTCTTCTACGATAACAACCTTGTCTCTGTTCCATATCATTTTCAGGTGGGCCGTATTTCCTGATGTCCCGCTCTCTGGGTCCTGAAGTTGGTGCCCCAATTGGGGTAATCTTTTCCTTCGCCAACTCTCAGGCCAGTGCGCTCAACGCCGTTGGCTTTGCAGAGGTGGTCCAGCAACTGCTGCAGGTAGTTATTATGCTTCTTAATATGCCTCTAAAATAGATGCATAATAGTTTGTTTTCCAAAACCCTTGGGAATATAGATAATTGATAAGGCAAGAATTCTTTATAAACTGTCAAGTAGATTTTAAAAACCTGAACTGAATAAACTTGTATTCATGAGGTGTATATCAACATGACTGTGAACTCATCCTCGAAACGTTAACAAATTGTTAAGCAAAGGCCCGATGATGTTTACCTAAAATGTACTTACATATACATTTTTATATTTTGTTTTTCTCATGTTTGAATAATATGATTATATTATTGTAGGCGTCTGGTATTGTCATGGTCGATCGATTGAATGACATCCGTATCGTGGGCGTGATCACACTTGTTTTTCTTCTGCTCATTTCATTGGCTGGAATGGAGTGGGAGACCAAGGTGAGCACATCCTCCACCACGTTATTTGCTCACTACCTTTTACTCTTCATCATAATTATTTCCTTTTTTTTCTCACTCATTTTTCTTGGTCTCTCAGGCCCAGGTTGTTTTCTTTATAGCTCTCATGTCCTCATTTGCCAACTACTTGGTGGGCACAATCATCCCGCCATCCATAGATAAACAGGCCAAAGGCATCTTTGGATACAACAGTGAGTTCAGGCTTCTCAGGACAAATTTGAGCCTTTTATTACAGCATATTATCATCAGGTTTAAAATATGCATTAGTTTCTCAGCAAACAATACAGTGTTTTTGTTGTTGCCTGTCACCAGGTAAGATCTTCATAGCAAATCTGGCACCAAATTGGAGAGGCCCTGACGGCAACTTTTTCCAGATGTTTGGCCTTTTCTTCCCTGCTGTCTCTGGCATCCTGTATGGAGTCAACATCTGTGGAGACCTCAAAGTACGATGATGAAAAAGGCAGAGAGATACTTCTAACACATCGACTATAAACAAACTACAAGAATGTTGACTTCTGTGTGATTTCCTTTTGCAGGACCCTAATGTTGCTGTCCCCAAAGGCACCTTACTGGCTATTTTCTGGACTACAATCTCCTATTTAGCTATTTCTATTACTGCTGGTAAGCTAATGATTTAACATGCTTTCATTACATCCCATTTGGTGGTACCGGGGACAATAACCCAAAAATTAAAATGAGCGACAGCATCAGTGTGGAATTAACAAAGTGTTTATCTTTATTTTTAATGTAATCAAAAAAGTTAACAAAAGGTGGAGGAGAATGGGACCTGAAGGTCATGGCAAACAAATTAATGAAAGGAAATTAGTAAATGAAAATAATACAACAGATCTAGTTCTAACCCCCAATTTCCACAGGATGCGTAACAGCTGCGGATCAACTCTGCTGCGTGTTGTCAACACCCACCATGACTGACAGCTGAAGTCTCAAGGACCCACGAGGCCTTGCAAATTCAGTTGCCAGTCCTCAAAATTGCATCGGCTGCAGCAACACTTTTAGCTATGGAAAAATTATAGAATGCTTAAATGCGATAACATTAGGGTTACCACCACCGCTTGTACTGGAATCCGCATTGCCTTGCTTACATGGGATCCCAGCCCCTTCGGGCTCTGCGCTTATAAGCATAATTCAAATGTTGATGCTGTGGAATGACTTATGACAATATTAAACATAATGGGGTCTAGATAATGTATAGATGAAGTAGTCAACTAATGTTCTTTACCTGCTATTTTATAAAAGCCCTCTTTAATGGACTGCGTAGGCAAGTTACCTGGGAACACAACAAATCTATCCAGTATTGCTCTTGCTTAGGTTCTCTGCATCACCCATAACATTAATAAGATCGGTGGCCGACTGTCACTCACACACACAATGGTGGCAACGGAGCACACAGAGGTGAAGGATAGAATTGTCTGATAAGGCAGACATATTATAGCAGATATTATGGAGACTTAAGGGGACACACCAAATTTTGAGCAATGCTTTTTTATATAACAGCCTTCCACTATGTATTTGGTTCTCATTTGATTACCTAAACTAGTAGGGACTGTTTAAGAAATTAGGTTAGACTGGGTGATGGGACAGAAGGCATGGAGCCTTAGGTTATATCACTCATGATAAAGGCAGTGCCATCAGTGATCTGCATGTGCACGAGAGGGTTGATGGGCTCAAATTGTAGAAAAAATATTCACATCTTTATCTTCCTCCAGCATCGTGTGTGGTGCAGGATGCCTCGGGTAATATAAGTGACATTATAACTGCAAACATGACTGGTGACTGTCTGGGTCAGGGATGTCAGTTCGGCTGGAACTTCACAGAGTGCATCGTGTCACAGTCTTGTCAAGATGGTCTGGCCAATACTCAAGAGGTACCACTCAATCCTTCTGCCTGTCATGGTATAAAAATATGATATCCAAATAATATACCAAATTTACTGGGTTTGTAAAATGAGCCAGTTTTCCTAAAAGTGGCTACGTGGAACTTAAGTTCGTAAGTACAGCCTGCTTTGGATGTAGCCTGAGCTAAACTGTGTGTCACTGTCACTGTGTCAAAAGCCAAAGTATGGGCCAGAGTTTCTTGTAGCAGCCAACGTAATGAAGACCCAAGTAGCTTTTACACAAGTACAGGGGGAAAGTAAGTTAACGTGAGGCAAACACAGACTGAAAAGAAATCAAAACTGGTGAATTTCATGTAACTTTAGGCTACTGACAGACAACCACATCTCGCATTGTAAGTTAGGTAGCACTTTATATTACAGATCGGTAATAAGATGGCAGGGTTTTCTCTGGGTTTTTAGAGCAGTTTTGCATCGGCTGCTCTTCACTCTGTCAGTTGGGTCCTGCAGTCTGAATATTCCATTCCATACAGACTAATGTAAAAATATCAAAAGGGCATTCTTTTAAAGCCTCAAATAAGGTTGAATATTTTAAAACCTATTAATGAGATTTGAAAGTTGAACACCACCCTGAATGCTTAAAAGATGGGTAACATTTTAAAGTTGTAATGGAGTTTCTTTGTGAATGTGTGAATGAGTAAATAGCAGTTGAAAAGGTATGGCCAATTTGCCAGAACAAAACAATTAAAAACAAACTCCTCCTATCATTTTTTATTATTTTTTATTATTTATTATTTTTATTATCATATCTTTTTAGGATGTGTCAACAGCAGATTTACAGTTAGCCAGTGTTATTGGGATGTGCACCAAGTAGTAGGCACACTGTCTGTGTTCTCGCAGAATTTTCTTGTTACCATATTATAATGCTGAAACACAGCCAACCTTTATGTTCCACAAATTTCCCATTTTTTCAATAAGATACTGTACTGACTTCTTACCTGGAAACACTTCTGGTAGTTGTGTAATTTTCGTGTAACACCAGAAAAGAAAAATAGGTAGCAGGAGATTTCTTTATATAAACCTTAATATGGCTATGGAAAGTTATCTGTTGTAGTTATGGCTGATACCGGGGCAGGGCCATCACAGACAAAAAGCAAATTAAAGCTGCAAGCAGCTATAAATGGGCCCTTGTCCCTCTCATCACATGGGGGCTGGCAGGTTGCCGGTTGACAGTAATGCCCTTCGACAAAAAATCCCAATCTTAACCTTAAAGCATTAAGATATTAAGGCTTCCCTGAACACTTGAGGTGAATCTGTTAAACCAGCTCGGAAGACATCACAATATAATGACTGTAACTTCCTGGTGCCCGTAGGGGGCGCTATAACTACAACTTAGTATTGATTTGTACATGTCTTTGGGTCAGGACCCTTATAAGCCCTGAGCAGTGTGGGGCAGATTGGACAGTGTACAGGCTACTCACAAACCACTTCCTGTTTGGCAAAATTCACTGCCCTGCTATGCACATATTTATGATAAAAACTGAACCAGATGAAAACCGATGAATCTGTAGGAGGAGTTTGAGTATAACCCCTTAAAAATTGTCAAAATTGTCCATAATCTGAAAATTTCAATACAACCTCCTGTTGGGTTTATTGTTGGGTCCGAGAGGCTTTTTTTATGTCTGGATACAATACATGTGCCTACCAAATTACATGCCTCTACGTGAAAGTTAAAGGAAATGTCTAATGAAAGAAAAAAGAAAAAACATTTGTATGTCGATAGGGCCTTCGTCCAACCATGTTGTTGCTGGTGCCCTAAATAGCGTTTTTTTAGTGTGTTAGTCTTGTTTACAGGTATTTATGGTCATCATATCAAAATTGAAACAGTTTCAGAAACATTTAAAAGTTCCTTGCAGCTACTTTAATTCACAAGTTTTATATCAAATATAATAATGTAAATATCTTTATGACTATTCCAACTAGGTAATGGGCCAACTGTCAGCTTGGTACTACCTCGTCCACGTTGGTTCCTTTGCAGCCACCTTGTCATCTTCTCTTGGCTACCTCGTCTCCGCTCCTAAAATATTTCAGGTAACAAACAACAGCCACACTCTGATGTTAATATGCCTGTGACATCTATTTTTTTCTGGCTCAGCGGATGTACATTGCTTGGATAAAGCTTTGTGATAAATGAAGACACAAGGATGTATTAGATTATTGAACTGCCAGACAATGACCACAATGACAGAAAGGACAAGAGTCAAATCTGAGACATTACTAAAATTATTATTTTTGCTTTATATGATACTTTCAAAAGGGCCAACATCATAATTAAAATATAATACGTTTGTAAAAGTTATTAATTGTTTCATATCCATACCGACATATTTATAAATTTAGCCAAATTTAACATGATGCACATATTAATACATTTCTACTCTCTGCTTTATCTGCCAGTGTCTGTGCAGAGACAACATATACCCATACATTGGAGTCTTTGGCAAGGGCTATGGGAAAATGATGAGCCACTCCGGGCCTATATGCTGTCCTTCATCATTGCTGTGGCCTTTACTCTCATTGGTGGGTGTGATCTAATGCTGCACTTTGTAATTATCCTGATAGCTCTGGATTTGTTGTTGATGATTGATTATTCTCTGTTGTATCGTTACAGGTGACCTGAACATCATTGCAATGTTGAACTCAAGCTTATTCATGGCTGTCTACACCATCATCAACTTTAGCTGCTTTCATGCTTCATTCACAAACTCTCCAGGTGAGTTATCCGTTTGTCATTGCTTTCTAAAATGACTCATTTGAGCTTTGCTGTCTGGCCAGTGCTATGGCTAAGGTTTAGGGTTACGGAAACATTGTGTTCAAAGCTAAAAGAAAACTGTGGCCTCCTCCATTTCAAGAAGGAGGTTTAACAAACTCTGAGTCTAACCCTGATCTCTGAATTGATTTACGGTTCCAGAACAGCTGATTTGAGTTGGTTCAATCAACCGCAATTAGGTTGACTCAGAGTTATGCTGCGTTCCAGGCAACCCATAACTCGTGTTTTCACAACCTTCAACTTGTGAAAGTGCCCCAGAGCGGCAGTCAAACCTGTAACTCACTACTCATGAACTTGTACAAGATAGTTTTACTCCCAGTTACAGTTTTGACGTCACACACACAACAATGGCGACTCTTGTTGATGCTGTACAGACTAGGGTGACCAGACGTCCCCGGTTTTGGCGACTTGTCCCCGGATTTCACTGTGACTGACAGACCCAAAATTGGAATGAAAGAAAGAAAATACTGACCAAACGGAGACGATAGTCGCACACCCTCCACCCGCAGGCTCCAGACAGCCAGAGCCAGCGCTGCTCAGAGAGGTTTTAGAAGCCGTGTTTTACGATGCTAAAATCACTGATTATCCACCACGGCATCAAATCAAGAAATGTAAATAATTCAAGTGTAATGGTTTTTAAGTCAAATAATATTCTTCAAACATGCCTCACTTTTATGCGACAAAAGTACATGTTATAACCTTCCCTTCTCTGAAAGAAAAAAAACATATTTAAAAAAACATATTTAGGAGTAGCTGAATCCCACTACTTTTGCGTAATTTAGAGAGATTGACTGAATTTATTACATGGAATGAATAGTATGTTTGTCAGTGAGTGTGTGTGTGTGTGTGTGTGTGTGTGTGTGTGTGTATGTGTGTGTGTGAGAGAGAGGTTATTAATATTGTAGAGTGAATGTGTGTATGTGCATTTGCATGTGTGAGTGCAGTGTGTTGTATGTATGTGTGCCTATAGCTTTATTCACATACTTACTGTGTGTGTGTGTGTGTGTGTGTATGTGTGTGTGTGTGTGTGTGTGTGTGTGTGTGTGTGTGTGTGTGTTTGAGAGAGAGAAAGCGAGAGAGAGAGAGCAGTTTGTGTTGTGTGTGTATGTATGTATCATGTGTTTGAGGTTCTTCAATGTGTGGATTATGTTGAAACAACCAAGGGATTGTCAGGAGATATAGGAGCCAGACTGTGACCAATGCGAAGTCATCACATGAAAACAAAGAGACATTTGCCCTCTGGCTGCCATACTGGATAAAGGTGTAAGATTAAAGGTTATGTGTTATTTCTGTTTGTCATTGTCACCCCTTTTTAGGTTGGCGGCCGCAGTTTATTTACTACGATAAATGGGTATCTTTATTCGGAGCAGTGGTCTCTTTTGTACTGATGTTCATATTTAGCTGGTGGGCTGGTCTTGTCACTCTGATCATCTTCATCCTCCTGTGGCTATACATCTACTACAAGAAGCCAAGTAAGTCCAAAAGAGAGAATGTGTTTTGAAAAGCAACTATGTTCTGATGAGGATAGCCTGGCTTATATTAATGAATGGAACAGAACAAGTCACATTAGTGTGATTTTACCTCACATATGTGTGTTTTGATATCCACAGACCTGAACTGGGGTACATCAATCCAGGCAGGTTCTTACAACATGGCTTTGTCAGCCTCTGTTGCTCTAGCTTGTGTTGAGGATCATGTCAAAAATTTTAGGTATATCATGCATCATTATTCCTAATTAGCATATTGACTTCTCTCTATAGTATTTGTCTAATTCATGTTTAACTACAAATTGATCTCATAATTCTCAGTGATTAGAAAAGTAGTGTGTTAACATTTAATGTGTTCCTTCAGACCGCAATGTCTGGTCCTGACTGGGCCACCAACCCAGCGACCAGCTCTGGTGGACTTCGTTAACTCCTTTACCAAACATGCAAGCCTCATGATCTGTGGAGACATAATCATGGTCAGTCATTTAATCTCAACAATTTTGTTACCGAAAGGAAAATATGAAAGATGATTCATAAACTTGTTGAAGAAAAATACCCAATCCTTCATACAGTAGCTTTTCATCAGACATGTTTTACTGGTCGTGTTCAATGTTTAATTTTATGTCATTTATTGAATCTCCTTGTTCTTTATGGATCAGGACAGGAAGACTCGGCCACAGGAAGCCACAGATCGGTTGGTAAAGTGGATGAACAAGAGGAAGGTGCACTCCTTTTATTCTCCTTTCACTGCTGACAGCCTCAGAAGTGGAGCTCAAAACTTGCTACAGGTAAAACATCTGCATGTATTTATCTGTGGGAAATAACTACAACTTCACTTGTATTGGAAACATTTGCTGGGGATTAATCTGGCTGGTTTTAGGATGACAACATGTTAGAGACAAATTTATACTTTCTTATCCTCGCAATTTTGGCTCCTTTTGTATTTGTATCTTTTCTCATTAGAGTAGGAGTCATCTATTGGGTTCAAAATATAACTTTCATTACAACTTTTAAGTCCTGTTACTCACATAGTACAGTATTTCTACCTACATTATATTTTTATTTATATTTTATGAAAATTTAAATACAATTTATCTTCTTATTTGACATTTTCTCAAGGCTTCTGGTCTTGGCAAGCTGAAGCCCAACACTCTGATCCTGGGCTTCAAGTCAAACTGGGAGGACAGTTCTCCTGAAAGCATTGAAGATTATGTCAACACAATAAAGTGAGTGTAGTTAAAGAAAAGATTATAAAAACCGTGTTGACGGTTTCACTGTCATTGAAGGATTAAACAGCTCTCTATAGCCTGAGGAAATATTGCACATTTTAAGAAGTAGTTGCTGTCTCTTACAGGTGCTTACAGGCGCAGTAAGCATAACATGTAATTATTTTTAAAATCATTTCTACTTTAAAAACTTCCTTTTCTTTTCTCTAGCGATACCTTCGACTCCAACTACTGTCTCTGTATCTTGAGGATGATGGACGGGCTGGATGTGTCTGACCAGTTTGATTTTGAAGGTTAGAAATCCAGACTTTATAATCCTTTTGTCTTTATATTATCTGTGTAATTTCCTACAACATGACATATTTGTATAATATTGAAAACAAAATGGTTAAGGATGCAATGTCTGTCTTCCAGTGAACCGGGGGTTTGAGCCTGATGAATCTGTTGAAAAACGGGACCAGCAATCTTCTGAGGGGGAACCCAGTGAGCAGACATAAACATTAGAATACAATATTTTGAGGACATTGTATTGACTTTATATTCCTCTCCTGAATAATCATCAGTACCATGAAATCCTAAACAATCCACATCTAACTGTAACCTAAATAGAAAACTATGAAAAGGATCCCTCGTAGTGATGAACCTACAGAGAATTTTCACCGGAATCAGTTGTTCCCTGCCAGTGTTGGGCAGTAATGCATTACTCAGTAACATATTACTGTTATAGTATTACTTTCCACAGTATTGAGTAGTGTAAGGAATTACAATTTTCAAAACAGTAATTTTGTTATAGTTACTAATCCAACTAACACTGCGTTACAGAATGTGATGAATGTATTTTTTTTTTTTCACGGTAGGCTTTCTTATGACGTGACGTGTTCGCTTTTCGTAATTTAGCTTGGAGCAGTTCAGGGCCAGTCAGCTCACTTCACGTTGGCTACTAGCCAAAAAGCTAAACAAAGGATGACAGAAAGAGGAATACTGCTGGATCAGCTGGCAGTATTGTCATAATATAAAAAACTTTGATCAGAGTGGGAGTCTTGCCTTGTGCACACAGGCAGTGCGAATGCTTATGTTCATTTGCATCGCAAGGTCCTTCTCATACTGTAAGCCTTGTGAAACTCAACAAAAAACTTAGTAGGCCTATGTGAATGTGTGATAGTCTTTAAAACATACAGTAACGTCCTTAATGCAGAATGTCTGCAGGTATGCAGTTAGGCTGATTGTTGAGACCTCCTGTTAGGTTAATTATTGTTCCAATAAAGTAGAATGAGGTCTAAAGGTGCTGGCAGGTACTAGTAATATAACGAATTACTTTTGATACTGAGTAACGTTACAAATTACTTTTGATACAAGGTAATAAGTAAAGTAATAGTATTACTTTTTAAGGACTAATAAATAAAGAGTAAGATATTACAATTCCTGAGAAACTTGCCCAACACTGCTTCCCGCAGCTTTATAGTGCTTTTTAGAGAGTTTGAGAGTCTTTATTGGGTTCACTCTCACAGCTCTCATAGTGTCATTTTTGGCTGCAGCAGGTAGCTGTTTTAAGTGAAAACACTCTAAAAAGCCACTGTACACCTGAGTGTACAAGCTGGTGAACATTGTGTGAAGCATGTAGTAGCTAAGAAGCCAGATATTTCTCTGATGAGTTGGTCAAAACCAAAAACAGAGATAAAAGCACCACCACTTTGTAACTATATTACAGTATTTTATTATATTTGGACGCCTTAGAGTGCATTTTTGCTTCCTAATACTACTCTAGACTACTAATTATAACTAGTATTTATTGTAGTATTGCTTCCGCACCTCACTTTTCTTTCTTTTGCAGTTCCAGCTGACGATGGGACCAATAAAGGCGATAGTGATGAGACAGTGTTTCATGATGACCAGGGGAAGAAGACCATTGACATCTACTGGATAGCAGATGATGGAGGTTAGAACTGACAAAACCAACCCAATACACTAGTTTTATGCAAATGACTAGTTGGTAATCTGTGATAATTAACATAATTATTATACGTGTGAACTGGGGACTTCTGGAGGAGGCCCTTTCCAATAGATCTTCAACTCACACTGCCAGTGGGACTTTTCTGGCATTCCTCTAGAGGTTGAGGGCATTGAACCTGAGTGGGTACTAATGATCAAAACTTACATTGCTGAAGCTTGGATCTGTGATCTTAGGGTCTTAGGTGTCTTAAGGGGTGGTACCCCCATGGACACTGTGGAGGACACAAATGGTCAGGGAATAGTAGGATAGTTTTAGTACAACAATGGTCGGTGGTCACAAGGAGGAGCCACCCAGAGCCGCAGGAACGTATTTTGAATTAGGGAAACACATGTTATTATCAACGTTTGACTATATATATACAGTACAGGCCAAAAGTTTGAACACACCTTCTTATTCAATGCGTTTTCTTTATTTTCATGACTATTTACATTGTAGATTATCACTGAAGGAATCAAAACTATGAATTAACACATATGGAATTATGTACTTAACAAAAAAGTGTGAAATAACTGAAAACAAACTTTCTTCAAAGTAGTCACCCTTTGCTTTTTTGATAGTGCTGCAAACCCTTGGTGTTCTCTCAATCAGCTTCAACAGTTGGGCATTTTTTCAGTAATTTATGTCATTGTTAAAATAATTTATTACATTTTTCCACTATTCCCAGCACTATGTCAATGGGAATCAGATGAATGTTGAACCCAACATAGAGACACGAAACACGTGACCACCTCGGAACCAATGGCATAACAGGATAGCTCAGAACATTTGATTCCCTGGTTGGCCAAAGTCTCTATATAAAGTGTGCTGCTTTGCACCTCTAGTTCCTGCAGCCATGGAGCCACCTCTATGTCTGAGAGTATGGGCTGGATACAGAGGCATGCAAAAAAGTATACATTTTTCATAGATCATCTTTCTTATTTCGTATTTCTTTCTTCTCTTTTAAGGTCTGACTCTGCTGGTGCCTTACCTGATCTCCAGGAGGAAACTCTGGAGCCGATGTAGGGTCAGAGTCTTCATCGTAGGAGAGCAACTAAACAAGGAGGACAGCCGCAACGAGTATGTATCCTCTACTTTACCTCTGGGAAAAGTGAGTAATAATGAAAAATAATTAAACTTATGAAACTCACTTTAGTGAGCTCAAGATAGCTTCCCTTCCTGGTGCACATCAAGAAGAGTTAAATAAAAAAGGTCTTGGTCCTGCCCCTCTACATTCTACAGAATTAATTGTCAATGCACCAATTTAAATTTATACTGTACATTAATTGTCCCTGTTAATTCAAGTGATGTTGGAAAAGTAAGAAGGAATTTGGTAAGAATGCAAACATACAATTATTAGCTGTTTTCCCCATGCAAAACTCCATATAATATATATATAGTCCAGCAGAAAATATAATTTGGACTTATAGTGCTCTGAATTTATTTTTACCTTTTTTTAAAACCATATAGTTTTACATTAAATACAGATTTTATTTAGGTTAACTGATTTTTTATGCAAGGAACACCTCCCTAGGCGTCCAAGGTGCATTGTTACCAGATGCCCAAACCACCTCAACTGACTCCTTTTAGTGCAAAGGAGCAGCGGCTCTACTCGTGAGTTCCTCACGGATGACTGAGCTTCTCACCCTATTTTTAAGGTAGATGCCAGCAGAGATGGGAAGTAACGAAGTACAAATACTTCGTTACTGTACTCAAGTAGATTTTTCAGATATTTTTACTTTACTTTACTATTTATTTTTGTGGCGACTTTTTACTTCTACTCCTTACATTTTAACACAAATATCGGTACTTTCTACTCCTTACATTTTACAAAATTAGCTCGTTACTTTAGTTTTGTACAAGACGTTGCCATGTCGAAGAATAGCGCGCACACGCGCCTCACACCGTGAGCGGGTGCGCGCGCCACATTGAGAAAAAAGAAAAGGAGACTAGCTGTCCGGAGGATAATCAGTTGAGATTGTGTGTGTGCCTCTTTGAGAACTGTAAATCGTATAACTGATGTTGTCAGTTCACTTAAGCCTGTTATTGGTCTATAGTTCTTGCACATTTAAAGTAAGTTAGCTAGTGATTTTGGTGTGTTCTTCACCTGTTAGCTAGGTTGCACGTTGATCTTAATGAAGCATCAAAATTTCACAAGTTTTATTCGCATGAGTTTTTTTTATTTTTTTTACCAAACTTCAGATACTGTAATTCAATTGACAAGTGGATGGAAACTTAGCTAGAGAGAAGTTGTCTCTGTCTCTGTTTTAACATACATACCTGGGGCGATGGAAACCAGAATCAGCTTTAATACAGGACTAATCTAGTCCTCAACTTTCACATAATTTTACTGGAGTTATAGTTATTATTGTTTACGTCATCAATACCATATTCAATCTAAATGGATGGGAATATATCTACTGTAGGCTACGTTGCATTTGACGCACGACTAAGACTCAACAGATTCGGCATTTTGCATTAATTCACAGCAAATCATTGCGGCTTGATGGCGCTAACGTTAGCACATAGCCTGGTAGTATGGATGGCGACATGGTTGAAAATGAAGAAAACAGAGATCGGCAGACAAGCAGCAAGACATCATCCTCAGCCTTATCTGAGGGAGATGTTTGAGACAGTAGGCATCAAGAACTCCTGGCCAATGTGCTGGGGAACTTTTTCATTAATGTCTGTTTAGTCATTCATATTTTAATCCTTTATTTTCTTTCCAGAAGCCATATCTGAGCCCACACACATACATGTAGATTCATTTAAACGTTAAGGGGAAGATTAAAAATAGAAACTGGATGTGTGAATTCTCACAGAATCACAACTGAATTCATATCTTGCTAATGAGTCAGAATCTTATTAACCTGGAGTCCCAGTCTCTGTCATAATAATCATATATGTTATGTTTTAGGCCTATTGGCAGACATACATTTAAAATGTAGCCAATGGCATATAAAGACCGTGTTCTCCCTGAAGTTCCTCAGTGTGCTCTCTAGTAACATCTGTGTGCTCCAGGTAGCTTTGCATAAAAAATTGTTGTCATTCTCAAGGTTACTTTTACTTTTATACTTTAAGTCAATTTCCTAGCCTGTACTTTGTTACTTTTACTTGAGTAAAGAAGTTTATTCAGTACTTCCACTTTTACCAGAGTATTTTTTAACACAAGTATCTATACTTCTACTTAAGTACGGAAAGTGAGTACTTTTGCCATCTCTGGATGCCAGACACCCTCCTGAGGAAACCCATTTTGGCTGCTTGTGCCCGGGATCTTGTTCTTTCAGTCATGACCCAGCCTTCATTAGCGTAGGAGAAGGGTAGGAACAAAAATTGACCACTAGATCGAGAGCTTTGCCTTCTGGCTCAGGTCTCGGTTAGGCAAATGCAATACCGCCCTCTCTAACCCTAACCCTCTTGCTTTGGGCGTACAGAGATTGGATGATCCAGAGAAGGGACTCCCTCACCCCATATTCCCAAAAATAAAAATTCAAATTTCTTTCAAATTCAGATTTTATGGACACTGTTACCTTTACTGTTATTGTTTAAAATGCACTATGGTAATGCATTATTGTCTGAGGAAACCGATGTGCTGAGACATTGACTGTTGTTTCTTTTAGGATGCTTGCTCTTCTGAAACGGTTTCGTTTGGATTTTAAAGACGTTACAGTCATGACAGACTGCGAGAGGCGTCCAAAGGCCAAGAAGTATGTCTCTGCATTTACTGTCACAACACACACTGAAATCAGAAATCTGATCTGTCTATAATAACAGGCTATCATTTTCAATGTTTAGGTATAGCGACATTTAGTTTTGGGCAAATGTTAAAGCTATAGTGCGTGCTTTATGTTGCCCCCATGAGAAATCCCTAAGTAATGACAAAAATTCACATGACACAAGCCTTCGGTGATTGTGCACCACCTCCACCCCCCTCCACGTGGTTGCTAGTAGTGTTTATCCAGTCAGATCAAGGAGGACAAAGAGGATTAAAGAAAACATGATGGACTCATCAGAGGAGGTCATTTTCTTGTAGTTTTTATGTCCTCTTTGTCTCCAAAGCGGTACCCTGCTGCTTTCTCAGCGGAGACTTAAAACGCACCACTCAAGTTGCTGCCTGCGAATGTCACCGGACAACATCATTTTGTAAACATGTCCATGCTAAAAAAAAAACTATTGTAATCGTAAAGATTATTACGGGTCCAAGTCCGAGGGGGCTAAGAACCCGCCTATGCAATGTAATGCAATGTGGTTCCCAGTACCAGCGGAGCCAGGAACACTACTGAAATTGCTCTGGTTTTTGTTAGGGGTCCAAGCCTGAGGGGGCTGGGGGCCGTGTTTGCAAAATTGCAATATATTAAAATCCTAGTTTTTCAACTCCTTAACTTGCGCCAGGGGGCCATTTATAGCTTTAAAGATGCTCAAAATACGAACAAATATTTGTATCCAGCTACCATAATGCAAACTTTTACATATCTCGGCCAAGTTAAATGCTATCAACACAAAGATTAAGATCTTTATGTGGCACGACCCTCAAATTCACTGGAACAAATTTTGCAATTTTGCCACTAAGGGGCACTTGTGAAATTTGAAGGGCAACATCATGGGCCACACCCACAATGGTGCACTGATTTGAAACCATGTTTGTATTTACCTTTTAAACTATTGTGACCAAATCCAAATTTGTTGGATAGATGAAGAATGGGTCTTATACATCACATACCAAAGATTGTACATGTGGACCTCTATGTGGTGCTATTAAGACGTTAGAGGCGTTTTGGCCTTCAACTCCCAGATTACACATTTAAAAACATTATATCCTCACGTTGAATCAAACTGAATCACATGACTTAGTACCATATTTGCGGATGTTTGGGTTAGCGTTGGGACGGACTTGCGCCGGGTAGACTTGGACCCCATCATAACTGCTTACAGTTTGTATCAACTCATTTGGCAATGGCTTGAATGTAACAGACGTTCATTAATATAAAGTAGTTGTGCACTGTAGCTTTAAGTGGTCCTTGAACCTTTGAAGACCAAGACATGACAAGTTTTTCTATGTCATTCATCACACACCGACTTCTGTCCTTTTTTCTTTCTTCTTGCTGCTTTTAAGCCTTGATAGGTTTTTCGACAGTATTGCCCCCTTCAGGCTATATGATGAACCGCAGGAAGGTGTCTCAGTCTCTCAAAACGCCCCATGGAAAATATCGGACAGAGAGTTTGAGGCCTTCAAACTTAAGGTGTGTGTGTGAACATAATTCATATGAAACAACATGCTGGCCATGTTAATTCCATTGACTGTCAATAAACTTAGTCAAATGTCTTCCTTCCCAGTCTGAGACAAAAGTGAGACTGAATGAAATCATCCGAAAGAATTCCAAACGGGCTGCTCTCGTGTTTGTGTGAGTACACAGTTTACATTATCACTTCGGGTTAATGAAAATATTACAACAAAGCCGTTTCCCCGTGAGACCCTGCACCTCTGACTCAGTTGGAGAAGATGGGCTGTCTCTAAGAGACAGCGTTTTTTTTAATTTTTTTTTAACTTTTAGATATTTTGGGGATGCTCCGCCTCTTTGTTTTGAAGCGAAGTGATTAAAACTAAAAAGTAGATGCATACTGTACATGAAGACTTTATTAATGTACAGCATTTGTTAATAAAATGTAACTTCTCACATGAACTAACTGTGTTTTACATTATTGCCATTCATTAGCCTGTTTTTAACAAGCATCCACTGGGTGCCCATAGTAGGAGTTATAGTGGTTGCAAAGTATGTTAATAAACAATTATTTGTGCTCATAACCCTACATTATAGTGATTTATAAACCATTAAATAAATGTTTATATACTATGTGTATAAATGCTGAATCATTAAGATTTATCTTGATTGTAGCCAAGAGGCCTAACTGTGTGTAATATAGTATAATATTATATAATATAATAATGATAGTTTATCTTATTTGGAGATTTCCAACCATAACCATAATT
This sequence comes from Percina caprodes, assembly GCA_013375575.1. NCBI lineage: Eukaryota > Metazoa > Chordata > Actinopteri > Perciformes > Percidae > Percina > Percina caprodes. Next base: position 2,335,203 of record JABXJD010000028.1, on the reverse strand, counting down.
TTTTGTTGTCAAAAACTATGCACAAAAACCCACCAGACCATGGCTAATTCCACAGCAGTATGATTTATATAACACAAAGAGATGGGAGAGATTAGGTCTCTTTGGGTTTGCTGCAAACCACAGCATGCACAAATTTGACCGTATATATTTTCCCCATAAGTTAAGTAAGAGCAGTCATGCAGTTTTCTTATGTTCATGTCAATGTGCTTTTTCCAGGAGCCTTCCTGTGCCACACAGCGACTGCACTAGTGCTCTGTACATGGCCTGGCTGGATACTCTGACCTATGGCCTCCACTGCCCTGTGGTGCTGATACGAGGAAACCAGGAGAATGTGCTCACTTTCTACTGCCAGTGAATGAATACATGGTCTTAATAGTCTTAAATGGGGGTCTTAAATGAGGGTGGTGATGGCACGGTGGATATGAAACATGCCTTTGGTGTATGAGACCTGGGTTTGAATCCCGCTGCAATACATCAATCAATGTACAACCTCTGACATGCTATATAGCAATTGTAAGTTGCTCTGGATAAAAGCATCAGCTAAATGACATGTAATGTAATGTCTTAAAGGGATGGACACTAAATCAAGCCAAAGAAACCCAATATTAAAGGGTTGAAAAAACATGATAAAATTACAATAACTAATATTTTAACATAAAGAAAATGAGTGGAATTTAGAGTAACAGCAACAAAAACACCCGGATGTAAGCGTAGCCACATAGCGCAGCTATTTTTATTTTGGCGCCCATGTTATCCAATCTGTGTACATACCCTGCGCGTAGCGTCCACGTTGGCCTGCACGCTGCAATCATTGTTTCGGCATTCATGGTTCACGGATAGAGAGAAGGACGGACGGTCAGAGAGTGACACACAAACGCACACACAAAGGCTACAATTTCCACAGTTTTCCCCACTCATCCTGTCTTTTTCTATTAGAGAGAAAGAGAGAGAGACTTTCAGGGGTGGTACAGACTCTGACACCAGTGGGGTCACATTTTTTGTTGCCCTGTAACTCCCACACCGTGCAACGCATGTTTAAAAAACCTTTTAGCCATGAATCTCCTGATATAGGCCTCGCACATTTCCACATTTCCACCTAGATTGTTATCACAGTAAAATCCCAATTTATCGTGAATGGCCAGGCGCGATCAGGCACCTATCTTCGTTTTGCCGACTACATGCTATGTTACGCGCCCGGTATGTTTTTGCTGTAAGCACTCTTAAAGGCAGTGATGGTAGATAACACCATGTAGTTACTTGCATCACTCTCATCAATATAATCTTCAGGATAATATACATCAACGACATTTCATGCCGCCGGATGTTCTGTCAATGTCCCTCATTTTTGGCCCGATGTGCTTCACTCTAGTCGATTTTGGAGGACAATGGTTGACCGCTCCTAAGATCTCTGCAGGGTAAATCGAGACAGATAGCTGGACTATCTGTCCAATCAGAGTTTTCTGTTGAACACGTTCCACTAAAACAAGTTTCTTCCCGAGGCTATTTTGCAGTGGCTTCATTATTGCGTCAGGTGCTTAGTGCTGCCCAAGATGATTGTGATTGGTTTAAAAATGCCAATTAACCAGAGCCCATTTGCTCTTAGCCCAGAGACCTGTGTGGACAGTGCTGTAGAGGAAGGTCTGGCAATGTGCGACTACTGTATCTTTTAATCTTAGTCCACGCCCCTGGCCGAAAGCTGCCGGTAAAAGCAAAGACACTACCCAGCTGGAGCATAACGTGGGGAAAAAAGTGATACAAAATACACCCGGACACTATCTTGTGGGCAGACGCCTTATATTGGTGAAAAGTGACCCTGAACAATTTAGAACAACACCTGGTAGAATGTCTTATAATACTGCAGAGAACACCACCGTGACCTGGTCTCCATACCAACCTGGACCAGCAGAGCCAAGAAGGCAGACAGTCCCGACGTCTGGCTGGGACTGCGCTACACCTGCACCTTGCAGTTGTGGTTCTGGGTCAGTGACCAGTTGGTCTGCTATAAGAACTGGGACTTGCATAAGGATGATGACTGTGACATGAGCCATGGACAGATGAGGACAACATAAGTGGTTTAAAAAGATTTACAATGAGGAGTTTAATTTGATCTGTTCTAAGTAAAAACATTTATTATTTTTCTCACTTTGCAGTGGTGTGACGTTGACACTAGTGAATGGCATTCTGGGAAATGTAGGAATCACAACCTAAGGGGGTGAGATATGAAATTACTAACAGACTTTCTAACAGCAGATTTTAAATTGAGGGACGATTACTGAGGATGTTATCTCCTGATTTGCCTGAATGATAACTAATTGTTATTTTCTGAGGTTGTTATATTTTTAGTTTTCACTTATATTTATGGCAGGAAAAAGAATAAATACAACAATCTACAGTATAGAGGTTTAATTTAGCTTCCCTGTATTCAACAGGGAACATTTTATTTTTATCAAGTTTTGGTGAATATTTGGTGCTGGTGAGAGTTGTGTATATCAAGTTTAGTGTAAACAAATAATTGCTGAATAAACTTTTAAACTACAAATGGGTTTCACTTAAGTGCTTATTTGAACCCAAATCCTACTTTCCCTACACCTAACCAAGGATTAACCATAGAGTTGTCTTATCATGATACTTTGGTGGTCTAGATAATGTTTCTGACATGTTGTTGTGATTATTGGCGGTGGAGATTAACACCAGAGTTTGCATTTAACACAGCCACTCTGACCGGAGAGTGGTCTTGTATGTTGCTCTGTGGACTTGTATAGATGCCTCTTTATGAAGGAAATATACTGCCCTCAAGTGGAAAGAACAGAGATTGGAGCGCATGCACAGGGTTTTTCTATGGAAATTAACTTAACGGCTTGTCCCTGTGGACATACTGCCAGCCTCCAAATTTGGACTTTATCCTGTAGTTGCATTAATTGCGTCTTTAATAGAAAACAGAACATTAGGCTATGTGTCAAACCATTTTGGGCCTACTGTCATCATGGTTTCGGTCAACCTCCTAGTAAAGTTCATTCCTTCAACCTGACCTATAGGGACATGCAGCTTGCAAACTTCAATCCTTTGTTCAGCTGACACGTGATTTTAGAAAATATGTGTATCGCTATCTGCAGGCACAGGCACAATAGTTTATGTGCATATAGTGGTGGTGTTTTACTGCTTCTCTACTCTTGTTGTTTTGGTAGCATATAGTGTATCTATCTAACAAATGAGTTACAGCAGTTATTCTTGAAGGTGACCATTGGGTCCCAATTACATGACTCGTTACCCCTCTTTTTCTTAAATGTGTAGGAAGTCCATTGCACATTTGGAGGAGCAGACCTCACTGTGGCTGCATGTAGAACCTTAGCAGCTTAATCATACATCCAATGTCTGCTGTATTTCATCCCCAGAAATGAGAGCATGTTTTATTTTAGTCTTTGGGGTGACATGTTGTCTATGAGGCTCACTCTTTCTGGTGACAGGAGACACTATCCACCGTTACCTAAGCATGTCATTTCAGGCAGACAAAACTGGAATTAAGAAAATCAAGAGAGACATCAAATATGAAACTTGACAATGTGAAATGTAAAAGCTTAAATGGAAATATTTTAGTTAAAATCTCAAATAGAAAAAAATTATTTTAGCCTTAGCAACTTAATTTTCAATTTTAAATGCTTTTTAATTTTACATTTGGCAATTGCCCTTTGACATTTTAAGATTCACCTTTTCCATTTCGATTTAATATTTGGAGGCATGGCCCAGGGTTTGGGTTAGGCTGGTGGGAGGGGTTTAAAGTAAAGGGTGCAGAGGCACCTTATGGACAGCAGGGGGAGCTGACTGCTGGGTATCACCACCATGCTGCTTACAACACAGCAGTTAAGCATGAAGTATAGTCAGAAAGAAGCTGCTTGTCTCTCATTTCCACAACTTCCACAGCTTATGTTACTGTGGATCTGTAATTTTCATTTTATAACAAAATACTGTTGGACTGGACTCCAACCTGCTGCTGACCTTCTACCGCTCGTCCATCGAGGTACTGTATTACAGTATGGTACTGCAGCTGCACCGTGGACGACAGGGAGAGGCTGCAGAGAGTAGTAAAGGCAGCAATGGCTGCCCTCTCCCTTCCCTGATTGACATTTACACCTCCCACAAGCAAAAAACATCACCAAGGACAGCTGACACCTGTTTCCCTCAGGGAGGCGCTACAGGTGCATCAGAACAAGGACTTACAGATTCACAAACAGTTTTTTTTCCAAAAGCCATGACCACTTTGTACTCAAACATGCACTGACTTTACTGTCTAAGCTCCCCACCCCTGGACTTTTTCTACCCACCTACTGTGCAATATTTAATATTTAATACTATTGACATTACTGTGCAATATCTGTATTCTGTGCGATAGCATTTCTCTCATTGTCCAATATCTATTACTCATTGAATATGATTACCACTATTGGGCAATATTCAAATAATGTGCAATACACCACACTGCATATCACACTGTATATAAAACCTTTTTTTATATATGTGTATAGCATCTCAGAACTGTGCACCTTACCCCCCTTTTTTTTCACTACTTATTTTATTCCATGTTGTTGTATTTATCTGATGTACATGTTGGCACTGGAATCGGAGTTGCTTTTAATCTCATTGTACATGTGTATAGGGACAATAAAATGTATTCTATTCTTTTACATGCCCCATATGATAATGTGATACATTGTCTTGGATGAAAGGTAAACTTTTGTCATGTGAAATAAAAGTTCCTAGTTTAGGACTCAAGGGAACAGCGCTAAAGATCTGTGTGTTATGATGGAGCAGAGGCATGGTTGGATTGAGTGATTAGCAAAGACGTGTGAACTTTTTATTGCCAAAGAACACTTATTTTAACATTTTTTTTTATAATTTGAAGCGTAATGAGAAAAAAAAAAGAATTGTTACCCCTTGCAAAAAAAAACGGGCCTTGCTGCCCTCGTCCACACAGGATGGTGGTGACAAGGACGCACTGAGGTTGGGTGGTGTTGGGGTGAAAACACAGCAAACAGCAAAATGTGGATAGCGGTGAAAAGTGCAGATTTATTTACAATGCAAAAGCAATACCTCATCCGGCACACTGCCAACAAAAAGACTTCCCAAACAACACAAAACAAAAATGAGCCCACAGGTTTCTTAATTTAAATACCACAAGCAAAACATTCTCTCTTTCAATAACTCTCTGTATACAACTTTTCAGCAAGTTGACACTCTCCAGACTCACCCCCAAGGGCAGAAAACCCTCACTTTAAGTAAAGCCCTTCAATTAAGCAGATTGGTAAAAACCAACATGACAGGGTGTTTTGTTATGTACAGTGGGTACGGAAAGTAGTCAGACACCTTTCAAATTTTCACTCTGTTTCATTGCAGCCATTTTTTAAAAATCAAAAAATGTCATTTTATTTCTCACTAACGTACACTCAGAACCCCATCTTGACAGAAAAAAACAGAAATGTAGAAATTTTTGCAAATTTATTAAAAAAGAAGAACTGAAATATCACATGGTTGTAAGTATTCAGACCTTTTGCTGTGCCACTCCTATTTAACTAGCATGCTGTACTGTGCTGTACTGACCCTGCAAACAAGGACATCAAAAGTCATGTCACTTTTAACCATTACAAGGTAAAGCTCTGCGGCTCTTTTTCTCTCTTTTTTTTTTATCAGAATCAGAATCAGAAATACTTTATTGATCACCAAAGGGAAATTCTGTGTTACAGTTGCAAGAAGTACTGTATATAGATATCAGAATATAAATATAAATAAAGAAATATAAGGAGTGCGGATATGTACGTTATTTCCATAGTTAAAGGAAAACTTATTAATTTAGTTCTAAATCTCTGCTGAACATTTTCAGGAAGATCAGACCTTTCTCGGGCCTTACAAATACAGTTTAAACAGCTTCTTTTTGATCCCGTCTAAAACTTGACAAACAAAAAAAGATAAGTGAATGGCTGAATATGACTAAAAGTATCTATCTGTCTACTACTTACAAGGACTTCCTTTTGTCATTGAAGAGTGAGTTTTATGTAATGAAAATTGTTTTCATATTCAAATGCTGACCTTAAGGTGGCTGTCAGTAGAGCATATAATGTCATTGTGTCATAACGTCAAGGAGAGACGAAATCCCCAGATGTAAGTTGTGTAATTTGGGATGTTATGTTTTTCTGCATTTGTACTTGTTCTTTATTGAGTACATCTATACAACAATATTTACAATAAAACATCCAGAATTTTAGAAGAAAGGGCAAAGTAATAGGAGCAATCACATCTGGAATAAATTTGAACTCTGTGAAGCATGCTTGTTTTTTTTGTTGACATGGATTCAAAAAGTTTAAACAGCTTCTTTTTGATCCCGTCTAAAAGGTATTCACCAATTCTAATTCTAAGGAAAAACTCCGGAGCAACACAAGTCATTTTAAATATTTTTGGAGATTTTGATGATTTACACAGGAGCATTTAATAAACACCCAATTGAGGAGACAATTAAGCAGGCCGTTCAGTTTAACCACAATGTGTTTCTGTGCAGTGCCAACCCAACTCTCTCAAGTTCCCGTCTTCATGAAGGTGTATTTCAACTCATGGTGAAGGGCGTTTAACTGAACCTTTAAGGCAAACAATAATATTGCAGGCATCGTAAACACAGATGTTCAGTCTCTCTCTCTCTCTCTCTCGTTCTGGAAAGTATGCACAGGTGTTGCGGGCCAACTGACTTTCAAAAGAAGACAATCCTGAGACAAAACCTTCCCTTATCATGCAGCTCTGTACACTTCTTGAATCTGTAGGGAGACAGACGTAATTATAAATGAACAGGTTTGATTATTAATGAATATTCTTGTGCCCCTGACCTATCAATGACCTGATGTTATCTCTTAGTCTCATCATACCAAAACATGGTGTTTCTGGAAATTCCACCACAGAGATGTCCACAGGCATGCACATTGCACACAAACATATAAACACTGGAAATATAGAAAAGAGATCATCTCTTTGTTCTGAGAATCAGTGGAAGACAAGACAGCAAAGCACAGTGTTCTTTGGAGTGAAAGATGCAAATAGGGCTTTGTCAAAAAGTATTGTAAAGAAAACTAAAAATGATTCATGATCAGTGCATCAATAACACATTTCTTTCCATTTTTTATTATACTGCCATACCAACTACCAACATTTAAATAAATATTTTGTTGCGGAAAACATGGTGAAAAGATCCTTTGATGTAAATGTACACCTAAAATCTCACAGTATCTTACTGTTTTCATGTTATACAGTATCATACTTTAAATGGCAATGCATTCTGGGATAAAATAATATTACAGAACTATCTGTGAATGTTAAAGATTACAGGTATTTACTGTTAATACCTATGCACCTTAGGAAAATAAAGGAAACACTACTACCAGGATATTACTGTACAGTCAAATAATACAGTAAGAAACTGTATGTCTATTTACAGTAAAATTTCTTAAACTTTAAAAACTGTATGCATATTGTAAATAAACAGTAGTTTACTGGCTGCCAGTATTGTGATGGTTGGCCAGCTGACTGTGAGATTTGGTTTTCTGTTTTGTTTCCCATTATGTTTTCTGCTTTGGTTTTCTGTCGTTTTCCCTGTTTGTCTTGTCTCTTTGTCCCCCAAATCTCATCATCACCTCTCCTGCTGTACTCACCTGCCAGTCATCAGCTCCAATCAGAACCAGTACTTCAACCCCGGATCCACTCCCCATCCACGCTTGATCCTTGTTTCAGCCCTGCCACCATCTTCCCCACGCTCCAGTACCTCCAGTCAGCTGGTCTCGCCATCTGGTCCCCTCCTCGCGGCGCCCTGCTCCCTTCTGCCTCTGCTCCCGCCGCCTCTCCCTCCTCCAATCTCCAGCTCCCGTGTTCCAGCGCCTCCCCCTCGGCCTCTCGCCCTCGGTCTCCCTTTTCCCCCCAAAGCTTCCTCTGTTTCTCCAACCCAGGCTTTGGGCTCTCGCTCTGGTCCCTGGTATTCTCTCCATAACCTCAATAAACCTCTGAGCTTTGCAATTGGGTCCGTTCTTTCCCTTTCATCAGAAATACATTACTGTAAATTTAAGGTGAAAAGTTTTAGAGTTAATTTCATCAGACAAGACTAAATATGTTTGTCAAAGACCTTTTTTTTCCCCCGACTAAGATGAGACAAAGATGAGACTGCACCAATGGCCAAAAACGCTGACTAACATGCATTATTGTTGACGAAAAAAGACAAGACTAAAATGTTTTCCATAATATAAAAAGTATGATAAAATCTCTCTTCATTTTTGACTACAATCGTCTTTACTTTTTCATCATAAAACAGAATATTCAGCTGTTACTAGGGTACCAAGACCCGGCGCTAATGTGACGTTAGCCTACCGCTACTGGGTTAAACACAAATAAAATGCTGACAGTTAAACTGTGTAAAAGTTTGTCTGAATAGAACAAAAAAACAAACATTTTTTAAAATAATTTATTTAAAAGACTAAAATCTTTTGACTAAAACATGAAGTCATATTAAGTTTTATTTTGAATAAAACTTGACTGAAATGACGAGAATTTTAGTCAACTAAAACTTGACAAAGTTGACTGAATATGACTAAAACTATCAAGGACATTTGGCACAAGACTAAGACGAAATTACAAATAGGTGACAAAATTAACACTAAAACGTTTTACAGTGTTAGGTTAGAGGAAAGTTCTCAACAACTCTGGGGTTAGGGTCTATCTTTTCTCTTGTAGTTCTGTATGTATGTATATATGCACAGTATCTATCTGTCTACTACTTACAAGGACTTCCTTTTGTCATTGAAGAGTGAGTTTTATGTAATAAAAATTGTTTTCATATTCAAATGCTGACCTTAAGGTGGCTGTCAGTAGAGCATATAATGTCATTGTGTCATAACGTCAAGGAGAGACGAAATCCCCAGATGTAAGGTGTGTAATTTGGGATGTTATGTTTTTCTGCATTTGTACTTGTTCTTTATTGAGTACATCTATACAACAATATTTACAATAAAACATCCAGAATTTTAGAAGAAAGGGCAAAGTAATAGGAGCAATCACATCTGGAATAGCATCTTTGTGAAGCGTGCTTGTTTTTTTTGTTGACATGGATTCAAAAAGTGCCTTTTTGAAAATGAATCATAATATTCAGGATTGATTACATCTCTTCATACAATTGTTTTACTTCTAACGTAGTTTATCTGTTTGTTAGTTAAGTAGACATATTCATTCATTCAGTCATTACCCTGTAAATTGCTTCTGTTGTTTTTGCCACCTGTACATACAGAGTAGTAATATTACAAAGAGTAGGAAGTAGGTCTGGTATATCAATTATTATTATTATTATTATTATTGTTGTTATTATTAACATTTTTGTCACTATCCTTTATTGCTTATCCTTATTAGACCGCTGTGGAAACCTTTGAGTTTTTTTAGCATGTGTTTTTGTGTATTTCATTAACGTGAAACAAGCTGTCAGAATCATTGTGTTTAGTCAGATGAGACTAGTTTCTTTGTGAATATTTTAAAAGATAGTATCACCTCTCTATAGTTGCTGGGAACAGTCTGAAGATCCACCTGCATTTTTTGTTTATACATGTATTTATATAACTGATTATGTTATGTTTCTGTACTGTATTTCTTTCAGTTGGGTGACCTTTCTTCACTCACTTGAATTGGTTGTTTCAATATGAAAACTGTCTTTTACATGTGGATGGAGGGATAAGTGTCCATCTATTATTTTGTTAAGTCACCCTAATGTTGGAGAGCCTGTGTTGGGCTACAGGGACCGAATAAAAATAAAAGTCGTCTTTACATTTTACATTTAACCTGCCCAGAGACACACCACAACACTTAACATGTCTTATGCCGTAAATCAAGTTTTGATATCTTAAATAGCAAAAAACAAATATGAAACATGTACAAAGTTATACAATACTTATATCAATGCTAATAAAACATGTATTGTTATGTTACAACTGTTATTTACACTGTCCTGTGTTTAGGGATTAAAGACGCACCCAGAACCTCTTTCCACATCTTCCATGACAGATAAAGTGATCCTGATCAATTAAAACAAGACCTGGGAGGACGCCTTATATTACTGCAGAGAGCTTCACCGGGACCTGGTCTCCATCACGCAACCTGGACCAGCAGAGATGGGTCCAAGAGAGATCCAAGAAGGCCGACACTCCCTACGTCTGGCTGGGAATGCGCTACACCTGCACCCTGAATTTCTGGTTCTGGGTCAGTGATGAGGTGGTCTGCTATGAGAACTGGGACTCACAAAAGACGGATGATGATTGTGACATGTCTGGAGCCATGGACAGAGGAGGACAACATAAGTGGTTCAAAAAGAATGACAATGAGGAGTTTAATTTCATCTGTTCTAAGTAAAAACCCTCTACTCACTGGTAGCAGGCGTTTTCATTATATACTCACTTGGATTGCAGTGGTGTGACGTTGACACGATATATGTCCGCTGGGTTTATTGACTGGGATTCTGGGAAATATAGGAATCACAACCTAAGGGGGAGAGAGATGAACTTACTAACAGACTTCCCGTCTCCTGATTCTGATTCAGCTGAATGGTCACTATTTGTTATTTTCTAAAGTTGTTATATTTTTCTTTCTCTTGAAGTGTGGATTTCTTATTTATCCTGTACTGGAAAAGCAATGCTGTGTATAGTCAACACTTCTGAAAGAGCTGGTGCCTCAACTCCAGACATTTTATAAATATGCATTATTCATTTTTTTGGGAATAATACTAGTTTTACAAACATTTCTTTTGAGTGCCAGAATAAGTGGAAATACAACATTTTGAACAGAAATCCCAGTCAATGATGCGTAAATCCTCCGAAACATTATAAAAATGTTAATTTTTATGTAATCTCAGCATTGAAGAGTTGAATAGGGAAATATCGCGGTTTTATTCTTTTATCTTGGCAAGATTGTCATGCTAAACTATAATTATTGTGACATTTTTGCGGTGCACTTCCCAGAAAATCAAAGCGTTGTACTTTGAGTTTACAGTACATAGTACATACCTTTTTTACTTTTTAAAATATGTTCAGCTATGATGGAATCACCCACTTGCTTTTGTGTTTACTGCAAAACATTGCTGTGGAAAGCAAAACCATGCTTCCTGTCATTTATTTTCACAGAGAATACCAGAAACTAGATATGGCAAACAGAAAATATAATAAGTATGTAAATAAATAATAATAGCATAGATTGGAAAAAAAATGTTAATTTGCACTGTTAAAATATTCTGCATTTTCACTCAAATATAATCTTTATTCTCATATGCGAAAATCATAATGTGTGTGAAACAATTTGTTGTAAGACCAAAATTATCTTTTTTTTCATAATAAACTGAGTTATTGGCTTTATTTCAAATATCTCAATTTTAGGCATGAAATAATATCACATCACAAAGAGGCAAATTATCTTTTATTAATTATTTTACATTCCTTTCAGTGTACACCATAATAAGGTGTGTTTCCGCGAGGGGGAGGAAGCAGAGAAAGATGGGCGTGAACGTCCGCTACCTTGGTGAAGGTATAAATACAAAGGGTCCAAGTGTAAAAGGAAAGAGGGAATATATTCATCCATTGACAACAGCTTATTCATCTGGAATAATAAGAACCTGTGTGAGTATAGTCAAGCCTTGTTTTTTTTAATTATTTACTAAATAGCAAAATGGACAATAGACAAATGTTTATATAGGTGGAAAGTATTGAAAAGTACTGAAATTAATGATGCCACAATTCACATGTGAAATATGGGAAATATTTTACCTAACAGATATCTCCATGAAACTTCCCCAGTGAAGTGAACTGTTACGTTCAATTATGCAAGACACATTATCTTATTAAATATGTGCTATGAATAAAGGTGTTTCTTAACCATACCCGTGCTCCACTTTTTTGCTTCCTAAAATAACATTTCAAGGGGTAATTTAGGGGTTATTTCAAACCAGACCCTATTGTCCCATGTTTTTGTGTCTGATGTTACTGATAAATGGAGTCTTGTGGGTTTTTGGTGCTGATGATTTTGGCTGTTTCATGTTAAACAAACTTATTCTGTAACAAAACAGTCTAACTTTGTAGAGATCCTTTCGATGATGTTGTCAGACACTTAGAATAATAATTTGAGTCAATGGCAAAAACAGCAAACGCAAACTGACGCTGAACATTTTTCATTGCAGCCAGGTTCACGGCTGCTTGTTACTGTGTTCTCACTCAATACTGGAACACAGATTTTAAAATGTTTCAAGATTTTAAAGATTTTGTTCACCGTAGTCACTTAGATGCATGTTGGAAATACCGAAAACATCTTTATGCCAATCAGCAAATATTTCATTAGATAATGTCTCTTTTGCTAAATTAAACATGCAGGTTTAGAAAAATTGTAATATAAAAAATGTATTGTCGTAATGTAAATAATCAACTGGGAAAATTTCATGGTGACATCAGTTAATTAAATAATTCTCCCCATTCACCTATAGTGTCTCCCCTCAACATGGGCTGCAATGGATAATTGGCATCACCAAAATCCATATTTTTCAATAATTTACACCTATTAGATCTCTTAGGACTTTTTATATGTTATATAGGAGACTTTTATGAGATTAGATCAGTTTAAAAAGTTCCAGTTGCAATTTGTGTGAGGTCATGTTGCATAATGGCTGCACTACTGGCCGGTGGGGACACTGTTAAGGGTTGAAAACATATGCAACCCTTTATAACAATGTATAAGAGATAAATAACAAACAATCATTTTTTGACATGTTTGAAATAGTGGGAAGTATAGACTTATTTAATCTCATACCTTCTTTATTCATCTTTCATCATTGCTGATCAGTTAACAAGCTTCCTTAGTCATTCTTTCTAAAACTCATCCAAATATTTAGCTTGACTTGCTTAAAAAATACAATTTATCTCTCATGTATTATTATCAAATATAATTTCTTGCACATTTATTTAATTTACTCAAAGTGTAAACTCATTAATGATCTATTTTAGTGTCAAGTTACCAAGAGCACTTATTGGAAACTTGATACTCAATCAACCTACATGTCTGGTCAGGATTGGACTAAAACCACATTAGTAGGGTCCAAGTGAGGCTGCATGACTTAGTAACAGTTACGTGTTCACTGTTAGAGGACACATGTGGGATCTTTTAGGACACATGCCAATAATTTCTTTAAAAACAAGCTTTTCTACATAGATTGTTTGTCATCTTGTCAGCCCTTTATCCCATACTGCACCAGGAGTCAGTAAGACGTGCCGATGGGGCAGTTAACATCCAAACGGGGTGGGGTTGACCCGAGAGCTGCCCCCAACGTCCGTTTCTCCAGTGACGATGGACCTCCCAGCTACTCTACGCACGGAATGCCTCCAACCATCGTCATATCGGACGTTGAGTCAAGGTTAACTTCTAATGTCCACCTTTTACATATTTTTAGGTTTTTTACATATTTCAGTCATTCCTGGTTGTCTAACACTACAAATTATTTTTTTTTTCATTTTGTTTTTCATTTGAGTCAAAGTAATTAATACATTTTATATTTCATGATGTCCTGAGAAAGTTAACCTAAAATCATATAGATACTAAGCTCATTGCTGTGGCATTTGTATGTCTGTCTGAATGTAAAGCTCATCACTAATAACCTATTGCATTTACTGCAATATTTGCTCTCATTTTTTCTGTTTGTTTAAAATGACACCTTTGCATCAACAGTGCATCAGAGCGCCGCGGCTCGAGGGTGGAGCTGCGGCGATCTTCCGTCTACAGCACGTTAGACATGGTGCCACAACTGGGGCATTACACCGGCACACTGCACCATCAGACGGGGAGCCGACCATCTCTTGATGCTCTTCGCAAGGCATTTGAGGTAATTTGTTTTAGCCTTTGGGAAACACATCTAACAGCAACTTGCATCATCAAACTTGTGAAAGATTTCTCATTCCCACCCTCATTATAATTCAGCTATTTAAAATAGTTTTTCTTTGTAAAAACTGTATTTTACTCAGGAGAAGGAGGCAGCAGCAGAGGTCCCAACCACAGACTCAGGAGATGGCAGTCTGCCAGGCAATGGAACTGAAGCGCCAAAAGGTCCACCAAAGAAAGCTCCTGCTAGATTCGGCTGGTTTATTGGAGTCATGGTGGGCAAAACTTATGTATTTGAGTGTACATATAGACTTCATACACTAATTATTTCAATTTCTGTTAACACTTCATACAATCTTACTTACATCTTACTAAGCTGTTTTTTTATTGAACAACACAGATGCGTTGCATGCTGAATATTTGGGGAGTCATCCTGTTTCTGCGCGTAACGGTGATCACTTCTCAGGCAGGCATTGGTGAGTTCATTCATCCTTCCATACCATACATTAGTCCCTTTCATTCCTCTGTTTAGTGGCTTGTAACACTCCATTGCATCACTCTCGCCCTCTCATGTAGGGCTTTATTCAATTTACCTTTACATTATGTTGCTTTAGAATAGTATGTGCAGATGCACATTGCTGATAGAGCTTTACCTTTTATTTGCTGTTTTTGATATCTTCTAGTGCTCCATGTTATACAATATCCAAAACATGTATGATTGAGAAGAAATATGCATCTACAGTGCATCCCTGTGGTCATGTAGAGGAAAAAATTTGCAGGAATAGACTTGTAGAGACAGGCCTGGAAACCAAAACATCAATTCCATTGTATTAGTCTATGTTTACTATGTCTGTTGTATAATTAATTTCATTTTAATTTCATTTTCTTCATTAGTGTTGATGTGGGTTATTATTGGGTTGTCTGTTATGGTGACCACGATAACTGGCCTCTCCATCTCTGCCATCGCCACCAACGGAAGAGTGATCTCAGGTCAGTCACTTCCTGTGTCTCGAAATGCGTGAAAAGTCATGTGTAGGCCACATATCTGCAATTTAGTCAGAGAAGGGCCTTGAGTTTGTTAATTCAGTTGACATAATTAATGTTAATGTAATGTTGTCATATTTCCATTGTACCTACAGTATATAACCTACACTTTTAAACTTCTTGAGTTCCTTTAGTCAATGCTAATAAACTTTAACCACTATTATTATTTCACCCCATTCAATCAATGACATGTTATCACATTTAATGATTTAGCATATTGTAATGAGATACTATCTCCTATTATATACAAACCTTATGCCCATTGGTTTGGACACCTCTCAGGGAATAACCAAACATTACACTGGAATCAGTTTAAGAAACAATTACTGTCTCCTATTTACTTTGGAATGACAAAGTAAACTAAATGAAAGAAAATCTGCCTCCTTCGCTTTTTCCTTTCCCTTCAATAACTAGACTTACAGTAATACAATAATGATTTTCTTCAACTGGAAACAATTGCTGCAAAATAATGTGTCACCTTTAACTGGAAACACACACTAACCTAATTTGTTACCTTAAATTCAAGTTCACACTTAACTCAGTGGGGCCACACTGACTCACCATGGACACAAACACAAACAAGTTGGCAGATATTAGAATAACAAACCCCGCTGCAGGCCTGATGCAATGCTGGGCTTGGTTTAGGGGTTTAGTCTGCTTCACTCAACAGAGCAATAAAGTAAAGTGTGGTACCTTGGTGAATAGTTCAAAATCCAATCTGCAGCTTTTACCAGTCTCTTGGTCTCCGGTAAAGAACAAGATGGCAAGTAGGCGTCCCAAGATGCTATTGTCTCTGTGTTTCTTCAGGTTTTCTACATTTGAAAAAACGCTAGAGGCATTAGCGTTTAGCTATGGTGGCTAAGAGCCCATTCCCTTTCCTAATGAATGCTAACAAAATACACACAAATGAAATAAATAAATATGTAAATCTATAACTATGTATTTCATTGCTTTGTGCTCAATTTGCCCTGCTCAAAACTACAGATGTACAGTCTTCTATGTCTCTGTTCCACAACATTTTCAGGTGGAACGTATTTCATGATCTCCCGCTCTCTGGGTTATGAACTTGGAGCCCCAATTGGGTTGGTCTTTTCCTTCGCCAACGCTCTGGCATGTGCGCTCAACACTGTTGGCTTTTCAATTGTGGTCCGGGATCTAATGCGGGTACTTATGCTTGAACTAAGAAAATAGATGCATGATAGATTTATTTTACTGTTTTATTACTCATTTCCTTTTTATTGTTATTAAAGCATTGTTACTTTGCTCTCTAAAAGGTGTCCATATTTAATAAATGTATTATTTTTCTTTGTAAGCTGGCAAGAATAATTTCAAAACCTGTAAGGAATTTATTAAAAGGAATACATTCATATGAAATGTGAACATAAATATTTTAACTGTGAAGCAAAGGCCCGATTATGTTTACCCAAAATGTACTTGCATATATTTTCATATTTTCTGGTGTCTTATGTGTGAATATTTTGGTTACATTGATGTAGGATTATGGCGTCATCATTGTCGATGACTTGAACGACGTCCGAATTGTGGGCGTGATCACATTAGTTATTCTTCTGATGATTACATTGGCTGGAATGGAGTGGGAGTCCAAGGTAAGTAAACCCTTACACTTCTAACTTTATTTGCATTTTACCTTATAGTTCTTGTCATATATTGTCTTTTTTTTCTTCTTCTCCACGTGTCTCTGTCTTCAGACCCAGATTTTGTTCTTTATAATTCTCTTGGTTTCATTTGCCGACTACTTGGTGGGCACAGTCATCCCGCACTCTAAAGAGAAACAGTCCAAAGGCATCTTTGGATACAACAGTAAGTTCAGGCATCTCAGGACAAACTACAGCCTTTATTCAAAGCATGTAATAAGTTTTAAAATATATGTTATAAAGTGTTTTTTTTTGTTGCCTGTCACCAGAGGACATCTTTATTGCAAACCTGACACCAGATTGGAGAGGAGTTGACGGCAACTTTTTCCGCATGTTTTCTATTTTCTTTCCCGGTGCCACTGGCATCCTGTCTGGAGTCAACATCTGTGGCGACCTCAAAGTATGATGAAGAAGGCAGAGAAATACTTCTTAAAAAAAAAAAAAAAAAAAAAGACTACATTAATTTTGACTTCTGTATGGTTTCCTTTTGCAGGACCCTGCTTCTGCGATCCCCAAAGGCACCCTAGGGGCTATTGTCATTACCACACTCTCCTATCTAATTCTTTCTGTAACTTCTGGTAAGCTAATTATTTAACATGCTTTTATTTAGTATTTTGTTAGATCCTATTTGATGGTACAATCATATAGTATATATAAAATAGTATAATAATTTAAATGAGTGACAGTCAGTGGTGAAGTGAATATTAAAGTGTTTTTTTAATGTAGTTAAAAAGTTTACAAAAGGTGGAGGAATGAAATCAATATAACAAATCCAGGCCTAACTCATCTTTAGCTTTTGAAGCAAAACACAGACCAAAAGACCTAGCCTGCTTCTCTAACAAACATGCTTAAAAAAAACATACAGGAGTGGCACCAACCTCTAAACCTGTGTTTCTGGACAAACATAACCATGAACATAAATCTCACTTCTCACAGAAAAAAGAAAGGGACATAAATGCATAACAGACACTTTGCTAGCCTGCCTGGCATGTGACATATGTATTTGCTTCTGATTTTATTTGTTAAATTATCTGAACTAATAGGGCTTATTTAAGTTAGGTTTGTTGGGTGGAGGGACAGGAGGCATTTAGCCTGATTTATCACTCATGTTAGGGGTAGTATCATGTGCTGCTTTAGCGTGAGAGGGCTGATGGGAAATTATTTACCTCATTATCTTCCCCCAGGTGCATCTGTGGTGCGTGACGCCTCTGGCAATATGAGTGACTATATTGGTGGAAACATCACTAGTGACTGTGTGGGTCTGGGATGTAACTTCGGCTGGAACTTCACAAAGTGCATCTTGGCACAGAATTGTAAATTTGGTCTGGCCAACACTTCAAAGGTAGGGCCTTTCATGGGGGGGGGGGCAAAATAAAGTAGGCTGACACAAACACGTACTGAAAAGAAATAAAAACTGCAAGGGCGGTGCAATTTCACGTAACATTAGGCTGCTGACGTACAACCATGTCTTGCATTGTAAGTTATTTGAAAAAGGAAAATACCTATTACATACCTGTCTAGGAGGAAGAGGGCCAATTTAGGGTTGGTATTAAATCCTTTAAAATCCCATAATTGTCTCCATCTGTTGAAAGACCAACCAAGGTTGACTCGGGTTTCGCCCATCATCTGTCAATCTCCCTATAGCTTTTAGTTGTTTTTTTGCTTAATTTCCTTTTTTTCTGTGATGGTTCTGCCCCAGTATCAGCAATAACAGGTAACTTCTAAAATATGATTCAAATTCAATTAGGTATTTATAAAAAAAACTAATTTTAACCTGGCTGGATACAAAAACACAGGCTTTTACGATGTGACACCAAAATCTGTGACCCATCAAAATGAGTCTTCCTGCTGTACATCATTTTGTGACTTTGTGGAAAAAAATCAGAGCAGGGCAAAGGCATTGTTAAAAACTATATATAAATAGCGAGCTTTTCAGTGTTTTTCTTGTTTGCTGTTTTGGTTATGTATGATCATCATATGGAAAATTGAACAGTTTCAGAAACATTTATATAAAATATGATAACAATATTAATTGTTACTGACTATTCCACACAGGTAATGGGTCTACTATCAGGTTCGTACTACCTGATCATCGCTGGTGTCTTTGCAGCCACCTTGTCGTCTGCTCTTGGCTTCCTCGTCTCCGCTCCTAAAATCTTTCAGGTGAGAAACCACAGCCAAACCCTGATGCACATCGGCCTGTTACATTTATTTTAGTCTGGCTCACGCGAGGTCGTATAGTAGTACATTGCTGGTAAAGTTCTGTGTTGAACAAAGTTTTCAAGGATGTATTAAATTGTTGAACTGCCAGACCATGGCCACAATGACATACATTAACCTGTAAATACTGTTCTTATTATTATTATTATTATTATTTTTATTATTATTATTACTATTATTATTATTATTATTATAGCTTTTTATGATACTGTGCATACTGTGAAAGTTGTCTTTCAAAAGGACAACATCATAATAAAACAAGCTTTTAAATGCTTCATATCTATACTAACATAACATGTGTATAAATGGAATCAAATCTAACATGATGCACATGTTAAATAGCATTTTACTTTCTGCTTTATCTGACAGTGTCTGTGCAAAGACAAGATATACCCATACATTGGAGTCTTTGCAAAGGGCTATGGGAAAAATAATGAGCCACTCCGTGCCTATATACTCTGCTTCCTTATTGCTGTGGGCCTCGTTGTCATTGGTGGGTGTGATCTAATGTTGTAGCTGTTTTGTTATTGGAAGTATTGATTCCCATATTTGTTTTTGTATGTTAAATGTATGTTCTAGCTATGATTAAATATTTAAATAAATAGAAAAAATGAGTTTCCATAACTTTGAATTATCTTGATAGCTGTTAGATTTGTAATGTGTACTGATTTAATGACTTTCTCTCCTGTATCATAACAGGTGATCTGAACACCATCGCAGCCTTGAACTCCAACTTATTCATGTGTTCCTATGCCCTCATCAACTTCAGCTGCTTTCACGCTTCAATCACAAACGCTCCTGGTGAGTTACCTGTTTTTCTTTGCCTTCTAAAACAACTCATTTGAGCTTTTCTGTCCAGCTACTGCCATGGCTAAGGTTTAGGGTTATGGAAATAGTATAACGTTATGTTACCGGTAAGTTAACGTGTGTGTCCCGTTTACATCCCATTTATAGAGTCTAAGATATTAAATACAATGTATAGGAGCAAGACTGTGACCAGTACAAAGTCATTACATGACTAAAAACAGACATTTGCCCCTTTGACTGCCATATTGGACAGATGTGTGGCTATGTGAGATTAGGTCATGTGATATTTCACCTGAAAGTAATTTATTTCTCATTTTCTCGATTCCCCCCTCTAGGTTGGAGGCCAATGTTTAATTACTACAACAAATGGCTAGCTTTATTTGCAGCAGTGGTCGCTGTGTTGCTGATGTTCCTCTTTACCTGGTGGGCTGCACTCTTTGTACTTAGCGTCATGGCTTTCCTGTTTATATACGTCACCTACAACAAGCCAAGTAAGTCCAAAACAGATATATTTAAATGAAACTATGCTCTGATGAGACAAGCCTGGCTTATATTAAAGAGTGAACAAGTTAGTGTGATTTTCCCTGACTTATGTGTGTTTTCATTTCCACAGATGTGAATTGGGGTTCATCAGTCCAGGCAGGTTCCTACAACATGGCATTGTCATACTCTGTCGCTCTAACTGGTGTCAACGATCATGTCAAAAATTATAGGTGAGTGACAGAAAGCCTCAGTTATATCATTCCTAGACGTCTTCCTATAGTATTTGTCTAATCCAATTTTCACTCATGTGTTCCTTCAGACCACAATGTCTAGTCCTGACTGGGCCACCAACCCAGCGACCAGCTCTGGTGGACTTCGTTGATTCCTTTACCAAACATGCAAGCCTCATGATCTGTGGAGACATAATCATGGTCAGTCATTTAATCTCAAAAGTTTTTGTAACAAAAAAAAAATAAGAGAAATGATTCATATAATTGTATTGAAGAAACTACCCAATCCTTCTTACAGTAGCTTTTCATCAGACAATTTTCTATTTCTTCATTTTGCTTTTTTTTGTCATTTATTGAATCTCCTTGTTCTTTATGGATCAGGACAGGCAGAGTCAGCCACAGGAAGCCACAGATCGGTTGGTAAAGTGGATGAACAAGAGGAAGGTGCGCTCCTTTTATTCTCCTTTCCCTGCTGACAGCCTCAGAGTTGGAGCTCGGAACTTGCTACAGGTAAAATCTTAAGCTGACTCTTATATTAAGATGACAACCTGTCATCTTTGCAATTTTGGCTTTTTCGTATTTTTATCGCTTCTCATTTCAGTAGGACACCTCTATTGGGTGCTGCATATAACTTTCATTAGAACATTTAGACATCCTGTTACTCTCATAGTAAAGTACTGTATTTCTACCTACATTATGTTTTTATTTGTATTTTATGAAACGTTAAACATAATTTATCTTCTCATTTGACATTTTCTCAAGACTTCTGGCCTTGGCAAGCTGAAGCCCAACATTCTGGTCCTGGGCTTCAAGTCAAACTGGAGGGACAGTTCTCCTGAAAGCATTGATGATTATATCAACACCATATAGTAAGTGTATTTAAAGAAATTGTAAAAAAAAAACAATGTTGACTTTTTTCGGTTTTTACCGTTATTGAAGGATTAGACAGCTCTTTATATTGAAGTTATTAAAAGTCATTTTTTTCACTACAGGCACCTACCCTGGAGTTCTTGGGAGAGCACAATTTGAATTTGCTTAGCGAGTTACTCTGGCATCGAGTAATGCTGCTCATTAATTATACCCTTGCAGCCGAGCTGCACCAATCACATCGGTGTATCTGATGTAGGCGGGGCCAGAGGCGAGCTAAACAGATGACGAGAGTTTAATCTACCAGTTAGCTCCTCTGGTAGCTAAGCATATGGGGCTCTGGATACATCACCCCGTGTGTTGTTGTGATTGGTCGTAGTGTTATCCAATTGTGTGCAATAAGATTTTCAAATGCACGCTTGGTGCCACCCTTCGAGATGGGCAACTTTCATTACTTAAGGCCAGACCCTTAATATTTTTGGATCTGGGTGTGGATTTCCAGGCTAATAGAAATAATAATAAAGATTATTTTTATAGTCCATAAATATGTTGATTATTTTCTCAATTAATTGATTAGTTGTTTGGTCTATAAAATATCAGAAAAAGGTGAAAAATTAGATCAGCATTTCCCAAACGCCCAAGATGACGTCCTCAAATGTCTTGTTTTGTCCACAACTCAAAAATGTTCAGTTTACTGTCACAGGCTAGAGAAAGAACTAGAACATATTCACATCTAACAGTTAAGCTGGAATCAAAGAATTTTTACTTTTGTCTTAAAAAAAATACTCAAATCGTCTAAGCGATTATCAAAATAGTTGGCGATTCATTTAAAACTTGAAAACTAATCGATTAATCGTTGCAGCTCTAGTAAGAATAACATCATTTCTACTTTAAAAATTCCATTTTAACTTCCTTTTCTTCTCTTTTCTCTAGCGATACCTTCGACACTAACTACTCTTTATGTATCTTGAGGATGATGGAAGGGTTGGATGTCTCTGACCAGTTTGATTTTGAAGGTTAGTAATACAGAGCTTGTAATCCTTTTGTCTTTATTTCATCTGCAAGCTCTCCTACAACATGACATATTTTTATAATATTGAAAACAAAATGGTAAAGGATGCAATGTCTGTCTTCCAGTAAACCAGGGGTTTGAGCCTGATGAATCTATTGATAAAGATGACCAGAAATCTCCTCAGAAGAAACCCGGTGAGCACACAGACACATTAGAACACAATATTTTGAGGACATTGTATTAACTTGCATCCCTTGGGGTCCCTTGTAGTGATGAACCTACAGTGAATTATCACCAGAATATGTTGTGCGCGGTTTGCAGCGCTTTATAGAATTTCAGCTCATGGTTTAACGGTCTGGCCATAATTTAACTGGGTTCACTCTTAAGGCTCTCATATTGTCTTTTTTTTGTTTTAAGTGAAAAAAATCCACTGTACACCTGAACAGATGCACACAGTTAGCATCTACATGGTGGACATTGTGGAACATTTAGCAGCAAAGGAGCCAGATATTCCCCTGAGAAGTTTGTAGAGACGAAAAGCAAAGCTGAAAACGCCACCACTTCGTAAATATACTGTATTACAGTATTTTTACTATGTTGGAGCACCTCATGGTGCATTATTGCTGAGTAATACTATTCAGAGTAATTATTAATATTGTCCCTGCAACTCACTCTTTCTCCTTTTTCTGTTCCAGCTGACAACATCCCCGATGAAGACAACAAAGAGCAGATGAAGACCGTGTTTCAGACTGACCAGGGGAAGAAGACCATCGACGTCTACTGGATAGCAGATGATGGAGGTTAGATCTGACAAAACAAGCACAATGCATGACCTGTTGGTAATCTGTGATAATCAATATTATCATTATTATTATATATTATTATATGGTTGATCGTCATCAATTTTCCTGGTGGTCAAACAAGTCCGCAGTGGCAAAGCCCCGCGCATTGATGAGAGCCATCCAGAAAGGGGTGTGGAGGGGATGTCATGACATGCATTCTCAACATTGCCTGGAAGTCTGTGCCTTAGGACAGACTGGGGGTGATGGTTCCACTGTTCAAAAAGGTGGGGGGGGGGGCACAGAGTGTCTGCCAATTACAGGGTTATTATCACACTTCTCAGCTTCCCTGGTAAAGTCTAATCCACGGTGCTGAAAAGGAAAGTTTGGCCGATAGTTGAAGCTCAGATTGAAGAGGAACAAGGCACATTCTATCCTGATTGTGAAGCAATTAACGAATTGTGCTTTGTTCCACTCCTGATTGCAATATTCATGGACAGGATATTGAGGCATAGTAGCGGGGACAAAATGCGGTTTGGTGGTGGATTATTCTGAAGATGTGGTGATGGCATCATCGGTCTGTGGAGGGGACTCACTAGAATCAAAGGATTGCGGACAGTAGGCCTATTCACTTTACCACACCATTAAAAAGACGAAAAGAGAGCTGAGACAAAAATCAAAGCTTTTGATCTACCGGTCAATTTTCGTTCCTACCATCTATTGTCATTAAGGCTGGGTCATGACAGAAAGAACGAGATCCTGGGTACAAGCAGCCAAAGTGGGTTTTCTCAGGAGAGTCACTGATGTTTCCATTCCCTGTATTTGGTAAAGATGCCTTCTGTGTGCCTCCCTTGGGAGGTGTTACAGGCATGTCCAGCCGGGCGGAGGCCTCGGGGCCCCGTGACCCGACCCAATGTTTTTTTACGGCGTAGTTTTAGTACAATAATGGTCAGTGGACACAAGGAGGAGCCACCTCTGTTTGACACTGTAGGCTTGATACAGAGGCATGCAAAACATTTTTTCATAGCTTCTCTTTCTTGGCTGCAGTATTTCTCTTTATTCTCTTTTAAGGTCTGACTCTGCTGGTGCCTTACCTGCTCACCAGGAGAAAACGCTGGCACAACTGTAAGGTCAGGGTCTTTGTCGTAGGAGACGAACAAAACATGGAGGAAAACCGCGCCGAGTATGTATTTTTTGTTTTATCTTCTGGGATAAGTGAATAATAATGATTTAATAATAGTAATAATGTAACACTATAAAAGCCCATCCAGGTGCATACCAAGAACACTAAAATAAAAAAGGTCTTGGTCTTGCCCCTCTACTTTTTTCACTCTTTGTGAGCTACAGAATACACAATGCACCTATGTATGAAATGAAACATCAATACTCAATATTCAGTCAAGAAATGTTGGGAAAGTAAGAAGGAAATTGGTATGCATACATTGGTGCGTAACAACAAAAGTAATATTACTAAAATTAACTATTTTCATCCTACAAGACTCCATATATACATATGTGTGTAGGCTATACGTTATTGAAACTGATTTGCTGAGACTTTGACTATTGTTTCTTTTAGGATGCTTAAGCTTCTGGATCGGTTTCGTTTTGGTTTTAAGGATGTTACAGTCATGACGGACAGTGAGAAGCATCCACAGGCCAAGAAGTATGTACGGGAAACCTTCACTGTCACTACACACACTAAAATTGGAACAGTTGCATTGAAACAGGAAGGGATCAGTCTATAACAACAGACTGGCATGTTCACTGTTTTAGGTATAGCTTTATTGTAAACAAACAAATGACCAAACATTAAAGTCTGCAGTATGTGCCGTACTTCTAGACTCTGGCGCGCCGTGCAGCGAGTGAGCTAAAACACTTCAGCAATGCATCTGGTTCGTCCAATGTTACTGTGATGTCCATGTCAAATAAAATCTTTCCAGGGTTGAGATCCCCCATGGATTTTTCCACACACAAACACATATGATCAGATCACATAAAGATGTTTGTTTAAAATAAGACAAATAAACCTCAATGGGCTTTTAATGTTCTTTTAATTGTTCACTCTGTGGTATTAAAAATAATCAGCCTTGGAAATGTCACCTAAAGTTGTCCAACATGTATGGCCGAGAGCACTGAGTGTTTAACAAATGTTAATTATACTTTTATTATCTCTGTCTTTCATGGCACACAGACTTCTGTCCTTATTTTTTTCTTTTTGCTGCTTTTAAGCCTTGAAAGGTTTGAGGAGACTGTCGCCCCCTTCAGGCTGTATGATGAACAGTATGAAGGTGTTTCAGCTCAGGAACTGAGAGAAAACGTTTCATGGAAAATACCAGACAAAGAGTTTGAGGCCTTTAGACAAAAGGTGTGTGTGTGTATTTGTCTGTGTGTGTGTGTGTGTGTGTGTGTGTGTGTGTGTGTGTGTGTGTGTGTGTGTGCGTGTGCGCGCGATGAGCAACAACATGGTGTTAATGTCATTCACTGTCAATAAACTCGGTCAGATGTCTGAAATTAATTTCCCTCCTTCCCAGTCTGAGACCAAAGTGAGGCTAAATGAAATCATCCGGAGGAATTCAATGCACGCTGGTCTCGTGCTTGTGTGAGTACACAGTTTACATTATCACTTTAGTATTCCATCTAGGCTGTTTGGCTGTGACATCCTGCAGCTCTGACTTAGGGCTGGCAAGTGGAATGTCTCTTAAAGTGTGGCCAGTTTTAGATGTTTTGGGGATGCTCCCACTCTTTGTTTTGGAGAGAAGTGAAAGCAAAAAGTAGATGCATTCTGTACATGAGGACATTTTAAGTTTTTGTTTAGAAAAAAACAAAGTTCTCCCATGAAGAAGTCTTACAATTGTCTTTTACAGTTTTGTCATTCATTAGCCTGTTTTTAACCAGCATCCACTGGGTGCCCCCAGGAAGAGTTATAGTGATTGAAAAGCATGTTAATAAACAATGATGTGCTCTTAACCTTACATTATAATGAGTTATAAACCATTTAATAAATGTCTATATAGTGTATATAAATGCTGAAGCATTAAGATTTATCTTGATTGAAACTAAGGGGCATAACCGTGTGTAATATAATACTACATGATAATGATAGTTTAATTTATTTGGATATTTTCAACCACAACCATATATTTTTTTTTGTTTAATTGAGCCAGTGTCTAAATAGAACACAGCTATAACTTACAAAACTGTGATAGATCTTGATCATGTTCTCTTCTAGTTTAGTCTTAGGCTTTGTAATAGAGATACATGCCATACTGTAGGTGAAACATCCATACAGGCCTTTCTATCAGCTTTAAGAGATGAAAACAATACTTTCTCTGATTTCCATAGGAATGTATGACATATTTGTACATATTTTCTCCATAAGTCAAATAAGAGTAGTCTCTGTTTTTGTTGTGCAGTTTTGGTATGCTCATGTAATTGTTATGCGTTTTCCAGGAGCCTTCCTGTGCCACACGGCGACTGCACTAGTGCTCTGTACATGGCCTGGCTGGATGCTCTGACCTATGGCCTCCACTGCCCTGTGGTGCTGATACGAGGAAACCAGGAGAACGTGCTCACTTTCTACTGCCAGTGAATGAATAAGTGGTCTTACAGGGATGGACACTAAATTAAAACACACTAACCTAAGAAGTCAAAAAAATAAAAATGTATATTAACTATACTATTAACTACAACTAAACTAACAACTAAAATTTGAAGATCAGGGCAATTAGTAGAATTTGCAAAGGAAGAGATCTCAGAGGCATTGATGGAAGATAACACCATGCAGTTACTTGCATCACTGTCATCAAGATCATCTTCAGGGTGATGTGGATGCCAACGTCATCTTAGTTAGGCGTCCTCGGCCAAAGGCTACCGGTGTAAGCAAAGAGAGTGCGCTCTTCTGACGCTACCCGGCCAGAGCCGTAACCTAGAAAAAAAGGGATACAAGACGCAACCAGACCCAAACACTTTCACGTGTTTGTCTCCACTTCTTCCATGACAGATAATGTTATCCCACTACCTGGGAGGACGCCTTATATTACTGCAGAGAGCACCACCGGGACCTGGTCTCCATCATTAACCTCGACCAGCAGAGGTGGGTCCAAGAGAGATCTAAGAAGGCCAACACTCCCTACATCTGGCTGGGACTGCACTACACCTGCACTCTGCAGTTCTGGTTCTGGGTCAGTGACGAGGTGGTCTGCTATACGAACTGGGACTTGCATAAGATGGATGGTGATTGTGACATGTCTGGAGCCATGGACAGAGGAGGACAACATAAGTGGTTCAAAAATATTGAAAATGAGGAGTTTAATTGAATCTGTTCTAAGTAAAACCCTTAACTCACTGGTAGCTGGCATTCTGTATATTTACTCACTTTATTTGCAGTGGTTTGACATTGACACTATATACAGTATGCCCTCTGATTTTATTGACAGGCATTCTGGGAAATGTAGAAATCACAACCGAAAGGGAAGAGAGATGAAATTTCTAACAGACTTTCTAACAGCAGATTTTAAATTGAGGGAAGATTAATGATGATGTGATCCTGTGACAGGTTTGTCTGTCTCCTGATTCTGATTTACCTGAATGATCACTATCTATTTCCTGAAATTGTTATATTTAGTTTTTTCATCTTTTGAGGTTGTATTTAGTTTTCTGTATCTTTCAAAACGTGTAGTTTTTACCCATATATATGGTAGGAAAAGCAATACATACACCAATCTACAGTAGAGGTTTGATTTCGCTTTCCGTATTCATTATGGAACATTTTCTTCTTTTTATCAAATTTTGGTGAATATCTGGTGATATATCATGTAAAATCTGTGTATCCCATTTTTTTGGAGTTTTATGTAAACAATGACTTGCTTAAGCTGAATAAACTGTTAAAACTACAGAGCAGTCCTCTTTTTTTCTCAAGTGTTTATTGTAACCCAAATCCTACTTCCCTAACCAAGCCTTAACCATTAAGTTGTCACATCATTGAACTGACTTGTATGGCACAGACAAATGATCAGATCATCACATAAGAAAATGGGTTGTCCTAAAAGACAGTAACAAATGACATATTTAATGTTTTAGAATTCAAAACAAACTGAAAATGATGCTTGTTACATAAACTGATCCCTTTCTGATTTTTATTTTACAAGAAAAAACCTATTAGACACTGGATGTTCAGATCAGAAAATAGAATTGCTTTTAAATGCATGTGCAAGAAAATTAAGTATATACGTAATTCATGAATTTAACTATACCATCCTCCCCTCCGCTCCCATTCAAAATAGTTTTGTAGACTTAGATGAGCACAGAGTACAGTCACTTGACCTCAACAGACAAACATTTTCATTGTGTTTTTTTTGTTTTTTTAAAAGACCTTTATTACATTTTTTTTACAATACAAGTTAACAGGCTACAGTAACGTGTTAATAAAAGAAGAAGAAAACAACCATGTGCATACTGTGCACAATATGTGCTTTAAGTGCATAAAGTCCAAGAACTTTCACAGGGTGCTGTTTTCCTGCTCATGGAAGGTCTGAGAGCCAATCTGAGAGTGGTCTTGATGTTGCTCTGTAGACTTATGTAGATTCCTCTCTACGGAGAAAATACATACTGCCCTCAAGAGGAAAGAACAGACACAGGTGAGATAGATGAGCATGGTTTTTCCATAAAGATTAATTAGTGAAAGGCTCGCTTCCTTCCCCAACACCCTTTCATAACAACAGAACAAAACAAAAAAAATCTAACTGGCTTTGGTCTTTCAGGTTCCTGTTATTTGGGGCAAGAAACACAGCAATGTTCACGGCATTATCAAAAAGTATCATTGAAGAAAATTAAAAAATGTTCCTGATCATTGCATTGACAATACAAATGTTTATTTTTATTATACTACCATACCAGCTTTGTCCATTTTTTATTACTTAAATGAATAATTACTTGTGTGAAACATGGTGTAAATATCCTAAATGACAAACCTGACACACACCTGCTCCCGGTGTCCGCCTCTCCACTTCCACTCCCAACCTCCATTTTCCTCAATAAATACCTTTACCCTGTGAGCAGTGCTTTTGAGTCCGTCCTTGCGAACCGTAACAAAACCATAATGACAAAATATGTTCGTCATTTCATGGCCTTTAAAATACACATGCACTTGTTTAAGGTACGAGAAAGTTTAAAAACAACTATGTGGTGAGGGTGTATCTTTTCTATTGTTGTTGTTCTGTATGTATGGACAGTATCTATCTATTCATCCATCCATCCTCATAAATTACATGGACTTCCTCTTGTCAGGTGAATTCCAGGTGATAAAAATTATATTTTCATATTCAAATGTTGAGGTCAAGGTGGCTGTTAGTAGAGCATATAATTTGTCAGTGAATGCAGTCTTCATCAGTACATCAAGGAGAGACAAAACCACCAGATGTAAGTTGTCATTTGAGATTTGTATGTATGTCTGCAGTCTGTACTTCGTCTTTAAGCGCTTTGAGTAGTCGTTAAGACTAGAAAGGCGCTATATAAATACAGCACATTTACATTTACATTTATGCAGTCCATCTAAACAGTATTACTAAAATGATGATAATATTCAGTATTTTATAAAGAGAGAGCACAGTTATAGGTGCAATCACATATAACACCTCTCAACTTTTGTGAAGCTTCCTTGTTTTCAGGTTTGATTACATTATCATCTCTATCTCACTTTCAAAACCTCTGAATGTCATTGTTGTGAGTTCTGGTGTGATTATGAATTGCATATTTGCCACTATCCTTTATTACTCTTCTTTTCAGACCACTGCCGGAACATTCCTACTGTAATCTGGGCATGTAGTGTAATTCATTCACTTGAGGCAAGCTGCCAGAATCATTGTGTTTGATCTTGCACACTAAAATATGAGTTTCCTCTAACAGAGCAAAGATGCAGGGGAGTCTGTTTCTGTTCATTCTGATGGGTAAGTGGTAATTTTATCAGATCTCCAGCATTGCTACTGCTGCCTTAAAAGTATTGTTCAGTTTAATATTGGATTCATATAACACTTGGACATACTCTTATAATCAAAAGTAGTTCTACGTGTAGCAGTGCATGTATTGTAAACACTTGCAGATGAGCATATAAAGAAATAAAACATGGATTGACGTCAGTTTTCACCAAGAGTAGAAAGGTGAGTCTTTGGAAAAGTATTAAATGTGAAATTTTTCTCACAGGGATTACTTTTAAATACATTTATCACATTTTTTAAAGCTTTGGCCTTGTTTGAATATTAACTCTCTCTCTATACAGTATATATCTCTATATACACATACATATGACAGAAAATAAGGAAAAGTCTACTCCATGATTTTATGCTGTCAGCTCCATAACTGCAGTATCTCCTCTGGTTTTAGGTCAGTGTTCATTCTTCACTTGTCACCTCTATGAGTACCACTTTATTGAAAAGCGTATGAATTGGAGTGATGCCCAGAAATATTGTAGAGAGGAGTATACAGACCTGGCCACAGTGTCTAACATGTCAGACACGAAAAGACTCTGCGACTCTGCAAGGAATCAAGATGGAGCCTGGATTGGGCTGGTCAACCTACCAGGTGCCAAAAGGAAGTGGCACTGGTCTCTGCCAGGGGTGGAGTTCAATGAAACAGAGGCAAAAGAGAAATGGGAAGATGAGACACAGAATGACCATTCTGTTGCGAACTGTGGGTTTATAAAGAAGAATCTCAAATGGGGAAACAGATCTTGTAAGGACAAAGGTCTTTTCATCTGCTACGATGGTGAGAAGATGTAATATCCCCTGCTTCTGAATTCAGCTTTTGATTATATAAAATTTGTTTTCATACACCAAACTATTAAATAGGACGAGAACGTTGACCTGCTGGTGACACTACTGAGTAAATGTTGGTATATCACCAAAGTCATTAGGATTCACAGTGTAGGGACCAGGAATGTCTGTATATATTTCCATGTTAATCCATCCAATTGTTGTGATATATCAGTCTGGGTCAATGTGGTGGACCAACAGACATTGTCATCCATAGAGCCATGCCTAAAAATATATGTGCTCAAAGGACAATAATGTACAGTAATGGTTATTCAAGTGTGTCTGTTTATTTCACAGAGAGCGATTCATTCCATTTAATAAGACATTGGTGGTTCTGGAGAAAGAAGAAGTGGCAAGACGCTCAAAACTACTGTAGGGACAAACACACAGACCTGGTCAGTCGGCCAAACCAGTTAGAAGATGAAGAACTGAGAAAAAAGATAATGTTTGTACGGACTTGGATGTACATCGGCCTGTTCAGAGACTCCTGGAGTTGGTCAGATGAGAGTAGTTTCTCTTTCAGACACTGGGATCCACAGTTCAAACAGTCAGACAATGAGAAATGTGCTGTGACCATGCTGGATGATGAAGGCAGATGGAATGCTAAAGACTGTGGTGACAAAAAACCTTTCTTCTGTTATGAAGGTGAATATTTTAAAGATAACATAACATCTAGTTAAAATTTGTAGTAATATTTAACTCGCCCAGAGACACACCACAACACTTAACATGAATTATGCTGTAAATTAAGATTTGATTTCTCAAATTGCAAAACAATACATGAAATCCAAATATGAAACATGTAGAAAGCGGTACAATGCTTATACTGATGATAATGATGATATATGAATTCTAATGTTACAACTGTTGTTTAAACTGTCCTGTGTTTGTCTCCACTTCTTCCTTGATAGATAAAATGATCCTGATCAATCAGAACAAGACCTGGGAGGACGCCTTATATTACTGCAGAGAGCACCACCGGGACCTGGTCTCCATCATCAACCTGGACCAGCAGAGATGGGTCCAAGAGAGATCCAAGACGGCCGACACTCCCTACGTCTGGCTGGGAATGCGTTACACCTGCACCCTGGATTTCTGGTTCTGGGTCAGTGATGAGGTGGTCTGCTATAAGAACTGGGACTCACAAAAGACGGATGATGATTGTGACATGTCTGGAGCCATGGACAGAGGAGGACAACATAAGTGGTTCAAAAAGAATGACAATGAGGAGTTTAATTTCATCTGTTCTAAGTAAAAACCCTCTACTCACTGGTAGCAGGCGTTTTCATTATATACTCACTTGGATTGCAGTGGTGTGACGTTGACGCTGGGTTTGTTAAGTGGTATTCTGGGAAATGTAGGAATTACAACCTAAGGGGGCTTTCATTTTTTTAGGTAGTATTTTTTTCTGTATCAAAAAGAGTTTTCACCCAAAGTATATATAAGGCAGAAAAAGGAATAAATGCACTTATTTGGTTTGATTTTTGAGGTTTGATTTTGTTTTGGGTATTCCATATAGATTTGTTTTCTGTTTATCAAGTTCTGGTGAATATTTGGTGATTGTTATATCATGTAAAATCTGTGTATCCAATTTTGGGGCGATTTTTGGGAGTTTTATGTTAACAATTATTTCCTTTCTCTGAAGCTGAATAAATTAAAGATACATCCCCCTTTTTCATTCAAGTGCTTATTTTTACTGTATTTCTTTCAAAAACGGATTCTGGAATTTAAATTTCCTAATGCAAAAGGATTAATAAAGATGACTCTAAGTCTAATTTTAGCCCAAATCCTATTTTCCCCACACCTAACCAAGCCTTGTATTGTAATCATTTTACACTTAGATGAGTGGCTCCACAGCTGTGCTGCATTATTCCAGCAAATGACAGCAGACTGACCACATCAGGTCACACATTTGACACATTTGACCTCTGACAACACATCCAACCCTTTTCATTGGTCTTTTAAAGTATTCCTGCACATGGAAAAGGGTGCATGATCAGTGCACTTTAACATTGTGTTGTGTTGTATAGAAACAGATGAATTGAGACTTAAACTGTTTTTATGATGATTTTCTGCTGAAGAGATAGAAAAGCTTGCACTACAAGCAAAGTTTTTTTGACAATGTTTGTTTGTGGCAAGAGTCTTCTGTTCAGCTCAAATTGACCAATTCAGCCACAGCGAATCACATTGGAAGGGGATTATTGTCTGTGGTGCTGCTTGGATAATATTTCTGACATGTTAGTGCGAGTATTGGCAAGGGAAATTAACACTAGTGTTTGCATTTAAAACACAGCTCTGAAGGCTTGTATAGATGCCTCTTTATGAAGGAAATATAGGCCTAGAGCATCAGGGGTTTTCTACTGAAATTCATTTATGGAAGTGCTACGCTCGCTTTATCCTCCAAATAAAATAAAATACAGATGTTTCCCACTGCACACAAAAACCTATGTGGTCACGATCGATCTATCAATCTATCTATTGTTATGGTTTTGGTTTTTTCTTCACTGTTTTCTTTTCCTTTTCAGTGTTCCCTCCCTGGTCTTGTGTCGGTGTCTTGTTCCTCCCCGGTCTTATGTTCCCCTGAGTGTCTGTATGTTCTGTTTCCTGTTTTATTTTGAAGTCTGTTTTTTGTCTTGTCCTGTCTTTAGTTTTGCTTTCTGTGTCTTCCCGCTCTTGTGATTACCTGATGTTTTCCACCTGCTTCCCTGCTCTCTTGTCACCTGCCTCTCGTTACCGCATTATCTTGTGTATTTAATGTCTGTGCTTCCCCCGTCTATTATCAGATTGTTCTGGTTCGTCTGCCTGTTTGGACCGTGTCCTGCTGTGTGTTCCCGTTCCTGCGACCTGGTTTCCCGTGAGTCTTCCCTGCCTTTGCTTGTTTTCTCCTTGCCCTTTTCCCCCCAGACCTCTTTGAATTTTTGCATGTGTTTTTTTTTTTTCTTTTAATTTTTGTTTTGTTTCACTGTTGGACAATACATTTCTGGACATTTACTCCATTCTGCTTGCCTGCTTCTTCCTGCATTTTGGTCCTCACTTCTGTTACACATCACATCTATCTACTTTTATTTTCAAAAACATGAGGGGAAAAATGCATTACTTTGCAGTAACAATGTCAACAGATTCTGAGCCATTCAAAGTTTCTATACTTTAGATTGAAGTATACTACAAATACAATGAACACCTACATTTACATATGAATGGAGTTCTATTTCACTGTAAAATATTGGGATTGTTTACATTGCCTGGAGTGTGAAGGAAAAGAAGTAGACAAATTGTATAAAATCATTGCTGACATCACACTTATCCTAGTTTTGCTTTGTCAGACCTTCCTTCAAAGAGCGCTGGAGAAGTACTCCACATACTATTCAGGGATGGGAGGAAAATGTGCTATGGTTTATTGGCATTTCTCTAAACCAATCGCAGTCTTCTTGGGCGAAGCTAAGCACCGGGAAAAAGCCATGGTGCTGCTGCAAAATAGTCTCAAAAGGAACTTTTATTTTATTTTTTTGTAGTTTGTCGTACAACAGAACTCAGGCTAGCTAGCTGTCTGGATTTACCGTGCAGAGATCTGAGGAAAGGTTATCCCAGAGCCAGCTCTGTTACGCTGGGTTAGCCATAGTTTTAAAATGCTTAAAATGACACAAAGGAAGCACATTGCAAAGGATATCCGGCCTAAATGAGTGAAATCCGGCGGATTTTCCAGTGGCAACAGAGCAATCCCAGAAGTGGAACGACAAGGATACAGACTACACTTCTAATAACTCAGGGTGTAAACCATATTTTTGAAAATTACAAATTGACTTATTGGCAATACACAAATTTGTATTTTTAGAGCAGTAGACATACATTTACTTAATTCTTATTAGTGGATATTTAGCAATGACCTTTCTTTTAGCATGTTGGACAGTCAATAGGGAAGCATGTTAAGCTTTTTTTTTTTTAAAGTTATGTAATTGCTATCTTGTCAATGGATTTTCTTGACTCTGATAGACTTCTTCGATTTCTGTATTTCAATATGTAAATGCTGATCTTAAGGTCGCTAAAAGAGAAAACCAACATGGTCCATCCATATTATTGCAATTTTAAACATTGCAATTTTCTGCAATTATATATTGCAATTTATAACCTTTTTTCCTAGTTTCAAATGATGTCCCCAAAAGGAAACTTTGTCAACATCTGTTTTATCTA
This sequence comes from Percina caprodes, assembly GCA_013375575.1. NCBI lineage: Eukaryota > Metazoa > Chordata > Actinopteri > Perciformes > Percidae > Percina > Percina caprodes. The sequence continues at coordinate 2,300,205 of JABXJD010000028.1, read as the reverse complement.
AAAAGACACATTTCTCTGTTCATATCACTTCAATTTTATTGATGCAAAATGGGATTGTCAAGCAGAAAAACTGACCAACACATAATAAAAGATCGATACTTGGCGCCTATGTATCAATACAGTATTGCCACGGAAAATATCGCGATACTATGCTGTATCGATTATCTATTTTTCTTTTCCCCTACCATGAGTCTCCATCAGGAGAGAGAGTGAAGAGCCTAAGAGGAAGATGTAAGTTATGATTCTTTTCTGTCATTTAGATATATCATTTTTGTGTGTGTGCAGATTGATAATGTGTCTTAATTTGCCAGACTTACCAAACACATCAGCTAATTAAAAAAAGGTTTATATTGTTCAGTTTCAATCTTTTATACAATAATCAGTATGGTTTACAAAAGATGGACACATTATCAAGAACACCTGACATTATAATGCAAACAAATACTAACAATAATATTTCAATGTTCTGAAGCTTTGTGAAAGTAGTGGGCTTGTTATTGCCCCGGGTTCTCAGGTTCATGATTTAGTGTTTTTTTTTTTTTTTTTAGGGGATGAAAAACACTTCCTGCTTTCTTTTGTAAAAGTTAAATCTTTATATTGCTGTATTACTATATAATCTCACTTCTCCCATGATACAAAATGTACATATAGTAGTTATGTCACTAATAATACGGAAACTAATTCAAGTTATTTTGCTGGGCTTGTAGAAGTAATGATGAACAAGTTAATTTTGTGTTATTCTCGGTGTAAGAACCCATAACTTTGTTCGGTTTTAGCCACTCCTGAAACCTGTCTTCATTGCAGTTAAAATGCAGTGAATATATGAAAATAAACTGGATGTACAAAGATTATGATAGCACCATCTGAATAAATCTTCATACAAATGTGCTCGGGTGGTTGTACTGCACAGGTGATCTTGTTTGGCCCAATGCATATTTGTGTTATTCAAATGAGATCTTTTCATGTGCTAAAAAGATTCAGTGTGAGTCACTGTTAGTGCTGGTTTGATCATAGTTATAGGCATATCTGCCATAAAACATTTTGCTTCCTTAACTGAAGGAGCGCAGATTGTGTTTTTTTTTTTATAAAGTACGTGTTAAAATGTATTTTCTTTAAACTAAAATTTGTTAAAATCATTGATTGGTTCACTCAACACTAAAATGTCAGTTTCATCTAATCTAGCGAAGATGCAGTGGAGTCTGTGCTCATTCTTGTTAGATTTACAGTGTTTTCATAAAACAGCTGGACAGCGCTCTTATCAATAATAAAAAAAATTTAATTACTGGACTCGGAGACACATTTAAGAGTAGGGTGTGAGTTTGATTTTTAAAGAACAGATCATTTTCAAGCTATCGGCTCAATCACTGTAGTATACTCTCAGAAAAGAGCCTCCTGCTGCCACTGGGAGCAGGGTTGATTTGGCCATGCTGATGTAATTTATGGGTTCATATCCTCCAAACCAATTCCTCATAAGTTTTCTAAGATAATGTAGTAATAAGGGCTTCAAAGAAACCCCATTGAAAATATTAGAAACTTTACTGCCCATTTTCTTGTTGTTTGAACACTTTTACTGTATTGCTATTTAACAGTTTAACAAATATGATTAGGATGCATCTGCATATAATTTCTTAATTCTAATATTTCATAATTGAATTTAATAAGGGTCTGTTTGGCATTTGTAAAATATTTTAACAGAATATGTTCTGCAATTTAAATTTTAAATATATTTTTTGCATACATTTCACTTCATCTGCTGTCAACCTAAAGCATTTCTAGGTTAATAACTAATTATAATTAAGTGAAAGGTGTATTTTTTTTTTTCCTCTTGAATCTGAACTGCACTTTTTTTTTCTTTCATCTCTGAGAAGAAAGAAGAAAATGATCCATATAACAGCTGATTCCAAACTGAACGGCCGTGTAGCTGTAGCATTTTGAAATGATGCTTTTTGGCCAGTACGTTGTCAGTATGTTCAACTTTCTTTTTTTTTCATGGCATTATGTAAATGACCTCTGTCATAACTGATATGAACTTCTACTTGCGAACAATAGTGGCATCAGAGATATGAAACATCTGTGTTGAAATATTCAAATGCTAGTAGTAAAGTGGCTGTGTGTAGAGTATGTGTTGTATTGAGTGTGTATGTGTTTTAGTTGTCCCTTTTAGATGGTTGATTATAGAGTAAAATTACAACAAATGATGGCAGGTATAAGATTCCCTTAAGACGCACCATTTAAGTTGAGATGTACACTAAATATTTAACTGCTACTGTATAAACAAAATGCTGGTAAGTTTTTGTAGAACAAATGTTATGGCACTTTCCTTCATATGGCAGAACAATTAAAATTGCACTATATAGGCTTACACTACTTTTGAATTCATTATTGCATTTTGCGTATAACAATGCGATTAATCAGGGAAATTATGCAATTAAAACTTTTAATCGTTGCCCAGCTCTAATATTTATACACAGTGATAGTGTTAATATTCAAACAAGGCCAAAGCTTCAAAAAATCTGATAAATGTATGTAAAAGTAATCCCTGTGAGGAAAATGACAGATTTCAAACACTCACCTTCCAACTGTTTGTTTTAACCAAGAGTAGGAAAAAAGACGTCAATCCATGTTGTATTTCTTTATATGCTCATCTGCAAGTGTTTACAATACATGCACTGCTACACGTAGAACTACTTTTGATTATAAGAGTATGTCCAAGTGTTACTGTATAAGACAAACAAGATCAGATAAATGAAAATACAATAACCCTTAAAGAACAATCTTTGCTAAATATTGTTTGTTGTTATATCACAGACCTACTGTATATGTATTTGAAAAGAAAAAAATATCATTTTAAAAAAGTCTCATATTTTTCCTTCAATTCACATGGTTAATGTTATACTTCACTACACGCCATTGTTGCGTCTGCTTGTTCAGCTGAGAAGACATCTTTTCTATTTGTTGCCACATCTGGTTGTTTTAGTTATACAGTCATAGGTGTAATTTGCAGGAGCGATGGAGGATACAACCCCCCCAATAATCAAAACTAGCCAGTACAACCCCCCCCCAAAAAAATACTATTAGAATTTCCTTCACATAGTGTTTGACGTATCTAAACATCTAAACCCAAAGTTACGCCCTTGTATACAGTACTATAAAAGGGCTTCTGCACAAAATCAGCTTAGGAAAAAAAAACAATTAACTGAAAGTAAAAATGTTAGGCACATTCTAAGCTATCCCTATTTTTGTACTATTTAACCAGGATCACTGTGACACCATTGTACAGTGTTGAACCATGGCTTTTTCAGTTTTACTCAGCTGAAGGTGATGAGGTATTCTGGGTAGACCTGGTCATCGTGGAAAATCACAAACATGGTGGGCTGCTGCTGGATGTTCACCAGACTGTCGAAGCAGTCAGTGGGGTCTGAGCCTCGAGGAGGGGTGGCTTTCATGGAAGAATTACCAACAGTGTAACGGCCGGTAAGGACACGAGCCACATACAGCCGCTTCAGACCAGACGTGTCTGGTGGAGAAAAGCTATCGGCCGAATAACTTGCATTGACAGCAAAGTAAACTCCCATTCCATACACTGTAGCTGTGATAGAATTAAATGAAAAATACATACAAATTAAAGGAGTAGTTCAACACCACTCTCATGACACTACAGCCAAAAGCTGGTTAGCTTAGCTTGCCATTTAACAACATTCCTCACCTCCTAGTTAGTCATGCTCTCCTAGTTAGTTATGCTCTCCCAGTTATGCTGTAACAGTTTTAGATTGCTGGGGGAATTCCTTTGACACACTGAGCTCCTCTCTGCTCTATCTTTTTATCTTTCCATTTGTGTGCATCCATGTCCCAGAAATGCTTGTTACTAACCTAGCTCTGGGGAGTCATTCCCCGGAGTCCTTATGTTCTTTTCCCCCCAGCATGTTCCCTCGGATCAGGAAGGCTCCAACATCATGGTAGCAGCTGTAGCCATGGTCCCGCTACACGTCCTGTGATGCCGTGTTCATCCTGCTACGTCCTGCTGTGCCTTGTAATGCCGCACAATTCCCTGCTATGCCATGAACTACTACAAACTGTTATCTTTTCTGTGGCTGTTATTGCCACTCGTCATTCTAACCCCAACCGGTCGTCAGACACCGCCCACCACGAGCCTGGGTCTGTCCGAGGTTTCTTCCTAAAAGGAAGTTTTTCCTCGCCACTGTCGCACTGTTGCTTGCTCTGGAGGGAACTACTAGAACTGTTGGGTCCTTGTAAATTCTGGAGTGTAGTCTAGACCTACTCTATCTGTAAAGTGTCTTGAGATAACTCTTGTTATGAATTGATACTATAAATAAAATTGAATTGAAATTGAAAACCATGTGCTCCTGCGTAGCTCCTGTTAAATCCGTTCTTTTCAATGCAGTTGCATGACTCTGCGGATGTGCCATGGTAAAGAGACTTCTCACCAAGGTCTGCTGGACCATTTTTGGCATATAAACGCTGCTTAAACACTGAATAGGCATGCCACAGGTAGACGTTTTGCACACGTTCAATCTGAGAAGAGGAAAAAAATCAATCCATTGCTTATTCTATACTGTAGGTTTTTAAGGTTATGTAAAACGTGTTATCAAACTCACTTTGAGAATGTTGTATTTAGCTGTTTTGAGGAAACCCTTGGCTACTTCCTTGTACCCGGGTGAGTTAGGATGCAGCTCGACCTTTGTCAAGACTTCTCCGTTCATAGGTTCCCATTGTGTTGGCAACTCTATGCCTAAAGTCAAAGTCACACAAATGAACGGTATGTTTTTAACACAAATAGCTGAATGTTAAAGAAATATTTTGCTGATTTGTATCCAGCTCTGTGTCATCTTAGTGTGGGCAGTGTGTTTATATAAATGGTGCATGGCTTCCCTCCATGCCGCCAGCACACAGAGCTCGGAGCAGCCAAGGTCTGCCGAGATCCGCCGGATGAAGCAAAGCGCATCCAGTGGATTTTGGCTGACCTCCATATTGCATTTCGCATTATTCAGCAGATCTGGGCAGATATTCACTGCGGCCACAGAGGGTAACCAAACACAGTTAATCTGCACACACTGCCATGACAGAGCTGGATTTAAATCAGCAAAATATATCTTAAGTAAAACTACAAAATGTGACATACTTGTATCAGACTCTCTCCTTTTCAATTTGTACGTGATGCCTGTATGCCAATTTGTGGCTTCTTGGGCCTTCAGGTTTACGGTCGCCTTGCCGTCTGGTGCCATTATATCTACAGACACTTGTTTTTTCATGTGTGCCTCCTCCAGCACATAGTTGTCATGCAGGCTCACCTCTTGCCAGGCTTCATTTATATTCTGAATCGACCACTGGACGTCAAGAGCCAACGTCGCTTCTTTTTTATCTTCGAGATCTTCGCGAAGTGCTTTTTTGATTGCTTTATCTACAAGGTAAAAGACGCTCATCACGTCATCTTTAAGGCCTTTCAGCACATAGACCTCTCTACCCGACCCTGAGCGATCACTAGCTATGTTTCCTGCTCTGTTGCCGTTAACATCTTCAGCACTTTGACGTCTCTTGTGCTCCAGGCTTATTCCAAAGACTTTGACTTTTGCCTGCACTGCTTCCAGCTCCATTGCATCAAGCCTGGAAAAATCCTGAACATCCACCTCTCTCTCTACCAGCTGCTTCTGCAGGATCCCCTCCAGATCTCTTTTGATGATCCTGATGGTGTCTGCACCACAACCAATCACACTCATCACAGCTGGCGGTGGCTTTGAGGAGGTGAAGGCTTTGACTTGAGGTGCTGAAGTTGAGGAGCCTCTTAAATACTTGTCCTCCCAATTCTTAAGCTTTTGTTTAGCTTTTTCTAAAAAAGGATTGAGCAAAAAGAGACATCATTACATCAATGAGCCAAGACAGTCTGTGATATCCACAATATTCACTTAACTGACAATATTGTTTGTGTCGATGTTTTCATCTGCCAATCTTACCATTTACCAAAAGATATCAACATGGTGCTAAGTCGCTAAACTATTGCTACACAAAGTATTTTTGGATTCATTTCTTTTTGCATTTCCTGTGAAGTAATTTGTTGTGCGTGTAATACTTTGTTTAGCAATAGTTTAGCAAAAAAAAGTTGTTTTACAAGTTACAAGTAACTTGGATAAGGCTGCACTGGAATTTTCAGAAAGAGTTTTACATATTTTATAACCTTTTCTGCTGTCTTTTGTTTGGACTTCGTCACTTATGTTTTGGCTGCTATTCTCTTCACTAAGCCATTTAATAGAGTCTAGGGAGATGACTACTATATCCACAAGTCATTATGTGTGAGTAAACTACTCCTTTAAGGTTGTATCATTATATTCTCCCCCAACACAACTTGTTTTGTATTTTTGGTGACCTCTGGAATTCATAAAGACCTGTATTTGTAAAACCCTCCATAGATTACTTGTGTTAAATCTTTTGAGTGTCATCATCATGGGAAATTACAGTTATGTTGCCACAACTTACATGAGGTTGATATCTGTTAGTCTTCAGTTGAGAAACAACTGGAAAACTATTGGATGGATTGGCAATGAAATAGACATTGGTTGAAGTGGCAACAGATATTCAAGGTCCAGAGAGCATGCGTTCCAAAACCTTTGGTCAATCCTTTACATTTAAGACAATGCCATTCTTCAAGTTAAATGTTTTCATGTATTATGTCAAATACATGTGCTAATTGGCCAATGTTACCATGCTGACAGGCTAAACTAAGATCATGAACCTGGTAACTATTAATAATAATAACTAGGCACAAAGTAATACATTTTCAAGTCTTATACTGTAAACAAAAACAAACCTTTCAGGCTGAGGTGCGGAGCGGCTGTTTGTCCAAAGCGGTTCTCCAGCTCTGATCTGCAAAAAATATCACAGCAAGTTTAAAACGATCTATCCTGATTTGTCAAACGATGCAGCCCTTGCCAAAACTTACTATGCCTTACTATGTTTTCCATTGTATGAGTGAGATTTATATCTGACCTGAAAGCCTGGAAGACTGAAAATGAAAGTTGATTGAAAATGACAATGCGGATGAGTGTGAGGGAATTTGGTTTCAGGTCCATAATAGCAGAGGTCATGCCATCCAGCATGGCCTTACAAGCTTTGTTAGAGTCCATACCACCCTTGCCTGATGTGGAAAAAAGACAATGATTGTGAATCCACCTGTAGATGCCACCAACGACCATTGCTGCAGTAACTGGTAGTAACCTTTATTTTGTAATGTGTCATATTTGTATTAGTGTATTTTCATGCTTTCATTAAATAAACATACTATCCTGCTAATAAAGGCCAACAAAAATGCATCTATAGATGTATGGATCTACTAATTTCCAGCGGACTAAGTTGTTTTACTGTACTTTATGTACATTATATTGGTTGAGACAAATTTTGTGGTTATAATGCAAGTTCAACTAAACACTCATGCACACAGTACACACCAGTATTGATAGCTGGGAAGGCCACCGATCTGAAGCCTTTGGTCTCACACTGCTGCAGTATCTTTTTGCATTTCTTCCGAATTATCTGAGGGTCAGACTTAAAACTGGCATGAATGATTTCCCTGCAGCCAAGCAACCCGGGTCCTGTTGTGCACATTAAGTCTGCTGGAACGCCCACTGCCATAACCATAAAAGCAAATAGGACAACAAAAACAATATGTTGGACGGTTGTTCAAAACTAATAGTATATAGTAAAACTTAGTTGTAGTTTATTTTAATTGATATAACACATTTTACACTCAGATTTACAACCAAGCACAAAAACAGTTTTGACACACAATTTCAATTTTTTGTTTCGATTCAGTTTTTTATGGACAAATAAAAAAAAAATTGCAAAAAACACGTCAAGGTCCAGGTCAAGGTTTACCTGTGTTGTTAGTATTCATGTAGCAAAGACAGTATTTTTATAGTTTTTTTCGTCTTAAGGCTTACCTTGTGCTAACTCTGCTTGGACAGTGGACCCTGCTGCAGTCAGAATGGCTTGGGACACACCTGTGGCGTTTGTGCAAACTGTGTGTTACTGTAGGATTTAAGTTAATATAATGTACACAAAACTCTCAAAACTAACACCAGTGTACACATATATTTAAATATCAAAAACATGTAGAAAATCAATCATACCTGATTGTTTTTTTAAGAAGTTGGTTGTGTTGATAATGGCATCAGTGCTCTCCTGGGTGATGTCACCGCGAACCATCTGAAGCTTGACTACCCCCAACATGGCAGTGACCTCATCATTAGTTATGGAGACATGGCGGTAAAAGGAAGCTAAAGTCATGTCAAAATAAAAGAAACTACAGTTAGAAGGAGATTAAATGAAAAGAATACCAATGTCTGTATTTATAAGCAGCTAGTAGTTTTCTAACATGTTATCCAGAACTTTAACAGTGTCTAATATGGTGGTGGTTGGGGGCCTCTGATGTTTTTCAGCCCTGTTGTGGCCTGACAATAATTATTGCAGCTTTAGAGAATTAGTGAATAAGCACTTTATCAAAGTCTTGCTCAACCTGAAACTGAATAGACAATATTCACACTAACCTTGGTCTGGGTTGGCATCGTTCGTGAATCCTCTGAGATGCAAAGTTTTCTGGGCAGACTGGAAGGCCTGTAGTGACAAAGTGAAGGGTTTAATTCCAGTTCCATGTGCAAAACAAAATAAATAGTGTACTCCTGCTTTTGTTACAAGGCATTGCTACTGCATTTTCTTTACCTTGCTAGACTCTTTGTCATTGGGGTGGATGACCACACGAACCAGGAAATGTGTTCTCGTGACTTGGTTGTGTTCAAATTCACGGACCTCCTCCAGTAAAACCTTGGATGCCACGCTGTGAGGAAAACGCAGGACCGCACCGGTCCCAAGCACAGGGAGAGCAACTGAACTAAAGCCTTTGATCTGACAGGAAGCCAACATTTTTCTGATGCACTGTCTCAGAACCTGGAAGATTCAATGATTAAGAAGGTTACGACACCCCTTAGTCTTAAGGAAGTAGGAACAACAAAACACATTTAAGCGAAACCTGGTTGTACAGTCTAGTAAGACATATTTACTGAACATGTGATTTCACCTGGACCGCAGTTCCTTGTTGGTTATTATCCCAGGGAAGCAGGTTGATGAAGAACACTCCTTTAGAATGAAGTGCAGGCAGGCCATCCAACAGGACTATTCCACCAGGCTGTGTTGCTCCTCCTGCTTCCTTATGAAACTTTGCAGTCAGCTGCGGTCCAACAATGTTGGACAAAATGTTTCCAACACGGGTAGAGAGGGGATCATGGCTAACCATAGGGGATACCAGGCCATCCACCTAGAAAAAGAACAAAAATCTAATTGTATTCAAGTTGACACTGATCATGACCACCATGTTTATCCTGCTCTGTATGCAAACAGACACCAGTACCCAGCAACTATAGCAGATAACAATAACTTGTATTCATATAGTGCCTTTCAAGAAACCCAAGGACACTGTGGCTTGGCAAAAGTTAAAATTGTCCAGGGAAGTAGCATGAGTGTTCCAGAGGGATGGGGCTGCAACACTAAAGGCTCTGTCTCCGACGGTACAGAGTCTGGTGTAGGGAATGGAGAGCAGGCCAACATCTGGAATCAAGTAGCACAATTTATCAGAAAATATGTCATACCTGCTGGGTCTCGATGGTTCCCTGAATGATCTCTACATGGACACCACCTCCAGGAGCTCCAGCAGTGGCTCCTCCTGCTGTGTCTTGGGCAGAAGCATCCATCTGGAAGCCCAGACCTCTTGGTGGACTGTTTCCAGGACTTATCCCTTGGAGAAGCCGGTCACACGCTTCCTGCAATGCCCTAACCACCTCTCCTCTGTTATCAATCAGGATAACTCTGCTCAGACTTCTCCTTCCCTGACTGCCAAACTTCTTAACAGCAGTAACAATGGCCTCAGAGCACACAGTAACAGGGACACCGAAAATCCCTGAGCTGATACAGGGAATGGCTATGGACCTGAACTCCATCATTTCTGCTAAATTCAGAGCAGACTGGACAGTTTTTTCCAGTAACACCCCCTCTCCGTCACCTGATTTTCCACCTACAGGCCCAACAGCATGCAGTTGTTTTTTGCACTTTAAGTTTCCCCCTGTGGTCACTACCACATCACCTGGGGGGATTTTTCCAGTCTGCTTTACTAAAGCTCTGCTCTCCTTTTGCACTTGAGGGCCACCTGCTTTACTCAGCGCAGCAGCCACCCCTCCACTGTGTTCCAGATCTTCGTTGGCAGCATTCACCAGGGCATCAGCATCCTGTTTGGTGATGTCACCCTGACACACCAGCACCTGGAACCCACCAGGGAGGCTGTAGCGGGCAACAGTTGTGTCTCCAGATGCTAAAATCTGTCTAGTAGCATGAGATTGTTCTTGAGGTTGTATGATACACTTCTGAGAGCGAGCAACAGTTAAAATGTCCTCTCTTCCGCTGGGACTTTCGAAATATCTTTCTGCCCCTGGCAGGTCAATGGTGACATTATCGTGAACCAGAGAGTCTAGAAATTGACCCAGCCTGTTCCTGACCTCAGTCACTTGGCTGGATGGACCTTCCAGCACCACCATGGGCTCAGAGGAAAATGTAAAAGGATGGAAGATCACCCCTGAATAGTTAAACCCATGCAGCTGCAGCAATCCTGGTAACTCTTGTGCTAACTCTGGGTAAGGAAGACTGACTTGTCCTTCTATGCTTGACTGGTCCAAAATAAACTGTGTGACAGCTTCCTTCAGCTCGTCAACCTCTTTGGTGTGGCCCAGTAACCACACCGAGCTGTCTGAGCCAAATACGACCTGAGCCCTGTATTGCCCTTGGTTCATCTCCTTTGTCTTGGACTTAAGCTTTTCCTGAAGCTCAGACGGCACAGTGGAGCAGTTAGGAACATTATCCTTACTTTCTTTGAATTTTTCATGCAGTTTTTTGGCATTCATTTCATCAGCAGCGAGGGATGAACTTGTGTCTCGTAACTCTACTTCCACCTTGTCACTGAGACCTAAAACGTGACCTAGCACCCCTGGACCTCCGTAAGCCCTTCGCAAGAAGACCAAAAAATATGCACTCCTGTCAGAAACCGTCTTTTCTGACACCCATTTCTCCAGATCGGAGATCCAATCGCCAGCCTTAAGAATCTCCTCCACCGAACCTTTTAAAACTAACTGACCGGCAGCTCCCTTCGTTACCTTCACACCTGGACAATATCGTCCCAAATTGTGCTCGATCTCTTTCCAGAGGAGGCGGAGCTTGGCCTCGTCCAGTCGACAAATGCTGGTTTGCTTCCCACTTACACGGGACAATTGTTTAACACATGAGACCTCTACATTCATCAACCTGGCGTTCACCTGAGAACGCTCCCCGACAACAACAGCCATCCCAACCTCGCTGTACACCTTCACCTCATCTGTGCTCTGAGGAGAGCTGCAGGACTCAAGCAAAGCTTTAACTTTGTAAGAGTCTGTCTCATAGTGGCACAGGTAGCCATCAAATAATTTTGCTACCTCTGTTTTCCAGTTTCTATCATCACCTGCAGCACCAGATTGAGCTAAACGCCTTACTGAAACCCTCTCCTCCTCTGGGTAAAGCTGAGCAGAGCAGGCCACAGAGGCAAATTCTTTCTCTAGTTTCTCCCCAGCCTTGGGACATTCCTTAAAGTAACGAAGAAGGTAAGCATCGACTTGTAGTTCATATTCTTCACCACTTGGCAGGCTTGAAGTAAGACAGGACTGTTGTCTCTGCTGAAAGATATACATAAGACACACAAGATGTGTTGAAAATGATTAAGACATTCCACTTTAAGCGCTGAGACTGCTATTGCTTAACTAACCCTAAAGTATTTTAATACAAAATAATGTTCAATTGTTTCAAAGTGAACTCAATCAGTGTCTTGTGATGCTTTTAGAATAATAATGATTACAACTGTAGTTTTTTTTTCTATAACCAATTGAAATAACATTCTTCTGTGAAGTGTAGTGTGCAACACTCACTTTGTGACAGAACTTTGGAAGAAACTGACCTGTGACGAAGTTGAGTCCAGATTTGGGCTAACTGACTTGCTTGTAGTCAAGGTAGTGATGGGAGAGTGGGGGGCAGGTTCTGGGCTGCCTCGCACAGTCAGCACCAGAGGAACACCTGCAATCTCCAACACATGTTCAGATCTCTGCAAGACTCTTTGCTGAGCTGAGACAGAATCAAAGACATTTCTTATTAGGCCTTTTGACTTTCAGAACTAGTTTTCAGTTGTGTTGCCCTTCTATCTGCCACCCTCTCTCCCTGATTCTGTACTTATTTAAATAAATATAGTGTGATAAATGTTGAGTCATGAATTCTTTCCTGACTGTGTGCACAAAGAACTGACTTATTAGTGACTTTACTGTGGTTGTACTTTACTCTGCTGTTTTTTTTCAATGGATTGGATGATTGATGAGGATGAATGATTACTGATTGGTCCAATCAGGAATAGGCCCAGAGACCCAAGGGGTCAGGGGGCCCCTGGGAAACAGGTTCTGTATAGTGTGCTGTATTTAATTCAAACAGTACCACAGAGATAAACAGATAAACTATAAAAAGCTGTTAATCTAAGTGATGCAAAATGGCCTCAGAGATGCAAAATGTCTACACTAAGACACAAAATGATTACGAAGAGGCAAAAAAAAAAGAGATGCAAAACGACCACAGAAAGATGCAAAATGTCTATAAAGAGTCAAAAAAACAACTACAAATTGATCAGAGACACAAAATGACAACAATGCAATGCAAAACAACAATAAGAAAGAGATGCTAAAATAGCTACAACAGATGCAAAATGGCATCAGAGTTGCAAAATCACTATAAGGAGAGACAAAACAACCACAAAAAGATGCCAAAATTACTACTTTAGATACAAAAGGACTACAAGTGGACAAAAAAAATAAAAAAGACATGCATAATAAGCACTAAAAAGAAGCAAAATAACACAAACTACTACAAAGAAATGTAAAATAACTACAAAAAGGCACAAACAACGGTAAACAATGTAGTGGTTTTGTAGTGGTGTTTTGCTCAGCAATGGTGGGGGGCATTTTAAGTGTATATGGCCAGGGGCCCTGCGTGTCATAATCTATCCTACCTGTGTGCAGATTTTCAACAGCTGTTACAGTATGACTGCCACACCCTCTCCAGTGGAGGTGACCTTATTAGGCCAATTATGTGTTGCAGTGATTGGAATGAAACTTTTGTTGTTGTTGTAGATTCCTTTTGTTTTATGAAACTTAACACAGTATCGGGGATTATAAAGTTTACACAAATATAAAATATGCAGAGTCAGAATGATCTTGTACTATTTGAGGAGCAGTCTAACCTCAATTTGAAAGTGAAACTATAACATAGCCTATTTTTAAATCTTACACAGTGAATTGGCTTTATGAAAAAGTAACATCGACAGTCAAAATGTTTGGATGTGGCTCTGGAAGCAGTACACTTTGGTTCTTATAGCGTATATAGCCAATATAAAAACAAAAAATCTAATCAACATGTTTATATTCCAGTCATGCATACTTTCACTTTCACAAGGACAACAATATAGAGGCCTACTCCAGTTAAAGAGACATACGTTTAAAATCACATAGCCTATCTTACCTTCTCGCTCTTTAAAGGCGATGCTGTACAATTTATCATTTATGTTTTTTATCGAGCTGCAGTCTCCACCTCCTGATTTGCGGTAAATATGGAAGTAGTTTTTAGTCTCTTCCGTTGCTCTTTGTCCAGACTGGGGCACTCGAAGAAAACAGCATGCTTGTAAGGATCCTCCATAGTGTTAACACTTGACAGACTTAATACTAATACAACATATATAGGCTACTGTGGTCCTGATAGAGTGAATAATGAGCACCGGTACAACCCTGACATGCCGGCTGGCTCAGGTGCGCCTTCTGGGCTTAAGTATTTATGAAAGACGTCTCAACAACAAAAACATCTGTGACTCTCTCAGTATACCTCCTACTTTTCGGTTTTCCCCTATTGACTGAACAAAGCCATAAGGAATCTGGCAGAGCCACTTATCAGTGGTGGAAAGTGCAATTACATTAACTTAAATACTTTAAAGTACAATTTTAATGTGGCCTATTACGTGACTCGAATATTTCCATTTTCTGCTACTTCAAGGCTCATTGTGCTTCACTAAACTACAACAACTACGACAACTGAGTTTACAAGTTCCTTTTCAAGTCAAGTGTATAGGCTACATAAAAAAAAAAAAACTTATGAAACACTACAGAATGAACCAGTGGCCATGAACACGGCAGTCGTTTTTGAGATGAGGCACCACTTATCAAGCCAGTGAAAGAGATGACAACATCATGCTTAAGAGTTAGTTTACTTCATTTAGCCTTAAATCATTTAAAAGAATTGCACATGTCATGAAAAGTAGATGACAAATATGGTTTTGCATATAACCATCAACAGATCCCAACCAAAAAGATTATTTTCTTGTTGCAAGAAGCAAAACATTATAGATTCATGTTTTAATACTCCTTAACACAAATGAGTGACATGGATGACAAAGTACATCAACTAAAAAATGAACAAGCCAGCATGTTTTACTCTCAAATGAGGCACCACTTATGAAAATATTTAGACATTTCATAAATATCTGGCACATTTTCAATCAAGCCAGTGAAAGAGATGACAACACCATGGTTAAGAGTTAGTTTACTTTATTTAGCCATAGCCAGAGATGGGAAGTAACGAAGTTAAAATACTTTATTATTGTACTCAAGTAGATTTTTCAGAGATTTTTACTTTACTACTTATTTTTGTGGCGACTTTTTACTTTTACTCCTTACATTTTAACACAAATATCGGTACTTTCTACTCCTTACATTTTACAAAATTGGCTCGTTACTTTAGTTTTGTACAAAAGGTCGTCTATCAGGAGTGATTGTGAGTACGCGCATGGCACACGGAGAAAAAAGTGAGAGAAAAAAAAAAGAAACTAGCTGTCCGGAGGATAATCAGCTGAGATTGTGTGCGTCTTTGAGAACTGTAAGTCATATAACTTATGTTGTCATGACAACATAAGTTATATGACTTACATTACATACATGTATATATACTGTACATATGACAGAAAATAAGGAAAAGTCTACTCCATGATTTTATGCCGTCAGCTCCATAACTGCAGTATCTCCTCCGGTTTTAGGTCAGTGTTCATTCTTCACTTGTCACCTTTATGAGTACCACTTTATTGAAAAGCATATGACTTGGAGTGATGCCCAGAAATATTGTAGAGAGGTGTATACAGACCTGGCCACAGTGTCTAACATGTCAGACACGAAAAGACTCTGCGACTCTGCAAGGAATCAAGATGGAGCCTGGATTGGGCTGGTCAACCTACCAGGTGCCAAAAGGAAGTGGCACTGGTCTCTGCCAGGGGTGGAGTTCAATGAAACAGAGGCAAAAGAGAAATGGGAAGATGAGACACAGAATGACCATTCTGTTGAGAACTGTGGGTTTATAAGGAAGAATCTCAAATGGGGAAACAGATCTTGTAAAGACAAAGGTCTTTTCATCTGCTACGATGGTGAGAAGATGTAATATCCCCTGCTTCTGAATTCATCTTTTGATCATATCAAATTTGTTTTCATACACCAAACTATTAAACAGGTTAGAACGTTGACCTGCTGGTGACACTACTGAGTAAATGTTGGTACAGTCCCTGACAAAAGTCTTGTCGCTTGTGTACAAATTGACCTGAAATGCCGCTGAAATATATTTCTAATCAAGATTTATTTACAAGAAATGGCTCATTTTAATCCCAACAGCTTTTGTAATAATGTTTCAGTGCAAAACAAAACTGTCAAAAAGTATTCTAATATTCACAGCTTCATTCAAAGCCCATTGAGTCAATTTTTGCTAAGACATAAGTGTCATATGAGCTTCACCTGTGACTAATAATGGATCAATTAGGTCTCAGGTGTGTATAAAAACAACCCCAGTACACTAGACCTTCACATCAACTGCAACTAGACCTCTGCAAACATGCCTAAGATTCACCCTGAGACTAAAGTTTTGATTATCAAGAGGCTGAAGACCAGATCCACTGGGGATGTGGCAGACACCTTCAATGTGTCTCAGCATCAAGTACAGAGGATTAAAAAAAAACATTCGAAGACACTGGAGACGTTTTTGACAAGCCCAGGTCAGGCAGACCCCGCAAGACAACTGCTCGAGAGGACCGTTTGTTAGCTCGAAAATCCAAGGCCAGCCCATTTTCCAATGCAGCAGAGCTCCACTAGACCTGGTCACCTGAAGTCCCTGTGTCAACCAGACCAGTTTGTCGGATTCTGTCTCAAAATGGCCTCCATGGTCAAATCAGTGCCCAGAAGCCAGCACTAAACAAAAGACAATTGAAAAACCGTGTGGCATTTGCCAAGGCCCACAGCCTGCTAAAAGGATGGATGCTGGAAAAGTGGAAGAAAGTGGATTTTTCAGATGAATCTTCTGTTGAATTACACCACAGTCGCCGCAAATATTGCAGGAGACATACTGGAGCCCGCATGAATCCAAGATTCACCCAGAAAACAGTGAAGTTTGGTGGCGGAAAAATCATGGTCTGGGGTTACATCCAGTATGGGGGTCTGCGAGAGATCTGCAGGGTGGAAGGCAACATCAATAGTCTCAAATACCAAGAAATCATAGCTACCTCTTATATTCCCAGCCATAAAAGAGGCCAAATTCTGCAGCAGGATGGTGCTCCATCGCATACTTCCATCTCCACTTCAAAGTTCCTCAAGGCGTAGAAGATCAAGATGCTCCAGGATTGGCCAGCCCAGTCACCAGACATGAACATCATTGAGCATATGTGGGGTAGGATGAAAGAGGAAGCATGGAAGATGAAACCAAAGAATATTGATGAACTCTGGGAGGCATGCAAGACTGCTTTCCTAGCTATTCCTGATGACTTCATCAATACATTGTATGAATCCTTGCCAAACCACATGGATGCAGTCCTTCAAGCTCATGGAAGTCATACAAGATATTAAATTTGGATCTCACAGCACCACTATTTAATTTGCTGACATAATTTAGTATTTGCAGAAAATTTGTTAAATTTCTGTATAGGCGACAAAACTTTTGTCTTGCCAAAATTTGACCTTTCTATCTTGTTTAAATGATAAATCTTTTTTCAGTGAAACTAATTTATTTCAGTGCATTGAACATCATTTGGGAGGGTTTTAGCTTTTCATATGAGCTATTTCTTACACCAATTGATTAATTAAAAGCAGGTGTTTCTACAAAATAGATAAGCGACAAGACTTTTGTCAGGGACTGTATATCACCAAAGTCATTAGGATTCACACTGTAGGGATCAGGATTGTTTTTCTGTGTACTTGTCCTGATACAGGAACATCTGACTGACATTATGATGATTTTTTTAGTTGATGTACTGTAATAATAGTGATATCGTATTCTAGTATGTTATATATTGTCTCTTAAAGTGTGCCATTTTATTCAACTCTAAGTTTTATTGTATTCTATTATCATAATGAGAGAATACGTATAACACAAATCTATAATGTTTTGCTTCTTGCACTCACAAACTCTACTTTTTGGTTGGGATCTGCTGATGGTTATATGTAAAATCATGTTTTGTCCTTGTTGGGATATGTTTGGAGTGTTATGTGAATGGTTGGTTGATTTGGCTATGGCTAAATAAAGTAAACTGACTCTTAACCATGGTGTTGTCATCTATTTTGCTGGCTTGATTGAAAATGTGCCTGATATTTATGAAATGTCTAAATATTTTCATAAGTGTTGCATCATTTGAGAGTAAAACACGTAGACTATCATTATAATGTGAGTTCATAACTAGTATTTATTTATTTTTTTAAATGTGATTTCTCTGGTGTCATTCTTAAATGCAAGGTAACCATAAGTGTTAAGGAAATATGAAAATGAGAAGTTTTATTCCATCTGTATTGAATCCTAAATTTTCAACCCAATCTCATTCATTGGTGACACACTTTATATTTCTGTTGGAATTCTCTTGGCTGCATCTAGCTTACACTACACTACCACACTAGTACTGTATGTCTAACATATCTGTTCTTTGGGTCTAGTATCTGAAGAGAGTTGGTTGGGATCCGTTGATGGTTATATGCAAAACCATATTTATCAAAATTACTTTTTATGACTTAAGCAATTTTTTTAAATGATTAAGGCTAAATAAAGTAAACTAACTCTTAAGCATGATGTTGTCATCTCTTTCACTGGCTTGATAAGTGGTGCCTCATCTGACAGTAAAAACGAATACCGTGTTCATGGCCACTGGTTCAATCCGTAGTGTGTTTCATAAGTTTTTTTTTTTTTTTTATGTATCTTATACACTTGACTTGAAAAGGAACTCGTAAACTCAGTTGTCTCTGTAGTTTAGTGAAGCACAATGAGCCTTGAAATAGCAGAAAATGGAAATACTCAAGTCAAGTAATAGGCCACATTAAAATTGTACTTTAAAGTATTTAAGTTAATGTAATTGCACTTTCCACCACTGATAAGTGGCTCTGCCAGATTCCTTATGGCTTTGTCAACAGGGGGAAAACCGAAAAGTGGGAGGTATATACTGAGAGAGTCACGGGTGTTTTAGTTGTTGAGACATCTTTCATAATTAAGCCCAGAGGGCGCACCTGAGCCGGCACTTGACGTGAGACCACCGGCATGTCAGGGTTGTACCGGTGCTCATTATTCACTCTATCAGGACCACAGTAGCCTATATATGTTGTATTAGTATTAAGTCTGTCAAGTGTTAACACTATGGAGGATCCTTACAAGCATGCTGTTTTCTTCGAGTGCCCCAGTCTGGACAAAGAGCAACGGAAGAGACTAGAAAACTACTTCCATATTTACCGCAAATCAGGAGGTGGAGACTGCAGCTCGATAAAAAACATAAATGATAAATTGTACAGCATCGCCTTTAAAGAGCGAGAAGGTAAGATAGGCTATGTGATTTTAAACGTATGTCTCTTTAACTGGAGTAGGCCTCTATATTGTTGTCCTTGTGAAAGTGAAAGTATGCATGCACTGGAATATAAACATGTTGATTAGATTTTTTGTTTTTATATTGGCTATATACGCTATAAGAACCAAAGTGTACTGCTTCCAGAGCCACATCCAAACATTTTGACTGTCGATGTTACTTTTTCCTAAAGCCAATTCACTGTGTAAGATTTAAAAATAGGCTATGTTATAGTTTCACTTTCAAATTGAGTTTAGACTGCTCCTCAAATAGTACAAGATCATTCTGACTCTGCATATTTTATATTTGTGTAAACTTTATAATCCCCGATACTGTGTTAAGTTTCATAAAACAAAAGGAATCTACAAACACAACAAAAGTTTCATTCCAATCACTGCAACACATAATTGGCCTAATAAGGTCACCTCCACTGGAGAGGGTGTGGCAGTCATACTGTAACAGCTGTTGAAAATCTGCACACAGGTAGGATAGATTATGACACGCAGGGCCCCTGGCCATATACACTTAAAATGCCCCCCACCATTACTGAGCAAAACACCCCTACAAAACCACTACATTGTTACCATTGTTTGTGCCTTTTTGTAGTTATTTTACATTTCTTTGTGGTAGGTTGTGTCATTTCTTCTTTTTAGTGCTTATTATGCATGTCTTTTTTATTTTTTTCTGTCCTTTTGTATCTAAAGTAGTAATTTTGGCATCTTTTTGTGGTTGTTTTGTCTCTCCTTATAGTGATTTTGCAACTCTGATGCCATTTTGCATCTGTTGTAGCTATTTTTGCATCTCTTTCTAATTGTTGTTTTGCATTGCATTGTTGTCATTTTGGGTGTCTGATCAATTTGTAGTTGTTTGTTTGACTCTTTGTAGACATTTTGCATCTTTCTGTGGTAGTTTTGCATCTCTGAGGCCATTTTGCATCACTTCAATTAACAGCTTTTTGTAGTTGTTTTGTTTATCTCTGTGGTACAGTTTAAATTAAATACAGCACACTATACAGAACCTGTTTCCCAGGGGTCCCCTGACTCCTTGGGTCTCTGGGCCTATTCCGGATAGAACCATTCAGTAATCTACACATTCATCCTATCCATTGAAAATACAGCAGAGTAAAATACAACCACAGTAAAGTCACTAATAAGTCAGTTCTTTGTGCACACAGTCAGGAAAGAATTCATGACTCAACATTTATCACACTATATTTATTTAAATAAGTACAGAATCAGGGAGAGAGGGTGGCAGATAGAAGGGCAACACAACTGAAAACTAGTTCTGAAAGTCAAAAGGCTTAATAAGAAATGTCTTTGATTCTGTCTCAGCTCAGCAAAGAGTCTTGCAGAGATCTGAACATGTGTTGGAGATTGCAGGTGTTCCTCTGGTGCTGACTGTGCGAGGCAGCCCAGAACCTGCCCCCCACTCTCCCATCACTACCTTGACTACAAGCAAGTCAGTTAGCCCAAATCTGGACTCAACTTCATCACAGGTCAGTTTCTTCCAAAGTTCTGTCACAAAGTGAGTGTTGCACACTACACTTCACAGAAGAATGTTATTTCAATTGGTTATAGAAAAAAACTACAGTTGTAATCATTATTATTCTAAAAGCATCACAAGACACTGATTGAGTTCACTTTGAAACAATTGAACATTATTTTGTATTAAAATACTTTAGGGTTAGTTAAGCAATAGCAGTCTCAGCGCTTAAAGTGGAATGTCTTAATAATTTTCAACACATCTTGTGTGTCTTAAACTCTTATGATTTAAACATTAATACATCTTTAAAACTGTTGCCATGTACTGAAAACTTGATACTATGTATATCTTTCCGCAGAGACAACAGTCCTGTCTTACTTCAAGCCTGCCAAGTGGTGAAGAATATGAACTACAAGTCGATGCTTACCTTCTTCGTTACTTTAAGGAATGTTCCAAGGCGGTGGAGAAACTAGAGAAAGAATTTGCCTCTGTGGCCTGCTCTGCTCAGCTTTACCCAGAGGAGGAGAGGGTTTCAGTAAGGCGTTTATCTCAATCTGGTGCTGCAGGTGATGATAGAAACTGGAAAACAGAGGTAGCCAAACTTTTTGATGGCTACCTGTGCCACTATGAGACAGACTCTTGCAAAGTTAAAGCTTTGCTTGAGTCCTGCAGCTCTCCTCAGAGCACAGATGAGGTGAAGGTGTACAGCGAGGTTGGGATGGCTGTTGTTGTCGGGGAGCGTTCTCAGGTGAACGCCAGGTTGATGAATGTAGAGGTCTCATGTGTTAAACAATTGTCCCGTGTAAGTGAGAAACAAACCAGCATTCGTCGACTGGGCGAGGCCAAGCTCCGCCTCCTCTGGAAAGACATCAAGCACAGTTTGGGACGAGAATGTCCAGGAGTGAAGGTAACAAAGGGAGCTGCCGGTCAGTTAGTTTTGGAAGGTTTGGTGGAGGAGATTCTTAAGGCTGGCAATTGGATCTCCGATCTGGAGAAATGGGTGTCAGAAAAGACGGTTTCTGACATGAGCGCATATTTTTTGGTCTTCTTGCGAAGGGCTTACGGAGGTCCAGGGGTGCTAGGTCACGTTTTAGGTCTCAGTGACAAGGTGGAAGTAGAGTTACGAGACACAGAGGTACGCATCTTCTCCCTCTCTGCTGAGGAAATGAATAACACAGCCAAAAAACTGCATGAAACATTCAAAGAAGTTAAGATTGATGTTCCTAACTGCTCCACTGTGCCGCCTGAGCTTCAGGAAAAGCTTAAGTCCAAGACAAAGGAGATGAACCAAGGGCAATACAGGGCTCAGGTCGTGTTTGGCTCAGAAAGCTCGGTGTGGTTACTTGGCCACACCAAAGAGGTTGACGAGCTGAAGGAAGCTGTCACACAGTTTATTTTGGACCAGTCAAGCATTGAAGGACAAGTCAGTCTTCCTTACCCAGAGTTAGCACAAGAGTTACCAGGATTGCTGCAGCTGCATGGGTTTAACCATTCAGGGGTGATCTTCCATCCTTTTACATTTTCCTCTGAGCCCATGGTGGTGCTGGAAGGTCCATCCAGCCAAGTGACTGAGGTCAGGAACAGGCTGGGTCCATTTCTGGACTCTCTGGTTCACGATAATGTCACCATTGACCTGCCAGGGGCAGTAAGATATTTCGAAAGTCCCAGCGGAAGAGAGGGCATTTTAACTGTTGCTCGCTCTCAGAAGTGTATCATACAACCTCAAGAACAATCTCATGCTACTAGACAGATTTTAGCATCTGGAGACACAACTGTTGCCCGCTACAGCCTCCCTGGTGGGTTCCAGGTGCTGGTGTGTCAGGGTGACATCACCAAACAGGATGCTGATGCCCTGGTGAATGCTGCCAACGAAGATCTGGAACACAGTGGAGGGGTGGCTGCTGCACTGTGTAAAGCAGGTGGCCCTCAGGTGCAAAAGGAGAGCAGAGCTTTAGTAAAGCAGACTGGAAAAATCCCCACAGGTGATGTGGTAGTGACCACAGGGGGAAACTTAAAGTGCAAGAAACTACTGCATGCTGTTGGGCCTGTAGGTGGAAAATCAGGTGGCAGAGAGGGGGTGTTACTGGAAAAAACTGTCCAGTCTGCTCTGAATTTAGCAGAGATGATGGAGTTCAGGTCCATAGCCATTCCCTGTATCAGCTCAGGGATTTTCGGTGTCCCTGTTACTGTGTGCTCAGAGGCCATTGTTACTGCTGTTAAGAAGTTTGGCAGTCAGGGAGGGAGAAGTCTGAGCAGAGTTATCCTGATTGATAACAGAGGAGAGGTGGTTAGGGCAATGCAGGAAGCGTGTGACCGGCTTCTCCAAGGGATAAGTCCTGGAAACAGTCCACCAAGAGGTCTGGGCTTCCAGATGGATGCTTCTGCCCAAGACACAGCAGGAGGAGCCACTGCTGGAGCTCCTGGAGGTGGTGTCCATGTAGAGATCATTCAGGGAACCATCGAGACCCAGCAGGTATGACATATTTTCTGATAAATTGTGCTACTTGATTCCAGATGTTGGCCTGCTCTCCATTCCCTACACCAGACTCTGTACTGTCAGAGACAGAGCCTTTAGTGTTGCAGCCCCATCCCTCTGGAACACTCATGCTACTTCCCTGGACAATTTTAACTTTTGCCAAGCCACAGTGTCCTTGGGTTTCTTGAAAGGCACTATATGAATACAAGTTATTGTTATCTGCTGTAGTTGCTGGGTACTGGTGTCTGTTTGCATACAGAGCAGGATAAACATGGTGGTCATGATCAGTGTCAACTTGAATACAATTAGATTTTTGTTCTTTTTCTAGGTGGATGGCCTGGTATCCCCTATGGTTAGCTATGATCCCCTCTCTACCCGTGTTGGAAACATTTTGTCCAACATTGTTGGACCGCAGCTGACTGCAAAGTTTCATAAGGAAGCAGGAGGAGCAACACAGCCTGGTGGAATAGTCCTGTTGGATGGCCTGCCTGCACTTCATTCTAAAGGAGTGTTCTTCATCAACCTGCTTCCCTGGGATAATAACCAACAAGGAACTGCGGTCCAGGTGAAATCACATGTTCAGTGAATATGTCTTACTAGACTGTACAACCAGGTTTGGCTTAAATGTGTGTGTTTTGTTGTTCCTACTTCTTTAAGACTAAGGGGTGTCGTAACCTTCTTAATCATTGAATCTTCCAGGTTCTGAGACAGTGCATCAGAAAAATGTTGGCTTCCTGTCAGATCAAAGGCTTTAGTTCAGTTGCTCTCCCTGTGCTTGGGACCGGTGCGGTCCTGCGTTTTCCTCACAGCGTGGCATCCAGGGTTTTACTGGAGGAGGTCCGTGAATTTGAACACAACCAAGTCACGAGAACATATTTCCTGGTTCGTGTGGTCATCCACCCCAATGACAAAGAGTCTAGCAAGGTAAAGAAAATGCAGTAGCAATGCCTTGTAGCAAAAGCAGGAGTACACTATTTATTTTGTTTTGCATGTGGAACTGGAATTAAACCCTTCACTTTGTCACTACAGGCCTTCCTGTCTGCCCAGAAAACTTTGCATCTCAGAGGATTCACGAACGATGCCAACCCAGACCAAGGTTAGTGTGAATATTGTCTATTCAATTTCAGGTTGAGCAAGACTTTGATAAAGTGCTTATTCACTAATTCTCTAAAGCTGCAATAATTATTGTCAGGACACAACAGGGCTGAAAACCATCAGAGGCCCCCAACCACCACCATATTAGTTAAAGTTCTGGATAACATGTTAGAAAACTACTAGTTGCTTATAAATACAGACATTGGTATTCATTTAGAGGTTTTTTTTCATTTAATCTCCTTCTAACTGTAGTTTCTTTTATTTTGACATGACTTTAGCTTCCTTTTACCGCCATGTCTCCATAACTAATGATGAGGTCACTGCCATGTTGGGGGTAGTCAAGCTTCAGATGGTTCGCGGTGACATCATCCAGGAGAGCACTGATGCCATTATCAACACAACCAACTTCTTAAAAAAACAATCGGGTATGATTGATTTTCTACATGTTTTTGATATTTAAATATATGCGTACACTGGTGTTAGTTTTGAGAGTTTTGTGTACATTATATTATAACTTAAATCCTACAGTAACACACAGTTTGCACAAACGCCACAGGTGTGTCCCAAGCCATTCTGACTGCAGCAGGGTCCACTGTCCAAGCAGAGTTAGCACAAGGTAAGCCTTAAGACGAAAAAAACTATGAAAATACTTTGAAAAAGTTTTGCGTTTTGCATACTATCTTTGCTACATGAATACTAACAACATAGGTAAACCTTGACCTGGACCTTGACCTGTTTATTGCAATTTTTCTTTTTTATTTGTCCATAAAAAAACTGAATTGAAACACCAGAAAAAAAGAACAAAACATTTAAATAATCATCAACCAAGCAACAACCATCCCAACATCCAACATAATGTTTTTGTTGTCCTATTTGCTTTTATAGTTTTGGCAGTGGGCGTTCCAGCAGACTTAATGTGCACAACAGGACCCGGGTTGCTTGGCTGCAGGGAAATCATTCATGCCAGTTTTAGGTCTGACCCTGAGATGATTCGGAAGAAATGCAAAAATATCGTGAAGCAGTGTGAGAGCAAAGGCTTCAGATCGGTGGCCTTCCCAGCTATCAATACTGGTGTGTACTGTGTGCATGAGTGTTTAGTTGAACTTGTGCATTATAAACACAAAATTTGTCTTAAACAATATAATGTACATAAAGTACAGTAAAACAACTTAGTCCGCTGGAAATTAGTAGATCCATACATCTATAGATGCATTTCTGTTGGCCTTTATTAGCAGGATAGTATGTTTATTTAATGATAGTATGAAAATACACTAATACAAATTTGACACATTACAAAATAAAGGTTACTACCAGTTACTGCAGCAATGGTCGTTGGTGGCATCTACAGGTGGATTCACAATCATTGTCTTTTTTACCACATCAGGTGAGGGTGGTATGGACTCTAACAAAGCTTGTAAGGCCATGCTGGATGGCATGACCTCGGCTATTATGGACCTGAAACCAAATTCCCTCACACTCATCCGCATTGTCATTCTCCATCAACCTGTCTTCCAGGCTTTCAGGTCAGATATAAATCTCCCTCATACATTGGAAAACATAGTAAGGCATTGTAAGTTTTGGCAAGGGCTCATTGTCAGGATAGATTGTTTTAAACTTGCTGTGCTGTGATATTTTTTGCAGATCAGAGCTGGAGAACCGCTTTGGACAAACAGCCGCTCCGCACCTCAGCCTGAAAGGTTTGTTTTTGTTTACAGTATAAGACTTGAAAATGTATTACTTTGTGCCTAGTTATTATTATTAATAGTTACCAGGTTCATGATCATAGTTTAGCCTGTCAGCATGGTAACATTGGCCAATTAGCACATATATTTGACATAATATAGGAAAAACATTTATCTTGAAGAATGGAATTGTCTTAAATGTAAAGGATTGACCAAAAGGTTTTGGAACGCATGCTCTCTGGACCTTGAATATCTGTTGCCACTCCAATCAATGTCTATTTCATTGCCAATCCATCCAATAGTTTTCCAGTTGTTTCTCAACTGAAGAGTAACAGATATCAATCTCATGTAAGTTGTGGCAACATAACTGTAATTTCCCATGATGATGACACTCAAAAGATTTAACACAAGTAATCTATGGAGGGTTTTACAAATACAGGTCTTTATGAATTCCAGAGGTCACCAAAAATACAAAACAAGTTGTGTTGGGGGAGAATATAATGATACAACCTTAAAGGAGTAGTTTACTCACACATAATGACTTGTGTATATAGTAGTCATCTCCCTAGACTCTTTATGGTCCCAGAGAAAGTTGTCTATTAAATGGCTTAGTGAAGAGAATAGCAGCCAAAAAATAAAAGTGACGAAGTCCAAACAAAAGACAGCAGAAAAGGTTATAAAATATGTAAAAATCTTTCTGATAATTCCTGTGCAGCCTTATCCAAGTTACTTGTAACCATTTGTGGTCCTATGGAAATCCAAAAACAACTTTTTTTCGTTAAACTATTGCATTACACGCACAACAAATTACTTCACAGGAAATGCAAAAAGAAATGAAACCAAAATACTTTGTGTAGCAATAGTTTAGCAACTTAGCACCATGTTGATATCTTTTGGTAAATGGTAAGACTGGCAAATGAAAACATCGATACAAACAATATTGTCAGTTAAGTGAATATTGTGGATATCACAGACTCTGTCTTGGCTCATTGATGTAATGATGTCTCTTTTTGCTCAATCCTTTTTTTTTTTTTAGAAAAAGCTAAACAAAAGCTTAAGAAGTGGGAGGACAAGTATTTAAGAGGCTCCTCAACTTCAGCACCTCAAGTCAAAGCCTTCACCTCCTCAAAGCCACCGCCAGCTGTGATGAGTGTGATTGGTTGTGGTGCAGACACCATCAGGATCATCAAAAGAGATCTGGAGGGAATCCTGCAGAAGCAGCTGGTAGAGAGAGAGGTGGATGTTCAGGATTTTTCCAGGCTTGATGCAATGGAGCTGGAAGCAGTGCAGGCAAAAGTCAAAGTCTTTGGAATAAGCCTGGAGCACAAGAGACGTCAAAGTGCTGAAGATGTTAACGGCAACAGAGCAGGAAACATAGCTAGTGATCGCTCAGGGTCGGGTAGAGAGGTCTATGTGCTGAAAGGCCTTAAAGATGACGTGATGAGCGTCTTTTACCTTGTAGATAAAGCAATCAAAAAAGCACTTCGCGAAGATCTCCAAGATAAAAAAGAAGCGACGTTGGCTCTTGACGTCCAGTGGTCGATTCAGAATATAAATAAAGCCTGGCAAGAGGTGAGCCTGCATGACAACTATGTGCTGGAGGAGGCACACATGAAAAAACAAGTGTCTGTAGATATAATGGCACCAGACGGCAAGGTGACCGTAAACCTGAAGGCCCAAGAAGCCACAAATTGGCATACAGGCATCACGTACAAATTGAAAAGGAGCGAATCTGATACAAGTATGTCACATTTTGTAGTTTTACTTAAGATATATTTTGCTGATTTAAATCCAGCTCTGTGTCATGGCAGTGTGTGCAGAATAACGGTGTTTGGTTTCTCTCTGTGGCCGCAGTGAATATCTGCCCAGATCTGCTGAATAATGCAATGCGCTTTGCTTCATCCGGCGGATCTCGGCAGACCTTGGCTGCTCCGAGCTCTGTGTGCTGGCGCCATGGAGGGAAGCCATGCACCATTTAAATAAACACACTGCCCACACTAAGATGACACAGAACTGGATACAAATCAGCAAAGTATTTCTTTAACATTCAGCTATTTGTGTTAAAAACATACCGTTCATTTGTGTGACTTTGACTTTAGGCATAGAGTTGCCAACACAATGGGAACCTATGAACGGAGAAGTCTTGACAAAGGTCGAGCTGCATCCTAACTCACCCGAGTACAAGGAAGTAGCCAAGGGTTTCCTCAAAACAGCTAAATACAACATTCTCAAAGTGAGTTTGATAACACACGTTTTACATAACCTTAAAAACCTACAGTATAGAATAAGCAATGGATTGATTTTTTTCCTCTTCTCAGATTGAACGTGTGCAAAACGTCTACCTGTGGCATGCCTATTCAGTGTTTAAGCAGCGTTTATATGCCAAAAATGGTCCAGCAGACCTTGGTGAGAAGTCTCTTTACCATGGCACATCCGCAGAGTCATGCAACTGCATTGAAAAGAACGGATTTAACAGGAGCTACGCAGGAGCACATGGTGAGGAATGTTGTTAAATGGCAAGCTAAGCTAACCAGCTTTTGGCTGTAGTGTCATGAGAGTGGTGTCAATCTTGTCATATACCTCTCTGCAACAAAGTGAATAGTGTGTTGAACTACTCCTTTAATTTGACATGTCTTTTTTCATCTAATTCTATCACAGCTACAGCGTATGGAATGGGAGTTTACTTTGCTGTCAATGCAAGTTATTCGGCCGATAGCTTTTCTCCACCAGACACGTCTGGTCTGAAGCGGCTGTATGTGGCTCGTGTCCTTACCGGCCGTTACACTGTTGGTAATTCTTCCATGAAAGCCACCCCTCCTCGAGGCTCAGACCCCACTGACTGCTTCGACAGTCTGGTGAACATCCAGCAGCCGCCCACCATGTTTGTGATTTTCCACGATGACCAGGTCTACCCAGAATACCTCATCACCTTCAGATGAGTAAAACTGAAAAAGCCATGGTTCAACACTGTACAATGGTGTCACAGTGATCCTGGTTAAATAGTACAAAAATAGGGATAGCTTAGAATGTGCCTAACATTTTTACTTTCAGTTAGTTTTTTTTTTTCCTAAGCTGATTTTGTGCATAGTTACTTTTTTCAGCAACACAGAAGCCCTTCTATAGTACTGTATACAAGGGCGTAACTTTGGATTCAACTTTGGGTGGGGGGGGGTGTTTAGACGTGTCAAACACTTCATTTCTGGCAAATTTTTCTGAAACAATTTGAGCCTTTTCTGTATCAAGTTATGGTACAAATGTCTTTATGTGAAGGAAATTATAATAGCATTTATTTATTTATTTCTTTTGGGGTGGGGGGGTTGCACTGGCCAGTTTTGATTTTGATTTGATTTTGGGGTTGTGTCCTCCATCCCTCCTGCAAATTACACCTATGACTGTATAACTAAAACAACCAGATGTGGAAACAAATAGAAAAGATGTCTTCTCAGCTGAACAAGCAGACGCAACAATGGCGTGTAGTGAAGTATAACATTAACCATGTGAATTGAAGGAAAAATATGAAACTTTTTAAAAAATATATAATTTTTTCTTTTGAAATACATATGTCTGTAATATAACAACAACAAAGATTTAGCAAAGAACGTTCTTTCAAGGGTTATTGTATTTTCATCTATCTGATCTTATTGTTTGTCTTATATATGGAAGTATTTTTCAATTTTTGTTTGTATTAATTTAAATACATGTCTCTAGTTTTTGGGCATTATCCATCCAGTTAACTTAGTTTGAAATGGCAACAAAATTATTATGTAAAATATTACATACAACTGAGAATTTTTATAAATTAGAATAAGTCTCGATTTTCTTTTTCTCAACACAAACGGGTGAAATAACCTGCAATATTAAAGGGTTACACTTTATTTGGATACTAGACTTCCCATAAGTGAATGTATCGCTGAAAAGTCTGCTTTAAGTGAGTTTCGAGTGAAAAGTGAAGAATTTTGTTGACTGTACAATGAAGATTTTGTAACAGACGATTTCAAAGCAAAGATATTTCTTAAATTTTTTTTTTTTTTAAAGACAATACTGGAGCAACAGATGGGGTGTCTGTTTTGCCACCACCAATAATTTACACAATTTTTATGACTAAAAATACATTACACAAGAGTCAATTTAATTACAATTGATACATCTGTATTGACAAGAGGGAGTACACCTTTCTTAACAATATAAATAAAATCTTCAATAGAAAATTATTATTTACAGGAATTCAAAAGTGGTGGTAATCATGTGACTAATGAATCATTGAGAATACAATATACACACTCCACACACAGATGGGTAGCCTAGTGTGATGGAGGCAGAAGAAGCTATGGTTAACTTTGCAAATAAGTAAGTACTATAATGGGTCCCTATAACTGATTGATTATCATTTAGAAAACAGAGTAACCATACTAATCATAGAGTATAGAAAATATTAAAAGCTTCCAATTATGGATACCAATGGTGGTATGCAAACATCTGTACATTCTGTCTACATATTCATTTAGAAATAGAAACTGCAGATTCAGGAGATCACACATAAGTAGGCTATGTTAGATAAAAATATTCCACTACGAGAATAACATTCTTCTACATAACATATTGTTTACAGCTACAGAAAGTCACATCACTTATCTTCTAGCCTTTATTGAAAGTTTGATCGGTTTGAAACACTTCACACAGGGAAAAGCAAATATCCACTGAATGAACAATAGTTATGTCCATTTTCACTAATCCTCGTATCCCTCCAAAGACGAACATTAACATTGTCTCCAACTTGTAGCTGCAAGATAGCGCTGTTAGATCCAGTGATGGGGTTAGATGAATCATGACCATACCATGACACTATCTTGTGTCCATTTTGGTACAAACTGCCACCACTGGTTCCAGCACCTCCCCAGAAGAAGGAAGTGTAGGTGAAGTAATAGACTCCTTGCACTGGTGCTGTAAAAAAACCTGCAACAACAGAAAAATTGAAGTATTTAAAGGCCAAATTTGTAATATTTGTACTCTAATAAATCCAAAAATGACCTTAAAGCCTCTTCAGATATTAAGGAAACAAGCTCAGTTGAAATACTGACACAAGTCCTAATGCCAATATTGTCTTCTTTTAAAATTTGTGTTGTGTGTTTGTGTTTTGGCCTGTGTGTTATCAACTGCCCAGCCGGATTTCCAGATAAATCTTTAAAAACGTAAAGCCAGCGCTTGACATCTGTAAAGTTAGGAGAGCCATGAAAGCAGCAAACAAACAAACAGGATCACGGAGATAGATTATCGCGACCTTATTTATCACGGCTACAAGGGACGGGCATATTATGTTATTTCAACCCGTTCTCACGCCAGTTTGTTAAATGATCACGTTATTTTGATTCATTAATTTGTGTACATGTCAAGATTTTCTCATTTATTGCTTGTTCATGTCACGACGTGGTGAAAGTCCTGTGTTGTTTGACCCATCCACCACCCCAAGCAACCTCCCTGCGCGGATTTTCGGCTTTTCAGTACTACTCGCTGACATAATTGTGTGATCACGAAATAGGCTTCCCATTGAAATACATTAATTCAAAATTCGTAATCGACACACGAAAATAATGGCTATAACGTGACCTGTTCAAAAATCAATAGATTAAATAACGTGACCATTCCACAAACTGCCGTGAGACTGGACTGGTTATTTCAACATTTGGGTACTCACATTGAATTATATAGCTAGATTACGCGAGTTAGTTACTCGCAAAACAAACTGAGACACAGCCAGTAAAGTGATCCCGACTGGTCCTGGCTAACGCCACCATGCTAACCCTGCTAACATTACTGGAGGACCAGACAAGCGGGCCACGGCTGTTTACAACGTTTAGCCTGTTTAGCGGCCATAGCCAACAACAGTGAGTTATTTTAAGCCAAGTGAGTGAGGTTGTAAATTGGGAAAAGAGGGCCGTGAGTTTGCAGTGTGTTCAGCGATTGTTGCCATAATTCTAAGTCAATAAATAGCATATTCCAGTCGGGTGGAGAGGACGGCAAGGTAGTTTTATTTTAGCGGTTCCTACCTTAATTCTAAGCCTAGGAAGTGTGTTTGTCCGTCGGGTGGAGAGGACGTCAAGGTTGTTGTTTTTTAGCGGTTCCTACCAAAATTCTAAGTCAGTTGAATACAGAGCTCCGAGTGAGCATGTGCTTCTATGACTGCCAATATCTCCAGCGTCTAATGTTAGAATCTCTGCTGGGCTGTGAAGTAATGTTTGACTATGTGAGATAAGCATCTAGCAACATTGTTGTGGATGATCCTTCAACATGCTTTGTAAGGAGGGTCTGGCAAAGCGATACTATGGATGCTGTGGTCTCAGCCTGGCAACCTCTGTGAACTTCAAGTCTGGGGAGGAGGGGCTGGGAGAGAGGACTCTCCAGTATTTTACATTTGCACTGCAGTAACTATTTTAAACACTAGCTGTCAGTATTACATGTTGCACCTTTAACAGAAAAAAACAGATGTAAAAGCAAGTACATTTTAAATTAATTGCAATATAATAAGAGGGAGTGAAAAAGAAAAAAGATCAACAGTTATCTTTAGTACATCCAATCTAACACTTGGGTAATGGGACAGAGTAAGTAAAAAAAAAAAAAAATGATGGAATAAGAGAGGAACACTAAATACTGACCTGTGACTGGGCTGTAATGTCCTCCAATGTTGGACAGAACATTTCTGTACACCAGAGAATAAAGAATATTTACAGGACCAATGGTTGCATCGATGCCTAATGTAGCAAAAAATGCAACCCGATGTCCTAGGGGATAAAAAACATAAATTCATCATTATTTTGAATTTGGTTCCCTTTTTTTAAATAAAAAAAAGAAAATTAACAGCATTTCAGAGTTTCATGATCACACCTTCCAACATACTGTACCCACAAATAACCTTTAAGGCAAAATTGATAAGAAGCAAGAAAAGAAAAAATGACCAAGAAGATTCTTCTGTTAGTTGGTCTGACAATGTCAAACCTTACTCATGCATGCCAAACTTTCTGTCACGTCTACCTCTCCATCCCTCCCTCCAGTCACATTTCCACTTCCCCAGCTTCATTGCCACCTCACTCCTGCATTCAACCATTCCCTCCAGCCCTGCCATAACCCCTTTCAGCCAGTCCGATCACCTAATTTTCCCTGCCCACCTGCTCACATTTGATCTATTTCCCTCATTAGCCTGTCAGTACATGTACCATAAATAGTACATATACCAGCCCCTTTTCCACAGTCAGTTGCCAGATTGTTGTGAATCGTACCTTGTTTTTTGAGCCACCTAAAATCTGCCACATGTACTGTGTCTGCACTAAATCTGGACCTAACAGAAATCTTTATCCTGCCTGTCTACATCTCTTTCCTGCCCCCATTCCTGTTTACCTGTAGACTCTGTTATCTCTGTTTGGACTTTCCTATCCATGCCAGTAGCTCATGCAGGCCTATCATCATTCTATCAATAAATCCTTGAACTGAGCATATATTAACCCTCTGCAAAACTTTCAAATCCATGCAATCTATTTCTCACTTTTTTTTCTTACAATTACAACAAACATCTATGTGATTATGTGTAGCAAAAGCCCATTTAGTGTTGAGTTCCTCTCAAAAGAAAACTCAGTTTATGGCTCTCTGCAGTAAACAAGAGTGAGAGAGAGAGAAAGTTGTTCATAATTTGAAGCCTTGAGATGTTGCAATTATTTGAAAATTTTGAAACATGATGTATTTATGCCAAAGGAAACAATGTGCAACCACAATTTTGGTGTAGCCCAATAATTCAGCTGAGATTATGTGATTGGCATGACAAACTATGGCTCTGCACAATCATTGCTTTAGTATAATATATTGCATTACCTTGATCCACTGCACTCAGTTCAGTCACTCTGTTGTCCAGTGCAGTCAGCTTCTTCTCATTGGCCTCCAGCTTTTTGTTTGTTTCCTCCATGGCTGTCACAGTGGCTGCAAGCCTTTCTTCCAGAGCCCCCAGCTCCTTCAGCACAGTGTAGATGGGTGGTTCACAGCTTGGCTTGGTTGTTGTTGTTTTTGTTGTTGTTGAGCCGGTTGTCAAAATGGCTGGCATTTCTAGCCCTTGGTGTGAATTCTGGAAAGCATCTTTCTCTACCGAGTTATCCTCCAGCTCTTTGTGTGTCAGACTAGTGATTTTGGTCTGATTGTTTTCACCTCCAGTCTGGCATTCAGATAGACCAGCAAGCAAACACACAACCATCATCACTGAGATTGTCTCCATTCTTCAGCTTGGAAGGTACTTCTTACATATATTAAAAATGATAGTTTGGACGGTTTGGACGGTTTGGACTGTTTGGACGGTGAGGAGATGTCTGTTTTTATAAGAAAATCCAGGTTAATCATTGTTTATAGAAACCAATGCATAAATCAAAGCTGCAGCAAAACAACTTTATCCTATATCCTTATGGCATCTTGGCAGTAGTTGACAGGATTATTTTATTAAATTACTACTTAACCTTGGATCGACATCAGAGCAAGTCAAGGTCACTGTGTTTTTGTTCAATTCTACCTTTATGCTTTTATGTGCTCTATTATACTTTGGATCATGAAGATAAAAAATAATCTTTCTCCTTGATAAACAAAGTGCATTGTAATAGTCTTAAGCCTGGACAGTCTTAATAGCACTGTCCAGGTTTCAGTGGTGGTTCTAGACCATTTGAAATGGATAAGCCAGGCTGGGGCCACATGTGATTTAAGGGGTACTATATATATATATATATATATATATATATATACAAGCCCAAGTGTTACATATCACCAACCCTCCATGGGTTTGGTTCTACAAAAGACAAGAATACGCATTCATGTTTAACCTTTTTTAACCCTTGCCCTCCCTTTACCACTGACATGGAGTATACAAGGTATCCCCTGGCCATGTAGTGGAAAACAATGAAGAAAATAAAGGTATGAAACCAGAAACTAGAATAAAATCAGCAGAATTGGACACCTGACATTTGAAATGTGACCCTTGAGAAGCAAAATTAGTCTATTTAGTATTAATCATTAACAGAATAAACAGTATCTTATGAGTAACCTATGCCAGTTTCCTTATGGCTCCTTGACAGTTGCTTGCTGTTAATGACTTGTTATTCCAGTAATACTACTTCAAATATCAAAGTTAACTTGGTCAATGGTGGGGAAATATTTTACCCGTCTCTTTATTGACTCTCCATTAAACTCAAACCATTGAAGTTCAGCCCCATTTTCTTCCGTGATGAACATTAAAATGAAGTGAGTGCCAAGGTTCAGCTGAAACTGAATCTCTCCGACCCATTAGTTATTAATAGCTGCTTGTTTATGCAGCGAGGAAAGTTAAGTTGCAGGGTAAAGGGGATTTTAGGAGGACAGAAAGCTTTGTGAAGGCAGAAAAAGTAAATGAATAGGAGAGAAGAGTGTATTCATCAAGACAATATTTTTTTCTGTATTTATAAATGCCACTGAAAGATCACTATAGGCAGTAGTTCAAAGAGACAGTTAAGCCTATAGCCACAGACATGGAGTTTACCTGCCGTTACCTGCCAATGGAATGGGAAGATCAATGGAGGAGAGAGAAGGAAAGGAGGAAAAGAGTGATTGAAGAAGGTGGGGAAGATGGGATAGAACAGGACAACTGCGAGCTGAGGAGGATTGTGGCTTACAATGACTCCAGGATGGGGTTGACAAGTGGGAGGGGTAAGAAAGGAGGGTCAGAGGTCAGGATGAGTGGTACTAGTCAGGAAGGAATCGGGGAGCATATGAGCGAAGACACATTTGGGAATGAAGGACTTGGTGATAATTTCCACACATACCGCAGCAAAACCTATCCTAAAGAGGTATTTGTTGCCCTGAAGGAATTCTGGGATTCATCTCTTCTCACAGACCTGACTCTGGCCACTGATAACGGTAACACCTTTGACGTGCACTTGCCTATCCTTGCTGCTATCAGCTCATTTGTTCGAGAGAGGCTGAGGGATGAAAGTGGAGAACAATCAGACAATGATAACAATGTTGAAGTCCAAAGGCGTTCAGTGTCTCTGTCTCCTGAGGTTGATCATATTGGGCTACAGGCAATTTTGGAGTTTGCCTACACTGGAGCTGTATTGTCTTCGAACAAAGACAGCATTGCTTCGATTATGGCTGCAGCTCAAGCACTGGGCATTCCTAGAATACTAGATCTCTGCAACAATGAGAAGACAATAAAAGAAGATGGAAGTTCTAAGAAGGAAGCGCAAAATATATTTGCCCTAGAAGAGATGAAGATTACTCTTCAGTCCATCAAACAGTTGTGGGCAGACCGCATGTGTTGTGATGTGATATTAGATGTGGACGGAGCTTTACTTCATGGTTAGTAAACATTAATGCTATTCATGCATTCTATAGGTATCTTGTTGACAATTATTTGATAGTGATTAACAGAACTCTTCTATTGTCTGTCTCCAGTCCACAGAGTTATTCTGGCAGCAAGCAGTGACTACTTCCGTGGCATGTTCACCTGCGGGATGAGGGAATCCTATCAGACCTGTGTTGCCCTTCCCTTCCTGTTAGCTTCTGAGTTAGAGCCTCTAATTAGTTTCTCCTACAGTGGGACCCTTCCACTTAGTTGGGACTGTGTCTTCGAGATCACGTGCACGGCCCTCCAGCTTCAGTTCCAGTCTGCCCTCTTGCTTTGCCTTGACTTCATGCGAAAGGAAATGGATGCAAGCTCCTGCTTGGATGTGGCATCTTTCGCTGAAGCCTACGAGATGTCAGAGTTGCTCGAGGAAGCAATGGACTTTGTTATGAAGAACTTCTGGGAGGTGTCAGCCACGTCAAAGTTTCACGACCTACCAGCAGAGAAGCTTCTAGACATCATCCGCTGTGATGGTTTGTGCGTCCCCTCAGAGTTGGCTGTATTTCGAGCTGTAATCTCTTGGGTTGAGGCTGATCCCGAGGAAAGATTGGGCCAGGCTGGCCTGCTGATGACTGGAGTCCGCTTCCCCCGCATGACTTTTCGAGAGTTCAGGGAGGTAAGGGCCATAAACTTGCGCTTGGAGTGCTTTGGAAACAAGAAGGTGGAACTCTATGGTTCAGCACTAAAAGAATTTGGTTCCAGCCTTCCAAATACTCAAGATCAGTGCCGAGTCCGTCATCCCAAAGATGCTCTCATTCTGGTCGGGGGAGACCAGCTGAACCCAGATGTTGGTCAACGCATACCAAGCAGGGAACTGTGGTTTGCAAACTCCTTACGCAGTGGTACAGGGTTGGTGAAGGAGATGGAGTGGAGGAGGCTGGGTGAGATGCCAGACAAGCCAAAGTTCAGGCATGGAGTAGCAGCAATGGTGGGAAGATTGTATGTGGTTGGAGGATGTCACTTTTATGCTAAGGATGATGTGATGAAATTGGCCTACAGGTAAAAATAACAGTGCACAGTGCATCCTTCTCTCATTGTCACACAGATTAAAAACTGTGGTCTCACCATTTCCATCTTTACCTTTACCTTCATTGCACACATGCTAGTTATGACCCTGTGCAGGACAGCTGGAAGAGGCTGGCTGACATGCAGGAGTTCAGAAGCAATTTCTCAGTGGTGGTACACGAAGAGCGTCTTTATGCCATTGGTGGAGATAAGGATATCAACACCAACGTAGACAGCGTTGAGACATACAACCCAGACACTGACTCCTGGAGGTAGGAAAAGTCATGCTACACTTGAAGCATTCTACTTGACACAGTATCCACCTTTCTAAGCATACTGTAAGTATTGGGGCAAAAAGTATCAATGCCTAGCTTTATTGTGCCAAAAATCACACATATCAGGGATATGTATTGAATGAACATGTTTTGAAAGTGGTCAATGTTTTATATGATATATTTTTGAACAAAATACCTAAGGCAAAAGCTGTGATTTCCCTTTTAAATTGACTCTCTCCTTCCATACAATTGCAATACCAAAGGTTGGCCAGGTGATGTCACCATTGTGACTATAGAAAACACTTGAAAAAATGAAATTATTTGTAACATAGTAACACATTGAGCTTCATCACAATATATCTGTTAAGGTTTAATTAAACTTTCTGCTTATGTAAAGTTTCTTAACAGCCTAAATAATGCCACTACTGTCTTCTAAAGTGATATTGACAGTTGATTCAGATTTCTCATGAATGCATCCAGGTGAAAAAAACCGCACTGACATCTAGTGACTTTTATGTTTACAGTTGGTTTGGGTTCTGCTCCTCATTTAGCTGTGAAGTTTTCACTATAGATTGTGGTCAAAACCCTAATATGATGCGCTACATATGCTGCGCTTACAAGCCGCTGTTGGATGCCATTTCTCCCACAATACATTCATGGTATAAATGATGTTGGCTTATAAAATAAAGAAGTTTCAACAGTCAAACTTAAGCTAATTTCCTGACACTTTTATAAATACTACTACATGACAGATTTCTCCTTTTATGTTTGGGATTAAAAGTAAAATGACTTGTGATTATTCTGATGTTAAAATGTATAACTTTGAAGCTGCAGATCCTGTCGTTTGGACTGAAAACTAAAACGATTGATTTGTTTAACCCCTCCACTATACTCATGTCAAATGTCTCTTATTCCATTATCTTAGCTTTGTCCAGCCCCTGGACCAGGCTCTGAGTGGCCATGCTGTCACTGTCATAGATGGAGGAATCTTCATTTCTGGAGGTTTCAACTGTAAGTATGAATGTTTGGTTTCCACGTACCTGTACCACCCAGACACAGGAACCACCTACCTGGCAGACATGACCCACGACCGGGCCCAGCATTGCATGGAGTCCCTGCAAGGCCATCTTTACGTCGCAGGTGGTGTGTGTAACCTGAGAAAGTTTTATACTGACCAACAAGCCTGTGAGGTATACGATCCTGTGGCCGATTCCTGGACTGCCTTTGCATCACTGTCTGTTCCCCATGTGGGTGCAGCCTCAGCCGTCCTAGAGGGGAAGATCTATGTACTGGGAGGATACAGCCAGGATGATTACAGTGAATCTGGACTGGTCCACCGGTTTAATCCCAGCACACAGCGATGGGAGAACATGGGCAAGCTGCCTGGGGCTGTTACAGACATACGGGCCTGTCTGCTCCGATTGCCCAAAAATTTTAGATTTTAGTAACTGGCTGGGTAAGATGATCGTTTTTTTAGAAACTGACAGACATGTTTTGGTGTGATGTTGTCCTAAAATTCAATTAGTTAATGTGGTTCAGCTTAAAAAAATCCTGTTTTGTTAGAGACGTGGTAGAAGTATAGAAATGTAAGTCCAGAATGACTTTGTTGTAAATGTTATTTTTAATATACCAAAGAGTATGAACAAATATAAAATCCTGTACTAGTTGCTATGTATTGACAATTAAGTTCTTTAGAAATAAAATGTCATGAAACCAAAAGTCAACTATAAATTTCTGAAATTATCCGAGTTTTATGGACCTTAGTCAGTGAGATACTCATTTTCGTAGATTTACGTGAGTCATTTTAAGCCAATTCCTGATGATTTCCTAACCCTGAGTTGTTTTTTTGTCTATTTAACTGAATCCATTTCACAAAGTTAACTACGTCTTTGAAGCTTGGGACCGTAATGTTACATAGGTCAAGTGATTAAAACACATGAACATGCATTTTTCATTCTGCTATCAGTCACTCTTTTTTTGTTCCATCATTTGCTTCTTGAAGCTCAAGCAATGCCAAACTCTTCAAACTAAAATACATGACAATTTGCAAGATTAATAGCACTTAAAATATATTATTAACCAATTACTTTAAAAGAAGTACTTGACTATTCGTAGTTTACATAATAACTATTGATCCATATGTCACATTCTCTATTGATATTTTACTGGCAAAATCCTCCCAGTAGGCCTGTTGTGACACAACTAGATCTGGGTGCCTTGAGGGCCTCAACATGGCTTACTCTCTTACATCTGAGGACCCCTTTCAATGAAGAGAGCAGGTGTATAACCACAGAGCAAAAACCACCTTCCGCAAACTGCGAGGAAAATATCCAAGACATTTACAGATTTAAAGATCAAGGAAATGGAGTTCAGTGCTTTGCTTCTGCTGCCCCTCCTGGGATTCTGGTTTGTGGTGCCAGGGTTTGGACAGAAAGGAGACATGGATATTACTGAGTGGGATGACAGAGGAAGTTAAATTAATAAAGAACTTGGAGGACAAACTGAAAAATGTAGAAAGACGGTAGAATAATGTTAAAGCTCTGGAGGCCAAGCTCAACGCAACTGTAGACGAGCTGATGAGACAGAAAGCTGAAGTAGACGGATTGAAGAAAGAAAATGGAGTTACAAGTTCATGATGAATTATTATCACATATATTCCCACCCAAGTGTGAGTAATGCATTTGTTCTTTGTCACTACTTATTTTTTTACAGGCCTGAAAACAAGACTGGATTCCACAGATGAGGAGATGGAAAAGCTGAAAAAGAGTAGCGGTATGATCGAACTTAGTGTTTAATTTTCTGCATTACCTCTGTATTTTATACCATAAGAAACTGACATAAAGACAAATTACTCTGAATATTTTGATGGATTTACTGTCTACAGGCGCTCCTCAGATTGCGTTCTCTCTCTTTGGCAAACTCTTGGGAGATTTACAGAGGCGCCTGCACCAACAAGGCCCTGATTTTCAGGAGGGGCTCCTCAAACACTGGCAATGGTTATGACCAAAATACCTACTGTATACAGTATTGTGCACAACGTATGTGTGCATGTTCTTGTAGATAGTTAAATAAAACAATAAACATATATTTTAAACATTAATTTCTAAAGGGTCTGTGACAGAAAACTGCTTGGTCAGTACCACAGATGTTTTGAAACAGATTGTTAAAATACAATTGCTCTTTTTTCTATGGCTGAAAACCTGCTTGTAGACTAAATGTCCTAAGGCTGTAAAACTCAAAGAATTGATTCTGGTTTTTCAAACAACAAACTCAGAGAAGAAATTGCTAATACTTTTTGACTCAGGACTAATGTTTTTAGTGCTGGTTTTTTAAACAATAGATTCAGTTATAATAATAATAAATTGAATTTAGAGCTTTTCACGAAATCAAAGCCGCAAATGAGCGGTTCACTCTTAGTGACAGACCTAATTTCTTTTGTAGAGCCAAACCTGTTGGGGCCATTTGCTCCCTGTTCCATTTAGAATAGATTTTTAAGGTATTTCTAAACACTTTAAGAGCATGCCTGGGTCTGGCCTCAAGCTATATATAATGTTAACCCAATTTGAGCTAGTTTGCAGCCTCAGCACCTCATGTGGGGGCTTTTTGGTCAGTCCTAAATCAAGGCTTAAATCTAAAGATGACTTTGTTTTTGCCATCAGGGTCTATCGGCTTTGGAACAACCTGTCGGAGATAAGGCTCGCAGAATCGGTGACTTCAGATAAAATCTCTTCTCAACTTGGTTTTATGCAATTTTGTCTCATTGCCTCATAAGAAGCACGGCCTCTGAGAAGATTTAGAGAAATACAACTCAAGTCCATTTGTACTTTGTGTAACTAATATTGCATGTGCTAGTCTTTGCTCTGTTGTAGGAATCTTCACAGGAATCTTCAGTACCAGTGAACGGTCTCTACTTCTCAAGCTTCAGAACAGTGTTTTTCAAATTTCAACCTATGATCGCCTTTCAGCTGACAGCTCAGACAGTAGCTGTAACGCCAATGTCCTGCAATTGGCTGCTGGTGATGTACATGGAACTGTGGGATAACGGCTGAGAGTTTGACAGTTTGAATAGACACACAACCTTCAGTGGTTTTCTTGTCTTCCGTCTGTAAATGATTAGTGACAAAGAATTGCATTGTGCTTTTACACTGAGGAGAGATGCTTATGCAACTATATTTGTAAAATCTGGGAAATTGCTTTATTTGCATTGTGGCACTGTCCCAAAGCACGTGCAGACCAGTCTATGGTGCTGAAATGAGAATTACACAGTATGATTATCCTATCCAAAATGAAAACAAATCTCAAAAACCAATGCATGTTTTTTTTTATTTTAAAGTAAATTTTAATGAAAATATGAATGTGTGAGGCTTCTTTAGAACAATAAATGCAAAACATACTTCTTAAATTGTCTCTTTTCCTGTCTGTGGTGACTAAAGACATCTTTCTGCTTGTTCTACAATGACAAATTATGTTCACCAGCCTTACACTAAAAGTATGCCAACCATGAACACAGGTGAATTGAGTTCATAGATGGTTATTGCAGTAACCATCTAGTAGTTTACAGTAGTGTAAATGTATTTGTATTCTTTGTTTTGTTACATGAACATTTTTATTACAGTACCTTCTGAACAGTGTGCAGTTAATTTGAATATATAGCACAAAAATGCTCTGTTACATATCATTTGCATGCCTATAGGTTTTATTGAGGTACTTTGTAAGATAAATTTACCTTGATGAAGATATCAAGCTATGGTGAGATACATTTCAAACATCCTTACATCGTGGAAGAATGTTTTCTAAATTGCAAAAATATCACTGTTATTAACATGCAATAAGTAACCTAACATTTAGTATCAAACTATAAAACAACAATAACCTAATGACATATGTCAATGACATGTATGTCACCATGTCTTACAATCGGAATTGTGGTGGCAAATACAGCACACATGCTCGGATGTCATTGTTCGGCCCAGGCATCTTGCCCATGTTCTGCCAGCTCTGTGTTGTGGGATCATAACAATGGACCATCTTAGAGTCACGGAAGTTCTCCTGGCTGTATCCACCCAGCACATAAAACTTTCCCTCCAAAACGGCACCTCCTGCACCTACATGTGGCACTGGCAGAGGTGTGAAGGCAGTCCAGGAGTCAGCCACTGGATTATACACTTCACAGGCTAACTGGTCAGTATGACTCATGTTATCAGCTGCCGTGAATCCACCCGCTACATAAAGACGTTCATCCAGGGTCTCCATGCAGTGACATGCTCGAGGTTTGGCCATGTTTGCCAAATAAGTGCTTCCTTTCTCTGGGTGGTAAATAAACATGGATGAAAGAAATTGGTGGTGGCTGCTCAAACCTCCTGAGACAAAGATCCGTCCTTGTGAAGTCTTTGCTACGTGGCCCCCCAGAGGCAGATCCAAAGGCAACATGAAGCTGAAAGAGAAGACATTGATATCTCAAAGTATGTACTTCATTCTGTCACCATTTATAATAAATATCAAATGAGACATAGCCAGTTGGCTAGTTGTGAATCTTCTAATACAAGTTCTGCCTAAACTGATGCCATGCTCACATGCATTTACAGCTAGTATCCAATCAGTCTAATCTTTTTTTGTCAACTAAAATGTTTCTTTCAGGCTAGAATCTCTGAATCAGATTAGCTTAGCTCCAGCTACATAGCGTTCCCCTTATCACTCATCAGCTAATTCTAATTGTCCACACTATTTAGGGGAGTTTCAAGCCACCCCTTAGACAGTTAGTCAAACATGTTCTTGCTGTTCACACTTCTCTCATTTTTCTGTCCTTTCATCACCAGGGCATACTCAACCAGCCGAGAACCACCGGCTACTAGTTTCTGGCTAAAGCTCAGTCTTCCCCTGCCAAAAACTTCTTGTCTTCCAACTGCTGCCCGTTGATCCCAGCTAATCTACACTGGAAATACTTCAGCCTCTCCAACACTCCGGTTAAGTTTCATTAAAGCCTATATATTTAAATTTGTATGTTAGGCTAGGAATCTGTAACTTATACAGGTAACATAAGTAATATACAAGTGTCAAGTATCATCTGAGGGACAAATTTTCGATCCCCTGTCTTTATCAACAAATGACTGCATCTGATTTTATGTTGAGGTAATGGGAAGTTTATAAAAAGCAAATCATAATGTCTGGTCAGCCAATCATCTCTGCTTATATAGTCTATATCCATGACAATTCACTTCCGGGATTGCTAGAGTGTGGTCGGAAATT
The DNA here is from genome assembly GCA_013375575.1 of Percina caprodes. Classification (NCBI taxonomy): domain Eukaryota; kingdom Metazoa; phylum Chordata; class Actinopteri; order Perciformes; family Percidae; genus Percina; species Percina caprodes. Next base: position 2,256,539 of record JABXJD010000028.1, on the reverse strand, counting down.
CCACTGGTTGTCACTCTTTTCTACCGGATGTCCATTACCTTTCGCTTTCTTTGTGTTGGAATTTTAAACTCCGGTGGATTTAGGAGGACTATGGTTAACTGCTCCTCAGATCTCTGCAGGCTAAATCCAGACAGCTAGCTAGACTATCTGTCCAATCTGAATTTTCTGTTGCACACCTAAAACAGCTTTTGAACGTACACGTTTCGCCAAAAACAAGTTTCTTCCCGAGGCTATTTTGCAGAGGCACCGTTGCTCTGTCACCCGCTAAGTGTCGCCCATGATGACTGTGATTGGTTTAAAGAAATGCCTATAAAGCAGAGCACGTTTTTTCTCCCATTCCGGACTGCTGTGTGGACTAGCCAGACCCACAGCGCACTGGAGGATGGTTTGGCAATGCAAGACTACTGCTTACACAACAAATAGATGTTAGTTAGCCCCATTTACTCAATATGGTACAAGTTACCTAGTTGGTAATTGGCAACAACGCTTGATACATATAGTACATTTTGTTCTGGTGAAAAGAATATCCCTTTCAACATACTTCCAAGAGTTTCCAGAGGGGCAGAAGCGTTCCACACTCTCTATATATTCATTGTCACAATGTCCGCCAATGGCATATATCTTTCCGTCCAGCACAACCACGGAGAAAGAGTATCTCTTTTGTTGCATTTCAGCCAGGCTCTCCCAGTTGTTTTGAAAGGGGTCATACCTACAGATGTGGTCAAATGGGACACATATAAATATAGAGGCATTGAAAGATGTCTTTAAAATTGTAATTATCACCTCTCTTACCTGTAAACAGAATTCATGCTGTCACTAATGCCATAATACTTCTTGCCTCCAAACACGTATAGTTGTCCTTTGAGGACAGCCACTTCATGACTGAACCTCTCTAACTCTGGCATCTCTCCTAACATTCTCCACTCTATTTCACGTTCTCCTTTCTTATATTGCCTTAAGGAATTCCCAAACCAGAGTTCTCTGCTGATTCTGCGGTTGTCTTCAGAGTTCTGGTCACCTCCAATTAAGACGAGACTCTCTTTCGGGAAATAGATCCGACACTGACTTTCATTGGAGCAGAAGTCTTCAAAGTCTGCTTTATAGAGCTTTTCCAGGCTGTGATCAGACCACATTTTCAGAGATTGGACCTCTTTGAATTCCTTAGACGTCATCAGGGAGAAGTGGATGGTTTTCATTAGTTCTGTAGCAAACGTCAGCCTTAATTTGGGCTTTGCTTGGATCCATGCCACCACTGCTTTGAATAAAACAAGCTCGGATGGAACACAGAGCGAGCGACTGTTCAGGTACTTCAAGAGCTGTTTGGCTGGCAGGTCCTTGAACTTTGAGGTGCATGTCACCTTTTGGAATTGACGCAGGAAATAATCATCTGCGACTTCAAGAAGCTGCCCCATCTCATAGGCCTCGGCAAAAGATGCCAAATCCAGACAGGAGTGAGGATTTATTTCTTGATGCAGGAAATTAAGGCACAAGGAGAGGGCAGGTTGATGCTGGAGCTGGAGAGCAGTGCAGGTGATCTCAAAGACATACTTCCAGCTGAGGGGCAGAGCCCCAGTGTAGGAGCTGTCAATTAGAACCTCCAGCTCTGAAGCCAAAAGGAAGGGAAGGGTCACACAGGGCTGATGGGACTCCCTCATCCCCAAGGTGAACATCCCACGGAAGTAGTCACTGCACACAGCCAGAATGACTCTGTGGACTGAAGGGACAATGGTAATAAGTACAGTTTAGACCCATGTGATCCCAGAACTACCAGGTTCAGGATTGTCTTAATTAAACTGACACATGGATCAAACCATGGAGCAAAGTAGGGAGGGTTGCAGTGGGAGCACAATGCAGTGACAGTGGCAATGGCAAATGGTTTACATGGCTCAATATTGTGGCCTCTAAAGTGGCTGCTATTATACATCTGCACAAATGTACAACTCACTGGTAGTCTACTTACCATGAAGTGATCCTCCGAGAGCTTCTAGAATAACATCACAGCCCACTCTGTCCATCCACAGCTGTTTGATGGACTGAAGAGTGGTTATCATTTGTTCTGCAGCTGAGAGCTTTTTCTTCTTCTCCCCAGTTTTTGTGGACTTTTCCCCCTCCTCATTGCAGATATCCAGCACCCTGGGGGCGCCCAATGTTTGAGCTGCAGCCTTAATCTGGTGCACGGTGTTCTTGTTCAAAGATGATATGAGGCCAGTGTAGGCAAACTCAACAACTGCCATTAATCCAACAAAATCCACCTCTGGACCCAGAGACACTGACCACCTGTGCACTCCAACACTTGTATCTTTTCTTTTATCAACTGTATTATTACCCATATTACATCTAGTAAGACCTTCTCGGATATGGGAGCTGACAGCAGCCATAACAGGGGAGTGTACGTGGAAACTATCCCTATCCTCTGTGCTTAAAGTAAGGTCAGTGAGAAGGGAAGAGTCCCTGAACTTTGTCAAGTTGCGGAATATGTCTGTGTGATAATCATCTTTGTAGTAAATCTTCACCTCATCTTCGTCATTACTATCTGCTTCTTCATCCACTGAGTGTTCTGCTTCCTCATCATCATCTGTAAACTTTTTCTCTTCACACTTTTTGCGATGATCTTGAAACTCTTCTTCTTGCGTTATCCATGATGCGGCTGCTTCATTCTCATATGTCAACTTCTTACCTTCATCTTCCTCTTCTTTTCGTTCCTTAGAAGTTGACGGTCCTAGGATGCAATTTTCATTCCTCCTCAACTGTTTATCAGGATCTTCCTGTTCTTCGGAATCCTTATATTGTTTCTCAACATCTTGTACCTCATCCTTTATCTCATCCACCTCTCCATTCTCTATAACCTCTCTCTCAAAGAGACTCACTCTCTCGCTCCTCCTCTTCTCCAGCACTTCTCTCCTCCACTCATTCCTGCATTGGCATTGATTAACTTCTAATGTCATACTCTCCAATATCACTCTAATCTGTGCTACCCCTTTAATTCTCAAAGCATTTAAACTGGAAATGGAAGCTGTAAGTGATTGCAAAGTAAGTGATTGCAGATCACTTACTTTTTGCACAGTTTATGAGGAAGAAGAATAGAAAAAATCCTGTACGTCCAGTAGGAATCCACTCTTTGGATGCTGCTGTTATTGTTGCAAGTTGCTTCACTTCTTTACTCTCTTGCAGACACCAGCTGGACTGTCTGTCTTTCCCTCCTCCTGCATGTGTTACATGTTTGAGAGTGGCATGTACACCCATGATTCCTCATATGACCAAAGAAGTTGCTATATTCAGAATCTAGACTTTTGGGAATGTCCACCTTCAACTTAACAAAGGTTTTATTAATTAATTAGATTTGTTTGTTTGTGGTGGGTTGATGAATTAAATGGCTTAAATGTAATGTCATTTTTTCCGATTTTCTTTTTTAGATTTACTATATTGTTTTGTAACAAGAGTTATCTCAGGACACTTTACAGATAGAGTAGGTCTAGAAAAAACTCTATAATTTACAAAGACCCAACAATTCCAGTAATTTTTTTTGTTTCCTCAATTTGAAAGTTATTTTAATCATTTATTATAAACAATGTATTTACAGGCCATGCAATGTTTGCCATTGTGAATATTGTTCCACTTTGCAGCCTTTTCCTCTAGTGATCAGTTCTTACATTTTTATTGTAAAGATTTGACCTTAAGCAAGTAATAAATCAGGAAATGATCTAAACCTAGAGGCAGCTGGATTTCTGCCCATCCGAACCAAAAACGTCTTGGCATCCTAAGTCTGGACCATATGACTTAGATTGAATACCTTGACGGTCACCAGCGGGATCACATTGCTTCTCGTCCAAAACACAGTGGCATCTGGGTCACAAAACAACACATTTTACACCTGTTGCCTTGTGCTGACAGAGGAAACCAACAGCTGCGTCACCTTGACTTGAAATTTAGTTGCACAGGTCACAAATACTGTAGCAGACAATGGATCCTCACAAATATACTCTCCCATTAGATTGTAACACATTAGAATGTTACTGAGTTGCATCAGCTATCTGTAAAATAAAAACAACTGTTTGTTTGTTGAGTCCTTTGCAAATTCTTAGTAACTACCCAGTTTCAAACTAGTGATTTCCTTAATCGGATTGCGCCAAAAAATGCCAGTGGTGTGTAAATCTGCTTTTACCAATCGGTAGTGAGAGTGGTAGCCAGTGTCATATTCATTTCAGTTGACACTTAAGCAGCAGTAGTGGTTGTTAGTGGCCTAAATTAAAATTTTTCTGTTGCTGTTTTTTAATGAATGTAGGCCAACTGTAGATATGAAAGTTATTTTTTCACTCGTTATGATTGGTTGATTGCTTTTTCAACTGATGGCTAAGTGGGCAGCTGCTTACTCAATGTACAAGTACAAATCCATGTACACTGATGAAAGATCTTGTGTTTAAATTTGGACTCCTAAATGCTCCAAAATAACAGTGTTTTAATTTCATCAACACAAGGTGGGTTTCTGTACAGATGCTTTAAAGTTAAAGCACTATGAGTGGGCGAAGTGGATATCAAACTGGTGGGCATCATCGCTCTTTAATCACACTCCTACATGAGGACACAGTGACTCTGCTCTTTTCACAGCCATTCACATGTGAGGCATCACACACACACACGTGCACGTTTAGTGTACATACACGCAGAGACGTTTAAACATGCAGGCAAGTTATTATCCAACCCTACCCAAAAATAGAATTTGAATGCATTTAAAATAAACTGAGAACTTGAACGTTTGTTTACCACTATGTTTCTGATTTGGTAACGCAGCAGATGTGCAGATGTTGCAATATTTACAGCAGTGAGTGTTTGGCTCTAGGCAGCAGCTCACAATCTACTTATGAAAAGTCTGTTTTCCTCCGCAGTCCTGATTGTTACCATGACGACGTTAGAGGAGAAGTTAGAAAAGAGAGAAGTCAGAGGAGGAGTGAAGAGCGCTACCCGTGTTATGGGACCCCTCCCCCTCAGGCCCTTTCCTCGAGAGCAGCAAACACTGCTGGGACAAGAGGCTGAGCTCCATGGACATTGTTAGGCCTATTTTAAATAAATGCCTCCCCACCCAAATAGGGGTAATAATAAGATGTTTTTTTCTCTGTATCACTCACTACATGGAATCGATCTTCCTTCACTATCTGTTGGTGTCGTTGTGCATTGCAGTCTTATTTTATTTCACGAACTGTCGACTGGTCCAAATGACGGTGTTTTAGAGACAGGCTGGCGAGCGGCCGCTGGCACGGTAACGGTATGTGGACGAGCGAGGTAGAGAGTTACTGAAGAGAGAGAGAGATCGGAGAAATACAATGTCGTTTTCGCCGATTTATCACTGGAAATGCAACTGTAGCAAGTATCTCACTATCAAAACGTTATCCAAATTCATAATTAGAAACGAGAAATAATATATCCAACTACAAAAAAGCCGGAAAGTCAAAAGTTAGACAGAAGTAGGCTACAAAGAGTTAATGGCTGTGAAGATGACACACCGTCTTGTCTCTTCTCATTGGTTTAACCTGGCAGCTTAAAGAATGCTGCAGACGGGTGTGTTGCAAGCATGGACTGTTAATATACAGTCTGTGGTTGCAACCACAGACTGTATATTAATAGTCTATATGCAACCATAGACTGTATATTAATAGTCTGTATGCAACCATAGACTGTGGTTTCTAATTATGAATTTGGATAACGTTAATATAGGCCTACAGTCTATGGTTGCAACTACAGATTGTTTATATACAGTCTATGGTTGCATATACTGTTAATATACAGTCTATGGTTGCATATAGACTGTTGATATACAGTCTATGGTTGCATATAGACTGTTGATATACAGTCTATGGTTGCATATAGACTGTTAATATACAGTCTATGGTTGCATATAGATATGTTGATATACAATGGACTGTAGGCCTATAACATACAGTCTATGTACCACACACACTGTGAGTGATCCAGAGTGAAATTTTAAGTTGTTAATGACTTTTACTTGCTTCACTTTAGCTACACTTAGCTATAGATAATAGTCTAGCTAGAGTAAACGAGTAAAATACAAGAAATAGCTCTCCTAGTAAAGTATCCAAAGCTCTCTATTCTCTATAGAGAGAGAGAGAGAGAGAGAGACGGCTTGATTGCGATCAGTAGTGGTCTCCAGGGCTAAATAAAGTTGGGGGTGTTTTGTTTTCTTCTAACATGCAATTGTTGGCACGTCTAGGCAACAAGGCATAGCCTGAACTAAATTATTTTATATTATATATGCCATATTCTGACCAACTTAACATTCTGCATTCATTTGCTGTAATAAATTAAACAGGTATGTAGATGGTGTCTAAACGTAGACTAGGCTATACAAGAGAATACATACATACATACATACATACATACATACATAATAGAAGGTCTAATCATCTCACCATCAGGTTATTTAATTCAGACATACTTTAAACAGGATCCTTGTCAACCATGTTGCAACGATCTAGTTCAGCATATCATGCCTGACTGGAGTAGTGTGTTTTTCTGGCCTAAGTAAATCCCCCACCATGCAGCTTTGATGTATCTAAAAGTTAACATTACAGTTTGTAAGTAAGATCTTGCAAGGGAAAGTTTTGCATAGCCTCGGGGCTAAGCCCCCCCCCATCTTTCAATCCTAGTGACGTCCCTGTAGCTCCTCTTTCTACTCTTCTTCTTAATAGCAGCAGAAGTAGATGCCACATTGTTTTCACTTTTTAAAATCTTCACTTCTATTGTTTTTAAAGCTATTCTGAAATGAAAGCCGCTAAAAAAGAATTAAAAAAGTAATCTGTAGGTGAAATATTTGTTGAAATTCTGCCGCTGGTGTGAACAAAACTTTAAACTCCCTAGTTTCCACTTTATGTCCCACACATAGCCCATCACTTTTTTTTGTCAAAATACAATCTAGTTTTATTGAACTTCTATGGCCCAATAAAACACAGAGGTGAACACACATAGAGATAAAATACAAGCAATACACAGGCTGGAAGATAAAAGCATGAACCAAATGATCTCATACAGTAAAAACTGATCTTAATAGGAACAAATATTTCTTTACAAGGAAGCAACTCCAGTGTGATGTGAAAAAAACAACAATCACAACTTTAAAAACCATACAAAAACAACATAACATTGAACATACAGTACGGAAAAGCCACGTTTTTTTCCAATTATTTCAACTTGGAACAAGTAGCGTGACTGATTGTCAAGCTCACTTCTCTACTTGAATGATTCATATATACAATATAAATAGTATTAAACATAATAGTAATCAACTGTAAGACTGTGTTTTAAGTGTTTAAATTGCTTTGACATAATTAAGTTCCAATTAAGCTCATTTTATTGTGAGGTCAGCTTATTTACTAAAAACATATACACAAGTGCAGAAGAAGAAGGTGCGTCCACCTGTTTTGAAATAATCCTGCAACATGTAAAATAAATGTAATCCATTCATTAGACCAGCAGATGTACTGCAGATAATGAGCTATACCAGAACTCTCCTGCTATTGCTTTGTAAATCGGGTCATGCTCTATTATAGAACCATAACTCCTTGTATTCCAAAGAGAAAAGGAAAGGGACCGAGAAGGTGATGACAGTGCCAAAGAAGTAGTAGACTTTGTTTGACAGCGGCTAAGATGCCGTGGAACAGAAGAATTGCATAGTTCAGCGGCGTCATCTTTTTTGTATTTTCCTATTGAGCCTGTTATATTTATTCTATATACTGTATATTTCTGTATGTATCTGTGCAGCTCTGAAACCTTTCCGCCATGTATCACTGGTGGCTCATTAGAATAAGGAGCGAGACAAGAGGTCTATTTTTACAAACGAGGGGGTGTGAATGTGACGGAGGGTGAGATTTGATGAGGCATTTTTCTTTATTTATTTTTTTTTTTTTTTTTTATCGTGACCAGAATCTGAATGTAAAAGTACAGAGAGTGGCTTTAACAGGTGCGGAATCAAAGTATTTGAACCTGTGCACTTTCTGGTTTTAATGAAGCCAAAAGGCCAACTGTCCCCAAGAGTCAAGATGTTTAACATCTCTATTTTCTGGAAGGAAAAAGAACAGAACTCTGAAATATGGAGGGTCACATCTATCAAACAACTTTAAGTTACTATCCTGTGTGAAGCACCATTTTTTATTTATTTTTTTGCTTCCATTTTGTGCTATCTATTTCAATGTTGGTGGAACATTTTGTAATGAAACTATTCTCTTGAAACAGAAATGTTGGGTCAAGCGCTAGCCCAGGGTAGAAGGAAGGACACGATAACAATGACGAGGGAGAGGGAGAGAGGCAGCAAGAGGAGGAGGATGAGAGGGAGGGAGAGGGAAGATGGCCACAGACACATCAAGCGTTTGGATCCTCTGGGCAGCTCAACCGGACTCTTTTGCCTCTCGACGTTTGGCCGGCAGATGACCAGTGGCCTGACCTGCGATATGCTCTCCTGGAAGACAAAGAAGAAAGAGGTGAGAGGTATCTTTGTATGGACAACATGATCTATGATATGATGTACATTTGCACATTTTAAAGTGTGCACTGATAAAAATGTGTTTTGGGCGGAAGGCAATTAAGCTGTAGTCCATTTAAACCTGTGTTCGTTTTGATGGAAAAGTCAGGTTAAACTTTGGGTTTTAAGTCCTTCAAGTGACACAATCAAAGCTCAAATATACTGAAGTTGCCTTTTTTGTGTTTTCTACCTCCAGTATGGTCCTGCTGTGTGGTCTGTCAGGACTGAGCCTGAGGTTCCAGCGATGTGATCTGTGGCTCTGCCCACCGTCATCCTCGCTCTCTGTGGTGTCTTGTCGCGCTACCCGTGGCCGCTTACGTCTCCGCGAGCTGATTCGCTGGAGAGAACCTGGCTCCTGGAGTCTGAACCAATCAAGTTAAGGGCACAAGGTCAGAGAGGTGTGTGTGTGTGTGTGTGTGTGTGTGTGTGTGTGTGTGTGTGTGTGTGTGTGTGTGTGTACATCACACCTGCAATCTGTATCCTCTATATCAGCATCTGCATCACTCTCCCCCTGAGGGTCAGACAATACACACTCCTCCTGCAGACCAATGAAACATATGAAACAAATAAAACATACAGTATGTATTGTATCCTGTATTTTTGTAGCTGTTGGATAAAACACAGATGAGCCCCAGTGAATCATCACCATCCACGACTATTTGTGAACCAAAAGCAACAACACTTGATGATGGCATTTGTCTGGGTGCGTGTTCTCATGCGTCACTTTTTATGAACACCTTTATTATTATGCATAATTCAGCTGACACCTACATGACTAATACAGAAAGACCTGATCTGGTGGTTGCTTCCTACTGATTTTACTTTGAGCGCTCACAGGCGAATCCAAAGACTTCTATCTATGATCTGAAAAATCACAGCCCATGACTGTGATTGCCTTGATTACATTTTTTGATAGATTGCCAGCCCTAATGTAAATAAATATATAGTTTATCAATGATTGCTATTAAGCTACATCAGTCTCCTGGCTGTAGCTTTATATTTCACAGTTAGAGTTGCATTGTTTTTTATCCCAAATATATTTTTAACAGTGGAAACACTTCTAAAATCCCCTACCAGTTCTATTTCAAGTAGTTATATGGCTCCTATGTACAGTGTTGTGTCCTCTAATGTTTCATTGTGACCTGGAACATAAATTATGTCATTACTCGGTTGTCAAAATATCTTTCTTGGTTTTGGCCTTTGTGTAATGGACACTGGTGTCACGTATGCATTACATGCTGCGACCTTGAGACAGGCGTGCAAAAAACCACAGCTGCCTGCTTTAATACATTTATATCTAAAGTCACTTACAGGTCAGACTCTAGTCAAGCATCTAAAGTATGTAGTTGCGCGCGCGCACACACACACACGCCTGTCATGAAGAAACACAAGTCACACATTACCTCTGTGCCGTATCCCTCGGAGTACCTGGTTATCATCACCCTGTTTTTTCCACAGTGCTCACACAGTAGTGTGTCCTAAGAACAAAAAGTTGAATAATCTGACAACATCATGGACTGTTCCTTTAAAACATACTGTAATGAATACACAGACAGCAGCAAAGAGAGAGATAGGTCAGCAGAAAGTAAAAGGTGTGTAATTAGAGCACGATTACAGATGAAGAAACACTGAGCCACGGCCACAGACACTTGAGTGGGAAGCCTTAGCACTCACCGGCGTAGGCGTGTGTGCTTCTGAGTAAAGTGTACAGGGACTGGCCTCGCACAGGCACACTACATCTACCTCTCCACAACTCGCCCCCATCTGAGACACAGAGACAAACACAGAGAGCATAATCTGTTGACTTATGTGAAGCTTTTCGTCCCTTTTTATCGTTCGCCAGCAGCATATTAACAAAGTAAGTCAAAGGAAAAGGAGTGACGCTTTGGTGGACACAGACTTATATAATGTACAACGGCAACAATATCATGTAGGAACATGAAGATAGTCTCGCATAGCAGCAAAAAGTGTTTATTTCATGCATGCCTCTCGGTGGCTCAGTGATGCGATTTCTGACTTTTAACCTTTTCCACCTACTCCCATTTTAAACTGCTCAAAAGTGGAGGAGTTGACCGGCACTGCCAAAAATTTGAGATATGAAGGCATGTGATACAGTCAGAGAACATCAGAGCAATCATCAAATGCATGGTAATAAATTACCTGTTTATTGTATCATCATTAGATTACTTGTATTTTTTTGTAATTGTAATTTATTTATTTGAACAGGGACAATGCTGAAAAAACATTAGACCTAACATATGTTGTGTGCCAGGTTGTAGCAAATAAGCTAGTTTCCGCCCGTATTCCCGGGGCAGTAGTATTAAAAGGATAAAATACAGATAAATAAAGTCATAAAGATCTACAGACATTATTGTCCCCCTATCCCACCCCATCTAGAGCTAAAACTTTCTAAGCCTGCTCTCATATCACAATACAGGTTCTCAAAGTATGCTGGAGGTGACATAGTGTGAATAAATGACCTCACCTCACAGTCATTCTCAGACGTCTCTCCGGAGGAAAAGAGGCCGTGGGGGTCAGATTCCCTCCGCAGCATGACCTCCGACCTGGCTCACACACTCACATAGACCTGCTGCGGCACAGAAACGGCAGAGAAAGTAGCTCAGTGACAGTAATCAAGGCTTTTGTGGAAGTTTTACCTCCTTGAAATTGACAATTTGACATTTGGAAGGCTTGTTTTACAAACATTATGAATATTTTAGTAAAGATTGTGATAGAAAGGATAGAATGTTCAATATCAGGGGTGAAATCACGGCATGATTCAACCGTTTTACAAAATTGTGTTGTCCCAATTAATAATATGAAGCAAATTCTAATGTATTCTAATTGGTACCGGGTTCTATTAAGGCACTCTGTATAAAGAATTCATGAGTTCTGAGCAATGGCTTTATCTTTGATTGATAAATATATATATATAGTTTACAGTAAAGTTTCACTGATAATATAGGACTGGTAATCCCACATGGCTGAGCCAATGACAATGGTGCACAATTTCAATTTCCGTTTCTCTATAGTGAAGAAATTAGAACTGTATAGCCTACAGATGATGATTTACGCAAGCAATCTAACAGTAACATCTGCTCAGCAGTGTCCGCACTCCCATTACGTAATAACCTACGACATTCAATGTTAGAGGCTGACAACTTTTCAGATAAAGATGCTGGGGGAAAAGACGCTGTCAACATTAAGAGACCACGGCTTTAAATAATATTCAAAGACACATGCTACATTTATTATTATTATAGCCTACACACCTGTATGGAAAAAACAAACAACAACTCTTAATTCTAAGCGACGATAAAATAGAACAGAGTAACCCATTTTACCTCAAACGCATCCTGTCCAAGAACATGAAATAAACCCATACAAAAAGGGAATGGAGTTCTGTATCTGTATTTAGAGGATGAGGAGGAAAACGCGGCGATGCTTCTCATTGTGACGCGGGGAAGCCATGAGCTCGCGCTGCCTGTACATGTTTGACATTGTAGCAAATCCTCTGTGTGATGTCAGCCCGAAACGATGACAGGAAGCTACAGTCAGGCCAGCGCGCGCTCACCGGGATGTTCCCAAAGCAACGCGGGAGCGCGGCAAGAGGGACTTCCGTTCGAGACTTTCGAAATAAAAGTCAGTATTTAAGAAAAACTATTTTATATATATATATATATATATATATATATATATATATATATATATATATATATATATATATATATATATATATATATAAAATAGTTTTTCTTATAGTTTTTCTTATTCTTTAGGGTCAAATGTAGTTCACTTGCATCCATTGCAAACTATTGCATATATATATATATATATATATATATATATATATATATATAATGTACGCCACAGCAACAGTGATCCTAGAGATGCTTGGCTATAAGATGAACACCACAAGCCACAAAGAGCAGTACCCCCATGGAGGAGAAGGTTAGAGGCCAAGATCAAGGCAACACGAAGAGAGGTTAGTCAGTTCTCGATACCTGAGGCTCTAGAGACTGCCAAACAAAGACTCCGGCCACCCGCCTAAAGAGATACAAAGGAGAAGCAGAAGCCAGGAGAATAAACCAGATGTTCTCCACCGAACCATCCAAAGTGTACTCTCAGTGGCAGGGTAATAACACAAGATCAGATCCACCCAGGGCTGAGACTGAACAGTACTGGAAGAACATATGGGAGAAAGAGGCATTCCACAACACAGATGCTCAGTAGCTAGTGGATCTAAGAACAGATCACAGCAATCTCCCAGGACAAGAACCAGTAACCATAACAACGGGAGACATCCAAGAAAGAGTGGCAGGTATGAAGAGCTGGACAGCACCAGGCCTTGACATGATCCACACCTACTGGCTGAAGAAACTAACTGCACTCCATGAACGCCTGGCAGTACAAATGAACCAACTGCTGATGGATGGGACCCACCCAGAATGGTTAACCCAAGGACGGACAATCCTGATCATGAAGGATCCCTAGAAGGGAACAATCCCATCCAACTACCGGCCAATAACCTGCCTCTGCACAACATGGAAGCTCCTGTCAGGCATCATAGCGGCTAAGATGAGTAGGCACATGGCTCAATACATGCACAGGGCCCAGAAGGGAATAGGCAGTGACACCAGAGGAGCCAAGCACCAGCTACTGGTGGATAGAGACTGCAAGACCAGGCAGACCAATCTGTGCACTGCCTGGATTGACTACAAGAAAGCCTACGACTCAATGCCACATACATGGATACTGGAATGCTTGGAGATGTACAAGGTCAACAGGACACTAATAGCCTTCATCAAGAACTCAATGAGGCTGTGGAAAACAAGTCTGGAAGCCAACTCAAAGCCAATTGCACAAGTCACCATCAAAGCGATGCATCATCCCCCCTGCTGTTATGCATAGGCCTGAACCCCCTCAGCCAGATCATCACAAAGACTGGCTACGGATACTGATTCCGAAGCGGAACAATCATCAGTCACCTCCTCTACATGGATGACATCAAGCTGTATGCCAGAAATGAGCAAGACATCGACTCACTGATCCACACTACTAGGATCTACAGCAACGACATTGGAATGTCATTTGGACTGGACAAGTGTGGTTGCATGGTATCAAAAAGAGGGAAGATGATCAGAACTGAGGGGATCAAACTACCAGAAGGCCACATTGCAGATGTTCAGGATAGCTACAAATACCTTGGGGTGCCACAGGCTAACGGAAACCATGAGGAGGCCGCAAGGAAGACCGCCACAGCCAAATACCTACAAAAAGTGAGGCAGGTCCTGAAAAGTCAGCTGAATGGGAAAAACAAGATCCGAGCCATCAACACATACGCCCTGCCAGTCATCAGATACCCCGCTGGTATAATAAACTGGCCAAAGGAGGCTTACCATCAGCATAATACCAATGGATTGGTCTGACATTTGGTTTTGGAGCTACAATTGGTTATCCAGCGTTGCATAGCCTACTTTCACATAAGCTGAACTTGTTGTTGGTCTTCTTTTACCTCTGGCTGGGTTCTCGCTGCTCACAACCTCCATTGCACACACTATGCATTATAGCAGTACTGTGTGGCACACCGGTATGGTATTGTCTTTCAGGAAAATGAGATGTTTAGTTGCTTAGAGAAAAATGGTGCACATTCAAAGGTGTGTATTGTGTGGTTTGAATTGAATTCAAGATCTCACTCAAAACACAACTCAGCTACACTTTTGCAATAAATTCAAGAACTTGTTGGCTCAAAGACATCATAATGACGTTAAGTCATCATCTATATCAGCATACAAAAAGCCAGTGTAAAATCCATTTTACCTATTAGGATTTTTGAATATTTCCCAGTTCAAAATGACCTTTACATAACAGTATCCAAGCTCTGGTTCCTGACAAATTCAAAACACTTAATATTCTCAACGCAAACTGGGAGTGATTCCATCGTCATATATGCCCTGATCTTTATCTTGTGCTGTGAAGGCCCTGAGAGAGTTAAGCAACATTCAGTTATTATCATGATGGGACAGACAGAGAAACAGATGAAAAGAGATGCACACATTTATAGACAGCCACTGCCACACACACAGAGAAAGTCCCAGGCCAGTTTGATCAAAGAAAATCACCCGGAAACGTCTGTCCCCATGGGACATCTTTCTGTTTCAGTAGCTGTGCCACATCATCACTAAAATACTGTCTAGCTACAGTAGAACAGTTGATATGGTAGCGTCTAGTAAGTGGATCTTGGTCAAATCAAGTGAAACACATATTAATTATCATTATTCAGTAAATTAGTCACTTACAAAATCCTAAATAACACAAACAAGATGCTTAAAAAGAACATTTACTTTCTAAATCCTCTCTTGCACCAGACTTTAATAGATAAATAAATGTCAAAAAGAGCTTAAGTTTTTCAAATAGAGCTCATTTTGGCCTAAATATCCCATGAGGCCTACTGCCGCCTCTAGACAGCGGGGCAACTGAAGGAGATAAAGTATAATTAGGGGCGACCTAATGGCAGAGGGAGGGCTCCTCATTATGGCTGCATGTCGACCATGCAAATGACCCCTGTGAACATAACTGTATACTGTATGGGATTCAACAGACGCTTTCTCACAATGTTTTTGATTATAATTTGTTTCACCCCGTTACGCTGTGATGATTTTGCAATTGCTGAACTGGCTAATGTTTGTTGAAGAAAATGTATAGAATATTTTTTAAGATGACCCGTTATGCACTGCTGTCCATAATCACTCTGCTGCATAATGACCTATTTAGGACCATGTGTCTCAACAGATACACTAAAAACTTTATACCTGGTCTTATCAAGGCAGCTTTGATGATCGTATTAATGTATGCTGATGTGTCATCCCCAAAGTTGCACGTAACCAGAAAAGGAATGCATGGCAACATTTAGTCAATCGTGCATTTAAGGGGGAGAAGGGGAGGCAGAAGGGGAGGGAAGTAACAGATCTTCAGAGGCAGATAAAGAAGTTTGTGTATACACAAGTAGCAATACAAACAGGAGAAGCAGGCTCGATAAGAAAATTAAGGAAAAGGGTGCAACTCAAATAAAGCAAGAGGGATGCACTGGACCAATGCACTTCTCTCTCTTTCTGTTTTCTCTCCAAACGCTCACTTGCTGTCACTTACAAAAGGAGAATCGGAGAGAAAGAGATGAAAGTCAAGGAATAGCTGCAGAAGCACATCATTTGGATATTTTGGAAGCGCCACAGAAAGGCATTCCTTGGATTTTTGCATCAGAATTGGATGCAGAACTAAACACAGCCTGTCAGAACTCACTTAATTTCTTTTGTCTTTGACTGAGGTCACAGTGGACATTCGGATAAAAGCATCAGACTTAGGCTATTCATTTTTAGATTTGAAGGACAAACGCCGCACCCGAGGCAATTGCAGGTTACGGTGCTGTGAGAACACCCACAGGTGGTTCGAAGATTGGGATTTGGTTGTGCGAGTTATGCACTTCTGTGGTCAACATGTGAGGTTGAGCATCACAGACATTCAGATGCATATCATACACAGTGTCTGAGGGGTTTGCAGACTGCACAGTGAGAAAAAGAGACAAGGAAGGGATCCAGTTTAGCTGCTGTGTGGAACATAAGGACAAAAGCAAATATGCACTAAATCTGCTCTCAACCAAAATGTGTTTTTATCTAATTTAAGGAAGGAGCATGCTTTTTTTCTCAAGTATAAAGCAGAAATTATAACCTGGTTTGTTAAGGTAATGCTACTAAATATCAACATAACTCGTTTTACTAGTCAGCTCCGAAAGACCAATGAAGAAATCGGACCAAACCAAGGATAACCCTCTGACTTGGGATTTTGATCTATCCTGGAATTCATTCCTAAAACCAGCTGCGCGTCTTTGCCTCAACACCTTGGATTTCTCAGACCTGTGGGACGAGGAAGACAGTACAGAGGACGAGGGAACTCAATCAACCAATGAATCATCGTCGTGTCTTCAAACCCCTCCGGCCCCCCCTCCTCTTCCTCCCCCTCCTCCGCTTGCATCACCTTTGCCCTCTACGTCCCATAAAGGTGCAGCTATCAAATGCCGCACCTTGAAGCTCCACTGGAGGGAACTGCAGAGTTTATCTCCCCTTCCCAGGATGACCCGCTTCGGGACTCAGACTATTTGGGCAGGACTTGAGCCAGTCCATTTGGACACAAACCGACTGGAGTACCTGTTTGAATCTAAGGGCAGTAGCACAAGTTTTAATGTGGCTTCTGGGAGGCAGGTAAGACCAATGAGGCAGGATGATAACTCAGCAAATATAGTGAAACTGCATTAACAAATTTCTTTTCTACATTTTGCAGTATCTAGTTTTCTTTTATGGAAAATAGATATGAATGAAGCAACTGTAATTTTTACCCCATTAGGTCAATCCTAGTATATAAATCGACGACGATTCATTTAGGGGGATTGCCAGTGCTGCTGGAAGATCGGCCGGATGTCCTTCATTTTGGGCCGGATTACCCTCACCTTCCTCTTTCTTTGTGTTGGCATTCAAAATTTCTGAGGACTTTGGTTAACTGCTCCTCAGATCTCTGCAGGGTAAATCCAGACAGCCAGCTAGACTATCTGTCCAATCTGAGTTTTCTGTTGCACAACTAAAACAACTTTTGAACAAGTACGTTCCACCAAAACAAGTTCCTTCCCGAGGCTATTTTGCAGAGACAACAACGTTATTGTGTCCGGGGCTTAGCGCCGCCCCAGGATGATTGTGATTGGTTTGAAGAAATGCCAAGAAACCAGAGCATGTTTTTCTCCCATCCCAGAATACCCACACTCTCATCTCGCAGCGTTGTAGAGGAAGGTCTGGCAATGCGAGAATAGGTCAATCCATGTTGTTTCACATCAGCTTTTGTTAACACGTAAACTTTTGGGGAAATAGTGATAAAAATGTTTCTAAAATGTCCATTAAATACAATACAATATGATGATTATGATTTCTTACAATGACAAATGTTATTGACAAATTGACAAATTATTATTATGATAAATTCCACCCTAAAATGCACTTACATAAATACTTATAGTAAGTTTATTAAACTGTCTCATATCTTTCTTTGTATCCGTCCACAGAAGCAGCCGTCAGTCTCAGTGTTGGGGATGAAGCGGAGTAACATCATAACCATCGCCCTGAGCAGCCTGCCCCCTCCCCGCCTCCTCCCCCCTGCTATCTACAGCATGGACAGCAGTGTGCTAGACAGAGAGGACGTTCAGGTAGAGGTCAAGTCTTCAGCATTTGCTTAACATTGAATGTTTGCCTTTGTTGGATTGGGTGGATAGTGTATGAGTTCATCTTTTTTCCACATTCCTTTCTAAAACAGCGACTTAAAGCACTGATCCCAACAGAAGAGGAACTGGGTCTGATCAAGGAGGCCAAGGCCCAGAACCCCCATTCCTCTCTGGCCCAAGCCGAGCTCTGCCTCCTCACGCTGGGGGAAATCCCACATCTGAACTCCAGGCTTCAGCTGTGGGCCTTTGCTCTGGACTATGACTCATTAGAAAGGGTAAGTTAAAGTGAAATTAATTTGCCACTGAAAATGTATTTGGTAAAGATGGATGTTTGTTTTGCTAACATCAAAATGATGCAAAAGTGATTAAATCTACACACTTAATGTAGAAACTTTCGGTTGCATTTAAAAATGTAGTTTTCAAATGCAAATCATATTCCAGGATAATTGCTGGATGATTGTAAAGATTTACAAAGAATATGTTTACCGCATTTTCTATTTAACTGGGATGTTTTGGGAACAATTGGTGGGGATTTGCTACAGACAAAATACACATTGCAATACACTGCAAAATACATGTAACCATGTATCTAGCTCATTTAAAAAGCTCTCTTTACTGTATTGTGTGAACAGTTAACTTCATGTCATATTTTATATGGAGCTTTCTTTAGTCAGGGTGCAAATTCTCCACCAAAACAAGTTCTTTACCGAGACCATTTAGCAGAGCCACCGTTGCTGTGTCCAGAACTTAGCGTTGCCTAAAGACCCAGAGCTTTTTTCTCCCTCCCTTTAATGTGTGTGGAGGTAGATCTTGCAATGTGGGACTAGCATGAGTTTGACTACCATCATGGTAGTACCATGGTGCCACTACACAAGCTACATCATCAATAAATCAAAAGTTTGATTGACAAGTAAACCCTACAGAGCTCAACAGTCCCTCGTCCGACAGACCTTGGGTTCCAGAAGTAAATTTCCCATTCATTTCTCCCACTGACGTCTGGAAAAATCTGTAGGCTATATAAAGAGTTTTAGACCATGCCTTAGGCTAACCAGCTACGACATGACTTAAAAGCATACAACATATCATTAAGAGTGAAAAAATGAACAGAAAATCCAAAAAAAGTCAACGGTACAAGACTGTGTACATTTTCATTATAGAGTGAAGGAACTACTCTTCCCATAAACTACCACGCACCACTGAATAAAGGAAGCTAACTTTGTTTAGCTAACAGCTAAGACAGCATGTCATAACTTTAAAAGACTCTCAAAGTAAAACCAGAAAATAACCGTTAAAATATATAACAGCTGTTACGTCAGCTGTAGCCTGTTTTTCCCAGTGTTTAGTTTGAGTTAACGTTTTTTTAGGCTGAATCAAGGTGTCAGCTAGCGGTTAGCAGAATTAGCTGTTAGCTAAACTAACGTTAGCTTCCCGGTAGAGGCTAACGACAGAAGAGTGGACCAGATCGTGATTTGTGCAGTGTAATAAATCCTTGAAAAACAGGATGATTATCTTGAGAATGACGGATCATGCAGGCAGCACAGATCGGGTACCGACAGCTCCCCCGCCTCACCAGCATGAGTTCCACCAATCAGAGGCATCACTGTGGGATTGTTCAGGATTGTGGGTAATGAAGTACTTATCCAAGACATTGCAAATAATAGACATTTATCTCAAAACAAGGTTGGTGCCCCATGAACTATTGGCATCTATATGAGCATATCCAATCACTTAGTCAGTCTACCATCGACGGTTACGATTTCATGGCTTATACTCCAATTATCAATAGAGAAATTCCATTGTATTTTAAATAAAATGAAACATACTTTGCTGGCTCACCTACTGATAATGAATCACTACATTGTCCTCTAAATGTGTCCCTCCTCGTGACAGGAAATTGCTGAACCTCTCTTCCATCTGAAGTTGGCCATGGAACAGCTGGCAGACAGCCAGACCTTTAGATGTATTCTCGCAACGGTGTTAGCGATCGGTAACTTTCTCAATGGATGTAAGGTGAGTGATCACAATCTTTATCTTTCAATATCTTTTTAATCTTCTTTCCCACAAAATTCTCACAATACATTGTAATATGTCAAGGCCCGTGGTTTTGAGCTGAGCTACCTGGGGAAGCTGTCCCAGGTGAGGGATACACACACCCGCCAGCCCCTGCTGCATCACGTCTGTGTGCTGCTGCTGCAGCTCTACCCACAATCCTCTGACCTCTTCTCTGACATCACTGCTGTTACTAAAGCTGGAAAGGTGCGTAGTTGGGCCTGTGTGTGTGTGTGTGTGTGTTTTTAGTCTCCTAAGTGTGTATGTAATGCTGCATGTGAGTAGGACAAGAGGCTATAACAAACAGATTTTTTTATTTTAAAAACAACCAATTGATTCAGACTCATTTTCAAGATCAGGTATGAAAGGAATATATACCAAGTCAACCCTTGAACTAAAACTAATGTAATTCAAAATGGAGCTAAGTAACAATGCACTCCAAAATGCACAAAATCTCTCTCTCTTCTTTACAGTTTGACTACTCCCTAGTCCTGTCCAACCTTACCCAGCTAGAGACCCTGTGCAAAGCATCATGGGAGCAGCTAAAGCTTTTAGACAAGGCAGAGGAGAAGAGGAAAGGAGGAAAGGCGGAGAAGAGGAGAGGAGGAGGAAATGAGGCTTTGGCCCCAGAGGGTTCGCTTCGTCACCGCCTGCCACAGATTTTAAGAGAATACGAGGAACGGCTGAAGGTCCTGAGAGCGGTCCATCGTCGGGTTGTAAACAGGTGCGAGTACATTTTGTGTACATTTTTGGTGCTAAGTGCTCCTTGATGTGGTGTTGTAAGTAAAATTGCCATCAAACATCATGTTTACTTGCTACCATTGGCGATTTTAGACCCGATTAAGGAGGCTAAAGTCCCACAAAATTTCATCTCAGCCCCCCTAAAAATTAATTAAATTTTTTTTTAATCAATCAATTTTAGGGGTTCAAGTTAGGTTGTGCCAGACTCCCACCTTTGGCTGAGTCTCTAATCTAATCTGTCTGATGGAGAGTGAGAGTGCGGTTGTGCAGTTTAACATTGGTAGCCCCCAAAGAAGAAGTTGGTAATTTCATGGCACAGATTAGAACCAAAATTGAAACGTAAGGAACCAAAAGTGCTGAATGATAGAACTCTATGTCAAATTGGTCATTACTGTGACTCATAAAGTGTCAGGTTATAGTGTTAATAAAAACCTTAGCTGACATTGTTGTTCAGTAGCTATCACAGAGTTTAGTGGTTAATGAAGTTACTGATTTAGAAGTTGGGTGGGGGGTGGGGGGGGGGTTAACACTTTTGCATTCTGGTCACATTGTCTTTTGGGGCTGAGCCCTCTAAAGGGTCTGATCGTAGAATTGCCCCTGGTTTCTGAAATGTTGTCTTTTCCTGTATATTTTTTAAAAGTGAGGCCAAAAGTTGTTTTAGTTATGGAGTAAAACTTTTGGTCCTCCAGGTTCCACTCTTTCCTCTTGTTCCTGGGCTACTCCCGAGCTATGGTGAAAGACACCAAAGTGGAAGAATTTTGCAAAACCATCAGCAACTTTTCTTTGGAGTACAGGACCACACGGCAGGCCATCGTCCTGCAGAGAGAGAGGGAACAACGGAAAAGTGGAGCAGAAAGCCCAGGCCCTAACACGCCCGCAGGCAGGAGGAAACGTCAACAAACATCAACACAGGTTTGTTTGGGGGGGTTTTTCTCAGTGAAGCACAATTCAGGACAAAATGATTGATAACCAGGTATGTATGGATCCACCAGGAAAATGAGGAGCAGTGTCGGCTGGAGGAAGTGCTGAGAACACCTGAGTCCATCTCAAGGCTGGATATCACGCTGCCACGAAACCGCAGGAGGATGGCTGACAGCCAAGGTACTTTATACACTCCATTTTTGTTCTCTCTTTATTGATCGAATGTGTCATACTGAACCCACATCTGTTTACATCTCAGGTCCAATCTCACGGAAAATCAAGTGGTGACCCTGCTGATATACTTTTAAAAGCCAATAACCCACTGGTGTGATTGAATAAAGGTGTTTGTAATTGTTATTTATGACATTTTTGCAGAAATAATAATAGAATGGACAGATGCATGGGATTTCAATGCCATTCAATTTTTATTAATCATGTTTGAGTTGTAAAGATGCTTTTAAGGTCCCATGGCATAAAAAAAAATGCCCCTTATGAGTTTTTTGAAACATTAATATGAGTTGTCCTAGCTTGCTTATGGTCAGTGACTAGAAATGGTAATAGTTGTAAACCGAGCCCTGGGTATTCTGCTCTGTCTTTGAGAAAATGAAAGCTCAGCTGGGCCGATCTGGAATCTTCCCCCTGTTGTGTCATAAGGAGAAAGGTTACATCCCCTTTCTCTGCTTTGCCCGCTCAGAGAATTTCACCCACCCATGAGAAAGAGAGAGACATCATGGCTTGCAAACAAGTAAAGCATGGTAGGTGGTCAAGGCCCCCCCTCCTCAATAGCAGTTAAAGCTACAGACACAGAAATGGTACCGAACATCTCTCCATTAGTGCATGTATAGGACCTGAGCATGTGTGTAGTGTGTAATAACAACAGAATGTAAATTGTAATTTCACCATAGGGGATCAATAAAGAGTATACATTATCATTATTATTATTATTATTATTATTATTATTATTATTATTATTATTATTATTATTATTATACAGTATTAGGGGACCACTAAGGCCTATATAAAAGTATAAAAACACATCACAGCTCCAATCTGTATTAGTCATTCTGTATTAAAGTCAAGTGCATTAAAGTCTGTTTTGATTTTTTAAAAGCAAACGTGTGTGTGTCTGTGTGTGTGTGTGTGTGTGTGTGTAACTGAGGTAATTTAAAAAGAAAACATTAACAAAAGACCATTAACACAAGCATTTTGCCAAAATAAAGCCTCAAAATATGATGAAAATAAAAATCAGTTTTAGACTGATCGTTTCCCTCCACTACGTGATTGTTTTGCTACATTACATTGCTTTCACCTCCTACGCTATTTCACTTCGGACGCAGCGCGTGGACATTACGTGCACAAAATAATAAAGAATCGATATCAACTAAGCTATGAAATAACAGGGTAGCACTCGTTGTGTGGGCAGAAGTCTGAACGTATTGGGAGTGTTATTCAAATCAATCGATTCGCGATTCGTCATTCGCGAGCTGGACTGGCAAACCTACCTGCCAATCCCTGAAGGCTATAGCCACAAAGGGCGGTTTGAATATCCAATCAGAAACGAATACTCAGCAGTGGGCGTTTCAATGCTTCTGTTGTGTGTGTATGAGTCGACGCCATTTCGTGTCCACTGGTTTCAAGGTGATACAATCAGCCTGCAGAGCCGTTAACGGATCTTTACCTACTCAAGTATTAACAGCGTTGAATTTTACTCGTTTTTAGTAGCCTATTAAGCTCCTGGTGAGTATTTTTAACCGAGAGATTTTTGTCCCCTATATTTTTCTTATTTTTTGACTTTGAACCTCTTTGGGACTTTTTGTTTTTATTTTTAATGCATTTTTCCTGGCTGGTATTCCTGAGACTGTGTTGGCTTTAGTGGCGTACATTTTGTGTTGGCATATTGAGCTGCGCAGAAACTAGTTTTAAGTAGCTTCCGCAAGAATATTTTTGCTTTTGTTTTTCGAATGAGACATTTTAAAACCTCCATTTTTTTTTTCAGGGCTGCTCTGTTACCTCATTGTTTATTTGATTGTGGTCGTATTTTCGAGGAAAGAAAGATGGAAGATTGTACCAGTCTTTTCTGGACAGTGTTCAAAACAGGTCGCCCTTTTTCTGGAAATATGTTTTTAAAAGGTTTTTTTAATCTCGTCCGGTGTTTTCGCAGTCGTTGACAAAGAAGTGTTTTTCCTGTTTTCTTTGTGATTTTGGCAGCGCTGAGACAGTGTATTTTCTGCAGCAGATCTTTCAGGAGTGATGTAATTTTTCAGGCGAGATGTTTTTTTCCTCAGTGACAAGCTGGGGCGGCTTTTTAAGGAACACATGGAATTGCTGTGTCATTGGTGTGAGACAATGTGTGCCTTCGGTAATTCTGATAAAAAAAATCATTCTAAGTTCATTTGCAGATGTAGAAATCCGTTCTTTTTGTAGCAGTTTATTCAGAGCTGTGGAGCTGCTAAGACCCACGAGGAAGGCCTAAAAGAGGGGCCTGCAATGAGCTGAAATCAGGCTCACACCTCTAGTTATGTTCCTATTTTGAATTGATCATTTTCTAGTTCTATGGCTGATGAGTTAGGTATATCCATGTATGTGAACAATATATAATCAGATTTGCAAAAACAGGTTTACAGTGTAAGGATAGGGTAGACATACAGTTGATGATGCCCCACCCCCCCCAAATCTGCAAGATTCCTGTTTTACCCCCTACTGTACACCCCTCCCCCCCTCACCCCGGTGGCCCTAAATGTGTCCTCTGGAAGTGTCCTTGAGCATGAGCCCCTCCAGGCTCCAGGGGCACTATTCTTTGGCTGACCCTTTTATTCTAGCCCCTAGGAGGGCAGCAGGCAGGGGGGGGGAAGAGTGCAGAGCCACCACTGCCCTCAGACTGGTGATGATCTGATGTGCACTTTGAAGTTGACACTTGTGTCTGTCTGATATTGTCCTGCTCATAATGTTTGATGTCAGTTTGCATGTCTGTGCACAAACATGCAGGTTAAGATTTACACAGGCAAACTATAATTTAGTAGTTCATAAAGGGTTTAAATATCACTATCTGGAGCAGTTGTAGCATTAGAGGGGAAACAAGCCAGTATCACAAAGTCTAATAAACATCCATTTATTATTCTTTAATTTATTATGAGTTCCGTCTTGTAGTAGCCGGCCTGCAAAGTCTGGCTGATAGCTTTGTCATACATCTTTCGATGTAGGTACACATGCATTAAATTGGGTTTAGGTTAATGTGTTGTAGTAGTTTGAACAAATTCATATGTGATTGTGGGCATTATCATTTGGCAAGTCTTTTTTTTTTTTTAACATTTCTCTCCCTGTTTGTGGAAATAACAGTTCCTAGTTCATTTTTAGAATGGCTTCTTTTCTAATATTACATTTTTGTTTCCCCCTGTTTAGTTTTTGAAGCCACTTTTTTGAACAGCTGCAAATCGTAAGTTGGTCTCAACCTTTTTTTTTTTCTTTTTTTTTTTTTGGGTTTATTTTTCACCTCAACTTTTGCATCACTTTTTTTTTATATTCCACTTTTGTTTTTACCTCTTTGTGATTCAGCCCATTTCTTCCCCTTTTGAATTTCCTAGAGCAAATAGCATGTATTTTTGTGCTGTGAAAATAGAAAATCAACTGCATAATTTTCAGCCTGCTGACACTAGTGGCCTCTTACAAGAGCTTTTCCCACATGTTCCCAGTTTTTTAATCTAATGCATAATGCTCAGTTTTTATTAGATTTATCGATTTATAGCTAATTGCTGAATAACACTCCCTCAACAGTCCTTGGATTAACTACCAAAGGCTAAATAAGTGCTGCCCTTGCTTTGTAATGTGTCTTTTTTCTTAGTTTGCATGCCATTGATGGAGTCAAATCTGGTCTATTGTCCACACAGACAAAAGATCCCTCTTCTTTATAATAATGATGTCAACATTGTCACCCCCAATAGTAAGTTTGTATCCATTAAAATAAGCATGCATACTGAATACCATTCAATACTAACATATTTAGTAATATCTATCCTGATTGTATTTGATTAAATGTCATTTTCTTACAGCTTTTATGAAATCCAAATATTTTCATTGGAAACCGTTTTGTGGATTTCGCACAAGCAATTATCAGTTAAAGAGCCTTTAAACCTGTGTTTAACGTCAAAGGTTGAGCTCTATACAAACTGCTCTGTCGATTTGTCTTGTCTGTGGTCAAGCATGAGTCCTTGCAGTTGCAGTGTCTTTCACAGTCAAAGCACAAACATTAAACCAAAGCTCACTCACTTAACTGATCTAATTTATTGAACCCACTTGCCAGCCAACATTAAGATAAGGAAAAGATGGCCTTCACATCTTAAGATTTCCAGTAAACACCATTATATGTATGGAAGTCTCGGCTCTTGGCCTTCACACAATAAAGCCCAGATGAGGCAGCAAATAGGAAGTTATTTCAGTTATAACGAAATATGTAATATACCATGAATGGACTCTTAACATGAGGGGCCACAATAAGCATCTAGCCCCTAATTAAGATGTCTCATTTGGAATGAAAATACCAGGGAGACCCTACAGTATGTACAATCAATATAATAGCCCTGCAATAAACACCACCTCTATGAAGCTTATTTTCAGTTTATTGAAACTATCAAGTTTATCAAATATCTGGCCTTGTTTCTCTCCCAGGAATTTGCCAAAGAAACTCAATAAGCATGTTGAATATCAAACTCTTATTAAAGCTGATGTATACTGAACATACTGTAACATAGTTATGTTTTACAGGCAGCTCCCAAATGCTGCCAAGTCATATAATTTAATGTTGAATGGAGAAAAGTCTTCAAAAAGCGGGCTGCATGTGCCAAACGCATAAAAATGAGTTGAGTCGATCATCATAACTGGCAAAAAAAAATTATATTGATGTCAAATCAACACCTCTTAACAACCCAAACAAAAATCAAGTATGGGCATGTTAATTGTTACGGTTATTGTGTCCTAATATGAATAAATCCCAAATTCTCCAATAAATGTTTTTTTTGCATAGTCTTATTGGCTATCTTCAGCATCAGTCTCTGTTATGAAACTCACTGGCTTATATATAAACCCTGGATATTTCCCCTTGAACCCCAATATCCCACAGAGAATTAGAACACTTTCTGAGCTGCCTGTTTAGTCCCTACTAAACACACCCAATGCTGTGGACACCCTGTCAGCTTGCCAAGCAACAGAAACATCCCAGCCAAATCATTTAGAGGAGAGCAGAGCACTAAGCTTTGGCCAGGCAGCCTGCTGCAAACCACGTAATCCCCTGCTAGCTACCGCCACAGAGAGAGGCTGCTGCTGGGTCACAGTCTTAGCCCAGCTGGCAGCAGCGCTGTGCTTTGGCAGGTGAGACATGGCTTGGTAATGGCTGAAGTGATTGATAAGATTACTCACAGGGTTGAGAGGAAATTAGGAAACACAAGATAGACACCCAAAAGGTCGATGAGCAAAGTCAGTGTTGGTGTGGAGGTTTATGTGTCCCAGAAATCCCAACAAAAAAAAAAGTAAATGTATTCATTGACAGGGGCCAGGGGGTGGAGAAAATAACACTTTGCAGTAGGCTAAGTGAATATTTTATTTCTGAGGCTGCAGGATGATCGTCTGTCAGTAGTTAAATACCAAATAAGTGCCTTTGTGCATGCATTGTTGCATACCTACAATAATGAAAATCTTTATGTTGCTAATTGTGCAACACGCTAATGTGACTTGCTTGTGCAGGAGCTGCTGTTTTTAGCAGAGCAGCAGCAGCAGAGATGCCTCAAAAGTCATCAGGAGGCAGGAACGAGAACCTGAACAAAATGTATTGCATGGTAAAAAATTATGTGAAAGATGCCTGCGTATCCCCTCTCTTTTTCCTGCTACCAGTGGACCCTCACTGACTAAAACACTCAAGGGGATCATAAAAAACATAGGTTCATGAGCTGTTATAGAATATTGATACAAGCTTTCTGGCAAAGGGCCCCCGTCTGAATGTTTACATTGACATGAGTAAACTGGTTATTATCTGGTTTTTGAAGTAGCCTATCCCGTTTTTATGTTTACGCATGTAAAAATCATATCCTGTTAATGAGACCCCCCCAATATGCTGGCTGAAGTAGTCTCCGAACCGTAATAATGCATGAGCATTTTTACGGGTTAATGCAGGTTATTTGCCCCGCCGACCCGTCTGCGCAGGCGCGGCTTCTGCCAAATGACGTACCAGAATAAACAAAAACAATGGCGGCAGCGATAGCGTCGCACTTCCACAGCTATGAAGAAGCGGAGTATTTTCTCTCGGTAATGAAAGAGGCAGAATATTAACTCCGGCCCTGTGCCTCCCGGCCGCGGTCTGGAATTTGAAGCAGGAAGGATTAAGGCGCCTGCGCAAATAACATGCAGTAACCGGGAGACTAGTATTTATCATGTTTAGGCCTAC
The DNA here is from genome assembly GCA_013375575.1 of Percina caprodes. Classification (NCBI taxonomy): domain Eukaryota; kingdom Metazoa; phylum Chordata; class Actinopteri; order Perciformes; family Percidae; genus Percina; species Percina caprodes. Next base: position 2,228,612 of record JABXJD010000028.1, on the reverse strand, counting down.
AGGGGTATGAATAACAAGATTTTTCTGTGTAACGTTAGGGGATACTCCTGGCCTCGTAAACACACTGCCTATATGACATTATTTCATTATACATGATTGTTTATTACTAAAGTACTGCAGGGAGATTTCAGTGTTTTATTATTTGCATTACCGTCTGTAGAGTCACAACAAAGAAGTTAGCAGTTTGACAAATTAAAAAGTAGTGTTAAAAGCAGCTTTCTCACTTTAATGCATTATCATGTTTTGTCATAACAAACAACCATTTATCCCACAGGTTTTTATAGCCACCTCCATTTTTTTTTAAAAAAACATGTTACAGTCTACCACCTCCTGACCAGCCCCTCGTCATTTTTAAGCTCTTCTTGGGTTTGCCAAAAATCCAAGAAAGGAGAGAAAAAAAAAAAAAAGCAAGCTTTTTGGAGGTGTAGATGTCTACCCACTGACTTAATCTCTCATAGTACCTCGACAACCCTCTTCTCTCCAACAGAGTCAGACAGGCAGGCAGACCTCCACCAACCCGAGTACAGACACAGACATGGAGTGAGTGCTGGCTGCTTCGTGACCCAATCGAACTGTCTATTGTGCTGTCTCATATCCCTTCTAGAGGCACCTGTCTCCCATTTGAAAGTGCAAACACACATTTAGTGTTTGAGTGTGTGTGTAAGATTATACAAAAGTACCCCTCTTCTCTTAATCCACCTGTATCGTAGGAGGCAGCACCTTGAATATTTTTAATGTGTATGTCAATGATTGCAATGGCTTTTTGTTAATATAAAGATTGGTACAAGTGGTTGTAACATTATTACAGTTAAGGGTCAATTTATTAACTGGCAAGAATTTTGATAATGATTAATCTTTTAAGTGATTCACAAGCAGATAATCTAGCTTCTTAAATGTGAGTAACTTGCGCTCTTCTCTATTTTACAGGACTTCAAATTTGATCTGTTTTGGTTTTAGATTGTTGGTTGCAAAAACAAACAATAGTCTAAAACTGGACTCAATAACAGCTGCATCCCTCTGCAGTCTTTCACCCACTTTAGGCTCACTTTTGTTTTTTAAATTAAACATGCCCAAAGTATTGTGGAAGAAGAGCTTAAATTTACATGGCCAAAATTCACATAGTGCTTGGTGCAGAGATCTACACATTTTAGTGCATAACAAAAAAATAATCTCATCTCTTTTTCTTCTTCATCCTTTACCCATCTTCCATGTCCACCTCCCTCGTCATCCTTCAGCCCGATGGCCAGCAACGTGACCAACAAGACGGACCCTCGCTCCCTCAACTCCCGCGTCTTTATCGGCAACCTCAACACCCTGCTGGTCACCAAGGCCGATGTGGAGGCCATCTTTTCCAAGTACGGCAAAGTCTTGGGCTGCTCCATTCACAAGGGCTACGCCTTTGTCCAGTACGCCAATGAGAGGAACGCCCGGGCCGCCGTGGTCAGTGAGGACGGCCGCATGATCGTGGGACAGGTGCTAGGTGAGAGGGGGGGAAGGAGGGTGATAATTAAGAGCTGCAAGGATGTCAGGGAGTCCAGTAGTGAGGCTGAGTTCCAAATTGCATACTTTTTTTACATTTTGATATTTTAGAATGTACTGCAACTGCCCCTACAAAGTACATCCTGTTGCATGTAGTATGCATACAATAGGGACATACTGCATCTTCATAAACATTGCACCTCAAACTCTGACCCTCTTGCTCATATATGCTGCACAAGGGATTGTGGGAATAGAAAAGCCAGAAAGTCATGCTGCAAAATCTATCTGAATGGAGTAGGAAATAATGGCGTTTTTGGCATACTGAATTTGACATACATTGGGACTAAATATTTTTTATACATTGGGACTAAATATATTTTGACATACTAAATAGTATGGTACTATGGGTACTGGCATGCAGGGTGAGCCTTAAATTCAGTACTGACTCCTCTCCTAAGAATTATTCTGAAAAATTCTAAATAAGTTAATACTGGGGATGTGCAGAGTGTAAGTGTCACTTGTTCTAAGAAAGTTAGAAAATGATATTGAGAAAAGAAGAGCAACTTTCTTATCAAACCCACATATTTTTTTAAATAACTTCTGTTATATATATTTTTTTATTATACTATTTGGTTTTTGTTTAGGGAGGGGAGAAAAGGCTAACCAAAAGTGTCTAAGGAAATGTTTATTATTAGGGCCTAAACACAAACAGAATAACATGTATTCACTCTCACAGGCACATCTGTCACAGATTTAAAGTTTTCAGTTTCTGTTTAGCAACACAGACAGGCGAGCCGAGCGGCCCTCTAGTGCTACAAACATGGAATTAAAAAGCAATCTGAAAACCACACTTTAAAGGATTGTTTTGTGCAAGGGATATTTACACACATCAACATCTTGCATAGAATAAAAACACAGAAACAGATGTTATCTGGTCCATATTAGTGATTAATTATTAGAGGTGGGTGGAAAGAAACTAATGCATTGTAATATGTTTAGAACCGATTTTTTTTTTTTTTTTTTTTTTAAACCAGGGATTGACCTAAATATTTTGTTTATGCGACTACATCATATCCGTTTCCAGCTAAACAGACCGAAAGCAAAAAATGAAGAAAATCCTTGTTATGTACTTTACAAATTAAATGTCAGACTCACTTACTGACGTGTGATGTGCATTCTTTTCCGAAAATAATTAGTTTTTAGAAATGTCTCATGATATATTGTTTGTGTTTGAAGAAGGAAACGAAAATTGCATTACTTCTAAGATCGCAATAAATGAAAATTGTAATACAAATCAAATCATAACCCCTGTATCAAATCTGGACAAAAACATATGGTCCCAGTCTTAGTAATTATTTGCAAATACCACCTGGTAGTGGTTAAACCTTGCGTTTGTCCTTCAAAATAGTATACCATTGGTTGATGGGAAGGCGCGATAAAATGTGTTGATTGAAATTCCACACTTTCGGTTTATAATATGCTTCTGGCTCTTACTCTTAAGTACTTACTTACTTACTCTTACTCTTAAGTACTTACTCCTCCGTCTCCAACTCCTACCTGACTCTGTGTTTTTCCTCCCTCAGACATCAACCTGGCAGGCGAGCCGAAACCTCACAGATCGAAGACAGGGAAGCGGTCTGCAGGAGACATGTACAGGTGTGTATACACTCTATTCTCACAACAACAATTCCAATGATCCCGCATTCCAACAAGTCTCGAAGCGCAAAGTCAGTATAACTTCATGTCAAAGATGAGTTTCCTTTTGCTGCTGTTAATCTTTCTACCCTCTCCACAGTTCCTCTGTTGATTTGGACTATGACTTTCAAAGAGATTACTATGATAGGTAAGCTGTCTATTCTTTATAATTATTATTACTTTAAGAATAATTGCTTGTGTATGTACTATCTACCTATTAGATGTTGACAGTGACACACGTGGTGTTCACACAGATGGATACACATTTCTGTTTTTATTCATTCTCTCTGTCCGTTGTAACACACACTTTATTTTTACACACCTTTACCTTTTTGCACCTCTGCATCTCAGAATGTACTCCTACCAGCCCCGGGTGCCTCCTCCCCCTCCACCTCTGTCCCGTGCTGTCATTCCCACAAAGCGTCCCAGGGTCAGTCTGAGCGGAGGTGGGAGCCGACGAACCAAAACCAGCTTCTCTTCCTCCAAGACCAGCCAGAGGACCTCCCGAGCAAGTAAGTAGCACAATTATGAAGTCAGCTGTCCTGTGATGCTCCCATCACAACCGCATCCATGTTGTAATAGTCTGTCCTCCCCCACAGCGCTGCGGACGAAGGTCTGGCAAGTCCACACAAACGTTCAGGATATAGACTAATGTCGTAATGACTTTTCTACTGCTTTTCCTCCCACAGTGAAGGTAGATGATCTGCAGTCCATCAAGAGAGAGCTCACACAGATCAAACACAAGGTGGACTACCTGCTGGAGAGCCTAGAGTGCATGGAAAAGGACCACAGCAAGAAGTCAGGTGGGCCCCAATGACCTGAGTGTAACGTACAGTTTATACCTGCGTGAAAAACAGAAAATGTAAAAGATATGAAGGTTTTTTCTAGTGCAGAGATTAGTTCAATCCGGGTAAAAAAAACCTTTGTAAACTAGCTTTGAGGTTACTATAAGACATTCTTCCCACGGTTTCCCTCCCTTTACTCAGAGATGAAGAGCTGCCAACCAGAACCAGGTGAGGTGTCACCCCTCAACTCCTCCACCTCCAGCAAGAAAGATGAGAGCATGAAGCGGGGCCTGAACGACTCAGAGGAGGAGGGAGATCTGCTGGATGATGACGACGAGGTGAGGAGTAGGGATGAGATAAGGAAACCGGGGCGAGAGTTAAGAACTCATGTGTGATGAATAAAGTGTTGTTTTTCCCCTGTGCTGTGCAGATGAAATGCAGACAGAGAGAGGAGGAGGAAGGCGAGCAGGAGGAAGGAGAGGACGACGGAGATAGCACCAACGGAGACGAGTCCTAAACATTACACAGGCACACATGGTACACAATGGTCATGTCATAGCTGCTGAATTGACTGGACATTTATATAACGTATATATATAACAGTGTATTGTAGCTATTGCTTTCTCACACATACACACATTCATAAATATGTCAAGTAATTGTTTCTGGATTTTCCAATTTTCTCTGAAGTTGGTAATTTGATTTTTCCTACTTTTTCTTTATTCTTTTATTCAACCTTTTTTTATGGATATTTTCTGACATTGGATAAATGCAAAGTCTGATGTGTTACATTTAGAGAAAATGCTTATTGTTTAGTTAAGGATAAATGCAACATCGGATTGCATTGTATGTTTTAATTCAGTGCTATAAGCCACCCCATTGTAACGTTGACTAAGAAATGTTTTTTTTTAGATGACCTTTTAGTTGATGTAAAAAAAGAAAATAATGATTGAACAAATTACCACCTTGGCAGCAGCTGACATGACAAGATTTTCTCAAGTGCAACGGTTTGAATTTAAGTCAGGCTTGAGACAAAATACCTAACATGGTACTACAGTCTAGGCTTAAAAATGTATAAGACTTATTCCTGATGTTACAGCTGCCTCCTAACCAGCAGGTGGCAGTGTATCACAATAACGGGCCACCCAGGAGGACTTATTTCTGTTTTATTTCTGTCCCTTCTGCATGTCAGATAACAAGAGCATGTACAAAACCTCACATCAGACTGCGCAAATGCTCAGACAAAATCCCCATTTCTCTGAAAAAATAGTTTTGTTTCTCATTGAGGTGTTGCAACCTTGACTGGTCTTGACTATGTAATGCAGTGCTGTCCATGTTTGTCAGTTTCTGTTGATGTTTTGTTTGTCATTCGACTGCACTAGTCAAAGTGAATAAACATGTTTTCCAAGTTGGAACCTGTACGAGCTTTTTCTGAAAACCTACATGGACGCATTCAGATGCAGTGTTAACATTTCTTTTTACAATTAACACTTAAAATAATAAATCACTTACAGATTACAAGGTAGTACAAAATGTGATTTTGATGTGATGTGCGCTACCATGGTTGTGCATGCTGCGAGTCGTTTGGTGGAGCTTTATAAATGGTGAATAGAAAAAATACATTTTGGCTTGTGCAATAGAATGAGAGTGTTATTAATGTATGAATTGGGTGGGTGTAGCTTTTAAGTTCAGAGCACACAGGTTGAGACTGGATTGAACTTGAAAGTTATTACCTCGTTGAAATTCTTGCTGAGCCGGTATCTTTTCATGTACCTTTTAAGATCAAGTCATGCAGGCTTAGTTTTGCTTTTTATTTGTCCAGGTTTTGAGATATGTGTTTAAAATGTTTGTACAACAACTCTTTGACAGCAAAAATCTTAAATACGGATATCTTAAAACTGGTTTTCAAAGTCTGACAATGTGGACTCCCTCGGACAAATGTTAGACTATTATTTGTCCTACTTCAAATTGGGGAATAATTATGCTCAAAATTTTGAAGCACAGATCCCACAATGCTTTGGGAGATGTAAACAGGAAGTATAGTGTGTTAGCTGATGGGCTACAACTTGAGCCCTGTTTTTGTTGCTTATATTTATTTAAATTTTGGCATATTAGCCACCATTAAAAGTATGCCCAATTAGCTGTTTGGAATACACCTATATATGTATGTACAGACAACTATCACTTGATTACTTTAATAGCCGACTGAAGAAAACTTAAAATAATGACTCTCAGGCAAGCTCTGGAGTTGTATTTTTGGTTATCCTTGTTTATTTGTGATGGGCATCGGAAATAATGTTACCACCTTGAAGCGTAAGTCTCACTGAACGTCAACATACTGTATGTGTATCATGTATGTGTGTTCATAGTTGACTGAGTTATTATGTTGAGTAGGAGTAGGCCTATGACATTTGATTGCAATTAACCCCCAAAACACAAAATTAAAACTTTGTAGTCTCAAAGTACACATGTAAAAAATGAGTACCTTGCTTTTTTAACCGCATTCAGCATCTTTGCCTCAAGTCTCTCTGAGCCTCACAGTTTAAAATGATCTGTTTTATAACAGTGAACAGGTGCAACAAAAACTATTTGCATGTTTTAGTTTGTAATTTCAGTGATCTGACCCCTTAATTTACTTGAATGTAATCCAAAACATGTTTCTTACTTAAACTCTGGAAGAGTAATCCTCTACTTGAACAAGCAAAAGAAACTTGTTCGTCCAAAATTTCATTACCAATGACCAAACGGCAATCAATACACAGCTTCTTTATTAATACACATTATCCTGCCGGGAGTCTGCTGAGGCCTTAATGTAGCTCCGTAATGAAGGCAAGAACAGAGAGCTGGCAGGGATCAACAGGAAGCAAAGAGGAAAGATCGATAATTATTCAATTAGCAGCCGTCTTCAGGGTGAACTGTTATTAACTTGGGAACAACAAACGGAGGGGGGTAGATAATGAGAGGATACAGAGTGAACAAACCACAACAGTAGAAATGGTGTGTAACAGATTGAGTGATTGTAGAGCAGTACCTTTTGGTTAAAGTTGTCTAAGCACTGCTGGTTGTTCTTGTGCAATGTTTTATTGGATAGAAAATATTGTATTGCTTGCCATTAAAATATGTGGGCATTTTCAAAGAAACGTTAAGGAGCAATATGGATAGGTCTACATTTAGATGATCATATGAACAGATTGCATCGTTGATTCCCATTTCACAACTGAAAACACTGCCACTCTTTAATTCTTTGCAATGAATGACGGCATTTTAAAAAGAAGCCGTCAAACAAATCTAAATCAGATGACTCATTTGACCATGAAACATTCACTCATATCGAATGGCTGTACCATAAGATGTAAATGCATGCACGACTTGGGCTAAATGGAAATTAATGAAATTGTTCAGTGCAGTGGGAGGTTCACGCATCACACATATGGGAAAACATTGCCCAGACACTTAGAATATTAATCTGAGCCTGTCAGTGGCAAAACAAGCACTTTTGTGAAGGTAAATACAGGCTGGACAATTTCCCTAATAACTAACATTGTTGCTTGTATCTTGCATTATACTGGTCCAATGTCAAAGGTTGTTGTTCCCATCAGTCACTTAGACACAAAAACATAGGAAAATAGGGACCAGGTTGAAGAAAAAAAACATTGTTACCCTTTAATAAAAGTGTACAGGTCAAAATCACTCAGCAACAAAACTACAGAACTCACGGTGGTCACTTTGTCATGGCAGGAAATAGCTTTAATGGCATCAATAAGGGCTGCATTCCATTTAGGTTTGCCAGCTGAGTCCTGTGCATGCTGGCATGAATAAATGTAACTAAGCCAGTAGAGATGTTCTTAGTTACACCTTTGACAAATAACATTACTAATGGCCTCATTATGTGACAAGTCTAAACGTCCACCATAAGACACAGTTCGCCCCAAAATCAAAAATGCGTATTTTTCCGTTTAGTAAACTAGTACTATTAATCAATCTAGATTGTTTTGGTGTGAGTTGCCCGGTGTTGGAGATATCAGTCGTAGAGATGTCTGCCTTCTCTCTCCAGTTTAATGCAACTAGATAGCACTTGCCTTGTGGCCCTTAAACACCAAAAAATTACAACCAAACTTAACAGCAATGTCTCTTTCCAGAAATTATGACTCAAGATAATCCACATACCAGGTTGGAAGCAATTTCAAAGGACCTATTTTTATTCTGCCATAGAAAGTCTGATATCCCCAGCACTGGGCAACTCACACCAAAACAATCTAGATTAATAAATAGCACTACAGGAAACTGGAAAAAAAATATTTTTTTATATTTTATATTTTGTGAATATACTGTAGCGTATGAGCGATATCTTTTTCATCACTTCAGCTGGTTAGTTTAGTTTGGCACAAAATTGTATTAATCTTTGGACAGACCCAGGCTAGCCGTTTCCCTCGGTTTCAAGCCTTTGTGCTTAGCTAAGCTAACCAGCTGGTGGATGTATTTACCAAACAGACATGAGGGTGGCATCCATGTTCTCATCTAACTCCCAGCAAGAAAGTAAATAAGTGTATTTGCCAAAATGCCAAACTATTCCTTTAATCATAAAATAATCCAGTAAGTATTGATTTGGTGATTAACATCCAGAAATCATCTTACAACTGGGCTTTTTTAGATGTCTAGTGTACATATACATGTACAACGCTTTATTAACATAACATATAAAAGATTGTATTTCGAGGCGAACAGGATACTAACTACATGTTAAAACAATGGTAGTGGCTACAAAAAGATTCAGCACCATTTAGTAGCACTTAGGGACAGTGCTGGTTTATTTGGGTCCATTGTGGCGCAGGTGGATCAGATGGGGATGTAACTACAATATAGTGAATTTTTTTTTGTATGAATCATTAATCTTACAGTAATTTTTTCATTTGATGTTTTTATTATTTACTCTATTAAAACGCACAAAAGTAGTTTTGAAATGCCCATGAAATTCCCAAACCCATAAGGTCTTCAAATATTCCAAACCCCAAAGTTCTGGTTCATAGCAGTTTTATGGCATTTTTGCATTTACATAGTGTAGCAATGAAACAGTTAATCTAAAAACAATTATCTTGATTAAGTTTCTGCTCATTGACAAAAGAATTGACTAATTGTTCCTGCAATAGTGCCAGATTTTGGCTACCTGAAAATCCTTCCCTGTTGCTCATTTAGGCGTAGGGCTATTTGATTTTCTTCTTTTTGTTTTTCTTTCTGCAGTGCATACTGTACGTGAGAAATGTGGGACACAAACAAGTTCTCCATCTTGTCAGACCATTTAACACAAGCATGTTTGTGATGAAAGAAACATTCCTCTTGTTTTTTTTTGGTTGACCCTTTTGTGGCTGCACTTGGTTGCACTTAATTTAGTGTTACAAAGAAGAGGCCCTGTGTGTGTGTGTGTGTGCGTGCATGCGTGCGTTGTGCAGCGGTTTCCCTGTGACTAGCCCCCATAGCTGGTGTGAATATAAATGAGTGAGAAAGAAGGACTCCACCACTGAACACAAAAGTGGGAGAAAAGGAGGAGGTCGAGAGGAGGAATTGTTGCTTCGGGCTGTTTTGCCTCCTGGCTCTTTTTCTCCCTTTGGCCATGTTCACCAAAGGAAGGAGAAGTTGGATTATCTCCCTCCTTCTCTTTTCTCTCACAAGTCCCTCTCTCTGTCTTCTTGTTATCTCATTTTTTTATCTCTGCAACCTTTGAACATCCTCATCCAATATTCTCCCTCTGTTTCTCAGCTTTTTCTCCCCCTACATTATGCAAAGACTATTTCTCCCTGTGTCCTTCCATTTTCACCATTCATTCCATAGTTCTGTCCCTCTCCTTCTCTCCACTCTTTCCTTGACCATTTAAAACTACCACTTTTCTATCGTCTTTGCTTCTGCCCTTCTCTCGCCCCGGAGCGATTGCTGTTATCTGATCTGACTGTAGCCTCAGATCAGATCCGACTCCCAACCTCAGCGTCCCTGCTACACACAGATAATCTGCCTGTGTTCAGGAACAGAAAAAGATCTGCCAGTACATCTGTTTTCCTCTGTAACACACTTACACATGTGCAGCACGATGATGCGGCTGCTTGTGGCTGAGAGCACGGTGACATCAATGGTACCAGTAGCAATATTATAATGTGAAAATACTACACGACAATTGTAAATCCTGCATTCAAAATCTCACTTTAAAGACTAATTTGACATTTTTGGAAATAGGCTGATTCACTTTCTTTCTGAGAGTTAAATGAGAAGATTGATACCAATCAAAAACAGTACAGGCGACTGGGTTACATCATCATCTATAAAGCTCAAGCTTTCTAACTACCTCACTACCTTTCTCATATTTAAATCATGTAACATTTGATTCATTAATAACATATCCCATATATACTGCATACTACCCCTAAGCCAGACGTCTTTAACGTTTTTTTAGGCCGAGGATCCCTTAGCTGAAAGAAAGACAGAGCAGGCAACCCCTGCTGCTGAACATATATGGTATACAATTAAGTAGCAGGTTAAACCAGGTTGGGTGGAGGAAAATAAATAGATTATCATATTATTTATACATCACAACATGTATGTGGAAGGCACAGTGACTCCTGATACTGAACTGTACGGTTACCATAGTGGCTACCGTACCTATAGTATAGTAAGTATAGTAAATACTTATCTTCAGTGTGTACATTTTTTTTTTTTATTCACAAAGAGGCCAATTTATATGTGCTAAAACATGCCGGATTCATATTATTGTATATTTACAGACATGTTCATTTTTGAAAAAAATTAACTTTCAAAAACAAATTTTTTAACATAATTTGGCCTCTCCCCTGCTCTAACTCTGAGGATCCCCTAGGGGTCACGGACCTCCTGTTGAAGATCTCTGCTCTGAGCTGAACAGGTCTGGAATCAGGTGCTATGCACATTTGAAATAAAAGGATCTGCAAATAGTTTTCACTCCCCCCTACACACATTGAAGCTTAATGATCAGACATCTGTGACTTGTAATTGTTTCAATTAATTTCATTTGCTCGATTGTTTTTCTGCATGCTGCATGCTTGTCTGACTGTGATTTTTTTAAGTTTCTTGTAATCCTGAAAAAAAGAGATCTTTATTACCTGATGAAATAGAGTTACTAAATATAACAAAATTTGTTTGTTTGTTTGTTTTACAAAAAGCACCACAGAAAATGATTATCACACACGTCGCAAGTATTGTGTTTTTTTTTGGGATTAGTAAAACATGTCAACATGAACGTGAAAGGAAATTATCTCATGTAGCACATTTTAGCTTGCATGTTCTACATTTAGTGAAACAGACACCTTTTTCCACATCTAAACATGTCTTAATCATAGTCTATGGTCTTAACACGTTAAACAACATGTTTATCCCAGTTTTACCCCATATTTCTTAAACTGCAAGTCACCAAATCACTGCTCGCTTGTGCCAATATTGGGCATTCCCTCCATATTGTCATGACCTGAAGAAATGTACATTATATATTATATTTATATATGTATATTTTGCTTACTGTCTGTGCATCTAGATACTAAATCCTAAGTTCAGCACTAAATCATTCTTTTTGTTTAATCTCACTGGGCCTTTCTGTCCATATGGTCGATGCTTGTCTTCCCATTTGTCATGTCGTCTGGGCCAGTGCTGCTTTCCAACACATTAATATTCATCGATTAATTGCTTTTATCTGCATGAAATCGGGTTATTGGCAACGGTTTATGATTCTGCCTCTTTGCTCTCTTTCCTCTCGCTGTATCTCTCTTCTGTATTCCTGTGTTTGCCTTTGTAGGCTACTGTATGATGGGAAAAAAAGCAAGAAAAGGAGAAGATGAATGCAAAAAAGAGGAAACTAATAGGGATTGGAAAAAGGGGAAAGAAAGAACTGAGATGAAGAAGGAAGATAGAAATGAGTTGGATAATTGAGTAATGAAGGGGACAGAGAGAAAGGGAGACGGAGTGAAAGAGACAGCAGTGACATCACAGACACTTTAAGTAGGTCAGGTAAGAAGTTGTGATGTCACTTACATTGGGCCCACTGGGCCAATCGCGTGCAGGACACACCCCCTGTCCACTGCCAGAGAAAAATAAAACTGCACCTCCCTTTCTGCAGTTGTCTCAAATCACAGACACACACACACACAGACACACACACACACACACACACACACACACACACACACACACACATACACAGTAACAGTATGCTACTATAATTCCTGAGGAGATGCAGTAAGTTTTACTTGTTTCATGTCTCTTCTTCTTCTCTTTCCTCGTCCCCTCCCCTGCTTCCTCCCACAAACAACAGCTCTCATCAAAGCCTCTTTAGATGGTGCTGAAGAGGACGTCTACGCCACTCACTACAGTGAAGCTATTTATGATTTCCTTTTGATTTTTAGCGTCAAACAAATCCACTTTTCTTTAATCAGGGCCTGATAGGGGTGTGTGTGTGTGTGTTTGTGTGTCAGCAGTGCTTGGCAGGGTGTAGTAACCTGCAAACAATGGGGAAAATTAGATGACTTGACAAAAGCCTTATTGCCAAACACATTTTCCAGTGTTAAGGTACAGAGTAGAAATAGAAAGTACAGGCCTATACACAAATCAACTTGTAGATGTTACAGCAAGTTGTAAGAGGATCATATGTGTAACTCACATTTTTGAGTGCAGAGAAAAGAAAGCAAATAGTTGCCTCAGCTTCTCAATTTTATATTATGTAATCGTGGTTAGCAAATGAAATGAGGCACTTGTAAGGACTCACCCTCTACAAGTAAGATCAGATGTGCACAAGGATGTGAACTGAATTAATTATTGTGGAATAGAGTCATGCTATTCAGTGACTCTCTGCCCAATTTTATGGCATGAACTCAACCATTCTCACCTATCTTCATTCATTCCCAATCATGGTCCAAACTCTCCTGATTTCACCCACTACTAATCACGGCCTACCCTATTGGTCCTACCCATTTCCTTTGTACTGGCTGGCAGCAACATGAGGCAGCATGTGAGGGCCCTCTGTCCTCACAGTTCAGAGTCAAAATCCTATGGTTGTTCATGAAAGAAAAAATAAAAATCATAACCGTCAAGCCTCATCATCTGCCTTTGCCCTGGGTGTGTGCAGAGTAAATAAATGGCTTGAACAGAAACCCCTGTTGTCCTTCATACATTCTTGCCGATGTACCATGCCGATGCTCAACTCCTAAAAACCAATCCAAAGTTAGAATCTACAGTTATAATTTATAAAACATTGGCTATATGTGCATATTTTTGGAACTGAAAACAAGGCGTGCAAATATCAAACAGAGAAAAACACACAACGCCTAACACTAAGGCCGCATGAGTAATTCAATGCAAATTCACCATGTTGCAAATTCAATGAAATATACTTAAAGATGTACAAGGACTAGTACGTCTTTATGTTTTTCTTCTGCATCAGGTAAAATTTAAGGGAAAGACTTGAAGATTAAACGTGTTTTAACATTCTACAGAGAAGTCTGTGGCCGGTGTCAGTGGTGCACACATTGTCCCCATCTTATTGATTAAGGTCACAAGATCAAATAGAAAAAAAACAAGGTGTCCATCAGAGGAGTGTGTGCCAAGTCAAAGTGTCTCTGAGAAACACACATATCATCTTCCTTGTCACTGGCTGTCTATTTCTCGGATTGATTACAAGGTGAGCATAGGGTTCTGTAAAGTGTCTCTCCCCCTAAAATAAGGATTAAATCAGAATATACATCACAAGTTCTGACTGCCCATTATAACATGGTTTATATGTTTTGTTTTAGTTTTGAATGGCTTTCATTTACTAAAGAGGTTTGAATTTATCTGGCTACAAACAGTATGTTGCAATTACAGTCACTCTGTCTAAAAGCATAATCTCACCAACATAATCAGAGTGTGGTGTGAGTACGGGTGTGGCCTTGGTTTGTAAATGTGGACGCTGTTAATCACTCTGGATATTAAGTGTCAGCTTAGCGCCTGAAAAGCAAATGTTGTGTGTCGTGTCTGTGTCAGAGGATTGTGGCGTGACAGTGATTTGCAGCTATAGCGCGATCACGGAAGGCTTGTATCACGTGGATGCGCCAACAGTTTTATTGTTATTACTTTGAATTCCTCATAGGGGAGCCACAAACTACGCACCATAGCTTTGAAGTGAAGATTCTAACTCAAATGTTGCAAATATTGCCAGAATCCACAAGAAACGTGTTAAGGTAAAGTGCACAAACACGCAAATGTTGAAGAAAGATTCCTTTTTTGCAGCACATTGCACTGCCTGCTGAGCTGTTATTTGCATTTAGCAGGAGTCATGATTTGGAAAAACAGAAAGAAAGTCAGATCATTAGCGTCAAGGTTTTTTTTCCTCTCTTATTTTCTTCTCCTTCAATTTAATCCAGCATTAACCCGGGTGGACTGCTGCCAGCAGGAGGGCGGCTGTGGAGGGTAATAGAGGTGTGTGTGTGTGTGTGTGTGTGTGTGTACAGAGGGCAGATGGGGTCACCAGGTCAACTACAGTGATTAAAGGAACCTGTTTTAGTCAACGAAGGCCCCTATTGACCAAATGGAGCTGCAGCACCTAATGCAGTCGGACTTGATGTCATCAAGGGAAGAGGAAGAGCAGGGAGCAAGCAGGCAGATCAAAGCAACTTTATTCACAAAGAGCTTTTTGCAAAACAGCAGGACAAAAAGCAACAAAAGTTCTGAAGAGGAGCTGACACGGTGAAGATGAAAGTTTAAAACTTCAGGCCCAGTAGGTCTGGCCTAATAGGAGACAAAGACTTACCGCCAGCTGCATTTTGGGACTTAACCAGGACTGAAAAAGACAATTGATTGGACTGCTAAAAGCTAAATCGCTGATTGTTCTTCCTGTCGCTCTGAAATGTAGCTAAGTAATGGAACCAATTGAAAGTCTTGCCGATTGTGGTGTGGAACAGGAACACAGAGTTCCCTGATTTTGAACTAGAAGTGATAGTGTGAAGAAGGAGATTATGGCGCTAAATTCAAATGAGACACTAATGGAACGGATTCTTTTCACATAATTGACTTCAGGTAAAAAAACTGGCTGCTTCAGATCTTTGGAGAATTCCTTGGATGAAAGCTAGTTAGCACATGCAGTCACATCTTATCCATCCATCACAGGATGGAGAAAGAAACAAATCTTTGCAACAGCTGCATTGGGAAAGAGAGACGTAGTAGATACGTGCACACTTGGAGGTCATGTTATCACTTGTTGAAGAAGTCTTGCACACTGTCTATTACACATGCAAAAACTTTATTTCAACATTTTTTTAACATTTCGGTCCTGAGGAAGGTCTGTGTGAGCGAAACCTTGTGATGCTTAATGCGTAATGGACAGTATGCAGGAATGGTATCCTTTACCCTTTTCGACGCACCTGCCCCAAAAAAGAAGTGTGCCAAAGCGTTTTTTGAATCGAGGTCCTGTTATTAGAAATGTCCGACAATTTAACAACCCCCAAAAACAAGGAAGACACATTATTCTACTAGCTATATATAAACCATAAGATTTATACTCTGTCAAAAACGGTTTACGGTTGTTATTTTTCTGCTATTAAGTGTATTTACATTCAACAATTGCCTCTCTATATAACAGTTTTTATTTTTACTGCCAGGTTCTGCCATTCCTGACCTCAGTATTTCTTAAAGCTGCTATAATCTATATTTTTATTACCACCGCCAAGAAGTTGATTTTGATTCGTTTTGTGACAAATGCAAACAAACCGCTAGTTCGCCATTCTTGGCACATGCTCATTACACAAGGCAACAACAGGTATGTGCAAATTGAAAAGATGATGTCATCATTTCCCAAACACTCTGTGTTACATACCCACACGGCTGTATATGGACGAGAGGCAAAAACATAAAATATCAGTTTTCATAAATATCCGTATCACGTAGACAGGGCATTGATATCCAATAATATGGCAGTGGTAGCTTATTTCTGCAGCCATCAAGTGGCAAAAAGAAAGTCAAAAATGTCTCAGGGGTTGTATTAAGTATTTCTAAAATCTTGAGCTGGGAGCAAAGATCTAATGAGAGCGACTGAGCAGTTAATGAGCTGATAAAAGTCATAAAACTTGCTGGATTTGTGCTGATATTAAAGATGTTTCAGACTCGTTCCTGCCTTGTGGATGAATTACATGACCGGCAACCTGAACCTCCCATGGCTTATGATTTTAATAGCACTATAGAGAATAACACCGCTGAGGCTGGTATTTCATTAAGACGATGGGTGAACTTGATTATAATGGAAGGTTCGTGGTAGCACTAGCAGCATCCTGCACAACCAAAAATCCAGTTGAGATATAAACTGTTTTTCAAAAAACAAAACCTACTCAGAATAGAAACTGATCCTGTTAGATGACTCAGGTGAGACTTGATGTTGTTTGTTTTGTGGTTTATCAATGTTTTTGTCTGAGTATAATAGTACATGCAGTAAAGTTTAACGCCCTGTAATGTCATTTCCTGCTCGACATGTAACTGTTGGCTCGTCTTTGCAGCTCAGCAGCCAGTATTTTATCAGAAAACAAACCAAAAGCATTTCCAAGTCGATTGTTCTGTGTATGCCATGTGGACATTTTGTTTGTGTATGGTATTACAGTACGGGGCCATAATTTATTCCTCTTGCTAACCTTTTTATTGGCAGCAGTACAAAACAAAGTCCCCTCTACCACTAAATGGCGTATTTACACTTGAAGATGTTTGTCTGTTCCAGCAGTGACTGAGTCGAGGCTTGCCAAAATCCCCACAGGCCGCACACTCAGGCATTTTATTTCAAGACTGGTAGATATAATAGAGAAGGTAAATACTTTTTTTATCAATTAATCAACCTGACATGACCTTAGAGGCAGAAATATTGTTAAAGTTTGAGATTGTTTGAGGTCACACAGAGTTTAGAACAGATGGAGAACGGAATTCTCAGCTGTCCAGCTCTGGTTGCACAGCACCTTGTGATTTTGAGAAATGTAGCTGAAGCTGTTGATGGAGCTGGAGCAAGCCTAAATTTAACATTTCACATGAATGAGTCTTGAACACATTCTCTCTATTTGTTTATTTGGAACTCTTTTAGCTAAAGGCTCTCCCAAGAGGGGTTGTAAGATTGACTCTTTCTTGGCTGTGAGTACTTGCTAAGCCAGCTGAGACTGCAGGAAGTTAATGCCCCCTTAAAAATGGCTAATTGTGGTTATTCTTGGGGTTTAAAGGTCCCATGACATGGTGCTCTTTGGATGCTTTTACATAGACCTTAGTGTTCCCGTAATAAGGTGGAGGGTGGGGGTGTGGCCTTGACAAACTGCCACTTTACTCGTTTGAAAGCCATGATGTCTCTCTCTCACGGGTGGGCCAAATTCTCTGGGCGGGAAAAGCAGAGAAAGGAGAGGTAAACTGGCACCTTATGACCTCATAAGGGGCAAGATTCCAGATTGGCCCATCTGAACTTTCATTTTCTCCAAGGCAGAGCAGGATACCCAGGGCTCGGTTTACACCTATTGCCATTTCTAGCCACTGAGGGACCATAGCCAGGCTGGGGGAACTCCTATTAATGTTAAAAACACCTCATAAAGTGACATTTTCATGCCATGGGACCTTTAAACAAACAATACTCAACTTGTTAATTTGTGAGTGTTACAGCTGCTTGTAAAGCAGATTCCATTACTTTTTGACAAAGGTTAGCTGTTCTCCTGTGTTTCCAGTCTTTATGATAATCTACGCTAACTGGCTGCTTGCAGTAGCTTCATATTTACCATACAAACATGTATGCGGTATTGATCTTCTCTCAAGTCGAGTCCGGACTCAAGACCGTTTTTCTATGGTCTCGGACTTGTCTCGGACTCGCTAGTATTTGGACTTGGACTTGTCTCGGTCTCGGCCACTGGTCTTGCCAAATATTGCTTTTGGTCTTGACCGATTCCAGGTGTCTTTATTATGTAAATAATATTATACTGTCATGCATAAGACCTTTTTTTCTGTCCTGGACTCGGTCTTGTCTTGGATTCAGACGTCTTTGGACTCGGTCTTGACTTGGACTCGACTAGTCCTGGTCTTGCACTTGTCTTGGACTCAACAAAGGTCTTGACCTAACCCTGCTAACATGAGCTAAATGTAGCTAACAAACTGATTTGATATCTGTGATTGCTTTCCTGTTAAAGTCATCAGCGAAATCATCTACGCCTACAGTAACTGTTGAGGATGATGAGCCATATCTTGTCCATGAAAGCAATCAGACGTTCACATCTTATGTTGGATCTCCAGAATGGCCACCAAAGGGTGTATTACGTCACCTGCTTAAAGCCCTTTAATCCAGCCAGGCTGCTGATATACATGAAACTGCAACTGTTGAAGCAGCTGCTGGAGAGCATGTCTGCAAGTCACCCTGCTCGTACTTTTCCTGCTTTCAATGGAGCACATAATGAAACTTTTACTGGAGGCAGATGAATAGAACCATTGATCTTGTACTGTCTCCTGAAGGGTTCAAGCATAAATAACAGTAAATCTGTTTTAATCCAGTGAAGCGTGAGGGCATCCGTGCATATGTGTTGATTTGGATTGAATTCATGACATAGTTTAAATGTGCGGCAGTGTGCTCGAGAGGAGACATCTCTGGCTCACCACAGCATGACAGAGGTACTGGCTGGAGGGCCATTATGTAAGGTGGTTAAGTCAAACCCCCAGAGAGATTTTCAACAGTCAGCAATGATGCAGATAACATATTGAGTGAGTTTAAATTCAAATGTGACCCCTGTAAAAAAAAAAGTAGGCAAGTAGGATTAGTTGACAGCTTTCATGCAAAATTCTGTTACTTTAAATAGTAAGGTTTGGTAGGATTAAATGCATGTTTTGCTATGAATCCCTAAAAGAAATATTTTGCCCATATTGTCGGTTTTCTGTTCTAAATGCAGCTGAGAGGCACATACAGGAAGCTGTTTTTCCTCCAATGGCGAGACAAGTGAAAGTCTATACTGTGTTTCACTTGGGGAGACTTGCATAACCACATAGCTGATGAGTGATGATCTGCTTCTCAGCAGCTCTGCTCCGGGTATGGAGTACAGCGCAGTAGTTTTGGCCAGCACACGTGTCATGTGTATTTTCCCCTCTGCTCCCGCATAACTTATTGTATCCCAACATAGAAAACAGAATACTGCAAGAGGAGAAGAAACTCTGTGCTTATAGAAAATGTTTATACCCCAGTATTTATATGAAGGCTAACTTAAATATCTTATTATACAATTACCTATAACCTTAAGCTAACTTTATGTAAACTTTTTTATTTTTTTATTATCATAATCCATGTTTAAGTAAGCACTCAGACTGTAAGTATCCAGGGTCAAAATTCAACTTTGTGACTTTTGCCAAAGTGGGAGATCGAGTTGGACGTCATACGTGCCATGTGTGGTCTGTTTGGACTGAACTATAGTGGGAATTTATAGGAGACATGGTACATTCCGTGCACAGAGTGGGAGTTGGGGGTGGGGGATCAATAAGGGTCCAATAGCTAACTGTATACATTAATCAGCCCATGCTACACTAATTCAAATATTTTACTAACACACTGTAGTCAATTTACAGTATGGTAAAAATGTAGATATTATACACCATGTATCACATTGATTTTATTTAATTGTAGTGTATTGTTGTCTACTGGCTTTCTCCACATGGACCCAAAAAGTTAATTTTACATGATGTATATGTGGAAAAAGCCTTTTCTTAGGCATTTCATAGTTAGACAAGTGCAGACTGTAAACAAGTGACTGTACAAAAAAATGAAACTCGTTCCTCCAGGGGACATGGAGAACTACAACCCTCCTCCAGTGAGCCTCTGGAGGAGACTCCGAGCCAAGGTTTGGACCACCACACGTCTTCAAGATGGAGGTGTCATTGTAAGACTCCTTGAAGTCGAAACGTTTTTAGGCTTTATGACCGCGTTTTGACTCCAGGTGGGTTTATTTACTTGCGGACTCTGGCCCAGACTGGAATACTCGCGCGTCCGGTTCAGCTCCACGAGCTCAACCAGGGTGGACTGTACCAATGTGAATCATAAGTGGAGGGGGAGCGAGAAAGATAAACACGCTATTTTCTCCCAAAATCGCGTCAGCATTTAGTATGGTCCAATCCATAGATATCACAAATCGCCTCAAGTACAACCCTTCACTTATTTGGATTAAATAATGAAACAGTTTACTCGTAGGCCTTTTTATTTTCGATTTATTTGCAGATAACTTTTTCAACACCCCTATAACACCGTTACATCTTGAATTTTGACTGGCCCCTCTATATATTTTTTTCTCCCCTTCCTGTGCGCTGAATGTTCCTCCTGCTGGAGAAAGGAGAAATAAACAACACTGGGGGAAACCGAGGAAGGAGGCGCAGCGGAAAATAAAAGGAGGTGAAGGAAAAAGTGAAATAACAGAAGACTACAGATCGGAGGAACAGGTTGGAAAAGAGAGCGAGCCATTGCGCAAGTGGAGAACGAGACTTTTTTTTGTTCCCCATCTGCTGATTAAAAGGTGAGTTAACCCCGTTGTTATTTTTAGTAGCGTAATTTGTCTGTGCTTTTAAAAAGGAGAGAGTGGGAGTATAAGTGGAGGGAGTAGTCCGTGCCAATTTCTCATTGTTCATTCAACAGCAAGGCAATAAAACGAGAATATTAAATTTTTTTGTTTTTCTCTCGGGGGACTTCTTTTGTGCAGGGACCCGACTGTCTAATATTGCATTAAGCAAATGTCAGTGCCCCCCCTTTACAATCTTGATTGAATCCAGAAACACGCTTCTCGATCCGCCTATCAACAAGAAAAAAAAAACAGCCAACTTTGCAAGACGTTCATTTTTGAATATGTATTTTCAAGCGCCAATTGAAAAAGAAGAAGACAATTTAAATAAAATTGTGCATGCATGGGCGCTTGAGAGTGTTGTGTGATAGACAGAATGCGTGTTATTGACGTGCACATGTGGCAAACCCAGCGGCTCTTTGTCTCCCCCACCCCTCACCCTATAATAACCAAGTCAGGAATGGCAGCGCGATGCATGCTGGGTTTCCTAAAGACATAATATAGGACAATATTTGCATTCTCGTGTGAACTTGAATCGTATATGAACCTGGACCTCCCCCCCATCCATCCCTCCATCTTTCAGCCAACAATATCATCTCTTCCTTTGTGGTGTTTGTCGCTACAGAGCTGCAGCAGTGGCCATTTCATGGTTAAATACGTTATATTATGATGATAGCGAGGTTGTTTTTGTCTCTTTCTAAGAGGCTGTTCAAGGGGGGAGAGAGGGGTGATGTTGCTCTTGGTGCGCCAGAAAAAGGGGATATCAAGTGTGTCAATGTCAAATGGAGGTGTGTCCCTGTGTGTGCGTTCACTGGCTCTTTGCTGGTTCGGATCAAAAACAAGAGCTGAGAGAAAATTAAAAAAAAAAAAAAAATAAAAGAAGCAAAGCCCTGAAAAGTCCGTTTCGTAAGTCTCCCTTATGGAAGATGTTATATCCTGGCGCGCGAGGGGAAGTGTTTTGCTTCACTGTGTCGTGCCAGACCAAGGACGCGTGCACACACACACACACACACACACACACACACACACACACACACACACACACACACACACCTCTGTCTACAGGTCTACACACACAGCTCTAGTTTTCACTATGCTGCAAGCTGCACGCACGCACTCAAGCAAAGCTCGCGCGCAGATTCTGTGAGTCATACCGCATTTGGAGACTCGCTCCCTCACTGCTTTTTGAGTGAAGTGGAGCCCCTGCTGAGAACGCGCGCGCACACAGGCTCATTTGAAGATTGTGCATTTAGATATCTTAGATATCTGAAGTGGACATTGTTCTAGGATTGTGCATTAAGATGGGGGGAAAAATGCATGCGCACGAGGACGCACGCGCGCAAAGGCTCTATGTCAGAAATTATAGACTGAGCTGAGAAATGCAGCCACACACACACACACACACAAAGTGTGCTGTTTATCTTTCTTTGTTGGAATTGCTGGTGGGTGTGGTGTCACCAGCATAATTTTGCGGCTGTTTTATTTCAAACTAAATTTAAGTAGCATACCAAAATGATTGACCTCACAATGAAAAACTTGGCTACTGAAAAATACAGTTTTTAGTAGGAGATTAAAGGGTTAGCTCAGTCAGATGTCAGTTCACACGTGCTCAGAGTTTGGGTTTTATCTGCTAGATATCTGCCTCTGAGGTGCAATTGGGATGAATGCAATTTAATTACTGCTGCCAAATGCACAGACTAATGATGTTTAAAGCAGTGTGTCTTTTCAAAAACTGTCATGCTTACTCACCGTGGACAGTTCTTTGGGGACTATTTCATGGGAGAAAGTCCTTCCTACATGTATACTCTAATTTATAATGCAAGGCTCTTTGCGGCACAAGCATTCTATTGACCCCTATTGCATTGGGGATGGATGCAGAAATCTCAGAGGCTGATATCTCAAAACCTCAGCAGATAGAAGCAGAACTATCTGCACAGCAAGCTACCACTATGCAAAAGTAAAAGAAGTGCTAGTCTAAACTACCCTGCTCTTTATGGAATAATATAGCACCACAAGGATCAGCTACAACATTAAAACAAATTCATAATTTAATTAATTTAGTGTCCATTTTGACTTATAAACCTAAGTGCATTTTTCTGCATTGGGGGTTTGCATTCAAGTACAAGTATGATTGCAGGATTTAATTACTTTGAATAGAGATTTTAACATCATTTTAGTAATTCCTTTTACTTAATGGTTATTTGAATTCCCTTCTGGGTAACACTCGGCTACATCCCTAAACATGTCTCGTTTGTCTCAGTTTGTGCGAGCTGATCGTGTTGGTGGGAAGACATATTTGTAGACTTCAAAGGCCTTCCCTCTGATCTGCTCCAGTGTCGTACATAACAAGTCATGGGGTATTTTTAGAGGTCAGGAGAACAAATTGTTCGGCTGGGCTTATTTTATTTTTTATTTTTTTATATTAATGTGATTAGGCTCCCCAGATGTTGAGCTGCAGCAGAACGAATCTTGTGTAACACGCCTGTTCTTTATATGGATTTTGTAATGTTCTTGACATAAAGTAAATATTACACTGAATGCTGCTTGTTTCACATTATTGTGGATTTAATACTTTTGGTGTTATATCCTGTTTATCAGACTAGTAAACAGTTTTATTGACATTTTATTGAATTATTAATCAAAATAAGCAATTTAATAAAAAGGCAATAGAATCATTAAACATTCAACCCAGAACAATAGTGATTTTACTGTATTTATTTAATACAGTAAAATGGTAATAGGGTGAGGCAGTTTCACTGCCACACCATTATCGTGTTCATGTGAAAATGCACTGAAAAAGCAATATTACTTTATTGCTGGGATTTCTTTACATCAACATTCATGTTTGGGCTAATGGATGAAGTCTGCATCTAGTGTGTGATCAATGATCTTCTAGGAGTTGTAGTTACTTTAAATAAGCCGGGCTGTCAACATGTCACAGCGGTGATTTGTGGTGTTTTTTTCTAGAGTCGTGTCACATGCATCTGTTGAGAGCAAAAAATAAACTGGATCAGTTGCCCTGTAGTCTGATGCAACATCCCCAAGTGTTTGTGTTCTGGCCAGACTAATAATCCAAGATCAACTTGTTGACATCATTAAATTGTGGCAGTTCAGTCTCCTCCTTTGCAGACATTTCTGAACCCACTGGCTTGACAGGAACATCCACAAATGATGACTTGAGGCATTTGACATTGTGAATGCTATAGTGATGGTCATGTTTGTCAAGCGCATGTTTCATTGGCTCTGCCCCATTGAATTTGTTGCTATGGTGGCTATTGACCAAGCTGACCTCATTACACACTAGTTGTACCATCGTTAGACATCGCCTGCTGTGTTCATTTGGATTGTCGGTGACAGTTTGACCTTTTGACACCAGGCAGTCGACTCAAAAAATCCTCTGGGTTTCTGAAACATCTGTGACAAAAATAAGAGTGAAAGAAATTGCAACTGTAGCTGATTAAAAATAAGATAACTTTACCATAAGTTTGTGTTGTAAATATTAGAGTTGTCCAATATCAATACCACGATACATCCTAAAATCCTGGTATCGGTGACGGCAAGTACACAAGCCTATGCAACAATCCGATTATAGCCCCGAAGAACATCTACTTGGAAGTAGTTGTTGTTCTTTTTCCATTATGACTGACTATCAAACTAGATAATAAAAGAAAATGATATTATTAAATGGCATTTATTCTCTGTATTTATTTGTTCATGTTCCACAAAGGGTTTAACCTAAGGCAGGCCATAAAGCAATGATAACAATCCTATTACAATAAAAAAATATATATATATATATATATATATATATATATATATATATATATATATATATATATATATATATTGCAATTGCATATGTGCTCCATCTGCTGCAGTACATTCACTTCCTTGGCTGTTGATATGAGAGGGAAATCTACTCAGGCGCATTCAAACGGTCACCTTGCCTGTTGACTCTATCAATATTAGCATTTACTCCCGCAGTGTTGGCTAATACATCAGTGTTGACTGAATGCTTGACCTGTTAGTGGGCTCATGGTTTGTCCAGTGTTGAGGTATCAAATCAGAGTTTATTTTACACCTTCAGTTTTGGAGAAGTGGACTCAAATCTGGAGAGTTATTTCCAAAATTGGCACCACTTACCTAAAGATTACAAATCATTACTTGTAGTAACAATCCAGGTTTTGACAATAAAACAGGTGTATTATACGGAAATATTGACCGATTGAGTTCATTTCCTGACTTGAAATGAGCTACAATGATAAATTGACCATTCTTCATCTTGTATCAACTTAACGTTATAGATTATTGTGTGCATGTGCAGCAAACTTCCAGTAAACAGCTAGAATTGGAGGGGGATTCAGGTCCCAGAATAACAGGGAACTGAAGAGCTGTTGTCATCACGACTGCTCAGAAATAGTCCTTGTCTGTATGTTTAGGTGTTGACGCTGAAATGATCTCCTCTCTAAGTGCACGCCAGCTGTTGGGTTCATACAGACCTGTCGGTGTTGTGACATGAGCGCTGCGTCTCAGTGCAGCTGCACCGCCAAGCCACTGATGAAATGTGAATGTTGTAGTAAGTGGACTCTGTTATCGTGTGTGATGGTGTTTCAGTGCTGATGGTGCCACAGAGCTCATGTTCATGTCTGTGGGTGTAATTGCCTGTTAAAAGTTAGTTTAGTTTACTTCTCAGTTTGAATATCGCTGTTTTATGTCATTTATATCAGAGAAGAGCTGATAGCCACTTAAAGTAGTTTGCCATTTCAACAACCATGAACATTGAGTACATTTACACACCAATAGACACCAATATTCAATATTCTGAATTTGATACAGGTCATGTAAGCAAGCATATTACAGTTGAATACGACTTTTTTCCGAATATAGCATTTTCCGATTAAGACATGTGGATTATTCCGGCATTATTTGGGTTTTAGAGGCATTCCTCAGAGATGTATACAGCGTGTTCAGAATATGCGTCTCAATCAGGTTTTTTACCGCAGTTTACGGCCTCTTGCTTGCTCACGGCTTACGGTTAGGTCAGCTTTGTGCGTTGCTATGGTCACTGTATACAAACCAACCAGCCAACGATTTGCAATGCTGCAGACCTGATAAGAAAGAGGAAAACAGACACTTTTAAACATTATCAAAGACTTACATATCAACCGGTTTTTGGATACGCGCATACATCGGTACGCCGACCTTATCAAGAACCTGGTTGAAGGAATAAAAGAGGGATGCTTTGTTTGCATGGTACAGCAAGTCCGCCACCGCTGGTAAACTTAAAAAAATCTTATTTTGCACGGCTACATGTAAATGGGAGTATTAGTGGAATATTCACTTTCATTTGCCATATAAACAGCTTGATTAATATCAATCTTTTTCAGAATAAAGGCAAAAACCGGAATATAATGTGCATGTAAACAAATGAGGGGATAAAGTAAAGCTGTAAAAATCCACATTGTTGCATCAAACATTGATCAAATGAGCATGTGTAATGAAAGGTGTTTCTTGTAGTGACAAACCCCACACTTACCTCTGTAATTCCCCTTAACTCATTTGAGTCCTTTAACTTATTCTAGTTTGTTTTGTTTTGTTTCCCAGCCCAGATACATTGCTCTAATTAACAGCTGATTTTGGTGAAAACATCCCAGACAGCCCACTGTACGTTCCCTATTTAGCGACTATCTGGTAAACACAGTAAAGCCAGATATTTCCCCCAGAAGTTAGTAGAGACCAAAACAGAGCTACAAGGAGAGTGAATATTGGACTTGCCATAAATCAAGTTACCAAAAACATAACTCTATATGAATGCTGTTGAAGCTTTGTTTGCCCATTGCGTAAATAGACAACTGTTTGCAAGCACATTCACCATAACAACTTTGATATTATTATTTTATTCAGTCTATTATAACTCCATAGATACACAAACATATCTTTGTTTCTGCGTCCCATCTGTTAAAATTATAAACTTGTAGGAATCTCATCTTTAGAGTGTAACTGAGCCAATTATTACCTCGGATGTATTTTTGACAGATATTCACTGGTTCAAGCTTTTCAAATAGGATTATTTAGTCATAAATGTATAGTAGACTTAATATATCGTTGAGTTTTGGACTGTTGGTCTGACCAAACTTAACATATGAAGACATCACCTGGGACTTCGACAAACTGTGATCGACACAATACAATTTTCTGACATTTATTAGACCAAATGATTATTTGTTAATGAAAATAACTGAGTGTGAGCGTTCAATTCAATATAAATTTCAATTTATAATAAAAAGCCTAATCTAGATGTATTTAAATGCCCTGATGAATTGGACAAATGAAGAAAAATCCCTCCTGGCTTTTATTTACATGCGCCAGCTGTATCCTGTGTGGCCCATGTAAGTGCAGCTACTGTAACTAACATTGTGTAATGTTGCACTTCCCCCTGTTGGCACCAACAGAAACATTGATTCTTCTCTGTTGACAGTAGATTCAGCTCAGTGTGTTAAAACCTGGCCAATGTGACACAAGACACCATTGAGAAAGCAAAACAAACACTGAAATTTGCGCTCACGGGCTACAGAAAAATCAATCATTTGAAGAACCTCAGCACACCGAGCACTGCTGAAATGTTGTTTCCCACTCAGACCTGCACGTTTGCTTGTGTTCAGAGGATTTTACAGAGGTTTGTTTAGCTTAAAACAAAAGAAAAAGAAATCACTGTCCACCAGGACATGACATAGCATTGTGGACAGCAATCAACAGCCAAAACTACATAAAGAAAAGCAGTTTTAATTGGGTTTTGTTATTAATTGTTCATTTTTTTTCTTTTCATTTAAACTTTATTTCTTTACAGGTTTTCTATACAATTGCACATAGCGCAACAGTGCAGCCACAGAAATCTACCCACTCCCCCACCCTCCCCAATCCCCATGCATCCTCATAACCTCATCCTCATCTGTGCAAGTGCACATTTGGAGTGAGTGAACCTACATTGTGCCGCCCACAGACAAAAAGGCAAGGTAGAATACACACAAACAAGATGATACATAAAGAAACATTATTAAAAAATACATAAACAAAAATATTTTTTACATTTTTATATATATTTTTTATATATATATTAAGAAGATATTTAAATACAGGTAAGTAATTTAGTTATCCTCAGAGTAGCATTACTCCTCTTCCCAGTCTTCCTTATCAAAATAATTCATGAAAGACCCCAAGGTAGAGTAAATTCTTCCATGTTTCCTCTGAGTGAGTATTTTATCTTTTCTAACTTTAAATGATACATGATGTCTTTAAGCCACCTGGTGTGGGATGGAGATTTTGGGCCTTTCCAGTTTAGCAGGATAAGGCGTCTGGCTAGGAAAGTTGTAAATGTCACCACTGTGTGAGAACCTCCTAACCACAGGAAGTGGGAGTCAACAGGCCTGGTCCCAAATAGGCCCGTAACTGGATGGATTTCAATGGCAATTCCTAAAGCGACCCTGAGTGATGTAAATACGCCTCCCAGAATGTTTGTAAGCTAGGGCAGGCCCAGTACATGTGTATTAAGCTAGCTTGAGTACTTTGACACTTTTTGCAGAAAGGGCCTAAAGAGGGGAATGGTTTTGCCAGTTTCACCCTGGTGATATGCAATCTGTGAACAATTTTAAATTGTAGCAAGCCGTGGTCAAGATGCATGCACCAGTCTCAAAAATCTTGCTCCATTCATCCTCTAAAAAGCTAAAGTTTTTTTTCGCAAAATGCTCTTAGGTTAGCAACTGTCTGTGGGTTTATGCCATTTATGAAGGTGTAAATTAGGGAGATGGCGCCTTTATGTGGCAATGCTATGGCCAGTAATTCGTCCAGTGGTGTTGGGGGGGGCCAAATGGGGAAAGGCTTGATAATTATATTGAACAAAAAGGTCTTATCGGAACATAACGGAAATGGTCAGAGGTCTTGACGTTGAACTTTACGGAGAGCTGATTGAAAGAGGCAAATACCATATTTATGTAAAGGTCTTATATGTAGCAGATGCCGTTTGAATGCCAAGCCCTGAAAGCAAGGTCAAGCTTTTGACAGTCCAGAAATCCTCTAAATAAGATTGTGAATTGTCAGTTTTCATAATAAAACACACACAGGGATATAAAAGCACTTTTGTTTAAACATTGCCTGTGAAACTGAAGATATATAGGTCAGATATTTTGATATGACTCTCTTTGGCAGTGGTGTACACTAGTGCAGGTTTTTGTAGCATGAACTGGTATTTTTACTGTCTGTACAGTGAAGAGGAGCACATTATCTGATGGCTGAGGCAGTGCGGAATAACGTTGCACACTGCGTAGGTGTCTGAGAGTAGTCTAGAATATATCCTGACCATCATATTATTCTCTTGGCCAGTTGTAGTGTCTAGTGCATATTAGACTGGGTGTTTATAAAATATATGGATTTTTATGTTTTTATATTTTGTGTTGGCGTACTGGAGCATAACAGCATCTGGGTCAGAGCGTATGGATTTTATACTGTGTAGGTAAATGAGACTACAGCAGTATTCTTTGTACACTAGCATCTGGCCCTTTGTGTGTGTGTGTGTGTGTGTGTGTGTGTGTGTGTGTGTGTGTGTGTGTGTGTGTGTGTGTGTGTGTGTGTGTGTGTGTGTGTTTGCGGGGGGCTGCTCAGTCCTTTGCCCAATGGCTAGAGGCCAGATACAGATAGGCCAGGCACCACAATGCCTTGTCTGTCCCCACAGGCCTGTACAACACCCTATTTATAGACAAACACTCTGCCCAAACTCCATTCATATTTCTCAGGTTGGATGTGTGGAGTAGTGTGCAGAAGTGTTTTTTTTTTTTCTTTCTAAAGAGTGAATCGTGTGGGGCAAATTTTACACTCTGTGACTGTTATTTTGAATTAAAGCAACCTAAATGCATGCAAATGTGCATCCAGTCTGGTGCTGTCAGAGGCAACAGTTCTGTGTGTGTGTGTGTGTGTGTGTGTGTGGGTGTGTGTGTGCGCTATTGGCATTCCAAAGTGCAGTTTCATAATCTTGTTTCTCAATAGATCCACAGGCAGAGGAAGAGCTGAGCTGGGCAGAAAATAAACAACAAAAACATGTCCTCCGGGGTAACGTTTGACCCTCACTGGTACGCACAATATCTATGATGTGAAGTGTATTTATACAGAGTAGGTTGTCTGCAGTTGTGTCACAGATATCCTAGCAACAGGTCTGTAGGCTAGCAATGAATAAATAGGGAACGAAGGAAAATCGCTACCCGAAACTTATAAAATGCCCTCCCAAGACAAACTTTAGTTGTTGCAGCAAATGCTGCAAAAACAACATGTGTTGATTTAAAAGTGCTGAGGAATTATGACGTAGTACAGAAGTGGTGTAACTTTATTATAAATGATATTGGTTTCTTCTAACGTGACCATGGTTATTCCCTAACCATAACCAAGTGGTTATTATTGTTAACCATGAAGACTAACTTAAAATAGGAAATCATTTTTTAGCCAAACCACGATCCAAGTACGTAAACGCTTCTATGACGTTCTAAGGGGAAATTGCAATTGGGCTGCAACTAACGATTATTTTCATAGTCGATTAATCTGTTGATTATTTTCTAGATTAATCGATTAGTTTTTTTGGTCTATAAAATGTTAGCAAATGGTGAAAAAATTTGGATCAGTGTTACCCAACCGAAATGATTAATCAAGCAAGATAAAAAAAAAAAAAGTTGTTGTTAGTTGCAGCCGTAATACTGTAGCAAATCAGTAGCAATTTTAAAATGTGGGAGTTTGTCTAACAACAATATTAGAAGAGACTTAAAGACTTTTAGCACCAGTGGGACCATTTTAAAACTAAATTGATGAGGGTTCCTAAAACGGAACTTTTGAGTCCCAATCAGGAAGAGCTCCGCTCAGGATAGTGACACGACTTTTAATAGATTAATGATATGTCCTGTGTTGGTTGTATTGCAGCCACACAGCGGCTGGTAACAATGCAGCCACAGTATAACCTATTTTGTTCCTGGATATAAGCACACCCAGATGAACCATGTTTCTAATACACACACAACTTAAGCAATTAGCCTTTTAATAACTCAACAGCAATCAAAGCACTTTGGTGTTGTTGTAATATTATCTCACAATCATTTACTCCACATGGGTTTATTTTCATCTGCTCTGAGCTCGGTATCAATCAGACTCCTTAGAAGTGAGGAGGAGATAGTTAGTTAGTGTCCATGTAGCCTTTGAGTCTGGACATCTAATCTAATATTCAGTTAAACTGTATTCCCCCCCTCATTAGCTGTTCATATTTGAGCCCATAACGGCAACAGTTTGACATCTTTTAGTAATGTTTCAGCAACAGCTTCTGCAATAATGGAGTAACTCTTCTAAAAATGTTTTAATGGAGCAGGATAGCGTTTTTAAATGTGATTAAGAATAATGCTTGCTAAATTAACCTTAATGTTCTAAATATACACAAACCAATGGAGATAGCACCGTACTGAACATACTGAAGAAAATGCTGTTTTTTTTGTTTGGCTGCAAATGCAGTCAGCTCACAAGCCATTTATCTCTGTCAGCTGTCAGCCAATGGCTCCAACATATAAATATACCCGACTGTGAAGGTCAATTAGTGTTTGTGTGTGCATGATTGCATGGATCTGTGATCATGTGCTCGTCTGTTGGCCTATAACCTCAATTGAGACAATCAATTCAACCGCCTGAGCCCCTTTCAGGTCTTTTCTTTTTGTACATGTAGCTGAATAAGCTTTCACAGATCGGGCCTGAACAAAATGAACCCCTGTCTTTTGTACATTCACAACGATTAGGCATGGCAGTTACTGGTTTCGCTTCACTGATACTCTCTCACTGCTATTGAGCGAACAAACTGAAAGTCCATCTGTTGGCCACCATGAGATAAGGTGCAAACGAGAGAGAATTTGAATAACATGGATCAATAGAGAGAACAGGGCAGAAAACAAGAAGCACATGCTAGTTCTTTATCATCCAGACTCATCCAGAATTAGTTTTTCTGTTGATGATTGCCATTATTGAATATTATTGTAGTTTGGCCATTGTGTGACTCTAATCGTCTTTAAAACCTCCAAACATACCTAAAAAAGCCCTCTACAAGTTCCTTGAGTCAAAGGTGATGTCTTCAAATGGTCCAAAACTCAAAGATAATCAATTAACGACGACGTAAGACAGCGAAAATGTGCAAATCATCACATTTGAAAAGCTGTAAACACAAAATGTTTGTTTGCTTTGAGTTGAACCAAAATTTAAATTGTTCTCTGTTTTTGTGTAAGGAAATATATATGTATGTATATAAAACTCTGATGATACTGCAGCTATTATGCATAGTTTTCAAAAGTAAATGTAAGTCAATTTCACAAGTAAAATATTGGCAGACAAAGTGTCTAAACTAATAACGGTTGGCATTGGTCTGAAACAAGCGGTCCTCGCTGCTGTGTTTTTCCCAGTTGCTATACCATTAGCAATTTAAATTGACTACCACTATTCAACATTTGGAAGGAACCATTGTCCAGCTGTTTGTTTTCCCCTTGGGAAGCGGAAGCTTAGCTTGCTAACGCTAGCACTGATTGCATTAGATTTGTAGATTTGCACATTTTGATTACCTCCGCAAAGGAGTTTGGTTCTGTTAGTTTGTTTGTCAGCAGGATTTTGGAAAGACTACTCACCCGATGACTCTGAGGGAGGTTGTGGCATAAGAAGAACCCATTACATTTGGGAGTGGATCTGAATCACAGGGTGGATACACACATTAGTTTTTACTTTTGTTAACATTGCAAGATAGGGCATGGCCTAGACAGAGGTATGCACTCCAAGTGCCCTTCTAGTTTTTATTCTGTTTTTTAAATTTTAATTTAAGTCCAACTCCAATAGTCTGCTTGAATGATGAATTATGTTATTCGTGAATAATAACGAGTAAAACTCACAATCTAATATACCTGCAGCTGTTGATATATTTGAGGAAGCAATGAGTAACCTGTTCTTTTCACGAATAACCTTTGTCAAAGAGCCCTCTCACCTTTCAGGACAGACAGAGAGACTGGATGTCTAAGTGGAGGTGAGGTCATGATGGAGGAAATAATAGGCAGCCTGAAAATGAAAAGAAAAACTGAGCTGAGCCGCTGAGTGTAGGCCAACAGAGGATTTGAGGAGACAAGAGGCCAAAGTGATCTGCTGAGAGACAACGAGAGAAAACAAGCTTTTCTCAGATGCTCTCTTGTGCTCTTTTTGGAGAGCCAAGGTGATCCACAAATGCCCATCCAAAGCCGTGGGAAGCGGCAAAGGGGATTTAAGGGGGGCCTTGGCTCAGAGAGTAGACAAGGGGAGCTTTGGCTCCTCTCTGGGTCCCCATGGTGGCTGATGTTGAGCCTCCTTTCTCTCCAGGCATATGTTGCTCATTTTTTCTCTGACTGCATTTTGTCCAGCAGACGTAGCAAGACACCCAAAATAAACCTGATGTTCAAATTAATTACAGGAGAGTGGATGTGCATAGAAATGTACAGTAGGGTTAGGGTACCCCTGACCCATATATAGAGGTTTACGCCTCAATGCAGCAGGCCCGGGTTCGACTCTGACCTGCTGCCATTTGCTGCATGTCATTCCCCCCTCTCTCTCCCCCTTTCATGTCTTCAGATGTACAAAACAGTCGCAGTTGTTGATGTGAGTTTAAGCCACTACTCCCTCAGAGATAAAGTGAGGTTTGTTTCTCGTTGGCATACCAAACCATAAATTGAATTTGCCTTCAAACACTAAAGCAAGTTCAAAAAACAAACTTTTACCACATTCTTTTAAAGCCTGTGGCAGTCACATACAGCATCACCCTGAAACAGCCTTATCGCTATCCTGATGTCAATGTGGAAATTAGGTTATTGCAGCAGTAATGAAATAAGAATTGCAAGTACGGACTCAATATGCAACAATACTGTAAAAGCAATAATATATTGTAAGATATAATCTAATTACGGGATATGTATACATATTAACCTGCAGACACAAAGGGTTGTGCATGCGAACAGAGGAGATGGTACTTGTTGGTTACCGTTAACTAAAGGTGCAACAGTGTTTGATCAAACATGCAGTGAAAAGCTAGGCTTCCTGTTACATCCATTTCCATGTGTATACTATCCACATGTCACATTGCTGAATTGCAAAGCAAACAATTCAGCCTCAGCAGACCGTCAGCATGCAGATCTCAGGCATCACTGTGCAGTGGTACCCAGGTGTGACAGCAGTGAAGCTCTGCAGACTAACACGATTTACTTCAGGACAGGGAACAGATTTGGTCTTGAGAGTGTTTATGGCCTCAACACCTGGGTGTGTGTGTGTGTGTGTGTGTGTGTGTGTGTGTACGTGAGCAGGGTGATAAAGTTGTGTGACAGAGGCGATTGTATGCCTGCACATAAATCTCCAGTGACATATTTGAAAATAAAAAGATGGCATCGGATGCTTCACTCAGATTCTTATTGTTCACTTCTTCACAACTTTGGCTCAGTCTCACTGCTCTTAACAACCTTGTTTAAGCTACTGAAGGAGCTGTTTTACCTAATAAAGCAATAATCAAAACAATTGTTAGCAACTACAAAAGTTATCCACTACCTGTTAACACATATATGTCTTAAACACAATACCACTGAGAGCTGATGAAAGTAATGCTAGGTCAGATTGTAACCCTTGACATGAAATCTACATGTCAGTCACACGCTGTAGCCCCGTGAACCCCAAACAACTGTTGAACTGAAACTGATGTCATACATTTTAAATAGTCCACCACCCTCTCATGTTGTGCAGCCTTAAACATCTCCACATCAAAGTCTCCACAAATTGAAGTGCATGTTCCCCAAAAGCCACAGGTTAAACCAGGGGTGTCAAACTCCTTTTAGTCCAAGGCCACTTGCCCCTAATTTGATCTCAAGTGGGCCAGACCAGTAAACCACTCGAGAAAGATCATAAACTTTATCTGCCACAGAGTTTCTTGTCAGCTTGAAAAGAAACTCAACGCAAGTTGCTTCTGCTACGACATTGTTCTAAGGCCATTGTAGAAAAAATTAATGACGTTACGGACCCGGGAGAGAGGGGTAGTATTCAGAGAAAAAACTCTAAATTCTAATGCCAAAGACATGAAAAGGGAGAGATAGGGGGGAAATACATGCAGCAAAGGGCCGCAGGTCGGAGTCAAACCCTGGCCCGCTGCATCGAGGAGCAAACCACTACACATGGTGCCTGCTCCACCAAATGAGTTATCCGGACGCCCAAAGTGGGAATGAATTACTTCTCTGCAATGTTCACACTTTGCGAAGTCATCCAGTGGGCCTGATTAGACCGTTTGGTGGGCCGGTTCTGGCCCATGGGCCATATGTTTGACACCCCTGGGTTAAACCTTTCAGCGTTTCAGACTTCAGCCTACATTCTCAATATAGTTCACCTTAATGCTCATTGCCCTACTTTAGCACACTGTTGATGTGTCTGGGTGTGTATATCTGAGTGTCTGGGTGCAAAGCTTTGTTCAGAGCTGCAAACACTGGTGGCAGCAGAGAGAGAGAGAGAGAGAGAGAGAGAGATGAAAGAGTCTGCCAGCAGAACTGCTTGCCCATTTATCCTTTTCACTTGCTTGTTTGGTGAAGTGAAAGAGGGTTAGCCAGAAAGAGGATGGCAGGAATGAGACAAAGACCTGCAGTGAGATAGAGAATGAGGAGCGATGACTGGCAGAAATGGAGGGAGAGAGAGAGAGAGAGAGAGAGAGACTGGAATGAAAAGTCAGCAGCATGACAAAGGAAGGATGCAGGAGACAGGGATGAGTGCAGCGCTCTGAGAAAGAGATTAAAATAAAAAAGGAGAGATGAAGACGGAGGGAGAGAAAGTTTTCCTGTTCGACAGCGGCTGTATGAAAGACTAGTGGTTGATTAAAGAAAAATTCAAGTGTTTTTTTGTCTGTGAGAGTTGTTTTACTGTACAAGATTAAAATGAAACAAATGTTTTTCTCTGATGGCAGGAATATACACTCTGATCATCAAACTGGCAACAGAGTCTGCTGGCACAAGTTAAAGATGCTTATTTCTCTTGCAGTGCTGGACTATCTTGTCTAGAAATATGAAATGCATTGCATTGTTGGCAGACTTCATCCCACATAGCAGCAGATTGAACAGCCTGGCTCTTCTGGAACGTGTATTCTGGTATGTTACATACCAAAGCTGCAGGGAGGGAAAATGATGAAATGTGCTGACTGTTAAACCAGATCACTGGAGCTCTAGGGGATGTTGGCAGTGTGGATAAAATCTTATATTTTGGTATTTATACCACCTCTTTTTCAGGGAGTGCCAATTGAGAGCAACCTCTCGTTCTCAATGACACCCTGATTACATGCCATATAAATTCACAATATAGAATTTACTGAACATAGTCATTAATATACAGTTGCAATACACAGTACACATGTAAAACGATTACAGAATGTCAAACGGCTTAAAATCAAAATTATGTGGCCTATTTGTTAAAATAAGATCCAATAAGGTGGCTTTTTTAAGGTTTCCTGGATCAAGCCTTGAATGAGAAGAGATTATCTGTGTAAGGTTTAACACAAATATTAAAAAACAGATGCATTGGTAAGCCACTCAAGATTCCAATCACCAATTACTACAACTTCTGAGGATCCGTGAGAGGATATAAGACGAGCAAGTTCAATAATGGCATTAGATGGTGCAATGGGAGGATGATATGCTTCTGTAGCAAGCAGTCTTCCACAATTAGCATTTTGTCCCAAAGAAACACTTAAGGCCAAATATTCAAAATACAGAGCTAGCTATAGTTAAAGATAAGCATTTCTCAATAAAGACGGCCACGCCGCACGTCCAGATAGCTCAGCTGGTAGCTGTCCACATATAGAGGTTTGCTCCTTGACGCAGCGGGCCTGGGTTCGACTCCGACCTGCAGCCCTTTGCTGCATGTCATTCCCCCCTCTCTCTCCCCTTTCATGTCTTCATCTGTCCTGTCACAAATAAAGGCCAAAAATACCCCCCAAAAAAAGATGGCCACACCTCCTCCTTTTTTAGAGAATATGTTATCTTATGTTGCAATATTCATATTTATTGTGATTAGAATACGTTTTCTGGAAGATGGTTCAACACATTGATGCAAAAATTTTCTACTGTACATCAAACTTATCTTTCAAGTAGGGGTTGTGCTCGAAGGGGTATGTTCGATATTTTTGGCATATGGGGGTATATGGTTTGGTATGTCCAGGGAGTGTCGTCTTTCTGCAGCTATAGGTTTACATATATATGTGCAGTACAGAATGCAGAGCAGCAGAGCGTCAGTTTTGTTCTAATCTATTTAGAATTTAAATTGTGCTTGATAAATAAACTAGATGGGCAGTAGCTTAAGGACGGTACATAAATAAATAATTTATTTAAAGCCTAACTCTTGCCAAAATGCAACCTAGGGTCATTTGTACC
The DNA here is from genome assembly GCA_013375575.1 of Percina caprodes. NCBI lineage: Eukaryota > Metazoa > Chordata > Actinopteri > Perciformes > Percidae > Percina > Percina caprodes. The sequence goes on along the minus strand of JABXJD010000028.1, from coordinate 2,191,619 downwards.
TGAGTCAAACTTTAGTTTAAAAGCATAATTAGTACGGAAAGGCCACTTTTAAGATTTAATGTATTGTTTTTCAGTCAAATGGCCTTTTGAATGGGAGAGCTAAGGGCACTACTATGATAGCATCAGAATCCCTATTTTTAAAACACTAAGAAGGCTCGACACAACATGAAACTTTGCTCCAAGTATCACCAGGGGCTCTACACATGAACTCAGCATTGAGAACATTGTTTGTGTACACAGAGATTACTAAAAAAGGTTTTAACAGCTCACTGTAGCTGTTGGTTTTTCCGGTCGTCGCCAACTAGCAGGTCAACAATAGTCGAGGAAGGGGAGTAAAGATGGAAAGCTCCTAAAGATTAGTTCCGTATAAATGCATGGATAATTTGTTGTTTTTCCGTTAGTGAAAAACAATGTTGACCTTGTAGTGAGGTGACCAGATTTCTCAGAGGACATTTTCAGCTCCGAAGCGTATATATCTCTAACACACGTCATGTTTTTATTTTTGTAAAACTTAAAACGGGGACACTGGACCTAGAACTGTTCTCATTAGGGGCTGAGCCCCCCTAAAGGTCTTATCCTAGAATCACCCCTGCTGCTACTTCATACTTGAATGTGGTAATGTTCACTGAACTACATTTATCTGACAGCTTTTGATTTATTGCTTCAGGCTTGTTTCTGCAACAGCTCATTGAGTATCGGATACATTAAAAACTATTGAGGAAATATTTTCCTTTGACATTGATGTATTAAACGAGATTGCTGCAGTCAGCAGCAGAGAAACAAGCTACAATTTCAGTTAATAGGATAATTTTCCAGCTTGTATTTACGTTCATAAAAGTGCTCGTTTTGCTACTGACAGACTCAGAATAATATTCCAAGTGTCTGACAACATTATGGAAAGGATTTCTAAGGAGGTCTGCCTTTCGGTTAAAGATTAAGATCCTTTTTTAAAACATAAAAGTCTAAGCTAAACCCACCAGACTTCATGTAAATAATTGGTAATTTTAGCATCGTAAAATACTGCATTCTAAAACATCTCTGAGCTCTGAGCAGCTAAGTGAGTTGTTCAAAACCTTTTTTTAAAGTATACTCTGTGTACAAAAACAATGTTCTCAATGCTCGAGTTCATGCGTAGAGCCCCTGGTGAGACTTGGAGCCTTCCTGGTGTTTAAAATATTGATTTTGATGACGATAATACAGTAAATCTTAAAAGTGGCGCTTCCGTCCTAATTATGCATTTAAACTAGTAAAGTTTGACTTGGGTACATTCACAAAAAGACCCTAGGTTGCATTTGGGCGAGAGTTACGCTTTAAGGAAATGATGAAATAGTAATTTGGCAAATGTTTTTTGGATTTTGACAATGTTTTCTGTTATAGGGTTGTATGGTTGCATATTGATAAACAATATAACAATACAAGATGTATTTATATATTTATTTTGCTTATTTTGCTTTTAATTTTTCATAGTGAAATACTATACTATACATGGGCGGCTGTGGCTCAGTGGTATAGCGGTTGCCTGCCAATTGGAAGGTTGGTGGTTCAATCCCTGGCAAGACACTGAACCCCAAGTTGCCCCCAATGCTGCACCATCGGAGTGTGAATGTGTGTGAGTGTGTATCTGATGAGCAGTTGGCACCTTGTACAGCCTCGGACAGTCTATGAATGTGTGTGAAAGGTGAATGTATCCTGCATGATGTAAAACCGCTTTGAGTAGTTGTTAAGACTAGAAAAGCACTATATAAATACAGCACATTTACTATATATATATATGTATGTATGATACAAGTTTTGTGCCTTTTTTTCAGGCTGTAAGGCACAATTTATACGTTTTACTAAAAGTTGTCCTTATGACTGGTCTGTTATTTATCTAAGTATTACTAAATGATTTATTAACTAATAGGGTGTACGGTAAACACTGGCTTTAAATATTCCCATTCCATAACCTCAACTTTCTACAATATGTTTATTGCTCCAGCTTTTCACTGTAACATCACCAGACATGCGCTCTTACGTAGCTCAAACCAGCTTCTAAATCCAGTTACTGTGTGATGACATTGCATCAAAGGATGAAGAGATGGATACAGTGTGACAGGAAAAGAGAGAGGGAAAACAGGGGGGGAGTGGGGGAGGAATGACAGGATGCATTAAAGAAAACAGATCGCGTGTGTGTTGGAATGAGATGGCCTGCTAACAGCGACTGAAATGCCATTGCTCTGCGTGATTATGGATGTGCATAAAACAAGCTTGGATTAATTTAGCTGGAGCAATAATCCGATGCAGCCTGATATCTGTGGAGCCTTTTTCGGTACAACAGATGAGCCGAACAACTGTTTTCTGACAGCTTGACTGTGGAAAAAGAGAAGAGGCAAATTAGTGTTTTATTCCTGTTCTCAGCCAGCAACACATTCTTTTCCCTGTTTTTTTTTTCCCATTCTTCTTCCCTTCTTGCTCTTTATGCTAATCAGCATTTTTTTCTCTCCTCTCTGTTTCTCTCTCCATGGTGACAGACGATGCCTCCTGTGCAGTTAAGCAGTTATTACACGCTCTAAAACACACAGACTCCGAGAGAGGCGGAGGTAGAGATAAATAAAGATGGATGATGGACCGAGTTAGGCCGATTAAAATGTGGCAGCATCAGAAAATTATGCAGAGGAGGTGTGTAGACGAGAGAGCATATTAAGTATAATGGGCGAGATTCATATCAATGCTGTGACTGCCTTTTTATACCACCTTGTCTGTTGGCAGATAATATAACTGCTCATATCAATGACCACACTGTGATGTTACATCAATATCCATTTGGGTTTATGTCTGTAATACTGAATAAATTAGTAAGTAAGTGCTCTCACAACGCTTTGTTAAAGTCTATACAGTTGAGTTAACTAATAAGAGCATTAGCAAAGTATATCATTTTAAATTTTCATGCAATAACTCAAGATCTGCTTTTTATGTAACATATTCTATGCATTAAGAATAACAACAAAACACAGGGGAGCATTGACAGATATTTCTATGAAGAGTTGTGGAGACCAAAACAAGCTTATAGGAGGATAAATATTGGACTTATGTTCTTAGGGTGGCTGATTTTTTTTCCTTTTTCTTTTTGTGCAATTATTAGTTTATATGTTGTTGTTTTTTTACTTTTTTTTTTATTAGGATATTTTTATAACAAGCTGAGAGTCTCTTTTTTTTTTTTTAAAGCATTTCATTGTGTGGATTCCTAGTGAATCACATGCTTTATACGAAAACGCTACAAAGATCCTGCTGCAACATAACTTCCCCCTCCAAACATCCAAATGGTGTCATACTAGGCACCTATTTATATGCACAAAGGAATGTGTAAACCAATTTACTCTGCAGCCATGTCAGGACATGACAGAGACCTATAAAAATAGTGGGGGATGGGTTGTGGAACAGCAATCTACAGTATCAGAGAGAGACTGAATGGCCCGGTTCAAGGCTACGTGTCAGCAAGCAGCTGCCCGGCCCAATGAAGTGTCTCTGAGTAAGATGCTGAAATGTGTTATTGTTGCTTCTGAGCTTGACAACTGATGGGAAAGCAAAAAACATTTCAGATTGTTAGGAGACAATTTAAAGGGTACTACCGTTTTTTTCAACCTTTTTTTGAGTTTAAGTGACTGATGGGGAAAACAATCTTTGACATTGGTCCAGTATTAAGCGAGATCGCTGCATTCGGCAGCGGCAAAACTTGCTACAGTGTAAAGCGACAACAGTCAGACTTAAAGGAGAATCCCGGTCGATTTCAACACGTAGCTCTGTTGCTTGTAAATTTGGAGTGCTGTCAGTAGCAAGAAAACCGAAAACAATCGCTGTTGCCTACACCGTGTTATCCTCTTGCTATCTACAGTTTGCACCAAGGACGCTGAAACAGGGCAAGCTTTAAACACGCTTTTAGCCTCTTAACATGTTTGAAATGTCATTACAAGTGCCTAGCCAAGTGAAGGGTGCATGAAAGTGCATGAAAGTTGTCTTTTTATTTACAGTGCTTCAGGACTGTCTACAAACTATATGTCTGCAGTTGTAATTTGTAAAACTTCAGTTTGATATCCCAGACCTGTGGACAGCTCAATTGTGGAAATGTTAACTTAAGTCTACCCCTGTCAACAACCACCTTTTGTGATACCCTCGGGCGCAGCATTTCAATTGAAGCGGCACCAGTGCACTCACTGTGGCTGTAAAGGTGTGAAAATAGGGACATGCTCGACTAGTCTTCCTCAGATAAAAGTAATGCAATACAAAGTGTTTTTTCCTCCACTTCATCCTTATCAGCCACTTGTTTGTCACAGTCAGTCACATCCACGTCTCTTTTCTGTGTCACAATGTTTTATCACCTGTCACACCTTCATCTCTTTATGCTATTTTTTCCCCCGCATTTCATCACATCCAAAAATGTGTCCATGCTGATCCACCCCTCCTCTTCTACCCTAGTTCTTTCTTTTTCTGCCCCACAATTATTTTCTGCTCATCTCTTTCGGCACTAATGACTAATTAACTTCTGTAAGGTCCCACAGCACAAGCAAAGTCCCAGAGGAAAACACACAGTATTTAATCACTTGGTGCGTGCGTGCGTGCGTGCGTGCGCGCGTGCGTGCGTGCCCACCTGTTCCCATATTGCAGTGTGAGGGTTTAATGTGAGTAGGAATAAGATGTATTCATTGTCACAGTGCACAGTGCAGTGCAAGCTACAGATTTTCATGCTCTGGTCTCTTTTACCTGTACAGGAGGTGACATCATGACAACAGAAATGCAAGAGATTGCCATCACGGAGGAGAAGCCTTTACTCACCGGTCAGGCTGAGTCCAAGGTCAGAGATGATGTCTCACACGCATACATACAAAAATATGTGCACACACGGACATGCACACAGGCTGCATGCAAAAAAAACACACATACTGTATGGGCTGACTTTAATGTTATCCAGGCATGGAGACACATACATGAGCAGTCAGTGTGTGCATAATCTGAAACCACAGGGTAGGATGCGTGCATGCGTGCGTGCGTGCGTGCGTGCGTGCGTGCGTGCGTGCGTGATAGTGTATCAAGAGACAAAAAAAACAAAGGTTGGTTGTGTGTGACTGTGTTAGCATTTGTGTCCTTGCTATGCATGAATGTGAATTTGAGCTTATGACAGCATGTGTTTCAAAACGTGTGTGTGTGTGTGTGTGTGTGTGTGTGTGTGTGTGTGTGTGTGTGTGTGTGTGTGTGTGTGTGTGTGTGTGTGTGTGTGTGCGCGCACAGCTGCAGCGGTGGCTCCGGATTGACGTCAAAGCCCCGAGGGAGCGAGAGCAGCTCCTCTGCTCTGCTGCGCTGATGTTGTTGTGTGGATGCAGCGCTGCAGAGCAGAGCCGTTTGTCTCTCACTGCTGACACCTGGTGGGCAAACAGGGGCATGCAGCACTCAAACAAAACCAATTTACTAAGTACATCCAGTTATTAATAGGCTAAACTATATTCCTTTAACTCAAAATAACTATTATGTTGTTGTTGTTGAAAACCTTTTGTCCCTAAAGAATATGGTGAATCTGAGGACCAAACAAAAATATTTTCTAACATTTTAGGCTGGATTTCTATATTTTTCTTATTGTCAACAAATCTGTTGAAAAGACTAAAAACAGGGATATGTTAGTCAATCCCTTCCCTAACTTTTCTGTGGCCCCAAGCCACAGTGTAAATATTTAACTGCTGACGAATACGTAGTTTAATTTTCTTTAATTTTAAGAAAATCAGTATTCCTAAAACATCTAGGCACTCTAGTTTTGAGCCCGCATTACTCATACAGGAATAAAAAGTCAATTTGATGAGGACTAGTTTCAGCCGCGGATTCATACACTTTTAGTTTTCTAGTGAGCACTTAGGATGGTATTTGCTGAAGCCTGTTTAGAAATGAATCTGTGACAGTCATTACCCTCACTGTAGCATCAGCTACATCATAATCTCGCATCCACACGCTGCAGAGCAGAGGAGGGTCTGGATAGTCCACACAGCATTCCGGGGGAGGTTTATTGGCTTTTCTTCAAACCAATCGTCAGAGTTGTTGCAAGAGAAAACTCAGATTGGACAGATAATCTAGCTAGCTGTCTGGAGTTACCCTGCAGAGATCTGAGGATCAGTTAACCATAGTCCTCAGAAATCCATCCGGAGTTTACAATTTCAACACAAAGAAATGAAACGTACATTGGCGGAAAAACATGCATCCTGCTGAATTTCCTGTGGCACCGGTGTAAGCCCGGAAGTGGAATATCAAGGATATAGACTAGCTACACCATGACCCTTGGGGGTGTGAGTAGGAAATGAAGACTGGTAGGTTGTAAGTTATATCTGAACCTCCATCTGTCACTGCGACATGTGCCTCCGCCCTCATGCTAAACTCTGTCATCAAGAATATGCTTTATATAGATTAAACTAGTGACCTTTTTTATAATGCAGCCATGTGCCTATTGTCTATTCACCATCAGCACTTTAACTTCTCAGACTGCTAATTTCCTAAGAGCTTGTAATGTTAGCAGTTTATTAGCAAATGAACATCCCATTTAAAGACTCCCACTGACAGACGTCTCCCATATAATTACTGGTATTCTGCTACAACTTGCTCCAATGAGGAGGTTCTCTACTGCATTATCGGGAGGGTAATGCCACCCCTCTTCTCTGTTTGGGTGTTAGTTAGGGAGCAAGACCTCCATTAAACATAAAAGGACTATAAAAGGCAAGGCAGCTTTATTTGTATAGCACATTTCGGCAATAGGGCAATTCAAAGTGCTTTACACAAAAACAGTTAAAAGAATAAAAACGGACAAAACACAAGAATAAAAGTTACAGTGCAGTACAAGAAATTAAACATTAAAGAAATGAACAACCATTTAAAGAAAAGAACAAAAAGCAGACAATTTTCTCTTTTATATGTTTTTTTCTTTTTATAGTGCACACAATAAAAAAACGAAGTATTCAAATACTCAATTATTCATCATTTTTCAAGCAAAAAGGCTAAACATTTCATAGTTTCACGTTCACAAATCTAAGGGGTTTGCTGCTTGTCATTGTCTGTCTGTTATGGGAGACTGATTTTTTTTTTTTAAACTGGTTTTGGACTGTTGGTCGGACAAAACAAGAAATTAAAGACATTTGTTTGGCTCAATCAAGAAAATAATCGGCAGAATCAAGAATGAAACGTTATGAGCGCCACTGTGAATATATCCAATAATTACACGCACACCTTGTTCTAACAAGACTTCATTCCTTAATTTCTCACAGGATGCTGAACTGGCTGCTCGGATACTCCTGGACCAAGGACAGGTATTTTCAGATTTCAGATTGCTTGACTGAATAACTCATGGGTTGTATGGTATGGAGTGCAAACACAATACAGGTAAAAGCCAGTAAATTAGAATATTTTGAAAAACTTGATTTATTTCAGTAATTGCATTCAAAAGGTGTAACTTGTACATTATATTTATTTATTGCACACAGACTGATGCATTCAAATGTTTATTTCATTTAATTTTGATGATTTGAAGTGGCAACAAATGAAAATCCAAAATTCCGTGTGTCACAAAATTAGAATATTGTGTAAGGGTTACATTTTGAAGACACCTGGTGCCACAAAGTAATCAGCTGATTAACTCAAAACACCTGCAAAGGGCTTTAAATGGTCTCTCAGTCCAGTTCTGAAGCCTACACAAACATGGGGAAGACTTCAGATTTGACAGCTGTCCAAAAGGCGACCATCGACACATTGCACAAGGAGGGAAAGACACAAAAGGTTATTGCTGAAGAGGCTGGCTGTTCTCAGAGCTCTGTGTCCAAACACATTAATAGAGAGGCAAAGGGAAGGAAAAACTGTGGTCAGAAAAAGTGTACAAGCGATAGGGATCACCGCGCCCTTGTCAAGATTGTGAAAAAAAGGGTGTGGACAGCTGCTGGAGTCAGTGCTTCAAGATCCACCACCAAGAGACGCTTGAAAGACATGGGTTTCAACTGCCGCATACCTCGTGTCAAGCCACTGTTGACCAAGAAACAGCGCGAAAAGCGTCTCACCTGGGCTAAGGAAAAAGAGCTGGACTGCTGCTGAGTGGTCCAAAGACATGTTTTCTGACGAAAGCAAATTTTGCATTTCCTTTGGAAATCGAGGTCCCAGAGTCTGGAGGAAGACAGGAGAGGCACAGGATCCACGTTGCCTGAAGTTTAGTGTAAAGTTTCCACCATCAGTGATGGTTTGGGGTGCCATGTCATCTGCTGGTGTCGGTCCACTCTGTTTCCTGAGATCCAGGGTCAACGCAGCCGTCTACCACCAAGTTTTAGAGCACTTCATGCTTCCTGCTGCTGACCTGCTCTATGGAGATGGAGATTTCAGGTTCCAACAGGACTTGGCGCCTGCACACAGCGCAAAATCTACCCGTGCCTGGTTTACGGACCATGGTATTTCTGTTCTAAATTGGCCAGCCAACTCCCTGACCTTAGCCCCATAGAAAATCTGTGGGGTATTGTGAAAAGGAAGATGCAGAATGCCAGACCCAAAAACGCAGAAGAGTTGAAGGCCACTATCAGAGCAACCTGGGCTCTCATAACACCTGAGCAGTGCCAGAAACTCATCGACTCCATGCCACGCCGCATTAATGCAGTAATTGAGGCAAAGGAGCTCCAACCAAGTATTGAGTATTGTACATGCTCATATTTTTCATTTTCTTACTTTTCAGTTGGCCAACATTTCTAAAAACTCCCTTTTTTGAATTAGCCTTAAGTAATATTCTAATTTTGTGACACACGGAATTTTGGATTTTCATTTGTTGCCACTTCAAATCATCAAAATTAAATGAAATAAACATTTGAATGCATCAGTCTGTGTGCAATGAATAAATATAATGTACAAGTTACACCTTTTGAATGCAATTACTGAAATAAATCAAGTTTTTCAAAATATTCTAATTTACTGGCTTTTACCTGTATATAGTAAAATCATAACGGAACAATTGGCCCAGGCAAGAATGAAGAACAACTTGGATTACTTAAATTGAAGTCACATTTACAAAAAGTCACATTTACAAAAAAAAATCTTATCTGACTGTAACAGTTATAATTTAATAGTAAATTAATTTAAAAATAGATTGTTTGAATGATAGTTTGGTTAATGTAGTACTTACTTTTCCCTTTTTAATAATAAATATATTCTTACATTTAAACAAATGTGAGACTGTTCTCCCAACGACAAAAGCTATCCAGTTCCATCCAATTTACATCTATATAAGTGTCCTGCACAAACACTATTTACTAAGGCTGGATGGTAAACTTACTTCATGGTTTGCAATTTTATTTCAAAGGTAATGCATATCTCTGGGCTAGCTAAAAATGTCATTAAATTAAGATGTATTTGGGTAAAATTATGATGATGTCTGTAATATACTGGTCATAATTATTAACAGTGAAAAAGTGGTATAAGAAGTTTCTATGGATGCTTTAATACTTTTTGTCTCCACTATAAAAATGTGATAATATTTTAATGTATATTAACCACCATTGAAAGTGATTCCATCTTTGTTAAAAAGCATAGCTTTCACAGCCACCTTTTAAAGCATACAGGGAATGTTTATTTGTCGTTATGACCCTACTAAAAAAAAAAAATGAAGGAGTCCGTAAAGTGTAGATGTTGTTTTGGAATAAAAAATGAACAAGAAATACAAATTTTGGGGGATTTTAGTTTGATGCAAGGTTACTACAGAAACGTCAATATCATTTTTCACCATATGCATATGTGCTGCGTTCCGGAGGGCCAGGCGAGCAATCTCGGCCATTCAAGTCAATGCTTGACATTCCATCAGCTGCATTGCGGTGCGTCCCAGAAGCGTGCGTGAAGCGGCTCTCGGCTATGCTAAAGATACGCAAGAGGTCAGGCAGATCAGAAAGCCGGGTAGGACGTCAGTTCAAGACATCCCCTAATATTGTACACTTCTCCTCTACAACACCACAGAGGACAAGAGATTCATCTTGAAGGTGGAAAAACATGATAAGACATCACAGATCTTTTTTATCAGGACAGCACGAGAAAAGAGAAGGCATGGAATTTAATGACAGGAGTGTTTGGAGTGGAAGGGAGATACTAGCTACATAAACAAGCGATTGTTCTGTAAAGTACTCGTAGAGACAATAAAAGTTGCGAGTCGGGCAGCCAGACGCTACGCTTCTGAGACGCACTCGGTGTGGTATGGCGCGTGGTCGAGGACGGAACAAAACCGGAACGCAGCAGAGACATGCAAGTGAAAAATGGGACTTAGAAGGGGTTGTTTTCTCTGGCTCTGTCCAGGAGCACAGTATTGAGACCCCACACGGTGTTCTGCATGTGACCCTCCACGGCACACGGACCACCCGCAGGCCTGCTATCCTCACCTTCCATGATGTGGGTCTGGACAGTGAGTAGCTCTCTCTCAGCCTTTTTTTTTTTTTTACGTCTTTGTCAATTATACATCTTTCCCTTGGTCGTGCCCCCCTTTTTTTTGGATTGATTCCTCTTTTTTTTCTCTCTGGCAGGTAAGAGCTGCTTCTCCCCTCTGTTCAGGTTCGAGGAGATGCAGGAGATTGTCAAGAACTTCACCCTGATTCATGTAGATGCTCCGGGGCAGGAGGAGGGGGCTGCTGTCTACCCCACAGGGTACGACATTCATTAGTTGTGTGTGTATTGACATGCTGGTTTACCCTCATCATCCTGCAGTGACGTTGCTTCTTCTTTTTTTTTTAAAGTAAATTTCTTAGAAACTGAAAAAAATCTTCTGTGGCAGGCTTAAACCTAATCTCTTCCAAAAATACTTCTCCTACCATCTCTCCCATCTCTCATCCTCTGCAGTCTCTAATACACTCTTGTCAGAGGTTTAAAGAAAATCCGTCCTTTTCTCTCTCTCTCTCTCTTTGCACACTTCTCATTTCTCTTCTCTGCGTGATTATTTCACGGGCTCAGTAGGATTTTGCTTCTTGTATTGTCACGGCATCTCGGCTGTGACCTTTGACCCCGGCTGGTGATTCTAGAAGTTTATTCTCTTGAACTCATTTTTCAAGAGAACTCATTTGAACTCATTTTTAAAAACCTGTCGATAAAAGTGTCAGCCACTGTATGTGTTTAAGATGAAAAAGAAAAAGTGAAATCCTTCGTCATCATGTAAGTTGAGTAATTTCCAATAATTACAAAGAGGTTTGGGCAGGACAGCTAACGGGCTACCTTACCTTTTTGCACTAAAAAATAAAAAATGAGATGTTTTTGTTATTATATTATGATGGCTGCTTGTGTTTCCTGTAATAGTTACCAGTATCACTCCATGGACACCATAGCAGAGATGATCCCTGCCGTCCTGCAGTTTTTCAAGTGAGTTTTATTTTGACGTAAGAAGAAGCAGAATTTCATTTGGCTCTCGCGCACAGAATGTGTGTGAATTTCAACAGATTCTTGTTGTTGTGTGAGTTATATTATGTACTTCTTACTTCTTCATGCAGCTCCACACACGTTATTGCTGTACCCAAAGAAGCCCTGTCTCAGAACATTTCTAACTTACAATATAAGTGCTGTATTGCAGCAACTGTATGGTTGAATACATATGTTCTTTTGTTAACTAGTTTTGTCCCTCTGTCAGCTTCCGCACTGTAATCGGAGTGGGTGTGGGAGCGGGAGCGTACGTCCTCTCCAAGTTCACAGTGAGTGTCATTGTTTTTGTTTTTAGCCCGCCTGCCTGCCTGACAGCAGCTAATAATACTAGCAGTGACGTTTACATTTGTGAAATGCATTCAAACGGGGCAGGAATCAATCAGTGAACAGAAAAAAAAAAGAAATCCTGTAAATGTATGTGATAATAGTACTTCACTAATGCTAGCATGGGAGACTTACTGCTCCTTTTAAGTGTTGTGTACAGATTTTACTACACAGTGTTATTCATGTTCATTTCTGTCTATAATTTTGTCCACAGAAGTTATCTAAAAACATTCTTTCTTGTCATGATTTTCTTCTCCTGATCTCACCATCCATCTCTTATCTGTTGCTTCCTTTCTCCCATCAGCTTGCAAACCCGGATTCAGTGGAAGGTCTGGTTCTGGTCAACATCGACCCTAATACTCGAGGATGGATAGACTGGGCTGCACAGAAGGTAGGCTTTTCTTTCTTTCTTTCTTTCTTTCTTTCTTTCTTTCTTTCTTTCTTTCTTTCTTTCTTTCTTTCTTTCTTTCTTTCTTTCTTTCTTTCTTTCTTTCTTTCTTTCTTTCTTTCTTTCTTTCTTTCTTTCTTTCTTTCTTTCTTTCTGTCTTGTACACAGAAACATGTGGTATTTTAATCTAGTTAGTCCTTATGCAACTTCTCCATCAATTTAAATTTAGCGGTGGATATGAAATTATGTGACTGAGTGCATGGCTCATGCCCCAGAGTAGTATTGATTATGTTATAGTTTATCATATTAAAGTTACTAAATGATTAATGACCCTATTGATTTTTCCCTCTCTAGCTCATCTCTGTGACATCCTCCCTCACAGAGCAGATCCTGTCCCACCTTTTCAGTCAGGTACAAGGACAATCATTTCTTTTTTCTTTTTCTTTTAAATGTAAAATATTTTTTTATGATTGTATCAAAATCCTACATCATTTCCAAAAAGGACTTTAGTTACTTGCAGAAAATGCCTTCCTTGTCACTTGTTTCGTATAATTTTGGCAGTTAGAAAAAAAAGTCTCTTCTTGCAGGAGGAGCTGTCATCAAACACAGAACTTGTGCAGTCTCACAGAGAGCGCATCGCCAAAGCGTCTAATCTGGCCAACATAGAGCTCTTCTGGAAGTCTTACAACAGGTAAACACAAGCACAGACATCATTACATAAACACGAATATACTCCACAACGGCCAACAAAGTGCTATCTTTTTGTTTTTCCTCCAGTCGCAGAGATTTGAACATTGACCGCAACAACACCTTCAAGTAAATCACCTCTAAACTTTCATCTGTATACTTTATTTTGTTGTTTGATGTTGTTGTGTAAATCTAAATGCCACCCTAAATTTCTGTCAACTTCAGGTGTCCAGTAATGTTGGTGGTGGGCGATCAGGCTCCGTATGAGGACGCTGCTGTAAGTTTCACAATGGATGTGTTCTGATTCAAATTAACAGATGAAGAGTGGTTTGCCTAGTACTATCACCTCTGTCACACCACCTACCAGGGTTGGGCCAGGGTCAACCCTCCTTTTGGAAATTCAAACTAAGCCAGTCTACATGGGTATCCATATGTCCCTGGTCATGACAATTCAGAGATCACGTGGGTCAACCGGAGAGCAATGCATTACAATTACCTAAAAGCTTTGGTGTGTAACTTTTTATATACTAATGAATGCCGTTACAATCAAGCCATTGCCAAATGAGTTACTACAAACCATTTAAGACTATCAGCTCCACACAACTGCGCAATCACTGAAGGCGTGGATCTTGTGGACACGTCGACTGTGTTGTTGTCACTACTTAGAATTCCTCAGGGGGAGACAGAAACTACGCATTGTAGCTTGTAGTGCTAGAAATGAGTGATCTGTGGACTGTTGAATGGTTTACTGTTTTTCCTTCTGCAAACACTAGGTGGACTGCAACAGCAAAATGGACCCAACAACAACTTCATTCCTAAAGGTACAGGAACTGACATTTAAAGTCTTTAATGTTTCTCTCTTCGTCATTCACTCTTACACACTTCTTCTCTTCGTCCTCCAAAGATGGCTGACGCTGGTGGTCTCCCTCAGCTGACCCAGGTAACAACAAGCTAACAGCCTCTTATTGATACTTAAAACTGATGTTGAAGCTGCAATAAAAAAAGTTTGTATTTTTTTAAATATATATATAATATATATGTTCAATCAGCCATCACAAGGTGGGCCTTCAACAAAGAAAAAACCTGCCATCACTCAACTTATGCACCATTTTTGCATGAATTATTTTTGGAGCATGAATTAGTGCCTTGAAAAAAGGAAATAAATACAAGACATGATTTGAAACAGAAGCAGTGCACCAAGAATGAAATCTCAAACTGCTATTGAACTAATATCGCCAGTTCCCTCATCCCAAAAAAAAGAAAAGAAACCACTCAGAAAGTTTAGGAATCTGGGTTTTGTGGTCCTTTAAATTAACCCTTGTGTTGTCTTCCCGTTTACCATGAACTTGTCCTTCCATGCTAAAATTGAAAATGAACATTTTTTTTTGTGCTTTTCCAATGTTTTTCTTGCTTTTTCTGATTTATTTGTCACTTTTTCCATGCTATTGGCACTTTTTTTTAAAACCTGAGCTGGTTTAATAATAGGTTTTACACTTATTCTTGGAATTCATGGTCAACAAACCTCATTTGTATCAAATTATACATAAGTTTTTAGTTAAAAAGGCAGAAATAATAAATTATTTTAATTAATAGTTAAAATCAGAGGATGTTGAGTGGATCACAGATGGGTATATGTCAAACTTTAGTCCGGATATTTTTTTGAAAGCATTAAAAAAAAGAATTCCAATGCTATATAATTAAATAAAACACCCCAAAAATGTACTGAAAGTAATTAATTTTACCTGAAAAACATTGTATGGAATCATCCATGTTATTTTTGGGCAATTTGGTTGAAAGAAATCCCTATTTCCGATATAAAACATTTTGAAACGGGTCAATTTGACCCGAGGACAACACAAGGGTTAAATTTGTTACCCTTGGCTGCCAAAGAGCAATATTATTCCAGAGTTCACGTAATAATTAGTGATTGTACTGAATGGAAAACACTTCCTTTTCTTTGTGTCTGCAGCCTGCTAAACTGACCGAGGCTTTCAAGTACTTCATCCAGGAATGGGCTACAGTAAGATCTGTTGCTTCTCTTATCTTTTCATTGGGTCAACAATAAGAAAACAATAAAGAATGATGCCAGCTTTATCTTTTTAGATGTTTCGTTGTGTTTCCTTAGATTTCTAATTAGTCAAGCACATTTTGTCTCCATTTCTCTCCACAGTGGCTTCATCTTGCATGACCCGCCTGTCCCGCTCCCGCACCACTTCCCTTTCCTCCTCCTACTCCATGGACGGGTCCCGCTCTCGCTCCCGCACCCTGTCCCAGGGATCGCAGGGTGGCCAGATGCCACCCAGCCCCTCCCAAACGATGGAGGTGTCTTGCTGAAGGAAAAAAAAAATGATAGCGAGAGAAAGTGAGTGAGAGTGAGAAAGAGAAGAGGGCGAAGACGAAAGAAAGGGAAAGATGAAGGTTGATGATAATTTAGGAACAAGACGAATGGGTTACTTATTTGTCACTAAACAACTCCCATCATTCCCCACAAGAGCAGAATAGGACTAGAGATAAGGAGAAGGAGGGAGGGAGAGAGAGAATCATTTCATAGGAAATAGAAACCTT
This sequence comes from Percina caprodes, assembly GCA_013375575.1. Classification (NCBI taxonomy): domain Eukaryota; kingdom Metazoa; phylum Chordata; class Actinopteri; order Perciformes; family Percidae; genus Percina; species Percina caprodes. The sequence goes on along the minus strand of JABXJD010000028.1, from coordinate 2,176,234 downwards.
CCTTATTTTGTAACAGCCCTGTTCCTCACAACCCCCTTCCAGCTGAAAAAGAGTGGATTGGGCTGTTCTACAATGAATATAAGACGTATAAGCAAGAGATTAATAAATAAAAGGGGGCCGGTGGGGAAAGAATGGCCACCATTCCTCTCTCCCTCCCCTCTATCGGAGCCTCCATGAGCCAATAGAGCGCTTTAATTTAGATAAGGAGGCTCTATAGAGACTGCACACTTTGCGTTAACCAATAGTAATAATTCTGAACGCGTTATTGTTGTTGATGCAGATGATTATGTTGTTGATAATGATGTTGAAGCTAACGATGACGATGATGATCATACAATAGAAAAAAAAGAGTAACACCTTTTCTCTTTATTACACAATGAGTTTAAAACAACATAGACAAAAAAAAAAAACATAGCAGAGATACGTATAACAATGTGTGTCTATTACATTTTAAGCTAGTTTTTATTGTGTTATTTTTAATTTCTTTAATCAAATTTTATTGTCTCATTTGTAACCTGCCTCAGCAAATAGCTGAAGCTACTGATTGGTTGACCCGTTGTGTGGTAACAGCCAATGAGAGCCATTCTAGTGACTACTTCCTCCTTGATGTTGCCTGGTTGTTTATCTGCCATTTGCCCCTGTCTATAAGTTTTGTTTTCCCATTGGATTTGAGGAGGTGGGCAGGAAGCTTTGGTTTTTTCTTCCTTTTTTTGGGATTTGGAAGTTGCATGCCTGGTATCAGCCCATGTGGATAATGACTGGATAATATTCTTTTATATTCTGCTAATCAGTTGTGTGTGTGTGTGTGTGTGTGTGTGTGTGTGTATCTCTGTGTGTGCGGTTTTGTTTAGCGAAAGTGGCGGTCTAAAGTTAAGCATAGGTGAGACTGAGGGTGTTAGCTTTAGCTAGCTAGCATCCTATCATTAACACTAGTCGCACATTAAATAGTGCTTCCAATATTGCTGGCAGTCTCGCACTGCATGTCCTAATATCCACACTCGTGTGCTACCCAACAGGGTGCATTACATCACTAAGCATCTTAGTATGGATATTGCATTTCAGTGTTAGGCACAGCCAGAAGGGATCACTGTGTTTATCATCTGGGTTGTAGTCTCTTAGCCTTGCCCGTGCATGGATACCTCCTAACAAACCCAGCTATCATACTTGAGTTTCTGTGTGATGTGAGGTAAAACGAACACAAGCTCCTCTCTCGCAAACAAGCAGCTTTATTAAAGCAACAGGCTCAAGAGGATTGTGTTGTAATTGTTGCGATTTGTGTGTGTCTGAGGAAGTACATGTGAGGTGTATGAAAGCACTTGTATCCTGAAAGCACAATTAATGCAGAAAAGAAAGCCTGGGTCCTATGGAAAAGTTTTAGTAATTCAGTTTTAAGACCACCAACATCCCCTGTGACTTATGACAATGTGCCAGCCCCTTCACTGCCAACACACTTTGGGATAGCCATACAAGGCAAAAATATTTAACCTTTTTTTTTTTGATAGTGGAAAAGTATTAGCCAATATCAGTACCTTAAAATACCAATCTGGATTTGCAGCCAATAAGCATTCTTACTGCCAAAACTAAGAGTCCCAAAATAAACAATAATAAATAAACTCAACATAAAGCTTATCACTGCCCTACAACATGTAGCCATTGGACTGCCCGTACCGTAGGACCCAATCCGATATCCATTTTTAAGCGTGCCAGCTGTGTGCCCACATTTTGATGCAGTGTTGCATCTGATTTATTTTCCCTTAATAAGCAATATCATTTTTATGAGTCAGTTGGAGGTTGCGTCTTTCTTTCACATGCTGTCCAGTGCTCCTTTACCAAACCTGTTTGATGATGTATGATGATGACAGTGACAAGAAGGTCAGTGGAGGGCCTCAGATTTAACCTTTGAATATACTGGGTTGGCCTACTTTGAAGCCATTAATGATGTTTGTGATGACAATAATCTATTTTTAAGTCACTCCCCTCTGCCCATCACATACAAATTTACATCCATCCTTTTAAATGCTAACAAGTGCTGTGTTGTTAAAGGCAAACACAAATCTTGATATTAGGATGATTCGTGCTATAAGGTGTTAAAGCAAAATGTGACGTCACACCAGGATGCCATCATGTTTTAGGCAATTTTGTTGCTGTCCAAAGTGCTGACGTGTAGAATGTAAGTTCTCCTCTCAGACTTCAATTGAAAGTCAACAGTCGGGCATGGGAGCGTCTACCAAATAAGGGATAATGCGTGGAGCCCAGAAAATAAAATTTCCAAATAAGGAAAAGGAGTGGTACTTATTTGTGGAGAGTTGAGCAGGGCTGTTTGATTGTAAATGCTTGTCCATTTTGTCTTTTTCTGTCTATTCATTTTTACTTTGATCATATTTTCCTTCCCCCCTCTATGTTTTGAGATTTCTTTTAAATCTCAGTGAAGTGTTAGTTTACTGTCCCGATGTGCTCACAAGTTAGTTAACCGTGTGATAGTTCTTGTGTAACTTTTAGAGCATTAGCGCTGATAAAGGGAGAAAAAATAAAAATAAAAAAAGATTAAAGGTAAAGAGAGTGCAATCAATTTTACTTGTGTGGCTAATTTCTCTGTGTAACACAATGAACATCCTTAAAAAGCAAACTTAAAATATTAATAAATGCTTAAGAGGAATATCCTGTTTCCTGTCTTGCTTTCTCGAAAGGGGTTGATGTGAAGAAAACGGTGTACGTTGTAAATTGTATCGCTTTTGTTAGTAAAGACATCCAAATTACCACTCAGCATTTATATGAAAAGGACTGACACAGAATATTGTCAAGTTAGGGGAACAAAAGCCCTCTTTGTATTGGTGTCAGACAGTTGCGGTATAGTTACTAAGCAGCAGAAGAGCAAGAAAGAAATTATACGCCATCTTGGATGTTTGGTTGTAATCAAGTACCACATGTAAAAAACACCTGTGCCCTTTTGAAGTACATGCATATATATTATGTATACATATATTACTCCTGGATGTTTTGTGTTTTTCCAACAATTTGCCGTTTGGCCACACAGTGACGACTTCCTTCCTGAAACAGGTAGGTTCACTTGGTAAGCAGAACAAGACCTTAAGGCTAGCCGGTACTTCGATTCAATTTAACTTTATTATCATTGCACATGTCAAATGTAAATAGCAACAAAATGTAGTTGGCCTCCAACCAGAAATGCTTTAAGAAGTGATACTTAACCTTGTATGAGCATGGATGCATGAGCTACTATACTGTACAAACCAGGACCCCCCACAACATTATAATAACACCAAAGAATACAAGATAAATGCTACTCTTTAATCCAAAAACTTTCATTTTGCCCCACAATTTCCTCAATTTAACTCAAAACTAACAAAACTGTAGTTAGCAGTGTTCTTTTTTTTTATTATCCTGGGGGCTCATAGCATCTTCAAGTCCACAAGGCTCTCATAAAACTTTCTCAAATGAGCTTAACATTTAAAGTACATACACTGTTTTAAATATTTGTTTAATCTTGACTAAATCCCTTTTGCCAAACTTGTATGTACCTACACTTAACACTTACCAGTTATTTTTCTTGCCTAAAATGGAAATTGTGACAAATACTGTTTTCTTATATTAATGCATCTCACAAAAATTTTATGATACTGTGCTAAACAAATAACCGCAAAGGCCTACATGAGTGCAGTCTCCAATGCAGGGAAACTTCAGTACCACATTGATTATTACTATTATTACTACATCTGTAAATATTGTTAATAGGTCATATGTATTTCAAATGAGCAGTCAATAGCCATCAGGTGATGATAGATTGATTTTTATTGTACTGAATCAAAATGCCTTTTACACATATTTATGGCTCTCCAAAAATATAATCTTCAGTGAATAAAAACAAAAACTACTTCAATGATCCTGTTAATGTCAATCAACAATAACTCTTTAATTTTTTAGGTCTATGTTTCAAAAGGTAAAATATAAAATAAAATTTTAGTATGTAACCCTGTAATGTACTTTAGTATCAGTATTACAACATTACTTTATCATTGTAATTTCAATAAATATAAAGGTAAATGCATGACAACACAACGGAGCAAACAATCTTAAATTGCACGATAGTTATATGAAGTATAATAAAAATATATTAATATTAAGACTTCATTTTTCAGTTATCTTGACATCGTTAATGACAATCTAGCATATTGCATGAATCGTAACAATGGACTTAAAACCAAAAAGATAACCTGCAATATCTGCAGAAAGCTGTTTATTAGTTCCTGTATATTTGTGGTTAACTCATTTTCCTTACACCACCATTGTATGATCTGTTGCTTGATTGTTTTGTTTGAGTGCTGAACGCCTGCCATCTAATTAAAAAATTGACGTATGGTCCTATGCATCCTTGAGAAAACGCCACTCGGAGAGATCAGTGTGTCCAAGGTGTAGAAGTGAGTCAAGCCCAGAGATTGAAGACACCTCAGTTCATTGACAATGTCAAAGGAGGGATGACTGGTGAGCTGGAGCAACTTCAGAGGGTCTCTGGAGCGGATTGTAGTCAGTGATTCTGTCGAAAGGCCTGCCAAGGGTAGGACATCCATCAGTGGAAGTAGGAAGAAGACCAGACTTTCCTCCACTTTTACATTTCCACCTACGTCTCTAGCCCTGTCTAACTTCTTTATGGCCTCATGAATGTTTGCCTTGAAATACAACAACATGTTGCGTCTGACTATCATGTGACTTTGTAATCGGGTGATTGAATCGCTTTGGGGGTCCCTGTCTTGTGTGGAGTATCTACAAGTAAGCTCAATTTGTTCACAGTAGAACTCAACAGACTTAAGTGCATTCAGCAAATCTTCACGAGCTAGATTGATGCAACTTGGCTCCTGATGCTTGTGTTGCTGGGTTATAGATGCAAAAGCACGGTTGTAATACGCAATCGCTGCCCAACAGTGGTCCTCCTTTATGGCCTTAGTGTACATCTCGATACTCTCTTTAAGCTTTCCCTCTTCACGCAGCTCATTGCCAAATGCAGTGTAGTAGTGCAGGTTGGATGAGGGTGATTGTCTGTTGTTGAGTTTCTTCCTTGCTGTTTCCAGGTCTTTATTTAGTTTGTTTTTTAAGTCCATCACAGAATCCTTCTCACTGATGTTTGTGAGTAGCCACATACCCCAGAATTCATTCAGCGCAGACAAATCTGAATCTGCTGGCTTGGTACTGCTTTTGTACACTTCATTTAGTGTATCCAGATACTGACTGAAGAGCTTTTCCTTCTTCTTTATCATTGGGATGTCACAGTCCAAGTAGCTAGCTAGTGTTTGCTCCACAGATTTATTTCTGACATCTTTAAGTATCTTTATCCCCAAATCAGAGGTTTTTGTCAACACTTTCAAAGCCAAAGCTTTAGATACTTCATTGCTGTTGCTTTTTTGATACAATCTTAATTGCACCACAAAATGATGTTGATGAACTAGCTTGTCATTAAATATATTTTCCAATACAGATATATGTTTGCCTATTAAAGCCAGCCCTTCAAGTGACTTTGACAGATGGCTACGGCAGATAATGAGTTGAGCAGACCCAGGAGATCCTTGTCTAGCAGTACGGCCAAAAGCCTGGGACTCCACACGAGCGTTCTTTGGCAGAAAGGTCTGCACAACAAACAAACCTCCAGCTGTCTTTACTTGGTCAGAAATCTGAAGGTCTGTCCCACGACCTGCGAGGTTTGTTGCTATAATGACCTCTCCTGCTTCAAGCTTCTTGGCAAAGATTGCAGTATTGTCCATGTTGTTGCTTATGTAAAGCTTCTTGTTCGGGACTTTATCTCCTAGCGCATGGTGGACAACTTTTGCACGTTTGATGGTCTCACAGATGACCAACACAGCTCTTTGAGCCCTATATGGAGTAGGGTTGGTTTTTGCAGTGACAACATTACAGATTTTCTCTATCCATTCTTTTTCATCACTTACAATCACTCCTTCAACCTCAAACAGCTTTCTGCGTTTGAATGAAGGTATCCGACAGGTCTTGATACCTTCATAGATTTTCTGCAACGTCTCAGTCTCTGATTGTTGTCCAAGAGTCCCTGAGATTCCAAAGATCTGAGTTCCATACTTTTGAAGCAAGCCAACATTGGACATATAGTTCGTGATAGCTGTCATGTCGCTCAGCTTGGACCCATGTTTCATTTCAAGAAACTGCTGTAGCCCATCAGTCCATTTCATGTTGTTTTCAACAACACCTGTGCAGCTGTAGTCAACAGGCACTACCCCATGTCTCTCGATGATGTATTCATGATCCATTCTCATGTTTCGGGCATATAATGCATTTTCAATCCAAACCTTTAATTTAAATTTGACCAGATCTGAAAGGAAGCCCGGCACATAGCAGCTAACTTTATCTTGGCTCAGGTTGCATGGTGTGAAATTCAGAGCATGTTCAATTTCTGCTTGGACAGCTTCCTGTACACTGTTTTCATCAGAATACATGTACTGACAGAAGCCTCCATTAATTAAAAGCAGTGGCACTCTTTGCCTTCCAGCTGTTTTTTCTTGTGATCCGTTGTTCAGTTCCTCTATTGCTCCATCATTGTTTTTGCAGTGCAGAGCAAACTGGCAAGAGGGGAATCTCCTCTCTACTGTCTCAAAGAACTTTGCCAACTGGTCAGCAGTAACACTTGCCGTTTTTTCAGTTAAAAGGCTTGGGTTCCTTTTAAGGTCATTGACTGAACCTTTTGCCAGTAAACCTGTGTCCTCAGCCATTTGAAGGATGCTGAACTCATCGACATCTTTGCCCTTTATGTTTTCGAGCACAATATGAGGGAACGGGTATGTTTGCCCCACAGTTATCTTTGTGCCGATCTTTGTGTACTTATTAACAGTGGACCATATGAATGCCAAAAGTGGACTGAGATGTTGCAAAGCAGGCATATCACTACTTATGTAGACCACATGAAGACCCTTATCTAGCATCAAAGAATCCACTTCATCCACAATTGCACACTGGAATTTTCTTTGCCCAAATATATTCATCCTATGAAAGTGGTGCCGGAGCCAGTCTCCAGCAAACGTTTCCACAGTACCATATACAACCTGACACTTGTAGCACTTTATTGAGTCTTTGTCTTGCTTGTTGATGTTGCAGCTGACACTGATATTCAAAACTTTATAAAATTTTCGCCATTCTTCCAAATCTCTTTGTGCAAGAACTGATGAGCTGGACATGATGTCTACCTTTTCTCCCTCATAGCTCGAAAAGCTGCAAACATTGCCACGATACATGACTTACCCTCTCCAGTGCCAACCTGAATTAACTGCCCCGTTTTGGAAAGAGCCATGATACACCAGCTCACCATCTGTGTCAGTCGTGGTCTGAAGTGTATTTTTCAGCTGCCTGACAGAGCGTTAGCAAGTCTTTTTTCAAGCCACTCTGCTGTGATCCATTACTGTGTGAAGTAAGAGCTTCATTGACCGATGATACAATGTCTCTCACGTCATCTAAAACTGTTTCATCAATTTGGTTTAACTTCTCGTGGCGGATTTCCTCAATAATTTCCTCCAGTTGCTTTTTTGTGTCATTGGCTAAACATTTTTTGAGGTCTTCATCTGTTAAAGTCCTGTCTCGGACCAACTCAATAAGTGTCTTTCCTTGACATTTCCAACTGGGAGTGATGTAATGAATCTCTATACAGTGCAACATGTTTAACATCCATGAGAGGAGATGTGATCTGTCAGTTGTTGTTGACTCAAATCGCTTTAGAAGAACATCAAACAAGTCTGCGGCATCCTCCGGGCTCCATTTGATATTTGTAACCAGTCCTTGAAGCTTATTGAGAAGAAGCACTTCATCATTTTTGGCGGTGAAGTAAAGGTGAGCAGTGAGTGTAGTTTTGAGTCTGTTTAGCAATTCTTCAACTTCCTCCATTTTGTGGGAAAACTGACAAATATTATGGAAAGCAGAAATGGAAATAATGAGAATTTTTAGATTCTTTCTTTAAGGTTCAATAGGCAACATTTATAAATAATTTGAAAAAAAGTTTTTGTCTTATTTGAAGAAACTCTCTATAAAAACATCATGTGTGTTCCTAATGGCAATGGAAAGTTTCCACCAACCTAAAGATGAGAGCCGAGAATCTCATGTAGCGTCACTGCTTGTAAACTGCAGTCCAACTGTAAAATTAAGCATCGATGATCAAATATAAATCAAGATTACATTACTGCATTGCTTATTTCTCGCATTGCAATATTTCTGAAAACATTGGAGGTGAGAAGTAGGCAATGCATTGAATATATGTACACCAGCACAGACACATAATGCTTATCCTATCCTGGTCATCCTCTTCCTCTCTATCAACTTCTCACTTTCTTTTTTTCTCAGTCTCCTCCTCTCGTTCTGTAGCTCCTCCCTGAGCTGAGTGTTTTTGCACATAACGAAGGTAAACACAGGGTCAAATGATATTCATATGTTAATGTTGCCAGCCTCCACTTAAATAATCTTGCAATGAAAGTACCATACAAATATATGGGTGACAGTCATAACTATGTTTCTATCAATGATGCTTGGTGTTCATAAATCATCAAAGTTGATATTAATTTTATATTAAGATGCCTGCCATATTATCTGCCCACAGAACCTTCCTCCTGATGCAAATTAAAAAAAATGAGTCACTGTTTTTTGTTTGTTTTGTTTAATCTCGAGTGGCACAAAGGGACTACAAGTGCATTTCATTGTGCAGCCCTGTGCTTGCTACAGCATTAGAATTGGTATGAATATGTTTCTAATTATTAGTTTAAAGCTGTAGTGCGTAGTTTCTGTCTTCCCCATTAAGGAATTCAAAGTATTGTCAACAACACTGTTGTGGCATCCACATGATCCAAGCTTTAATTATTGCACATTTTACTTATTATATGATACAGGTTACTTCGTAATTTATATTTAGAAGTTTTTTTTTTATGGCAGCATATTGCTGCTATGTCAGAAAAAGCTAAATGGATCAGTCTGTTTTTTTACATTTTATCAAGATACGCTCACATTAATATGTAATTATTACATAAAACTTTATCACTTTGTAAAAATGACAATATATTTTATAACAATAAGTAATCACGCAATGAAATGTTTCATGTTCTAACGAGATAGTGTATTGTTTTATCGTCATTCTACGACAGGGTTGAAAAACAAAATGCAGTAGGACTAGTTGTCTCTTTGTGCTACACAACAACAAATTATTTTTTGAATTAGGATCGGGGGAAAAGTTACAGGCTGATAATATGACTGACATCTTAATGTTACAAATTCAACATTTGGGAAACATTGTCCATTAACTTTGATGATGTTTGGTTTGAGCCCAATAACTTCATTGATATAAACACTTACTTTCACATGTACAGTAAGCTTATATTTTGATTCCAAGATTATCTTAGTGGAAGCTGGTAATATTTACATATAAATATCAACCAACACTGTGTTTACCTTCTTCACTGAGACAGATGATGATAAAAAAAAAGCTCAGCTTTGGCAAGGGAATCGTGATAATGATACTTTTTTTTTTTTTCTGGCGTGGCAGCAATGCACTTCTGTGGTTTTATTTTCTAAGCTGAACAGTATTATCATTCAGACTATCAAATATTCACAAATACGCATCAAAACACCTACACACATCATTGTACTATGTACCTCTTTTTGTTAATTAATACATGTACTATATGTAATGTATTGTTTAATAATCTGACACTCACCTGTTAACAAGATGAGAAGTGATGTTGTCTTTAATACACCGGAGATGATCTGCAGTTGTTTCTTTCTATTAAATCTTTTATTGAGTGTGTTTTTCGAGCACCGCCCCAAGGTGATTTCTTGCTCCAACTTTGTTGGACCTATTGTAGACTAGGTTTCGCCCTTTTTACACAGCTGCAGGAACGCGTAGCCTATGAGTGACAACCATAAATAAAAACTCACACTATGTCTTGAATTCCCCTAAATCCGGAGCTGTGCCAACATGGTTTTTCTTTCGCTTTCTTCACAATGGCATCAATTCTTGGAAGCAAATCAAGTGTGCTCAAGTGACAATGACCTTCAACATCTTAAACATTCTGATGAACATGTTATGACAAAATATCACCACGCACTTGATTTTTATTTACATGTAAATGCTTTTAAATACATTTTGTATCAGCCTTGTTTTACACAGGCTATAGCATAGTATATCACACAAGTCAACGTTCCTCTTTTATTTAAATTTAGGAACTTGTCTTTATTGCTGTATTCAAATTAATAAGTAAATGAAAACTCACATTATGTCTTGAATGTCCCTTAATTCCCAAGCTGTGCCAACATGGTTTTTCTTTCGCTTTCTTCACAATGGCACAAATGCTTGGAAGCAAATCAAGTATGCTCAAGTGACATTGACCTTTCGAGACCTTAAACATTCTGATGAACATGTTATGACAAAATATCACCATGCACTTGATTTTTATTTACATGTAAATGCTGTTAAATACATTTTGTATCAACCTTGTTTTACACAGGCTATAGCATAGTATATCACACAAGTCAACCTTCCTCTTTTATTTGAATTTAGGAACTTGTCTTCAAGGCTAAAGTGCTCTTAGATAAAGTTCCCTGTTTTTATTTTTTGGAAAGTTATTATACTTCCCAAAGAGAAAACCTAAAGAATTCAGAAAATAATACTGAGTTTGAGCTTTGACTTACATTGGTGCTGAATGTTTTAATCAGGTATTGTATCATGTAACTGTAATAGAACATGTTATAACAAATTAATTAATAATTAATTAATAATTAAAAATAATTTAGAAGATTTTATTGTATACAATCAAATCTTCTAAATTATCCTAAAACAAAAGCAGAGTTTCATGACTCAAAAGTATAGTCTTTGATGAGCTTCTGCCACCTGCTGGACAATTAATGTCACAACACTGTCTATGTGCTATTATTCAACAGCTGTGAAAAACATGATAGTTTGCATGCTGCTTATTCAATGATATATGTATATGTATTGTTGAGTTATAAAAAGTTAAAAACAATGTTTTAAAAATAATGTATGATGCACCCAGGTTAGGGTAATATGCATTTTGTCTCTGTGAAGAGGTCAAGGCAGCCCCACTGTCTCCCACCTTCCCCCTCTCTTCCTCTGTCTCTAAAGAATTAAGTCATATTTATCATTTAGCATATATGAGGGAACTTATTGTCCCCACAAGGTAACTGTTGTTCCTGCCTTTTGGGAACCGCCCTTGCCGGGCCAGACTTCACTAGGTACAAAGGAAATGCATATCCCAGTAAACTTGAATAGAATTGGCACTACTATGATAAAAAACTCTTTACCTGTGACCTGGACTAAACCTGACAATTCAGAGGTGGGACTTGATCTTGAGAAAACATCTGACCAATAGGGAAAGATTTAATTTGAGGACCCACCGTCAACTTCTTTGGGATACAATGTGGACGTGGTGATGATTTTGGGACTGGTCTCATGTGACTTTATCAGGGAGAAGTATGAATCAAGTTTGCTGTCAGCTGCAGTGTTCATCATGTTTTGTGTCATATTGTCTTTGTCTTATCATCTTCATCATGCTGTTTTATTAAACCTTTTCTTAATTCTCAATTGGACCCTCAGCCTCTCTTCGTCCTCATCAAATCAAAGAACACGTGATAGTTTTTTCTAACAGTATACAGTATGTATGATTCATAATAACGGGTTAGAACTAACTATAAAGCCAGGATTCAGTGCAGTCACCATTTCTTAAAAATCCGTACAGCTTGGTTTTATAATGCTCTACTTCAGATGCCCAAAGCCACACCTGTGGTGTAACCAGGACAAACCTGATTTTGGGATCAAAACGTTTCAACTTTGTTGTTCTATTTTTACCCAAAGTGTTTTTTTTGCATGGGCTGATTCTAATCACCACTTTCATTTTGTTTTAGTTACATTTTAAGATAAGGGATTTTTTTGTGTGTTTTCTGCAGGGTGTTGGCAAGTCAGACTTTCAGTAAAGGCCTAAGGAAAACATAATTGTTGAGACAGTGTGAAACGAAATTGCCTAATTGTTGAATGTGACCCATTAAATGGATACATGATCTTATTGCTTTTCTCGATTTTTCTTATACATGTAGGAAACGTTTTAAGGCTGCATTTCTGGAACGGATTAAGGAATATGTTTGCGTTTATAATTAAAACACTGCAGAGTTTCCTCATCTGTCAGCACAGAGCTTCATGACATCAACAGAGCTGGACAACACCGCCCTGTCAAACTGGGCAAGGCCAACCGGTCGGTTCGCATTGAGATGAAGACAATAGTTGGAAAGGGACCGATTTGTGTCAAACCCACGCTGTATGGAAAGAGACCGGAAGTTCTGTGAATTTGCCTTCAAAATAGTAGTGTAAAATGTATCAATTCAAACAAATTACTATTTAAAGTATAAGCCTATGGGAAGATGTTAAAATAATGGAGGATTAATCTTCTCCCCTCCAGTTTCCAAATTTGGGCTGATGGTGGCTAAAAGTCGACAGTGACCAAAGTCAATTTAAACTTGGTACAACCTCTGAAAACACTAATAACTGCAATTTGTTAACTGGTTTCACAATAAATTGCTTCTTGAATGTATCCCTTTAAACTTCGCAAATTTTCAGGCTCATTTATGTTCTTTTAGTTTGTCAAATTATGAATTTGATTAGGGATACTGTTCTAAGTAGGCTACGTTAGTGTCTACATCCTGGTTTTGGTAATATTATTAGTCATGTAATAATAATTTTGTAGATAATTATATAATTTAAAGAAAATGAAGAAGAACATTGCTTGATAATGCAAAATAACAAATATGTTATGACTCAAATACCATTTTAATCAGCATTTGTTTTCAGCGTGCGACACTGAGCATGTGCGAGTAAAGCCTTTTATTTTGAAATCTTTAACTCCGGATGTTTAGATATCCCTCGCGGATGACACCAGGTGTACGTTAATTACCAAAGGGACTAGCGTCAATCGTGCGGACGCATTTTGCAAAGGAAACATTATCATTGTTTAATCATCCATAAATCTCGCCCGTGGAGAAAATAATGTGGTTTTGAGTCTTGTATTTAATTTTTAACCAACTTTACTGATTATGAGAGGAGAAACGACGGTAAGTCTCTTGAAAAGTGTGCGTTTGTTGCAAGCTAATTTGAATGTTTCAGGAGAAGACGAAATAGGTTTTAAAATTGTTTGGTAAAAGTGTTCGAGACATGGCTTTATGGTTATTCGTATTTATTTATTTTATTAATTTAAATGTGTTTTAGGAGAATGAGGTGGGGGCGGTCGACCATGGATGGAGTGCAGCAGCAGAAAGTGCAGCTGTGGAAAGACGACCTGTGAGTACTTTTTAAATTGGGTCTGTGGTGGAAAAGATGTCGTTTAAAGTGTGTGTGTGTGTGTGTTGGGAGTGTTTGATACTCAAATGTGGGAGCAAAACTGCAACCTAAATTCCATCCTCCTCCTTCCACGTATTTCGTATTTAACATTTTCTCCTCACACAGGTAAACAACCAATTTTTTTTTTTGGTAACTATGGCTGGCACATGACGTAGGCCTATTTGCGTCAAGGTCAACACTCTGAGTAGACCCAGTGTCGTGATGACGCAGCTGAATTGTCTTTAGCACTGTCATGTCTGTGATTTCATAATACAGAGCAGAAAGAATAAACTCTCGACACACTGGTTTGAGCTCAAGTGGCTTTTCTGTGCTTTGTTTTCAGACTACAGACCCTTCAAAATGTCTACATCTCCAATTACAAATGTAATTCAATAAATGAAAAAAAATGTTAATGGGAAAAACATCAGTGTTCTCACTCTATAGAACCTTTGACATGCTAAGTTTGACTTAAATGTAGATGCTATAGCTAACGTCTTCATGTATGTTGACTAGTTTAAAAAAATGAAATAAATAAAACTGGTACCCTTTGCAGTATAGTATTACAAAATGGATTACAGGGTTCAAAATTAGCACCAGCCAAAAATACAATGGTAATCTATTGAGTGGCTGTTTTTAAAATTGAAACATTCACTATCCGTTTGGCTGGTCGACAAAAAAGATAATTTTGAACCCTTATTCCAAATATCTCAAAATAACGTAGGCTGCTTTCTGTAGGCCACAAATAACTCTGACAATGGGAACGATCAGACAATATCTTAATAGTGATTTACTGCAGCATGAGGCAATAAGTACATGCATGTTTACTGGAATTGGAGCTCTGTTAATCCTTTTTAGCGTGGTATCCAGCCAGTCATTAATATTTCAGGTATCAACCACATTTTACTTATTTTTTTTCTTTGTTTCTTTACATATATTGGTGATATTTATTTCACTAAGGTATAAGATGAACAGTACAGATTTCTTTTGTTTAGGAACGGTAAGCTCACTCACAACAGTAAAAGTGGGTAGCTGATGGTTATGTTTCTTTTCTTCAGAGTATTGGGACGCTACAAAAATTGCAAAAGAGAGTTTCCAAAAGCGCTTTCCGTTATCAATACCAGGTGAGTAGACACACAGTCTCTCTCTCTCGCTTGCTCGCAGAACAACAATTTTAAACTTTCCCTTCCATCCACTTGGTTTTTTGATACTTGGTTCTAAAATATGCACCCACCCAGCCTAAATACAGTTAAAGAGTTACATTTGACTTCTTCCTACAATCCTAGATAACTATTTTTTTTTTAAAAGGAACATTTAAATTAGCTTCCTTTTTATGATAATGTATTTATCTTAATCCCTTTCCCTCTAAGTCTTTTGTTTCATCAACCTCTGACTCGCTGTGACATCATGCACACGTAGGCAACGATAATCTCACGAGAGCAAGGCGGCTACAGTTCTGAGACGCAGGCAGCACAGTTGCTTTTCACCGACTGCAAGACATGGGAAAACGCCGGCCTCTCAGTTGATTTAACAGCTGATTGGTTCAGAATCAACTGAACATGCTGACGTTTTATGTAAACTTATTGATTTTGAATTGGATGAATTTGAGTTGCTATTTGTCTGATTTAATGGCTTATTCTGTACAGAACACATGTTGTGTGGCTGACAGTGACGTTTAGAAGTCAGAGACGCTAAATCTGTTCAGATTACGGCTCATCTACAGTCTGTTAATGAAAATCAGCAACAGATTGCATGTGGAGCATTTTGAGAGCTACTCTCATAATTAAAACAAATGGAGACTTGTACAAGTTGATATATGGGTCTGATAACATTTCATGAAATCGGAATCGGACCACAGTTTTTCTGTCACATTCTGTTGTGCTGTTTCCTGTTTTACAGACGAGGCGCAGTTCATCTCGAACAAGCCTATTATCTGAGAGCCTTTGTTATATCTAGTTTGGCTTGTGCCTGCCCTTATTTTAAAAGATATACCATTTTGTCTTGAACAGTCCTTGAGGCAACAAGTTAATTTAATTTCTTGCTCACGCCTCCCCAAAACAATCATTCAACATGTTCTGCTGTGTCATTGTTATCATATGTCTTATTTCTTTCAGAATGGAGGGCAGGGAGTTATTTTTAAAATCCTCCTTCGTGTCAATAGTCCAAGTGTAATCTAACACCTCTTCTGTCTCATTTCTTTTTCTGTGTTTATCAGAATGGAATCACTGGGCGTTGGCCAGAGTTAACCCTTTTTTATGAATATTATTTGGTACATAAGCAGTTATCAAAACCAGATCACAGCATTACCTACGTAATGTTATTTTCATTGAACATGTCCCTAAATACCCTGTATTCTTTTCACCAGGAATCTGGCAGCAAAGGTCCCGTAATGGAGGACGTAGGGAGAAAAACTTCAAAAGAAGTAACCCTTGGTAGCGTTTTTGTCCCTCCACCTAATTTTAAGAGTTGGCCTCGCGATCGTCATCCTGAAATGAAGACTGTGGGAAATGGAGCTGAATATTCTGAACATCCAAAGGACCTATTCCAGACCCCTGCTTCCAACGGCATGCAAGGCAATTTCCAGACACCAACATTGGCCCAAAACCTATCTGCCAATGGCCATTTTTACGACGTAAGCCTGAACTCACCAGATTTATTTAAGCCAATCCCCAATCAAACTCAGAACCTCTCAAAAACCTTGCATTTAAAAAGCTCTGACCTGTTTAAAGATAACGATGTCAATCTTTTCCAGTCTGCTAGAGGAGAGAGGTTACTTCACACTGCATGCACTACAGAGGTTAACACCTTTGATAAATCTTCCAGTATTTTTGTTGACCCATTCAAATCTCCATCAAACATGGAAGATAAGTTCCAGTCTCCGTGGCCAATGATGGCGGACCCATTCTATACTGCCACGACCCAAGAAGTAGATTTGTTTCAAACAGTTCCGGCTAATAGTGGAGAACTCTTCAACATCAGGGGAAACAAACAAGATGAGTCTACCAAAGAGGATCTTTTTGGCATGTCTTTGTGGAAGGAAAATCTGGATATATTTTCATCTTCATCTACAAATTCAGTCGACCCATTCCCAAGCCCAATTGCAAGGGATTTATTCCAGGACCTTTCCAGCTTGGATGACCCGTTCAGTACTACTCCCTCAAGACAATCCGACCTTGTTCTTTCTGGGACTCCAGACATCTTTCAACCGTTTCCCTCAGACACTATTGGCAGGGATATATTTGGGATAACCTACAGCAATACAGCCTTTAAGGCCTCCTACTCTACACCTGCACTCAACAGCACGTCAAAAATTAAGTTGGACACAATTTTGTCACCAGATCTCTTCAAGACAACGCCATCAGAATCTCATCCAGCCGTCCAAACAAAGTCTTTCGACAGGCCAAATGATATTTTCTTGACGACTCCTGAGGGAACCAAGTCTGATCTTTTACAGTCGAGTCCCTTCAGTCGGGCAAGGAATATGGCCATGTCAACCAGACAGTCTCCAGCTGACATGACTCATGTATGTAAAAGTGTCATTTGATATTTGGGCAACCTTAAAATCCATAGTAAATGTTTACACATTATACTTTATATTGTGCATTGTTGAGGGTCCCACTGTACTGATTCATCTCGCTGATAAATGGCTCAAAGACATATTCCGATTTACACGACATGCAATTCATAACCTTTTATTTATTTTATTTTTTATTTTTTTTAATAATCAAACTTGCAGGTGCCAACCTTCAAACGTCCACCAAAGCCACTGCCTCGAACTAGACCACCAAAACCAGAAAGACCACCTCCACCCACACCTGCAAACCCTGTATGGAAAGGGCACAGTTTAGCATAAAGCTTTTATATTTCTGTTTTAACTCTTGCTACTGCAATGCTTTTAATTACTTTGTCTCTTTTGGACTGTGTTTAGATTGAACCTGAAGCAACTGTACCAAAAATTGCTCCCAAACCAGCCTTTAGACCACTCCCAAAACCAGTTATTCAACACCAAAAAAACTCCGGTACGCATGCTGTTTTAGATTTGACTTTATTAGCTGCCCTAATTTGCTTGGCCAACAAAGTTTTCTCAGATATTGGTCCAAATACCGATGGGGAACAATGTAAAAGGTCATACATAAACTGTGGGCATGTTTTCAAATATCTTTTACAGGAAAGTAAACTGATTGAATCTGAGAAAGATCACGTCTTTGAGGACATCCTGCTTATTGGACAGGTGAGTTTTAAGTTAGTAATTTTCAGTAGTAATTACTAAATGTTTTACAGCTATTAACACATTTATTAGGGGGAAAAGTCACTTCAAGAAAATGAAAGAAACATAATTCAAAGATTAAAAGTCTAAAATTCTAATTGCACCAAGTAATATGAATATGTGGGATGGTACATGTGTTGCTGTTCTCCAAGCTTTAGTAGTGGAAGGCCCATTTGCTGATGCCATTTATCATTCAAATGTGATGTGAATTCAATCGGTTGACATACGTGTCATACAAGAGGGAATGTTGTCTTGATTTCGGTATTAAAGAAAGAACAAGCCAATATATCTCCTATTGAAAAAGGTTTTGGATGGACATAGCAAACATGTACATATTGCATTCTGGATTATTTTTTTCTTTTTCCAGTATAAATGTTGCTTTTACTAAAATCCCAAAACAGGAAAGGTGTGTTGAAGACTGGCCTACAGACAGCCCTGAAATTAACCCTGACTTCAAACCAGTAAGAAAACATGTTCAAAATTCAACTGCAATTCTTTCATCATATTCTTTCTAAATATGTTATCATGCTACCTGGAACTGTCAGCAACCTTCTTTATGCAACATGAATGTTCTGTCAAACACATTTCAGCTGCTTAAGTCTGGTTTTCTCTTTTTTTCCTACAAGTCTGGAACATTAAGACTCAGACGAGACTCAATAAAAGTAAGAGACTAAGTTATTTCTCTAGCTGGCATTGGTTGTTAGCAAAAAGCAGATGCTAAAAAAGGTTAACATTTCTCTTAGATAAAGGCTGACTTTGATGGAGGAAGTGGCGAGGATCAGGATGACTCTGGGAGTCACGGCAAGGTACCACCTCACTGTCTCACTCATTAGACATTCTGTTTGTTTTCAAGTATATAGTTTAACCTTTTTTATTTATTTCTACAGAAAAAGGATAGAAAGTTCAGATTGTCCATGCTTTCCAGAAGAGGGTCAAATGTAAGTGAAACAAAGCAAAATCACATTTTCACTGCGCTGATTGTGTTTTACATGTTCATCTTTATAATGGTAAGGATTTTCTGCTTGCAGGAGAAGTTTCCGGATGACACAAAGGATGAGAGGAGTAAGACACTGCTAACCTCTCGTAAATTATCAAAGGTAACAATCAGGGTGACTGGAATCAAATATAAATTGTGTAAGCATGTGTCAGAAAGCCTAGTCTTAATGAAATATCCCAATTTGGGATCAATAAAGTCTATCTAATCTAACATCCTACATTCTCCCAATAGATGTGATTTGATACTGTACACTACAATGTTAATACTTTAAAGCCAATTAAACACTTGATCCAGAAGTTACATCTGCTCAAATAAATTTGATCTGAACACACCAGTGTGTTTTATAATGACACTTATTGCTTTTGTTTTTTAGGATTTTTCAGACCTACACATGTCTGCACAAGAGAATGAAGATGAGGTGCAGAATGGGATGGACTATAAGGTATGTTATCTTGTTAATGTATTTCTGATTTAGTATGAGTAAACCAGTGGTGGTTTAATGTTTCACCTTTCGTCCACAGAAGAAACATATGAAGACCAAAGTCAATCACCTGCTAAGAAGAGCATCCATTGCTTCTTCCGTGCCAGAGGGAAAGCACATGCACACACATTTACCTCGGGAATCAAAGGTGAGTCATTCAAAGTACAAGTGTGTGCTAAAGGACATTGATTTAGGTTTTCCTAAAAATCTTCTGAATCTGCCATAAAAGTTTAAATCTATTCCAGCCATCGTATAGTGGGTGTAAACGTTGCTTGCGTACATGTGACTTCTTACATCTATGCTGCAGTTTTGTTTTCTTTGTCATTCCACAACAGGACACTGACATTAATGAGAAAAAAATCAGCAAAAAAACCCCAGCGTACGCCGATGGTCAGAGGTAAAGTACCTGCAGTCTGGCAATTTTTAAAGGTTTCAAAGCATTATTTTTCCTTATATTGAGCATTAGCGCCATAATGCATAAGGCAAATTATGCAAATCCCAAAGTCAATGTTTTAGATTAGTAAAGACAAATGTTGGTCTCCCTAAACAGTAAACCGTGATAGACTTTCTGAAGCTGTTTCTTTATTTATTTTTTTTGGTCAGGGGACAGTTTTGAGTATTGGCACTGACGAGGAGGGGGGATTGGAAGCCCAGCATGAAGAGGTTGATCGCCATGGATTTGTATGCTCTTTGTTATTCTTAAAATAATAATACATAGCAAATGCACATAAACGCCAGGATCTTCATGGTTGAAAGGGCACAATTACTTAAATAACTTAAGTTAATTACTTTAGACTGAAGACATTTGAGCATTTAAAGTGAGATCTGCGAATAATCTGACATGCGTTATTTCTCTCTCAGAAGGAAAAAAAGAGGGTGAAAATCAGGTTTGTGCCACACAGAGGATATGTCATCGCTGTAGAAAAGGTATCACACATCTACTGTACTTAATATCTCGTCCTTTCCCAGCATAATTTATTAAGGAATGTGTATTAAACTAACGCTTTTTATCTGAACCAAAGGTAGCACAGAGATACACACCTCGCAAAAGCTCAAAGGTATGATTATATCCATTTGAATTTTGTGAGTTTGGACAGTCACTGTGTGTGTGCTTTACTCATGCTTTTTATTTAGGGTAAGAAAACATCAAAGCATTTTCACATTTCAGATTTCTATTGCTCCTAAGAAGAAATCACAGGATGATGTTTTGGGTGCACATGGCTACACACCTCATAAGAAGTCCCAGGTAACAGTCAGCTACAGTTCAGTTAACATTTAAACAGCAATACATATGTCATAGGACAATAAATAATTAGTTCTCTGATTATTTTCTGTGAATTACTGACAGAAATGACATGGTTTATGTCTGTGGTTTAAGTTCTACTTTTTTCAGTTAGCACTACATAAACCGTTTTGGAAAATATATGGAATTGCTGGTTTGCATTTGACAACTAGTTCTATTATTTATTTTTATTTTCAAGAAAATACACTTCCATAACACACCACAACTCCATCCCTTTTATTCTGATACAATTTTCTACATCTAAGTTATAACACTAATTTCACTATTAGGATGATGCTTTTGTGGATGTAGAGGAGCGAGGCCTCAGTCTCCATTCATCTTGCAAGGTACTATTTACCATTTTTTGATAAATTCTTTGACATGTTCATCCATTTGAATATACTGTAGTTATTTGCTGACTTGAATCATGCTTGGAAGTTAACTAATTTATAAAAAATGTTATTGGATGTTTTGAAACGGAAGACATTTTATTTCGCTGTGGCTCCTATGCAGCATGGTTTTCACTCCTGACTTACCAAGAATAACGGTGGTTTTGGATCTGTTTCTAAGGCTGCTTCCACGGACGAGGAGCACTTTCAGAAAACACACCGCAGGTCTGCTGAATTGAGCGGAGATGAAGATCCATATGCAATAGGAGACGCCCATCCTGTAACTTTCTTATGATTTAATTCTCAGTTTTTTATTGAATGTTTTGTCACCTGTTTTCACTTAATGACCTTTTTTCTGTCAACAATAGATAAAAACAACAAATATGAAACTGCTGCACATGGATCGTCGAAGCTCAAAGGTAAAATTTAAAATGTGTTTTTGCAAGGCAATGACATATGAAAGAAATAGTTTTACTTCATTTTTATTTTTTCCACTTAATTAGGACATAATGGAGGACATCAGTTGCCAGAAAAAGAAGAGCAGCTTCTTAGCAGACGAGTTAGACGATGACAACTGGATGGAGGACCGAAAACTGGTATTTTTCTATCTAAAACCAGTGTCTTTGAGAAGAAGAGAAGAACGTGTTTTTATTTTATTCCTCCTGACAGCCTAAGCTTGGTGTCTTGAGCTTTACCTAACACACTTTTGGTTCTTGTGTTAGAAAACTTCCAAACATAAAGGCCCTATTCCCATCCCACGCACAGCTAAGACAGCTTATGGACAGACTGAAGCGACTGGTTTCAACCACCAGATTACTCAGCAAGCATCCAATGTATGTTCAATGTTGATTTATGGCAAAACATAAGAATGGGGCATTATTATAAAATTAATTTTAATTTTCTTTCGTTTTTTTTTTTTTTTTTTAAATGTCAGGATCCCTTTACTGAGGATGACTTCACTCAAACAGGAAAAGATTGCTGGGAAGAAGATGAAGTAGAAACCTGCAAACCGGTAATTTTGTCACTCACGTCACTTTTTAGGGCTACACTTTTACGTTATTTAATGATCCATCCATCCATCCATCCATCTTCATCCGCTTATCTGGTATCGGGTCGCGGGGGGGAGCAGCTCCAGTAGGGGACCCCAAACTTCCCTTTCATTTAATGATTCCCAATGTTTTTTATTTTCAACAGCAAAAGCCAATTATTTGAAATCCCAAAGTGAAATATATTATGAGGAAAGAGGGATTTTTTTGCTGTCAGATCTTCGAAAACAAGAGAAATGACATGCTTACTTTTTGTCTCTATCATGCCAGGGCAAAGCCATGTATCAAGAGTGGGAAGGTCCGCCCGGAGCTACGTCAAGTGACTACTTGTCAGATGCCGCCAAGGTACGGTTGCAAGTGGAAAGTTGAGTGGCATTAAACCAGCTTATTTCTGCTGTGATAAGTATCAAAATGGGATGTCTTGTATCCTTAGAAACTGGTTGGCATGAATGTCCTAATAAATAGTGTTCTGTAATTATTAATTATAAAACCCAGTTTTACTTATTTTAGCTAAACCATCACAGAGTAACTCAAGATGTAGCAACACATCGTTAAAGCTATTCTAAAGCTTTTACATGCACACCAGAAAACCACATTATTTTACAATGAAACTTATTAACTTAATCATTATAGTATTGTCCTATATTATGCTCATATTCAGGTTCACACTGCTTGTATTTGGGGTTTCTACTAGAACATGTTTACATGCTTTAAAACA
The DNA here is from genome assembly GCA_013375575.1 of Percina caprodes. Classification (NCBI taxonomy): domain Eukaryota; kingdom Metazoa; phylum Chordata; class Actinopteri; order Perciformes; family Percidae; genus Percina; species Percina caprodes. Next base: position 2,153,673 of record JABXJD010000028.1, on the reverse strand, counting down.
CATCTAGCTTTATACTTATATTCACCTTCAGTTTTAGCTATCTCTTAAAACCCCCTTCCCGAAAAATCCCAGAGGGCACTGATTGATTCTGCGAACTCTGATTCTCTGCACCGTTATTGCAGTTGGGGAGTGACTGTAACGGCACTGTCACTGCAACTGTCGGCTTTTTTTTTTTTTTACAGTATTTATATATCACCTTGATCTCAAAGAACATTAAACTGAGTCAGTATTAGGATTAAATAGAAAAGCTCTTGTCTGAACATTTCTTGTGCACAAAAGACCATCTGATGTTATTTATCCAGGGTGCACTTTGTTGATTTCGACTGAGAACTGAAAAACTATAATGAAATGTTTTCCACTGATTGCTTAGTCATCTCTCTTCCTGATGGGTAACATTCCTTTGACATGTAACTAAGCTGGTTTAGCAACATAGCGTACTCACCAACCAGAGTGTAAGGAAGTCTTGCGTAATGCCTGGTATTGATGACTAATCAACAGGCATTAGCGTCTAATCAATACCAGGCAAACACCCCCCTCCCTTCCTCTCCCCTCATGCAGGCGGAGTGGCTGGCTGCTCAGATGGATGAACAGGCTATAGCAGATCTGGAGGATGAAGATGAAGACGGGGTCAGTTTCTCTTACAACTCGCTAAACCAAAATATCATAATCCATCATATCACAATCCATCTCCTGTGTATGCAAGTCCTTTTCTAGTAGTGTCGTGCTCAGGAGTGACCCCTTTTTGGTTTTGTTGTCACAGGACACTGACAGTTTGATGGAGTGGTGGGGCTCTGTTGAGCGTGAGTCACAGTCACACTTATTTTTAAAGTAACAGTTTGAAGAAACTGAGCAATAAAAATAAATTTGAATGTCTTCATTAACACCTGTCGCTTGATTGGATTTCAGAATGGGATGAGGTGCCATCAGACGACGAGGACAAAGTCCTAAAGGAGGATGAGTCAAAGTATGTCTGTTTAATGTCATTAAACATAACTGTGCTGGAGGGATTGTTTCTGTTGTGCTTGTGATCAATGATTGCAGTGGGAAATGTGGAGCTGAAACAATTAGTCTCTCTATTAGAGGATCAAAAGAAACGTAATCAGGAAATATTTTGACAACCGATTAATTGTTATTTTTCAAGCATACATGCCAAACATTTGCTGGATCTAGCGTCCCAAATGTGAGGATTGTATGCTTGTCTTAGTCATATGTGATACTGAACTGGATATCTTTTGGGTTTAGACCACAGGTCAGATAAGTCAGTTTGTCTTTGGGCTCTGAGAAAATCTTGTCACTGTATCTGGATCATTTTATGGACTAAACGATTAATCAAGAAAATAATCAGCAGAATAATCAGTAGTGAAGTAATTGTTAGCTGCAGCCATAGCTGAGTTTGTACCATACTGTGTATTTGAATTAATCAAGCAACTTGATAAATGGGTCTGATGTTCATAGAGGACATTACAGTATGTTTTGGGTATAGACTACACCAACATAAACAAAACTTTGACATTTCCAGGAATATGGTCTCTCATCATTGACGCTGTGTTTGCTCCCAAATAAATCCCAGGTCATTCACCATCTTAGCGGACAAGGTTCATCGAGGCCTGCGCGTCTTCAACAAAATCTTCGTAGAGCGAGCTGAGGCCCTCTGGCAGTCCGTCATCATGCTCCACGCCATCGCCGACGACATCAACAAGTTCCATCACAAGGCCAAGATCGCCGGGCTCACTGGTGGCACCGCCACAGCCGTGGGTGGTGTGACAGCCATCACCGGTTTGGCTCTGTCCCCCTTTACCTTAGGTATCTCTCTCATAGTTACCGCTATTGGTGTGGGTGTGGCCACAGCTGGAGGAATCACTTCAGCCTCTGCTGCCATCTCTGATAACGTTAACAACATGCACGACCGGAAGAAGGTAAGCTGCTATAGTAGACGATGCTTGCGTTGTAAAATCGCAATGCGTGTTCACTGGCAACAGTTTGTACCCAAAAAAATAATAAAGAGCAAGTGCTTGACTTTGACACCAGCAACCTGGGTTGATGCACTCTCATGCTTGAGTTTACCATTGGTTTCTTTCAATGTTTAACCAGAGACTGTGGTCATTCTCTTTTCTTCCCCAGGTGGAGAAAGTACTGGAGGACTTCGACGATCACCTGCAGACCATTGGGAAGGTCCTCCACTTTGTCAATCAGGGCTTGTACAAACTCCGCGGCCATCCTTTACTCAGGACCGGCACCCAACACTACTCTGAGGACTGGGAGATCCGCAGGGCCGTCCAGATGATCGGCTTAGTCGACTCGCCCGTGATGCGGGGTGTGGAGATAACGGACGAGGCAATCACCTCACTCCGAGGACTCTTCACAGGCATTGATAAGTACTTCATCAAGGAAACCCGAGAGCTGAAGAAAGGCTGCAAGAAAGAGGTAGTGGGTCAAATAAAGGAGGTGGCAAATGTGCTCAATGATGGGCTAGTGGAGCTCAATGCAATCAGAGAGGAGCTACAGGATGCTACTGGATACATGTGAGCAACATCCTGCATAATGCCACCTTGACTGGAGTTATTCACCACCAACCCCCTCTCCTGGCTAAATGAGGGAACAGTTTTAAAAAAAACTTATGGGCCCAGTAGGTCAGTACCTACTGTTAACTGTAGGCAGTTTTAGATATTAAAAGGGCGTATGAGGTTTATTTTTTTTATTTTTTTTTTGTTAGCTTAAGACAGCAGACTCAGGAAGTTATAAGAAGTTTTGACAATTTTACAGGATATTCCAGTAAATACTTGCGAAAGATTACACCACCTTTTAAGCTAATAACATTATTTTGTTGTAGTTTGGGCCGAGGGGTCTCAGTTAAGCTCTGGTAACTCTTGAGGCTGTAGATTACTCTTGTTGCATTTGTATTCTATAAGATGTTTAACATTTTAACTACTATAACAGGAAAGCAGACACATCTTTGAGCACTGTATGTTCATTGGGTAAAAAGGTTTATAAGGTGTATCAAAATGTTTTGTGGTCACAGATGGCTTAATTTCTAGTTTGAACTGATTTTCAGTTTAATTTGTCCACCCACTGTATTTAAATAAGAATAAATGAGCAGCATAGACTAGAATATGAGTTCAGTAACAAGTTTCAACAATGTAAATGTATGTAAATTCACAAAGTAAACGGTTAATGTATTTCACTTTATTATATTGTCAGCAGTTCCTATCATATTGTCCCATTCCTGTATCGGATATTGATATAATCAAACAAATGTTAATAGTTGAGAATCTACAATGACACTCATAGTCACATTTGCATTGCCTCATGAAGTTTGTAACATTTGAATGTGCTGTTAAAATTGACATTTTAAGTTTTTATTTGTTAAAGTAACTATTTAGAATTGTTTATAGAAAAATGGGCGCATGTTTTATCTTCATGCAGAATCCTTTTTTTATTTTAATTTTTTTGTATTCCTTGTATTCTCCATACAATACCCATACACTTGACATGAATGACTTAAACCTTTCATAATACGTTTTTAAACTGTCATATGTTAATATGTTGTGAATACTGAAAGATTAGTGTATGTTTTAATGTTCAACGTTTTTAGTGACCACTTTTGGTCTTACCACACTGTCACTGCATCTTCCTGCATTATTTTAACCTGAACAGAATGTTATATAGCTATTTTACTGTAACACTGAATCTTTGAATAAAGTCTGTTTGCCAACTTGCCCTGTTAAAGACTTTTTTTTTTTCCCCTTTTAAACCATAAATCTGTTTTGTGGTTAGAATTTTTCAATATTCTAAGATTTTTGACCCATGAGGTATTTTTCTTTTAGTAACATAGGCCACACCCACATCAGGTAACAGGCGACCTCATACATGGACATGCGCTAGCTTTACTATTCACAACTTTTAGGGTGTGGACCACTGACCCATTTGTACCCAGTAACTGTCCAGTTTTCGCTGAAATCAGAGCAGGCACATTCTGGTCTGCCACAGTTTTTTGCCAAATCTGTTTGACGTCTCTGAAGGAGAAGTGAAGGACCGTGTTACACAACCGTTGAACTCTTTTAACCCTTGTGTTGTTGCAGCGTTTTATTTGTCAGTTTGTTTTTCTGGCGCAACAGTGAGGTAGGCACCCTGCTCTTCCATTGTGTTGCCAGCGTTTTGTTTGGTCAATCATTCCTCTGTACGATGCCGTTTGTATGAGCATGTGACGTTGTTTTGTGCAAGAACACCACAAGCCAGACTGTATTCAAAGTTGTGCCAATTTAATGGGTCACTACCTTTTTGCTATCTTAAACGTTGTATAAAAGCGACTTAAAGACTTATTACCACTCAGTTAAACACCTTTTTTAATCCATATCATAACTTGTACCAATACATCATAACTTTTTTTAGATTGCTCAGATTTCACTTTTTCAACTGATGGGTTGGTGCTAGCAGGCAATGAGTTAGAAATACAAATACTGACAGAAAAATCGCTGCATGATGGATATGCTATTGCCGATTTTGTCAGTAAAACCTAAGTTTTCACACAAAGTGTTCAACTCGTACTTGACGAGTTTTGGTTGGCCAGTTATGCATAGCCTACATTAAATAACCGAAATTTGAATGGAGTTTGGTTTCTGGGTCAGTCCAGAGAAAAGAGGGCAACAACGACCTTGGCAGCTTATGAGTACAAATGGACTATTGTGCTAAAAAGTTTTTTTTAACTCATCACGTCCTAATATTTAAAATACCATGTATTTCAGCATGAATATTCAGAATATAAAGGCTCAACACCCCCAACTCCAGTTGTCACACAGACCCAGCAAGGGCGTATGGAAAATGTGTGGTGGAATTATTGCGTTTGTTGCTTTAACTGAGTCATGTATTCATCTCCAGGAGCTAAACAACCTCACAGAGGACAGCCCAACAGACAGGAAGCAGGAATGATCACCAAGCTTAACCCAAAGACCAAGGTGAGTCCCACATCTGTAATATCTTTTCTCCCAGTTGTACACGCTTGACTTGACCTGTTTTTTTTGTCATAATTAATCTGTGTTTGTATAAATATCAGAGGATGGGGGTTATGGGAGTTATGTAGAAGGTCAACCCATTCAAGTCTACCGCACAAGAAGACATGTCAACGTTAAACAGTAATTGTTGGGTGTTAATGTAAAATATTAATAAACTGATGATCTTTATTCAGGCCCTCTCTACAGTCTGCAAAGCCCCTACCTCAGAGTCACTATAACAGGAAGCAGGTGAGAAGAACTCAAATATAACTGATGTGCTATCCCTGTGTATCAATGGACAGTGAATTGTAAAGTCTTCATAAAACTGAATGGAGCGCCAGAAGAAGTCAGTCACCACACCATTTTATGTGAGAGATATCTCTCAAACTTGGTTTAGCGTGGAGAAAGGGGTGGATTTCCAGTTGGATGGTTATGATTTAGCCCACATGTGGGAGGCAGTAGCTCAGTTCGTAGGGAGTTGGGTTGAGAACCGGAAGGTTGCCGGTTCAAGTCCCCGTTCCGACCAAAGTATGGTGGAAGACTGGTAGTTGGAGAGGTGCAAGTTCACCTCCTGGGCACTGCCAAGGTGCTCTTGAGCTAGGCATAGAATCCCAAACTGCTTGGGGTGCCTTTCCATGGGCAGCCCCCTCACTCTGACATCTCTCCATTAGTGCATGTATAGGACCTGAGCATGTGTGTGTGTAACTCAGGCCTGTGTGTAAATTGTAATTTCCCCTTGTGGGATTAATAAAGTATACATTATTATTATTACATGAATGGAGAGGGGCAGTGGCTATGTGGACAGAAGTTTAAAATATACAGTGACAACTGTTATTGATGATGTCTGTAAATGTATCTCCATTGACATTAAAGTTGGATGAAAACTTTAAATGCATTTAAAAAGTTAGTAACAAAAACATAAAGATGAAACCTATAAAGCGTATGATTTTTTTTATATACAGTATATATTCATGACATTGTATGATAAAAACTATCCAGTGAACATTTGTGTTACCTAACGAAAGCCTGAATCATGTGTTAAAAATGAAGCATTAAAATTGCCCATTTAGTTATATTCTTGTCATTTGTCACCCCATTTGCACCTCCCACCAGGTGATCAGTCAGCGTCCCCGCTGTAGCCTCCGTAAATACAGTACAGCTACAAGGTAAATGAACAGTTCAAGAGGGCGTGCATCAATTTCTGAAACGTTTTATAACTTGTATTTCAGAACCGTTGTGCGTTCAGAGGGACAATGCAAAACATCAACCCATTCAAGTCTAGCCCCCAGGTATTGTGTGCATGTTACAGTTGTAATGCTAATACATGATCTAAGTCAGACAGTAAGGTGTCCACTTAACTGATTTTCTCACGCAGGTCTTTAAAGCTGCATCTTCAGAGTCACTGGAACCGGGACGGGCTTCAGACACTGATCAGGTAAGTGAAAGATGATTATTGCCCCTCACTAAGAAGAGCTTTCGGTATCGACCCCAGTTTACAAAGCCAAAAAATTCACGTTATAAGTCCCTTCATTTTAAACACAAACTAAAGGAAACTTCTAAAAATTGAGAAGAATTGGTCAGATTTAACTCCTCTACATACTGTAAATAATAATAGTAATACATTTAATTTGTAATGCACTTTATATATACGCAAATCTCAAAGTGCTACATGATAAAACAAGTAAGTGCTAAAAATGAAAACACATGCAGAGAATGAAAAAAAAAGAAAGAAAAAAAAAACAATAAGGAAACGGGCAAGAGTTCAATCAAAAGTTCTCCTAAAAAGGTGGGGTTTAAGTCCATGTTTAAAAGCATCCACAGTCTGTAGTGTCCTCAGATGGTCAGGGAGAGCGTTCTACAGACTGGGAGCAGCTCAGCAGAAAGCCCGATCTCCCATGTGAAGTAGTTGGACATAAAAGGATGGAGTAGTAGACAATTTCCCCATTTATAGGCTCTTTCCATTTTGAGTCTGTATATGCAAAGTATTTTACTTGCAGGAGGATGACCTTGCATGGTTGTGTTTCAGAACCCGGGTATGTTAAAATGGTTGATGCAGAAAGTCAACCCGTTCAAGCCATCAGCACAGGTATCTTCTTTGTACATTTTAACATAAGATTTCAAATCATTTTAAATTGGGATGCAAATATACGACTTGATGTGAAGGAATTAAAGTTCACACAGTGAAGTGGAGTATTTTGGTTTTATGTTCCAGGTGCCAAAGAGTGAGCCCCAGAATGATACTGCCAATCCACCAGAAACAGGAAACGAACTTCAAGGCAAACAGGTAGCTCAGTCCGTAGGGAGTTGGGTTGGGAACTGGAGGGTTGCCGGTTCAAGTCCCCATACGGACCAAAGTACTGATTGTGAGCTTGTAGCTGGAGAGAAACCAGTTCATCTCTTGAACGCTGTCAAGGTGCCCTGAACCCTCGTCAGCTGCTGTTCAGCAGTCGCAGCCCACTCACTCTGACATTTCTATTGCGTAATAACAACCGTAAATTGTAATTTCCCCATAAGGGATCAATAAAGTAAGAGTATAAATTTAAAAATTGTAGTGGTGTCAAACGATTAAAATATTAAATTGTGATTAATCACATTAATGTCATAGTTAACTCGCAATCAATTGCAATTAATTACACATTTTTATCTATTTTAAATGTCCCTTGATTTCTTTTTGTCCCATTATTTTTTTCTCATTTTAATGCTCTTATCAACATGGAAAAGTGGATCGGCTTGCTTTGTGCTTTTTTTTATTGAAGACACCATTAGCATATGGCCTACTGTAGTGTTCAATTTCACACTAACATTCTCACTTGGAGCAAATAATCTCTCACACAATGAAACATTGTCCATCAATAAAAGGGTGAAAAAAATACTTTGACGAGGGGACGGAGAATCAGCTGTGTGCTTGGCCATCACGTGGTGTTTCAGACTGGACGTGCTGCGATGATAGCTCAGTTCACATCGACAAAACACGCAGATCACTTTGGTCTTGTCAATGGAACCATTTGGCAACTTTTAAAACTTAGTAAACTTTCCATTCAGAATCTCATTGGCGTCCATTTCGACGTCTCGCCCTCGCCGTCCGCTCAAAACGTAACGTTACCACTATTTGGCCAGCTAGCGAGCCAAAACAAGTGTGTGCGGCGTGCTTCAAGCGTGGTTTGTTTTCCATTCTAGCTAGATCCAGTGTGGTGTTGTAGTTTTTCTAACGTTACTAGTTTGCTAGGCCAAAAAGAACATTATTCTCACGATTTAAATTTAAAAACGACACCGTTAAAATGGGTTTGCTTGTTTAACTGACAGCACTACAAAATGAAATAGAAAAATTAGACATAGTCCATGGATCTACATTTGCATGCACTTGTCCATATGGCATGCTTGGACTTCAATTGTCCAATGAACGTATGTGTCTTTTAGAATCCGTCGATGATTGCAGCAATGATGCGGAAAGTCAATCCATTCAAATCCTCACAGCCACAGGTACCTGTTATAACACTGATGATTGGTGTTTGGTAGAGAGAACATTCTTATTGACTGGGCTTGCCATTAACCAACTTCTTCACATCCTCGGTTTGTTTTCTTTTGCCCTGTACTCGGTCTTCCCAGGATAACCAGCCTCTTCCCACTCACCTTTCCTCCAGCACTGGAAGCTTAGCAGACGGTAACAGCGTGCCAGAGAAGCAGGTAGAACTGTGCAATTGAGCAGACCCCATGAAGCCTTTTTCTAGCGGATCATGTGGGTGTTAAAGCGTAACTCTCGCTAAAAAGCAGTGCTACGGGCGCTACTGTGATAGCATCAAAAAGAAGGCTCGAGTTAATGTGTAGGGCCGCTGGTGATACTTTTCATATTGTGTTGAGCCTTCTTTGTGTTGGGTGTGATTTTGATGCGATCATAGCCATTTGACCAAAAAACAAAAATACTTTAAATCTAAAAAGTGGCCTTTCCATCCTAATTATGCTTTTAAATGAAAGTTTGAATCGGGTACATTCACAAAAACACCCTATGTTGCATTTTGGCGAGAATAACGTAACATGTTAACATTTTATTCAATTCAACTACCTAATATGGAGTCTTTAAAGCAAGAGTGTGTGCTGCTTTAATGGGGGGGGCTGCTTTTATAAATAATCACAATCATATTTTATAACCGCACACACATAACTCAGATAAAATGCTTGTTTTCTCTGTAGTCCCCCACCATGTAGAAAGTAGCACCTGCCCTCTGCCAGTGTTATTCTTGCTACTACCACCAGGTGGTGCCAAAGAAAGCAATTTGAGTCTTCTTAGTGATCCCACCCTTTTTTTTTTTTAAGGCTTTTGTAATTTCCTGTTAATTTGGTCCACCTCCTGAATATACCCTACACGAGAATACTTGAGATTGTAGATATTTACAGCTTGTGCTGTATCATGTATAACAGTGGCTCTCAATCATTTTTTTTAAAATCATGTACCCCCTCTGAACAGCACAAAAACATTTTGGGGTTGAAAACAAATGCCTAGCTTTATGAAAGAGGCACTTTTATAAGTACAGCGCTGCACCATCAGTGTCTGAGTTACTAAACAACAAGATTGTAACTGAAAAACACTTAAATGATTAATTTCAAATGTTTCCAATCACTAAATGAATTCATAATTCATAGCATAGTTTGCACAACAGATTTTTTTAAATTTACATTTAAAAAGAAAATCTCACGGGGTATACCACTGATAGATAACATAATGTGATGAATAATATTTACTTCCTTCATCATCATAACCACTTTTCACAAACTCAAAGTTGTGAAATCAAAGCAGATAACCTGATTTACCGGAGACAGTCCATTATCAGCTTTCTGAATCTAATTATTCATGGACTACTGATGAAACGCGTAGATTCCAGTTCTTTGAAGCAAGTGGAGTCAGATGAAGAATGTCAAACACACTCTCCGGTTTCTTCATTTAATACGCAGGTACAGTTTAGGGTTACAGTGTTGTATGGAAGGAATGGAGACGTGGTAATGATCTCCAAGGTGACCCAGATGCATGACGAACAATCACAGACCATGTTGACTCGTCACATAAGCGTGTCATAGCCAGAAGATGCCAGCTACAATACTTAGATGATGTTGATACTATCTGTTTTTATTTTATTTTTTACATTGTAAGACCCAACTGCTCTTCAATTTTGTTTCTCCCCTCCCCCCCCCCCACCCAAATCCATTTCTCATCAGGAACACCAAGCTATTCACAGTGAGCACTCTTCCAGCTCTGACAGCGTGAATGACGGCACAATAGAGAGACACGTAAGACGTTAGATACATTATAATAAAAACATTGTTTTGTGTTTTTAAAAAAATGCGGTTTAGCCAGAGAAACCGAAAGGATTTGTCACGAGAGAAGAATGTGACATGCAAACCAAAACCAGAAAACAATGGTTGCTTGTTCTTCATGGAGGTTTTAGTCATCAGTGTCCTGACATGAGCCAACAGAGTATCTAATATCATTATTCCTGGATTGAGGAAGATTGATAATAGCAAAATGAATAATAAAAGGCTCATTGAGGTGATCTTCAGCCAAAATTCATCAATTTACAGGCACATAAAAATTGATTGTGAACGTGTGCCGTACTCAACGTGAGGCATTTTTGAAGCCATCATGTGGGGTATAACCCCTTGAGTCAAACTAGTTTAAAGAGCTAATACCCCAACTTCTCCGCAGTCTATTTGGTATACCGATGCCAGCTCCGAGGTGAAAAATCAGCCAACGGAGGCACCGAAGAAAGGGACTATGGTACGTAGAACAGGGATTAAGGTCGAGTTACATTCAAATTTAAGTCAATTCAACATGTGATGTAAAACTACTACTTAAATCTATCTATATACAGTATTCTATGACCACTAAGACTTGTGTGGAGGTGAATCCTAATTGTCCTTTTTTGTATTATTACACATGCTCTTTTACTGTAGGGGACTGTAAAGATGTTTTTCTCTTTCTTCTCTAGACTTTGAGAATAAGGAGGAGTCTGCCCACTGTATTATTTGGATCTGGAACAAAGGTACTACATCATTATACTGCTTAATGTAGGGGTTTTACTCCAATATACTTTCAAATATTTTCTTTTCCTATTACACAAAAGAAATTCACCACATTGAAAGTAAAACATTCCATAGTGCTGTTTTGCTTTCTTTACATTTTTCATAGTTAGGCCTATACATTTCAAATGGGGAAGTTTTTTTTTTTCTCCATGATCATGTCAGAGTGCTGTTAGTTTTGTTTTCCATTTTTTCTAAACATTAATTTTTTTGCTCCACAGGACTCATCATCTGACACTCAAGCACTCCCCCGGGTGAGACGGCAATGCGGCTTCACACACCTTTAAAACACACAATGCAGTGGAAAAGTTGGAACAATTTTAATAGAATAAAATGAAATAAAACCCCCAAAAATAGACACAAAACATAGTTTCACTGCAGTCATTAATGGACCCAAATGTAATAATAATAAATAAAAAATATATAAATAAAATGTACAAAAATGAACCACAGGCTAATGACTACAGCTGAGCTGCTTTATAGCTGTTTTTTTCCTACAGTGCAAATTACAGGTGGTGCGTGTTGAGCACACAAATACTTGACATTATAAAACTATGTAAATAAAAAAATAATAAAAAAAGTAAATAAAACCATACACAGTATGGCACATTCATTAATCAAGGGTGTGTGGTTAAAGGATAACCATTGTTAGCCCATGTACTAGGGCCCTTTGTCCTTTTGTTGGAATATATTTTGATTAAATTGTCTTTTTCTTAATTCTGGCCTAGGTTTTCTCTCAGAATTACTTTGGCCTATTTTAACCCTGCCATTACAGAACAGCCTGTGCTTTTTCAGATGATTTATGTTGCATATTTTCTCATATCTCTTTCGTTTTTTGCCTCAGTGCTTCCTCTGATGTAACGATGGCGACGAAGAGAGGGTCTTGCTTGCTCATGTAGTCAGGATGGTAGCCATAGGTCGTAGCTAATAGCCATCTTCACCTTTTCTCCTGTGTTTACTCTGATGCATACTGTACATCAGAGCAAAATGTGCAGGCGACTAGTGATTTGATTTTCTTACGCTGATGAGCGACTTGTAGCGATGAGATGACCGCGGAGATGGTCATGCTAGCCTGAGCTCATGTCCTCCACCTTTGTCTCTGATGATTACATAGCTAGTCCAGGCCAGCAGAGTAGGCAGGGGACAGGTGAGTGTATTTCCCAATCCTGATGAGCAACTCATAGACACATCCCAACACCATCTAACGTCAACCACTTGAAGCACAACTAACATCTGTAACATAAAAAAGACTTTTTATAATTGTTTTCAACATACTATACTATGACTTTTTATCACATTTTTCGACATACTATAGTATGACTTTTTTTAATGACTTTTTTTGACACTATACCATTACTTTTTATCACCTTTTCAACATACTATACTGTGACTCAATTATATGTGATGAAAAGTTTTATGTGATTAAAAAGTCATAACTTTTTATCACTTTTTTTCGACATACTTAATTATAAAAGACTTTTTATAATTGTTTTCAACATACTATACTATGACTTTTTTTTGTATCACTTTTTGACAAACTATAGTATGACTTTTTTGACATGCTATACTATGACCTTTTTATAATTTTTTTTTTAAATACGACTTTTTTACCACCTTTTTTAACTTTTTTCAACACACTATACTATCACTTTATATATATATATATATATATATATATATATATATATATATATATATTTTGATATATATCACTTTTTTCAACATGCCATACTATGACTTTTTCGACATGCAATACTATGACTTTTTCATCCCTGTTTTGGACATACTATACTGTCACTTATAAAAGTCATAACTTTTTACCACTTTTTTCGCCATGCTATACTATGACTTTTTACGACATACTATACTATGACTTTTTGATCACTTTTTTGGACATACTATACTATCACTTCTAAAAAGTCATAACTTTAACACTTTTCTTGACACTATACTATGACTTTTTCGACATGCTATACTATGACTTTTTATCTGTTTTTTTGGACATACTATACTGTGACCTTTTCGACATACTATACCATGACTTTTTATCACTTTTTTTCAGCATACTATGCTCATACTATTATCACTTCTTTCGACATGCTATACTATGACTTTTTAATCCCTTTTTTGTACATGCTATACTATCACTTATAAAAAGTCATAACTTTTTAACACTTTTTTTGACATGCTATACTATGACTTTTTCAACATGCAATACTATGACTTTTTCCATCCCTTTTTTGGACATACTATACTATCACTTATAAAAAGTCATAACTTTTTAGCACTTTTCTCGACACTGACTTTTCAACATGCTATACTATGACTTTTTAATCTGTTTTTTTGACATACTATACTGTGACCTTTTCAACATACTATACTATGACTTTTTTTCCGCACACTATTCTCATACTATTATCACTTCTTTCAACATGCTATACTATGACTTTTTTTCCGCACACTATTCTCATACTATTATCACTTCTTTCAACATACTATACTATGACTTTTTTTCAGCACACTATTCTCATACTATTATCACTTCTTTCAACATGCTATACTATGACTTTTTTGACCTAATATACCATGACTTTTTAATCACCTTTTCGACATATTATACATTGACTTTTTATCACTTTTTTCGACATACCATACTATGACTTATTGATCACTCTTTTCAACATGCTATACTATGACTTTTTCAACATGGAATACTATGACTTTTTAATCCCTTTTTTGTACATGCTATACTATCACTTATAAAAAGTCATAACTTTTTAACTTTTTTTTTACATACTATACTATGACTTTTCAACATGCAATACTATGACTTTTTCATCACTTTATCACTTTTCTTGACATACTATACTATTACTTCATGTTATATTTTTTGATATGGAATACTATCACTTTTTCGACATGCAATACTATGACTTTTTCCATCTCTTTTTTGGACATACTGTACATACTATTACTTTTTTATCACTTTTCTCAACACTATACTATAACTTTTATCTGTTTTTTTGACATACTATATCAACATACTATTCTGACTTTTTTATCACATTTTCAACATGCTATACTATGACCTTTTCATCCTTTTTTGATATACTAAATTATCACTTATACAAAAGTCATAATTTTAACACTTTTCTCAACACTATACTGACTTTTTCGACATGCTATGCTATGACTTTTTTTTTACATACTATACCATGACTTTTTATCACTTTTTTCAGCATACTATTCTCATACTATTATCACTTCTTTCGACATGCTATACTATGACTTTTTGATCACTTTTTTCATCCTTTTTTTGGACATGCTATACTATGACATTTTTATAATTTTTTCGACACACTATACTATCACTTTTTTTCAACATACTATACTATCAATATTTTTCTCACTTCTTTCGACATGATATAGGCTACTATGATTTTTTTTTTTCACCTTTTCAACATACTATACTATGACTTTTTTTCAGCACACTATTCTCATACTATTATCACTTCTTTCGACATGCTATACTATGACTTTTTTTTCAGCACACTATTCTCATACTATTATCACTTCTTTCAACATGCTATACTATGACTTTTTTGACCTAATATACTATGACTTTTTATCACTTTTTTGCCATACCATACTATGACTTATTGATCACTCTTTTCAACATGCTATACTATGACTTTTTCAACATGGAATACTATGACTTTTTAATCCCTTTTTTGGACATGCTATACTATCACTTATAAAAAGTCATAACTTTTTAACACTTTTTTTTTACATACTATACTATGACTTTTCAACATGCAATACTATGACTTTTTCATCACTGTATCACTTTTCTTGACATACTATACTATTACTTCATGTTATATTTTTTGATATGGAATACTACTTTTTCGACATGCAATACTATGACTTTTTTCATCTCTTTTTTGGACATACTGTACATACTATTACTTTTTTATCACTTTTCTCAACACTATACTATGACTTTTATCTGTTTCTTTGACATACTATATCAACATACCCATCTGACTTTTTTATCACGTTTTCAACATGCTATACTATGACCTTTTCATCCTTTTTTGATATACTAAATTATCACTTATAAAAAAGTCATAATTTTAACACTTTTCTCAACACTATACTGACTTTTTTTACATAGTATACCATGACTTTTTATCACTTTTTTCAGCATACTATTCTCATACTATTATCACTTCTTTCGACATGCTATACTATGACTTTTTGATCACTTTTTTCATCCTTTTTTTGGACATGCTATACTATGACATTTTTATAATTTTTTCGACACACTATACTATCACTTTTTTTCAACATAGTATACTATCAATATTTTTCTCACTTCTTTCGACATGCTATAGGCTACTATGACTTTTTTATCACCTTTTCAACATACTATACTATGACTTTTTTTCAGCACACTATTCTCATACTATTATTACTTCTTTCAACATGCTATACTATGACTTTTTTGACCTAATATACCATGACTTTTTAATCACCTTTTCAACATATTATACATTGACTTTTTTTTTGCCATACTATACTATGACTTTTTATCACTTTTTTTGCCATACCATACTATGACTTATTGATCACTCTTTTCAACATGCTATACTATGACTTTTTCAACATGGAATACTATGACTTTTTAATCCCTTTTTTGGACATGCTATACTATCACTTATAAAAAGTCATAACTTTTTAACACTTTTTATGACATGCTATGCTATGACTATTTCAACATGCAATACTATGACTTTTTTTCGACATGCAATACTATGACTTTTTCATCCCTTTTTTGGACATGCTATACTATCACTTATAAAAAGTCATAACTTTTTAACTTTTTTTTTACATACTATACTATGACTTTTCAACATGCAATACTATGACTTTTTCATAACTTTATCACTTTTCTTGACTATTACTTCATGTTATATTTTTTTATATGGAATACTATCACTTTTTCGACATGCAATACTATGACTTTTTCCATCTCTTTTTTGGACATACTGTACATACTATTACTTTTTTATCACTTTTCTCAACACTATACTATGACTTTTATCTGTTTTTTTGACATACTATATTAACATACCCATCTGACTTTTTTATCACGTTTTCAACATGCTATACTATGACCTTTTCATCCTTTTTTGATATACTAAATTATCACTTATAAAAAAGTCATAATTTTAACACTTTTCTCGACACTATACTGACTTTTTCGACATGCTATACTATGACTTTTTATCTGTTTGTTTTTTTACATACTATACCATGACTTTTTATCACTTTTTTTAGCATACTATTCTCATACTATTATCACTTCTTTTGACATGCTATACTATGACTTTTTGATCACTTTTTTCATCCTTTTTTTGGACACACTATACTATCACTTTTTTTCAACATACTATACTATGACTTTTTCAACATAATATACCAAACTTTTTATCACGTTTTTAACATACTATACATTGACTTTTTTATTCACTTTTTTCAACATACTATACTATCAATATTTTTCTCACTTCTTTCGACATGCTATAGGCTACTATGACTTTTTTTAATCACCTTTTCAACATACTATACTATGACTTTTTCATCCCTTTTTTGGACATACTATACTATCACTTAAAAAGTCATAACTTTTTATTGCTTTTTAACACTTTTTCGGCCATTCTATACAATTATTTTTTATCACTTTTCTCGACATGCTATACTATGACTTTTTTATGTGATAAAAAGCTTTGTGATAAAAAGTCAGAACTTTTCACCACTATTTTTGACATACTATACTATGACTTATTTGTCACTTTTTTTGACAGGCTATGCTATGACATTTTATCACTTTTTCGACATGCTATACTATGACTTTGTATCACTTTTTTCAACATGCAATACTGACTTTATCACCTTTTCAACATACTATACTATAGCTCTTTTATGTGTGATGTAAAGTTTTGTGATAAAGTCACAACCTTTTATCACTTTTTTCTATCCTATACTATGACTTTTTTTCTCGTTTGACATGCTATACTATGACTTTAAATCACTTTTCTTGACATTATACTATGACATACTATATGACAGACCATCATTTCTTTTGACATACAACTTACTCAACACTCTGTTTACTATGACTTTTATGTCATATCATAGTATGTCATCAGAAATCAGAGCAGAAATTGGTTTATTGCCAAGAAATGTGCCTTGGTATTTAGTGTATACAGTAAACAGAGAAAGCAAAGTCCTGCAAACAGTGAAGATGCATTAATAAAAAAAAAGTATCACTTTTTACGAATAATATACTGTGACTTTATCGACATACTCCACTATGACTTTTATCCCTTCTTTCGACAACTGTACCGATGACTTTTGCACAATCATTTGTCATGCTATACTATCACTATAATAGACATACTTTAACTTTTATTTCATATTCTATTATTCAACATCAAGAAGCAGAAATAGGATTATTGCACAGTAGGCTTCCACATACAAGACATTTTCCTTGGTGTTTAGTGCATAACAGTAAACAGAGAAAATAAAAGCAAGTACTGCAAACAGTCAAGATGCATTAATAAAACTGACATCATAAATATGGAGAAAATAAAACAGTTTTGTGATGGAATGTGCAAAAGTTCAATTCATATAGAATATGTGCAATTATGTCCAGAGATGATAGTCGAAAGGATGTTTGTTGATGAAACGCATTGTGAGAGATGTTTATACTTTATACTTCAATGTAACATGCAGGGGTGGAATGGGAGTTGGTAGTGGTCCCGAGTGTTGCTGATGAGAGAAATAACAGATGGACTGCAGCTTCCTGCCAGAAGGAAGAGGTTCAAAGAGTGTTTGCGTCAGGGTGGAATGGGTCAGTCACGCTCTTTCTTGCCTGCCTCAGGTTCCTGGAGTTGTACGGCGACTACAGGGATAGTAGATTGAAGCCAATTACTTTCTCCACAGAGTGAATGATACGCGGCAGTCTTGGCAGTGGCAGCAGTGTACTAGATAGGATGGACTTGATAGAAGGGCACCATCATTGTCTTTGGCAGGATGAACTTCTTTAGCTGCTGCAGGATGCACATCATCTGTTGAGATAGAATGGTATGTCATGAAAATGTCATAAAATAAAATGCCATAAAAAAGTAATAGTATAGTATCCGTAAAAATAAAAAAAAAATCTTTATATATTGTGTATATTACATGGATAAATCTCAAGTTATAGGATAAGCATATTTGGAACTTCAGCGAATTGATTCCCTGCACCACAAAGGAAACAAAGCAAGTGGTATGTGTGTTGCGTTCTCTATAGTCATAAAAGGTCATATTATATTATGCCTTAGATAATGTCAAAACAAATGTTGGGAAAAAGTAATAAAAGTCAGAGCATAGCATGTCGAAAAAAGTCATAAAGTCAGTGTGTCAAGAGTCATAGTATAGCATTTAAAAAGTCAGTATGTCTAAAAAAAAAAAAAGTCATAGCATAGTATGTCAAAAAAATTTATAGTAAAGTAAGATAAAAATGTATAGTGTAGTATATGAAAATGTTATCAAAATTCATAGTAAAGCATGTCAAAACAAGTAGTCAAAAAAGCCATAGTATGTTGAAAAAAGTGATTAAAAAAGTCATTGTATGTCAAAAACGCCATAGTATGTCGAAAATAGTGATAAAGTAAGTCATAGTGTAGCATGTCAAAGAAGGGATAGTATAGCATGTTGAAAAAAGTGATAAATGAGTCATAGTATAAAATGTCAAAAAAAATCATAGTATGTTAAAAAATAGTATTAGTCATAGTACATCTGAAAAAGTGATGAAAAAGTCAAAGTATATTATGTTGAAACAAGTTATAAAAATGTAGTATGTCAAAAACAGTGTTGAAAAGTCATATTGTGTTGAAAAAAGTGTTAAAAGTTACAGTATATGCTGAAAAAAGTGATGAAAAAGTTATAGTATGTCAGTAAAAGTGATAAAAAATAATAGTATGAGATAAAAATTGAATAGTCATAGTGTAGTATATGAAAATATCATCAAAAGTCATAGTATAGCACGTCAAAAGTAGTCGAAAAAGCCATAATATAGTATGTCAAAAAGTGATAAGAAGGTCATGGTAAGTCCAAAAAGTCATAGTATAGCATTTAAAAAAAAAAATAAAGTCATAGTATGTCGGGAAAAAAAAAAAAAAAGTCATAGTACAGGAAAATGTCATATTGTATGTCAAAAAAAAAGTCATAGTATAGCATACCGAAAAAAAGTCGCACTATAATATGGGAAAAATTTGACAAATTCAGTTAGTATAGTAAAATGTCATCAAGTCATATATAGCATGTCAAAATAAGTAGTCAAACTTATTCATAGTGTATGTCATAAAAAAATTCTTTTAAATCATATACCCAAACAATTTTAGTAGAGTATGCAATACAAGTCTGCCATAACACGTGTTTATGAAAATGTCAACTAATTCTGGCACAAACATAGAATAAGCATATTATTGCGAGTACATCATTTCTTTTGTTTTACATGCACAAAAACTAAAAAGCTTTCACGTCAGCGTTGTGTCCGCCCTTGGCACATCTTCAATGAAAATTCAAAAGGAAGTAAATATAAAATGTCAATAAAAATCATAAAAGTGACGATACAAATGTCATAAGAAAAATGTAAAAAAATGTTGAAACATTTCAATCCTAGCTCATAACTTGACCTCTTCAAAAGATACAGTACATGGTTCAAATTTAAGGCCTGATTGCCCGTGTAAGTTCATCACAGGTTATGAAAAAAAGCAGAGCACATCCAGTAAAAAACCCCTCACGTTAACATTCGATCGACATGTAATTGGACAGGTATGAATGAACCACATTTTAATATCTGCTATTGAGACGGGGTAAGGCCTAATTCCTCATTCAGGCTTGAACGCTTGTTGTTTTGAGGCTGTCGTTACATTGTGCTTGTCTTTACTTAGGCATTAATACTTTTCTTTGTGCCAGTAACCTCCTTTGACTATTTTTGTAGACATATTTCTTCTCTTTTAAAGGTGTGTAGGACACTTTATTTTTGGCGTTGTTTGAAAAAAAATAAAAAATATCAATCTAACTAGACTTCTTCATCTTTGCTGGGCTTCTTTTTGACGCTTTAATGAATCTAGCCCACCACGACGGGAGACTTTGTTCAATCACGGGTCATTTCAGAGTCATTGTATTCCTAATGGATGTTCTACGCATCCAATGCCCGTGTGACACAGAGCGAGAGAGCGTTCCTATTGGCTATTCTGTGCATGCATTGCATGTGTGACACAGAGAGAGAGAGCGTTCCTATTGGCTATTCTGTGCATGCATTGCATGTGCGACTAAGGAGAGGGAGAGCTGAAGGTAGAGGTCTCACTCTACTTTAAATTCTTGCATTTTTGTTCGCATTCTACCCACTGCGCATTTGATATAAGATTGTTTTAATGTTATGCTTAATTCTTCTACTCCACAACAATTATTAAAAAGTAGTTACTTTTTTTGATGACTATAAAAACGGCAAATCAGCATATAATTGCATTGTTATACAGTAAATTAACAGTAAAATAAACCACCCAACAATAGCCAGCTACTAATTACTAATAGCTAATATTAAAATGTAGCTTACATGTTGCTGCATGGATGTCAAATATAATCTAATAATGTTCACTATGCATTTGTTACATTAGTCTTGATAATACTTTAGTTTCACTAGAGTAAGATTTTGAATTTTGAATGATTTTGAATTGTTTTATGTCATTAAAATGTTTTTCGTCTATAATTGATATTGTATAATGGCCTTTGGTCAAAATAGTGAATATTTTATATTGCTGCATGCCTAATGGTAACAATTAGCATTTCTGAAATTGAAACAAAGGATGTAGCAAGGTAAAAGGTTTCAACCATTGTATGGCAGCACAGCAGGACAGACTTAGGACAGAGTTTATTCAGTGTCTTTTCTCTTCTAGGAAGTAGTGGAAGTTCAGACACTAGAGATGGCTGAAGTACCAGTGCCCAGTGAAGGAACTGTCCTGGACCCTCTAGAAGTAAGCTCATTTTTAATGTCTCAGTTATGTTGTTAGGTTTTCAATGTAGTGAGTCCACGGGACCCACAGGTGGTCATTTAAGTGAGTCCCAGGGAAATTGAGTGGGTCCCAGACAGTCTGGATAGCCTGGATAGCTAAGCCCTCTTATAATGAATGTGTACCATTCAAATTTTTAAATCTTTGTTTTTCTACATTATCAAACATCGTAAATCATTACAATCATTCAAACTGATTAATATAAATAAAACAAATTATTATATGATCAATCATTAACCTTTTCATTTAAATGAAGAGGTGGGACATTCACAAAATTCACAGTTTTCAGTTCAATTAGGTACCTTTTTTAAATTTAAATTTATTTAGAAAAACATTTGCCATTTGCCTCAACAAATGTCTGGTTCAGATCACAAGGAACATTTTCTCATTGACAAATCTTTATAAAAAAATAATAGGTCTTCTAATTAGTGCAAACAAAAACTTGTATGTCATGTTGAAAAAAGTTATAAAAATGTCATAGTATGTCAAAAACAGTGTTAAAAAGTCATTGTGTTGAAAAAAGTGTTAAAAGTTACAGTATGTCAAAAAAAGTGATAAAAAAGTTATAGTATGAGATAAAAATGTAGTATATGAAGTGTAGTATATGAAAATGTCATCAAAAGTCATAGTATAGCACGTCAAAAGTAGTTGAAAAAGCCATATGTCAAAAAGTGATAAAAAGGTCATGTCATAGTAAGTCCAAAAAGTCATAGTATAGCTTTTTTTTTTTTAAGTCATAGTATGTCGGAAAAAAAAAATCATAGTATGTCAAACAAACAAAAACTGCAGCTTATTTTTTATATAAAACTGGCAACATAATAGACTAAGGCAACATCAAGTGAAGCATGAGCTCAACATGAATAAAAGTAATTAATGGTTTTTCCACTTGAAATTAAAGTACTACAAATTAAAAAAATGTGGCTGGATTTTTTTTTCTCAAAAAGCGCCCGTGTGCAACATTAGGAAATCTACTGTGTTTCTGAATGACAAAAAGGAAATTAGCGTGGCTAGAGTAACATTACTTTAATCATATCCTAAAACCTCCACGAATGCATCTTTCGCTATAAACCCGCCGAATGCATTAAAGATCGTCTGAATTTGCATGGAGAGGCTTTTTAAATGAATTATCTTTCTTACCAGACTCTCTTCTCTCAACATGGCATCATAACTTTGCGTAAATATACTCGGCGGCTTTCTTAAGGCAAGACCTCGCGAGAAGAAATCTAGAGTTGAGTTTAGTGAAAGAAGAACATGGTTGGCTTTAGTAAAAGAAGAATATGACTGTTGAGTTTAGGAAACGTGACACGCGGGACACGATCCCCCGGTCTTCTGGGTGACGGTGAAAGTCCTTCATAATACGCGCTAAGGTATAAATTCACACGTTATCGCGAAGTAATGTAAGTCAATACATCTTAACATGCCGGTAATGGCATATGAATTGGCATGTCATATATACACGCCACTTCATGGGATCAGTCCGCTTCTCTGTGTGCTGTCAACAGACAAACTGGCGAGAGGTCTACGTAAATGCATGATAATATTGGAAGAATTGCTGCTATCTTAAGTCACACGTGTTGCTCAGTGCCTTTTATCCACCACTTTTTTTTAATCATCAGGTCACACTAAATCCATAATGTTCTCACTACGGCACAAGACCCCTCCCCCAATAACTTTACCTTTTTTTTTTTTTCCACACAAGCCATTTTGATTGAAATCTTTGAGGTTGAATTAGATGAATATGCCCAGAACCGTAACCAGTGCGTGCACTTTTTTCATACCTCTTGGGGACCCGTCTCATGCGCAGTGGGGTTTTTGTTTATTTTTATGATTTTAAGACATTTGTTGTTGACAATGCAGCATTTTCAGGGAAATAACTAGGTGCATCCTAATGACTGATGAATGAATTTACGACATCCTTTCAGATTTTATCAACATCACTGGTCTTATGTTACATCACATGCTGGTTTTTTATGTGTATAATACAATACATTACATATGGTATTATTCTAACGAGTTTCAAATTGTTGACTTCCAGGATGAGGAAGGCCTTTTAGCGTGGTGGAGAACAGTAGGCGGTATGCTTGATATTGACAATGTTTTGTTTATTTATTGGAGAACGTACTTGTACACTAACTTGAAGTTGTGATCGTTTTTTCGTGTTAGGCTGGGATGAGTGGAATCAGAGCAACCAGAATGATGAACCTGAAGAGTAAGTGCATTTTGAAGTTACACATTTGCTTGTAGAAGTTATTTTTTAAGGATTAAGAGTTGCACAGGACAATATTAACAGAAAACATTGTATCACAATACTATACTTAAATCCCAGACAATCTATATATTTACAGTAAACTAACCTTTACCAAAAGTGTGGCAGCTTAATGCTGCACGGTTATATACATAAATGGTTCTTTGTTTAAAGGTACATTTGTACTATAATCCAGTGATTTCCTTGTAACACATTTTCCTTGTTTCCTTTTCTCAGAGTGGTGGAACAGGCAGCTGATCGTGTCTTTATGGCAGCTCAACTTTTTGTTCGCTTTTTTAACCAACGTGGCGCCTCCCTCCAGCAGCGAATCCTGGAGCTGCTCGCTTTGGCTGATTCAGCTGACATTTTCCATAAGAAAACCGTCAAGGCCTGTGTCGGTGGTGGGGTGGCCAGTGTTGCTGGGTCTATCACTACTATCACTGGCCTCGTTTTGGCACCTTTTACAGCAGGAGCATCGCTCATCGTCACTGCTGTAGGCATTGGTGTAGCCACGGCAGGCGGGGTGGCGTCTGCTTCAGCCAACATCACTGACACAGTCCATTCAAAGACAGACCGCAAGAAGGTGGAGCAGATGATCAAAGACTACGAGGAGGAGATGAAGGACATCAAAGAGTGCCTAGAGTTTTTGCAGGTGAGAAGATATAAAACAGGTGTCAGTTGCATGCAAATCTTCAAAACATACTGCTTAAACCTATCCTTGTGATCATATTATTAATGTTCTTTTAGTGCTTTGACTGTGAGAAATCATATTCCCCTTGTGTGCATGGATAATACCGCCCCCTGTTATATGCAACAGAACTGCAATATTGTTCCACTGACATCTCTAAACAATAGTCTAAATTATCTACTTTTGTGACAGATTTTTTTGTTTGCACCTGTAGCAAATTAGGCAAACTCACCCATCTTTCCAAGTTGCCGAGTACAACATTCAGCATCTCGGTATAATTGTGTTTAATAAAACCAGGGGTCTCCAACCTTCCTTCATGCTAAGGGCTACTTTAAAAAACTAAAGTGGCCAAGAGCTACTTGCATCACATTACTTAAATTTATTTACATAAACACACATAAGCTCAATGAGGCTACTGTTTGTACACGTATAAAATTGCAATACCCAAAGCTTATGAAAAAATCATTACTTCACGTCGAAGTTCAGGACTATTTTTACACTTCTGTTAACACCCATAGTTAGCTACATCACTGAAAATATTCCCATCAAGGGCCAAGAAAACATTAGCAATTTACACGTCTACTGCCCACAAAGTTCGATACCTCACTTTTAATATCATGGTAACTTTGTCTTTTTGTCAACCTATTGCCGAGCTACTGGAAACCTGCTCCATGCTCCCGGTAGCTTGTGAGTTACTTATTGTACACCTGTTTTAAACTATACACTGGAATCTTGGTTTTACAGTCCTGTGCCAACTATTAAAATGCAGGTTACCATGCTAAACAAAATCTAGAGCAGCAATTTGAAGTGATAATTTGCATGATAAAGAATTGACAACCGCACTTTCCTTTTTCAATCCTACCATTTACCAGTTTGGTTGGCAAACTAATCCTATTAGTTAATAAATATTGCCCATCTGCAGTTTTAGTAAAAAAAAAAAAAAGAATTATATATATACTATTAATCCTAATGTAAACCATCTTATCTACCCAACAGGAAGGGATGGAGACACTTGAGGAGTGGAACTTTGAGAAGTATGTTGAGAGCATTGCAAAGAAGCACCTTAACAAGAACGTTGAACATGTAATGAAGGAGGGCGGGCGTGCCGGAAAGGCTTTAATGATCAACACAGAGAGCCTGATTAGTACTGTTCAGGTCCTCAGTGTTGCAGGGGGTGCTGCTAAAGCCGCACAAGTGATGAGTGTTACCACTGGAGTTATGTCAGGTCTCTTCCTGGCCCTCGACATCTTTTTCCTGGCAAAGGACACCATGGAGTTAAAAAAGGGAGCCAAGACAGAGTTTGCTGCTAAGATTCGAGAGGTCTGTAGGGACCTGCAGGATGGGCTGCTGGAGCTAAACCGCATCAAGGAACAGCTGCAGAAAACCATTGATGGAATAGAGGTGGAGGTAGACAAGGAGGAAGAGGATGAAGAGCTTGCTGAATTTGAAGAATAAGGCTTGTTAGAAAACCAAACCAAATATTGACAGTTAGACAAAACGACAGTTAAGACAAATTGTTTCTCCCAAGAGCTGTTTTGACTTGGGTGGACAAATTTGGCGGGGCACATTTGTATGAAGCAGATTGTGTTACATTAACTTGATGATTTATGAAATGTGCTATAGAAATAAAGTTTGATTGGATCTGAGAATATATTTTGCTTGGCTTGGGTGCAGCACCTTAGTATTATAATGGTAGGGAAAATCCTATATTTTAAATTTGTTGTAATCATTAACAGTAAATTAAAAATGTATATACAATATGGTTGTGCTAGGGATCAACCATTACTGTTTTTTCAAGGCTGATACAGATTATTAGTTCAAAACCCATAACCAATATTTGGAATTGATATGTATACAGAGAAAAGGAAAATATTTAAGTCAATACTTTGTTCAAATGGTTTAAGCAATTATTTAAGAAATTAGAAACTTTCCATCTAGACAGTAAAAGACAGTCAGATAGCGTTGTGGGTGGGAAATTAAGTCAGACTCAGTGGGGAGTGAAACCCAAGCAGAGGGACAGACAGAGCTGGAGTTGAGCCAAGGTAGAGGACTTTTTAATTGACTAACTTTATTGGTTATCAGGCAAATAAACCACAAATACAGATAATCTGCAAACTGCCAAAAAACAGGCAAATATGGGTCTATCACTAGATTGAGAAACATCACTGTTTTTGCAATAAAATTGGTTTCCTCCTTATTTGTCTGTTTCTTAATACCGTAGTTGCGAACGGTCAGTGCTCAATACCCAACAGAAAACGTTTTTAAACAGAATTCAGGGGTGGATAAGGCAATCCATCCAGAAACTTGCAATGTTGTGAACACAACAATTCACGTAAATTCAACCAATTTCTTTAACTGAAACTTCAACCGATCACAGCAGTCCCACATACCACTTTGAGTCAGTATGTGCTGTTGAGAGCCACTTATTAAGCGGGAGTGAGAATGGGTTAACGGAACACACCGGGTGGGAAATTTACTTTTTTGCCCAATTTGCCCGCCACTTTTTCCGGAATTCAAATGTATAAAAAAAAAAAGTCCACTAGCATGTTTTGAGTTTCTTCAGTACATTATTTTGTATTATTAATACATAATTCATTAATATAAGCAGATAAAAAGTGATGTAAAAAAAAAAATCAAAGCCTTATTGCCACACGGTGCTCCTAGGGTCTTATCTTTGCCAGCTGTATGGCAGTGCACTTGATGAGACTTGGATGACTCGGTCTTTTATTGCCTCTAATTTAAGGTTAGTTGTTCTTCTAACGAACATTGTTGTCATTCTGAAGACGAGTAGGTTTGACAGTAAGGACAGTGCATGTACTGGTTGTCTGTAAGTTCGGCTATATGATTATGCCGATGACAGCCACCATAGTGATGCCTCGCTTTGCGAGTAGGAGTGTTGTCAAACATTGCTTGGACTCGCCGGTGCGTCTTTTGTCCCAAGAGGGTTAAATTGTTACTGTTATATTCCAGGGGCGCTACAGCGTGTAAGAGTAATGTATGTTGTTCCTAAAAATTAAAAGACCTTTTTTATTACAATTATGTGTTTAATCGGTTTAATATTCATTTTCAAATAATGAATACATTTTTATATTTTTTGTTTTGTAAAAAGTAAGTTTTCTACATACACATCCAGCAGAGACTTCAATACAATCAATATATAGGCTAGAAAAATGAAAAACATTTTAAAAGCCAACTTTACAAATTACCCACTCATTTGGTTCAATGTTAGTATTATAAACCATGCATCTTTAACATTTAATAAATACATATTTCTTCAGAACTCATTACTAATTGTAAACTCTGAAACAATACATGTGCTGAGGTACTTAAATGTAAACATCCACCCTTAAACATAATTGAGAGACTTCCATGTTTGTTTTAAAAGCTATATAACAGTATAGGTCATTTAATCATAGGATTTACTTTGTCAAAGTATGTGACACAGCCCATATTGTCCACTTGATTGGAATTGAGTAATATTTGGCTTTATGGTCTAAGGACCAGCTTTTCATGCTTGGACCAAAAACTTTTCCTTTTATAACATAATCCAAGGCCAGAAGAACATGCATTAAGAATTTACAGTTAAAGTAGCACTAGTAATGCAGCTAAGAGGAAACTTTGATCCATGTAACCAAAATGTTGATTATAACTTGTTCTTCAGTGGTGACTGGAAACTCCCAATTGGCTAAGATCAGTGACTCACCAGTAAATTCCTTTTCTTAAACTAAATGTCACAAACCTGGGTCACATGAGCCATTTTCCCAAACTAAAAAGATTTCCTTGATTCTTCATGTGATGCAGAAAGAATCTGCCCAAACGTGTTTATGACACTGCCCAAGCATTGCTTTACCAAAAAAATCACAAATCGCTCCTTTTGATTAGCCTTTGTTCAAAGTGAACACAAACAATTCTTAAAATACACTTATTTTGTATTTATTCATTATTCTCACCTCACTTATTTATTATTTACTACTTATTCATCATTCTCATTCGGTAGCGTATTGTGAGCAACGATGTACCAAAGAAAAATTCCGTGGCATACGTTGCAAATAAAGTTGATTCTGATTTAAGACAGCATATCTTGATTTGTCTTGATATAGCTATTCATTTGCTGTCTTGGATATCGAGACACTGGCGGAGACTATACTCAAGTTGCAAATTGTTTAAGTGATCATTTTAGACCAGACGACTTTGACAACCCTGCAATCTAAAGGACCACAAGTCAGTGACAACAAATGCAGTTCCATCCGTGTTTCCAGATGCACCAACAGCTACTGAACAGGTACACCCAGGGCCTGCAGCGAGCCAACAGGATTAAAAAACTTTCAGTGACTTTATAGTGAAAAACCGTTACAGCGTACATTGATGTTAACATGTTTACAGGTTGGCAAGATGTCTTTCGCTGTACGTTTTGTTGGTGAGATGGTCGAGTTACATGCGTCTCGTCCTTATATCAGAAACAAGGAAATTAATTTGACCCGTTTGGTCAGTGGCTGCATGTGGGACTGCTGGGATTGTCGCAAGTAATAAAAATGCGATAGGGGGCCCAGCTGTCAATGTCTTCCAGTGATGCGGGCCCCTGATTGGTCAGGGCCAGTAAGCAACTGTGTACCCTGCTTACTGATAGTTAAGCGTTTGAATCACTCAATTCTCATTGGCTACTAGCAAACGTGGCAGATAGATTGACAGTGTTACCCGACAAATGCAAAATTCACCCGCATTTGGCAGGTGGGCGGGGTTTATTTTATGCCCTGGCTACACCCTTGGTAGATATACACGTGGTAAATAAAAACTTGCGTGGTTGTGTTGTTTGCCTAGGTAATATCACTCCGCCGCTGCTGTGGCCTGTGCTACCAACTACAGGGAACAAAGTATAACTATTGCAATACGATGCACGCATAGTTTTATTTCTAACATTCTATCGACATTTACATCGATAGTCTGGCATTATAATTTATTTGCCTTTGGTGTACTGTGGCGTAAGACTGTTTTAATGGCAGGCTAGCAGATACAGATGACTCAAACTGGGAAAAAGAGGGGGGCCAATAGATGGCGAAACACTGGCCTTGGAGAAAAAAAAAACCTGAAGCCTGCAGAAGGGGCAGCGTCAGTTAAAAAAAACTGCATAGTCGGAGGAATGCACCTTGTACGCATTTATTCCAAACAATATTACGTGTACATTAAGCCACTACAACTGAGCAATGTGCAATATCCAGAAGTGCAAAATTACTTCAGACTTTTTTCTATATCCTTAGAATATATATCCAATTAAATCCCCCCCATTTTGTTGAAGTGATGTGGCCCAGAACGTAAGTTAAAACTATTCTGTAGTTTGCTAAACTGTCATGAGTTTTACTGCCTCGTCATCTTCAATAAATGTTCTGTTATCATGTGGAAGTTTAGCGTGTTACATCTTGACATTTCTTTGGAGAGAGAGAGAGAGAGAGAGAGAGAGAGAGAGAGAGAGAGAGAGAGAGAGATATATTGCATTGATATCGTTTTACTGTTTTATATGCGTGCACATGCACTGTCGAGAATGCTACTTAATTTTGTTGTGCAATGACAATAAAGTAGTAGAATTCTATTCAAAAGACATAGGCAGAGCAGCATCTTAGGATAAACAACCTTCTAGCAGCCTTCTACAACCCTGCAATAGAGAGCATCATCACATACTGCCTCACAGCGTGGTATGCTGGCTGCTCAGCAAAAGGCTCTGCTAAGGGTCAACATCATCGCACAAAAAACCATTTGCTGCCCTCTCCCCTCACTTCAGAACAGTTTCCAAAAGCCATCCAGACTTTAAATCTACATTGCACCCAAATTTACATTTGTTATTAGTGTTTTTACAATCCATTTCATTAACCTGTGCAATATTTTATATTTTTTAATACCTGTGCAATACATTTTTTATTGCAACAACCTGCACTCGTTTAATGATGAATGTGAATGAATGTTGTAATTTGTCTTATGTTATACGTGGATGTGTGCAATGTAGTTTTATTTTAAGCATCACTGGGAAGGTCACTCTTATCTAGACCCAATCACTGTTTGGTTACAAAAAACATTCCAGGTAAAAAAAAAACTCCTATGTCACTTCAGAGTTGCCTGGACTTGCCTGCTCAATAGGTAGGGAGGGCAAACGTTAACAAGAAACCCCAGTACACAATGGCCAATTCTATGCAAACAGCTTGTCTATGACAAACCAGTTTTTGGCATTGCATAACCAGTCTCATGACTACTAAAGTAACTACTAACCGTGTCACTTTACACATGCGTGCATACACTCACACCCAATCTTTAAAGACATTTGATCTGGGGGTTTGTGTTGAAAGCTGAGGAAGTATTTGGCCAAATGCAGGTGTTTTAGAGTTGAATCTCTAAAAAGGTGTCTCTCTTTAAAAATGGTAAGGGAAAACCCACTGCCACGTGGAACATGTCTAATGACTTAAATAACTACAAGTAGGGCTGCACCATTATGGGGAGGGAAAAAAATCATAATATTTTGGTCTATAGTTAAACAAAGTGAAAGTATCTTTATTAATCTCCCTAAGGAGAAATTTGTTTTGGACACTGAGTAACGTTGCTGCAAGAGTAACGACACCCAACAACAAGCACAGGGTTAAAACAATTAAAAGACAAATTTACAGTAAACATATGGGCTACTCAAAGAGCTGTGCAAACTGCAGATTACAAATGACCATTTTCTATACTTTATATTTCTATTTTTTTTTTAAATAAGATAAAAGGCATCCTTCCTACATTTTGTTGGAAGGATCACACATTTTGTTCACAGATATATGCTTTACAACCAAGGGGGTAAGCCTCTCCTCTCTAAGCGTAGCTCCTATGGCACCATTTTGATGCTAACAAGCCCTCACCTGCCATGTATTGACTGACATTCATTTTGACGTCACTTTGACAGCTAATAACTTTACATCTTAAGAGTTTAAAGACCCTGTCCATTGTTCATTTCTAAAGAAACGCGAGAATGTATGAAAGGCTACATTACCTTATACCTCACGTTATGGCTTCGTAGCAGACGTTTCTGTAAAAACAGGCTAATGATTGTATCACAACCACACGACTTACTGTCGCACAATAGAGGAATTACTGAACAGTACAGGATAAGCTCGCAGACAGTTTGGACTTACATTAGCTGTTCAGGTTTAATTACTAATGTTAATTAGCCTGTGCCTATGTTATCTCCTAACATGTACCCACGCTCTCCGTCTTTGCGGGATTTGGAATGATTCAAATTTCTCTTGGCACAGCTACCAGAAGACTTACGACAGGTTGCTCACGTCATATCTACGTTGTCAAGCTCAGTTGGAGGCTGCGCAGTAACACTCAAACATCACAGAAAAAGTGCTTTTAATATCCTTCAGTTTTCTCCGTCGATAACAACGTGGTCAGTTGGTCAATTTCTTTAACTGTCTATGGGTGTGCTCACACACAGCCTCCCTGGTAAAGTCTACTCCAAGGTGCTGGAAAGGAGGGTTTGGCCGATAGTCAAACCTCGGATTGAAGAGAAACAATGCAGATTACGTCCTGGTCGTGAAACAACAGATCAGATCTTCACTATTGCAAGGATCCTGGAGGGAGCCTGGGAGTATGCCCAACCAGTCTACATGTGTTTTGTGGATCTGGCGAAGGCATAGGACCAGGTCCCCCGGAAGATACTGTGGGAGGTGCTGCGGGAGTAGGGGGTCCCTTCTCAGGGCCATCCAATCTCTGTATGACCAAAGCAAGAGCTGTGTCCGGGTTCTCGGCAGTAAGTTGGACTCTTTCCAGGTGAGGGTTGGCCTCAGCCAGGGCTGCACTTTGTCACCAATCCTGTTTGTAATATTTATGGACAGGATATCGAGGCATACTTGGGGTGGGGAGGGGTTGCAGTTCGGTGGGCTCAGGATCTCATTTCTGCTTTTTGCAGGTGATGTGGTCCTGATGGTATCATCGGCTTGTGACCTACAGCACTCACTGGATGGGTTTGCAGCCGAGTGAAACCGATGGAGTGCCTTCTTCAGGTAGGGAATGTGTCCTTATCTTAAGTGAAGGAGTTTAAATACCTTGGGGTCTTGTTTGCGAGTGAGGGGACCATGGAGCGGGAGATTGGTTGGAGAATCGGAGCAGCGGGTGCGATATTACATTCATTTATTGCACCGTTGCGACGAAAAGAGAGCTGAGCCAGAAGGGCAAAGCTCACAATCTACTGGTCAGTGTTTGTTCCTACCCTCACCTATGGTAATGAAGGCTGGGTCATGACCAAAAGAACGAGATCAAGGGTACAAGCGGCCAAAATGGGTTTCCTGCTGCTGCCCCCGCAACCAGATACCGGATAAGCGGATGAAGATGGAGGGTGTGCTCCAGTTTTGTTTCACTAGCTAGGATCAGCTGGAGCTCCTGCAATGGAGTATATAGCAGGATTTAGAAAGGCTTCTAAACCAAATATCACACAACCGGGTCAAATGACCAGAATTTGGGGAGAAATGAGCAGCATTGGCCAAAAAGATTATGTTGTGTTAGCATGCAGCTACTTAATAGGAACTAATCAAAGCAACCCCTCCACCGTTATAAATCACAGATAAAGGTTTCAGAACCATACACTACACAATCCAATATGTTTCAGCAGTAATGCTACCTGGAATTGGAGAGAATTTTATAAAATAGGCAGTAGGCCTGCACGATGTTGGAAAAATCTTACATTGCGATATTTGTTTCCCCTGCAATATATATTGCGATATGAAAAAAGAAAAAGTCATTTTTAAAAGATGACATAAATAGCTCTTTTTGGAAATAAATTATTCTCGACTACTGCGGTGACTTTTTTAAGGGAGTGCATCTACATAGATGAAAAAAATGAAAAAGGATCTTTTCTAATGTGAACTATTCTTTGTTGAACCAAAGCATGTAAGCACTGTGACTAAAGTTACTCTTCTAAATGGATTTTGGAGAGGGACATCAGGTAGAAATACGCTGGTTGACTAGCATGACACCATTGTATTCATATAATACTATTAATCCAGGTTAAAGTGCATGACAGTGACTGCATGTTGCTTCCTTTAAATTTCAGGTTGTGGTTGACTAGCGGGGTTAGCTCAGTTTGATAAATTGATCAGACCTGCCAAACCAAGAACAATTAAATCAGTGGAAATTACATTAGATCAGACACAGATTTCTGTAGTAGATTAGTGTTACGTTTCCAGCGTTGCGCATTCAAACCGTAACATTATTTGGGACGGACGGACCTCTTCGATCTTTAGGCTAACTATATTAGCTTTAGCCTGGCTGGTAGCAGCTTTCTGCGGGGGAAATGGCCAGGAGACGTGATTATGTTGCATTAATCATAGGTGATTTAGTTTGTATTTGCAATTAACCTAAAACACTGAATGCTGTAGCTTCACAGACTACCCATCAAAACTATGCGCATCACTGCGTCAGCGGCAGCTGCTGCCTACGCTACTTTTCTACACATGCTTCACTTCCCATAACAAACCCCGTCGGATAAACGTAACATACACACACTGCCCACATGGCTACCTGTCTTAAAGGGGAAGGGTCGGACGGTAATAATCATGTAAAAGGAGAACGGTGGAAGTTTACTTTTCTCTTAAGCAGCAAAAAAGGATTATGTCAACATCGCAACGTCCTGCGATGTGACTATCGCGATGCACACTAATAGAATATAGCAGCACTTTCTAAGGTAAAAAATAAAGGCTTTTAAACCAAATACTACATAAACAGAAAATGTTTCAGGAGTAAACTTGGAATTGGGGAGAATTTAACAATAGCAACCAAGATTAGATTTTACTGCTAGGGCTTCATCTTCCTTGTTGGCAGAGTTGTTCAGAAGCGACACAGAGGATGAAGAATTCAATAGATTCAGTGATTTGATAGATTCAGCTTTGAGAACTTGCTCAACAGTAACTTGCTTGTTGGACTTGCTGGCTTGTTATGTTAATTTAGCCTATTCAGCCTCCCAGACATGTTCTTTATTCTATTGTGTAGCTAAATAACTGTTAATGTGTTATGTTAAAATACCGAACACCTATTCACCCTGTTCTGTGAGCCATTGTGTAGTTGAATAACTTGCCTTTCCAGATTAAATGTCTGTTCTTGGATTCTGTGTAATAAATTTCGAAATAAATGCGATTTATAGTCCAGTGTGACTTAGACAGTCTGGAAAATACGGTACTTTAATTTTAATTGACTTGCTTTTAATTAGATTTGGCCTATTAAGAGGAAATGGAGCTTTAATCAAAGTTAGAAATCACTGCCAAATGACATGATTACCAAATCTAGTTTATTTAAGTCAGACCAGGTCAGCCTTGTCTTTGTCATTCACGTTGGCTAGTATTGAGTCCTTAAGGAAGAAATAAACTTAAAAACAAAACTAAACTAGACTAAGAGGGTTATATGTGCAATGTCATGGCAAAAGTAATGTTCCATTACAAATGTCCTAAGCAGTCCATCCCAGCCCCACCCTCTCTACAAACATCCTCCAATTATGTTTTAGCTCTGATATATTGACCCTTCCCATCCCGTTTAAATAGTGACACAGAAAGCACAGGTGTCACTACTTCACCTGGGATCCTGCTAAGAACATTAGAGGTGCCAGCCTCACCTAAGACTAAAACTACACAAGATCTTAATTTCAAGGAACTGCACATCTTTTTGCTTCTTAACCAAATTTCACTCATCATTGAAACCAAAGAGAAGATCTACAGGTAGGCTTAAACAACGTATATGTAAGAGATTGATTTCTCTTTAAATCCAATTTCTCTTTTATCCAATTTTTCTCCTTAATAATTAAATAAAATGTTTTACAATTTCAGTTAAATCAACAATTATTTAGAGCAGTCTATACTTGTAATAATTAAGAATATCAATATGATGTATTGTATGATCCTTTTAGTAATACTAAGTGAAATACATTGTAACAAACATAACCTTACACGTATATTGTATATGCTAAATTATAATTTGAATTGTTTGCTGTTAACACCTCACAAAAACAGGCAACAGGTAAAATGTCGTGTTAATGTAATATTAATGATAAAAATTGTTCAATTATTGGTTTACAAAGTGGAATTATTATTAGGACAATTGTCAGCATAATTATATATTGAAAAAATCGGTATTTATTTGGTATACTATGCTACACCTCAGAGCAAATTTAATTTACGATGCCATCATTAAAAATGTTTTTTCTTATAAAACATTTACTATGTTTTCCTCCACAACCCCCCAATGTCAGTGGCTCAACGTTTCCTCTATTTTGATTTTACCGTGGCAGCCCGCTGCTATCAGAAATAGGGCTGTACAAAAGGCCATCTATCAGCAGTGATTATTTGAGTGCATGTCGGAGAATAGCACGGACACACTTTAGCACACCGCTAGCGGGCACGCCACTCGGTGGAAAAAAAAAAAAAAAAAAAAAAGAGACTCCCTGTCCGAGGGATAACTAGCCAATGGAAACAATGATGATTTGATATAAAAGCGATTGTCAAAACGCTCTGAATGCTCACGTTTGTGTTGTAGGTGCATCATTTACATGCTTAAGTAGTTACACTGCATTAAGATAATGTAATTAATAGTGTTTGTTATTATTTGTTATATATATTTCCTATGCATTGTGTATGGTAGCCTTAACAATGTTTACTTTGCAGAACCCACACACACACACCCACACACCCACCAACACACCCACACAGCTACCCACGCCCATGTTTGTACTGTTGCTTGATCTTACAGCATCAAAAGAGAGAAGTTGTCTCCATCCGTGTTTTACCAGACACACCTGGGGAAAAGTTGGAAACCAGAATCAGCTGTTTCAAGTTTAAAATACAGTACTATTCTAGCCCTCACTAACAGTAATATATGAATTAGAAATAGTCTATAGATGTAGTCATTTGGGTTTTGGTTTCCCAAATGACTCATGAAGAATTTATTGTAAAATTCATTTTACAAATGGGTTGTAGACGTTAAGTGCCCTATAGTTCCTCAAAAAATTGTTGATTGGACAGACCTGACCCCACTGCTAAAAAAAATCCTGAAGTAAACATTGTGGCTCACTACTGGAGGTTTGTAAAATGTTCATGAATGCCGCGCTGTGACAAACCATCACTTCTGTTTATTGTGTATCATGTTTAGTAAAATCTTTCGGCCCTAATTATTACCTCTGAGCTTACCTGATACAATATTTGTTACAACTAGGGGTGTGACGGGACACTCAGCCCACGAGATGAGACTGTGACTGGGTTCACAACGAGACAAGATTTTAACATTTTAAAGAAAACTTTTGAATTTAAAATTTCACTGGAAAAATATTTTTTCATTCAATCGAAAGTCACAAAATAAAAAAAGCACTGTGAAAGGTTTTGCAACAAAAATCAAATCTTCTCTCTTGTATATCTAACATCTTCAGATCAAATAACCAAAACCCATCCCTATTATTAAGATCAAACAATTATTCATTTCTTACACTGCACTATATCTTTTAATTTTCTATTTGTATCTTATAATTGTTTTGCCTGATTTTTGTCATGAACTTTGTGAATTACTCTTTATTGTTTTATGTAAGGTACTTCAAACTGACTCGTTGTTAAAAAGGGGCTATAGAAATAAAGTTCCCTTGGCCTGCCCTACAACCTCAGCCTGTCAGTTACTTGGGCATATGAATGTTTTTGTCTTGAGCTTGTCAGTCAGTCAGTTGCAGCAAACGTCTGCATGAAGTTTTGAAAAGTGTAACCACACTTGGGTCCTCTTTACCGGCACTGCCCTGTCTCGCTGTAACTTTGACAAACTGCAGAGGCAATGTAACGTTTGCTTCATCTGCACCGTACCTCGGCATGTGTCAGAGCTGAGCCCCGCTCTCTCTGAAAGATGCAGAGAGGACAGAGAAGCTTGCGCTTATGCGCTCCGAGGTACCAAAATTGAGCAATGATTGATTTATGAAATAGTCCTCAGTAGTACCAATGTAATTCTGCACTGTACTGATATTGTGAGCTCATGGGACGAGATCACGTCACACTTCTAGTTACAACCCAACTGTAGATGAAGGTTCCCATTAAATGATTTAACTTATTAATTCTCCCCACCTACACTAGGCATGGACAACAGACTGTTCCTCACCGCCCTTGTTGTGACACTGTCCTGGATATCTTTGGGCACCAATGCCCAAGTAGGAAACGTGACAACAGCAGTGGGAAACAACGTGACAACGGGTAACAACGTGACAACAGCAGGGGGAAACAACGTGACAACAGCAGGGGGAAACAACGTGACAACAGCAGGGGGAAACAACGTGACAACAGCAGGGGGAAACAACGTGACAACAGCAGGGGGAAACAACGTGACAACAGCAGGAGGAAACAACGTGACAACAGCAGGAGGAAACAACGTGACAACAGCAGGAGGAAACAACGTGACAACAGCAGGAGGAAACAACGTGACAACAGCAGGAGGAAACAACGTGACAACAGCAGCGGGGAACAACGTGACAACAGCAGGAGGAAACAACGTGACAACAGCAGCGGGGAACAACGTGACAACAGCAGCGGGGAACAACGTGACATTGGGTAACAATGTGACATCGGGTAACACCGTGACAACAGCGGGTAACAACGTTACAACAACAGCGGGTAACACCGTGACAACAACAGCGGGTAACAATGTGGCAACAACAGCGGGTAACAACGTTACAACAACAGCGGGTAACACCGTGACAACAGCGGGTAACACCGTGACAACAGCGGGTAACACCGTGACAACAACAGCGGGTAACACTGTGACAACAACAGCGGGTAACACCGTGACAACAGCGGGTAACAACGTTACAACAACAGCGGGTAACAACGTTACAACAACAGCTCCCCCACTGACGCCTAACATCACGGTGGAACTTCTTGTGGTAGGTGACGCCAAGTGCTTAGTGGAACACTATTCACATTTATTAATGGTGTTGAACATCAAAGTGTGCATTTCCCACTCATTTAAAAGATTCTCATCTTGTTTGCAGACACCTGTTTCTAGGGGACAATGTGGGAAGCAACAGCTCTGTGCGGCTGAGCCCTCACAGTGCGACCCCTCTACACCAGGATCATGTTTCTTTCTAGCTGCTAAACAGATAAGTGGTAACAACTTTGAGTTTGGACTCTCAGGATTGTCAAATGGCTACATCGCTGCATCCCTTTCACCTGGCAGCACACAGGTATGTCTAGTTCTGTCAATCACTCACAGCTCAAAGTACTATGAAGTCTAACCTGAAGCCAATCATATAGTGTGTTGAAGTAATCTGTGTAAACAGGTTTTATTTACAGTTTGTTTTTGCACCACAGATAAATGCCACAACCTACGTCTGTGCAAATAACGGGGGTGTTGTAAAATTCTTCGGTGCGCTCCTCGACAATGGTCAGCTGATTCTGACACAGGTGAGTTCTACTCAGAGAAGTAGTGGGATTAGAGCTGGATGGGGATACGTTTATCTGTTCAGGGTTTGAGATTAAGCTTTTTTTAGCCACTTCCCCTTCAGAAACAGCAAGTGGGAAATATTGATTCAAGCAGCAACAGACATAGCTGGTCTGGTTATGAATTTGTACGTCTATACATTCATTTAATGTTCTGTTTGTTCTACATGACAAATACTAAACTGATAACGTTTAATGGTTCAAACAGTGTGCGCAAAATGCCACACAGCCTTTTTGAACCTGCAGGTCAAGAATTGTCAAGTCAAATCATCACCATTTGCATGGTAAACATATTTTTATTAATGTACCACTGAAAAGTTATCTTCTTGGTCTTCTATTTTAATTGTCTTTGCTCTGTAGCTGAATGTAAACTCTGTGAAGGGCAGCGTCAGTGGAAGTAAAATTCAGTGTACATTTGCTGCCACTGTACCAACCGCGAGAACTAAAGCAGGAAGTTTGGCTCTCCAGATCTCCAATGGATCTTTCAACAGCAGTAAGGCAACATATTAGAGATACACATTCAGAGAGACATCACATGAAATTTTAACAGTTAACTAACACCCACTGTTACAGATATTTTCACAGATAATATATTATTAGTCTACACATGCTGAAAAAGAATATGAATGATCTTTTTGTCTTTTGCTTGCATTTTCAGCTTCTGGTATTCTGGGAGTCCCCAACGCCCAATTAAGGAGCAATATTGCAGACCTGGCAAATCCTAACAATACCGTCACCAATACCATTTCCCCCAACACGACCGTCTCAACCAGCAACGCCATTACACCCCAGCAATCTATGACGCAAGGTAACCATAAGAAACATGGTTGTTTTCCCTTAAGCAGGTAAAGTTGTCCATAAAGTGCAATTGAACAATGCCTTATACATCTTTTTTTCTGCCTTTCTATCTTCTCATACAGCTATGATGATCACTGTAGCTGTGCTAGGTCTGGCCATACTATGAGAAACCTGAAACCCCTGTGTGTCAAGACAAGGAAACCATACCTTCCCTATTCATATTTGTGTGCTACTGTATATAAAGACCTCTCAGGTGGACAACTATATCATGTCAAAATATTATGATCATGCTTTGTTTTGTGTACACTTACTGCCACTGAAAGAAGGAGTGGTGGAGGGAGGACACTCTTCTACAGCCTCCTGATTGCTTTTACAACTGAGAAGGCTCTGAAACAAAACAGGTTATTCAATTTTGAGGAGCTTTTAAATTAATGTGAAATCCATTTTTTTATGGTTTGGTTTTTAAACCATAGGACTGCTGGATTTCTGTCCTACAAGCTACTTAATTACATACAAATACATTGGCCATCTGCCTCAGGTGAAATTCAGTCTTTGAATGGTTGGAATGGGATACAAATGAGAAACACTGTTAATTGACTATTAAAAACAGAGTAAGCAAACATCAAATCAAAATCAAATGAACCACTACCTGACTTTCACCAATAGATGTCATGCTGTACACAAATGTGGGGTTTGGGGTCTGGTTACCATATAGGTCCACATTACTACTGTCTCGCAATCGCATCATGACTTGGTAACTCCACAGGAACACCATTAATATATATATATATATATATATATATATATATATATATATATATATATATATATATATATATATATATATATATATATATATATATATATATGTGTGTTAGATCTAGATGGACAATAATAATTTTGCTTTGTGTGTGTCACTGCACCTTTCAATTCATGGGTTATGTTTCTGGTGACACACACAAGACAAGCAAATGGCAGACGTGTGTTTGCATTATGTAATTATTATAATGGTATTCTTTTCTGTGTCAATTTATATACACTCACTGTTGATGATTCAAACGCTTTTTACAATGAAGCCTTCATTGGCTGATATTTTAAGTGTGTGTGTGTGTGTGTGTGTGTGTGTGCATGCGGTGGGCATGCATGAACACAAGCAGCACAAAGAGCAGTTGTTCATTAAAAGCGCTGATACCAAATTAGTCAAATATTTGCACATTGTATTATGTAACAAGAGTTTTATTACATAATTCTGAAATAAATACTTTATGAAAAATGATTGCGTTAGTAGTGGGATTAATTGCCAAATATTGTTGATGAATGGACATCAAGCAGATCCGAAAATCTGATTCTGAACCTTAAGCATTATCAAAATTGTTAATGTTCTGTAACTTTGTTAATTTAAATTCCCTTGAAATTATTTTTCAGCATCTGCTGCGCTAAATGTGGAGGCAAATAGCAATACTGTATCGCTTTGGAGGTAGCACCGTTTCTACCGTTACAAAGTTTTTTATTATAATTTCGTGCTTAAATATGTGGAAACAATTCAGACATTTCTATCAAAAATAGAATTGTAGCTGATTTAAAAGTAGCAACAGAGATAGTCATTGTCACTTTGGGATCAAGTTTCTATTAAGATCCTCTAACTAGACTCTCAAAAGACACGTTATTGAAGAGAGCTGGCCTGGTATCTTGCTAGCTAGATATAAGGTTAGTTAACGGTAGCCATATCATAGCCTAGCATACACATGAAAATCAAAAGTATGTATCTAGCTAACTTAGTTAAAATACTTTACCTTACTTTAGCCAATTGTTGCCCAGTTGACAAAA
Organism: Percina caprodes; assembly: GCA_013375575.1. Classification (NCBI taxonomy): domain Eukaryota; kingdom Metazoa; phylum Chordata; class Actinopteri; order Perciformes; family Percidae; genus Percina; species Percina caprodes. The sequence goes on along the minus strand of JABXJD010000028.1, from coordinate 2,112,466 downwards.
CAGAGTAAGCAGTAAGTCATTTCCAGAAGAAACGACGTCTTGAGTAAAACTGGAAGGCTGGAAGGTTAACGTTAGCTAGCTACGCATCAGCTAGCTAAAGTTGGTATTAGCTAGCCCAGGTTCGTGTGCAACTTTGTTACACAGCTATTTTTCTGATAGATAGAAACCAAACAAGTCATCTGACAACACTTACCGCTGTTTTAAACATATTTTTGGGATAACTTGACAATTCAACTGCAAGAATATATAATGTGGGCTGCACATCTAACGTTACGCCATATGCCAATTTGCTACTTTTTTCAGCAAAACAAAGATGGTCGCCGGAAGTGACACGCTATTTTATAACCATCGATTACATGAATGTATCGAGTGATAGCCTACTTAATTGCAAAAAATAAATAAAAAAGTATGTGCCTTTCAAATTATAATAGGCCTACTCTGGCATAAATCAAATAGTGTACCTATTTCGGCAACTTGTCTTAATTTAATTTTTTTTTTTTTTAATTTTAATTTATAATCCCCAGTGGGGAAATTACAATGTACACTCTGTGTACACTTACTTTTTTTAGCCATTTTTTTCACAAATCAATCTTGGAGTTGATAATTGCTGTTTAATCATTTCTGACTTTCAATTGCACACAATAGGTTTTAATTACAATGTTCAGCCTTTCCCTATACCCAAATCTAAAAGAATAATGTTAAGCTGATAAATGTTCATTACTTTTGTGGGAATAATGGATGATTTGTTACACTGCACTTCATATTAATGACAATTTCTAGTGTTCATTGTCCACATTTATCTTAGGTTTTAGGATACATTTGTTAAGGATAATTCAAAATATTTGACCATGTTAAATATTAATAAATAAATGAATAATAAAAAAATATTTAAGAAGAAACACAAATCATTGTAAATACATGTGGGTAAATTACTTGGAGAGGAAATAATTGTGTTGGGGAAAAAATAGTAAATCAATAAAGTTGATGAATGGAGAGGGAAGAGTGGTTTGCAGTAAGCAGATGTCCATCTGGGTGTGTTGTCCTTCATGCAAACATCAGTGAGTACAAATTTACATTGTCTCATGTACCAGAACAAGAGGTCCAGTATATGCAATTGTCAACACTCAAAGGAAAACTACAAAGACAGTAAGTAAGTCTATAAACTAGTATGAGTGTATTAATTGTATTTTTTTTAAGATTATTATAACCTTGACTCCGGGATTGCCTTTGATAGTCTGTTCCTCTGTCTAGTCTTCCTCTGTCTAGAGTAGTCTGTGGGGTGGGCTCCTGCCCATCCCCCCACTACTCCCCCCTCCTCCCTCTCACTGTCTCTCGCCCTCCTCCTGGGTGATCCCTGCTCCCCCACTCCCCTGGCTCTCAGGTTAACACCTCTCTCCAGCCTGACGACTCCTCCTCTCCCCCTACCCCACCTGTAACCTCTGTATGCCTCACTGCTGACCAGGTGAGAAGACAGCTGACTAGATTCCACTCTAATAAGGCTGCAGGCCCTGATGGTGTCCGTCCTGGGGTGCTTAAAGCCTGTGCCCCAAGCTATGTGGAGTCTTTCTCCATGTCTTCAACTTGAGCCTGAGTCTCCAAAGGGTCCCTGTGCTGTGGAAGACTTCTTGCCTCGTTCCTGTGCCAAAGACGTCCCATTGACTCCATGGACTACAGACCCGTGGCACTGACCTCACTCATTATGAAGACCCTGGAGAGACTGGTTCTGGAACAGCTGCGGCCCATGGTCAGACCACTCCTGAACTCCCTCCAGTTTGCCTACCAGCCCTGGATGGGAGTTGAGGACGCCGTCATCTTCCTGCTCAACCGCATCTACGCCCACCTGGACAAGCCAGCGAGCACGGTGATGTTTTTTGACTTTCCAGTGCTTTCAACACCATCCGGCTGCTGCGAAAGAATATGACAGCGATGCAGATGGATCTCCCCCTTGTGTCCTGGATTGTTGATTGCCTGACTGGCAGACCACAGTGCATGCGCCTGCAACACTGTGTGCAGATATTAACAGACTCAACAAACTGATCCGCAAGACCAGTGATGTTGTGGGGGTAGAGCTGAACTCTCTGTGGGTGGTGTCAGAAAAGAGAATGCTGTCCAAACTACATGTCATCTTGGACAATGTCTCCCACCCACTCCATGGCTTGCTGCTCAAACACAGGAGCACTTTCAGTGCAAGACTTATTCCCCCAAAATGCACCACAGAGCGCCACAGGAAGTCATTCCTGCCTGTGGCCATCAAACTTTATAACTCCTCCCCCTAAGTGTCTGACACACAGACACTTAGTGAGTTTGAAACTGGACAATATCTGTTTTGTGCAATAACACTGGTTAAAATTTGTGCAAAACTCTGCTGCTACTATTTATTCATTATTACTGTTCACCATCACAACTCCTTAATTATGTAAATACTGTATCATAAAAATTCCTTTAACTATATAAATACCATACATATCCACACTCCTTATATTTCTTTATTTATATTTCTACTTTCATATTTATATACTCTTGCTGTAACACAGAATTTCCCTTTGGGGATCAATAAAGTATTTCTGATTCTGATTAATCCTGTCTAGTTTTACTACCTGCCTTGTGTTTTTCCATCTTTGTGATTGTCGTCCCCGCCCTGATGTGATTCACTTGCTGTATCACCTGTTCCTTGTTTGCTCGTAACCTCGTGTATTTAACCTCTGTGTTCCCTTTGTCACTTGTCAGATCCTTTTGTTTGATCCTCCCAGTGTGTTCCAGTCTCTGTGTCCCTGTGGTAAACTTCCCTGAGGTATCTGGGCTCTCATTTAGTTATCCTGTTTTATTTTTCCTTTTTCTGCATTTTGGACTTAGTTTTTGCCTACCTCAGTTTGAACTCCTAGTGTCATTTGTTTTTTTTTGCATTTTTGGATCCTTTTTGTATTTGCCCTGTTTTTTCGGTTAATAAATCCTCATCTCAACCTTTCTCATGCCTACCTCTAGGTTTTGGTCGTCATCTCCCTACACTGTCACACTAACTGCTACATAGGCATGCCTTTGTTGTTGCTACAACAAGATTTTAACTCTTGCTTTTACATATATTTTAACTTTTAAGTTTACTAAATCAGGAAAAAATGGTCATTACTTGATAGAATGGGGATTGATTCCAGTGGGTCTGGAGATTGGTGCTTTTTCATTTGCTTTCTCTTTTCATTTTGGAACCAAAACTCCATGGAACTTAACATTCCAGATGAGCCTGTTTAAAAAAAAAAAAAAGAGGCATGAATTGGGAAGAAACCTAATGTTATTTCTCTGAAGTGCCAATTTAATGAATGTCAGTTGTAGCCCTAACATCACAAAGATAAAGCTGGATTTATCTTTAAATGCTGAAAAATAATTTCTGCTTTCAAACCTGATATTTGGTACAAAGTACAGCCAGAAACATTTAGTTAAGGTGTAAAGCTGTTAATAAATCTAAATATTTGACAGCTACATAATGAGTTACAGGTGGTTCTGGATGTTTGGCAATTCCATGAAATTCACCAAATGGTCACATAATTGTGCCCGTCACCAAAACTCTAACCCATGTTGATGCATGGCCAGAGGAGAGCTCTACCTGTGGGAGGACCAGCCTTGTGAGGAGCTCAATTTCATCTGCCAATCAGGTAAAGGTTACGCTTCACATCCTGCATGTATGCATACATATTCCTTCATCACACTAACTTGCTCTTTCTGTCCCATAGGTGCTCAGGAGGGAGCATAAAGAGTACATTTCAACAGCACCAACAAAGCCACAAGTCCTAAATAAGAGTTAAACATATTCAAACCTGTATTTCTAAATCAGAAATGACAATCTTAAACTTCCTGCCCTCCTTTTATATCAGTTAGTGTTGGCTTGGCATTTCAAGATGTTGTGTTTCTACACAAGACCGATCAGTCTCAACCATCTGGATGCATTCATTTTCATGCTCTTCAAATAGGAATAGGGGTCCTTGTAATTTCATGTAACTAGTTATTGCATTTCTGCTGTGCTGCTCCTGGTGTCATCTCTGTTAACAATACTCCCATATTTTGAATGTTCTGAGTTAAAATCACACAATATAATTCCTACTAATTACAATATCAACATTAACAGTGTATACAAAAAGTGATACATACACAGTATGTTCCAATATGTTTTGTGTAAGATGTGTTTTATCCCTCAGTATGATGCATAGAACATTGGCTGTATATTTGATTATTCTATCACTTGGGATGGTTGTGTAATGTATTAAATACCTTGAAGATGCATAATGCAGAACTGAACTATGAATAGCCATGTTCACCACATCAAAGGTAGTTACATTTGCATTAAAGCAACAGAAAATGGGGTACTGCTGCATTTTTATTCTGTAATTGTCTAATTGACCTTGAGAGGTAGGACATAAAAAAAATATACAAGGTGTCTCTTTGTAGCCAGTATAAATAAAGCTGCATGACTTAACTGTTGGACTGTGTGTTATCACCCTCCCATCCACCACATCCTCCTTACCACACGCATCAGGGCTCTCTTGCACAGCAGTAGTCAATGTGACGGGTGCAGCAGTACAAATGTTTGTACAAATGGTTCATGAGAACAGCCTGCTTCAGATGCGTCAATGACAACCCTTTTTATCCAGTGGGATTTAACCCTCACGGTTTTACCAATTAACATACTGTAACAGAACTACCCGAAAGGCTAAACAAAGTAACACTCGTCTCTAAATGATATAGTGCATGCACATAGGTGTAGCAGAATATTTGCTAAAGTAGTATGTTATAGAAGCTGACTTAAGATGCAGAAACACACCCAGAGTCAGGGAAATTATGTTGTGCCAGGCGTTGATAACCTTTACCCAGCACTGAAAACCCAAGAAATTATACAAGATTTAATAGAAGTCAAATGCTTTTGAAGCCCAATATGTCCATTTGTTGTCCTTAATGATTTTTGATAAACTAGAATCAAACAGGTAAAAAAATAAAATCTCATATGTTAGTTCCCACACATCGTAAGAAATGTTGTTCTTTATAAAACTGAGCCTGACACGAATGTGTATTTTAGTAAACCATATCTTATTCAAGCAGAGATAAGTGTTTGCCTCTGTGTAAATAATGACATTAATGACGGCTGAATTCCTTTTAGCTTATTTGAGTTCAGATTCCTGCTGTCATGCATGCTTGCTCACTCACATGAATAGAACAGAGCCATAGTTAGTGTTGTTAGTTCTTTTGTTGACAAAAGGATAGATAACTAAAAATTCAGGTAAATAATTGTAGCCCATACAGATAGTATAAAGTGATAGTGATAGAAAAAAACTAGATAAACATGGACATGAAGAGAATGAGAATATTCAAGCACAATTATTATATAAAAGTGATGACAAAATAAAACTGGTGTGTATATATATACACACACACACAATATAAATAAAACTGGAGTGTGTGTGTGTATATATATATATATATATATATATATATATATATATATATATATATATATATATATATATATATATATATATATATATATATATATATATATATAGTCAGAGTTTTTTTTATTATTTTAAAGTTCATTACTGTTTTGGTAGTTTTTGTTATTGTAGTGCTTTTCCTACTATGATAAGTCAAATGTCTGCTGGGCTAAAGCCATTCTTTGATCACCTCTGAATGCAGCAAGCTCCTTTTCCTCCTCTTTGCATTATCACACAATAAACACAGGGAGGCGCTGTTGAACCATTGTGGTAAATGTTCAAAACTGACTCTATTCCTTCACTCATTACAGCAGTCCAAATACACACCATAGAGGTTAAATTTAGCAGTGGCATAGCAACCCTCGTGGCACAATTAAGGGGAAAAAAGCTATAAAAGACATAAAAAAATAGTGAGTAATGGCAATTCAAGCCTTATGTTTAGGAAAAAGTAAGTCTCCATCACCATGACATAAACATATCTCCATACTAGATGACATTTTAACACATGGCTTATGTAGGTAATATTGTTCTGTGTGAGGTGACTTAAGTCCTTTAATGAAAAAATGACAGCTGTTGCGCAAAGTTTGTGATCTTCAGGACAATCTCTACTCCTAAGGGGAGAAATAGCAACTCCAACTGGGTGATTACATTGTTATATAGAGCCCAAAAACTTTGTAAGTGTCTATTACTGAATGATTCACAATAGATCAAACACTAAAACTTTTCAACAGCTGAAACTTTGCTGCGTGATGTAAATCATATTCCCAGACACTTTTAATCCCAGAAATAATGTAGGCCTACTGTATTTCCTTGCTTAAATCAGACTACTGTGGTTTAACTTGAGAAGACATTTACATTTTCTGTATGAATCCATCAAGCCTGGCTAACATATAATCAGCGAATAGCTTTAAAGTGGCTCTCAACATGACGTCCAGTTAATTGGTCATGTTGAGCACTACTTAGCAAGTTAAAACAGTAACGATGTGACTCTAGGGGAGCTGTCTAAAGTCTGAGAAAATAGCCCCTGATGATGTCATAAGGGTGATCTCGGTTTTGGCTTGGAGACGTCACATATCTAGCGGAAAGCATAAACAAACTCGTGTATTTTTACGTATGTATTGCGTTTAAAATCTACAATTTTGACGTAGCCTATTCTATTCCACTTGAGTATTTCCATTTAATATTACTTCAGAAAACATTGTGGTCTACATTGTGGTCTACTTTTGACAACATTTGTTTAAAGTTACTATATGCAACTTTTAAATGTTTCTGAAAATGTGTAATGTTCCATCTGATGATCAGAAATGACCTGTAACAGCAAACAAGACGAACAGTTAAAAAACACTTTTTCCCCCGCAAAGTCACAAAATGATTTACAGCATATGACACACACACTGAAAACTATTTGAATACCTCTTCCACACCTGACGAAAGATGGTATTGAGCTGCATTATGGGAAATTTAGGATCCAGCGCTTTGGAGCTGACCCATTCTAGGGAGTAAAAGTCACATCTCCATTTCTATCATTTTAAGCTATTCTTTTTCAAATTTGTCTCTTGCATGTCTACCAACGTGTTGGAAGTCTAATACTATATCGTTGGAGAAGCCCTTTAACCCTTATTTGAAGTCAGATGGGCGGCAAAAGGCCACTCCACAAAAAATAAACTATTTGTAAATGCAATTTAGTGTGTGTTTGTTCCCCATCTCTGTAAACATGGTAACGGTTTTCTGCCATATGAGATCATTTGGAGAATTCAAGCTATACACAAAACACGTGCTGAAAAGCACTCTTCTGTGAGTAAGCTGTTTTCATCATAATCAGCCAAATCACGAGCAGACTTAATTATCTCCCTGCTTATGAATGAGAATAAAGAACGTGCGATCTCAACAATAAAACATCAGAGGTTTAATCTGTTTTTGCAATTGCGCCTGGGTGGGGTAAACGGCTTTTTATTGTCTATTCATTTAAGTTACTCTGGGGGGGGAATACACGGAAAGTTTGAGTGCAGAGTGACTGTATAGTGCTCTTGTTAGGTGAGAGGAGGGGAGGGAATGAGTGGGTTAGGGGTGGGGGAATGCGTGCGACTGGCGCAGACGGAGAGGGGAGGGGAAAATGCTGTAGGACATTCCCAGGCTGGGAAACATAGCGGAGAGTGAGAGGGAAAGACTAGAGAAGAAGACTATTTTCTTGAATATAAAGGGGGAAATCGCTTAAAGGAGGTAATGTAGGCTGTTTGATAACAACTGAGAAGAGACCGTTTTGGCGGAGAATGCGGAGAGGAAGCAAATGTAGGAAAGAAGATGAGGAATATGTAGGAATTCCTGACTGAAGTCATGGTAAGTACCCCTTTCTTAAACTATGGACAACTCAAGTTTGTCTGGAAAATGCTGAAAGGGATCTAACTTTTCCAATATGAAGATACACGTTTCCAAACTCTTCCAGAGACTCAACTTAAGTCCTAAAAGGCTGATAGTGTTTTACCATGGCAACAATGCAACACTTTATTAGTTGTGTCTATCTATCTATCTATCTATCTATCTATCTATCTATCTATCTATCTATCTATCTATCTATCTATCTATCTATCTATCTATCTATCTATCTATCTATCTATCTATCTATCTATCTATCTATCTATCTATTCATCCAGGCCTCAACTTCTAACACTCAAAACAGCTGGAATCACTTTTTAAAAAAGTACACTCATATCATTGTTTTTTTTTAGTTTAAGTCAGAAGTTATACCTCCCACCTTACAAAGTTGTCCAATCCCAGTAGCAGCAAATTACAATGACATGATTTAAGTGGTGTGATGTTGGTGAGTTTTATGGTTGATTTGCAGATGGAATCAAAGGCTCGCTTTTTTTTTTTACACCATCCCCACCTACTCATGGTCTGATCAGTGACATACAGAGGCAGAGAGACCAAGAGATGAGTCAGGCGTGCACATGCACACAACATGAGAAGATAAACTGAATTCTGAAAAAAAAAAAGATTAACAAAGAAAGATTTGGATCATGTTCCCGCTTCTGTGTATCAGGCAGGGTGGAGCAGTTTGGCAGCGAGAGCAAGAGAAAAAGTGGACAGAAAGGAAGAGCTGGAGTGGGAAAATGTAATAAATGAGGAGGGTAGGGTTACTTTTTTATTTTAGGAGACTTGGACAGCAGCAACAGTGGTTTTCGGTGATGCCACATTTTCCACATTGGACCTGGGAGAAAAGGGTAGAGAGAGAGAGTGAGACGGAGAGTGGGGAAAAAAGAGAAAGTGGGAACAAGGGATGGCATGAACTTCAGGGAAAGAAGAACATGTGCAGTACAGTTTCATATTCCTTTTTAACCAGTTGGGAAAGTTTAGGGTGGAAAACAGCAAGAGATGTATACACACAATAGTCAGAGCAAAGTAGGGAAAGGTAACATTTCCCTATAACATCAGGCTCAAAAGAGCAACACCTCACAGTAACAGACCTGTGTAACCTCTAAGAGTGAACAAACAATGCTCCAAACATGTGCCCAAAAAGTAGAAAACCTTTAACACATGAGGAATGTGTGCATGCATTCTCACTCATGGACAAACATGTCTGCTAACACATGCACATAGGTGTTAAAATGCTTCATATAGTACCGTGACACACACAGCAACCTTTTCCAAGAGTATGTGACAGAGGGTATTTCCAGTCCCTCTGTCTGGTGAGCTCCGATTTTGAAACTCAATGGGATGTACCAGTCCTCAAGTCCGACTGGGGGGGGTGGAGGGTGGAGAAAGTCTGATGAAAGTTATTGCAAACGATTCTCTGTGTTTGTTTTAACCTGCTTGTAGTACCAGGCGGGTGGAGATAACAGCAGTAGAACAATCCAGACAGGGTCAGCAATATTGTCAATCACAGGAATCTGAGTTTCCTGTGATTGTCAAGACTCTCTGCCATAAACAATGTATGCAGACTGAGGTTGGATACTATTTGCATCTTTATTGGGCACTCGTGCAGTTTGTTTTTTCTTGTTTAGAATTTGCAATAATATGTCCAAAATATTGCCATGAACATAATCTGGAAATCATTCAGTCTTGAGTTAAAGCTAGTTGTCAATGTTTTCATTTATTTCATTCATGTTTCTTGAACATGATGAAACAATGCAACAAGTGTCAAACCCACAGGTAATTATCACCTCACTCTGTAGCTCTACAGAGCATTTTAGCATCTTTCAGCTCATTGTTTTGGTTTTGAGACCCACAATTTTGTCTGTTTTGGTTCACTCTCACAGCTGTCATCAGCTTTGTTTTTGGCCACAGCAGAAAGCTGTTTTTAGTGGAAAAGCTATATATATATATATATAAAAAAAAAGATTCTACGCTATCTGCTCAGCACCAGGCAGCAGAGAAACACAGACAGCAATTAGCTGGTGAAAAAAATATAATATTTAGCTGCTAAAGAGCCACATATTTCCCTCTTGGTTGATAAATTAGACAGAATCAGAGCTAGAAACACAACTCCAAATGAATGCTAATGTTGCTACGTGTGAGCTGGATGTGTTAAGAAGCAAAGGTGTGCTAGCACATTCACATGATCAATTTTCTAAGGTCATAATGCGTCAGTGTTATTGGGCTGACATCTCTAAAATAATTGACAGGGCCAGAAACACAAGCATATGATCTTACAGGTTGTAAACAACATGCTCAATTTCAGTTTTACCTCCAAATTAAGTGTTTTTAATGAAATGGCAAAACTGTTGGCTTGTTTACAACAGTCAAGCTACAAAAAAAACACCCAAACCGTAATAAACTAGAATTAACCTTTAATTTTTACTCTTCAACCCCCAGCTACTGTATCTTGCTTGTTGCTACATCTATATTGCTGTGATTGGACAATTATGCTAGCAAGCTAACATTCGGCTTAGCCTAGCAAAGCCTGAGCTAGGTTGCCTCAGGAAATGTTACACACTCGAAGAGCAATAAATCCAATAAATGTGACAAAATGTCATGCTCATTTCTCACTGACAATGAATGGAGGCTGTGTGAAATCTCATCTGCAGTGAAACGTGCATTTAGCCCATTCAGCAACAGACTGTAGCACTTAATCTGTAAAGAAGCAGTTTGACCTACTGTGGGTTAAGTTAGACTATACTGGAAGATTTAAGAGAGGAAATCACTCTCCTCTTTCTTCCTCTTCTTCCTCATTCCCTTTGTCTATCTGCCTCTTTCTTTTTCCTGTCTCCCCTCTTCTTCTCTCTTCCCTCTTTCTCTGTCGGCGTCTTTCTCATTTTTGCTCCTAATCATATCATATTATCCGAGCTCCTTTCTGCTACAACTCTCGTTCTTTCTCTCTTTCACCGTCCTTCATCCTGTATGGGTCCACATCTGGTTTCTATCATGGTTGCTTCTGCTCTTGTTTCCCATCGATCTCTCCCACCAGTGAGCTTCCTCCTCCTCCTCCTCCTCCTCTTTTCTTTTCTCTTTCCCTTTTTCTGTCTGAATCCTCATGATTCTCTGCAGAGCTGTCTGGTTCTCTCCATGTCTCTCTGTCACAGTCTCTTTTTCAATCTGTTGCTCAATTCACTCACACTTCAATACGCTGAATTGACATGAAGAACAGTTCTAGTGCTAGCTATATTCCAAAACTGGTCTTCTCAATTATATTACCATTTTGTCTATCCTCTTTTTCTAGACGTCTTTCTTTATTTTTCTGGTTTCTGTGCCTGATCTGTATGGAAGACTACTTTAGCATCTTCCGTTTCAGTCTGCGTACACAAGAGAAAGACAGGAAGTCTGACGCAAGAATGACATACCCTGACTCTGTACTGTGCCCATATCTGACAAAAACACAATGATAGACATTCATTCACACCGTACTGATTGTCCGCAGGGACACTCCACGTGCTGTAAGAACACACACACTTTTCCAGTTACTTACTTTCCTATGCGTACAATATCACCTGGGGGATTGTGACTGGAATGAAGACAGGATATGTGTGTTTGCAGATGTGTGTTTTTTTTTTACAAGATTTTTACAAGCTTTTTGCTTTTTACAGTAAAAAAACAAACAAACAACTTAACTCAAGTTCCACTTACTACCTTGTTCCAGAATTTTTAAAGTGCTCATATTATGCTTTTTGGCATTTTTCCTTTCCTTTATTGTGTTATATATCTATTGGTGCACGTTATAGGTTTACAAAATGAAAAAGCCCAAAGTTCAACCAAAAGAGACATGTATATTATAACATGTCTTTAGAAAGTTGTGCAATCTTACACTTGACTCTGCATGAAGGTTCAGATGTAATACTTTGCATTAGCACTCTTTTAGGTAGCAGACATAGTTATTTAGTAAAAACCAACAATTTGACTCCAAATTGTGCTTTTTTTTCTGTACACTTTCTCCCAGAATCTATTACCTTCTTTAACAAATCAGAACACTCACACACTTCTCTGGTGAAAGCTTTTCTTAGCGTGCCTAAAATGAACAAATGTGATGTTTCTGGTGAAGCGCCTAACTCAGATCTGTTCGTCATCTTTCTAGTTTGGTATCATTTGGTGATAACGTGCGTACAGCTAGTTCTCCTAAAGACATTGGCGATTGTGCTGGAAAGTCGGTATGTGGTATCGATTATGGGATGTGAAAACAAAGGCTCTATTCCATATACATGGCATCCCTTTATACATGTGCAGATTTATCAACGTGACTTACAATAAGTAAAACCCCTGAGTGCATAAGTGTCAAGTATCTGATTGAAGAGTAACTGGATTACACCTATAGTCCCCTAAAGAAGAGGCACCAGGTTTTCCACGAGAGGCTCCCTTGCTGGGAGTCCGAACGGAAATTAAATTAACAAATTTCATCTGGGCTGCTTTGTTTCATATGTGCATGTATGGGGCTGTTATCGAAAGGAGGAGTGACTAATTGCATTAGATGCACTGGTACTGTAAGCTACAGGTTAGACAGGAGGGACCCTTTACTTACTGACAAAACACATGACATAGCTGTGGTGTAAAAAACTATTTTACTGGAAAATATGCAATATTCACATTTTATTTCAGTTTTGTTTTCATAATTTAGTGGAAAAGTAACATCACTTTTCCCCTCAATTAGACATCATCCCTTGTGTATTTGAGTGATTGTGCTTCCAGACTGAAATTCCTTTCTTTGGATTTTAGCAGCGGAATATCCTGCTAAAAGCTGTGTGTACAGGAATGCAAACACAGAGGCAATGCTAAGGAAATAAAATAGGGGGAAAGAGTGCTGGTGGCATTCAACTGTACATCACACATCCAAAACAAATATTGCTGCCGGCAAGCTCCCTACAAACAAAATGTGGTTGTGGTGACAAACTATATTAACGTCCTCTATTGGTCAGTTGGTATTGGTAACAACTGCATTACGTATCAATTTAAGCCATATTAGCATAAAATTTAAGACTAGGGAACCTTCGCTGCGACGTTACAAACAACGTTGTGTATACATTATAGTAAGTAAAAACAATTACATTTGAAAAGGTAATATAGTAGCCTTACCCCAAAGTTGTGGTTACGTCGGCAGACAGTCATCATACAACATTGTGAATTTGTCCGTTGTAAAGTTATAGATTCACGTTGCTGACCCGTCTACATGTCTTTGTTATGTTTTTTACCATTACACATACATTTAGACTTTGTGTATTACAAAAAAGGTATACCATGGTGTTGTAATTATGATTCCAGTCTATCCTACCAATGGCAAGCCATTGCTACTTTAGCTTATCACTAAAAAATACATTGAGTACAGATCTGCCAGTCTCAATGTAAACACACATTTTCAATAACATGATGCCAATAAGTATTCCAATGGTGGGGCGACCACTAGCTCACCCAATAGGAGCGTGCGTCCCATGTAGGCTGAGTCCTTTGCTGCATGTTATCCCCCATCTCTCTCCCACTTTTCCTGTCTATCCACTGTCACTGTCTAATAAAGGGAAAAAAGTATTCCAATGGTTTTAGGACAGCTCCCCAAACCTGAGTGGCCTATTTGTACTATCACTTCCATCACATCAAGCAATGGATGAGTGGTGCATTGAGTTGTTGTTGCCATATATTTGATCCGGAGGGGCTTTATTGAGCCAATTGGGCTCAAATTGCAGAGTTGTTCCCATTCAACTTGTATTTCTGAGACACTGTTGAAAGGACAGAGGCATTGTGCACAATTATATCGGCATTTACAGTCAGTTTGATGACACATAAAGAGCTGTGCCTTTGAGAAAACACACCAAAACACATAAGTGTCCACTGCCATGTTTTAGTATTTGCTTTAATATAGTGCTGTGGTGAATTAATTCAAGTCTTGTGGGATGCTTTAAAAAGGGCTTTAGTCAAAGAGGAAGTTCCTGCTGGCTAGCCTTGCAATCCCCTGAACCCACCTGCTGTTCTTTTACTAGACTCAGTATGTTCTGTCAGTGAGCCAGAAGGCTGTTTAAACCTCTTTTACAACCATGACACCTATTAGCCTACAACATGCCCTCTGACAGGCTGTTTACCATAGTCTACGCTATGAGACACCTCCTCCTGTATACGTGATGTAATCGTCTTTACATGAACTTGAATATGAATGACTTTACTTATTAAAATAATGCAACATCTGTTTTCTGTTATAGAGAGTATAGAGTGTGTACTTTACACAAGACTGTAAAGCTTCAATTTGTGCTAAAGTTATGTTTTTGAAAATAAGTTAAATATATAAAATCTATATAAATATATTATTTAAACACAAGATCTTTCAACGCAGTGATAAACCTGTTATTCAAATGTGAAATGTGCAGCGAGGGGCTTTTTTCTGCCCTGTTTTAATGTACTGGTAATGACTCTTCAGAGGTTTAATTACTTGGAAACTCGTACGACATGCCAACCATCTGGCAAAGTGTTCACTTGTTTTTAGATAAATAAGAATGATTGGACATGTATATCCTTTGAATAAAAGCATTTTATTCAGATTGTTCACTAAAAGCCAACTGACTAATATGACCTTAAAGCTGCTCTGCTTCTGGAAACTAAGCTGCGTTCAGCAACATTTACTGTATGTTAGTTTTCTCATTTGTTTTTTTCCAAATTGCCGTATTTTCTCCCATCCAAAATTCTCTGTTACCATGGAAAAATAAAGCTGCATGAATTTGATACCCTGGCGGTGGCACTCATGTTGGTGCCATAAGGGCCGAAGTCACAGTCACAAATTTCTTTGCAGCCAAGAGAGTGGATAGGAAACAGAACCTAACATCTCAGCAGAGCAGGTCTTCAGCAAGTTATACAGTAGATCTGATGTGACGTTTTTAGGTGTCTTGCTCTGTTTATAAGTCTCAGATTTTCTCCTTCAGTCCCCCCCCAGTGACCTTTTTTCTGTTCCACCCTACAACTCCTTGTTCTCTCATGTGCCTACATTTTCATTTCCTCCCTATCTCTTTCAGACTTGGTGTCAAAACACAATTGCAAATTTGTTCTTACATGTGTTTCAACCTTAGTTTGAATATCTGATTTGTTGAATTTATTTTGTCAGGGCATTTCAGGCAAAGTTGCGCAATTGGAAAACAACAGTACTCTTGTTTGTAATACTCATTCCATCCTCTGTGGCTAACTCCAAACCCTATGTATCCACAAAACAAACCCCAAAAATAATTTTCAATACAGTTGAACCTAGGCCTTCTTCCCTAAACCGCCACACCACCACCAGCTCATTCCCTCCTGGCCCCTCTTTCGCTAGCAACTCTTTTCTTTTTCCAAACACTCTGTCCTCTCATTCTGGGATTTCTCCCATTGCTTTCCATCCATCCCCTCGGTTGTCATTCAGCACAATATGCTGTCTGTTGAAGAGAATCGCAACATAATTGTTGTCAGATGACATTTAGAGAGTCGGATGGAGGTGAGACAGAAAGTAAAAAAAAAAAAAAAGATGAGATGAGAAAAAAAGTGAGTAGGGAACAAATTGAGGAAGAGAAGCGGATAGGAGGTTTGAGAGGAAATGTGAAGGGAGGGAGAAGGAAAGAGAGAAGTCGGAAAAGAGAGAGAAAAACGTCGCTGGTTACCATGCCAACAGTCCATGTAGAAAAATAAACAGTATGTGTTGTGTGCTCTGCTCTGTCACCCTCCACCTCACAGGCCGGCCCAGTGTTATGAAGTGTATGTGTGCATGCAACTGTGCATGTATGGTGTGTGTGTGTGTGTGTGTGTGTGTAGGGAGTTAACATATTGCAGTGGTTTGACTCTTTTGTTCTGGGGGTTCTTACATTTACTGGGCCTTGGAGGAAATGTTTGACACTCCCCAGACCATACAACAGGAAGTTAAAAGTTAAATATGTGTGTATATTTGTCTGTGTGTGTGTCAGCAAAAAGCGAGACAACCCGGCTGTTAAACACAAACACAGACATTCGCGTTGATTCAGCGTCCGGTCGTGGATTAACCCTTTCTTACCACCTTTGTCTTTCTCAGGGTTCGGAGGCAATGGAGGACTGTGTGCAGGGGGCGCTCTCATCGCTTTATCCTCCCTTTGAGAGCACGGCACCACCCCTCCTCTCCCAGGTACAACTCAACAAGCATGCACGCACGCACGCACGCACACACACACACACACACACACACACACACACACACACACACACACACAGCCTCACATCTTATCAGCAATAAACAGGGATATATAAATGCATATTCAATTAAATGATCGCAAAATTGGAAAAAGTGGGCAAGGCGATGTCACGTGCAGATAACACTGCTTGCCCCAGAGATAAACTGCTGCTTGAAGTCAACACAAACAATATTTAGCCAGCTGGTCAATTATAGCCAAATCCTCTTCCTCCAACCAGCACTATTACATGACTTGTTTCACCAAAAGCTGAACGCTAGTACTGATTTTAAATCACAGCATTTAAAGAGTAGTCAGCTGGGCAAAAAAATGGCAATCTCTTGCATTGTGGGAACCTTTTGTAGACTGTAATATCTCCAACTTAGTATTACAGAGTGCCACAATCACATTAGTTCTTTTAGCTTTGTTTCCATATGAACCAGTGGACTATGGGGCCTTTGAAGTAAATCGTTTGGGCCATTTTACGTTAGCATTTATGGTAATTTGGTAATTGGTTTGTTCTAAGTTGCCATGCAACTTCCAATCAAAAATCTTGTTGCTATGGAAAAAGCTGCTTAATGACTTAATGAAAGAGGACTGATATAATGAAACAGCCTTTCTGATTACATGCTGTTTGGGTTGAGCAAAATTCCTCTGCTCTTGAGCAAATGCATTTCAAAATCCATTTAAAAAAAATGCATGCAGCTTTAGCTGAAACAAAGACTGCTCTTAGTTCATGAGAACCTGGCATACTGAACGTGAAAGATTTTCCCCTGACATGAATGATATGTAAAGTCTTTGCCATTTTTGTTTCATGCATCTAATCATCTAATCACCAAATGCACTAAATACAACTGCATTCACTATGCCTTTTTCCTACTCGTTCAGGTCTTTTCAGTCCTGGAGTCGACCTATCAACATGACAGTCTTCGCTACCTCCTGGACTACTTCGTTCCTGCCAAGCACCTCCTGCACAAACTCCAGCAACACGCCTGCGTGAGTTCCAAATTGCAAACAGTGCGGAGGAGAACACACACGTAGTTATACACGTAGTTATAATCAACAGCAGAATCTTCTGTTAAATACAAAAAGTATCATGTGACAAATCTGTCAAGTGTTATCTTTTTGATTCATTTTTATGTATGCTGGCAGAGATGTTTTTAAGTCTGGACAACTAATGCACGACAAGTCTTAACTCAGTCAAGACAAGTTTTAAATCAAGTCTTAAGTCCTTAGAAGGTTTGTTTGTAGGTATTTTATGGCAAGTCCAAGTCAGTTGCAACAAGTCCAAGTCAAGTTGGAAGTCCTAAAAAACAAATCCAATTCATGTCCAATTCAAGTGTTCATAAGACTACTTGTTTCTAAGTCTTTCCAGGGAAAGTCCAAGTCAATTGGCAAAAGTCCAAATCAAGTTCCAGGTCTTTGCAATGAAAGAATCAAGTCCTAAAGGGCAAGTCCAAGTGAGGCCAAAGGTTTTCAGAACATTTTTCGGGGCAAGTCGAAATCTTGTCACAGCAAGTCTCAAATTAAGCCTTGTTTTCAAGTCAAGTCTCAAGTCAGTCTAGACCAGTCTTAACCCTCGTGTTATCTTCCCATCAAACATGCAACTTTTTGTTTTCCTGTGTCAAAATTTAACATTAAAACCTTTTTCAACATTTTGACCGTTTTTACAACGCTTTGGTTGTCTTTTTCAATACATTTGTCGCTTTCACAAACATTTTTGTTACTTTTGCCAATGTTTTTGAAGCTTTTCCTGATGTTTTTATAAATTTTTTCTGCACTTTTTTGACGTTCTTCTTTTATCAATTTTTTTTTCAAATGCTATAAAATTGAACAAAACACCCAAATTCAATGAAAGTGGTGAATTGATCATTTATTTTACTTGTGAAGAGTGTTTTATGGAATCATCCACTTTATTTCTTTTTGTTTCTTCTTTTTTTTTTTTTTACATTTTTGGTTAAAAGAAACCAAAATTTCTGATACAAAACTTTTTGAAAATGGCTCAAATTTCACCCGAGGACTACAGGAGGGTTAAGTCAAGTCTCAAATACTAAAGGACAAGTCCAAGTAAGTTTATACAGTAAGTCTTAATGAGATGTTGATTGTTTTTAAGGCTCATTAAACACAAATCCTGACAGCAGTCAGGCCCATGTCAATCTCAGGTCTTTATTTTTGTGCCCTGAATCTATGTGTGCTTTTTTATCTGTAGTTTGGTTCATTAGGTCATTCATAAATGACATGCGGGAAAATTCCAACGGAACTTTTGGAAGTAAACAAAGAGAGGAAGCAAAGCCAGCAGACAACACGTCACTTTTGCAAGTCCTACTATAGAGAGACAACTGCATGGGTTGATTGTAGCCCGTCATCATAGCACAGCGTAGCTGACTACGGCGACTGGTTTAGCTAAAAAATGTGTAGTTCTTCTGTTCGAGGTCAGATCATGTTTTCACCACAAACAAACAGCTCCAGAATTAGGTTGAAAGCCTCTTTAAGGCAGCCTTGGTATGCTTGTTTGGTCTGTTTTTGGTGCACATCTGAGTCTGATTGCTGCATTCACACCTGCCCAAACGAACCGCACCAAGGGGGTGAAACAAACTCTGGTGCGATTCAACCAAAATAATTAAGTCAGGGGTTAACGGCCCCTAAGTGTCAAGTCTTCAGCCTAGTATCACAGTACCTTGTGGCATGAAGACACCAGTGCAAAGAAAAGTTCAAGGCTTTTATAATTCGACACATGTGTGACCCTATATCAGTTACCCATTACACTGTGGAGGGTCAAGTCTGCTTTAAAACTCTAGCTGACCGGCAAAATTTGTGAAAGTGGCTGCTGTAGAAATTTGAGATATACCAGCGGCTGTGAGCCGCAGACATAAGAGGTGGTTTTCTTCCTTGGAAGCTCCACTTAATCAACAGAGATTAGTGAAATACAGTGAAATAAGGCATGCATAAATGCACTCTGGTTTTAATTTTCAGACTCCCACATGCATGCATAAAAGCAAATGCATGGAAATAGTATGATAGATGATAGCATACACTGAGCAAACAGACTAAAAACAGTGAAACTTCCACTTTGTGTATGGGCTCACATCATTTTCTTTGCACTTTCTGCGTCACACACACAAAATAAGATCAACAAATGAAATGCAACATGTACTTAACTCAAAGTTTTGAGGTTTATAGTGAACAATATACACACACACACACACACACACAAACAACACACACTGTTTAGCACTAGCTCGGAGGCCAGGAACGGTCTCATATTTCCCCTTGACAGTTTTCCTAAACACACACACACACACACACACACACACACACACACACACACAGGCATTGTGAGCACACTATGTTTTCATTGTCATTGAGTTGAGCTGCCTGGGACGGGAGTTAGACTGTGAGTCATGACAATAATTCCTTCCATATGTGAGTGTGTTACTGCTGTGAGAAAAGAAAGAGAGTGAGTAATAGAGAAGCGGTGAGAGTCAAAGGAGAGAATGAACATGGCTTTCATTCACCATGCCTGCATGCTTGCACGCATGCGTCCAAAAAAAGAGAAGATGCTGGATGTTGCAGACTATAGTAGACTGACTGAGGAATTTTTGTGAAACGGGAGTTGCGGAAGAAGGAGCAAACACTGGGGTACTTTGAGGGAGAAGTTGGAGGAGGGAGGGCCAGAGGACAGGGAGTTGCAGAATGTGGACTGACTCAAAACAGACAAACTTTTTAAGAGAGGAAAAGTCACACATGGTTTTTAATACTAATATCCACCATGACTTTTGCTTGCCCCAAACTTTGACCACAGAAAAAGAACAGACAAGAAGAGAGACTTGAAGTGAAACAAAATTGAATAAAAGGTAGAGGTAGAAAAGGAAAGCTGGAGGAGAGGTTGAGTAAGGAATATAATTTAATCATGTCTTGTGAGTCTGGAGGGCACAAAGAGGGGAGTGAGCAGCCCCAAGTCAGTTGATTAGACGTGACTGGGAATAGTAGAGAGAGGTTCTGGAGGAGTTTTATACCTCAGACTGCAAGAGGGAGGATATAGATCTGACACAGGATTGATTAAGGTGGGAATAGCATTTGGAATAAGGTGTTTTTTTCCCAAAACAGATCAGTTGAGTGCAGGGGCACTCAGTACCTTCTCTCCTATTGTAAATTCTGAATTCTTTAGTGAATGCTTCTTTGTGGGATCTTCTATATTTAGACCCATGTTGTTTAGTGTGCTACATTTAGATTGATTTCCCAGTCTTTTGGCTAATAAAACAGTGGACTGTTTTACAGTGGCAAGCTGTGGCTGTGAAGAGCTGGTCATCTGCATGTTTCCGTCTGACTCACACTAACTCTCTGCAGCTTTCCAGAGTCTTCTCAACGTGTCATGCCAGCCAAGCAGTTTTACACATTAGAAAACACAGTCACATGTCTGACATTTGGATGTAGCGCTGGCTTTTGGCCAGTTAAGCCAGTGAATAGTGTTGACTGGTGTGGTATCAGTTCTAGAAATTTGACTCATCTGAATGTCAAACAAAAACCATGCAGAACTGGCTCATGTGGGCTGTGGTTTGTGAATGGAAGAGCAGATTGTGCCTGAGCATTAAATTGGATTAGATTGTGACAAGAGGGGAGATTTTCATATGGCAGAGTACATTACACATCCAAAAGAGGTATAGAGAGAAGATTTGGCAAGCATAATTTCATTTCATGCAGATGATGGTTTAATTTTTTTATTTATACGTTCAACACACTTCCTTTCTTCTTCTCCATGTCATCACAGTCTCAGTACCTTGGCTGCTTGTTCCTTCACTCCGGCTGGCCTCTGTGTTTAGGAGAGAAAGTAGTCGTACAGCTGTCCACCCTGGACTGGAGGATCCTGCGCAGTAATGACTTCTACCTGCAGGTGGTGCCCTTCTCGACACGCTGCCCCCGTCTGGCCTTAAAATGTCTGGCCCCTGGGGGGCGCACCGTTCAGGAAATCTTGGTACCCGAGTCACAGCACCCCCTTGTGTTCACCACTGAGTGGCTGCACAGCGTCAACAAAGAACGGGGCTACAAGAGAGAAGGTAAGGAAAGGACAACCTGTACTTCTTTTGAAATTTTGTTTCTGTGTGTTTCTATTCTGGTTAAGTATCCGAAAAAGGTCTCCAACAACGTTGTTCTCATGGTTTAGGCCAGGCTTTTACTCTTGCAGTTTAGCCAGTAATAATAACTAGGAAGAAGACTACACTTAAAACAGGCGAAGTAAAACATGTGGCTAGAAGAGGCAGGTTTTTATCATGGATGTCATGTGGAAGGGCAACAAGAGAATGGAGAGATGTATTCGTGTCATTAAGTAAGGAGGCCCAAGTTTAAACCTATTCCACGTAGCTTATGTTGGTGTTTTTTGAAGGATACCCTCAATAAACATATGAATGTGACATTAAGTTAGTTCTCTTTAATCTTTGCATAGTTGGAGGAGGACTTGACACCTGCCTGGTCAGTACATGTGATGGTGTTGTTCGACTTCCGTGGAAGGAGGTTGTCTACCCAAAATTCATCCATGACCCTTCTGAGGAGCTGGGCCTGATGTCCAACCACGAGGGCCCCACATCCAACCGCCTGCCCAGTGAGGGGGGCAGCAGCCTTGGGGGCTGGGGTGGCTCATCTTCTGGGGAACTGGACTCCTGGTCCTGGGATGAGGAGGAAGATGATGGTTTACCACCAGACGGCTTGGCCTCTGAGCCTGCACTTCCCCGGCGAAGGCGCAGCGAAGATGGGCTCGGGCGGACAGCAAGGCACCCTCAGCTGGACGGGGACTATGTAGAGTTGTTGGAGCCCAGAGTGGGTCCTGATGGAGGAGTTGACACAAGGCAGAGGTACCTGGAGATGCATGGAATATGTAAGACAAAGACTTTGCCTCTGTGCAGGAGAAGTAAAGCTATCAAACTCCGGAAGGGGAGAGCTTGGGGATATGGGAGACTGGAAGGGTCAGGAAGCTTTCGTGCTGTCCTTGGTGCCAAAAGAGACGTAGTTACCCCAAAAGGTGACATTTTACCACCTCGGCCTCCACCAGTAGTCACTGAACCTGGCAGAGGGAGGCGGTCTTACTCTTCTTCTGTCCACGACTCTGATGAAGGAGACAAAACAAGCAGAGACTCTGAAGGCTTGGAAAGCCACCAACTTTGTTTTGATGGGCTTTTCAAAGAGAGGAGGCCCGGCGTGGGCAAGGAGAGAGATAGCACGCAGCCGTGCAGAGACAATCACAAAGGTAAAGATTCTGAGAGTGGCGACAGCCATGACTTGACAAACCACAAAATCGGGCATGTTATAGAGGGCCACTCAGATCATGGATCTCATTCAGACTCTGTTTTTGAGGATACAGATAAACCACTGAGTGGAGACAGTGATGCCACAACCCCAACATCAGATGCACCAGAGAGATCATTCACTGGAGTTTTACAAAGTGGAGAACTTACCAACAGTGGGTCTCAAATGAAGAACTCGTCAAACCCAAAGGTGACAGAGGACAAGGATGACAGAAAGACGGAGGACAGAGTTTGTCCCAGAGGAAAGGAAGTTAAAACTGCAGGATTCAGGGCGCCAAGGTACAGATTTATTTCTAATATGCACTTCTTATTTGTATTAATATCCACACTTCCATATGAAAGTACAGATGAGTAACACTTTGGTGCTAACCCTGCGCCAAACATACAGGTTTTGAGACTTACACACATATAGGCCTGACACCAGTGGTACAAAAGACACCCTCCTAAACCATTCTAAAGGACATCACGTCTGAACAAAGTCATTTTTAAAGCGATTCACATTATTAACTGTCTGTTGTACCTCATTAATACCTTCCTGTGCTTTGTCTTTAGGAGGAAAAGGAAGGGAAAGGGGGCCAAAGGTAGGGCTAGATCTGGTGGTCGTACACCCCAGAAAGGATCAAAACATCAGGGTAAAGCTGCTCAACCAAGTCCCACCACCTGCTCTGCTTTGACAAAGCTGCCAACCACAGAGGACAACCGAAGAAAACAGGCAGACGAACCTGACGGAGTGCCCCCTTCAATTAATGAAGGGACAGAGGACACAAGGAAAAGAAGTGCAGGTCTGAGGGAAATTGAATGTTAATGCATGAGCATTAGATCCTAAAAGTCCTAAAATACCTCATAGAATATTTCTCTAACTTTTATATCCCTCAACAGAGAAAAAATCTGAATCTTTGCCTGTCTGCAATGGCCAATCAAGCACATCCTTACTAAACCACTCTAATGAGGAGGCAGGGTCAGGAGAGACATGTCCGGATCAAATGAATGCTATTACATCTAAAGTGCCTTCCCTGCTGAAGGAACTGGACACAGAGCTCCTGCAGTCAGGGAAGCTAATGTTGACAGGCAAGTTTAATTCAGGCCTGTGTTTTTCCTCATAGATGTGTGGCTTTGTTGTTGTTGTTGTTGTTTGTTGTTGTCCAGCACACATAGGTGGGTTAGTAGGTTTTAAGTGCTAACTGCCCAATTAACAACATTCTGCATCAAAATTTGTCTTTTTTAGAGCATAAATCAGTCAGATATGTACATATGTACATGATACAAATACACTGTTAGATTCGGTGTGACTTGAAATATCATGGGATACCAATAACTCCAATGTTTACTATGGATAAACATCCATAAATCCATTGGCAAAAAACACACATTATAATTCAGATATTGTCTTATAACCTGGTCTGAAAGTTCTTTGGTATTAAAAATTATCCCGTCATTTTTATCTTTACATTTTATGATTACAGTGCAAACAGGAACTGCTAACAGCTAATTTGGCATCTAATTTCATGGTGCAAATTTGATAAACTGTAAACAAATATATGCTAAAAAACAGAGCTCAAGGTGTACAATGAACCAATGTAGCAGACTAATTGTAGTCTTGTTAGACCTTTCTCTTGACCTCCTCTCTTAGACCTTAACCTGATGCTTACTGACCACAGGTACAGTGGACAGGCTGGGACGCGCTCTGGTTGTCACAGCGATGGATGTATCAGAGGAGAACTTCTCTGAGGAGGAGATGGCCCGGGTCTTGGCCTGCTACCACAGAATCACTAGGTAAGTCTGCATTCTTCCCATTCTAATCAGAAAATGAATCCAGAGATATATTTCAGTAATAGTGACGCAATTGGTTTCTATATATAACCAGGGAATTAAGGCTTTTAGATTTTGCACACCTTACAAAGCAAATGATCCCCTTTCATACCAACTGTTTGTCTTTGATTTACCCTCTGCTTTCAAACTCTCTGTACTTGCATATCTTAAAATCTATGAATAGCTAGTTCTCTGATGTTTATATTTGGGCTTGTGCCACTTGTTTCTTGTCATGCCGCTCATTTCCAAAGCTATTCCGCCAAAGGTGCTTCATAATTATGTTTGACTTAACTTGGTATATGCTAACGTTGCCAAATGCAGCAAAAGGTGGAACTAAGAATACGCAACATGTGCAAGAAAGCGGGAAAAAAACATAAACTGATTCAAAGTCAATTTAACAAACTTATTTGAGCTTGCCCATTTGCCTAGCACAATCTCCAGTCATCTGTCGCTCACAGAAACTTTGAGAGTAAATTATATAAAGTTTTATTTATTTTAAATATCAATAACCCCCTAACTGTCTTCTAGAAAATACTGTAATTGGTATACATCTTATGATTTTATTTCTGAAGAGTAGACATCATTTCGCCTTTATTTTTTAACATTGCAGGTGTCTCATTTTAATAATCTTCTTTATTAACTACCGCTCCTGTTTAAACCCTACATTCACCCCTCATCTCTCCATCCATCCTCATCAGGCCTGCAGCCAAAGAAAAGGGTCTCACAGTATTAATGGACTGCAGACGCTCTCCACCCTCCACCCTCGGCCTCTCTGCGCTTAAATTGTTCCAGGTGAGACAGAGAAGAAATGTTATTTAGCCAAATGTGCTAAATGTTTGCTTGTGTTGCTCTAATTTGCCTGCAGATGTGATGAAGTAGCTTAAACACATGGGTCTCTGAGTGGTTTTTTTTGTGTGTTTCAGGTGTTGGTTCCTGGCGGCCTTGGATCTGTTCTGGTTTTGGTGGAAGAGCAGCAGGAGTCCCTTTCTCATAATGTAGAAGGAGCCGAGGTGACCTCATGCAAATCACATGTTTACAGACACACACACACGCACACACTAAAAAGAGTTGTTTATTTCCTATTGGTTCAGTTAGTTTTATTTCTTTTATTTGCACGTCTAAGCTTTAAAACACAGGTCGCACAACCACAAGAAACTTAATAAGTAGTAATAAAAAACATGTTAAAATCCCAATGATGAAGTGTGCAAACATTAGCAAAATGTCTCTAAACCTCCATTTGCCATCATAACAGCAGTGATACCGCTCACATATGAAATGCTAAATATTCAAAAGCGAATAACATTTCATACTCCATGCTTTGTTTGCGTCCCTTGCTATAATGTGATGAATGTCAAATGCACTTAGCTGGATCGCGCAATCACGTTGGGCTTGAATCTAAATGAAGCTTATTTCCATACATTTGGCACACAGAGTTTGCAAATAGCTCTTATTTTACAGCTTTATTCAGCTCACTGCTTTGCATTGATCAGCAGAGATCTTTCTCACACACACGCATGAGAACACTTTTTCTTGCCATGTGGTTTGTATTTCAACTTGGCAGCTTGAGAAGAACTTTGCATGTTAAAGGGAAACACTACCCTAAAAGATGTTAACAGCTGTTTGGTGCTGCAGCGCATATTCCTCAGTCCATTTTGTTTATTATTCTTGCTGATATATTAAAAAATGGAGATGATTCCATGAAGTGTAGAGAACATGCTTTCGTTTTAAGGAAGCTGAAAATAGGCCCTCAGAATCAGGAAGGGAGACTGTTAATTTGTTGCTCTGAATGCAAAATATAAACATGTTATCTAAGTTTAATTAAATAAAGATATATAGTATATTGCAAAGACTAAATAACAGTTAAATTGCTCAAGGCTTCTTATGAGTTGCATTTTTGGCCAACATTTAAAAAATATCTCTATTCCTGCCCTTATCTTCTCTTATCCTCTCCTGTGCCTTCCAGATCCACATGGTGCGAGGAACAGGGGTCCTTCAGCAATATGTTGATAAGCAACAGCTTCCCAAAGAGATGGACGGAGACTTCACCCACTGTCACTCAGACTGGCTGGCCTTCAGACTAGTGAGAATCTGCTGCTGTTTGTCTGTTTTAATAAAATCATACCCTTTCCTCTTGATTGTCCCCCTATATCTCTACATAGTTTTTGTTCTAGCTACTAAACTGAACCAGACTGATTTATTGACCTGAGCATTGATTGGGAATTAATCACTTCAGGCATTTTAAAGATTAATATCTTTGCAAAATGATTAATATTTATTTAATTTGTATGAATTTAGACCATTCTAACAGAGAGAGCTTGTTGCAGCCCCATAGTCTGAGTCTTATATAGATATATACAAATGGAAACCAGTGTCAATTTTATTGTGAAAGTCCGCCATTTGTTTCATTTTTCTGTTGTAGCACGTTGCAAGTTGTCATTACTGCTGAGTTTTGTGTACCTCAAGTTTAAAATATTACCACGAAGGTGAGGGAGTAGAGTGGGAGAAGGAGAAGCTCGGAGAGGAGGAATGACAGATAAGAGGATGTTGGCTGGAAAGAGCGATTGTTTGGTGGTGGTCGATGATTTTAAAGATTCCTGATGAACTGGTTGTGGAGGATAAATCAAGCAAAGTTGGTCTGAGAAGAAGCTTAAGGGCTCTTAATGGCTTTCCCCCAGACAGTTTATGTTGCTTTATCTAAATAGATGAAAACATGTTCCTGTCCTCTGCACTTTCTCTGACCTCTCTCATGAAAAGAAAGGAAAGAAGGCATTTCATGCAATTATATAAACTAACCTGTGTCTGCTTTACTTACTAGTTGTGTCTTGTCTTAATTTGATGGAACGAGTCAAATGCTAATCTCAAAGTCAATCATTCCATTGCTACTTTCCCCCCCACTTCAGAGTCTGGAGAGCCTGACAGAGCGTTGTGAGAGTGCCCTCGCACTCCTCGGAGAAGCACTGCAGGCTATGGACACTGAGCCAATGCCAGACAACATCAAGGTACAGACGTCTAACATGGCGTGCTTTTTTTTCAGTGTATCACTAATTTGATGACATGACATTGTTATGTGGCTGACAGAATTCTCCACAGACACAATAAAAAGCACACTGTTCTTCTTCAGGCTGTTCCTCTGAGCATTGACAAACACAGACAGCTGATGGCGAGCGTCCTGGCCGACCAACGCTTAACTGAACCACAGCAAAGGGGCGGGGCCTGGCTCGCGGGACTGACCAATAGTGCAACTGGACTGGCACACAAGTCAGCAGACTGCAAGTATGAGCCAATTCAGTGTGTCGATGTGCTGCAATAGTAGCAATTGGCACAATTACTATTATCCCCCATACCGCCACATTTTTAATCATGTTATTCATATTCATAATTGTATCAAAATGTGTGTAATGATCAGGAATGGTGTGCTATGACTTTAATAAGAGATTTGCGCCATTTTCACGATATCAGCAAAAAAACGATAATGGGAACTCTTCGGGAAATTGCTTAAAGGTCCAGTGTGTAACGCGTTTAGTTATTCCTTATCAAAATCGGTGTTCCCCATTTACAAACTTGTCCTTTTCATGAATATTTACCACCATTATCAATTCCAAGTATTCCTATTGGCTTGAAATTTTACATTTTCATTTGCATGAACTGGGGTAGACACTTAATATTCTTGAAATACTTTAGCCGGTAAGGGACATACAGGATATATAAAGAAGGAAACATGGAGGACCACACGTATTCAAAACCCAAGGAACAGGAGTGTTCTTCTTCGCCCAGAAAAAGAAAAAGGATATTGCATCTGATCACTCAGTTGGTTCCCCACTCTGAGTCTGTACATTCTATCCAAAACTTGAAAGATGTGGAGCATTTTAAAGATTGAATAGAGTTTCTCCTCCTATCATGGAGACTCTTTACTGTAGGCTGTGTCAAACAGCAGATTTACTGTTAGCCAGTGTTATTTGGATGTGTACCAAGTGGTAGGCATGCTGTAAAAATTTCTTGCAGACCTTTTTATATTGTACTATAAATATGGTGCTTTTGTGGCCCCTTCTGTTGTCATAGTTTCTTTTTTTTGTGTCCTCTTTGCCTTTTTTTAAAAAAAAACACTGAAAATTACCACAGTCAGTGAATGTATCTCCAAACGAATGAATTGATCAATATCATGAAAATAAGTGAAATAAAGTGTATAATATTATTCAGTATATACACTGTTATACTGTATTGACAGATTAGAAGTCTACACTATACACTACACATTATTTAGTGTAGCAACGTGTGTATCTGAATATACTTCCTCTTGTTATGATGCTAACAAGGCTATACTGCTAAAATATACATTAGACGCAGGCCTATGAAAGTAGGACTATTTTAAATACAAAGATGTCATGACAAACTATTCAAAGTTGGCAAATACTCAGAAGTGCAGACAAGATGTACACAAGCAGCTTGGTCCCAAGAGGCAGAGAAGGGATCTGCATGGCCTTTGCCTTTTCCAGTTGTTGTATTTGATTGAAGGATTTTTTGTTGTTGCCATAGGTTAAAAATACTCTGCATCGTGAAAACAGAGTTGTTTCAGAGTTGCCAGAGGAGAAAGGGAATGTGAACTAAACATCAAATGGGAAACAGAGCAATACAGCTTGTTTGTGCCCGACTAGAGCTTAAAGATGATCTAAAGACTGCTGTAGTTGTAGCTCTTGTTCTCATCCAGTAATGAGTTTTGGCTCAGTCTTCACAAAAATGAGGCCAAATATAAGTATAGGCTGAATGCTTTTTTTGCTTGACAGTTGGTCTGCAAGGTGATCTTGTTTTTCATAAAAACATCATTTCTACCAGCCCAAACTGTGTGATTCTTGGCGATGATTGACTGATGATCGATTTTATGAATAGAAATAAAGCAAAAACTCGCTCTTGCTCATGAATGATTAATTAGTGAGTTTTTTCAAACTTTTGTCCCATCAGGGCTGCTCTTGCAACGACCTCTAAACTCTACGACAGCGTGGATGACGCCCTCCATCGGCTTGTCCGATTGTCCAACCAGAGAGGTCGGGACCTGGAAGCTCTGGGACGACTAGCGGGGCTGGTGGACAAACTGGAAAAGGTGTGCCTGAGGGAGGACGAGTGTGGTTATGTTCTCAATTCACAAACCTAGCAGACTGTTTTGCTGCCAGCTCTCATGTCTCCTGAATCTCGTGAAAGAAACTATTATATGAACCAGCTGTTATCGACATAGGCGCAATAATCAGATCTGGGCGGGACTTTTTTTTATACGTCTTTGCTGCTTTTTCCTACATTTTTCCACCCATTTTCTGACATTTGTCAGTTTTTCTACAATTTATCAAGGTTTTCGTCTCTCTTTTCAAGCTCACTTTTCTCCATACATGCAGACATGTCCCAGGACTTCCCTAGATAGTTAGAGATCTTAACCCCCCAGTGTTGAATCCAAAGTTAAGCCATTGATTGTAGGATTTTAGATTTTAGATTAAAGTCAGTGTTTTAAGCATCATTGCACTGTACATACAGAATTTTCACTGCTTTCACTTTGCCCGTCCTCCCTCCTCTCTACTGTTCCCACCAGGGATTGGATGGAAACTCCCTGATTTGCTGTTTTGTGTTTTCTCTAAGAAATACTTCTTATCACTTCACTCCCTGGTCTTGCTCACCCACAGCACAACAAGACAGATACAACATGTACAATGCAACACAGTATAGTGGGCGAAAAAAAGGATGTGATGACCATCTTCTCTTTCACCCCTATATCTTTCCACTTCATGTAACATCCTACACTCCTCTGCAGTGTTTCACTTCCCTTGTGTCTCTGTTTGTCCTCCAACTAGAGTGAATGTCCTGTGTCCTCCTCTCACCCCTCTCCCTATCTCTTTTATACCCCAGTGTGATAAGGAGATTGAGCAAGTGCAGTCACAGCTGGAAGACTACAGGGACCCTCCTCTGTCCCTCAGCAGACTCTCGCTCAAACAGCAGAAATTCAAGACGTTCAGAGAAACAGCCAATGTGAGTGTTGCTCTTCATTTCTTGGTACAGTATTTGTTAAAAAAAAAGCCTTTTGTATGGCAAACATATGTTTGTATACATAACACAAAGTATATAAGAGAGTATACTATTTCAATGTACTTTGCTCACAATCACAACATGATTCTTAAAATTAAAGCCACAATGTTCAGGATTTCAAACGTCCCTGACTTTGGCGCCATTCGGTGGGGGAATCAAGAATGACATGTAGACACATAGACTGCACCAGTTTTCACCAGGACTGTCTCTTCTTAAAACATTATCCCATGAGAAGACTTTTTGAGACTATAAGATAACATAAAACTAAAGGTTGGGTGTGTACACATTTTCAAACCGCTTTAATATTTAAAGCGCCCACATTATGCTCACTTTCAGGTTCATAATTGTATTTTGAGGTGGTTCCAGAATAGGTTTACATGGTTTCATTTTAAAAAAACACCATATTTTTGTTGTACCGAACATTGCTGCAGATCCTCTTTTCACCCTATGTGTTTAGGTCTCTGTTTTAGCTACAGAGTGAGACATCTCACTTCTATACTATCTATGTCACATCAGCTAGTGACGTAGAAAGCCGTGCAGATTTTGAATAGCTCTCCCGGAGACTGAAGTAAGAGGACATTCAGAAACCTGTTTCTCACTCAAAACAGCATGAATAGGTTTTTTCCCCCATGTTTGTATACACGTGGAAGAACCAGAGACACAAAATAACACCCCTAATCCCAGAAAAAGTGATTTTTTCATAATATGGACACTTTAAGTAAAATACCGGACCGGACCGATATACTGAATTTTACCACTAGGTATCACACTTGGTGCAGGCTTATGTTAGTTTATATTAGTAAATTTTAGATTTTAGACTGATATTACTGAGTTCCTACTTGCACTACTACTGTTACTCGTTTTAGCTTGTGCCATTATCCTGTAATTCCCATGTTAAAGTGGATGTTGTTTAGCAAATGATGCATACAATTTGACTAGAAATATGTTTTTAGTTAGTTTTTTTGTTTACAATGCCTGTTTAGACAAAGGAAGTGTATTGCACATCTTACGTTCATTATGTTCTGGTTTGATTTTTTGTAGTTTTTTAGATGTCTGTGTGATTTTGAACATGTTTTTATCCCTTATGGAACAGAAACTAGCTCTCCATATGGAGCTGCTCCAATGTCTTAGAGGAGTTAATAGCTAAAAATGTAAAATGTAAACAGATGTGTTTTGAGCCCCCTTTGCTGTTCAGTGGTATGTTTGGATCATTCTTGTGGAGACAGACTAATGTACAAGTTTTGGAAGCATGTTCCCATCAGACGCAGTTATTATTCCATTCATGATTTCCAAAGTGTATCATGTCGAGCCTCTACAGTAAACATTTTAGGGTTTTTCCAGGCAAAGACCTCACAGTGGATCTCCCTGAATCCTTTAGGAGCTGCACAGCGAGACTCTGTCAGTGCTCAGCAATTTGGAGGGCTGGTGCGAGTTAGACTGGGCGGGCCTAAGTGACGTCCAGATCCGACTTCCTCCGGTCAGGGAGAAACTGAGAGACATGTCTCACTGT
The DNA here is from genome assembly GCA_013375575.1 of Percina caprodes. Lineage (NCBI taxonomy): Eukaryota > Metazoa > Chordata > Actinopteri > Perciformes > Percidae > Percina > Percina caprodes. The sequence goes on along the minus strand of JABXJD010000028.1, from coordinate 2,080,752 downwards.
CTGTCTGACTGCTGGACCACCCTGGATAACACACAGAGGCTGCTGTCCACACTGACCGAGGTAACGCAGCAAAGGAAGCCATCCGTTATGCACACAGGAAGTTATGATCACACATTGAAGGGCAAATAAGAGTCATCTTTTCTTTCCTGTCTCATGTGCAGGCCACCCAGTGGTGTGAGGTGGTCTTCTCCACCTCCTCCTCCCCCTCTTCCTCGTCTTCCACCTGCCCTCTCGCCTCTCTCCCCCCGATCCCCCCGTCCCGTTTCCAGGACGCTCGTTCGTTAGCCATAGAGCTGGGCGGCGGGGCGCTCCTGGATCTCTGGACCCAGACGGTAGAGCGCTACCAGCGTACCGTAGCGCAGGTTAAACCTCGCTTCCTCCAGCTTGACAGAGCCCAGAATCAGGGCCAGGGGAGGCCAAAGACGCCGTCTGCCAGCAGCCTGTGGGACGTGATGGGTTCTGAGGGAGAGGGAGACTGGGGACTGGGAGCTGGAGGAGGCGACGGGGGGCTGCAGTCCTGGGGATCTCTGGCATCACTGTTCAGGCCACAGACCTGCTCTACGCTGAAGATTGGAGAGGAGAAAGGGAATAAGAAAGAGGGAGCAGGGGGAGGAGGAGCAGGCGGTGCTGGAGGAGGGAAGTTCCTGCAGAATCTTCTGAATCCTGCAAAGAAGAGTGTGAGTTTGTGCTTCCTTTTGGATTGATTATCTGTTGTGTCCGCTCATCTTCTTGTCATGTTAAGGGCCAAATTTACAGGAAATGAGAAGTCCTTTTAGAAATTCAACCGTGTCCCTTAACTTTCAGCCCACAGAGGCCCCACTCCCTCCAAAGCCCCCTAGGAAGCGCCACCCAAGCTTTGACCTCCAGGCTCTTCTGGTGCCCCGCAGAGGCACGGCTACCCCTAAACCTGAGTCCCCGGTGGGTGGGCCGAGCCGTAACTCCCCCATGTCATGGCTGGGGAGACGGACGGCAGCTGACCCAGTGATTGCAACTAGCATGGCTGCAGCCATCCCTGGTTGGGGCGGAGGAGGAGGAGGAGGAGGAGGAGGAGGAGGAGGAGGAGGGGTGTTAATTCGAGGGGTGGAGGTCAGCAGCAAGGAGGTGGTGGACCACACGGGGTCGCCACGGCAACACGTGCTGCTAGGGAGGACTGAGAGGGAGACAGGGACAGACAGGGCCGGATCAACTGCACAGAGGTGTGTTTGTGACATTTTTCCTTCTTTTTCCCCTTTTTTTTAATTTCTATATAATGTCCTCCTTGTGTGTATTTTTCTGTGTGGGAACTTGAATATGAGAAAATTTGGCTGAGAGCTCCAAAACAAGACCAACGTTATAAATTACATTAACAACAGGTCAGGCTAATATGAAAGGGAGAAGTGATTTGTCCTTGTTGGGACCTGACAAGCTTCCAGCTGAAGTCTGTTTCAGAACGATGTTACCAGTCAGCATGCAATCTCAGATCATTTGTTCATTATTAACTGTTTGATCTCTGGCCATTGCTTATTGCTATCTTCCCTCCCACTTCCTCTTCCTCCCACGGTTGTTTGCACTTTTGCAAATGTATTCATCCATTTTCTTGCACTCCTTAATCATTTCCTTGCTTCTGTCTTTCTCCCGCAGTAAGCTGTACCTGCTCTGGTGTAGGATGCTGAGTTCAGAGAGGCAGTATGTGGCGGTCCTGAAGGGGGTAGAAGAGACATACCTCCCCTTACTGGAGCTCTCAGACACCCCGGCTTCCATCAGGGGGAAGGCAGACACCCTCTTCCCCAACTGGGCCGGCCTCAGCACCTTTCACTCGCAGAACCTACTCCCGGCTATGGAGGGTGCTCTTTTGCAAAGCTTGTTGCAACAGGACTGCTTCAGCAAATATGTAAGTTCAGGAATGTATGTAAAAATCTGGGTTTTATTTATGTTGTTTCATCCATCACTATCAGCTACTGCAACCCAGACTTGTGACTTGCAACCCCTCATCACAGGTTGCACAGATCCCCTGTTTAAGAATCTTGTGGCCCTTTAGATTTATCCTTGGGCCCCTTGGGTGGTCCTGACCCCCGGGTTGGTTACCCGTCCCCAGAGTCAGAACTAAACAGGGGGAAGCAGCTTTCAGTTATTATGCTCCACATATCTGGAACAAACAACTCTCAGTTCTTTTAAATCAAGGCTGCAGACCTTTCTTTTTGATGTTGCCTTTCTCTAATTTCTTATATTGCACTATGAATTTTTTTAAATTCTTTTAAAGTTTTTATTTGTTTTTAATTGCTTTTTCATGTTTTATGTAAAGCACTTTGAATTGCCCTGTTGCTGAAATGTGCTATGTAAATAAAATGGCCTTGCCTTGCCTGTGCATTGCAGAGCCTTCTTAAATTTTAATGTACTGGTATTTAGAAAGTATTATCAAAACTAAGTATAAGCTTAACATTGTTAAATATATTTTTTGTAGTCTTACAGGAAATCCCCTTATTAAAATGTATGTTAACATGGCAGTTGAATGCATCACTTCTTTTGTGGAGGAATCACTTTTGTGGTACATAAATCTGTGATAGTATCTATTTATTTTTTTAAAAGGATGTGATTTTGACTTTACATTTACCAGAATTTATACAAATAAAGGTTCAGATGAGCACTTTTCAAAACAGTATAGCTATATGTTGTATAATGTTGTATGTACTGTATTTATATGTTATTTGCAGTATAGTCCTAATTTGCTTCTTTAATGGTTTGATCAGATTAAAGGCAATAAAACAAGTAGAACTGTGTCTTTACAAAACTTGTCCTACATTCTCTCCTTAATGTGGCTTTTGTCGACATCCTTTTCTCACACAGCGGGAGCAGTTCCTGCAGTACTCCCACTACATCAGGAGTAAACCAGAACTGGACTCTCCGCTGGTCACACATGCGGCCGACTTCTTTAAGGTAAGAGTCATCATCATTTGGCTGCGGTCCAATTAAATCCTTGAATCTCTCTAAAACATCCAACTTATTGTGCACACAGAGAGTTTAGCAGAAGTGTTTGAATCTGAGACAGAGAAGCTTTTCCTCCCGGCTTTTCTATTGTCCCCTCATTTCATTAAACACAATTTAAGTTAAGCGAAGACACGGCAGGCAAAAACACAGTTTTTAATGTGTTGATTTTGAGATTTTGGGCTAATTTGTATTCTTATTAATATTCTGAAGGTTTTTTTACAGAGGGATTGGTTCATATATCATCCATAGCCAGATTATAGAACATATTATACCTAAAAAAAATGAAGCAAAATTAGATTTTTTTTGAGGTATGGAGTGATAAAAAGAGATTTCCAAAAAAACCTCAAAGTCAAAAACCTTTGACTCTAACATGCTAATCAAATGAAACAAAAAAATGAACCTGGCTTTATCCAATGTTCAGATTTTTGAAAATCTATACACTTTTTTTTTTAATAGATATGCATATGATGCATATTTGTAAGTAATCAACTGGGAAAGTTTCAGGGTGAAATGTGCTTGTAGTAGTCTTACCTGATCATCACATTCCTGAATCTACGCATAATAAGAGTTTCAGGGTCATAACATTTTTATTTGGTTTATTTTCTTTTTTATAAAATCTGTTAAACCACAATGTGAGAACCTCATTATGAGTAATTTTTGCACACATCACAAGCATAAAGCAATTAAAGTTGCTTTATTCAACGGTTGCTGCAATTAAAAATGAGTTGTATATATAGTAAAGCTAATTACATGTTTAATGTACACTAGAAAAGCCAATTAAAGGCGGATTATAGAGAAAGCAATTTGAGCTTGCAAGCTACAATTAACTAAAACTAATACATCGACGGCATCGTAAGATTACTAAGAGGACTTTACGATGAGAGATCACAGCCCTTAAGATCTTATTCAAGTTGTCAAGTGTTTGATGAAGGAGCATTTCCAAGAAACCACCAGCAGGAGGCGCTGTGAGTTCAAGTCACATTCTACAGCAGCTTTAAAACACATTGTGGATTATGGCTGCATGAGGGTTTACGGTTATTGTGATGGATGTGATGATGGTGATTGTTTTGGGGATGGTAGTGATGATTGTTATGAGGATGAAGACGGTCGACAGCACACACGGCTTCTGTGATCAGTGGAAACCCAGAAGGACAACGGGATTCACTATAGGAAAGAAACAGATTGAGATGTCTTTATGGTTTATGTGTTTGTATTTTTTCCACCACTAATGACTGTAAAATCAAATTATTTGAAGATATATATTGGCCAAAACACGTCTCATGTGGTAATTGTAGCCGACCAAATGAGATTTTGTTTTTCTACAGTGTTTTTTTGTTTTTTTCTTTACATAGATTTTTAAAAGTAGAATTTTTACAACATGACATTGTGATGTGTATTTTTTTTGTGAAATAATGTAATGTAATAATGTATATAGCGTAATTTCTAACAAAAAAACCGTTCACAGCTTTTCCATTGCCATTACACATTACATGTGTTTCACATGAGTAACTTACTTTCCACATCCACATTTTCTTCATTTTACACAGCACATTTAAAAAAAAAAAAGAAGACATTTTTACAAAAGATACAGAGGCCTATATAGTGTGTTAAACTTGCCAGACCCTCCTCCGCAGTGCTGTGGAGGAAGGTCTGGCAAAGCGAGACTAGATGGCAAAAGTCAAGCACATTTTCTTGCATCTGACCTCTGTCTGTTTTCTCTGCCTGTGCAATGCATTATGGTAAATAAATGTAGGCTTGTGAGCATATATCGTAAACTACTTCATAGGTTGCACTGTGGGGTAATTGTTTTGTGCTGTAAAAGGTATCTTATAGTCGGAATATGACGTTGAGACACCATAAGAAACAACACAGTGTAACTTTTCCTTTTCCTACAACTCCCCTCTTATCTTCCCTGCCCTGCAGTCCAAAATCCCCCCAGCCTCCCCCCTCTCCCCCCTGTCCTTCCCTCACTGTCTTCAGGCTCCCATTCAGAGGCTGGAGCAGTACTGCGAGGCCTTAGAGGAGCTGGGAGGGATAAACCCCGCCTCCGACTCTGCCCTCTCCATCCTGAGACACGCCCAACAGCATGGCCAGGACCTCAGGGCCAGCGACCTCATCGGCGGATGTCCGGTGAGAATGCCCTTCCCAGTTCATGACTGTGCAACTGTAAATCAAGCCACAATTTCTTTTTTCAGTGAAAGAAACTAACTCATCCGGATGAGGTCAGGCAGTCGGAAGAGACTGAATTTTGAACGCTTTTATTGCTTGAGTTAATACTGTTAATACTTGTCTTTTTTTATGTTAAAAAGGAAGTTTATTAGCATTTATTAGAATATAAAAAAGGTACACATGCTTTTTAGGTTATATATACTTGACTCCAAGTGCATAGCCAGGAGCTCATTTGCATTTTCTCATTGCAGTTGCTCAACACATGAGTGTTGCATGAGTGTGTGGGGAAAGTGTGTACAATCCAGGAAATTCAAAACAAATAAAGTAATGAAATTGTCTCCTGCTTAGAACACAAAGATAGGAGCGCAGCAAATAAAAGAAAGGAATGTGGGGGGAAAAGGTGGAGTTTTTAAATCGACAACTAGGAAAACTCTTGCAGTTATTATGGATTGGATAAAAAAAGAAAAGAAAAACCTAGCCTCTAAAAATAACCTTCTAACCCTAGAAAGCACCACATCCATTTGCCCCGTGTTGTGCTCTTCTGACACAGCAGAATCATTCAGAGCTAGTTGTGAAAAATGTTTGACACCACCCCCCCACACACACACACACGCGCACACACACACAACTATTCCCTCCTCCCCCTTTCGAGCTAGGGGAGATTACGGCAGCACAAACACTCCCATTGAGCTACTTCAAATCACGCTGCAAAAGCTCTCCAAGTGAAAAAAACCCTGTAAGTGCAGGTGTGTGTATGGGTGGATGTGTATGTGGGTGTTCATAATGTGAGTGAAGCATCAGTTATATCATGACACACATTTCTAGAGGTTTAAAAATAACTGCTCTGTGTGGCAGGTTGCTGGTAAATTATTAGTCCTTTTAATTTTATTGGCAGAGTACTTAAGGTTGAGAAAAAGTTCACCCAATGTATCGCTTATGTCGCCCTGGTTGCAAGTCTAGTACTGAGTCCTTAAAGAGCGTTACGTAAAATTTGACTTTTATCAACCTCCATCTGCCTCTGTTAGGCGTTCCAACAACATCACAAAGTCCTTTGACCCTGTAATTGACATGAACAATAAAGTCCCATTTTCACAAAAGATGTGAGTCAGCTGGCCAATTAGAGCAAAGATCCAAGAGACAGAAGCATCCTTGTGAAGAGGGAATTCAGTATGTCACCATGCAAGGCACTGTAATTATGATACTGCTTTGTCCTTTTCTTTATTAACTCAAGAATAAGGCTTTTCAGTCTTTGTAGCAGAAATGTCTCTCAACTCCAAATCAAAATTTTGGATTTTTTTGTTAAGGAGAGAATTTGCTTGGGAAAAAGTGAACAGGCAAGAAAGTTTTTTTTTAAAGCCTAAAATCAGTTAATAATCCTGTGAAGACTTTCAGATTTCACACAGTTAATTCTTTTTGAGCTACGGAGCAACAACATGTGTGTGCACTGGCCCTTTAAAATGTTCCAAAGAGTCTGAGATTATTCACTTGTTTCCCAAGCAGTTTGTTTTAAGAATCTGACTTTTTTTTCTATATTTCTTGCTTTGTGATAATAAAATGAAACTGGATCGGAAAAATTGGTAAAAAAAATTCAAACGACTGGCCAAAAAAAAAAAAAAATACATAATTTCAAACTCAAGTCAAGGCTAAATGGCCTCTTAAGATATGAATTAAGATGGTATCTTTTGCAGATTAAAGTCCTGGGCCTGGGCCGCAGGCCAAGAAAAGTGTATCTTAATGTGTGTGTGTGTGTGTGTGTGTGTGTGTGTGTGTGTGTGTGTGTGTGTGTGTGTGTGTGTGTGTGTGTGTGTTTTATGTGTGATTTCAGATCCCAGTGGCGGAGCGCGGCGAGCTGGTACGTCAGGGCGAGCTGACGGTGTGCGGGGGGGCTCGCAGGAAGCGGGCCGGCGTGAGAAACGTTTTCCTCTACCAGCACGTTGTCATTTTCACTAAACAGAAGAGCCCCAGCCCGGGACTCACCGCCTACAGCTACAAACACAGCATCAAGGTACAGTACACACCTCAAGCACGCACGCATGCACACGCACAAGCACGAGGAAGAGTTTTGAGGAAAAACCTCCTTCTGTACTGTAAAATTTTGCTTTATTTAGCTTTAAATGGGACTTTTTTAATCCAACTATTGTAGTACTTAGACAGTTTTATCCTCTCTCTTTCCTTCTATCTCAGTCCTCTTGACTATATATGTTTATTCTCTTCTCCCTGCAGACCAGTGAGATGGGTTTGACTCAGAGTGTGGGTGGGGAGGGAGTGAAGTTTGAAGTTTGGGTCCGACAGGCTCCTCGAACCAGAGACTGCATCACGCTGCAAGCCAAGGACAGGGAAGACAAGGCAGCCTGGACTCATGACATTGCCCATCTGCTGTGGACACACGCCATAAACAACACAGGTACAGTCTGGCCTTTAACCTCAGAGGTCTTTAGCCTCTCAGACATATTTAGAAAACCTTAAAAGGTCCCATATCAAGCTCATTTTCAGATCCATACCTGCATTTTGGGTTTCTACTAGAACATGTTTACAAGCTGTTTAAAATATACATTATTTTATACTCATACTGTCTGCCTGAATGTATGTATGCTGTATCTGAAATGTTCTGCTTTAGATCCTGTCTCTTTAAGCTCCACTTCAAAAACTTTTTACAATATGGGACCTTAAGTCAACCTAAAGTGTTCGGATTATAAACAGAAAGAGCAACTTGGGGAGTACTAACTGCACATGTAAAAACAAGTTTCATAAAGCCTGATAAGGTGCTTCTAGTGACTTAACTTGACGTAACTCATTTCGCTTGAGGCTAGAAGCGCAAGACTACATTAGCTGTAGCATCATGGGTAATGTAGGCGCCAGGTTTTGATAAGAAAAAAATAAAGCATGGAATAAAAACACTCCTGAAGTAAGTTGTCAACTCAAATGTAATAATAAATTGACTTTGGGCCACTTTCCCATTTTTCATTCTGAATCAGAACATTGTGGACATCTGAAATGATGGCCCAAAAAACATGTGCAGGAGGTCATTTTAGTCTGAAATCTTTCCATTTATTTGGACGTGGACTCACAATTATGATTCCTCTCTGTGTAACTTTATCTGGCTTCTCTACTTTCCTATGAGTAGAGAACACGATCTGCACCAGTCAAATCTGCTATTTGATTGTTGCTTATTTATTTATGCCCAGCTTTCCAAGCACTGCTGGCTATCACATGTCACATATCCACCTCCTCGTATCCATAAAACCTTGTGTCTCAGGATTGCTTCCTGTAATTGGTTCAGATTACAGTATCACACTTGATAAAATGCTATGCAGCTGGCATTACAAAAAGGGGCTGACACATACAGTAGGCACCGCTTAACTTAGTGTTCAAACTGCATTGTTCCCATGTTCCCAAACCATAAACAAACTGTATTTTTATTGATAGGCGGAGTTTTTCCCTTACCCACACCAATCGTATTATATATATAGTTGTTTTACTGCAATGTGCTTTACATAAGAACATCTTAAAACGCAGTTGAGTACATTAGGTGATTTCTGTATGAAAGTATTTTGTTCTCTGGCTTTTTAAAAAGCTTATTTATTTATTTATTTATTTTACAATTTCTCCTCCTTAATCTTCCAGAGTTGTGTCTGAAGGAGTCACTCTGCATGGGAATTTCTAGTAAGCTGCTGCTGGACGCGACAGGAACTCAAGTCTCAGAACTGGACTCTATCTACAGTCTCAATGACAGAGGTAGGCTCAAATGAAGTCTATGTCCACAGCGTTCCACGATTGCTCTTGTTCTGCTGGAAATTCCGCCGGATGTCACTCTTTTCGGATGCCCAATTACCTCCCACTTTGTGTCGTAATTTTAAAATCTAGTCAATTTCTGAGGACTATGGTTAACTGCTCCTCAGATCTCTGCAGGGTAAATCCAGACAGCTAGCTAGACTAACTGTCCAATCCGAGTTTTCTGTTGCACGACTAACACAACAAAACAAGTTCCTTCCCGAGGCTATTCTGCAGAGGCGCCGTGGCTCCGCTCGGTGCTTAGCACCCTGCCAAGACGATTGTGATTGGTTTAAAGAAATGCCAATAAACCAGATCACGTTTTCCTCCTATCCCGTAATGCTATGTGAACTGGCCAGACCCTGCTCCGCAGCATTGTGGAGGAAGGAATCATTTTTCAGTTCAAACTGTGGCTTCAGGAAGTCGGTCAGTTTTATGTGACCAAAACAGGTTATTGGATTGTTCAAATTTGCTTTCTGAGCTGAGAGTGATGTGGCCCTGAGATTACAGATGGGAAACAAAACGGGTCCTGGGTGTTTCTCCTCATGTGACAATGTAATAACGTGGTACATGTTTTTTTTTCAATCTGGCGCCCTCAGGCTATTCTATGAATTTTTGATATTTGACTCACACTGAGAAATTTTGAAGAGCACTGACGTGCCTGCAGAGAATATGTAGCTGTGTCGAAAAGCACCTTTTACTTATGCTGTGATGAAAAAAAAAAAAATCCCATTACAACCTTCAGTCCTGTGTCTCCTTTAAACTGAGGCTTTGTTGTGCTTCCTGTATCCATAACCAAATAATAATAAAAAATCTGAGTACAATGACAGTGGTGCACTGTTCAAACAACTATTGTAGATTTACAATACAGTTCTTTTGTTTTTGTTAATATGGTATATATTAATGATGGAACTCTAGGGTTTTTGTAGGATTCACCCTCTGGGGAGCGTAAATGTAATTTTATTTATTGTTATTTTTTTTTTTTTATTTATTCATTGTTATTTTGTAACACTGTAAAATGTATTTAGTGACATATTATGTGCACACAAAAAAAACAAGAAAAACAGAACGGAACATAAGACATAAAGATAAGACAACATACACTATTGGTCAAACGTTTGGGGTCACTTAGAAATTTCCATGGTACTCCATTATAAACAGAATACCAGCTGGGATCAGTTGCATTGTTTTTTTAACCAGGACAGAAGTTTTCAGATTACATTATGTGCTTACATAATTGCAAAAGGGTTCTTCAATGTTTTCTCAGTTAGTTTTTTAAAATGATATCAGATTAGTAAACAGAATTTGCCTTTTGGAACATTGGATGAATGGTTGCTGGTAATGGGCAATGTAGATATTACATTAAAGATCAGCCACTCACTCAGATCAGCTGGTATTCTGTTTATAATGGAGTGGTATGGACATTTGCAAGTGATCCCAAACTTTTGACCGTCAGTGTACAATAACATTAAAAAAATCAAAAATGCATAAATAAAAAGACAAGATAGAAAAAATAGTAAGTTATTGTAAAATGAAATAACCTTGTAGGGCAGAGAGAGCTGTAAGCAAGCATGGTTCATTCTGACATTTTACTTTTCATTGAACAGCGAGTAATTTGATTTTCTCTTTAATATGGTTAAGAAAGGGATTCCATACTTTATTAAAAGTCTTTGTGGAGCACCTTTATTTTCTCTAGTACTGTAGAAGTATGCAAAATTGAAAAAAAACTAAATTACAAAGAAAGTCCTGAATAAGATAAATAAAGAATAAAGTATCAAAAATAAAAGTTTAGAGTAGTATAACATTTTGTAAAGTACAACTATCCCAGACGGTACTGTGCTTGAGTATTTACATTTAATTTATTGTTCAAAAATGGTGCTTTTTTTTTTTTTTTATTTATTTTTTTAAAAAGGTCCAGTGTGTAATGTTTAGTTGTTAATTATCAAAATCGGTGTTACCCATTCACAAATGTGTCCTTTTCATGAATATTTAACACCATCATCAATTCCAAGTATTCCTATTCCTATATATTTTTTTGTATCTACATACTTGGAACTGCGTGGCGTGAGAGAGTTGATTGAGATATATGATCTCAGTGCTAGATGGGAGAAATTCCTACACATTGGACCTTTAATAGTAATTTTGACCATGTTGACAATTCCTAATACTGAGCTATCCAATGAGTAGCTACAATGCAGTTTGATTACAGAAATCCTCTCAGTAATCTAAAACATCAGTCAAAACATGGGTTCATTGTTCAGGCAGCAATATGAATTAAGAGAAGTTCAGGAAAAATGAGTAAGAGATACTGAAAAATGATCTTGCTCCTACTACAATACTTTAGCACACTCTCCACCTACACACATAATCAGCAACAGGTTCCCAACAGTTCCGTGCTGAATAGTCAAGTATAATCAGAACGCCATCTGAAAAACAAGGGAATTACAAATAAGATAGAAACATGGGAGGCAGGTTGAAGGAAAATATGATCTTTGTCACAAAACCACTCCTGGAACTCACATCACATATTGATGCTATGGATTCATACTCCCAACATATGAGAGGGCGGAGTTACCTTTTAAGAAACGAGATCCTGCCCACAGTGTTAAAAGTGAAATGAAAACACACAAACTATAAATAAAACTATAATAAGTAAAAATATAATTATTTAGATTCCAGATCCACCATCCAGTCCCCCAAAGGCCACTGTTGCCTAAGAGCCAAAGTCATTTTTCCATTCATTGCTCGGTGTAATGCACATACTGCTCACCAGGTGTCTCATTGAGCGCAGCAGCTCAGGATTTCAATGCATGAATTGTCCTGAACGCTGTTAGAAATTCATTGAACAGGATGAGAAAAAAAATGCCTTTTCTCTCTGACTGCTCTCTCTTTGTCTCTCCCACACCCAGTTTCTCCTAAACCCAGTTTCATTTCAAGACACGGTGATTGGTTTGCATTATTAAAGTACACACACACACACACACACACACACACACACACACACACACACACCTAAATGGCAAAGAATCCATGTATGCAAATCAAGCCTGAATGCATGATGATATCAATATATATTTGATCCAGTACCTGGAGCAAAAAGAGAGAAAAATACATATTATAAGTGTGTTACACCTGCTAGATATACTGTATTTTGGTATCTGTTAGCCTATAACCAACCCTCTCTCTCTCTCTCTCTCTCTCTCTCTCTCTCTCTCTCTCTCTCTCTCTCTCTCTCAGTCCACAGTAGCTGCTCAGACTCCTCCTCTGTCGGCAGTCAGAAGGAGGGGGGATCCCCGGCGTCTGGAAGGGACCCCAGGAGAAGCTCTGGATCAACAAGTTACTCCCAGGTGGGGTCACAGTGTACCCGCATAAAGTAACACACAATCCAGTGACAGCAAAGTTGATGCTGTAATTTGCTGTAATGACTCAACACTTCACCATGGTTAAATGTAGATTCAAAATGTGAGGAATGTGAAGTGGAACCACGGGCTCTTTTCCAAATATCAGAAGGCTTTCCAGGAATTTTTTTTCTTTTTTTTTTTCAAAAGGTCTCTGATATGACTTTATGACTCTAAAGGACCGGGAACTACCCGGGCAGGATTTGCAACACTGAAAATAGTCAAAGACAAGCCTTGAGACTGCTAATGAGTACAGCATTCTTTCAAACCATGCACTGGTTGTCACTGGGATCAGTTCAGTCAGCCAACTCACATAGAATGGATTATATGATGTGAATGTAGAATATGGACAGCATTGATATCAAGGCTCTGAAATTTGATGATATTACTGTCCCTTGTAGGGGAACGTAGAATCAGAGCTTACAGGTGGATGCTGGGGCTGTGTGTATCAACAGCAGCTACAACAGAATACTACTACTACTACTACTACTACTACTACTACTACTACTACTACTAATAATAATAATAAGTTTCTTTGACATAGCAACTTTCACATGATAAACATTTGTAAAATGCATTAAGATCTGACAGAAAATAAGTAAGGAAAAAATAACTGAAAGACCAATGAAAATCATTTAAAAGATGAACCCAAAGTTACAAACATGAGTCTAAAGCGAATTTAAAACAAGCTGCTTTAAGACAGTAGGAAGGGCGTTCCACAGGTTTGGAGCTACTGCTTCAAAGAAACGGTAATCTTTAGTTTTTAAGCGAGTAGAGCAACGTTTTGAGCAAAATTATTACAAAATCTGCATGTAATATCAGTGAGAAATGCTCTCACATTGAAAGAATGTGCTCTTGAATAAAGATAGGAATATAACTCCATATGGGCCCACCAGAAGTCCCTGGTTAGAAGACCTGAGGGACCTGTTAGTAGTGTACGGATGGATCAGGTCAAAGCTTCATAAGTCAGAACATGGACTTTAAATTGGATCCTGAACTTGATTGGAAGCCAATGCAATGAGTATAAAACAGGAGTGATGTGTGACATCCTGCTGGACCTGATCAACAGGCAGTCTGTGTTGTTGTCAAGATTTTAGGGCAAGTCGGGACCACGTTTACATTGTTTGAATCTGTGTGCTTATGTGTTCTTGGTGAATATGTGAAAAAGTGTGTTGTGTGTAAGTTGTTTTATGACAGAACCAAACCCCCAAAAACACTTAGCAGGGTGCGTCCCTGTGGGTTAGGGGTTAAAACGCTGACCATGATCCACAACATGGCCAGTTTAAATCTGTCTGTTCTCTCTCTCTCTCCCACTGCTATGTAATCAGTGTATGAAAATGCAAAACCGGTTAGTAGATCGTCCGCCTGGATGGCGTGCAACAAAGGTTCCCGGCTGGACTCAAAATGGAGGCGTTGCAATTAGAAATCGTTGAAATGTGTCATTTTCTAATCAGTAATTTGCCTGATCTTCATGCATGGTTCTTCTTAAGATGGATGAGTGCATTCAAAAGCCCATTTGGGTTTTTACAATTTTTACCCGCACTAGCAATCATTCCTCTTTTCTCATGGTTAATATATAACACAAGAAAAAACACGTTTATTTTATTTATAGTTTATTTGGTCAAAATGGGAAACATAAATATGTCCCTCAGCTGCTGTGGCATCGCAGCCATTTGAATGTAACCTACGCCTGAGATTAGTGGAGTCGTTGTGCTACAACTGCTACAGTTTCAGTGAGGTGATAAAAAGGTGTCCTTCAAATGGCAACATCATTTTTATATGTTAGTAAAGTGTAGACAGGAGTATGCATCCTCTTAGCTGTAAGGAAAACAGCAGTACCTTTCTGCCATCTCCATGGTAAAGTTTAAATGAATTTGCTCTGCACGCGCACACACACACACACACACACACACACACACACACACACACATTCTCTCAATCTCCTTATCTAGCAAACAGAATATGACAGATTGGCAAACAGACTGCGCTGGGAACAGATTGACAGACAGACGGACACACGCATCCCAAACAGATAGGGCAAACACACAGACAGTGATACGCACATATTCAACAACAGAGGGAGGATAGCCGCTTGCGCCCATGTACATGCACGCTATGGCACACACACACACACACACACACAGCAGAATACAAATATGTGACTGTTTCTGTTTGTCTTTATTCCTCCTCAGAGTCAGTCTCCCTCTACAGCCGTGTAACTGTCATCTCAATAAGAGTAAGTTACATTTCTCTCATCTTTCCTTCCTCTCTCTGTTGTTGCTCTCTTTATATTCCTGCTTATGTCACAATGTCCCAGCATCGCTTACTTTCTGATTCTACACGTTTTGTTGAATCTTTTTCTACTTAAAGAAGAAGAACATATCCTGAAGAATGCTTAAGATCCATGCAAAAATGTAATTTCTTTGTGTCTCTTCCTGTAACTTTTTCCAATTAGAAACTGGACCGTGGACTGAAGATTTCAACATCTCTAGTCCACCTCTGGGCAAGCCAAACTGGACTTCGAGGAGCAAGAAGACAAAAGAGAGACCCTCAGACTCTATTTGAACTTCTCTTACATGCTTGCTAACCTTCCCTCCACCCTCCCACCATTTCACCTACTTAAAACAAATAAAATTACAGCTGATTAGCTGGAGCAGAGCTGCCCTGCATACACCCCCTTCCCCCGGATAAAAGCTGCCTCCAAAAAAGGATCCAAACTGCCCAGTTTAAACCATGACAAGCACCAGCAGGGCTCTCTGTGCTCCGCCATTTTGGATCTGCCAGTCTCAGTTGCTGGCAAAGTCATTGACACCAAAGGCACTTCAGCCACACAGTGTGGCCATTGTCTGCCTCGCGGCTCCCCACTAGGCCAAACCACTTGGTCTGAACCACTGATTGCCTGGCTGGCTGGTTGCCTGTACGCGTCACATGCTCCAGTATCTGACAATAAACAGGAAGTAATATGTGGGGCTTAAATCCACTGTAGGATTGCAGATTTAGAATGTATTATGTACTTTGTCATTTTCATAACGCTGAATGGAGTACTGTAGGCTTTTTTTCCCCCTGCCTGTGTAAAAATGTGTGGCATAGGCTAGGTGTGATTGCATCTATGTAAATGAGGCAGGGGTGGTGTGAGCATGCACACACATACACACAAATACACACAGTGTCCTTCATCACATGCAGTCATTCTTATTGTTATAAGACAGTGGAGCTCTATTCACATCCACATGCTCACACACACAGTCACTCTGGCCATTTTAGAGCCTGGTACAGCGGCTTAATCAACATCAGGCAAGGTTACATTTGATCACACACAGTAAGCATTGCCTTGATATTGAACTGGAACATCTTACAAAATCATATCCATATGTTTGTTTAAGCTAATTATGTTGCATTAACAGTGGCGTGGACTTATTTAACCTTCTTTAAAGTATAACTTATGTCAGCAACATGAGCTTCTTGGTGCCTTATACGTACTGATAATGAATTTAAAACTATTATTTTTATATAAGTTCCATATTCTCTGTGCCAAAGGTATAAATAATGGGTGTCTGTGCAATGTTGATGTGTGCACAAAGATGTATTGTTGTTACATTTAGTCTGAGCTTTCCTGGTCTCCATAAAATGGAGAAAGGTGGATCTGTTTGATGTGCTACATTCTGGTTCTGCTGGTTTTTGTGCTTGCGATCAGAAGACATGAACTACATGTTATTATTCTTAAAGAGAAAATGTACTCAAATCTGACTTCTACTGTAGGACACTTCTATATTTGACCAACAACCTAGATGCCCCCAAATGCTCCTTTTTAGCTTCTGCTTGTGAATATTTGAGTTTCAAGATCACAGTTTGAAGAGGTCCTTAGTGATGTCTCTAAAGCCGATTGGCATTGTGATGTCAGGGGATTGCTTTAGATCAGGGGTGTCAAGCTGACTAAGGGCCATCCTGGACAATGAGAATCACATCAAGGGCCAGACCTAATGTTTATAGACTTGCTTTTATTCAAGAGAAAAGACAAATATCTTTGACTATATTACTGCATGTCTCATACAGTCTTCTCACTCAAGTTTGATTGCCATAAAGCCCCAATGAAGTCAGCAATAAAGTTCCTTAGCCAGCCTTGAAAAAAATGCCAAATAAGGTCAGAAAAAGCGCCAAAACGTCAAAAAACGGCAAAGCGCCAAAAAATTGGGGGCAAAAAGTGACAAAAACGTCAGAAATAAATTAGATAAACTAGATGGGTCAAAATTTATTAGGAACCTAAATTGATATGCGGGCCTGATCAGAGTCTGCATGGGGCCGGATTTGGCTCCTGGGCCTTGAGTTTGACACGTGTTTAGATTAACTTTTTAAGGAATAGTTTGACATATACCTATTCGTTGTTTTGACAGGAATTAGATGAGAGGGTCCATAACAATCTCATGTCTGTACAATAAGGATGAAGATACAGCTAGCAGCTTAGCTTAGCATAAAGAGTGGAAACAGGGAATCAAAGATAACAAAAACTACCTACCAGCACTTCTAAAGATCCTTAATCTAATTTGAAAAATGTTTAAATGCGGTTTAATTATGGGATCCTGTACCGGACTATTTCTTATTTCTTGAGGTTGTCAGTTATGAGCCTCCTTTGAAGCTTTACATTTTTTTTTACATGAATTAAAGAAATGAGATATAACGTGATTTTTAATGGACTTTTGAGGCTAGCTGTTTCCCCCTGCTTCCATTCTTTGTGCTAAGCTAACAGTTTGCTGGCAGTATACATATGTGAGTGGTATCAATCTAACTCTTGCAAAGAAGGCAAATCAGTGCATTTCCCAAACCTTTTCTTTAAGATCTCAAGATTAGGGAACATGCTTTATAAAAAATAACTTCCACTCAGGCAGACTAATACGTGGGTCCACTAATAGAAATACATGTTTCATGTTACACTTCTATGAGATTACCATTGGATTCTATTAGAATATGTAGGCCTACAAAATGACGCACAACATATCTGGCACTTGTCATTTTTATGTTACGACGCAGCCAAAACAAAAAGCATCAATATTTCACATAATGATGTTTAGTTCATATGGTATGGCAGCAAGCCTACAGCCAGTAAAACCAACCATCATCCACTCTTTGGTTTGAATAGATAGCTTGTGTATCACAATCAAAAGATATCATGCTTGAGGTACAATATGAAGCCATCGGGGAGCGGAAGCCAGCAGCCGGAGGTCAAGCTTACATCTGCAGACAGCAGCAGCCGATTGTTGCCGTTATCAGATTTAGCACATTTCATATCTGCATTCAAATTCAAAAATTGCAAATGGATATTGAGCCGTTTCTGAATCAATATGTAATTTGTTGGCTTGGAGAAGGCCCGTCCACTAGATAGCCTTTAGCTGTTTGGTACATTGCGTTATATTGGAAGCAATGTAATGAACACCATCTTTCATTCTTACTGCAATATAGATTGTCAAATGCAGAATCCCTGACTTTTGTATGCCGTGGTGAGGCAGTATTAGTGTATAGAAACTTTCCCCTTGCCCTTTTCTACGACACACTCTGCCTGATGTTTACATTTTTTGAAAAGGAATGTGGAATGTTGGAAATGCATGTTATGCTTACTTGATAATTGTACTGTTTTTTACTTTTCTGTGTTGAATTAAAACTGGATGCAAGTTCCAACCTCGCAGATGGGGATTTAAGAGGAGTGGAGTGTTAGAGTTTGTGTGTGAATCGTGTAGAAGGACTAACCTCAAAACGGGGCCTGTAACCTCGTAACCTTAAACTTGCTGTAATGAGTGGGATCTATTCTGTAAAAGCCAGCTGTGCTGCCGCTTCTACCGGGCCTCACAAAAACTAGAATGATTAGATAACTTCAGTGCAGCGCCATATCAAATAGTCTAGGGATCAAATTCTCTAAAGGAGGGTGGGCAGTTAGAGAGCATGAGTGTGTGTGTGTGTGTGTGTCCATCTGTGCATGTGAGAGACATAGAGAGAGGAATGAGAGATAAAGGGTGGGTAACGAGGGGGAATGGGGGGGGGACAGGAAGGGGCAGAACTGAGGGAGAGAGAAAGGGAGCGACAGAGGAGGACAGGAGACAGTAGGTGGGAATGATGGGAAATGAGCGAGGGCGAAGGGGCAGACAGACAGAGAGGCACAGTCAAGGGGAGAGCAGGAGCACGAGGGGGGAGAGGAGGTAGGGGAGAAAAAAAGAGGAAGAATAGAGAGGGGGGCTTATAGAAAGAGGGAGACACAAAGTAGAGTTAGAACTTTTTTTTTCCAATGGAGAGAACTAAGAGAGGGCCGAGAGAGCTGCAGAATGGATGAAGGAGAGAGAGCGAGCGGGGTAAAAGGGGGGGATGTTGACAAAGCAGCGAGACTGTGGCGAACAAAGAGAACGTGAAGAGAATGAGTCGGGGGAAACATCAAAGGGATTTTTCAGGCCCGGTTACCGGGACAACAGACATTTGCATGCGATTAGCTTTTTACATCATATTAAGAAGGGTTAGGGTGCGGGAAGGAGGAGGGGGTGATGCAGGGAGGCGGGGGGAGGCAGGGAACTATAGATCATACACACACACACACACACTGTATGAGATAGTGAGAGAGGAGGAAAAAAAAGAGAAAAGAAAAAGAGGGACGTTGGTCATCTCACGCGGATAAACTGACTTATAGGCAGCCAGCCAAGCATTTCTTTTGTAAATGAGAGTGCATGTTGGAGGGAGATACAGTAATATGCCGGCACAGACATTTTGGTAAAGGGAGGTCAAAGCCGGCAGTGTGTGTGTGCGTGTGTGTGTGTGTGTGTGTGTTTTATTTTATTTATTTTTTCACGCTATGAATACAAGTTTGACACTAATGATTTAAAACACTCAGAAACAATCTGCCACCAGACTGATCTCTTCAATGAACACTGATTTGACTGTTTCATTGAAGTCATATAGTAATTTTTCACTTATTTTAACCAGAACAATATTGTTCAGCAGCAGAAGAACATCATGCAGTACTACAGTATAATAAAATAGATTAAAATAAAAAAAGAGTGATCAAGGCTTAAGCAAACAGATGTGATGTTAAACTGATAAATTGCCATTTTAATGTCCAAAGAAAAACACGTATCTCCAAAAAAAAAAAAAAATAAATAAATAAACCCAACCCTGACAGATAAAGTGTTTCTTTATGGGTTGAGACAATCTCCCACTTCTTAAGTTACGTAAACCCTTTAGAAACCAATTGGATAAGCAGATTAACGCATTGTCACATAGCTTAAAAACCAGGGCTGACATTTTGAAGTGGTTTTCGCAGGGCAGCGATGATTTGCTATAAATAAATAGATTTTTTTTAAAAATGATTATTACCAATATTTCCTAATTTACAATAACAGAATCTTTTTTTTTTTAAAACAACATGCTCGCACATTCGCAATGTCCTAGACACAGGTATGTATCATATATGTGTTGTTCCAAAATGGATCCACATTACACAATAAACATCTTGTTGTTTGCTCACACACAGTGCCTACACCCCTGTCAAAATCAAACACACTTCACACAACCTTCCCTGCAATAATAAAAGCCATTAAGCATGTTTCTATGGGCACACACCCTCCAGCATTTTACACATGTAATATTATCCCACCACATCTCTCCTTCCTTCCTTCCTTCCTTCCTTCCTTCCTTCCTTCCTTCCTTCCTTCCTTCCTTCCTTCCTTCCTTCCTTCCTTCCTTCCTTCCTTCCTTCCTTCCTTCCTTCCTTCCTTCCTTCCTTCCTTCCTTCCTTCCTTCCTTCCTTCCTTCCTTCCTTCCTTCCTTCCATCAATCCACGTCCCCAACCCTTCTCCTTTCCCCTCCCTCTTTCCTCTCCATCTCCATCACCATCTTTTTTTCTCCCTTTCTATCCATCCATCTTCCTCCCTCCCTCTTAATCTCCACCTCTCCCCCCTCCTTTTTTATCTTTCATTCCCTCCTTTCTTTCCCTCTGGCCTGCTCTGTGCTCTCTCTCTTTGAGTGTGTGTTTGTGTGTGTGTGTGTGTGTGTGTGTGTGTGAGAGAGATGCTTCAGTGCCCTCTGTATTGTGGCTGCATTGTGCCAGTAGGCGTCGCCGCGACAGCCGTTGTCACGGCAGCATTGTGATGGGGGGGTGAAGGGGGTGATGGTGTGTCTGTGTGGGGTGGGGGTGGGAGTGTATTACAGTATCAATACCCTGACACTGCGACAAAAAGGACAGCAGCCGTAGCCACATATCACTCCACCTCTGCACTCCTCCTCCCCCTCCTCCGTCGTCTCCTTCCTCCCTCCCTCCCTCTTTCCTTGCGACCCCCACCTACACCTACTCCTCCCCCCGAATCAATTCCTCCTCCCCTCCTTTCAATTGATTTCCCACCATATCTCACTGAATATGTACATATTGATCCCCCTCCTCCTCCTCAGCCCACCTCAGCCTCATCCCTCACTCTTTTCTTTCTCTCCTTCTCTTGTTTTTACTCAAGCATCTATCAGATTTCACCCCCTCTATCTAGACCCTTCTCCCCTCCAACCTCGCCCCTTATCTCACTCCATCTCTCCATCTCCCTCTCTCACGCACACACACACACACACACACACACACACACACACACACACGCACACACACACTTTCTTCATCTTTCATTTCATCTCCCCTATTCTTTCCCTTTCCCAGTGCCATCTCTTCTGCCCCCCTCACTCCATCACACCTCCCTCCCCGTCTCCCTCCCTCACGGCTGTTTTTTTGTGTTTTGTGTGTGTGTGTGTCACTGTCTCACTCACTCTCTGCATATTAATTGGTGCATTTCTGCTGCGGCGGAGAAAACAATCAAAGCGTCAGGGGCGGGTGATGATGCTATTGTGGCAGCCGCAAACATATACACATATGTACCATGAGCATACACACAAACACAAACAGATAGGTCACACACACACACACACACACACACACACACACACACACACACATATATTCTGTACAAGGCCGACACACATAGGTTTAGTTGCAGAAACACATGGGCTGACAAATAATGCATACATATGCACTTGCACATATATAAGTGGCTGACATGCAAAATGCATACACACACACACACACACACACACACACACACACACACCCACACACAGACTAGTATGCACACATTGATTTACTATGCACACACACTGAGAGAAGCATGCACTGCACATGTGCCACAGACTTAGTCAGTCACTCTCAGATACACAATGGCAGGCTTACAATGGCTGATCCACGAGATATGTTCTGCGTCAGCAAAGACATTTGAATTTCACAGCCAACATTTACCTTCACACAGCCTTTAGCTGAGAAACATACTTACTTTACAATTCCTGTTTCTTCTATGTGTCAGCGTTAACACACAAAGGCCGAGGTTACTTCTAAATACGGTTTAGACTGAAGCCCTATTATTAAAAAGAATCAACTCAAAGTGAGAGAATGAAGTAAACATGTAAAGGTGAACATTTGCGCAACACTATTCAGCTGGCTTTTTGTTTTGCAATATGGTCTGTATGTTACTCTCTTTGATAAAGGCTGCAAGGTGACGGAAAGAGTTGTGTGGGCTGCACCACTCCACGAGCATCCTATCCCACGTACAGTGCTGTAGATTTGACTCTCTGCTTTTTTGTTGTTGTTGTTTGCCCTTATATAGTACAATAACAGTACACCACAAAAATGGTGAATGGAACGCAAGAATAAGTTGGGTGAAAAACAAAGTCTGTGTTTAATTCAGTACTTGATACTTTAACAAAATTCTGATGTCGATGGAGCAGATAAAATGGATGGTGCACGTCCAATGAAAATACTTAATAATTTCCAAAAGTACAATAAGAGGATGGAACCTCCAATGCATGTTTATATGGCTATTTGTGTCTGAAATCTAGATCAATCATATCAAGATTATAGATGTGCAATCAACCAGATTCCAATCAGATATAAACTTGTTGGATGAGACCCATACAAGTAGGCAACAAGTCTTTATGCCCACTCTAGCCCCTATTTTCCACCACACAAGCTGCGACCCCCCGCGAGCACTTGCAGTCATTCAAGTCAATGTTTGATATTTCACCACCCACGTCCAAGGTACGTGAGTTTTAGCTTTGCTAAATATAAGCACCAGGTCTATTTTCACGTGAGCCGCAGGATGTTCGGGCAGCCGGGCGAGAAGTGAAACAGCGAGAGTATTCAATTCATCAAATTCCATTTACCAAAATACACCCTTCAATATCGTACACCTCTGCTCTACAACACCATGGACGACGAGAGATTTGTCTCGGAGGTGGAAAAACATAAGACAGAAAAGAGCTTGGAGTGGAAGGTAGAGTGTAAAGTACTTGTAGAGACAATATAATCTGCTTGTGAGAGGCTTGCGGTGTGGTATGGCGTGTGGAGGAGCACGGAACAAAACCGTGGCGCAGCCGGAACGCAACTGTGGAAAATCCAGGTCAGAGGTGTAAAGTAACCAAGAAATTTTTACTTAAAGTCCAGTCCTCAGTTGTTGCACAATGCCTATCCCACCGTCATCTTCACATCATAGGTCCTAGGGCAGGGTATTGTTTTAAAAATACGATACCAGTGACAATACCAGTACCCTTAAAGTGATACAGATACCAAGAGAGTACTTCATTTGATACCGGATATCCATCATGTGAGTGGAAGCATCTCTGCACTTGGAACTGCCAACCCCGTCCAATCAAATGTCACATTAAATCCAAAAACTTTTTTTTTTCTAGATATATGAATGTAAGTTTCAATATTACTTGGGACTTTTTTTTTGGTGGCTACCTTAAAGGTTTTGACTACAACTAATGCGAGAGCAGTCACTCATGGTGTTGAACCCACAAAGAAGTATCACGCAACTCTGCAGTTTCTTTTCCCTCCTTTAGCGTTGTGGTTTGGTTTAAAAAAAAAAAAATCCATTTACAAAAGTGCTTTACTTATTGACCGTTCACTTGGATGTTTGACTGGCAGAGTGATGTATCTGTAGAGTTTGATACACAAGACAGTTTGAAGGGGGAAAGTTTCTCAGCGCTCACCTGAAGTCTGAATTTAAAGGTGCCCTGCCCTGGAAAACATGCCTTGGTTACCTTGTTTCATGCCATTCTAGCGAGGTATAGAAAGCCTGCAAGAAGACTCAGCTTGATTTGGGCCAATTCTCAGTAAAGGTCCCATGACATGGTGCTTTTTGGATGCTTTTATATAGACCTTAGTGGTCCCCTTATATTGTATCTGAAGTCTCCTTCCCAAAATTCAGTCTTGGTGCAAAATTACAGCCACTAGAGCCAGTCCCACAATGAGCTTTCCTTAGTATGTGCCATTTCTGTGTGGGTAACTATTTAGGAGGAAAAATGGGGGGCAAGGTGGAGGGTGGGAGTGTGCCCTTAACCAACTGCCACTTTGCTCGTTTGAAAGCCATGATGTCTCTAACTCATGGGTGGGGCAAATTCTCTGGGCGGGCAAAGCAGAGAAAGGGGAGGTAACATTGCTCCTTATGACGTTATTAAGAGCAACATTCCAGATCAGCTGATCTGACCTTTCATTATCTCAAAGGCAGAGCAGGATACCCAGGGCTCAGTTTACACCTATCTCCACTTCTAGCCACTGGGGGAAGTCATATTAATGTTAAAAAATCTCATAATGTTCATGCCATGGGACCTTTAATATTCAACAAGTTAAGCTGCTTTACTCTGATTGGTTAACAGCTAGCCAATGAGAGCTTGCATATCTGCATTTTTTACCCAGTGCAACTGGGCGAGCTCATGAATAGTAATGAGCTCAGGCAACATGATGTCAGACTGACCAATTTTTGTAATTGGCCTGATTTCTTTGCTCATTTCTGTTCAGTGGCTAGAGCTCACAGAGGAGGTAGCAGTTCATTTTCACATTCACCACATAACACAAACACATATGGATCTAACATTTAAAAAAAAAGAAAATGCAAGTAAAAATGGTTTTGTGTGGCAGGGCACCTTTAAGAAGTAGACATACTAACAGCATTTTGTGACATCACAGCTGAAATTGGAAGCCAATCGTGGTTCAGTATGCAACTCACAAATGTATGATGTGGACACTTGAAACCTCCAGTGCTCATACACAAAAAATTGTATTTGTCTTAAAACATTTCTGGAGGGGTTCCCAGCAGCTGTTTTCAGCAAAACGGCCCACTGTACACAGCCTGTCCAGCACCAAACGGCAGACAGACAAAGTAAGCGAATAACTGGTGAGGAAGGTCAAATATCTAACAACTTGAGGGCTAAAAGGAGTGTGAATATTGGACTTAGTTCATCAGGTGGTGGGAAACATCATTGCAAAGGGATGGTGACATTACTCCATGTCTGCTGAATTGGCAAATGTTAACTAAGGCATCAGCCATTACAACTTTTTTATAAGATATATTATTTTAAGGTGACAATTCTTCTTCCTTCAACTGACCAAAAATATCAGAATATAGCTTTGTAGCTTTTGAGATTTATTCAAATTTCAGCATAAAGTCTCACCACATTAATAACAGGAGAAATAGGAAGCCATATCAAACCATACCATTGGCAACTGAAAAAGTGTGTACATTTGATGCTTTAGTACAGTTTGCTATACATACTTTGCCTGACCTATATACTTTTAATATGTCACAGGTTGACTGCGTGGTGAGTATTTTTCCAAAGCGATAATGTACTTTCAGTCTTTCCCACTGCTGCTATTTTTTACTGGGGACCCCCTGGAAACCTCCCTAGGGACTCCCGGTGGTCCCTGGGCCTTAGGTTGGGAACCCTACATCCAAAAATGTGCACTTTATATCTCCCCATCCTGGAAGTGGCCATGTGCTTCCGGGGTGGCTCACCACAACATTTAAGCAGCCTCTTGTCCCTGTCATCGCTCTTAACACACTTCAATTGGTGTGAAACTTTCTTCTTCTCCTTCCCGAAAAAAAATGTCTCTCTAAACTGTCAGCTACCCGCCACCCCAGATGCCATATTTAGGATACAAATGTGAAGAGATGACAGCGTTGTAAAATGGTGCCCGTGCCGAGATTATAATTAACATTTCCAACCTACATCACTCTCCCTCCCACTTCTCCTCTGCTGCTCCCTATTCACCCACTCCTGTACAATAAATGGGAAAAAATGCAAGAAGAAAGGAGAGAAAGGTTGAAGGAAAAGAAAGGGAGATGGAGGAGGAGAAGGAGGAGGAGAGAGTGTATGAGAGAGAGAGAGAGAGAGAGAGAGAGAGAGGGAGAGAAGAGGGTGACCAAACGGAGGGAGGAGGGAGGGGGAAACGGCGTATGCTTGTATACAACCCTGATTTCCATTTTTTTCCCAACTCGTAATGTATTTAATTCAAGTGAAACGTAATCATGACGTGTCGTGTCATTAATCTCCTCGCCGCCTCTCCCGTAAGTACACTGAGTCTTTACTTTCAACATATATCCTATATCTTCATTTATCTACTTACATTTTATCCACCACACTGTTTACATGTACACTTTTATGCATGGTGGCATGGAACACCGGTGATAAACATTTCCAAAATTGTTGAATTTATTGCGACTGTTGTTGCCTGTTTTTTTTTTTTTTTTTTCCACGAGCAACAAACGGGATAATGGCCAATGTAGTTGTTGTTGTGTTTTATTTGCAGTTTTGATGTGTACGTGTGTGCGCGCGTGTGCTTGAGTGATTGGCATGAAGGATGTATGTATGTAGCCGCTCCGGACCACTTTACGTGTGTGTCATGTATGTAAACCGGCGTATGTGCGCGCGTGGCCGACATCCATGTAGCCTCTGAGCTTCCTATAGCCCGTGACATGACAAAAAAAAAAACACATAATTCAAAAAACACTCGGTGTAACATCTGAAATAAGTCGATTCGGCAAGTCAACTTGAAATAAAATGCGACTTTATGGTTGCAAGATAACGAAAAGTCACTCGGGAGTGTTTAATGATGTATTTTTATTTTTATTTTTAAAATTCGCGTAACTTTGAACCAAGTTCTGTTAGCGAGTAGTTAATTCTATCCGCGCGAGGAAACCAGTTGTGAAATTCAGCAGCGCTATTGCCTCTTCTTCTTTATCCCGTGTTAACCTCGCTTGAAAACGACGATTGCTCCCCCCCCCTCCCAAAAAAAGTAGCTTTCACTAAAAAAAAAAAAAAAAGGCACAAGTTCTCGGTGCGTAACGGAGGATTTCGATAAGCCGCAGACATATTGTCCAGGCGTAAAAGTGGATTTTTGCATGTTAGCAAGTTGATTTACAAAGCGTAATTTGTGGGTAGACGCGATTAGCTTGACTAATTCTTTTGTTGGTCACACATTAGGCATTGTGTAGTGCATTGTTTTCGAGATAAGCACCGTCACTTTCATCTGGGATGTGCGCAGGAAAACGCATCCACAGGCTGTAACAGTGTTTTATAAACGTTATACTTTCCCCACCTTTTTTACTACGATGTTTACTACAATCCGTTTAGTTGTCCTAACGTCACCTCCAGTGTCTACAAGCTCAGAAAGTAGCATAGCAAGTGTGGCATGCAACGTTGTGGCCGTGTGTGTATGTGTGCCAAACGCGTGTTGCCAAATTGTATTCTGGAAAGAGAAGTTACCGGTTTTGAGCTCCGGTTTCAAAAAAAAATGTGCGTTTTTGGACTCGATGTCGCTTTTTTGGGGACTGATGTCGGTTTGGGAGATTGGCAGAGGACTCGAGATGAAATCCATGATGGCACTTTCTTCCTCCCGTCCTCTCCCTGCTCGCACACACTCGTCTTTTCCCCTCCCTTAATCTTTTGTATAGAAAATTTAAGAACAAAATGGAGCAGGGGAGAGAGCGATAGATAGGCTGACATGACACACACGCCACCCCCCCGACTTCTTCAAACTACATCCCACTGTTTATGATTTTTGATCGCATATTTTTGGAAGCGGGATTGTGCGCGGACACCATCTGCGGGCAGGGTTAATCGCATTTTAGTGGGGGTGTTTATTAGTGCATTGTTTGTTGATGGTTATTTATTTCATTAATGTGCCTCTAATTGAGATGGCCGCGAGAGAGAAGAGGGGAGAGAGCGACTGAAAATGGTTGCACGTTATTGACGCACATCATAGGGGCGAGGAGGAAATTCCTCATGAGATAAGACGCGGACGTGTCATCTGGGTTGACCAAAGACACTCCTGTCGCCTTTTCTATATCCAATGAAATATGTTTAGGGATCCTGGAATGCCCTATTTTAAAATCCACCCAAAATGTCACACTTCTGAGAGCGTGAGCAGAGTGGAAGTAGGTTGACATTGCTGGCTTGTCCTATAAACAGGGCTGTTGTGGGCTTCTTTTCTTTCTTTTTCTTTTTCTTTTACACATATTCTCTAAATCAAATAAACCGTAACTACATCCTGTCTTAAAAAAATCCTCCGTGAGTTTAAAGCAGATAGATCCTAAACGTCAATGCTGTTAAAATTTTTGTCAGAATTGAGTGACTTTTTATAAGCACTGGTGGTCATATTAACAAAACTAAACCTGAAAACAATCACCTCTCCGCTGGAAAAACTATCCCTCCACAGGTGCATCTACTTTCCGATACAAGAGGATGATTTCACGTTGCAAATAGGCTACTCACTGTGCTAACAGGCGTGAAACACTGGCCCTGTGTTAAAAAAAAAAGAAGAAGAAAAAGAGTGATGGTTTTGCCTCATTCAGACCTCTCTATGCTTGTTGTGC
Source organism: Percina caprodes (assembly GCA_013375575.1). Lineage (NCBI taxonomy): Eukaryota > Metazoa > Chordata > Actinopteri > Perciformes > Percidae > Percina > Percina caprodes. The sequence continues at coordinate 2,052,743 of JABXJD010000028.1, read as the reverse complement.
TCAAGTAGTATCCTCCTCCTCCTCCGCCACCATCAATGTGGCCCTCCTCCCCATCTTTGTACATACTGTACTGTACTTGAAGGGGCACATACAACCCATCCAGGTGGCTCTTGAGGAAGAGATTTTATGTGAGGGAAAAAAGAAACTGAGGGAGAGAGAGTAAAAAGGGAGAGGAGTGTAGCACCAATCAAGGCTTCTGATTGATATAATTGGGTCATTAGCGCGCTGCGGGAGAGGCACCTGCTTGCCCTCAGTTAGGGAGAAGCTACTGCATTGTGACATTTTGAGACTGTTGAGAGTTCTGCTGCCTGCTCGGGATTAGCGAGTATTTAGAGCATTAGGGTCTTACTTAAATAGTACGCCACTTGTGCCACTTGTACTGAGTTTGCAGACCAGTTTCAAACTGACTCTTACTATAAAAGGGTGGACAGGTAGATGGTTGGCTTTTTCTTCTAAACCAGTCCCCTCAGGTGTGCGTTTGACTAAAATCAAAATCATCATATCGAAAAGCAGAGCGAGCATAGCGGTCACAACACCAGCGGATCAAGAAAAAGATAAAGTGCGATCATCAAGAGATGGCGAGAGGGAGGGAGAGGGAGGGAGCTGAAAGGTGAGTTAGAGAGGCTGAAGGTATTAAGGTGTCAGTATGCTCCAACAGTGTCTGAAACTTCCTACACCTTTCCTACGTTCATCCGACAATTTCAGTAACTTTCTGGAATTTACGATCCGATAAGCATGCTGCAGGTGGACAGGTCTGAGGAGGTGAGAAAAGCCTTTTTTTGAAACTTCTCTCAAGCTCTATTATACAATTACTTTCGGCACTTTTTATGTGTGCAACTGAGTACAATGCTATGAATGCATTCTAGGAAAGTCTGCGCCGGATTAAAAGGTGCACCGTTATCCCCCTATTTAAATGATTATTTGGTCTCACACCCTCTCTGTGACAGCGCTTCACCCTGCCATTCAGAACAGCTCTGAACACTTCTGCATTCAATGTGGAGCAAAGACTAGTTCTTTTTGAACATACTCTCACCTTTAGACTCAAACGCCCTGACATATGTAGACAACCAAGTTACTTTCTAACCTTATACACGTACAGTCAAAGTGCCCTTGTGCAAGGTGCTTCGCCCCAAATTTCAAACCCCAAGAGGTGTTGATTTACGTATTGACACTCCCATATACAGTAGGGGTGGGAATCACATATTGCAATATTTTGCGATTTATTGCAATGTATCACCTTTTTTCCAACTTCACATTGTTCCCAATTTCAAATGATGTCCCCCAAAAGGAAAACATCTGTCAACCTTGTCAACATCTGTTTCATCTGAAGCGAACTGGTTGTTCATCTCACTTCAATTGTATTGCTGCAAAATGGGATTGTCAAGCAGACAACTGACCAACACATATACAATAGATCAATACTTGGCGTCTGTGTATCTATACAGTTTTGCCAGGAAAAATATCGCGATACTATGCTGTATCACTCCCCCACACACACACACCCACCTTTAATATACAGTATGTACCGGTATATGATAAAAGTGTAATTGAGTGTGCCTGAAGCAAGGTGTTACAAGAAAGAGAACACATGCTCCTCAAATTTCCCCAGGGTAAATAAAGAATCAACCGGTGTTAACAGTTTCTATTTTTCTCCATAGGTGTTCACATGTCTGATACATGTGATACACATTTTACACAAGGAGGTCACGGTGTAGGGTCAGCATCCCAGGGGCTTGTGGGTAGTTGGCGTAGTTCTCAGAGGAAAGGGGTGCTTATTGCTGATTAAAGGGTTTGATTTAAAAAAAAAATCCAAATTAGATCATTATTCGACAGTTTTCAGTACACATTTGGTTTTTGGGTTATAAAATAAAAACAGCATGTAGGCATTTATTTTTTTTTTCACCTGTGGGATTCTTCCTTTGTTTTGTATCTCTCAACCCCTGCAGGTGGTCTTCACCCTATCACAGAGAACACATCCAGTGATTTGCTTATGACATTTGCATGCTCTGAACCAATTCTTCTTTTAAGGCCTCTTTCCTGTAATACTGAATCAGACGAGTCAGTAAGCGCCTCCGCTCATTGGTTTAGACACAACACGGCCTGCATGGCTTGGAGCGAGAGCCTCGTTACTCTGCCCGAGATGCTGTGATGTTTCCAGCGTTCAGATTCACTCGCTCAGATCTGGCACGGCCACGGCGATCCCACTTCGGCGCTCCCGCTGAAGGAGGAATTCATTCAGAAAGAGCAGGAGCAACAGCTTGAGAGGAGACTGGGAGTGGAGGGAGAGTTAGAAAGAAAGAGAGAAAGGGGAAAGGAGGTAAGGTTAGTCAGGAAGAAATGGGAAAAAAACAGTAGGGTAGTGTTAATTTAACAGAAGTAGAGCAGGAGATCTAGCAAAAGATGAGGGCAGATTAGAGCCAATGACTGAATGTATAATTTTCATAACTTCTTTATCTGGCCAATATATTGCTATTTCAAGGACACCTTTCCCCCCAAAATTGATTTCAAGGCACGAGTGAGCCCTTTGATAGCAATATCGCTTCTGTTAAAACGATACACAAAAGTTTGTGTACAAAGAATCCACCAGTCACATCTTTACAGTTAGTGGTGGAGGCACAGTGGGAGATTTTCCCCTTATCAGTGCTGAAGATGAAGGGGGGGGAAGCCAGACAAAGTTGGAGCTAAGCAAGGAGTGAAGCATGGGGTTCAGGGAAAGGTGAAATAAAGGAAATGAATACCGTGTGTGGAAGTTCGCCATGTGAGCACGCGATAAAAACCACAGGACCAAATAATACTGTACCACACAGAGAGCGGACGCCCCCTCTCTTCCTCCCTCAATCGCTCATCCTCTGTTTTATATGCTTTTTTTTTTGTTTTTGCAGCCAATCTCTCATACACCCACTTATCCCCAAAGGACACATCACCTCGCATATACTTCCATCACGTTAGAGTAGTAATACAACTGGAAGAAAGGTACACTTGTAAGGATTCACTGAAGTACAAAGACATACACAGCCTCCAGAAACACAGTTTACTTTATGCCCTAAGGCCCAGGCCAGAGACCTTGGAGATGCCTATTTTTAGGTACATGGAGAAGGACATGCGCAACAAACGTACACATACAGGCACAGATAAGAGCACAAAGATATTGGTCTGTACTCTATTTCCTATTCAGTGTCCCTGCAGGCCAGGGTCCTCAACTTGTGGTTCAGGCCTTTTTTCCTTGTGAAATACTGCAGCCCTCCCTGAACTATATAGAAATGAAACCACCTAAGAAGGGCAAATCACACTCTTACGATCCACAGACTTAATCATGCTAACTGTGCAAGGGGTTGCAAGTAGGTACTGCTTGGCTATAAAAGCTAAAAAGCCAAAAAGGTATAGGCATGAGATACAATACACAAAACCCTCTTATAAATTACACTCATATCACACACACACACACTTAAACAAACTAAGTGAAAGGTGATCACACCCTCACATTTATTTTTGATGTGTAACATTCTGGCATGTACAAACATGTAGTTAGCCTTCAAATTAAAACTGTACCACTCAGTGGATATTTACACAATGACATCAAAACCCCCCAAAAATAAACTTGTCTGAACATATCACGCTCGTACTTTCTCAGCAACTATTTATCGCAGATGTGATATATGACTCAGCAACCTCCCCTCTTTCCCTCTAAACACACCTTGTGACACAAGTGGAGCTATAATTATCTGTATTTAAACAATGCAGTTTTTTTTTTGGGGGGGGGAGAGAGTTGGCATAATTGACCTCTGTCATGAAAACTAATATCCAGTTAAGGTAATTCAGTACTTTACATCAGTTATCCCAGTGCCCACAAAGTTACACTGTAATTACTGTAATGACACAATCATGGCAGTGTGTAACACAACAAGGATATGCTTTTAAGCTGTCATTACTGTGCGAATTGCAATGATTTTAAACTGCTGCAAGTACACTGCACATTTCAGGGTCAGAGAAAAAACAGGAGGGAAGAAAAAATCTGTGAAAGAGCAGTTTGAATCTACTTTTATCATTTTTTTCCCTCTCCATACTTGTATCCAGTATCAATGTGCATGTCAAGACTGACTATGATTTAGGTGGATTACATTTGGACCTCACATCAACAATGCTTTTCTGTGATGATCTTTTAAAATCGGATCCCTCCTTCTCTCACAAAACTGCATGCACCTCCTCTTCATACATCCTTTGAACTTGACAGTTAACACCTTGTTGAGCACCTGCGCAATCTATTTGGTTGCATTCCCTGAGTGCAATTGCATACAGAAGTACTTCAAATCTGCAGATTGGGAATTAATTGCCTTTGTTAGTTATGTGGACAAATGTCTCATGGACCATGTCGGAAGTGGTTTACGGGAATGCTTCTTTACTGCTCTTCGTGGTTGATTAAAACCTGGGTTTCATGTGCTTCTGCTCCACCTGATTCCAATCTGATTTCTGTCCCTCAGTCACCCCAACCCCCTTTCCTTGCATCCATTGCTGCACCTTATCTCCATCTATCCAAATTTTCTTCATTGGCGTGACAGGGCCGGTGGTTGGTGACAGCCACCGTCACGGTGGAACAATACGTTGTGATGGTGATATTCATATGATAATGCCATCAGACTTAACACTACTGCAGACACATTTAGATACCCAGTGTCCCTTTTTTCTATCTTTCCCCTTTCTCTATCTCTCTCTCTGTCTGGATGTATTGACTTTTCAAATGATTTTTAAATCTCTTGTTCTCCCTTCATGTTATGCCCCAGCCTGCCACTCCACCACTCTGATTTCTCTCCTATTCGTTGTTCCAGCATGTCTATCTCTTGACCCGATTTTTCTTCCCCCTTTTCCCCTCAACACCATGCTGGCAATCGCATTAAATCATTTTCTTTCACATGGCTTCTGACAATCTTCTTTTTTTTTTTTTTTTTTAATGCTGCCCAGTTTTTAACTGCACTGTATGTTTCTCTCTGTCTCTCTTTTTTCCCCTCTGTCTGCTTCCTTTCTCATTTCTGCTCTTCGCCATGTTGGCAGGGCCCAATCTACCAGCTGATATCAGCATTCCCTGGCACTCTGCCAACTGGCAACACTGCAGGAGAGAAAGAAAGAGAGAGGGAGAGAATGAAAGAAAATTAGTGAATAATAGACGGAGGGAGGGAGGGAGGGAGCGAGAGAATGAGAGGGGGATGGGAGGAGTGTGAATCGGGGAAAGAAAGACTGAGGGGAAAGGAAGACAGAAAGAGAAAGAACAATAATGGTGGATGAAGAAAGCACTGTCTGTATGTGTGTGTGTGTGTTTATGTGATTGATATGGTGTGATATCCCTGTGAGTCATAGCTGAGCTAAAATGTCAACCGGCTACATAAGAATCTCTGTCATCCGGGCTCAGTGACACGCACGCACATACACAAATCCAACTGATCATATAAACACATATGTGACCATACCGCCACGTGAACACAAATATGAGCGACACACCTGTGAACACAGATGTTCCATTGTTTTGCCACAATGATTGATGACCTTTTGTTTTGTTGTGGGCGCCTCTGCTGCTTCTCAACTCCACCAAATGATGGACGAAAACAGCCAATGTGCATAAATCCATTCTAACTGCTGTGCACTCAAAATATTTGGGTGTGTGAGTGTGCTTGCCAAAATGCTTGTGTGTTCAATATGCTGTATATCACACTTTACATTTCAGCTGACTCTGTTATCTGGGTTGACGGTTGCAGTTCAGTCAACACAACAGTAGAATAAGCTTACATTTGAACATTATTTAAACAAGTAACCATGAGTAAGCGGTGCATGGGCCAAAGCACCACACCCAGGCTGTAAATTTAACAAATAGTGTTGTGCATAAGTGCATGCATACTGCACATGAGTGGCCGTGAGTGTGCATGTTTGTATACAGTCCTGATTTAAGAAAAAAACGCTGCTACTGTATGAGTGCACAGGAAGGGTGTGTAGGGAAGTCAAAACATTGCGCGCCCATCCTGTTTGGGACAGTCCATGTCCTGCGGTGTTGCCCTTAACTCCTGAACACACACACACACACACACTAATCATCCCATATGTGCTAACAGTATGCTGGAGTGCATTGTGAACACATGCAGAAAGCAGAACAGGTGCACACCTGTTACACATTTAAGCGCATGCGTACACCTACACAGACTGAAGAGTAAATGAAGATCAAATAAAGAGTTGCTTTGTACTTAACATGTACATGCATTAAAACACCTTCAAAACGCTGCTGTTGTGAATATGCGTTTGATTTTCTGCTATTAGCATTTATGATGGAATACATTCAAAGAATCTTGGTGCAAATGAGTTTTTATCCTGTTTGACAAAAATCTACTACCTGCAGTTCCTCGCTTAATATTTTAAATAAAAAGCATTTATGCCTGCATTGACACTGATATTGCTAATTTAGTAAAATAAAGTTTTTAGTCAGATAATAGCTTCAATAATGTGCTAAAATGCATAAAAGAATTGGCTGCAATTTAATTTCAAGGTAGATTTTGAATTGCAAATAACTCATTTTGAAGTTTCTAATCATGCAGTTGTTGTTTTTGTGCTTGCTTTTGTCTCCAGAAAATTAAAGGAGGAGGCTGCCACAGAAGTGTGTCCCCCATCAGCCTAGACACTAAAGAATGGCATAGCATCACACACACTTCTGGTAATTATCTACTGTTTTCATATTCATTCACCCATCCAGACATATGAACTTGTTAGGCAAACTAAAACCATTTGTGTTACGTCTATTTCTTGGCCTTTTTCCAGATCTGGACAAGGTTATGTTACAGTTAAAGATAATTATGCACAACATGCAAATGTAACCTTTCCTCTAGGTTTTTAAAGTTGTAACTCTTCCTAAGTCACCAGTTCCACTCACAATCAGTCTCTCTCTCCTTCTCTCTGTGTTTTGCATTTATAGAGGATGGATTCTCCACCAGAGTGTGTGTTGTCTCTTTCTTTTGAGCAGCCCCAGTCTCCCCAAACACTGCCATCCCTGGACCACAGCCCCCAGACCTCTTCTCCTCACACCCAGCTCTCCCTACCCAACAGCCCTGTTGTCTTGCCAATTCACAGCCCCGAAACTTCCCCTCAGAGCCCGGACACCACGCCTTATTTCCCCCTCTCTCCCTTTCCCCTCCACGGGGACAACAATCACCACGACGTTGATGAAGAAGATGATACGGAAGGCCTGGATGGAGTTCCTCCATCCCCAACCCCAGCAGTGGCTCTTTTCCCAGGAGGAGGGGGACAAGAAGCTGTATGCAGCCCGTGTTTGGACTCCTCTCCACCAGCCACACCGTCAGCCCCAATCCTGGGGTTTGGAGCCCTGGAGCTGGCCCTTTCATCTGGGCAAAGTGGAAACTGCAACGATGAGCTAGACCTCCAGCTGTTCCAGAAAGATACTGTTACCAGGGCGATACCTGGAGTGGGAGGGGCTTCACCAGGTCCTGCGCTCAGGTTTCCCTGTCATGTATGTGGAAAGAGATTCAGATTTCAAAGCATTTTGTCTCTTCACGCCCGAGCTCACAGTCTGGACCGAGACCGCCGAGCTTCAGCTCTATACCGGACTGGACTCCCCTCAACACCCCTGAAGCAGCACCTCAAAATTCAACAGAACCACAAGGACGTAAACCAAAATCACAGAAGTCACCCAACCCAGCGTATACTGCCAGGGACTCTCATCCAGCATCTCACAGAAGAGGAAGTTGACGGTGAGGTCAAAGGTCTAGACAACGGCCTACAGACAGACCAGAACCCAAACTTTTTACTGGATGACAGCACACCATTGACCCCTCCACTTACAGAGGACCCTGTTTCTGTGACCCCTCCCTATTCTTCTACAATTGGGGAGGGTGCGTCTACTCCTATAGCGTCTACATTTCGCTGCCATGCCTGCAAAGGAAAATTCCGTACGGCTTCGGAGTTGGCGCGCCATGTCCGCATTCTCCACAACCCATATAAATGCACTCTTTGTCCTTTCTCTGCCAGCCAAGAAGAGAGCCTGGCATCTCACTTGCAGGAATGCCACCCTTCCCCTGAGGTACCTGCTCTGCCACCAGCCTTCAATTCAAGGGGCATCATTACAACTCCTGATACTCCTGTGCCCACCCCGACCCATACCCCAGCTCCAACCCCAAGTATAGCACAGGGGACAGCAGCAGCTACAGCGGCTGTGTCCCCCGCACTGCCAGCATTTCGCTGTGATACTTGTGGACAGCGGTTTACCCAGTCTTGGTTTCTGAAAGGACACATGCGAAAGCACAAGGACTCCTTGGACCATAAGTGCCAGGTTTGTGGCCGTGGCTTCAAAGAGCCTTGGTTCCTCAAAAACCACATGAAAGTACATCTCAACAAGCTTGGGCTGAAGGCAGGACTGGGAACCCTTGGGGGACCAGGAGGTGCAGAGCAGCAAGCCAAAGGCTCTGCTAATAATCAGTCTCTCAACGCCCTCTATTCAAGCCTCCTTCTTGCCCAGCAAAGAGGTGGTAGAGGTGGACAAGGAAGATCAGAGAGAGAAACTGGAGGAAGAATGGGGATGGGCTCAAGCAAGTCAGCCATTCTGGGCTACCTTGGATTGCCCAGTGATGGCAGTGGGGCCAGCTGCATGGAGAGACTTCAAGCAGTGGCTCAGGTGGCGGAGATGGGAAATGGTGGTGGTGGCATTGGCAGCTCAGGAGTAGGGGACCCAGGAAGAGGAGGGGGAGCAACTAGAGGAGTGGGCACAGGTGAGACTACCGCATCAATTTCAGAAGGAGACCAAGCAACTTGGTGGCAGCTGGTGGCTCGGAGCCTGGCAGTAGCTCAGCAACAGCAGCAGCAGCAGCAGCAGCAGCAGCAGCAGCAGAGGTCCCACCAGCGAGGCCAGCAACAAGGCCAGCGAGGCACAGGTCGGGGCTCGGTAATCACAGAGGCCGACCAAGTCAGAGCCTACCTTGGAGGCCTGGATCCAAGAGAAGAGTCCGGTGGAGCTGGAGGGCCATGGGAATGCCCAGACTGTGGAAAGCTATTCCGCAGCCTGCAGCAGGTGGTGGTTCATGCTCGCGTTCACACTCAGAGGCCCCAGAAAGGAGGTGGTGGCGAAGAGGAGGGGAGTGGTAGTCGCAGAGGTTCAGGGCTAGGAAGACGAGGCAGCGGTGAAGTGAGGCAGGAATCTCAGCTACACGGTGGTGTATCCCAACAAACAGGAGAAGTGAGACAGGAATCAAAACTGCACAGTGGTGGATCACATCAAGCAGGAGGAGCTACAGGGTTTCACTCTGTCATCTCAAGCCTCAAAGGTACAATCACATGCTCTTTTCTCTATTTCGTTTGTTTGCTTACATGTAATGGTGTTATTATCACAAGATTATATTATTTTCATACTGTTTTTCTGTTGCAAATAGAAGCTCACGTGGGGCCATTCACACTAGCTGTTATCTTTACATTTCTCTCCACTTGCAGGAGAAAATGGCTTGACAGCAGTCTCCTCCATACCTTCAGTTCCCACCAGGGAGCGAGTGCGTGGTAGAGGAATAAAAGACTGCCCCTACTGTGGTAAAGCCTTCCGCTCTTCACACCATCTCAAAGTGCACCTGAGAGTTCACACAGGTGAGAAACTGCTGTGAGTTTAACAAACCACATTTACTTTTTTAACCTTTAGAAATCCCTGGAAAGGTTTCATTGAGCATCCTTGCTTTAGCAGCGCTAGCTTTTTCCTTTTTTACACATTCACCCCAGAGTGCTGGCCAGCGCTAATCATAGCCCTCTACTGCAGGCAACAAAGCAACCCCACTGGAGCAACTCCTGGTTAAGTGCCTTGCTTGAGGGTATACTTACAGTAGTTTTTGAGGAAAAATCAAGCCACTCCAGGGATTAAATTTGGTTAAATTTTAGTAAACGGCTCACATCTCTCACTAGTCAGTAAACTCACCTTCAACAAACCTACAGAAAACATTTTTTGAAATAATAGTCTTTTTTTCCAAAATGATATAATAAATTGATTTGCCAAACTCTAAATGAATACATTTTTTAAATAAAGTATATTGATTCTCACGCAAACATCATGACAATGTGTAAATATGCTCACAGATTTCTCCATAATCATTGGTTTGCCTTTAATCTTTCTGAGATTCACATTCTCTGATCTTGATTTTGATGCAAGTGAATCTGTAACTGTTCACTTTAATTTACCTCAAATCATTCAAAAATAATTCTAACTAAAGAACAGGACACTCCAGCAGACTTTTTTCCCAGACTTAAAAAAAAAAAATAAACAAAAATGAAGAAAATAACTTGTGCGGAATTTCTGGTGATAACTGAGAACTGTAATGAAAATTGGGAACTCTCACAGCACTCACTCAACACTCTTAATTAAGGATCCATATTCATAAGACTTTATCAGCATGATTCATTGCCATTGCTTTTTTAATTATTTGCCTTCTTCACTTGATGCATTTGATCAAAATTAAGATCCATCTTCCATTTTTCTGAAATGCCACCATTCGTCAGCAACTGGTAACTGGAGCACATCCAAGTCTTTCCAGCAAGACAAAAATGCCTAAAATGCATTCAATGAAATCTATAATATTGCCATTATGAAAAATCGTCTATAGCTGAAGTACCTATCACATCACAACTGTATTAATTATGAAAACTTACAGCTTTTTTTTCTAATGCAGTATTGCTTCTCTGTGCCATCAAGTGATTACCACATGGTCAGTAATTCAAGTGAAGGCATCAAATTATAATCATACTCTGATATTACTGTCCTCTAAAGAGTATTGCCCCTCAAGATTACTATCCCATTCTATTTTGCTTCAGCAACTATGAAATTGTTCATACTTTTGCATGTACATCTGCATTTATCAACAGAGCTGTGTTCTTTGTGTTTTTTTTTTCGTCTTGTGAATAAGATCATTTACATTTTTCATAATGCATTCCTGCTGTTGATACCCCTCCAGCACATTGCCCCATCCTCTTTATCCCTCCCAGCAGTCTAATTTTTACATCAGTGATGGAATACTGCCATCTCCCTTCAAAATGCGTAACTACATCTCCCACTCATCACTGTTTGAAGGACCATGCTACTTATTTTGCAAGTTACAGTGCTCACCATATTTTTTGTAAAGAATGCTCTAGTGTTTCAGATTTCTTTGTCTGACTCAGGCAGGCAGCCATTGTCTTCTAGTCATTCACTATGGTACAAACACATATTCAGGCAATATCAATTTAAAGGCTCTTCAAACATGCCATGTGTAATCCATGACAGGCAAGGTTGAGATATATATATATATATATATATATATATATATATATATATATATATATATATATATATATATATATATATATATATATATATATATATATATATATACTGTGTATATATACACATACTTTTCTACTAGCCCTAATATAACATTTATGTACGATTTGTTGTAAATGAGCTAAAACATGCAAAATCAGTGGTCTCTTTAAGCTTCACCTAGGTTAGGTGCTACTACTTGAACCTCCAATACCATTTCCCCAATTTTGTTTTGTCTGTCTTATTTTCTTTAGGTGAAAGACCCTACAAATGTCCCCACTGTGACTATGCTGGTACCCAGTCGGGTTCGCTAAAGTACCACCTCCAACGGCACCACAGGGAGCAACGCAACGCCTTGTCAGCCTCCTCCAATTCTTCCTCTAGTGGTCTCACCTCTACTATCCACAGTCTGACCTCTGCAACCTCTGGACTGGCCAAGCAGCGCCGATCCCAGCTCAACCACTGCCCGGTCAACCGAGGCCCAACTGACCCCACCTCCCAGTCCAGCCAGCAGTCCTGGCTCCTTGGGGTTCCAGACCAGCGAGAGCATCGGAAGGCCTTGGCGGCTCTAAGGGATGTTGACTTGGAGACCCAGTACAGGTATCTGTCTGGGGTGATGGGGGCCCTTTACCAAGGTGGAATGGAAGGAGGCTGGATAAGGGAGTCTCCGCCACCTAAGGCCCCTAAAGTGTCCCGCCGTAAGCCCCTTACTACTAGCCGAATGGTACAGTTGTCGAGTGATAAGGAAGGGCCTGCGCTTTCAACTCAAGAGGGGGGTTTTGAACCACTGGATCTGTCCCGTCGCACCTCACCTGGCCTTGGAGGCATGGAGGAGGATGGATGCATGAGTGTAGGGGAGGGAGGAGGTATTGGTGACGGGGATGGCGGAGGGGATACTTCAACAGGGATCAAACTGAGCCAGTGTTTGTTCTGCCCTTTCCGTACATCTTCAGCAGAGCTGATGGCCATGCACCTGCAGGTCAACCACACTAGTAAGTCCAGGCGCAAAAGAGCCCCTTCTACCGCCTTGGATGATGATGGAGCCCCAAAAGCCACTAAGCCCCGGATGGATCAGTCTGATCTTGACTCTCTGACAATATGGAGGCATGTGACTGAGGCAGAGTCCCAGGCATCACTTGGGGAATGGTCCTCAACGCAGGCCAAGACCTTGAACGGGCTCTCTCCGGCTACAGAAGTACATCTGGATGACATCCTCAACCACCCCGACGTGGCATCAGTATCCAAGAATGTAAGAGACCGTCTGGCACTCAAGGGAACGATGGAGGGGGACGAGGAAGAGCAAGAGGAGGAATTGGAAGATATTTTGGAGAACAGCAGTCTGGAGGATTCGGAGGACCAGGATCTGAGGATGTCCCTGGCTCTTTCACCAGCGCTGACCTCCAACCACATGGTGGGAGAGGAGGAAAGAGTCTTAACAGATTAAAATCCTTTGGGATGGAATCATTTAAATTGGATAGTTGGGTTCAATGCTTTCAATTACATTTGATACAGAATTGAAGAAGGGGCAGGTAGCTTTGCAGAGCAAACAGGATTCTTTACTCCTAAGGTTTTGAAAAGAACGTAGAATCACATCACAGCTGTTATTTTCCCTCCATCATTATTCATCTACTTCAATTCTGAGACTGTGGTCAACCACAAAATAAGCCTCCTGTACAAAAGAGCATAACTGCATCTTTTTTGTAGGCTTTTTTCTCTTTCTTTCAAGCTTCAATCCAAGATGGATGGTTTTTAAGGTGATCTCCTATTTGATAAATGAAAGAAACTTGTAAGATCTAGGGCATAATTCCTGCATCATTTCACACGCATTTATTTCACACTAATAATGGACTGTTTATCCCAGACTACTATAGTGACCAAGCTGAAGCCAGCTGGGAAGAGATGTTCTCCTGACTGACCATTGAACAGTTTGAAACCTCAAACTTCAAGTTCCTCCTCAACCCACACGTGGAGGAAAGTTGAGTTGAGAAATGTTTTAACCTGTGAATCTCAGCTAAGCTATTTGGTATTAATTTAAGGCATGAGGTAACTGTTGCAGGCCGCAAGCTTTCCCTCAAGTATATATCACTGCCTTGTTTGTCTGAAAAGTGTTTCTACGCGATTGTCCTAAAGAAAACGGAAATGTTTGTAACATTTTTTTCTTTTTGAGTTAGTGCCTGTTCATGTATGTTGTCAAGAGAGCCTCTGGTATTCCTGCGTATCGAGGCTCTGATAGGTCATTCATTTTATCTGAATATACAGTTTAAAACAATTTAAGTACAATATATTTGTTAAAAGTGGTTCTAGGGTGTTGTGAATAGTCACGTTGTAAAAGTAATGCTACATCGTAGCGTGATGTCCTTGACACGGATGGCAGACGTTTGTGGCTCAGCTTGAAAAGAAAAAAAAAAAAAGTAGGTGATATAATGTATAATGCGATGAAAGAGGTCAAAGGCTGAGCGATAAAAGGGGTAATGTAGATGCATTGAGAAGAACAAAACTCAGAGTGGGAGTCTGATTGAGGGCTGTAGGAACGTCGCCCAAGCCCCCGAACACAATCAACTGACACAGCCTTTTTAAAGAGACAGAGACTTAGCAACTGTGTCAAAAAGGAACAATCTCTCCATAGGAGAGAAGATACAAGGTAAACGAAAAAGACACCAGTACCCCTGCCAAACAGGACTTAAGCTGAGAAACAAGTACTCTGGGGGTATGGTGTCTTTTAGATGAGTAGATTCCCTTCCTCTTTTATAAGAAAAGAAAAGACAAGACAATGGTAGGAGTAATTATTAAAACACTAACAAATGCATAGACATCCCAGTAGAATATGTGTAGCTTTTGTAATGACAATAAGAACAAAAAAAAAGCAGACTTTTGTTTATTTTCATTTCAAGATGCGTACAGAAAAAGGTTATCAATATAGGTAATATTGATTATAATGTTTGTGAGCTAAGACTAGTTGGAATGTCTATACAGAGCACTGTGCAAGGTTTGAGTTCCCAAAGTAGTTGTTTTTATTTTGACTTTATTGATAGACCAAACGTTTTTCAATGGAAGTTGCCACTTTCTGTTGTCGTTTTAAATGTGTAAAGCTGTGGTTTCCATAGATTTACCCCATCGATTAGCCAAATTGGTCAATCAGCTGATCAGTGCATCAAATATCCAACCATTGAACTGGTTGTTAAAGAAAGTTCTGATTCAAAATACATCACTTTGTGTATACATCAACACATCTACCGCTAGAAATGAAAACAATCAATCTCTGATAATGAATTCTTGTTTTGAAGAGTAAAAAAATAAAATATGAATGTGAGACAGTAATATCCCCTCACACTGGTTAGCAACTATTTATCTATGTTAACTACTTTTTGATGGGGTAGTCTATGTTTGCAACCACACCTTAATGTGCATTAATGTGTTTAAGTTCCTTCTTTAGAGCACCTTATGAGTTTTGTAGTGAAAGTCCCTTAGTGGTGTCTCCTTAACAACTACTGTCAATGCCATCGTGCCTTCTGTTTCAAGCACTTCCTGGTGTATTTTGTAAAACTCACCAAAAGCACTTAGCCTACATCACACTCTTTTCTTCCTCTCTGTCTCTGTCCTTCTCTCTCTTCTCTTTTCTTCCTCTCTGTCTTTGTCCTTCTCTCCTCTCTTTTCTTCCTCTTCTCCTTCATCACCTCCACTCATTTCCTTAATCCCTTTCTCGTGTCTTTACCTCTTGACCCCTCTCTCCTGGGGGAAGATGTTTTCATACCAGATTTCCCTCTTCTGTTCAGGCCTGTTCGGCCCTAAACAAGGCCACTAGGCCTTATTACAATCTAGCATGGCTAGACTCTTGAAAGAATGGACTACCTAACCTTTAGACAAGAAAAATCATTATAGATGTAGGGTTGGACAACTTTCGGTCTTTAATACTAACCCTTTGTAAACCAAAGCCCAAGTCTAATGAATATTATCTCATGATGGTGCCAAAACATGTCCGAGGTGACACTAAAGCATGTATCAACTTAAGAAAACAAAATCATTCACCTCTCTCTTTTGCCTCTATCTTTCTTTAACCCATCCTCCCTCCTTTTCTCTCCCTTCTCTGATGCTTGCTCTTCCTCCATGTTGCTCTCTCGTCCGTAAACTGTCTATCTCTAGCACCACTTGAAGGTGACGTGTACTATCTGGTATTGAGGCCTTTTATTAGATTTTTATTTCAGTTTGTGTGGTGTTTGTTCAATGCCGTTGAGATGGAAAAATGCTCTTCTTATATTGATAATTATTATTGTTTTGGCATTATGGTTGAAAAAAAACAGCAAAAAAAAAAACAAGAGAAATGTGTTGTTGAATGTTGTACAGATAGCACTAGAGATGTTGTGTTTTTTTAAAGAGAGCACAAACCTGAGTGATGGCCCCTTCTACTCCTCCCACTGGCAGATGGGAATAAAACAGCCTGCCAATCAATCTAGATGTCTAATGACAAAAATTTCCTCGGTGATGACAAGTTTTCAAAACAACCCCTTTTGTCTAAGTAGCGTTCTTCTCTGGAGATTTGAATGCAAAAAAAGGCAGCCTTTGACTCAAACCCTATGACCAAATGTCTTGCACATCCTCTGTAAAAGACGAAAGCAGCACTTGAGCCTATAGTTTTACTATTTGAGGTATAGTTTTATTTATTCTATTTTGCCTATTTACTAAGAAACACATGGGTGACTTTAATGTGTGTTTTTTTTTTATCAAATAGTTCCAAATCCTAAGTCAAATAACCATTCCAATGACTCCGAAGCTTTTCAGTTCAGGTAAATTAAGCTAAAAAAAAAACTGGTTAGTTCCCCTTTAATTGAGCAAAGCAACGGCGAGCTTGCTATTCAAAACTACCTTAAAGTTCACAACAACAACCAAAAAGAAAGCATCCTTGAGTTTGGTTGGGAAATAAAATGGAAAAAAATCTCTTCAAAACAAACTATTCCTTTAAATTTGCAGCTGCATACAATGTGGCTCCTTTGTGATTTTTCAAAACACGTGAAAATTGCACCTTATCTCCAGATTGTGAATCAGATAAATTCATAAAAAGGGTAACAATTCAGTGGTTATTATATGGGCTGATCCTACACATACAACATCTCTAGGTTGGATCGTTTTGAAGGCGTTGTTCATTGTGAAATGACAAATCTTTACGAGGTGAGGGGACCATGCTGGGTTTGGGCTCTTGTGTAGTTTACTGCCATTGCAGTGAGGGAAAACTGATCTAACATAGTAGTGACTAATATGACTTTGTGGACAGATAAAAAAATAAAATAAAATAAAAAAATAAAACACATTAGAAATAAATAAACACAAACAAAATAACCCGGTATCTCGTTGTCATGTCTTTCTATCCCCGATGCCATTTCTCTTTTATGTTTTAAATACTCACACTATACTATCACGATAAATCCCAGGACTGTATGAATATGTATTTATTGCTTGTTATACTTGTTTATGTGAAGAGAAGTTTAGGATGCTTCTCGGCATCTGATCCAGTCTGAATTAAGAGGCTTCAAACTACTTTTAGACAAGGGAACCGCCTTGTGGCTTTGAGTGGAATTGCAGGAAGAAGGGACACCCCAGCTGAGGTGGTTCAGATATCTGGTAAGGATGACCCCTGGACGTCTAGCTCGGAGGAGGCCTCCGGGAAAACCCAGGACTAGGTGGAGAGATTATATCTCCACCGTAGGGCTGTATAGCTGGCTGGATATAAAATATCGAGGCCTGACCTAGAAATGATGTTGCATTTCTGATGTTTCTTGCAGCAGCAATGGTTCCAGTTACCATGGTAAATTGGCAAATGTTACAAATGACAGTATAGCTGAGATCTTCTCGTGTAATGTCTCAACGATTTGCAGGTTAAACATAACTCTAAATGAACCATAAGCATGTACAAAGGCTTAGACCTCCTTCAAACTTCATGCATGGCGTGAGCCCCTTATGACCACAAAAGGACCAAAATTCCAAATGGGCCCATCTGAGCTTTCATTTTCTCAAAGGCAGAGCAGGATACCTAGGGCTCGGGTTACACCTATCGCCATTACTAGCCACTGGGGGACCGTAGGCATCGACTAATGAATCATTTCCAAATTATGTGTCTCTGGAGTGAGTTTAAAACTGACTCAAAGACCCAAACTAGGAGTTTGGGGAGATCAGCATGTGATAATTTATGACGCAACATTGCCCTCAAGTGGAGAAACTTTGCTGCATGACATGTTGATATGCTCAACTCTGGATTATAACTATATAATCTGTTACCTACTCTGATGGTAAGGTTGTAAGGAAGGTAAACAACAGCACCATTTAGTTTGTAAATTAAGTTTGATTTCGAGTAGCATCCTTAAAGAAATACAGTCCAATCTCAGTAAAGTCAGCAGCACAAAAGAGGATGTTACTGATCCGTCTTTCAAAATAAAAAATAAACAACACTATGGCTTTAAAAAAATAAATGTTTGTCTATGCAATTGACAGTGCAAACTAACATCTTTTTATTATCATGTAATACCTGTTTGATCTTCAAATTATTTTTGTTTCTGCCTTTATGGTTTAATAAGTAGGATTTATTTTGAAAGTAGTGAAAGGAAACAGTACATTATTTTTTGTTGGGCTTTATAAAAACTGGTATGTAGAACATTATATCCGTCTATACTGCGAAACCTTCAGTTATGTCGAAGAGTGTTAAAAAGGTGCACCCTAAAGGAAGTAAGGCCTCCATCATACCTTTTCATTTGTGAAATGTAGTTTGTGAAACTACATCGCTTTTTACGCCTATGGTAAGAATAGATTACCTAAATAAACAAATAAATATAAAAAACTCAATTAGCACTAGGCTATTCGGTTAAAGGCAGAGGTAAATTCTCCAGGGTTATCCTTCTTATTATGTACCTATTAGCCTACATCCCATAGTCGGGCAATAGTCTGCTCCCTGGTGACTGCTTGAGACTGAGTGGGCGAGACAGATAGACAGAGAGAGAGAGAGAGAGAGAGAGAGAGAGAGAGAGAGAGAGAGAGAGAGAGAGAGAGAGAGAGAGAGAGAGAGCGCTCCTGGTGCCCATAAACAGCACCGTTACAGGCACTAAAGCTTCCGTCCATCATCTCTACCGGAGGAGAACTGAGCATCACTTCACTTCGCCAGCCCGCCGCTGCTCGACTCGCTCTCGGAGCATCCACAGCCAACAAGACTGTTTGATCGGTTTCCTACAGCTTCTCCAACACACACTGCAGCACTCTCCTTCGGCGGTCTGAACACGGACAGAAGAGAAGACCCAAGTGCACTTCTGCTGCAGAACTCCCCTCCGCGCGCGTTTCCAAGATGAGCGAGGTGAGTGCGCGCGTTAAAAAATAAATAAATAATAATTATACATAGCCTAAATCATGATTGGTGTTATAGATGGAGTTTTTAACAATCGGTGCGGTTGTACAAGTGAGTTATTCAGCGCGCTGCAGCCAGGGCTCTTCTCCCCTGGGCGGCGATGGTCTCTCTCCATCATATTAAACCCTGTAGTCAACATCATGCACCTGTACGGAATCATTTACCGTGTCATTTCACTCCAGCAAGCAATTTAAAACCTGGTGACATTTCTGCGTCCACAATCTCACCGCTTAGCGCACTCCGCGCACCGCCATCCACCATCCACCCAAAACCCGCAACCAAGCTGCGGTTAAGAACAAAATGTTTTAGCGCAGCGCTCTCTCACACTCTTGCTTGGCTTTGGTCCCGAGTCTGACAGAAAGACTGCAATGAGAGGCGAGCAGCAGCAGCAGTGACACCAGCTCACATCGCCAGTGGCCACTATCAGCATCTGGTGAAGCATGAGGGTTTCCCCAAAGTAGAGTCCTGGGACCTGCGGGTATTGGGGGGGTGGCCTTGTCATGGGTTCCAGAAGGTCCATAAATTGGGATTTTCTTTTAAAAGTTAAACTCAGATGGTTTGTCATTTACGCCTCTGGCATGATGGAGGATAATGGACCAGTGTGCAGTACATTTTGTGATGCCTTACAGTTTGTCGGTCAGACCCTGTTTTCCTCTGCAGAGTGTACATTTGAAGATCCACTGCAATGGGTCCTTGCCAAACTGGTCGCATAATAAAACAGAATTATATACTTAATGGTGCAGGCTCAGTGCTAATGGAGGATGTCATGGGCAGTTGTTTTCATGTATTATTAAAGTATGCTATTTATGGACATCTAACTGACCGTTGATAATGCTGATGTGGTTGCAGAATAAGAAAAAGTCTTTACCTTTTGTTTACCTTTCCTGAGATGCTTCAAAGTTTTTGACAATAGAGAGCCGAGCTAGTTACATTCTCCAAACTGAAAATGTGTTCAAGGATGGCTTAAGGCTGGTTTACAGGACCCATGTACTTCAGATGTCTGATTTAGCTTTTAATTAGTGCTTTACTTCTGGGCTATTCCTTTAATCCAGGTTTAACCTGCAAGTTGACCCCTGAAGTAGCTCTCTAATGGAAAACAAAGGAATGACGTACACAGTTACATCGTTGTGGTGTTTCTTTACTTTGGCCCTAGAATGTGTCATACAACCTACCGACTCATACAGTATAGTGTGTCTTGTCAGGAGATGCAGCTTTGACCTCTCCATCTATCAATTTCACATTGATAAAAATGAAAATAACACCACGGAGGTGCCTGCGGAGTGATTATTTTCACTTCTCTGTCACAGAAGTAGAGCATTGCTCCGATGGGACTGCTCATCCTGTGCATGTTCTGTATTTCTACGGTTCCTGCTATTCACTCCGCGGCCCCGGGCAGATGGGAAGCGTCAGTGTCTTTTGATAAGTAGCAGATGATGCCAATGATACACATGGGAGATCTGAAATGTGAATGCAAAATGACAGAAAGAACATTTGTGCAGTTCACCGATAAATAGAAATCACAGTGTGAAAATGGCCTGAGCTGAAGCTGAGAGCAATGGAAGTTTGACATGCCACTTATTGCCTTCAGTTTGTCTGCACAGCCATTTAGAAGAAGTGCATATTTACAAAGATTTTAGAAAAAATCTTGTTAGTTAGTTTCCAAGTTATGATGTCCTGAGACGTCCTTTAGTTATAACAATTATCGAAATTTCACCAGAAACGACCAGTCGATTAATCGATCACCAGCGAGTTGATTGATAGAAAATGAATGAACAGCTGTTTTGATGAAAAAATGTATTGTGTAATTCATTTTTAAGCAAACAATACCTTGTTCCAGCTATTCATATTTGAAGATTTTTTTCGTTGTCTTATAGGATTGTAAATCAATAATTTGGGTTTTTAGGTTGTCTATCAGAAAAAAAACAAGCCATCAACTTGGCCTTTAGGAAGCTGTAACACATATTTTTCACAATGTTTGCACATTTTATAGACCAATTGATTGATTGATGGGTTAATCGAGAAACAAATCAGCAGATTGGTTACCCTCAAAATGGCAGAACAATCAAGTTTTATGTTAATCGATTGTTAAAAATCGACATACTTATTGACGTCTTGCATACATTTTCTGTTCCCTTCAAATAAGAACGGGGAATTTAAAAATAAAACCCCATCCTCCTAGTTTATATGGAACTTTCTACGGCACGCATTCATGGAGCGCCAGGAAAGACCCAGGACACTTAGCGCATCATTGCAAGCCCTACAGTCACACATGCTACAAGAGACAAAGACAAAGTGACAGGTTACCATTCATTTTCAATGGGAGTGGCCGTTTGCCAGTGGTTGCAAACTCATTTATTTTGTTTCTTTTATCAAGAAATAAATACTTTTAAATCCAAAAACATTGTTCTTGTGACTTGACAATAACTCTGAAGTGACTTGTAAGACGGGCTTGTAGTTTGCACCAGAGAATTTCTGTTTACTGTTGCCAAGCAACTAGGAGAAGGCTAGGCACGTCCAGAAGCGCCCATCAAGCGAGTGCGTCGCTCTCTTTTGCAGCACGTGTGACTGTAGGGTGACTCATTGAGGTCTGTCTGCTGTAGCCTTGTGCTACAGCCTTGACCTCAACCTGGACACATGACTGGTCGCTTGTCTTATGTCTGTCTGTGTGTGTTTGTTTTTGTGTGTTTCTGCATGTGTTGTTTTGCCTCTCTCCCTCCCAGCTTTCCTCTCTGTTGAATATATAAAAAAATAAAATAAAATAAAACCCATCCTCCTTTTTCATCCATATTTGGCCTTAAGTGTTACATTTTTCATACCGTCTGAATGCCTTGGAGAACCTACAGTGCACAACCTTCTCACCAGCCTGTAATCTCTGGCGCCCATTTGTGCCATCCTAACGCACGCCATTTGGTCAGATATGAGTTGAACCTGTGAACTCATGCATTAGACTGCAGCCATGCCACAATCCCAATGGATGAGGAACTAAGTAGAGTGTAAAAAGCCTTTCTCATTTTATTTTTTTTTTTTTTTTATTTCAGATTTAAGCCTACTCCCCTCCCCGTTGGATCATACAAACGTGCAAATTGACGTAACATAGACAAATTTACTGAGACACCAATGTCCTTGGGTCAATATGCACGTAGAGAGCAAATACGATGTGATTAACTCATACATGACAATTTGTGAAGCGTAACAATCAATGATAGCATGCAATTCATTACTACAAGAACATCCCACAGTATGTACTCTTAATATGCACTTCCTCTAGTTTAAAACTGCGGGAGAAGATGAGGGTGTGTGTCACAAGTGTCTTCAGTGAATTCAGCAAGCTACATTGAAGTAATGGCGATGAGCTATTGCACTGCACCTTCCCACTGCTTTGACAGACTGTCTCCTCCAGCTGAAATCTTGTCACCCACTGCCTCATTTCCTCTTCTTTCTTTTCACAAGCTTCTATTCATCTACCCCCCTCTTTGCTTTTTTTCTTCTTCTTTTCTCTCCCTCTAAAGCCTTGACTGTATTCTCCTTAGCAACAGCGAGAGAAGGACTCATGCAGGCAGGGCATTAACACTGGCATGTGCACATCCGGGAGCTAACATCTGCACAGCGTGAGGCACAAAAGAAGTCAAAAAGAGAAGTGTGAGGAAACGGGAACACGTATAATTTGTAAGAATATGAAAGTAATATGCCGGGAATTAAATGAGTTTTTGGGGCTGTTATGTAATACATGTTGCTGTGGTTCCACTTTTGACAGCTGTTTCATGGATTTTCCTTTCATCCGTGCTCACCCTCAAAAGCAGGATGGGATAAGGAAGAGAAATAAGAAGTCCCTTTAATACTTTTAATATAAGACCAGTAATCCTAAAGGTTCCTTCATGTACAGCAGAGCACACACGTGCACTTGCACACATACGCACGCATGCACGCACACACAAAGTGAGAGAAAGGTAGCTTTCTCATTACGCTGGTAATTATCACTTAGCGGGCTCACCCCTCACAAAAAGCCACCCTATTGGTAGCAAGCTGCCAGGGGATAATTACGAGGGTCTGATGGAGCTTGGAGGCAATCTAAAGCTAGTGAAGTAAAACTGAGAGAGCACCAATCCTTGTTTCTCTTTGTCAATCTGTCTCTCTCCATCTGTCAGTGCCTATTCCTTTCTCCCCCCTCTTATTCTGTATCTTCCGTCCCACCCGCACCTTCCCCCTCCAACTCCAACTGAGATTGTACAGCATCTGGCATGTCTGGAAATCACTGGCTTTCCCCTACTCCTTCATGGAGGTATAATCCTTTTATTTCTGTCTATAAATACATTTCTGCTGAGCTTTTAGGGGCTTTCTGCTGCCTCTGTCTCCTTCCCCCCCCTCTGACAGCAAGTGCCGCACTAAGCCCTGTGTGTGTAAGAAATGTACAGTATGTGTGTTTTCAGGAAGACACCGTTGAGGGTTGAGCAGAGACAAGTACAAGCTGAGACCAGGGATTATGAAAGGAGGGGTTTTTCCAATTAAAAGAAACCTAAATATGTGCTGTCAGGCCCTCGGTTGTTGCACCTGCTTTTTAGCCACTGTTTTTCTATCCCACCATCACACCTCTTGTCCCTTTCTTGCGTCTCCTATCCAATCTCCTGCTTCTGTTTCCCAAGTGAGCCAAGTCAAGCCGAGTGGTTATCTGATATCACACACTGAAATGTGAATAGATGAATGTTTGATGACTGGGATGGGTGTGCTTTGAATATCAATTGCAGATTACTTTGAAGTTGTCTAAGCCAGCGCTGAATCTTATCTTATTACCAGCGGCACTCCTCCGAACAAGCACATGGATGTTTAGTGTCTTTTAAAATTATGAAAATAAGTAGAAGCATTCATTTATCCTCTGTAAACTAGGATGTGGGATCTACAGTATACTTCTTTTTCCCATACAATTCTTAATCGTTTTGTCTAGAAAAAAACTGTATGCAAAGCCTGAAAAGGGCTTGTTTTATCTCACCAAACAGTCCAAATAGCAAAAGATATTTCATTTACAGCCACACTAGAGACCTTTTCCCACCGGCCAAAAACCCAACAACACCCACGAACATCTGACTTGTATAGTGGGAAAGGCTACAATTAAATGACTCTGCAGGAATCACAGGTATTTATCAGCTCCAGCTCCGATTGGCGGTGATGGAAACCTTTTTCCCGGCGCGATGCTGTGGCGCTTGACGTCTCCGTCGGCCTCTGCGACTCTTTGTCAACCCAGCCACAAACTCCAACCATCTGCCCCAGAGTTGACATGGAGGGGAAAAAAATGAAATAAATAAATAAATGTACTGGGGATAAACACTAAACTCGAGATCTTGACTTTCACGGAGGAAAGTAGTCCATGACAGCAGAGATCTCGTGATTGAAAGTCAAGGAAAGTGAGAGTGGAGGAAAAAAAAAAAGAAAAAAATGAAGAAAAAAAACATACAAATACATGTAGCCTATTTGGGACAAACACTAAACTCAAGATCTTGACTTTCAAACTCGAGCTCTCGAGTTTACCGTTTGTCCCCAGTACATGTTTTTTTGTCTTTTTCCCCCCTATGTCACCTCTGGGGCTCTGTACCGTCCAGTGCTCAAATACCTTTCCAAATAAGTCGGCACCGAGATTGAAAGAGAGACTGAATACTTATAGAAAGGAAGTAACCACCGTTTCACTTTCCAGTGTTTAGTAACCCTCGTTTTTCTGCGCCTTTGTGAAGAGAAACATGACAGACCAGAAAAAGAAACAGAGAGGCATACTTATCTGTAGTGGGAAAGAAGTCCATTGCTTATTTTCTTCTGGATTTTCCCATGTTTAAGAACCTGGCATATATGTGCTGATATAGGTGGGAAAAGGGGGTATAGTGGTGTCTGATGGTCAGTCCACCATTTAGGTCCGGACTGAAATATCTCAACAGCCATTAAATGGATTCTAATGAAACGTTCATGATCTTAACATCTAAATCTTCTTGACTTTGGTGAATTTTCATCACCAGCAGGTCAAGGGTTACCCTTATCTAGTGAAATATTTTAAATCTACTACTTAGATTGGCACAAATATCTTTTACAGACAATTTAATGCCCGCCAGACCTTTCCTCAAGTGTCTGTGTCTGTGTGTGTGTGTGTGTGTGTGTGTGTGTGTGTGTGTGTGTGTGTGTATGCAAGTGTGTGCGCGTGCATGAAAGTGTGCTCAAATGCGTTACATTAGGCTGCAGGTAAGAAACTTTGTTTGAAATATGTTTTTATTTAAAGTATCTTTGAAAGTGTACTGGCTTTAAGAATGGTTTACACTAAAAGGAAAGAAACCCAATACTTTAAGCTTGTTCTTTGTTAAAGTCTCTGCAACTAGTGTACTTGAATTGTATTTATCTGCAACATTATGTTGTATAATCAAAGCTTTGCACAATAAATGTTCTCAAAACTACATACTACGTTTCTTTCTCTCTAAAAAAAAAAAAGAATACATTTAGCAGTTTGGCTTTCCTTAGGGTCTATGTAACCTGGTCTGAAATGGTTGTATTATAATTGTTATATCGTGATATGTATCGTTATTGCAAGAGGCTGCAATGTATATCGCAATATGGATTTTAGACCATATCTCACATCCCTAATACTGTATAGGTTCTACAGATTCTGGTGGTCTGTTTTTTCTGATTAGTCCCTAGTCTATACCAAGTCCTCTTACACACAAGTTGTGCCATTATCCTCATCTACCCCCAGGAACAGCTATTTCTGCATTGCTCTTTCACCACTCAGACCCACACCCACTGACTTATATAAAGCCATTAACTTGCATTGTGCTATTTTTAGTGGGCAGGTACAGTGGGTTTCAGCATGAGGAGGTCGTTATGAACAGAAGCTGAGTTGAGCTGAGCTGCAGAATTTAACAGATGGAGGAAAAATAAAAGTGGTCGCAAAGTCAAAGAAAACACAATGTGATGTGCAATGTGATGGTTTTTTTTGTTTGTTTTTTGTCCTACATTAAGTTGATCGTGTTCTCTTTACTTGGATTCAAATATGTTGACTTTGAGGGACAGAGAGACGGATTATCCTACATAAGAGGACCTACAGCATAGGTTAAGCTCTTAAAAGGGAGGTCGTTGAGCTTTTGAAGTCAACAGTTCATTTAATAATACAATGCATTAATGATAAAAAACATAATCTTGTCATCATTATGGCTCTGGTCTGTTTGTCAGACTGGATCTTGTATAGCGCTCATTCTAATCACATTGGAGCCTAAAGTTCAATACAACCTACAGCCCATCAGACTCAGTAATTAAGCTTGCAAAGCAGCAGTTGGAATGAACAGAACTCCTGGCTGCACAGAGCATCCAGAAAGCTTAACAGCTTGGTCCACTTAATGTACAGTAAGAGCAGCTCTGAGCAGATGTTCAGCTTGTACAAAAGCACACACTCGGCACCGACGCACATCTGGCTGCCCGGCCGAACACAGAACGTTAGCTTTGAGTGTTCTCAGAGGAGGCGGAGGAGGACAGAGAGGGGGAACACAGCATAGATGAGGTGGAAACGACAACTGGGTGGGTGTAAAATTGAAGGGTAGAGAGCAGAAGAGGAGATGAAAAGAGAGAAGAGCATGAGTCCGCCCAGGCTAAAAAAAAAAAAAAACATGAGCACTTGTGCAAACTATAAGGTGGATTAAAAAAAATAGCCCCTGGAAGGGCATGTGTTATGTAAGAGAAGAGGAAGAAAGAGGCAAAGAGTTGTAGTCAAAGAAAAAAAAAAACACTTGCCTCCCACGAATGATGCATCCTCCCTGTGGACCAATCAGTAATAGATCCGGTATGTCACCTTATTTTAGCATGTAATTATTGCATCCCCCTCTGGGCTAGTTAGCGCTTTTGTGGTACTCATTTATCTTTAAGGCCACTTTCCCAAGACAACGTTATCATTTCATCATTATGAAGAGATGGAAAAAATGTTTTCTCATGCATGGGAACATGCAACTATTTTATAATGTCTTTATTGTCCCGTTGTTGTTGCATAATGTAGTATTTTATATTCCTCATGGAGACATTCCTCTTAGCAATAACAAACTTTATTCTGATTGGTAATGTTAGACCAATTGAGCCAACTGGCTGGCTTTAATGAACATTAAGTGAAATTAGATTAGTCCTCACATTTTGCGTAAGGCAATGTAAACTATAATGATACTGTAGCTATTTTGCATATTTTGCAACATTGTTGGACATATTGGTAGCATCAAAGCTTCAAGCCTCAGGGTGGGCGCTTGTCATGGCTGACATCTGACTGATTGGGGACGCGTCCCCACTGTAACACTTAAAAAAGTAGAACTGTTAAAGCTCTGATACTGAAACACCAAACACACTTTTACTGATTTATTTGGGAGAAATTCTTACATGTGTCAATGGACATAGACGCCTTGGTAAGAATGAACGTATAAATAAAAGATGATAGGAAATCTATTAACATATCCATTAATTAAAGTCTTAATTATAATATTAATAATTAGTCTGTGATAACAAACTGAATATCTTTGGGGTTTTATCTGGCCAAAACAAGCAACTACAAAGTCAACTTCGGCTCAGGAAAGTTTTTTTCTGGCATTTTATGGACAAAACTACGTTAATTGGGAACATGATCAACAAAATTGATAAACAATGAAAATAATCCAAACAGCCCTAAATCAGATGAACCCAGAGATGATTCATAGTCCCCAAAATGACTCAAAATCCCCCTCCGAAAACAAAACAAAACCTCCACTAATAAGTTTGAGTTTCACAAAAAGACAGGAAAGGTGGGATGGGTTGTGATTTAATCATCCCGGACAATTGCAAGCAGCTCTCTAGGACCTTATATAACTCATTTAATATTTATTATGTTTATTCCAAGAAGACTTGGCTTTGGGATCAGGGGCGGATGAAAAAAGGTTCCAGCCAGGAATGTGACAGAAGTGTGAGGAAAACAGCTCGGAGAGGTGTATTCCCCGAAGGAAAACCGTGGTGTAAATGAAGTGCGCCGCATTGTTTGAGAGTAGGAGAGAGGGGCGAGTGTTTCTTGCCTTTGTATATATGTGTACAGTACGAGCATGTGCGCGCGTGCCCCCATCTGGATTCCATTTATGCCAGCCGAGTCTTTTCTGAATAGACCGTGTATGTTTCAATCTTACTCACTGAGCCAGTCTGCAAGCTTTTTATTTTATCACCCTCTCGCTCCAATGCATGTCTCTTTTTCTCTATTTTGCCCCCCTCTTCCTCCATGTGTGTCTTTCTCTCTCTCTCTATCACCTTCAGCAGCTCCCCAGGGCCGGCTGTTAAATGCTGCAATCTGTCTCTGTCGCCCATCCTTATACCCTCCCTCCCCTCTTTTCCCTTCCTCTCTCTCGCTTTCTCTTAGCCTTTCTCCGAGGCTTGCCACTCGTGAATCACAGCGCTAACCGCTACATGTAAAAAGAGGGAAATCCCTGACTAAAAGCAGAGGGTGAAGGGGGGGGGGTGTTAAAATCTAGCTAGTCATTTGCGCTTAAGAGGGAGGAAGTGGAAAGGACCAGAGAAGAAGAAGACAAGGATGAGAGACAGGATGGGTAGATGATATGATTATTCTCATACCAGGATATCAGGGTCAGAGCTTAAAC
Organism: Percina caprodes; assembly: GCA_013375575.1. Classification (NCBI taxonomy): domain Eukaryota; kingdom Metazoa; phylum Chordata; class Actinopteri; order Perciformes; family Percidae; genus Percina; species Percina caprodes. The sequence continues at coordinate 2,024,437 of JABXJD010000028.1, read as the reverse complement.
TTGATTCAGAAAGCTATATCTCTGACACCATTAGAAGCATTTTTTTTTTTCCGAAGAAGAAATGTGCTGAATGAGAAGAAAATAAGATGGCTCTACTTCACATTAATACAGTTACCTTCTAACGGGAAGCTGCGCTGCACAGTAACATTAATCTTCTGTCGATCACACAGCAGCTTCACTGGAGCAAAAGGGGGTTAAGTGCCCTTCAACACTAATGGTGGTTGGGAGGGGAAAGTGTTTCTGACTAGCTATTTTCAAGCAGGATTTCCCAGCAGGTTTAGCACATAGGCTGACAACCTTCTTTAAGCCCACAGAGATTTAGTTTTGGTTTTCAAAAAAAAGGGAAAAAAAACTGACTTCCACCCTTAATTGACTCCGCAGAGAAGGGGTGAGGCCCGGGGAGACGACTATGAGGGAGATGGTAATAGAAGCAGAGATACAAATGCAGATAAATGTAATGTTGAGATCAGCTGTAAACTAAATATGACTATTTTATCTGTACTTTTTATTTATTTATTTATTTTTTTAAATCAACCATATGTGATTTTCCCCACAGTTGGTAGACTCCACAATGGTACAAACTGTATGGGGGTGTCATGAATTAGTCTTCTAAAAATTACATTTCCACACAAATTTGCGTTTTGAGGGAAAACGCTTTTGTCCGGGTTTACGTATAACCCGGGAGACTTTCACCCGCCCCCATTTCACTGCAACTAGATGCCTGCGTACCCGTTTAATTGCCAGTCATTCACACATAGTGATGTTTGCTAGTCACCAACTGCACACATACCGATACGTCTATTATTCTAAATAAAAACTCAGTCCCTCAAAACATACTACAAGAATATGGATCCAGTAGGGAATTAGAGGACAAGGAAAGGAGATAAAAATTTATTCTGACAGCCCTGGAAATTCCTTTCCCAGTTGCTCTTTGAATGAGCTTTATTGACATTGTTTGTAAGCTACTGCCAAAAAAACTAGACACTAACAGGAAAAAAAAGGCTCATAAGAACTGGCTTGATTTCATTAAAAAAAAGGGAATTCTCAAACTATTCAGGGAGCCTTTGTGCTCTAAATGTGAACAATGTGTCACCCGTTTGTATTTGTATGTCTTTTTCATACTCCCTCTCCCTTTACTTTGACACCTATGGTTATTGGTTTTCCTCCTTGTGTTTGTCAAGGCCAACGTCTCTCCCACCGAGCTTATCAGACTCAGTGTTGAGAGAGGATCCTTTTCCCAGTAAAAGCCTGTTTCACCCAAAGCTTCGTCGCTCGTCCCTGTGTGATGTGTGCTGACGCTGAACACACACACACACAGCCTCCCTCGTTCTCTCCGCAGTGTTTCACCCTCTTGCTGCAGACACACTCGCTCATACATCTCTGCAGTCTCTCTCGCTCTCTCCTTCTACCTCACCGTGTCTCACTGGTTTTCGTTTCATCCCCTTATTCTTGCTGCCTCTCCTTCTGTTTCTACATTTTCCTGTGTGTCTGGTGCCTTGATGTGTCAGCATGACTGCAGTGCTGCAGTAAGATGCTCTCCCTAAAATGAAAGCTGAATAATTTGAGGAAAAGAAAAATCAAATGGGGATTTTTCTCACCAATATTGTGTTATGGGTTTCCATTTAATGTTACTTTGGCAGATCAGCAGCTTTGGTTTTAGGTTAATTTACTGTTCTTTACTGTAGCATGTCACGTAGCTGGTAACTAGCTTTCAACAGTCAGGGCCAAATATGCGGTGAAGAATGGGAGAAAAATCGCGGGAAGACAGACTTTATTACTCTTCTGCTGCAGCTTAACACAACTATCATGCTGCACCCAGAGTTTATCTAGACACAAGTGTGTGGTTGACTGAGGTCACCACCCTAAACTGCATGGAATTTAACTCTTGCTGTGGCAATGTGCTGGCATTTATCACACACACAAATTTGCTACACACACAGATTACCTATGAAGCTACCCTAAAAAGGGGCCACGCTGTGCCAGTAACAAATCAAATCTACATAGTTTTAATCAAGACGTATTTGTACAGCTGATATTTAATCTTTTATCTTGTTTCTACATGAATAGAATATGATAAATCAAGCAATAATTTAGCTCACGCTACTTCATGTCTGACAATGTTTTGAGTCACTAAGGTGACCAGATTTCAGAGACTGTTATGGAGACATATTATGTCTCGCGCACACGCAGAACGTACGCTCAAGTTGGCATTGCTTCGGTCTGTTCCGAGGCCCTTTTTTTGACCGATGGGAGCCGACTGACCAGGCCTTTTCTGCTGTCCGTCAGGTTTGTGTGTCAAGAGCCTTTAGTAGCTAGCTCCAGTGAAACTGAAATGTCATTATAGTGTGCCGTAGTAGTAGTTGTTAGTGGTATCACTGCTAATAATGTTAGTATAATAATGTTAATAATTGTAGATCATAAACCGCCTACACATATAGGTTAAATAAAGGTTATAACAGATGATAGACAATAACACTTAGGCTACAAGAACACTTTTGGTTGAGATAGTGTTTTACTCATATCGTTAACATGAATCGATAGCATGTTATTCAAAAGCTTGCTAAGCATATTGTACTACACTCGTCATTGCTAGCTGAATGAATGAATGAATGAATGAATGAATGAATGAATGAATGAAGCCTACTGTAGCTGTCTCGCAAAGGGCAAAGATTCTTTTTACCGCGCTGCCAGAAATATGGGCATTCTAGAACATCTGAGCTCTGAGCAGTGCTTGCTCATGCTGTTTTGAGCCTGCACGTGTAGGTTGTGCGACTATACATTTGGTCAACGCTTTCTTTCATTCCAATTTCAGGTCTGTCAGTCACAGTGAAAACCGGGGACATTTCTGAGGACAGCTCCAGCCGGGGACTGGTCACCAAAACTGGGGACGTCTGGTCACCCTACTCTATACTATAACTGCTTAAGCTAACGTAATAGTGTCACAGACAGATAGGACTAGCTGCTCCAGGGCCCCCAATCTGATTGTATCAGCTAATTGTATGCTGTATTTCTAAAATAATGATGGCATGTGCTTTACATTTTAAACAGGAGATTGTAACAGCTATGTGTAATCATTAACACTAAAGAACTACCTAGCTAACTGCTAGCTAGCTGTCTGAAATTGGAGTAAGGAGAACCTAGAACTATTTGGAGAAAGACTCGCCACTCTGTTGTCACTCCTTTTCTTACTAAACATCAAAATTATACAGATGGCTGTTTCTTTTGTTCCAAAACCACCTTTAGGCAAGCCATAGTGACACCAGCAGGAGAGCATATTAACCCGACTTTTTATGTTGTATGGCCATAGAGACAGAATTTACGGTAATTAGCTGCATACTACTTGCACAATATGTCTATATTGCCTATATGTCATAGGTCTTTTTCACAGAAAACGTTTTGACATAAAGCACAGGTGTAAATAACACAATTATTTATATTATTGTTATTGATGGCTTAATTAAATGTAGCTTATTTGGTTTAATGGTCCTAGTGTTATGCTGCTAATTCACTTCCATACAATTGTACTGGGACACTTTAACCCACGTTAGTGTTGTTGGTAACATCTGTGCTTTTCCTACCATGACAGGGCAAAAATCTGCTGTAAAAAAAGTCCCATTACAGTATAGCTGGCAAAAGTAACTATATTATCACCGCCTACAGCAAATTAAATTTGACACTTTGAAATTGCATTTTTGATATAAAAAGTTGCTCAGAAATGGTTGTCTTTCCGACTTCAGTTCTGTAGCGCCTTGTCTCTACCTCTCCTCCTCCTTGCCTGTTGGAATTTCTTATCTCCCTCCTCTGCCTTACCCTCCCTCTCTTTTTCCCTCTCCTTGATGCCTTTCACCCCAGTCTCTCTTTCTCCTACCAGACACATACTGTATACACTCGCAGTCACTGAACATTAGTTTTGTTTCCAGTCTGACTTTGTATGTGGGCCTCCTGATTGGCTGTTGACCCGTTGGGCTTCTTTTGCACGTGTGCACACACACACACACACACACACACACACACATTAGTCACACACGTCGTGCTCACACACTGTAAGAGCACAGAGAAGACTCCCACACAAAATGAGCACATCAGTGCACTCACATGCACTCATGCACGCTGGTTGTACACACACACACACACACACACACACACACACACACACACACACACACACACACACACACACACACACACACACACACACACACACACACACAGAGTTATTGGCAGGGGTGGAATGACAGGCCTCTCTTCACCAACTTATTCACACTCTGCTGGAGATTGTGTTATGCATGGGCCATTTGCTACATGGATCATAAAGTGCAATAAGGATTGAGTTAAGCAGGGATAGACGTGCATACACATACTTAAATTCACACATGAATATGCATGCAGACACACTTTGACACGTGCAGACTTCTCTTTTGTTTCTCTGTCTAATCGCAGAATCTGTAACAATCTCTCGCCTCCTCTCGGTCCATGTCCCTGTGTCAGTTTTCTTCCATCTCTCTCCTGTATCACTCACTCACTCACTCACTTACTCACTCACTCACTCACACGTACGCAAGAGTAACACTAAATGCGTCGTTGGCAGAAAGGCAAGTAGAGCTTAAAGGACAGAAGTCAAAGTAAAAAAAAAAAAGAAAAAGAAATACAAGCACGAGGAAGAGATGCTGTTAGCAGGATGACAGCTAATGGAGGCTTGAGTAAAAATAACATTTTCAACCAGGGAAAGACAAAGTGTTTAAGTAAAAAAAAGACTGTTTAGAGGAGAGTGTGACACTGAGTTCACATCTTCCACTCCCAAAAAAAAAAAATCCATAAGGAACAGGAAGTCATTTGTCATGGCACCTAGCGTTCAAACATTTTCCATTCCGGTACCGATGCCTTGACTTTGATACCGTTTCCTGAACAATACCTTTTTTTTTAAGCTTATGGCAACTTTGGCAAGATACAGCAAGATGAACCTGGCTCAAACTCATTCAGTGCTCTCTCATTCAGCTCTGCACAGGGAATGTTATTTTGAGTCCCTCACAGTCATTTGAACGGTTCCAAGCAGACACCACACGGTCTTCTGCTTTTCATCCAGTCTGCCAGGAAGTGTTTCTGAGCATGAGACTATTAGGCTGTACCGTTTGGCAGTAACAGAACTGAGAACAGATTTATCCACTGTGTGTGCGTGTTGCAATGTTTATTAATAAAATGATGACACTTGGCGATTCAATTATGTCTGAAAACACTTTAATTTGGCAATCGGGAAATTGCTTTTTGTGCAGTAGCATACGTTGCATCACACGACATGCTTTTCGAAAGTGTGCTTGTTATTCCCAAAGTGTCTGTTGCAGGAACTTCCTCTCAGGTGTAAAACAAAAGTGCATGCAGTAATGTGACAGTATACTATATACAGTGACAGTACGTGTTGCTCAAAGTGTTGTTCTTTCTTCTCTACAGCTGGCATCCACTAACTCTGCTAACAGCAGCCAGACGACTGCAGCGGACAACAAAGGTATGTTTGAGTATTCTTTTTTACCCTCTCTGTAATGATGTCCAAATTGCTTTGTTGAGAAGTGTTGGTCTTCTGCAATAACATTTTTTTTAAATCCAGATTGAATCAAAAGCAGAATTTGCATGTTGATTAAGTCATATTAAGGTATAGTGTAGACAAGTAGCTTTTGGTTGCTTAAAGTGCCCATATTATGAAAAAAAACACTTTTTCTGGGATATGGGGTGTTATTTTGTGTTTGTGGTGCTTCCACATGCATACAAACTTGGGGGAAATAAACTACCCATGCTACCCATGCAGTCTCGAGGGAGGGGTTCAAAATCTACACGGCTTTCTACGTCACTAGCCGAGACGAGGTGTCCAACCGTAGCACATGCTAGCTTGTTGTCAATGGAAAAACACTGCAACAACACACACTAGTTCACCATAATCTCCAAAAGAACTACTTCCATGTGCCTGTTCTGCAGGTATTCCACAAGAGCGTGTTATTACCAGATACTGCACATGTGCGACTCCCAACAAAGATTGCAGAGAAGTGAGATGTCTCACTTTGTAGCTAAAACAGAGCCCTAAACACACAGGGGGAAAACACCATCTGCAGCAATGTGCGATACAACAAAAATATGATGTTTTTTGAAAATTACACCATGTAAACCTATTCTGGTACAACCTCAAAATACAATTATGAACCTGAACATGAGCATAATATGGATGCTTTAAAAGGACTGATACATGTAAGAAGAAGTCAATTGATCCGTCGCTCTCTTCACTTGTTTTGAATGTTATCATTACACTGAATGAGCATTATCAGTAGTTATTGGCCTCAAAAGAGGCCTGCTACACCTACTAGTAGTAGATTCAAATAACAAGAGTCGCTGTTAGATTGGTCAAGACTCATTGGCAGCACTTTGTAACACTCTAGGAGTCCCGTTTTGGATTTAAACAAAACTAACTACAACTGGTTAAGGTTAGGTAACAAAACAACATGGTTAGGTTAAGGTAAAGATAGTTTGTGGCATTAGTTAAGAACATTACATGAGAAATGTTAGTTAAGAATGTGAACCTTCACAGCCTACGTGATTTAAAAAAAGTCAAAGTTGACTTTTTGGTTTTACAAGGGACACAAACACCGGTCTCCTGGGTGAAAGCCAGACCCATCCCATAGGTGGTAACTAGGAGGTAGAGTAGGGCCTTGCTGCAATATTATGGTAGTGATAAGGACTGATAGCTTAAACATTAGAAACAGGCTTTTTTTCCTCTTTGGAGAAAAGGTTCTGCAGGTAAATTGGCAAACAATGTGACCAATGTCACTGTAGCCAACTTGGCAACTTTTAAGTCAACCCTTTAACTGCTTTATCAGTTTTATCATCAGAGCTGAGCAAAGACAGTAACTTTCCTTGGTAGAGTTTCAATTGTGGTGTCTTCAGGCTTATTTGTACTCATTTCTTCTCTCAAACTCACATTATGCCTGTGTTAGGAAAGACTCAAGTACTTATTGTTTTGTTGTTTTAATTACTGGCTTTATAATCACTTTTATTAAATCACGAAAAAGGGTATAACGGGTGCTACAGTACATCTTGCTTTGATGATTAGTACATATCAAAAGTCAAAGTTCTAGATGGTTACTAGATTTTTTGCCAGCCACTCTGAAGATCCTAACTTGTCCAGGGACTCAGACACATCACCAAGTGTCTGAAAGGCATGTACAGTATGTCTTATCTGTTTATCTCTGTCTTGTTCTTTCTCTGCCCTGCTCTCTCCCTCTTTTGCTCCCACAATACTTGAAACTTGAAATTCTGTTTTATGGAGGTCAGACCACTGATTTTCCATGATCTAAGCACCCAAGACAAGGCAGTTATTTGGCAGGAATCACCAATGTCTCAGCCAGGAAAAGTTGGCTTCAGCTTCACTTTTTCTGCAACGTTTCTCATCAATAACCAATTCCGGCACTGCATAATTTACTGTGTATCAATGCACCACCGGCCTAGATCAGCCACTGTGAGGAGGTTGCGTCTCATGTGAATACACCGTTTATATTTCCGTCTCCACATATTCCTCTTTTCCTTTCAGGGATGTTTCATATTATTTTTCTGTGTTTTGTGAAATATTTTATAAAATATCAAAATATCAAACTCCAACCCAGACTACATACATATATTCTCATCTTTCTCATCAATTGTCCCTCTGTTTGAATAAATTTAATCTATCGTTCATGAAGGTTTTCCATTCTAGCCGTAACACACTGGCTACAGTGCCTTGCAGCTGGGCGATATGACAATAAATATCATCAAAACAAAATGCCTACCGCATATAATGTTGTGGAACGTTTCTATTGCAATTCTGAAATACCAACGGCCAAACTGCATTGCGGCAATATTTACGCCATTTGGACGACGCTTTACTTTCTGATCATTGCGCTTTGTGTTCATTTTGCACTAATGTTCTTAACAACATGAAAAAATACACAGGATTTTTAATTAATGTCAAGTCAACAATAACTAGTTGTTATTAAGATATGAAATTACCTATTGGCTATATCGTCTAGCCCTAATGGTTTAAAATCGATTGACGTAGGCCTTAGTCCTTGTATTGTTGTTATATAGAAGTGCTATTTGTATAAAAAAAAAATAAAAAATCTGTTTCAGATACCCCATATTCATGTTACGCAAAATGTTATCAAAATTGCAATATGGACTGGCGCAATATCCAAATCACAGAGAGGGCGGGGGGGCTTTATGTGTCAAACCACTCTGAATGAAGTATTGTGGTGCTGCAGAAACGTCCCAGCCTACAAATCCCATCCTACAGACTTCATTTTTTAGATATTTTTCAATGAAAATGAGAATAATGATACAAAAATGATCATTCCTTCCAATATTGTGAATTGTATCGCAATTGCATATCCTCATATCATGCAGCCCCAATCCAGTCCCTTAAAATCTTCATCATCCTTACTTGTTACCTAAAATCAACCCGGCTTTTACCTCTGACCCCCAATTTCCACCAGTTGCAGAACGGCTCCGGATCGGCTCCACTATGTGTCGGCTGCATGCTCCGCTGTCCTTCAATACCCACCAGTTCCACATTTGTTGCAGAACGGCTGCGGCCATGACTGACATCTGAGGTCTTGAGGACCCACAAGATCTCGCAAATCTATGTAGAATAGACCTACAAAACCAACAACAGTTTGTTTCCATCCAGAGGAGACAAGGGTAGAGCTGGTTCGCAGTCAGTGGAAATACAAACACATTGACTTTAATGGAAACCTAATGACCTTCAAAATTGGGGATGTTTTGTGTGGTTCCAAACTGCCTCTTGGGCTATAACAGGCCTTTTATTGTTGGGTCTTAGTCTTAAATTAGTCCCTGAACTCACCATATCTACCTAGTTTGGTCAAGAGGAAAATTGATTGAAATACTGCTAATAAAGAGAATTATTGACAGATTGATCCACTTGCTGACACTTCCTGTTGACTTTGCTGTGTATTAACCTCCACCCTCGACTTCTGCTTCTGTCCCCCAGAGAAGGCATCAGCAGTGAAGCCCCAGGAACAGGAGGAGGAGGAGGTCGACATTGACCTGGAGGCACCGGAGACAGAGAAGGCAGCGCTCGCCATCCAGAACCAGTTCAGACGTTTCCAGAAGAAAAAGAAGTAGAGTGACTGATTATAAAAGAAAATGAAATGAAAAGAAAGAAAAGAAGAAAAAAAAAAAAAAAAAAAAAAACTTTCCGCAGATGTACAGAATTACAGTAAACAATTGAGAGATGAGTTGTTGGCAGGGGGTGGGGGTGGGAGAGGCGTGGTGGAGCAGAGATTTGAATTGTTCAGGATTTATTCTCATTATGCAAAGTGTCATGAAATGCCTTTTTGCATGAGAGATGGACTGATAAAGGATGAGGAAGTGGGCAAGAAAGAAAGAGGGGGAAGAGGAGGAAAAAAGGTGGGGATTTGGAATTTATAATCTAGCATGATAAAATACTGTAACCTCCCATCACCAAATTAACCTTTGCAAATGTCCCTACATGTCACCCGCGTGTCCCTCGATGGTCCCAAAACTTATAATGTCCTATCCCTTGTCCTCGCTATGTCCGGCAGATGCAACACAAGCCCAGCACACAAGCAGACAGAAGTTGTGCTTAAAAACAGGAGACGCACTTCTCTCTGCTGAGTGACAGAACAAGCACACGTCTTTCAACGACGATGAAAGAGGAACGCACAAAAAAAACCCGAAACAAAACAAAAGCACACTCTCTAGTTTCTTTTCTTTCCGCCTCCTCCGTCATCATGTGCTTTCTTTCATTCTCTGTCTCTCTCTCTCTCTCTCTGTCTGCAAGGAGGAAAACCACACTGACTAACTGTCTCAGGTGTAAAATCACCTTTGCATTGCCTCACGTGTACGCCAGATATTGGATTGCCTCTGCCAATCTGATCTCACAGGTGACGGGGATGGTGGTCATGGAAACCGGCTGCTAAGTAGCACAGTTGGAGGCAATTTAGTGCAGGGCGAGATCAGTAAGTGATGGAAAGGAGGCACACGGTGTCTCTCAGGCGTTATGGCTGATGATTGACAAATTAGTGATCATCAAGTGTTAATGTGTCTACAGCATCTCCATGTTTTACCTGATGCTATTTGATATGAATAAGCGCCCTGGTGGAAATCCAGTCAAATATTCCTACCTACTTGTTTTAACACTATTCAAGTGGCTGTAATGACAATGTGTGTCATTGGATCTAAAGCGGCACCGCCACTGCCTCTGTCACCGATAGTCTCAGGACAAGAAGTGGCGATAAATAATTAGCGATGTTTGTTTGAACTGGATTCAACTAACAATGTGCTTTAGCACAGAAGTCTGCCGATGTAGGAGGATGTTTTCTCTCACACATCTTGGTTGTAAATGGACTTTCCTCTGTGCCAGACACATTAAGACTATAGCAGGCCTCTCAATTCTAGCCGGTGACCCCTTTTCATTTTTTGCGAGTGAACGTGACGACACGTCACTGGCGGGTTCTTTTTCTAGCTGTAGCTGGCTAGATAAACAAAGCTATGGTTAGCTCCATGAGTCAGTTGTGGTTTACATTTGATGTTCATGGCTCGCCTGTTTCAAAACAAAAAAAAGATGCAGTTTCAGATTTGCACTTTGAAATTTGGATTAAATTGATCGTGAAAGTTAAAGGAAGGACCTTGAAGACTTTATTTAAATAAATGTCTGTTAAATCACTATTTATCGTCACAGAAGTAACAACGGTGATTGAGCCCACTGATGAAAGCCCTCGTGTTTTGCTGTATTATGAACCGGGTGGTTTGTGCCACAAACATCACAAGTGGTTTAAACTCTTGGGGCTTTCAACCGCATCTCACGCTCTTCTTCAGCTAATGAAGTTCGCTCAGTCCTCATGAAGTTTGTGACATGACATAATATGAGAGTTGAGTTATATCCATCAACTGTGGAACGACTGAGAAGCTGTTGAAAGCTTTGGAAAAAGGTAGTAAGGGGACCTTGAGTAAAGATTTTTCCAGGATAGACTTAACAGTGTGGTCCTTCCCCTCTCAAAACAATTTGACAGAGGCTCAAAACATACCATACAGTGTGCATTGTTACCATGCAACAGCTTATGGCCTCGGTACGTTTATCTTTACACCACCAAGAATAGTTTCGACCTCCAGAAGGCCAGAAACCAGGCTGAAAATATAGAGAGACGTTTGTTTGTCACTACAACTGGCATCAGGTTGCTTCTTCGCCGTGAGTCAGTTATAATATTTAAATGGTGTCTGTCTATCCTGAGGGCTCTCAACCATGCTCGGTGTTGGCTTTCTCAGTGCCCTAGTGGGTAACCAAAACCTCCTCTTCCTTAAATAAACACTTGGTAATGATTCAGAGTAAATGCCAGCAGCGAACCTGAGCCCTGTCACCTTTAAACAGGCAAAGAAAGAAAGAGAGACCCGGCAGCTGTCGGACAGAGGCGGAAAGAAAGACACTGAATGAGACTGCAGCAGTAAATAGGAAGCACACTGTACAAATTAATGACTCCTACTATGTACACATACTGTACATATTGGGAAAGCAAGCACACACACACACACACACACACACGCTTCATCCATGTCCCTTCTCCCTCGATATATGTAGCACACTGAACTGTTTCTAAAAAGCCAGACTTACTCTCAATCGCTTTAATAATAATCTCACTAATTACCAAAATTATTATTGGAATGTAACCTCTTTTCTATTTCGAGGACAAGAAGCGGTTGCAAAAAAAAGGTTAAGAAAAAAAAAGCGCAACCGGCTTTCATCACCGCCGAAACGCTCCTACTCTGTCATTGCCCGACCACTTCCCCCTTCCCTCGAAGTGTAGCGGGAGATTTGTTGACGACATCACCTGAGTTTGATATCAAACCCCGTTTTCTCCCCTTAACTGGATTTGACTTTGAATTCTAATAATTAACTGACATACACTTAGTAAATACGGATTTAGGTGGATTTGACTCGACAGGCATTTTTAATAGACACCTCAAGTAAAAGCATACCTTGTATTTAAATGTTTAAAAATGTTCAAATCCGTGTGCGCCTGTCTGGTGTAGATACATTTGTGCTTTAGCTGATCGGATTAACAAGTAAGAAAACTGCTCAGATAAGCTTACAGGACACCGCTGAGATTCAACCTCCTTTATGCAACTGCCTTCTTTATATCCAGCTGTTCAACATCACTGAGCACTATACACTTAAGCAGTGTTTGTACACTATTTGCAGACAGGTGTCTAGCCTTTATTCTGAATTGAAAAAAAAAAAAAAAGCACCTGAACACACTATGTTCAGCCAAAGTTTTTAAGTCTTTTGGTTGATTCACATGAGAAATTTCGGGAGACTAAATGGACGCAATGGAAAAAAACAGTCAATGCAAAAACTATAAAGAAAAAGCAATAATTGTGAGACAAACAATCAGATTTAGACAAATCACATTTTAGGATCCCTTCAAAATAAAAAGGAGTTTACTTTGAAGTTTTCAGGGGCTTTGAAATGGCTAAATGAATGGTAGTCTCAAACGTCCTCTGAAATCTTATGACCCAAACGTGTCATTGTAATCATATATATATATAAAAAGTGGAGATGTCTGGCTCAATTTTGAGAAAATGGCCTTTGAAGATATGTATTGTAAAGTCCTCTAGTCTGAATTAAGATAAGTTGTATGGAAGCAAAACAGCCCAAAATCTCAAACTTGACTAGCGCATTACAAAAAAACTGATGTTTTTGCTTGCAGTGTCTGGCCTTTTACTCTACATTTAACAATGACTACGTGTAACACCTTAATACTGCACATAAAGATTCTGAATATTCATCATTTGAACTGTTCAGGAGCCAGCTCCATGTAATTGAAAACAGGCTCTCTGTCTGGAGGCTGTAAATAGCTACCTGTCAGAATCTAAAGAAGCTCAATGTTGCTTGGCAACAGAAACAACTCAAGAAAGTAACGCCAAGCTGCAAGCTGGTCATTTCAATGTGACACGGGACTTGTGATAAGCCCTGTGGATGTGAAGCTGTGAGATCATTGGGGCGTTAAGATAAAAAGGTGACCCTGCAACTTAAAGGCTGCAGGGTCTGCAGACATGTTCCTTATGGCATCCGAGACTCTTCTTTTTCACTTGTAGTAACTAAGGATTAGTGTAAGCTAAATGCCTCAGCTTTAAATGGCACGTTTGACTGGTGTTAAAGGGGAGAAAGGAGTTTGATTCAAATTCAGATATAAATGGAAAGCTGATAAAGCCATCAAAGTTCCCCATATGGTCAGTCATGAGTATGCATGTAGTCAAATTAAAAATCTCTTTTCGCAACTTACAAGCAGGGACATCACTTCTTTTTTTTTTTTTTTTAATAGCCATACCTTTACCAATCCAATTACCTACCATTTGTTTCTCTTAATCAGCTAATTAAGTCTTAATAAGCCATTGGTGTGGATGCACTTTGCTAACATAGTTGTTTTCATAAGACAGATGCTGCTCCTTCAGCATGTTGTTCAATGTGTTTCAGGTTTGTCAAGGCATCATCCTTGTTTATATAAATATATTTTTCCCATTTTTGATTCAGAGTTGGAGCTAATTTTAGACATTTAACTCCCCCTATACTGCACCACATTATTGCATATGAGGACACTGGTCCATCTTATTTTCTGTCTCTCTTTTCTTTCTTTGTCAATGCGTTGTTTTCGCTTTGCTTTGTTCGCGTGACCTCATTTCACTCCCCCCACCCCCGAAGGCATCCAATTTGGGGGGTGTTCGGTGAATGCAGCATGCTCTGCATGCATTAGAGGAGAGGATGGGTGCAATAAAGAGCCTGTCTCGTTGCTGTGATCATGAATGGAGCAAAGCTGCGTACATACTTTGTCCAAGATGGCTTAAGTGAAGTCCCCATATCCTCCTTAAAAACCTCTTTGACGTCACGGCGGACAACAGCTTGGCAAACAGCGGACAAGTCTTTTGTACATACCATTTATACACTTAAGTCTCTGTACAGTGTCTCCCCAAATCCATGTTTGCTGACTTTTAATATCCTCCTCTGCTTGTATATGTTTATCTACATCCACTATGCGTTATGCTCAACAAGAACACAGTGTACTTGATAGTGAAAAGTAATTAGTGCGGTATGCCAACAGCGGGTATTTGGGCACAGCTTTACAGCCTAGAAATGACATCAAAGCCATACTTTAGAGAACAAAAACATGTATATTTAGATACTCTTTTCTTGTGCATCCCTTCTGTTATGTTGTCTGTGGTGCCGCAAAGCAAGTAGTCAAGCAAACCAGAAGGAGAATAAATCCAGGGCATCCCGCTAAAATAACCATGCTACAAAAATGATAGGATTTTAGTTTTGCGTTTCGCGATGATTGTACGTTCACAATGTGGCGTTGCGGTGTGGGCTTATCCTTCACAGCGTGGCCAATCGGTG